>CM076091.1:24415536-25849658 GCA_038088585.1 Chrysina gloriosa
ATCGCAGCGCTGCGGTGTAGTCTGGTCCAATGTGAGTCTGGCAGTGCTAGTAGGAGAATTGTTCGGACATTCTTTCATGTTATTTTGGTCGTTTAAAATACCTGCTGCAACTGAAAATGCCGCCGGCTGTGAATAGCGTCCTGTTATCCGATTTATGTGTGCAAAGAACGTGAAGGCTGCTGAAAATCATCGTGAACTTTGTAACGTTTATGGTAAAAATGGCATGAGTGACAGTGTGGTTAGAAGATGGTGCCGTCAGTTTCGAGGAGCACGAACTAATGTTCATCATGAAGAATGGAGTGGAAGATCAACTGTTATGATGGATAAATTTTTGGGTAATTCCGAAAAGAAAATTCGTGAAAATCGGCGATTCACAATCACAGAACTGAGTACATTTCCCTCAAATTCTCAATGGTTTGAGAGCGATGAAGAGCTGCAGGGCAGTGTTAGAAATGTCTCAATTTTAATGGCAACTATGAAAAAAATAGCATAAAATAGTAGCTTTGAGTAGTATATAATAAGCACCTTTTCTTGTATTGGTGTTTTTTAACACTCTCGCCGCCGGTGTAACATTATTGCACCCCCTGGTTAATACAGAAGTACAGCATTCATGTATACCGACAATTATTTCAGTAAAACTACGGTGTATCATAAGTAAAGTGTGATAAAAGGGTGGATGACGTGTTATCATTAAGTAGTGTAAACAGGTATTTGTCTCCACTTGCGTGTAAGGCAGGGTTAAAATTCGGAGAAGTAAGGGCGTCAGTCCGGTTTCCACTACTTAATGATCATCCACTCTTTTATCAAACCTTAATCATAAATATTACACCTCACGTATATTATTGGGAATATACTCTACTATTAGCTGAAACAAAAAACGATGTTTATTTGTTCTTAATCTAGGTGTTACCAAAATTTTACACCCGGCCAGTGGTAGCCTTTTCTTCCACAGGTCGGTGTAACATTTTGTACACCACAAGGTAACATAAATAATCATTACAAAAAAGTAAATATAAGATGGTAAATATGAAAAAATAGCATATTAAGGCTTATACAGCAAAAAGATTGCTTTGGCCCACAATAACCAAATTTCAAATATCCTCCAGCGGCGAGAGTGTTAATAACCAAACGAAACTTACTTTACAAATTGCCCTCGTACATTTAAAGAACTATACCAATTTATTCATATTTGACATAACAAAAGACGACAAAGCACTTCCTCATATCTTCAGTTCATTTCCGAGGAGCAGTTTTCTTTGAAAAATCTTGAAATTTCTTTTCCAGTAGGAAATTAGTGACTTTGATTGTACCAACATCAATATGAAAATATGTATATACTTTTTATGATCTGCCAAGACTTCTTGTTCTATTCTAAGATCTATATTTAAGGATTTATTTCATCTTTCAAAGTTTCTTTTTATTTCCAGAATCTTTAAAGAAAGTAAGAGATAGATAAATACAGTTTCTATTCCTTTATACGCCCTTACGTGTACTGTTTATACAGCATTATAAAGATAATTAACTCGTCAGAATCCTTCCAACTTCGCCCGAGGAAGTTGGGGATGTGCTTAAGAGGCTTCATATCAGGAAAGCTCCAAGATCCCACGGAATCCTTAAAAAATTGTCTCATCATCACAGCCATCGTTAATGCTATCGTTCGTCGTCGCCAATTCCAATTTCAATGGAAGACCTATCGGTCGTCTTCCTCTTGAAAGTCCTTGGAAGAGTAGTAAGAGGTAAATTGCAAGGACTTTATCCCCAACGCTCAGTTCGGATTCACACAAGTCCTGCACATTTCTCTTCAAATTATCAGCTTTGTCAAATACGTTAAGAGTGGATTCAATAAGTACAAATTCACGAGCGCTGTCTTTCTCAACGTAACCAAAGCGTTTGACAAGGTTTGGCACCAAGGTCTAGTCTATAAGATGCACTGAGAAGGCATCTGTGCAGGTTGTGCTCGCATCACCAGTTCCCTTCTCTGCACTTCAAGTTCCCGGGTTGAACTTCACAGCCTTTGTTCCCACATCAGAACCATATTTGCAGGTGTACCTCAAGATTCAGCTGTTCAACATTTTCACCAACGATATCCCCACTACTCCGCACGTCAACCTGGAGATGTATGAGGACGACGTCTGTATCTTCTTCCCGTCCAGAAACCCAAGAATCATTGAAATCCGTCTTCAAGATTATCTAAACCACTTCTACAACACATGGAGAATTGTCATCAATCCAGGGAAGGTGGAGAACATTCCATGGAGCACCAACGGGGCTGACTCTTCTGGAAGGAATCGTCCCCATGGCACTCCGAGGTAAATTGCAAAATAAATACTTGTTTAATTTCCTTTTGGTTTCTTTCTTTTTATATACATATTTGTGTTTGCTCTTCTATGAGCGATAGTATATGAAATTAAATCAATTTAAAAACTAACTTTAGGTTCGCAAATGAAATGAATGAATTAAGGTTCGTCCCACGTTTTGTGCGCCAAATTTGTACTGAGAATTTAGTTAATTTTTGTTTTTAAGTAAATTGATTGCACCGGTCTAGCTCGTAGATAAAATATAAAAGCATAAATTATAACAATTTATATTTATAACTTTTTCGAAATATTGAACATAAAATCAAAAAAATTACCTATTTTAGTATATGTGAAAGTATAAGTGTATTTTCCATTGACGGTCCTTCCTGTATCTGTATGGTAAGGTTCTTTTCTTACTAATACTTCTTCTTCTTACTAATATTTCTTCTTAAAACCCTTTTTTTCTTTTGTAAATATATTTCAGACTTCTTTATTGACTTTTCTCAATTTGTTAATTCAATCGTCGTTCGCCAAACAAACTTTTTATTTTCTTTTCGAAACCAGGGCGACACTGTTTTATTTCTCTGTTATCTATGAATCCATATATTCTTGGTTATTTCCAGTAAATTTATGTATGTGAATTCTTGTAATGCATAATTGTTGTAGGAAATGTGTTAAAATGTTGTAACAAAATTCGTTTTATACATTAAATCATGCTTTTATAAAATATGATATATATATAATGTGCGGACAATTTCTAAGAAGGAGTAAAATAACGAATGGTGTTTCCACAAAAAAGAAGCACCTGTTTCCCAATTATCGATATTTTTTGTTAACTATGCCTTCTTCTATGCCTTCCTTCGAAATTGCTTGCAATTTGAGGACACGATTCTACAAGGATGTCGATAACATATGGCCAAGGCTGTATATCCAAGTATGTACGTTACTTATCGTAATAATAGAAATGATACTAATTTATACATATGATACAAATGTACAAGTAAGGTACACTCATATTATTATAGTGAAGATGTAAACCCAATCCGGTATCAAATATTTTGGATATTAGTTATCTTTTTATTTTAACATTTGACAAAATATAGGTTCTACAAATTAATAACATTAAAGTAAAGTTCTATATTTTGATAACGCTTGGAGTTGTATAGGTAATACCTTTGAGATTTTATTGCATTAATTTGTTTAATTGTATTTGTGAATGTGCTCATTTTCAGTGTAGGGATAAATATTCGCAATAGATATGACATTGATAAAATAAAATGTTCACAGTAAATATGATATTGAACTACAAATATGATGATTCTGAAAAAATTACTGCATTTTTTTATTTGGGAAATCTTCTAGTGCTTCAATTACGTGAAGATAAATTCTAGAACATTAGCAATCGTTGCAAAAGTGAAGAACAGAGATTTAAGAATAACACTGCGATAACAATTTGTCTTTAAAAGTCCCTAAAGTGGAACGAGATCACTTATTCTTTCGATATCAATTTCACCTCGTACTACATTAGTGTTATGATGTACCATGAGTTGATGCTCGATTTGTAAGTCTGCAATAGTTCTGGAATCCCACCATAACCTCAATCGTCACAAAGCTTGATGAAAGTCAAACCAAAATTTACTGATAAACAAAATCGTAGGGTATCATTTCTTAGGTTAGCTTCCTTGGCCACATTGGAAGAAGAGTCGTTTTGGGTCAAACATAAAATATACTAACACTAACTACAGCTTATGAGAAAAAAAAAAGAATATGTAGTCAACGTTTTAAGTAATTTAAACTTCATCAATTACAGAATATTTTTATTATAAAAGTTAAAAACAAAACAGCAACATGAAATTAATGAGATTTTTTACATTGTTTTTGAGGCACTACCTAATGCTTCATGAATTAGTTCATTGGAAGTAGTTGCAATTCTCCTTAAGTTGTCAAGGTGCTCATCCGCTGTTTTGGTTCTAGTTTTATTCTTCGTCTATTCTTTCGTCTCTTGAAAATAGCTAGTCATGAATATATATATATATATATATATATATATATATATATATATATATAGATGCTTCCAAATAGCAATGACATGAATAATGTATGATTGTGAAACGGGGGATATTTTTCTTTGGGAAGATATAGTCTATAAAATTTCGTAAAGAGGCATAGAACTTTTGCAATTCAATTTTAAAATTGGAGTGCCAATTGGACAAGCTTGTCTTATAAGGGGAACGTCAAGGTTGTGAATAACGGATTTTGATATGTCTCGAATATGTTATAGAGGGACCTCCTACGAGTATCTTGCTACCGGCTCTTGTAGCCATTCGCCCTAGTTCTCAAGAAAATTGCAAAAGTTTTCCTAATGGACTTTATATACCGTTAATCTTAATAAGTTTCTAAGGAAGTGAGTATAGTCCAGTGGTGACGTTCCAGGCGAACTATGCTGGCGATCCGTGTTCATATCCTGCTCTTATAGTTTCTTTTTCTCAATCTTATTGCATATGATATTAACAAATATATTTAATTTCATGCAAAATTGTTCGAAAATAATATTTTTCGCCATGGTAATTTTATTAATGAAATCATGATGGTTTTTGACACAAAATGATGTGGGTAAATTCGGCTATTTCTTCAAAGAGAACATTTAAGCGCTTAGAATCAAAATTGTTTGACTTTTTCTTTAAATGGTTTGTCCATTTATTACTTTTTGCTCGACAAAAACTGAATTATCAAAAAATACCAAACCCACTGCTTCTTCGGTGAGATACCATAAATACCCACAAGAATTCTTTGATGTTGGCTTTGGACATGTTTTCACTTATTTTATTATAAAAATAAAGGTTGCTTAAAAACATCAAGTGCTGGACCGATGCTTTGTAGGCAAAAGGAGCATTACAATACGCTTTTATCTATATCTTTAAAATAAATATACAAATATCCTTCAATCCTTGCAATTCTACCCGAATCAATTGTAGTTTAAAATATAAAAATAGTTTAAATTATGATCACTAGTGATAAAACGATTTAATTATAACATTTGATTGTGAAATTTAGAATACACACCATGCTGCAAATTTGCTTCCGATTAATTTTATTAATAAAGTTAGTATGGCGAAAAATAATTTTGAACAATTTTGCTTGGAAATAAATATATTTGTTAATATCATATACAATAAGATTGAGAAAAAAACTACAAGAGTGGGATTTGAACACGGATCGCCAGCATAGTAGGCCTGCAACTTAACCACTGCACTACACTCACTTCTTTACAAACTTATTAAGATTAACGGTACATAAAGCCCGTTAGGAAAACTTTTGCAATTTTCTTGAGAACTAGGGCGAATGGCTACAAAATCTGGTAGCAAGATACTCGTAGAAGGTGCCTCTATAACATATTCGAGACACATCAAAATCCGTTATTCACAACCTTGACGTTCCCTTTGTTAGACCAATGTAAGTATTCTGGCATTCACAGGCTTCTTACCTCTTGAATCCCAATTGACAAAAATGGAAGTCTTAGCACAAACACTTTTCTTGTATAAAAAATCTGCTAATGTTATAAGTAGGTACTTATAGGTACGTTACTTGCAAACTATGATCGTGTGCATTATATACCTTTGTATCATGACATACACAACTCGGCTAAATATAGATGTTTACCATCATAGTGCTAGTTTTGACACTGATTTGCAAGGACCAAATATTCTTTTAATGTTTGCAACATGTTTTCTCATAATTCATAATACATAACATATTTCAGATTGATAATATAGTCACAGTTACCCTAACTTGTCCGTATTACTGCCGGAATATTAATGATTTTATTAAAACGAATACTTGTTTTTTGAAATTTGTATCGTACAAATTAGTCCTGCTTTTCGATTGCGTTATCATCTGTTGACTAAAAAAATCTTGGGTCGTCCTCTTAAACGACAGGCCTATTTTGGTGCAAAAATTTGAAAGAAACAAACTTTTTTGTACAACTATTTTTATATCTTACGTTAACAATTTAGTAATCTTGGCAAAGAGTTTCAATTATTAATCCTTTTATAAATTAGTTATTCACTATTAATGTGTGATTTCAGCTCACATATACTTGTGTGTACGCTAATCGAGTTTCTTGTAATATCTTACCTCATGTCTATAGATTCATTGGTTTCTATTAGCTAAGCAATACTCTGTTGACGTTAATTAATTATTTTCGTAATAAGTCTAAAATATACTGAAGTAAACAAAAAACATAGTTTCGGTAACAAATATAAAGTATATGCATAATGTCACTCTTACAGTGCCTTCATATTGTGATGTAAACACCCACAGTTACATCAATTACTCAACTAAGGTAGGGTTAGTCTTTAAAAAGACCTCGTATGACATTTTATGTAATAGCAAAGCATCACTTACGCAAATTTCCACCAACGCATATAGTACCAAAAAGAAAATCGTATTGGGTACATACATACAGCGTTGGCCATATGTATTAGACACCTTAGTCCTACGTACGAAAAACTTTAAATTATTGTTACCCGTAGTACAAAATCAAGAAATGAAATCAAAATCACAAACAGGAATGTATTCGTCAGTAATTTATTAAAGAATGTTAGTTTATTTTAATATTTAGTAGCACCTCCACCTGCTTTTATAACAGCACGCACTCTTCTCGGCATACTTGCTACCAGGTTATGGCACATTTCACTGGATATTTTTGACCATTCCTCGATTATTCTTTGTTTAAGAATGTTTTTATTGTTGCATTTATGTTTTACCACCTTAGTTTTAAAATATTCCATAAATGTTCAATCGGGGAGAGGTCCGGAGACTGAGCTGGCCAGTCTAGAATCTCTACGTTATTTTCGTTGAACCACCCCATTGTTTGCCGTGATTTATGGCAAGGCGCATTGTCCTGTTGAAAATAATATTCAGGTACATCTGTATCAAACAATTTTAATACCGACGGCTCCAATACCTCCCCCAGCATATCAATATAAGCACCACTGTTCATACGACCTTTGCACAAGAAGAGTTCGCCGACGCCGGATGCAGACATGCACCCCCAAATCATAATACTGCCTCCACCGTGTTTTACTGTAGGTACTATACAATCCGGGTGATATGCCTCTCCTCGTCGTCGTCGAATGTACTGCGCCCCAGGTTGGCCGAAAAGCTGGAAAATAAAGTAATAAAATATACTTTAAATTGGCTGTCTTTTTTGAAAAACTTTAAGCGGTAATTTAACTTATCTACGTTTACTAACATTATAAATATCTATTCTTACATACCTCTATATTAGATTCATCGGACCATAATACTTTGGCCCAGTTTTCGACGGACCAATTTTTATATTTTCTAGCCCACTGAAGTCGCTTTTTCTTGTGTTCTGCAGTTAAGTATGGTTTTCGTCGAGCTCTACATCCACGTAAACCAACTGCCACAAGCCTTCTCCTAACTGTCCGTGCAGAAATATCAATTCCATGACGCAGGGCTAATTCGCTGGCGAGATCTTTCGACATTTTTGTCCGATTCCGTATGGCTGTTCTCTCTAAAATTCGATCTTCTCTTGCAGTTGTTAGGCGTTTTCTTCCACTTTTAGGCCGATTAGTGAATGATCTTGTCTCCTCGTACCTTTTTAGCGTGGTACGAACCGCACATCGCGAACACTTCATTTGTCTTGCGATCGCTGACAGTGTCATCCCTTGCGAACTGAGCAGAAGGATCTGGCCGCGCTGCACTTCCGCTAATTCACGAACTTTTGGCATTATTTTATACTTTACTGTATACACACTAATAATAAAAATACACACTTGAATGAATGAATACAATTTCGCAACAAACTCCTTTTCGTTAGCGTGTCGGAAATAAAGTGATACTCAAAACTGTAAAATGACCCCTTACTTCAAAACTACCTGCTTAAGTACACACGACCCTCGTTAAAATTACATTAAGGAGTTTTATCGAAAGTATTTCCGAGTACTATCTATCTGTAAATATAAATGTATTCATAATACGGCATTTTCACAGAGGTGTCTAATACATATGGCCAACGCTGTAGTTACGAGTTACGTATATTTCGTGATATGAACCAAAATACCCATCCATAAACAAATATTTGGTGTTTGATATTTTTTCCATTGTTTGTTGTGTGCTTCTGCAGTTAAAGGTAAGTTGACAAACTTATAGTATGCATGTACATATGTCGAAACAATACCGCGCTGTATGTTAAACATATGCGCCTTCTTTCACACTGAATGTACCAGCATTTCCAAAGATAAAACATTCCATCCTACGTGATGTTAAAAAGGCTCGAGTACATTCCTTCCAAGACCTACATAGACACACGAACGCACATGGGAAAGTATTCCTACAGGGAAGAGATTCAAATAATTTAATTTGATTCTAAATCTGTAATTGTCAAAGTCATCATTAAATAAACGCTTATAAACTACTGCACGCATTTATTATACACAAAATTACATTGTTTGGAGGTCTAATGATTAAATATTTGAAGAAAGTCACAGTCCAGTTCCTTGGTTTTCAATGTTTTAAACAAAAGTAAAATGTTACATAAAGATTTCAAATTGGTTAGAAAAAGCTCAGTCTAAATTTTGAGAAATGCGGTCATTGTAATGTAAGCTAAGAGCACTTTATAAAATACAAGAAACAAGAATCTTTTGTAGGGATTGAATATTTGGAAGGTAATACTAATGATTATAGTATATCTCTGAACCTTCAATAGATATCCTATAAATAGCACATAATCGATGGAAGGGCGATGCAGCTTTGAGAAACAGAAGCTAGTGGAAAATAAATTATATGGCGTATTAGATATTATACTGAACGATATTCGAAAACCGATACCCAGAAATGTTAGTTTTTTCATCACCAGTTTATGGTGATTAATGTTAGGTCGTCTAGGCTCTTGTCTTACCGTCCCTAATGTTTCCTTTAATTTTATAGTAATATTTAGATCCGGTGGTTTAGAAAATGTCATTTTTACATTTAACGGTGACCTAGAAATAGTAAAGCAGTGCAGTGGAAAGTAAAGCAGTGCAGTGGAAAGAGAGCTCAGACACAATTTCAAAATTTACAGCATTTACTCTCACTCGCAAATTTTTCTGGTACCATTTTGAGTTCTAACTTGAAATATACGGGTAACACAACAATTATTGAGGGCTTGAAATTATAAAATTAGTCTGATAAATTTACAAGGGAATACTTCGGTATAACAACATCATTTATAGCGGCTAAATCACACAGCCCTCTCCAAAAATTTGGGGCGATTTTTAAATTATTGTAAATGTCTCGGAAACTACAACATATCTCTTGTTTCTTGTAGAATATAATTTGGAGTATATTATATAGTACACAAAATGGCGCAAATTATATTGGAAATAAAACGGGAGACCGGGTAACACATACAGCTTTATTATAATCTTCTTATTTATCAATCGCAAATAGGCAGTTTTACGTGCAAAATAACAAATTTAGACAGTTAAACATATTAAAAAACAGCTTTACTTGTCATTGATTGTTGTACACAGACAATTGTAGTTCTAAATATATAATATTTATTTAGAACGATTGAAATTATTAATTATTTCATTAGCGTTTCAAAGAAATATTATAATATAATCTGATTGATATGGATTAATTATAAGAAGTTATTGTAGATCTCAATAACCTAAAAATACAGGCATCGCGCTATTACTGCAGATAATATAAGAGCTACATGGGTTTTCCCATCTATTAATTTTTCCTTCAAAGAGTTTCGTATACTTTACCTTTAAGCCGATTCCATACAGTTTCGATAGGGCCGAGGTCCGTACAATTTCTTCTGACGGTGACAAAACAACAACTTCGTTTTCCATTTATAGTGTTAAGCACGTTATAAAATCAAAACGTGGGTTATGGATCATTTATTTTTATTTAGTACTGACAGAAGGCTTATATTATTACAATATTTTTATAAATAAAAAATATAAGACGTGTGGTTTTAATTTTATTACGAAAAAAGGTAGCAGATATTGAATATTCCAAATAATTTGGCCAGGGACTGTATGTATGTATGTTTGTTACCGGTGCCCTAGTTTCCATCTTTTGTTGTAGGGGTGTAGTTGTTTTATAGCAGGTAGTGCAAAACTGAATGGACTGGATAGCGATTAGTGATTAGTGCGAGTACCGATGTCGAAAAATTCGCACTTCACAGAGATTGGAACCGCATGCCATGAGGTAGCCACTTTTACTACTACACCAACTAGTCGTTGAAGAAAATATTTTGTTTAATTTTTCTTATATGTTAAATAATTTTAGTTTTGTAAATACCGAATAACAAGAAGCAATACTACGATTTTGTAAACTTCCATACAAGGAAATCATTTAGTTTATCTTTTGTTGATTCAGTATTAACAATAAGAGGATGACTTGGTTTCTGACAATAAAAACGAAATCTGTGCAATATCAAACAAAACATACACGTATTTACAATTAAAAAATTAGGTATTCCAGTCCAACACGCATATACGTGTTTTCTAATTTTATCGTTCACTTATACTTACTTTATTATTATCGACATATGGCTGCAAACATCACGTAGTAATTAGATATCAATAAACCATAAAGTGATATTTTAGTAAAAAAATGGTGACCTCCAAATGCAAAGAGGATCCTAAACCAATCCTGGGTGTGCGCATGATATTTACTTATTACTTATTAAAATTGCAATATGACAAAATAGAAAGTCTTGAGCTTATGGCACGTATGCATTTGTTCTGTAATTTCTTTAACAAATTGAAGGTTCTTCCTGTACTGGTTATAAGTTAGGTAGGAGCTGTATACGTATACAAACAAAGCAAATTTGTTTTCCCAAACACAGCTTTTGTGCATGTATTCATTTGTTATGTACATAATTTGTTTAACAAATTGAGAGTTCTTCCTGTGCCGCGATAAGTAAACTGGCCGATGTATATACGTGTATTTATGGAAAGGCTGACGTGCAAACAAATTTATCTTGTGGAACGTAATGATGAATGTACACTATAGCTTACACAAAACTATGTTTGGAAGAAAACAAATTCAGAAAAATGGACCACCAGGAATTTAATATTCAATAACAGCAGCTAAAATTAATAATTTCCAAAACTAAAAGGAAGATATACGATATTAACGAGATGTAAATATTGGTGACAGATCTACGAGACTAAAAGAAGTGAGTTGATCGATAGAAAACCAAAATATGTATTTTCGACGCTTTGAAAGGGCAGAAGTTCTGGGAGAACAAAGAACGAAACGCTTGCTCTAAAAACTGTAATTCTGCAATTCACAATTAATAAATGAATTAATTACGAAATAGTAAGGACAACTTTTACTTTTTTCGCTCAGTATAGAATATCCTTACAGAAAATTACGAATATTACGTACTATACGGTCGCAATATAATTTATTGAGAACTAAATTAACAAGGAATTTATTTCCATCGAAACCGGCAAGTGTGAAGCGAAAAACGGCCAGGATATCGCATTGCTTGCAGGTGAAACCTTGGAATTGCGAAGCAGACCGTTAAGAAAGAATTGATTTTGTTCGTCATTAATTTCCAACTTTCCCGATTTTTGTTATGGAGTCATTGACTAATTTCTTTCCAAACAAAAAACACCAAAACAGAATCGCGAAGCTGCCTATTTATATATGTAGTTTAATTTTACACTCCTAGAATCTCGACTGGATTATTCTGGAAAGTGGAAATAAATAAATTGAAATTTAGCGGATCTTCGCTGGCTGTGTTTAATGGGTAAATAACCTTTTATAACAGCATGCAGCAGTTACCCTGCCTGAACAAACAGACAGACAAGACAGAATAATAATACAGAATTAGAAATTGTAGAAATTCCAACATTCAAATCGAATATAAACCTATTGTTAGAGTTTTCCGTACGTATATTGTGTTGAAACGTAAGTAGAATCATTTATGATTTATTATCATAGCATTTCTATTAACGTAATAAATTAAACTTCGATATAATCAGCTTGTGTACTGGTACTTTCTCGATAGAAGGATAAATTCCTTCCTTTATGTATATCTTTCTCTACGCCCGTAAGAAAGTACATTTCACCAGACGATAAAATAAGCATTAAATTGAGACATTTCAGAAGTCGATTTATACGTAAATTTCTAAATAAGGTCTAAATTAATTAATATTTGAAGTAGGCAATTCTTAAAATTTATGCACATTTTAAGAATTGCCGACTTGCACGTGCGGTTGGAAGGTATCGTTATATATGCACAACATTGGAGATAATTACGACAAGAATAAACCAAAAAACGAGCAAAAAGGAATTCTTACTTCCTTATATATCCTATCCTATAACCTCTTAAAATATAACATCTTCCTACTTTCATTTCCATTGCCGAAATAATGATGTCATCAAGTTAGTGAAATCATATATGTTTAGTCATTTTACTTCATGTTAGCGGCTATTTGATAATTTATCCTTAAAATGGAGTAAATCCGATGTCGTTGCTGTAAATTAACGATACAGTAAAAGCGTATTTTAAATAAAGTCCCCTATACATATATTTAAAGACTCACCGTGGCCATGACAAAAATCCAAAAATAAAGAGCCGTGCAGATGTTGAATCGCAATTTAAAGAATGTCGCTTTTGGCAGGTCATGTAGTAAAAATAGTATAAAAGCATTGGGCAGTGGCACTTTACTACAAGGGGTTGATTAACAGAGGCAAACAATTTAAATAGCTCTTTAAGTTAATCTAGGTTTTCGTTTTACTGAAAATAAAATCCATTTGGCAAAGGCGGAATATTTTAAAGATGTTAGACAGCATTCGCAATAATTGAAATCGGACTATTTTTATTTTACCAATTACCTAGATCTAAAATTAACATGGAGCAAAATGTGAAATATAAATTTTGACATATGAAAAATAATCTAGGGAGTTTTAGAAATGAAAAAGTACTAGAAGTAAAACCGTACGTAATACCAAAAGTAGCCAATGGAATAAAACGCGAAGCTATTCTGACACCTCTTTTATTTTTGGTTTCTACAAGAAATACTTATCGACCATATACACGAGGGCGCCGTTTAGGTTGTGTCAAAAACTAGGAAAGAAAGAAAAATTTAGATCCATGGTCTAAAGGAATGGTTGCGACATGTAGTAGAGTACAACCGAAGAAACAAGCAATCATTTTCTTGAAAGTACTTCATGAACGAACAACTTTTATGGGATTCAGCTCATCTTGGAACACTCAAACAGTGGATTGTTGCTTAGTTTACGATTCATACAAATATGTATATCCAAGTTTCGTCGCCTGTTACAATGCATATACGAATTTTACAGCTTCTCGGCCGAATTATTTTGTAAAATTATGCGGAATCCATCGAGTACAGATCTTTTTCACAGCTACATGCTCATTCGAAGCCGAATGTATTACATTCTGCGGGATGGCTAAGAATGCCTCCCTCTCTGTATAAGCCGATCTTCTTCAATCATGTTGCGCACAGATGTTATTTGGAATAATAAGCGATTTTGCTTAACCTTCACGCAATTTATCACTAACATACGCATGACCACGACGGAGTTCTGCAAACCAATTGTAAGCAGTCTTTTCTAAACATTACCAAATGTTGAACGAAACGATTCCATGCATTGTTCTCGAGTTAGGACGAAAATCGTAAAAAATCATCAATAACAGTCTTCACGTGAAATATCCATTCATTCACTAAATTTCTTTTTTTAGATGTTCACTGTAAACACACTACTTGGTTAATCTGCTACTGTTTTCACAATATCAAATGCCAACATTTCACAAAAATAGTAATAACATATATCAATAGTCCAGTCCCGTAAAGTTGGCAACTGAATTTGTGAAAACGTACCAACCGTTTTCGAGAAAAACAGTGCGATTCGGACATATTTCTGCACCTCGGCCATAGGTCTAGAGTTCTTGACCAATCTTGCGAAAATTTCTGCAAAAATTCAGATTATGCAAAAAATTGTTAACTTTGAAAATAGCAAAAACAGTTCTATTCGCGGATCTGAATAGCACCTTAAGAGTTCTATCGAAGGCCCTTACAACATTTTTTATAGTGCCCAAAAAATAAGAACAAACGAGATCAATGAAAAGCCAGCGGGCGTTATGTGGGGAGAATCGCCAAAGGTCTAACGTCCATCATCGTTCGTTCGGTGGTTTCAACTGCCAAAGATTGTTTTACTGTTTGGCTGAATAACCATTATACCAAGAAAAACAACGTTTTACCTCACTCAGTGTTGGATATGGCGGCACGTTGAAATCAACTCCAGTCGATTGGTTGACTGCTCCATACGGCATCGTGCCTTCCGGGCATGAATACGAGTGATCAACCAATAAAGCGAGAACTAAAATCCGCAGACGCTCTCATATGCCTGGCCAAGCAGCTACATATAGACAACTTTAATGGACAAAACTCATGGAATGAATTTTGACTCAGATACAGCTCTATCTTCAGTTTGGCAACACTACACAGAGAGCTAAAGAATTCAATCAACCGTTTACGTACGTTGACAGGTCGGAGCACTGAATGCGTAAATGGGGCCACGCCTCATATCCTAGTTACTAATATGGAGCTTTTTCAAACAGTACAACACACCATGACCACATGTCCAATACTTCCGTTGAAGAATAATCTGAAACATGTCAACGATCAAAGTGGCGATGCAATTAGTTGACTGAATTTATGAGTTTTCTTCTCCATAGTCTGATACATGTTCCTTTTATTGTTCAAATGAATAAACCTGTAGTAGCTCAGTTGATGCGACAAACTCGGATAATATCCAGACGGTTTTCTGGAACCTCAGGTCCACCTACCCGGAATTGATTTCCTACAGGATTCCCGTTATTATAATTCTTTCATCGATCTTGTCGTGCATATTTTTTGATGGTTTGATATAATAAAAGTATACTCGACATTTTTCAGTTTCTCTCCTTGCATTACAATATTGTAATGTTGGTTTTCATTTCAAATTATCATAGTCCTTGTCATTTAGATGTTGATGAGAATCAATCAATCAGTCACAGCTAAACTGGTACGGACCCATACCGAGACTGGGCCAAGACAGTTAAGACAGTGTTAAAGAAGATTACTGGGACAGGATTGGGAAGAAATAGAAGGGGAAAACCGAGGAAGACATGAATGGAACAGATCCGCAGTATAGGAGAGGAAAGAGACAAAGAAATGAGAAATATGCAGGAACTAACACATAACAGGAGAGAATGGAGACAATGGGTAAAGAAGTGCGGTACTCTAAATACGACGCCGTAGATGGGCAGAAGGATAAAGTGAAAGAAAAAGTAGAAGATTTTTCTGTATTCTTTTTCTTTATTATTGCCATATAACCAAGTTCCGTAATGTATATTCTTCCAATTCGCCAGAAAAACTTTCAATTTTTTTGTGCCTTCTTCATTGCTTCATCGAAAATTATTTTTACGTTTGAGTTTAAAATGTCTGACTGCTGGTTTCCGAAGCAGGCGTAAGTTGTTCGATATAACCTTCTAATGTATCTGCCAGATTATTTCCTATTCCTCTTTTCTAGTACTTTCCACACCCGGCTCTTATAATTTTCTTGAAGGCCATTTCTAGGTCTGAAATACAGACTGAACGATGGGATACATTTCCTATTTCTCCTGCTTTCTCAATGATTCGGATAAATACTTCGTGTTGAATGCTTTTCTCTACGAAATCTACTTCGTGTATGTTCTATTATTGTATCTTTAACAGTTTTTAAACATTCTTGCGTGTTGTCAACTTTTAGTACATTTTGATAGTATCATCGTTATCGGCTAATCGTGGAACAATAAAAATAAATTAAAGTTAAGGCAAAAAGCTTTCGATAAAAAGAGGGATCTTTAGGCGTTAGTCTTAGCGCTAAACTGTTTACACTTCTTTATTAATGTAAATGTAATAATACCCTAAATATTTTGTTTTAGTTTGCTGTAAAATTAGTAGTGTTCTTACAGTAAAATAGTTTACATAATTTATTTAAAAGAATTTTTCTGCCATGAAAATTAGTCAATTTGTGCTAATTCTGCAATAGTTGGTTATGAAAACGAAATTACCAAATCAAAGGAACTTTCTGAAGTAAATTTACTACAATATTAGATTTATCTTTTGATTATTTTATATACATAAATTACAACTTTCTATCCAATTCCTTAACGTAATCCTTTTGGGAAGCTGTGAAACATTATTTCCATATTCAAATAACTGTAGCTTCGAAATTGAACGTTTGCGGTTTGCGTTTAGAATTCCCGTCACGTACCTATGACGAGCTTATTACTTTTTGGACGACTTCTTTCATCTCTTAATGTACCTAGTGGTAAGCCCCGAAGAGAAAGATCGATGCCTGAGCATGTAGGTTATATAAATAGATTTCTCTCTGATGTTTGACCGGCTTGAGAGTAGTATAGTTAGTTATTACGTAATACGGGAAAAATATAACTTTTCTTCTAGGATATTTTATCATATTTGGGATTGCTTCTCGTTCTGTGGAAAGACTAGACATTGTGTCTTCACAACTTCCACACTTTTCTACATTCAATATCTTCAATGATCTTTTTCTTCAAATTAGCAAAGAGTGCAAACCATGAAAATCAATGAAGAACTATGAAATCTTGTTTTAAACCCAAAATAAATAAACACTTAGAGTTATTTAACATTCACTTCAAAGGATTTCTATTAAATAAAACAATGAAATCGTCTAAGTTAATATTTTGTGTACATCCGAAAGCGGTTGATGGAAGAAAGAATTTTGAATAAAAAGTTATTCCATTGTAAAAAATATATTGTGTTTCAACATAAACCTCTTCACACTCTTCACTCTTCACACTTAGCCCGGTGAGTTTTCAATTTTTTCAAATCATCCAAAACGAAAACTCTTCAAAATATTGATTGTGCAATTATTTTTTAATTTAGAAACTAGAAGAGAACATTGGGAGCCAAATCTGGTGAATATGATTATTCGACTAATTTTGTTGTAGCAGTAGTGGACGAAAGAGACAGCGCATTATCGTGATCAACAACACTTGGACATCAAAACATTTCAGTAAATCAGCATTATTTGCCAGTTATCGTGTTTCTTTTTTGTATATAATCAATAAAGATAACGCCTTTGGAATCAGCCATGACCTTATTGGCCGAAAAAAAAAACGGTTTTGAACCTTTTTTGGAGTAGGCTCCTCGGGATAAGTCATTGTTTCGACTGTATTTTTGTTTCTGGAATATAATGCTGTATTCAAGTTTCGTCTACTGTGACATTGACGGAAAAATTCCCTTGGATTACGTTTAAAGATTCTTCTGAATTTTTAACGCGAGCACACATTAAGCATTGTCCAAACGCGGCACCCATCTCGCGGATAACTTTTTCATATTCTAACGTTCATGCAAAATATTGTATACCCGTTCGATTGAAATACTTATGTTATTAGCTATCTCACGTACTTTCAATCGACGATCGCAAATTAGAAGGGCGTGAATTTTATTAACCATTTCTGGAGAAGTTACGGTAAATGACTGTTGCGGACATTCTGCATCATATGGCCACTTTTAAAAGCAGAAAACCTGTTACAAATCATTCCATAGGACGGAGCACATTCACGATAATATTTACGTAACTTTTTCTCCGTTTCTTTCATTGTTTATCCACGTAAAAAATAATGTTTAATTAACCCATTAGTTCCCGCGGTCCTCATTTTAGTACGGTAAACTGTACTCAAATGAGTACAGCGGGTACTAATGGGTTAACACTCGAAATTCTGTTTTTCCATATATACAAACCAACTAAAACAATTTTCTGTTAAGTTTATGTGAAAGTTTGACAGTACACATCAGAAACATGAGGGAAGAAACCTAATCACTGTAGCAAAAGTATTGCCAACCTTTGAAAAATCACTCTTCCGCCAAACCACCGTTGTACACAAGTATGGACTCCAAATGAAACACACATTTATTTTAGATTCAAACTAATAATGGCAAAAGAAAATAAATTTCAACAAACATAAATTGAGTCGGCCCGATAAAATTGAAAAGTATCGATAAATTTTTTCGTTATTTTGCCTAAGGTTGGCTTTTAGAATATCGAAGTACACATTTGCCTCAATAAAATGTAAGTCACCAACCCTGCAGCTGACACCCATCACCAAACCATTATTGAATCATAAAAGGTACATAAGAGTGTATGAGTTTTACCTTAAATCACTGTAGGTATGTACATCTAACGTTGTAAGAAAATAATACTAAATTATTGAATTTTACCGCAAAATCTATACGAAATGTCCAGACGAACATATGAAATAGCCGAAGTTTGGTCAAGGGCACGGAACATTGATTTTTGCAGGCGCCACACGGCTACCATAAACTAGGCGTTATTCCTATTGTATAACGCTATCTAAATTTCAAAGGATATCTCAGGCTTTATTCTATTAAAAAACAAAAGGGGTACCCGTCAAGTTTGTATTCGTAAGAGTTGTGAAGCTAGAATGAAAGAACTATGAAAGAATAAAATTACGTCAATAGAAATAAGTGAGTTTCATAGGATTTGCACATGTTATATTTAACAATTTAAAACGTGTTTCTTTCATTCTAAATTACCAACACTGAATTTGAGATATTTTCTTATTTAAATATACCATTGTTTGTTTTTTTGACTAGTTCTGGGTTTTGGTTAAGAATGTCATAAAAGTTTTCACTGTCCATATTAAATTTTGAACAATTTTCGAACACCACCATCCATCGTTCATCATTCGTTTGTTTTTTGTGATGCATTGGTTAGACTTGGAAATATGGAAAATGCGGGACATGCGGGACGCACTAGACGTTTTGCGGGACTATTTTATTGATTACACAATGCGGGATTACAACTGCTATTACGGGACGGTCCCACAGAATCCGGGACGGTTGGCCGCCTTATATTTCACAGATAACAACAATTTAAGATGTGTGAAATTAGGAGGAATCTGATAGACTATAATTCGTATATCACTTAAAGCAGCATAACTCAATTAACTTGTTTAATTGAAAAATATAAATATCGTGTTTGGGCCTTTATCCCAAAAAGTTTCGTATGTTTAGAATCATTATCGCGTAAATAATACTGTTTCAAAAGCATATTTTCGTTTTCTCTTGTGTAATACCACACATCATCTCTTAAAAGTTGATTCCTCGACTCAGTCAGCCTTACTTTTAAGAATGAAACTGTTTTGAAGGTATAGCTACAATAGCTCTTGTACTTACTGGGAACTAACCTCTCCTAAACAACCGATCGCCAATAACTACTTATTGTTAGAAGGGTGGAATCGAAGCTAACAACCTCGCAAAAGAGTTTGTAATATCATTTTCCGGGAGCTGAATCATCCAATGGTGTTACAACCAGGGCCGGCTCCTCCATTAATGCTGCTGAGCTGCAGAATCACCAGAATAAATCCTCAATTTATGCATTAAGCATTAAATATTAGCATTTCGCATTTACTGAGTACTTCATTAAAAATATTAAATTTCCATAAATTCATCGTGCGTAGCTGACATTTTAATAATTATTTACTCCTACGAAAAATACCACAGCTGCACAATCATACAATCGCAAGCGCAACGCACTCATAATTTCCGAGAAAGTCGTCTCTGCAGCGCAGCTCTTTACAATACAGATAAATTCATACATGAAGTAAATCGAGGATAGCCGACGGTCTTTGGCACATGGACGCGGGCGCTTAAAATTTATAAATGACAATTTAATAAAGACACATATTTTCCTAATAATTGGATTTGTGGCTGTGGTGAAAAAACGTTTTTTTGTTTTTCGTGTGCATTGTTTGGAACTGGTTACGAAGAAAAATTTGGCGGGAAAAAGGCGTACATGATTTAATACATTTAAGTGAAAAAGTGAATAAACATGAAACAAGCTGTGCGCATATCAGCAATCAAATGAAATTTGCATTATTTGGGAAGTAAATATTCAAGCTCAACTTGATTCTGCTTATTGGCTAAATAAACGAAAGCACAACGAGGAAGTAACGGACAACAGGTATCTGTCATCAAAATTTATTGACTGCATAAAATTTTGTGGGGCTTTTGAGGTAGCCTTAAGAGGACATGATGAAAGTGAATCATCCGAAAATCCCGGTATTTTTCGGGGTTTGGTGGATTTTACGTCAGAACTTGATAAAACACATAGTGAACGTCTTAAGAATGCAACCGTTTTCAAAGGCACCTCAAGAGTGATACAAAATGGGATTTTAGATTGCATGCTGGAAGTGCATCGTGAGGAAATTCTTTGCGAAATAAATAAAGCCCCGTTTTTAGCAGTGATGGCTGATGAAACTGGAGACGTTTCCTCTAAATTTCAAATAGTGGTTGTTCTTCGTTACGTTACCAAGGAGGGAAACCCGGTAGAAAGGTTCTGGACTTTTTGCTTCCCGAAAATCATAATGCTGTGTCATTAGCTAACAATATTTTAAATGTTATTGACCCTATTTTAAAAAACAATAAAAAACAGCTCATTGTTCAAAGCTATGGCGGAACAGCTGCAATGAGTGGAAGACATGGCGGAGTTCAGGCCATAATCAAGAAAAATACGAAAATGCACATTTCGTACACTGCTATGCTCATCAGACATCAATTAAATTTGGTGATGTCACGAGCATTTTCAATTAATTCTCAGGTACGTGTCTTTTTTGGAGATTTACATGACATAACTGGATTTTTTAGTCATTCGCCGCAGACTCGCGGTTCTGAAGCAATTCATAGGAAAAAATGTACCCTATTCTGCACCTACGCGTTGGTATTTCAATATTCCTACGGTTAATGTGATTTACAGAGATTCTATTATCGAATCTATGAAACATCTGGAAGAAGATTCAAATGCAGTGACGTGCAAAGAAGCAAGAGGTATTGGACGTATTCGGGAGATCCAAGTTTTACTTTTTGGCTGACTGTTTTGAATAATAGCAAAGAATGCCACCGTACTGCATGCATAAAAGTTTGTGATGTTCTTATAAATAATGCAAATGAACGTTTTGCTTTAACAAACCATTTAGTTGCCGCATCGCTCTTGAATTCAGACAATTTTGAAAATTATAACCATTTATTTCCTGAATATAACCGTCACCTCAGTATCGAATTTCAACGAGAAAGTAATGAAAAAGTTTGCCTCCACAACAGACCGCCGTATTGAACTCCAGATATTTTTGTTTTCGGTTATAAATATCATATATATTTTTATTATCGGGTTATTATTATTATTATTATTACTTTGAACTGGCTGTGGTTCATGCAAATCACCCATCTTGAAATATCAGGAGCCATCATATTACAAAAAGAATAGCAAAATGAAACAAACAGCCATTACTCGTGAAAAGTACTTGGACTAGTAGATGAAAAAATTCACATTTTCTGTTGAAAAAGTGAAAGGATTTTGAATGACGTTGTAAGTCCATTACTTCGTAATGTCTTGCCATCTTTCACCACATTTTGTTAAACTTGCGTACTGCAGTTGCATACTCTCTCAAATATGCTAACCATTTTAATCTAGCAGTTTTATCACGTTGGTTTATAAGTACAGCGTTGGCCATATGTATTAGACACCTCTGTGAAAATGCCGTATTATGAATACATTTATATTTACAGATAGATAGTACTCGGAAATACTTTCGATAAAACTCCTTAATGTGATTTTAACGAGGGTCGTGTGTACTTAAGCAGGTAGTTTTGAAGTAAGGGGTCATTTTACAGTTTTGAGTATCACTTTTATTTCCGACACGCTAACGAAAAGGAGTTTGTTGCGAAATTGTATTCATTCATTCAAGTGTGTATTTTTTATTATTAGTGTGTATACAGTAAAGTATAAAATAATGCCAAAAGTTCGTGAATTAGCGGAAGTGCAGCGCGGCCAGATCCTTCTGCTCAGTTCGCAAGGGATGACACTGTCAGCGATCGCAAGACAAATGAAGTGTTCGCGATGTGCGGTTCGTACCACGCTAAAAAGGTACGAGGAGACAAGATCATTCACTAATCGGCCTAAAAGTGGAAGAAAACGCCTAACAACTGCAAGAGAAGATCGAATTTTAGAGAGAACAGCCATACGGAATCGGACAAAAATGTCGAAAGATCTCGCCAGCGAATTAGCCCTGCGTCATGGAATTGATATTTCTGCACGGACAGTTAGGAGAAGGCTTGTGGCAGTTGGTTTACGTGGATGTAGAGCTCGACGAAAACCATACTTAACTGCAGAACACAAGAAAAAGCGACTTCAGTGGGCTAGAAAATATAAAAATTGGTCCGTCGAAAACTGGGCCAAAGTATTATGGTCCGATGAATCTAATATAGAGGTATGTAAGAATAGATATTTATAATGTTAGTAAACGTAGATAAGTTAAATTACCGCTTAAAGTTTTTCAAAAAAGACAGCCAATTTAAAGTATATTTTATCACTTTATTTTCCAGCTTTTCGGCCAACCTGGGGCGCAGTACATTCGACGACGACGAGGAGAGGCATATCACCCGGATTGTATAGTACCTACAGTAAAACACGGTGGAGGCAGTATTATGATTTGGGGGTGCATGTCTGCATCCGGCGTCGGCGAACTCTTCTTGTGCAAAGGTCGTATGAACAGTGGTGCTTATATTGATATGCTGGGGGAGGTATTGGAGCCGTCGGTATTAAAATTGTTTGATACAGATGTACCTGAATATTATTTTCAACAGGACAATGCGCCTTGCATTTATGGAATATTTTAAAAACTAAGGTGGTAAAACATAAATGCAACAATAAAAACATTCTTAAACAAAGAATAATCGAGGAATGGTCAAAAATATCCAGTGAAATGTGCCATAACCTGGTAGCAAGTATGCCGAGAAGAGTGCGTGCTGTTATAAAAGCAGGTGGAGGTGCTACTAAATATTAAAATAAACTAACATTCTTTAATAAATTACTGACGAATACATTCCTGTTTGTGATTTTGATTTCATTTCTTGATTTTGTACTACGGGTAACAATAATTTAAAGTTTTTCGTACGTAGGACTAAGGTGTCTAATACATATGGCCAACGCTGTAGTTTTATTTACTGTTTCCTTATTTGTTCTCATTAATAACCACTGTATTTCCTTCTGGTAATTTGATTTTTCTCTTTCTGTTAATATTATTGATTTCTCTTAGATAATATTAGCTCACTGCTATGTCTAAAAATAACTTACAAAAGAAGTATTTCGATTGTGTTTATTTTGATCGACTGTATGGTATACACAACAGGTGTGTTCCTATAAAACTCAGTTACTTTTAACCAATGATCTTATTAAGAATTGATATTACAAGAATTACACATGTCCGTTAAAGAATGATTTGTATCTCGTACCTATAAGAATTATATATTTCCGGACGTCCAAAGTTCAACGAAGAATATATGTACAAAACCACATGTGTTGGTAACATTTCAGTACATCATTCGTACTTTACATATCTAAATCAACTTCAAGTGTTCTTTATCGTTTTATCTAGTTGTGCAATGTGAGTTGCATGTTGAAATTTATGTAGAGAAAGGCAGAAAACGAGTACAATTTATCTTGTAAATATGCAATCAAATAGAGTCCGTACAAAATCGTAATTTGGGAAAGGAGTACAAAATGAATTGATTTTTTTTTTTGATAACAAATAATGCTATAAAATATGCACAACCATCTTTCAAGACATAATCGTATCAAAAGCATTAAGTGAAAAGTCATGGAGGTTATTTTCTCATCTTAAATATACATACATAGTATATGTAGCCTCAACTGAAACCGGAACATTTTAATATCTGCATTGTGTAGTGCACTGATTGTGATTTACACATACATACACACAGTACGTTACATTTTTTTCTCTACACGAGCCCATGACACCAGAACTAATGACTTAGCTCTTGTTCGTACACTTTCTAATATAGAGAAGTAAAAAAATTAAAACAGGGGCAAGACATAACTGTAACGCGAACATCTGTGAAACTTAGTACCCTAAGATAATCAAGATAGCACATAAGATGTGCTAAGATATTCTAAACGCATACAAACTTCGCGAGTAACAATTTTACTTTTCATGTTTCTAAGGAATGAACACTTTTTTGTCGGCATCGATGCAATTTTGTCATTTTTAATTAGATAGTAATATGGATAGAAATATTCTTGAACTGTAGGTTTTGAAAAAATAGTCAAATTTATTTTGTATTTCACTGCTTTTCGGAAAATAAAAGCAAATCGGCTAGAATCTACATGTCTGAAACTTTAAAGATAATTATCAATCAAGACATTATATTGAATTGTAATGGTTTTATTCTTGACTAAATTTATATTTGGCTAGTAATCCATTTATAATTTTGTAAAGACATTTGACTAAAGTAAAGTAAAATGTTATTTCGTCGGTCGAACCTACTTTTTTTAAATGTTAAGGGGTAACATGACTGTTGATCGAGAACTAATTAGTTACCTACTAAAAAGAAAAGCAGAAAGTAACATAACTGGAAGGCCGAGTAACACATAGTGATAGAATCGGATAGAAGCAATCTTCAAACACTAACCACATGTCAACAAAACTATAAACCGAGCAAAAAGATAAATAATGAAATATCTATCTTCTTCAATCGAAGATGCTCAAGACTTCCTTAAATTTCTTTGTTATCAAGCAATCATTCTAGTGGATAGAAGAGATGGCTACTGCTGTAAATGTTTTTACAATTATTTACAATCCATACATATACCAGTAACGAAAATCTAAAGCCAAATTATGACAATTAAAAAAAAACAACTGGTGGCAGATTGCCCCGTACAAGTCAAACTTGGTAAATTTCTTCGTTTTGCAGTATATGAGCACACGTTTTTTAAATTAAGGGGTAAGGCCACCATGCGCTTTGAAATTAAAGGACAATTTTAGGAATTTCTTTTAGAAGTACGGTAAAACCTGTCGAATTTTCTTATGGAGTACTTCATGAAGTGTCTTTATAAGTACAAGAAAATATTTTTTCTTCAGTTTTTGACTGAAAAATGGTTGCTCCAGTATCCGGTTTCTAAGATGAGTTTTCCTGGAGATCCAAAACGGGCGAACCGACTGTAACCTGAAATGTGAACCTAGAACGAAAATCCAAGAATTTTCCTTTAATATATATCATAAACTAATAGACCACGCAGGGGATTTTGAAAATATTCATTTTCCGCAAAATGGTTAGCATATGAATAGAAAATTCCCTTTTTCACATATAAATTACATACTCGATTGTTTATAAAAGAGAAAGTTTACAACGTATCGAAAAATCCCTACGTGGTCTACTAGATTATATACACTACCGTCCAAAAGTTTGGAAGCAGCGACGCCAACAACGGATTTTACAAAAAAAAACAGATAAAGTAAATTTTTATTGTGATTATTAATGAATGTATGTAACATACGTCACTATCATCCATAAACAGTAAATTTATTCAAAAATATAATAATATATTAGGTAGTAAGTCTATTTTCGTCTATATGACCACCTTTAGCTTTAATAACTGCTCCACAAATTTTTGGCATTCTTCGAAGCAATTTTTCAAGGCAGTTCTCGTCAATTTGTTGCCATGCGGTCCGTAAATATTCCCATAGCTGTTGGGTGTTTTGAGGCTGTTGCTGTCTAGCCCTTCGATCAAGTTCATCCCACAAGAGCTCAATAGGGGACAAATCCGGACTTTGAGGAGGCCAAACCATTAACTTTAGTTGATTTAATGCTGCTTTCTCCTCTAAAAAGTTCTTGCAGATTCGAGCCGTATGTTTGGGGTCATTATCTTGCTGAAACACAAACGGCTCGCCAACAAGACGGCTTCCAGACGGAAAACCATGATTCTGCAGAATATTCAAATACTCTTCTTTCCGCATTGTACCACTAATTTTTACTAAATCACCCGTCGTTCTGCCAGCAAAACAACCCCAAACCATAACACTACCACCTCCGTGTTTAACAGACGGCACTAAACAGGCTGCACTGACTCTTTCCCCGGGTCGCCGACGAACAAAAACTCTCCGTTTCGTGCCGAATAGTTCAAATTTAGATTCGTCGGTCCACAACACTGTCTTCCAATCCTCCAGTGACCAGTTTGCATGTTCTCTTGCCCAAGTTAGCCTTTTCTGCTTATGCACATGTTTCAAAAACGGTTTTTGCGGCCGACGCACCCCCTTAAACCAGCTGCCAATAACCGTCTCTTGACGGTGGTAACAGAAACATTTGTTTCTCGTTGCGTATTGACGCGCGATGCGATGTCCGGTGCTGTTAGACGTCGATCTCGTTTAGAAGTTGTTACAATGAATCTGTCATCAGCTGCAGAAGTCACCCGTGGCCGCCCACTTCGTCTCCTATCAAGATTTTGCCCGGTCTCTCTTCTCCGGGCCAAGGTATAATGCACACCCTTCGGTGAAATTCCCAACCGTTGTGAAATTTCTCTTTCGGTATATCCTTCGCCGCGGAGAGTACAAATCGTACAACGTTGTTCTGCAGTCAACTGTTTGCGTTTTGGCATTTTTACGCTCAGTACTTCACCAAATTGTTTTAATTCCGCACTGAATTCAAAACACTAATTCCGCAAAGGAAACCGATACGACACAAAAGTTTTAATACTTCTACCACACGCACTCAACGATTACTGAAGTAATACTAAACCGTTTGACCGAAAGCAATTACTGCAGGTGTCCTACTCATCATCGCCAAATAATAGCTGTACTCTTGGAAAAAAGCAATAAAACGTATTCGGGTGAAATTTGTACCTAAATATTTGGAATTTACGGATTATGAGTAACGATTTTATAATTGCATAGAATAATTTACAATAGGGATTAACGATTTCACGATATGCGTAACAGTTGTATAATTTTAAAGGAATTTCACCTTGCTTCCAAACTTATGGACGGTAGTGTATGTATGTATGAATATACCCTCAAAATCGATAAAGATTTGTTGCCGCTATCGGTTCGCCCGATTTGAAAGACGGTGATTCGAGAAAAACGCGTTTAAAGTTGTGGGTAACATTTTACGGTGGAAAATTATGGTATACCTTCAATCTGCGATGCCTGCACCGTATAGTTGGCCTTCTATATTAACGTAGAGTTCTTCTTCTGCTTTTCTTGCTGATTTTGAGTCGATTCGAGCTGTTTGCGCAGCCTCACTTAGCGATAGGTTCGAAAGATCGATGCGGAGTTGGTTTACCTCAACACAGAAATTGTAGCAATTGCTGCCAATTGTCATGTTCAACTGTCGCATAACTTGCATTACACTACAAATTCCATCGTTGAAAGTGCAAACGGCAAGTTGCCCAGCAATATCTAATACAGTTTTCCCACTTGATGTAGATTTGGGAGCCATTGACCACACCGTTGCGTTGAAACTTTCGTTGCTATTTTGGTTGAAACCACCTAAGCAACGAGTTAGATGATGGTCGCTGCTAAACTCTTTATAAATCGCCTTGATCGCTTCGAAAATTGTTTCCAACAGAGCCGGCTAGTGTACAAGAGTATTCAATGTATTGGTGGCTCTTGCCTTTTGCCACGAACACCAAGAATGTTCACCAGCCGGACACTTGTTGTGTTGAGGATTTTCATTCGTTGACAGCTTATGATATAATGCCGCCCAAATTTCTTTCTTCATTTTTTCTACAGAAATTACTGAATACACAGGCAAAGAATTGATAATACAATAACCAAAGGATGTATCAACTGCTACATCACGAGCATCATCACTCAGTTTCAATTTCCTTGCGGACGTGCCGTCAGAACCCGAACGGCAGTAATCGTCCAGACATGTATCTGGCGCGCCGCGAGGCGCCTCCGCAAATTGTCGTAAACGAGCGGTTCGAAATTTTTCTAACAACGAGACTTTTCTTTCTTATTCTTGAGGGTTTGAGGAGGGTTTTAGGCTAATAAAAAAAAATCGATTTTTTAAAGGTCGCATGGTGGCCTTACCCCTAAAGGAGGAGATATGCAGTCACCGGGGTGATCCGCTGAATATAAAAACGAAACATCTGTAGTAGGGGTGTGCATGCATTATTTTTATTGGCTGACATTTATCCAATTAATGAGTGATTTCCTAGAAGATTCAAAATTAAGAAAATTCTGTGATTATTTGTGACAACTAACTAACTATCCTCTGAAGATTTGGGCACCCCACCGTTTTTTAAATAGAGAACGACAAATGGATGCAAAGTCGGCCATTTCAGTTTTGATGGAACCTGTCTGTTTCGTTCATCACAAACTCTCTATTTCACTTTTTTGTCTGTTTCTTGTTAGTCAGATCCGATTATTTCTGTAGTGTAAGAACGCATTTAGTGTTATTAACATTTTACAACTACATAAGTATTGATACTCCATCAACCCAAGATAAGATTCTCGTTTTCAAAATTGTACGTGACAAAGAAACGTAGAAAAATAAAAATCTACATAACTCTCATGTTTTTATTTTTCTACTTTTCTTTGTAATTGTAACTATCTCCAAGCCCTTGAATCAGTTTTTCTACATTGTACGTGACGTTAGACATCTGGTCTTATCAATAGCTTACGTCGCTGAAGCCGTTAGCTTTCTTGTGTACTCTTGCTTGACCACGTCTTTGTTGTCTTACTTTGTGCTTACTTTTTGCTTTGTGCTAGTACATATTATTGGTCAGTTGGGAATTCTCGCAAGAAGGATTATGATATTATCGTTTGCCTCTTCGGCGAATAATGTTGTCGTCACTCCTTTTCATAGATCTGAAAGGGGTTGGATGATAGTCTATTTCACTATAAATACATGTCAAGTAAACAATAAATCAGTCAGTCGGGTTCCGTGAGCAAAGAACTTCGCAAGCATACAAAAATTTATATTCCCTTATAAAAATTATACCAAACTTGTTTGTAGTGTTTTTAAGTGTAACTATTCAAATAGATTGGAGTACAACCCAACTTTTATTTTCGTGTGTGCTTTACTGATCCTTCAAACTTTGAATAATTAACCCTTTGCACTTCGCTGTCCCCTCTCATAGGACATCGTAATTCTAGCATATCACTCGGATGTCCCCTCTCATGGGACATTAAAGTTTATGAGTGATTACGGGGAATTAAGTTATTTCAGCTCAACTTTTTGAGACATGCATGTTTCCCTGAAGTCTTCTCTTGAAATGGCACAAGAAATCATATATATGTGTTCCGACAGGAAAACACCTGATGGCAAGCGTCAAACAGATTATTATTGTCAAACGTGCACAAATCAGCCTGCAATGCATATTGGGGAGTGTTTTATGGTTTATCACACTGTACAAAATTATAAAAATAAAATATTGATTTTTTTGAAAATATACATTTCTCGATTTTAACCAATTCATATAAGGCCAATATCATTATAATACGTTACTTGGTTCCAAAACTATACTAAATAATACGAGGATCTGTAAATGCACGTTTCTGCCATAAAGTAGCGCTGAGTAGCTGATAGTCAGCGTCCAGAATTGTTCGGAGTGCAAAGGGTTACAAAACTAGTGCTGGGAAAATCATAGGAACACAGTCCAAGAAAGGGTTCACTTTCTGCTCCGCACAATTACACCCAAACATTGTCCATCTCCGCATTCGAACATCAATGTATTTTAACACTAAACCTACCACGACGGGTCAAATAACCCATTTTAAACTTTTTGTCAGAATTTCTTGTAAATAACATTATCACATCGTCATTTGTCTTTACTACTTTTATTTAAAAATATATCAAATGTATTTTTCAATATTTACTCCTCTATTGTTAATGTATTTACCGAGAAATACATGTAATCTGCCCTAACTACCGCAACGGGTTATTTGACCCGTGCAAAGATTCATGTGATATCACGAAGATTTGTATGTGTGGTTGTGATACAAAACCATTACATTAGACATTTTTGCTGTATTCCGTTATATTTGTTATTGGCCGACTAATGAATAGCTAATTTCACTCTACTCCAAGCGAACATTACAGTAAACATTTCAAGTTATAGTGCTATAGCTATAGTGGTAGTCAATAATTCTTATTTCATTATTTTACCAATAATTTTTATCCCTAAAATGTTGAAACATTCAAGATATTTGAAATTATTGGAAATTATAAATAACATAGATGAAGAGTGTTCGGAATTTAGTGAAGAAGGACTATCTGAAAGTGAAGTGCATAGTGCATAGCATAGAGCAACATGATGACTGATTTGATACTACGGACGAATGTAAGTCCTCAGGAAAAGAAAGTGAAGACGGGAATATTTTGAATATACGTAGAAAACAAAAGAGAAGAAGACCGTTATCGAGTTCAGAAAATGAAAGTGATGTGGAAAACTGATGTACCGAAATTGCGGCTGATGGTAGTTTGGCAAGAAATAGAACCACGCTCAACACCTGGACGACCGTCAATTTATAATATTTAATATAGGGAGGTTATAGGCCCGACGGCATATACTAAACGAACTATTATGAAGGGCAAAGTGAGAACTGCATTTTCTTTGAGAATCTTCATCTTCTTATTGACAATCATGTAAAGGAGCACATAAGAAAATGTACAGAAGAAGAAGCCTTTCGAGTATTAGAAACTAAATGGAATCTTACTCTGCAAAAATAAATGCATTTATTGCTGTTATATATGCATGTGGCGCATATGAGGAAAACAATTTGAACATCTCATATCTATGGAACAATAAATGGGGTCCTGCTTTTTCTTCAAAAACCATGAGCAGGAATGACTTTTGTGAAATTATGCGGTTTCTCAGGTTTAATAAAAAAAAGTCAACCAAGCCAGCGTTTACAAACAGATAAATTTGCGCTAATCTCTGAAGTATGGTACAAATTCATTGAGAATAGCGAAAATTGTTACAACCCTGGAGAACATGTAACTGTCGATGAACAGCTTTTCCCAACCAAAGCGAAGTGTAGGTTTACGCAATATATGCCGAATAAACCGGATGAGTTTGGTATCAAATTCTGGCTAGCACCAAATACATTATATATGGATTTTCTTATTTGGGAAAAGATGAAAACAGAGAAGTTTCAGATCCACTTCGGGAATTATTTGTTCTCAAACTACTGGAACCGTTCACAGGTGGATAATTTCTTTACGAGTGTATCACTAGCTGCAAAATTACTGGAAGAAAATAACCGCTCTTATTGGAACTATCCGCGGAAATAAAAGAGAACTACCAAAATTCGCCAAGCAGACGAAAGAAGGTATGCCACGCTTCTCAACAAAATTATAATAATCGGGTCATTGTTCACTTCCCGTTTACAAAAGTAAGCCAAACAAAAAAGCTCAAAGCATAAATCTATAAGCATCGAAAAAAGCGATAAGGGTATATCTGAAACGATCAGATTCTACAATAGTAGGTACTAAATACGGTGTAGACATGACGGATCAGATGGCAAGAAAATACTTCGTGAAATCGAAATCGCAAAGATGGCTTGCGCAGATTTTCTTCAGTATTCTTGACCTGGCTGGAATCAACTCATGGGTTTTATACAAAGAAACTTTTATTCCAATTAGCTGAAGAACTTGCCGAAGATTTTCAACATGAAGAACAGGAAGAGAAAGAAATTATATAGAAAACTTCAACAAATTCAAGTTCGGATTTTCGTCTACAAACGCGAAAAAGGTGCCAAATAGGTTTTTGCAAAGAAAGCAAAACTACAAAAATCTGTTTCAAATGCAACAAATATGTGTGTGGAAAATGTGGCTTCGAGAACCCAATAATTTGCAAAATATGCGGTGAACATGAATATTATTATTTTTATTATAATAGTATTATTTTTTAACGAATAAAGTTTGAATGAATAAAGTATTATTTTTATGTTTTTTAAATTTAATAAATAAACAATTTCGAATTGTTATTTGAAATAAATTGTTGTATTCACCTACCAAAATGTGCTAAATGATATATTTCTCGCTATACATACTAATATATATATATACAACATTTTAAAGATGGGTCACTTGACCCGCTGTGGTAGGAATAGGTGTACATGAAGTAGCGGTAGGTTTAGTGTTAAAGACTTGATATACAAAAATAAATAGCATAGCCGAGCAACAACCAAAAGATAAAATAACACCAAGCAAATGTAAGTTTATTTTTGATAAAATCTCCCTGTTTTGTAAATGTATGTACAATAAGTTTTCTTAGTTGAAAGAAATGATTAATTTGTTTAACAATACAATATTTATCTTCTCAATTGACGTAGGTGGACAGCAAGTATCTGTACCAACATAGGTTTCACACCACAATTCACAGGATTGGCGATCCTATGGTTAACGACGAAAGGCGGACCGCCATTTGACCAAATAATTGCAATTTCTCTGGTCGTGACCGTAACCCAAGAAAAAGTAACTATTGACCAGTAAAATTGATTATCAAAATATAAGCTTTAACCCGTAAACAACAACATAATTTTCACCTTTTAAGATTCGATCTAAATCTTAACACATGATTTCATAAGCGTACATTTAATACGACGTAAAATATAAATACATATTCAGGAACCCTACTGACAAATATGAACAAAAACAGTGTTCAGCTAACAAAATGAGGGCAAATTCACGACACCTATCCTGAAGCAAAAAAAACGTCTTCGTGTTAATCAATATATGCTTCTTCGCAATGCTGAACAAGTGACTACATGACACTACTACGTCATTAATTTATCTACGACGGAATGTATTCTGCGACAAATTTCTATGGTACAACTCAAGGTGGTTTGCGAACAATTTAGACCATGGTTGCACAGACTTATGAAGACTAGGGGCCACTCGGGCAAATCATGAACTGATGGCGGGCCGGCCGCCAGAAGTATAGGTAATTAAAGACAATAAAGAATTGATAATAATTTATTAAAATTCAAAAAGAATTTATTAATTTGAAGCGTGGCACTGCATAGTGCTTACAATCTTTTTTATATTTGGCTCAAATTTACTTGTAGCAACACGTAAAACTGCTTCCAAACTTTCATTTGCAAGGCGGTTTCGATTTTTTGTTTTATTATTATTTAGTATTGAAAAGTTTGTTCACATATATAGGTAGAACCAAATAAGCTGGCACATTTCAGAGCGTTTATGCGCAACTTTTCGTTCATATTTTTATCAATGCAGCGGTAAAAGTTCAGCAAGTCTCCTTCGTTGAATTTGTTGCGTAAATCTTGATCGTTTTGAATGTCGATAATTTCTGCATTGACTCTGGCGCATTTTCAACTGAAATCGTGAAAGGATTGCTGAATATGTCCAACAGAGGTTTAACTTTTTAAACTCCGAAAATCTGTCTTGAAAAGATTGAATCAAAATATCTAGCTTTTCTACATAACTGAAATTAATCGCAGTTTTGTTGAATTTTTTCAGCCATTTTCTTATAATTCGGAAAATGTTTGTAATTTCCAGAATTCAATTGTGATCTGAAAAGTGTCAGCTTGCATTGAAAGGATGATACATGAGCGTAGAGCTGGGATATCAGTTGATTTTTGCCTTGAAGCCGTGTGTTCAAGACATTCAAATGATTTGTAATGTCAACTAAAAAAGCCAAATCACACAACCAATCAGGATTTTTAAGTTCCGGGACATCCCTTTGCTTTTCCGCCAGAAATATTCCAATTTCTTCTATTAAATTTAGAAATCGTTCCAGTGTCAATCCACGGCTTAGCCACCTTACTTCTATATAATACAGTAAATCTCCGTATTCGCTTTCGATGTCATCAAGGAATTGTTTGAATTGTCTATGATTGAGTCCTCGTGATTTTATGAAATTTACAGTCGAAACTACCACTTTCATGACATTTTGGAATTCAATTTTTTTAGAACAGAGGGTTTCTTGGTGTATAATGCAGTGAAACTGCATGAGATCTTCAGCGTTTATGTTTTTCCTTGCAGATGCTTTTTCAGTAAATTAACTAGCCCGGAATTGACACCAATCATCGAAGGAGCACCGTCAGTCGCAACTCCCGATAATTTTGATAAGTCCAAATTTTGATAAGTCCAATTTTGAACACTCATCCAAAAGTACATTGAGTGTATCAACTCCTTTGGTTTGACCTTTCAATGAACACATTCCGAATAACTCTTCTAAGACTTCAAAATCTTGAGTAACACCTCGTATGAATATGAGAAGTTGAGCTGTGGAACTAATATCAGTGGATTCGTCGAGTGCTAATGAAAAAATTCAATGATCTTAGTTTTTTTCAATTAATTGTTCCGCAATATTACCTGACAAAGACATAATTCGTCTTTGGATAGTCATACGATTCAGTTGAATTTTCTCAAACTTTTTTTGCTGCTTCTGGACACATTTTCTTAGCGGCAATTTCTATGCATTCTTTTACAAAATCGCCATCATTGAAGGGGCGACTTCGCTTTGCTATCATTCGAGAAATTTCATAACTAACTTCTGTAGCTGTTTCTGAATCTTGAATGGGTTTGTAAACATAGCTTGCTGACCAATAAGCTCCCGTTTTAAACACATTTTTTGCTTTCTTAATTCGCCTGTAAACTTGGTAAAGAAGGATGCTGCGTTTCATAGTGCCTTTTACATTATATTCCTTTGCAATCGCAACAGAATTCTTGCAAATTAAACAAACGACTTTGTTATGCGACCATACAAAAAGTATTTCTCAGTCCAAATTTCTTGAAACTGCCGATTTTCACCTTTAACCTTACGTTTTTACTAGGTCCTGGCTTCTCCATGTTGCGTTCTAATCCTGGCTAGGATTAACACAGCACCTAAAAACAATTACAGTACCTACTTAAATTACCCATTCCTTTTTAAATTATCAAAAATAATTGATTAAATTCCTCAGAAATTTTAAGATTTTTATACAGATTTTATATCTGAAATAATGACGTAATTATTACAGTTAGAGAAATTCTGATAAAAATAGTAATTTCTTTGTTTTATTTTAATATTTGGCCAACATTAAAGCTAAATTTGATTAAAATTGATTAAATAGGTAAGGGAAACACTTATTAATAACTGAGTTTTACTTACGATTTCACAACACAATTATACACGGCACTTGACGGGTTAACAGGAAATCTACGTTGAATGTGGATCAAAATATATGACACCGGCTAGTCGAGTTAAAATCTACACACTAGAACTATTGCCTCCCCAAAACACTATTAAACTGCACTTATTCTCAATCACTTATTACTTCGCTTTGTATTTTCGCGCTTATTTCTTCCTTTTGACATTTCACTCAAATTAAAACCGAACTGTCGGTCGCTGCGGTTAGCGTGGCTTTTATACCGCGCATACGACTCTGGAAGCTTCGTGTATCTACTCGTACCTACGCGAGCAATCGGGAATTCGGGACTATTGCTATCTCGCTTGCTCACACCGCGCTAGAAAATTCTTGATTTCTCTACTATTTTGAACTTTATATAAAGGCAGCAAGCGATGTAACTTGACTTAGCATTTTTGGGCGCTAGATTCAAATAGCGCGCGCGCGAGATTCAAATTACTTTTCGAACATATTTTTTTGGTTTTATTCTGGAATAGAATTAAATATTCTTCGAATGTACGAGGTATTATTTTTGCTGTCGGCGGGCCACCAGTATTCGACAGGCGGGCCGCGGTCTGTGCATCCATGATTTAGACTAAGGGCATGAAAGATTGATTAACTCTAAAAATGAACACGAATTTGCAACCTTATCTTTAATTTCCTTAAATCATTCCAAGAAATGACGGAAAAGACAGCTTTAATACTGCATTATCGTGTCTGTAATTCAAATGTGAAGTCCATCAAAACAAATCCATCAAAAATAAATGGTTATAATAGTAAATTTGTAAATTTGAATATAATGGATTCGATAACAGGTTTTGTCTCTAAACGGCATTGAATTGTTTAACCCTAAATTTGATCGATTCTCATCAATTGCATACATACATTAAGCCTTTTCTGAATTAGTAATGAACAGTCAATATTTCAATTCTTGGCGCATATAATCATCACACATTAAAATGAACTGGTATGTATAACCAAATGGAGTCAATCGATGTCGGTGATTGTATATGCATATAACACTGGTTACACAACAACAATTTGAATACTGCAAATTAGTAATTAAAGATATTGCACAATATTTACACGCATTTCAATCAGTTGATAGTATCACGTTCGTTTTATCAAAAGCAAACTAAATTTTAAAGCAAATAATGTTTGCAGATGTTTGGTTTGTTGAATAAACGAAAGTTTTGAAAATAATTTAACACTATGGGTGCTAATTATTTTTCTAAAATTATGTATAGTAATTTACGATACCAAAAAAATATTGTAGTGGGCAAAAACATGTCGCATCAGAATTCGTTTTCTCCCACTTATTTTTGCAGGAAGATTTCTCCCGTGGTCTAATTCACAATTTGTAACTACACAGAGTAAGGACAATTTTAGGCGCTCACATATGAAGTAAGAATAAATTCTATTACGCGATCCCTTAGTGCGATGTATGGCTAAACTATTTTTCATCTATCCACGTCAAAAACACGTGTGATGATTGCCTGCAATTATGTTAGCCTGCATTTCGTTTACGTGTCGTAACATAAACTCAACTATGAGACAGATAGAGTTTGACTTAAAGTTCCAATACGATTTGCAGTAGCGAGCAGGTGACGGGTGGGTACTTTCAATACATTTAGAACAAAGAAGATCCGTGTAAAAATAAATCAGTACTTATGAGCCTAATACGACTGCCTACCTGAAGCAGACGTCGAAAGGGTGCTCACTCGATGTGAAGACCCACTTCAGATGGTCGCAGGAATTGTATGGAACAAAAGATCCTGAATGTTTCGTAAGACGTTGAATTACTCGTAAGATCTTAGGTATTATCTAAACGCTGGATATTTCTTAAAACCCACAAGAACCAGTTGCAACAATAAATTAGAAAGTATTCCTCTAACGGAGCACTGTGCTACGATGTGAAAGGGCATCCTACCAAACGAGATAACATAGGTTGTCAATAGTTTCAAAAGTTGACATTTTCTTTCCGCAAAGTTTTGGCATCTTCAACATTTAACTTTTCCATGGTTGTTATAATTATCAATACTATCGGAAGATTTGGGTCATATTTATCAAGCAGTTTTCGCTTTCCTGTTCGACCAGGCACAACCTTATAGCATGAATGCATGCACACAAGAGTATTTTAGTGAAAAAGCAGACGAAGAAAATGCGAAAGACGACTTATACTTATACGACGCCATATTGACAGCAGTGTCACATGTGCTTTGCAATCCCCTCTCTTGCTCTCCCTAACAACCTAGGTGGACGATCCTCGCAAAAGTAATGGGTAAACTTCGTTATAGACTTTTGCTCTTGAATTCAATGATAGGCATTCTATGAAGAACTACTCATTTTTGCTGAGAACAGGAAGTGCAGGGCATAGTCGACGCTATATAAACGTATTCATCAAACTTCACAAGGGAGACTTCCTCTTGTATTTCCTTGGCTGAGGTTAATACCTTATTGTTGTTGCCGAAATATATTTAATGATATCCAATTCGGTATGATGGGGTATGAACTTATTTATTTATGTTAGCTAATTATGTTAGTTAGATTGCATTTATTAGACAACTATGATGTTGTTTCTTCTTGAAATTTCTGGTGGTGTTTTTGTTTATTCCATTTCATACAACTTTGTACCACCTGTTCGTTTCCGTACACATTGGAGATTTTCCTAAAAGTTTTCTCGCTATCTTAATGAATATAATCCTGAATTTGTGTTAGAAAATAGTTTACGTGATAACACCACTGAATTTTTCAGAAAATCCATTTTTTATTGACCTAGTAGATGCTTTGAACGTTCTAGAATATGGGGCATAAAGTTAATTACATGAAAAAACATTTTTTCCTTGAAATTTCAAGTTCTTCTCCGAGCGCGTCGGACATCTCCGAAACGACCACCTGCGTTAAATAAATACCTGCTGGGAAGGTACAGCCTAATGTCTTACCTTTTGATTTCCAACTCCTCTAATACACCAAGTACCGGTCTTAAACTAGCAGCTTAAGCGATCGCTTAGGCTTAACCAGAGCTTAAACCTTTGAACCGTTTTACAGTTAACACTTGGTGGCTTAAGCCCACCGAAAACTGCGGGGAAGGCTTTACTAAGCGTGGGCTCACGCTGCCACTGTAAAAACGGCCCTAAGAGATATCGTTAGTAATTGTTTATGTTCAATTAGAAGCATTTCCGTGTTTAGTTCAGAAGGTGAAAAGTACGTTAGTGCAGCGTCAGTACATGTACAAAAAGACATAATTTCCTCGCTTGAAAGCACGGCTTTTGTGTGTAGTGCTGATTTTTAACAGTTTATTTCTAATCTTAGAGTACTTGTAAGTTACCAAAACGTGTACCCGCGCTGGAAAGGAACGGATTCTTTGGACATCTTCCATCATAAGCCACCGCTTTCTGAGAAAGTTTTTGAAGCCATCAAATCGATTTATGAGGAGCTGAGCCAGAGCGATATAGCGACAGATACTGCTGTGTGCAATTTTAATTATGGTCCGACAAATATTCTACGAATCATGAAAGTTTTGGAGATGGATATTAACAACCAATTATATAATTTTTGTCTTGAATCCGATGTTAAGCGGATCAAGCACGCCGAACTGTCTGTGACAGATGCGGCGAAAGAAGCACGTTCTAGCATATAATCTTCGAGGAAAGAGAATGAGGAAGAATATTTGAACCTGGAGGGCCAACTTTATAGTCCTGGGATAGCAGATTAATGAACAGTCGAATTTTTCTTTGTTCATCTCTATAACACATTCCAAAACTTGAAACGGGTTTTTCTCGAAACACAATTTTTCAAAACGGCACGCAGCACAATTTCAATAATTTTTATTCTATCATTCGAACATATCTATAAAATAACATTTTGAAGTGAAATATGTGCGTACAGAATTTTCGATAATTGAATTTAATTATTAGTTATTAGCAAATAATTGGCCTTTTTTCAATTGAGTGTTTTACTTCAAATACGCGCCAATTACACAAAATCAATATTTTTAAAATCACCTACGTGTAGCTATAATCATGTAGATTAAATACTTGTTGTCATCATTCCGGATTCAAATTTGCACTAGCTACACTCCATTATATGTAATAATAATAATAATAATAACTTCCTCGAATATTATTGCCCTATCACATTTTCTTCCATCCACAAGAAATTGGCAAAAGAACGCTTTTTTAGGCTGTTACAGTGGTGTTACCCCTTAATGTCGAAATATCACACATTCAATTGCAGGGATGTTACCATCTCTGTTCTCTGTTTCCTTTTATCACCTGAAATTTAGGTGCATTCATTGGGAAATTCTCGTATAATGAAAATTATACGTCCGCTTTTAACGTTTTATAATGATACACAACTGGTCAAGGTTTCCGTCATACTCCTTACGACTTTATGCGGGAATCATTTCTAAAAATACACAATAATTAGGTTACCTTTTGCTAGCCATTGCCAAGGCGACTCATCACGAACATAATGTAATTTCAGCTTCACAGTCTTGTCATGAATTCCAAAAAAGTACGGAAAATGCAGGAAAGAACGTAGTGCCATGACCTTTATCAGCGCGTATCTTATCTAACACATACAGGCATTGTATTATAATTGCGACTTTGGAGATTATATAGCGTTATGTACATAATACACGGATGTGATAAATAGATGAACTGATCTTATCTTGTGAAATGTTAGACGGGACTTTGTAATTTTAGGTTCGTTTTATTTCGAAATAATACTGATTTTCCTGACGTTTGATAAAAATTGATTGGTTATGAAAGAGAAATGTACATAACCCTAAACGTATAAACTATTGGTTTATAAATGGATTTCCGTAATCTTTCTGAGAATAACCGCAATTACTTGCCATACGCGAGGCAGCTATTATCTAATTCTTTTAGCTGCTTCTCGTGTTCGCACTCATTTAAAAGACTGTTTTGGTAAACACATAAAATTCTTGGCAATTACCTAGGTTCTCATTGTCAGAGTTAAGGACATACACACTTTGGTAGACTTTAAAGTCAAGAAGAAAACGTTATTTTCCTAATTTGATAATCGCGTCTCAGGAAGAACATAATTAGATCGAAATATAAAAATACTTTGTACAATTCTGATGATTTGGGGATGCTGTACGTGTAGATACGGAATACATGAAAGTCAGAGTTCTTAGAATTAATTATAACTACAAACATGACTGTTTATTAAAGCTTTTGTGTTGTAAGTGATTATCAGTAGGTATATGTGTCAGGTGCACTACATATTAATTTGAACAATCATCTGGTAAACGTATGTATCGTTATATGACACAAAAGCATGAAATAAGACGCAAATCACAAAATGCGTACTTCCTACACTTTTAGAGGTGCAAACACCTGTGTCGCCTATTGTTGTATTAACAATAACTATAGGATTTGTTGAATCATTTTCTGGGCGAGGTTACATTTGGAAATGGATACATCGTTTATGGTGTACGAGTGGCATAAAATTTGCGGTTGTATAAAAATAAAACTATGTAACGTCAACGTTTAAAATTTAGCAAATGGAAACTATTGTACAAGTACATACAGAGGGTTAATAAACTATTTGCGAAACTAAGTTTTTCAAGAAAACTCCATTGAATAGTAAATTATTTTTAATATTGATTTTGACATTCTAACATTCATCTAGCATTAAATTTAGAAATAAAAATCACATTCTTCACTTGAAACTGAAAACGTAATTTATAAAAATACAAAATAATTGAAAATGCAATATCAACAAAGTATTTGCACACTGAACAAGTAAAACTGTCACGATTTAAATTTCGGCGGGAATTAATTAACAATTTATAGTGGTAGTACAAAAGTATACCTATCTTCATTACTTATAGCAGTGCCGTTTGTTGTTGTTATTTTCTTGTTTTTGCTAGTATCACCCCTTGATTTATTGTAGTTGTGGTTTGTAGGTTATATTTGACATTTTGCATTATTTATTTCTATCTAAAAACAGCTTTACTCAAAAAAATGCAAATCGTCGTAGGTATCTTATACTATTTAATTTCAGTACATGCTCAAAATTAAAAAGAATCGCAATTTGTATATTTTCACTCGCAAACTGCCTTCGTAAATGTGATATTGAGAAAGTAATTCCCCGTTAGAACGGCACTGAATTTTTGTTCAATTTTAACCAGGTTCACCAATAATTCAGTGCCACCACAACAAAATTTCGTGACAGTTGCACTTGATCACGGTGTACTTAGTGTGCATCCCTTTTGCACCCAGTACTGCCAATATTGTGTTACAAGTTTGGAAGTAATTTCATGAGAAATCTTAGTCCACTGGTCTTTCAATGTCAATTTTAGCTGTTCCTTGCTTGAAGTGTGATATGTTTCTTATTTCCAGATCAAGGATATGCCACAAATTCTCAATTGGATTGAGATCTGGACTTTGGGGTGGGTGGGGTAATGTTTTTCGTACTTTGTATAAAAGCCATTCCTTAACGATCCTTGCTGTGTGTTAAAGATCGTTGGGCTGTTAGCACAACACCTGTATTCATGCACATTTTGTCCACACTATAAAATATATTCGAATGCAATATCTTTAAATAAGATTTAGCATTCATAATATTGTCGATGAAGGGTAAATTACACTCTCCATTGTATGACATACAACTCCAAACAAAAACGTTCCCACCTCCATGCTTTATAGTTGGAATTAAATTTTTAGTTTCCAGCTCTGAGTTTGGTTGTCTCCAAACCATTCTTCTACTATCCACAACTTACTTTCATCCGTAAATAAGACGGTTTCCCAAAATTCTATTGGCTTCTTTAAATATTCTTTGATAAATTGTAAACGTTTTACCCAGTTCTGTACATTTAAAAACGGTTTTCTACGTGCTATTCTTTCATTGCAGCCAACATTTCAGATTATCTTTTTTACAGTTTCTGCACAAAAGTTTTTCCTTTTCCGTCTGCGATATTAGTTGCTAAGGCTTGTGCACTTATCTTCGTTTTTTACTTTTATAGTAGCACGCCTCTGGCGATCATTTAAAATCTTTGGACGATCTGACCTAGGCATATTTTCTACACGGCCCGTTTTGTTAAATATTTGTTTATTCTGTAACGAGCTGCACGAAATGGTCTCTTAACAATTCTGTCAATCTCTCGCAAAGACTTTCCTATTCTTGATGTCTCAAATACATTCACATCTTCACTTTTCGAACTCATTTTCGCAACTACAGTAAAATTAATATTGTTTTATAATATTAGAACATATGTATGAACAAAGCTTTGTAAGTATGTCAGTGTTAACATCTTCTGATTTTATTTCCAAATTAAAATATAATATGTACAGTACATACAGTACGCGTGTGCAAATACTTTTTGTTTTCGGGTTGTACAGTTTTTAATACTTTTTTCAAACAACTATGCGTTCTTCTTCGTATATCGAATGGCTTTTATTTGAAATTCAAAAGTTGAATGTAACACTAGAAGTGAAAGCAAAAATATTTGTTTTTTACTCTTTTTCTGAAAAACTTAGCTGTGCAAATAGTTTATTGACCCACTGTATGTTTATTGTGACCAAGGCACATTTGCTAAGTTACATGTTTCACAACTTTCTGTATTTTCTCTAATTGTATGCCCTTTACATACTTAATCGCACTATTATGGTATATGCTAATATCCAAATATCATCTACATAATTTTTTTAAGAAGTTTTGAAACACGCAATTTCGAAACAATAGGATAATTTCGTCTATACAATAATCACGAGAGTGAAATTGATGTGAGAACGGAAATTCCATTCCTCTAAATTACATCTTAATTATCAATATTTTGGTTTATGCTTGAAATCATAATACACAGACGTGAAATCCGGGAACAATTAATACATATTTGAAACATAATCTGGGATTAATTTCGTATTTTGCAATTATAAAATGGCAGAATCGTTTCGGGAATACGCAATCACTAAAATTAGGTCTCGAGCTTTATTTTGTAACAATAGTTATGACAATACTGAAATCGAAACTAAAGATTGAGAACAATGAAATAAAAGTTGCTTGATTGAGAAACCAATTATGTACTACAAAAGTAATGTTAGAATTTAATTTGCTCTACATACTATCAAAAACAGAAAACTCAATGGCAACCTAGTTATCACACCGTGTTCAAGATTGAAGTTATCTATATGTTCCATATTGTCCAAAGTAATTAAAAAATGTCTAATAATATCTGAATGAAAATATTCAAAGTATTTATAGCTCTATACAGGCTTGAATCATTCAATGGTACATAAAAAAGGAAGAAATTAACAGTTGATATTGAAGAAATGATCCTACTTTACGAGATTATCCTCTCTGCTAAAAGAGCAAAGTCAAATATTATGGTTAATCACATAAATTTTTAGTAGATGTCATTTCAGGAAAAACAAGACGTGTCCCTGAAAGTAATATATTTTGCATAGCTACAACTTAGAATGCAAAACATGCGATGCGAATGCGTAGGTTTGCATTCCATGTCAAATATGTCGGCAAAACTGGCGTTTAGTTGGTCAATGTCAGAATTATTTCTCTTCAGAAACGCATAGATTTTATCCAAAAGTTTCAGAAATGCAGGTTTTACGAAAAGTAAAGGTTTACATCACCACAATTTATCTGTTTGGGTTACAGTAATTTAAAGGCATACGTTGTCGGTTAGACATAACAAACTCAAACTTATCTGGCAGATCCTCAGGCTTACATTATACCTACTTCATCCATGCATAAAATCACTATTGCCATTAGTTTGAAGATTAACCACGAATGGAGGTGCTACCAATTCCTGGAGGAAAACCCAATCAATTAAGATTTTAAAACAATTGTTTGGTAATCTAAATCAATTGATGCCAGCAATTTCGAGGGTTTTCAATTGTTTGTGGAAGTGATTAAGTAATCTGGCAGTATCTGGCCAAGTTAAAATATTTAACACCAGCCACTTTTTGAGATTTGCTTAAGGGGTAGAATTTTCAAAAATCGATTTTTTTCTTTCGCTAAAACGATGCTTTATTATCATAAGAATAAGTTACTATTCAATTTATAGCAAAAAAATTTTTTCACCGACTTTGAGCGTATGACGTAAGACCACCTCTGGCACGGGTACGGTGACGAGGGTACTTGAGCGCGCTGTTCCACGGCTCTGGATTTTCGGAGCTATACCGTTAGGTATGACCAACCATCGGTCGGTAAATTTAATAGATTATATGGAGGACACTCCTTGTACAAAAATACCAAAAAAAAACTGCGAATGTCAAGTAGTTCGTGTGATATTGATACTAACGCCGAATTTGGCTACAGATTCATAAATTTCGTATCTGTTATGAACGAATTGCTCAAGTGCTTGTTTGCAAAAAGTGCGGAGGAGACGAATCGGCCCCACGTGGTTTGGGTTTTAAAATCGTGATTTCTTGCAAGAACTGTGAAAAAACTGAAATACCTAATTGCCTTTGTGTGAAAAATGAGTATAAAATTAATCGAGAAAAGCAGAAGGGAAGGAAATCTTGTCTTGGAGGAGCAACCTTAAGGAGGGGCATCGCAGAATACACCTAATAGTAAAAAAATTTCAGTTGCATCTTCTAAGTTGAACAACAAGAAAGTTATATGTAAAACTTTAAACGCGTTTTTCGCGAAACAGCTTTTTTCCAATTGGGTGACAAATAACTACAACAATTTTCACTCGATTTATTTCAAATTTAAAAGTTATGTTCCTAGTTGCATTTCGCAGAGAAGTACGTACGGAATTTCTGATTAATCGAAAACTTCTCATTTTATGAGCAGTTTTATACGAAATTTTTCAGTGAAAATTTATTTCTTAAGTTCAAATACCAACAACTTTTGAATAAAACAATATTTTTTAAATTCCGTACGTACTTCTCTAGTAATTCTAACGTAGATTGACGAGAATTTTTGTTTCTTGCTCTAGGTCAAAAATTGTGGACGCAAATGTCACGCCGCAGAGCGCCTAAAAAAGATAACAAAAGAAAATATTAGTAATCAGCCATTATGTACATCGAAAAAACAAATTTTTTTTTCTAATAGCTTGATATTCGTACTAAATAGATGTGTAATTAGTTTTATGGGTGAATCACTTTTGCGTACGAAAAAAATTGTTAAATTCGCACATGATTTTATACCCGTTACTGTGGCCTAACCCCTTAAATCTGTCTCGTGTCAATGCAAAGGCTCGACTTTGATGTCAGTCCGTCACAATAATAACACAGGAATTTTTTATTTTCAGCGATATCTATTTCTCAGAATTGTAAATTACATATTTATATTTAACAAAATGAGAGACTTGTCCATTTGTTTTGTATACACATAAAACAATAAATTTGGTATACAAATATGTATATCCGACATCTATCGAAAGGTTAAATGATAAGGCAAAAGAAATATGTAAATATGTTTGTAAAATTGTAACAATTACTAAACTTAGTGAATATCCGGGGTTTTTGAGACTTACAGCACAATTGTTGTTCGGAAATCATGCTTTGTCATGGATTTCCTTAATTTCAAAAATATCTGCTAACTTCATATCACTCAACTGCTTAAGGTACATAACCAAATGTTAGAACTGCAACCAAGTGTTAAAAGGGTATAGATTGCACGAAGAAAATATAAAATTATCTTCACCAATCCTAAATTTTCCATACAGCTAATATGAAATTAGGCGTGAAATAGGTTCTAACCGCGGAACAAATTAAGTGGTAAAGATGTAAAGATGTTAAGTATTAATGTTTTTCGAATAAACCACAAGCTGTCTACTTACTTATCACCACTTATCACAAAGTATTTTGTATTCTTTTCATTTAAATTATCATTAAGGGTGTTCGGTACTTATATTCAAGGTCACTTGAAATTATTTTTTTTTGCCGTTTCGAAAACTGCCTCAAAAGCTGTATATTTTAGCTCTAAAAGATGTATGTACAGCGGTAAAATACTAATTGTTTACAATTTTAAGAGCTCAAGCAAGTCTAATCTATTTTCAATAATAATTAGAATACTACATATTCGATACGGTAGTTAAGACTTGCCAAAGAGCATATTTGTAAATTCCTTTGTTATCGTTGGTTTCTTGAAGTCCAAAAATTACGGTAAGCCCATGGTCATTTTTCTATTCCTTAATTGAGGTTAAATTCAACAACAAACAAGAAACTTACAAAAAAGCTCGTCGATAAGTCGTAGCTGTCGTAACGAATACACAGTATGCAAAATTTCGAGCCTGTATACTTACTGCTTCTTCACTTATTATTGAAAAAATTAAAACTACTGAAGCTCTTAACATTGTAAAAAACTACTGTTTTATCGCTACACACGCTACTTTTAAAGGTCAGATGTACAATTTTCAAAATAGTTTTGAAACCAATAAAAAAATTTAAGTTTAACCCATTTTGAAAAAAGTACCGAACGCCCTTAAGAAACGTTCTCCAAAAGTTTCTCTTATATAGTTATATTGTACAATGATGCTACGTCTTGTATTAGTTTCCCTAAACAAATAGCTGTGTACAACTAATTACTATTGACCAACTGATCAATAAAACAAGAAAGCAGTAAGCTTTTCGGATCTTGGAATATTCAAATACTCAATTGTTCCTCTGAAATATCAGACCCATACAAATAAATCCAAGGTTTGTCACCCGTGTCATAAACCAATTTTGAAGCATAATTGAATTTCTTGAGTACTTCCCAACTCCGTTTAACACGAACCACTTCTTGAGATTTAGTTAAATCTGTCTCGTGTCAATACTTCGACTTTATCTCATGATCTATCACGTATCGATCCGTCACAATAATCTTACTTACAGCATTGGTATCTTTTAAAATAACAGTAGTTAATTCCGACCTTAACGAAATTTATCAGTGAGACTACTATGACAACACTTTAATTTCGAAATCTAGCAATGAATTCTGGATTTGGATGGTTCTCATCAACAAAATTCGAAAAGAGGTGATTAACATACCGCTTCAGTAAGACTCCTTCGCACAACAAATGTTGGCTGTTCAAAGTTGTTGACTTTGCTCTTGCTCGCGATCTCAAAAAAGAACCAAGTCCTTCGAAGATATGGAGATAATATTATTAATCATAGTATAAAATAAAAATTGATAAAAAAATAAAGGAACAACTAAACGATGAGTTACATAAGAATTGACCTAGACACAATAAAGAAGGTGGAATGATTTTCGTACTTTCGCAACTTAATTACAAAAGGTTGAAGAAAAAGAAATGATTAATCAAATAGCATATTACTAGACACAAAGAAACAACTTATCAAAAGCTTTACATGAAACGCAATAGTCTCTGGATGCGAGTCTTGGATAATAGAGCAATCAAAAAAAATATATGTATATATATATTGACTGTGGTAGACTGTGTAAGTTTAGCGTCTTTAATCGTTTGTTTATTACATTTCATAGTTAAACTGTAAATTGTCTTATAGGCAACAAGTATCACCACAACACCTACAAAACCACAGCTGAGTTAAATTTGTTGCATTTTTTTCTATCTCGTTTGTATTACCTTAATTTTCTTCTTCGTTTTATTTAGGGCATCCTCACCGCTAAATAAATGTTTTCCCAACCACCAATGCTACTTTAGCGTTTTATGACAATTTTACATCCTCTGAAGTATCAAAATGTATGTAGCAACATACATACATGTCTTGATTCCTTTTTCTTTAGAATAAACAATGTTTAGAGTTGCCAAACGTTGGCAACTCCAAATTCGGCGACATCTATTCAATCCTCATTTTTACTGGTAATTTCACCCCTGCTATTATAACTGTATAATTTTGTTCAATAAAATAATGGATGCATTCTTGGAATTATTTTTTTTTTGCTAATAAGTGAATACTTGTCAAATGTTTTTAATCCCAACTATGGTTAAAATATTGTACACATTACAAGTTTACACCGCCGAAAATATTGAATTGATCTTCACAAAGAAGTAGTATTCTGTTGTTGTTCTAGTCTTTTGATCAGTTCTGTATGAGTGGTTCGAACAGCAACTTTTCAGTAATAAATTTATAGCACAAAATAATCACATTTGCGTAAGAAACAAAAAGCTCTTAAATTGGAGTCATATACAAAGACTGAGTTACCGTATAATAGTATAGGGTAATCCGAAATATCAATAATATATTACAGAGATGGAATTTAAATACCCTATTTATAATCCTTAGAGGATTCCCCATTCTCGTCCAAAGGACTAGAACGAGAATGATTTTTGCACAAACATTAGTAAGAAAAATTTACTTGTAAACAAACACAAAACTTATTTAGTTCCCACAAACAGCTTTTGGGGGTACATATTCTCGTTGTGATACCCACTATGTAATTCCCAGTTAGAGAACAAAAGAAGGTGTTGAAAATGGCACTGATTTTTACTACTAATTTCACGAAAAGTGATACTGGGGAATTTAAAGAAAATCTATTTCTTACCCCCGTAAAGGTGGACATGCAAAGTAAAAATTGATTAGGGTAGAAATTAGGTCGACCAATGCTTCTTGATAACTAATTTTTGGATGTAGCAAGCTTTTTAACATTTGAGGCTGTTATCAAACTTCTGTTTCTTTTTTTCTAATTCATATGAAATGTTATTGTTTTCAATGTTGCCATTAACAAAAACATTTTAATCCCAAAATAATCAATAATGTGTCAAAACTTACTGCAATGACAGGGATTATAATAAAAGAAAAGCAAAACCGTAATTCCGCTGAAATAAGACGGCACAGTTTATGTGTGTTTTAGCATGACTAACAACCCAAATTAGCTTTACTTATTCAAAGATACCGGTAGTTATTAAGTGACGCAGCGTGCAGAAACGAATACAGAATTTAGTAAGTGTACATGTGTGATAAAATTATCGGTTTTGAAACTGCAAAGAATTTTATATTTGTGTTAAAGATTACGCATTCGCCTGAGCTGCTGCTTATCAGCATTTCTCAGATGTCACACTATTATATCATGCAATTTCTCCAAAGTTATTGCGGTTAAAGCAACTTCGCGTTAGTCATCACTGTTTCACTCAACAGCGAAATTTCTTTCAAAAACGTCAATACCACCAATGATCCATCTTCCTTGGTCTCTTTTTTACAGCGACTCAAGTTAAACTACTTCCATATTGCGGTAACATTGCGACAGAATAATAGCACCGGAGGTTTGGTGGTGTCGCACGATGTTCGGTCCGCTTTTACAATTTTTACACTCGAACATATGACTGATGAATCATACGCGAAATTAATTCTAAAGAAGCCTGATGACAACTCTTATCCGCTCAAACTCTCTATAAACAAATCAATAATTCTCTCAAAATAGAACGAAAATGGTAGACTTGTAAAAGAAAAAATTTTAATTTTAAGAGGATCTGTTGCACCGTTAGATTAATTAAAAAGTAAATTCACTGAAGCGTGCCCAAATGTCAAAATAATGGTACATGACGTAGTCAATTTGAAACAAAATTGATTTTTTTCTACGAAACCTAAACGAGTGTTAATGTCGCATGCCGCTGTTGATCGTTACTTACCGCAATCGATATACAATTATCGTCGGAACCTGAAGGAAATTTAACTACGAACTTAGATCCAGCTCTTTCTTCTGAATCATTGAGAGGCCGAAACCTACACACTACTTTAATACTGTCCTCGGCAGGAATTTCACGTTCTCCCGACATTTTAAAGCACTTTAATCACACACAACACAGCAATAAATAAATAATTATCTAATTAAACCTAAATCATATATATAAGTATAAAAACTCATGTAATTTCTTTCACTGACTGACGTTTTCTATTGTAAACCGTCAGCCATCTTTGAAATTAATAAAAATCGAAACCTAGCAGCGAGCAGACTGACGTACAAATGTGCTGCTCTCTACCTTCTGCAGTTCGTATGGAAGCTCGGAGTGGGGAATTTTATCTAATCAACAAAACATCCAATGTCGGGGAAGCCTTTTCTATCACGGATATAGACTGACGGTTGCTGCACATTCAATGCTTGATGGGCGGAGTTAAAGTCTACATGACGTCATATATCCTTAGCGTATATACAGAGTAATCAACAGTGCGTGAATCTATTTGGAACCTCCGATTTGATTGATTTATTCCTCTACTGAACTCTAATTTGCAACGTAAAGGTTTTCGTAAATATTAGAAGTGACGCTGTACCACGAATATGTAATTAATTTACTATTCATTTTGATATTTTTTGACAGACAACATAAAACGGCAACTTAAGTCTTGCGCCCAGGTTCGCCAACTACATTCAATCAAACCCCATCGCTCCGTTATACATGCATAGCCAAATCCTAGACCAGTGAGGGCAAACCTTTTGAGATGTGGGTCAAATTTTGTTCATTATTTTATTTGTAGTAGCTCGTGGGTCGTTGACAAGGGAAGATCATCGGAAATTCAAAAAATTATGTACATGGAACATGTAGATCACATATTAGTATGTACTACGCATTTTTTTCTGGGAAGTGGGTAAAAAGAATCTTTGGAAATGGAAATTTTTCGGCCAATGCGCATAACTCGCTAACGATAAGAGATAGAGAAAAAGCTGTAAGATAAACATTGTTTGTTTGGAGGAGGTTTCTCAAGCAGAGAGGAAAAAATATTTACTGTATTTTTTCCATTGCATTAGAATGTTTCTTATTTGAAAGTTATTGAAAGAAGTTACATTAGACCAGTAAATAGTAAACATGTTTTTGTAAAGAAAATAGGCTGAATGAGATAAGCAAGTAGTATATGTAACTCCTCAAACTTGAAATTAATAATACTTATTGGTTGATTATATGGTAGACCTGTAGTATTGAAAATGGTCGCCATAAATATAATTCGTTTACTGATGGTAACGTTCAAAGTTGCCAATAATAATAATGGGTCCCTTGGGAATACCAACGAAATCAAATTGCACAACATAATAAAAAATGACCTTCTCGATGTTCAAAGAGAAACATCTTTTTCACTGGAAACTGATACAACTCTAGAATTTTTGCAACCGTACAGACCACATTCCCTAGAATTTGTAGATAAGGTAGGTATATGCGCTCATTCAAAAATCGGCTAGCCAATATCCACCTGGAATTTTTTTATATTAATTCTACATTACGGATAATTTAATTTTTTTAATATCTTTAATTGTCTGCTCTGTCTTTTATGATATAAAAATAAGTTTATAAAAATCAACACGTGTTTGCCAAAGTTTACCAAAATAGGATTTTCTTGTGCATTTACTAATGCGCATCACTTGCCTTTAATTTTGGATGTTGCATTGTTGGTTGCCTATTTCGCTAGTGTATTGCTATAACTGTATTAGAATTTCCCAAAGGCCGTCATCGCTAAACGTGCACGAGCATACCTAAAGTATTTCTATGTTAAGGAGTATGTAGGAATCGAGAATGAAGAAAATAACCTGGGAAAACTCATGACGTATACAGTTCGATTGGTTCTTATTGTAGTTTATACAGAAATTCAGTAAAGAACGTGCCTCTGCAATATTAGTTGCCTATCTTAGAAATTCCAGAATTGGTATTTCCCACTATTTCTCACTAAATTTTTTGAGAATCATAAATAATAGGCTGCGAACGAAATTGACAGATCAGTTTTCCTGTTATTTTTATTTGAATTATTTTTGTATTTAACGTATTTTCGCACAAGTTCTTTTAAGAAATAACTAGTCATTATTAATTCTTCTCTATTGGAAGTCATTGTGGTCAGGAATAAATAAAGTTCGACAAACGAATGCATGATAATAGTGTAAACCGGATTGATGCGGTCATTCCTCCGAATTTTAATATCGCGCCATGCACGTAAGTGAGGTCATATGGTAGAGTGACAGCGTCAGTCCGGTTTACACTACCTAATGATAACTTATCATTAAGGTTCGATAAACAAGGCATAATCATTAGGTAATGTAAACCGGACTGACGCTATCACTCTGCGACTTGTCTCCACTTACGTGCAAGGCGCGACATCAAAATTCGGAGGGGTGACAGCGTCAATCCGATTTAGACTAGTTATCATGCACGTGTTTGTTGAACCTTAGTAATAAATGTTAATAAAAAATGGACTTTTAAGTTGTAAGATCTTTAGTAACAGTGTTTACATCGTAGCAAGATGCATTTATTTTAATGATGAATTATCGAAGTGGAAGTCAGGATCATCAAGAGGATCGGATTTATTCAGTTCAGAGGTATATTGATCGATTTGTACAATAGTTTACTGATTTCAATCTCGATTATGATGCATTCAAACATCGAAGCCACCTTATTATTAATCGATTGGAAGAAAGAAATTAATTTCCAAACAAAAACCCGAGATTAGAGCTACAAAGTTAATTGTGGATGTATTCTATGATATGTTCGTATGGACTGCAGCTCCCACAAGTCTAGTAAAATTGGCAGGCCAGATATGCATTAAAATTTCTTATTATTTATGAACATTGATGTTTGTACATGTGAGAGGGATTCGATATGAATTCTCTCACATGTACAAACATCAATGTTCAGACCATATATACATAAAATTTGTATACGAAATTACAGCTCTTGCAAAGCCGTACTGACGAGCGGTATAACCGCGAAACGTACGTCTACGGATGGCAAGAGAAGATCAAAATTTTGTAATTCTTATTATTTATTTCAATTTCTCACTTGCAATGGGGGCTATGGGTAAGGCAACTACGAATAAACTTAAAATGCATATTTATAAAGTAAGCATTGTTCTACAATTAAATCCACGTGATGTTGAAAAACGAATAAATTTTTCTCAATGATTCCACAAGCAGATGTATAACAATGGCACATTGGATGCGACTTTCTTTGGTGATGAGTAAGGCTTGATAAAAGAGTGGATGACGTGTTATTATTAACTAGTGTAAACCGGTCTTTGTCTCCACTTACGTGCAAGGCGCGCCATTAAAATTCGGAGAAGTAAGGGCATCAGCCCAGTTTACACCACTTACTGATACACGTCATCCATTCTTTTATCAAACGTTAGTTAGTGATGAGGTATGATCCTATTTATCTGTCTATGTTAATTTCCAAAATTATAGGACATGAGCTACGGAAATTCCATATGTCGAGACCAAGAATATCGGGACAATTTTTTGTGACAGTATAACTGCTGTGCGATATGCCCAAATTTTAAATGTGTTTATAGAACCATCAGGTAATAATTAATTACAATCTACTTGTTTTCAACAAGACAGTGCCTCACCTCACAAATACGCAAAAACAGACTCCATAACCCAGAAGAACTGCAAGCAGTAATTCAGTATAGCACATTAGTGCAGAGGAATTGCAACATGTTTTTGAAAATTTGAAGCCACAAGTAAACATTTACCTATAAAATAATGAAGACCATTTTCAGCACTTTCTGTAAATTTAAATGAATAAAGTTATAGAAATAAAGTATACAAGATTTATTTTAGAGAAACTTAAAATATTTTGTGTAGTATAGAAAGTAGGACTTTTCACATAAATAAATGTTAGTGGGTTTAATACTTGGCACTACCAAGTTGTAATATTGGTTGCATATTCAAACGAGTAATATGGGTTCGTTCTTAATTGATCACCCAGTATACTACGTTATGTTTGGATTTGTGTATATTTCTATTTAAAAAGAACAAATATTTAAGTAAATAAATGAAGTAAAATCTTCGCTATCAATAAAAGATACCTTAGTCTTTAACAAAATATAGCTAATCTCGATAAATTTTGAGCCACTCACTAATTTAATAATCAGGTTATATCGCTAAACGTTCGTTATCGATTTTTTTAAATATGAAATAAACTATTTAAACTAGAATCAAGGTTTATAACAATTCCATCTGTAGTTCGCAATTTTATTACGACAAATCGAAAGTTTGATACCATGACAATAATTGCAGGAATGATGTCATAATTTGCGCTTTAGTTTTGCTTTGTGTACCGAATAAATTATTGTATCGCTTTACAACAAAATGATATGGCTCGGTGATATTTCGCACTCTCACATGACAGCTTTTTAATTGTGCGTGCGTGTAAATTATGGTATGTATGTAATATTCACATTAGCAATTAGGTCAACTGATTTTTGCATAATTTCCTAGTCCTTGAAGCTGATGTCTACAATAATTCCAACCTCCTCATCATCATCATCGACCTCATCGTACACGAAACCAGAGGATTCCAACAAGTTACTAACTCAACTGCTCGAATGTGTCCAGCAATGTCAAAAGAGATTCGGTGGTAAAACAGAACTAGCTACAGAATTTGATAGTTGTGTGGCTGCCCTTTGTCTGACTATCGAATCAGTCCTCTTGCATGGATTAAGACAGAAGGCTCTTACTGAGGGACAATCAGCATCGGCCTTAAGACAGGTGTCAGATATTGTATCGAATACGTTACATTTGGGGAATGAGAGCTTATGTAAGTTTTAATAACCAATAACATTATATGCTATTGTTCTCTTTATCTCTTAGCTTTCTGGCCATTTGTATCTAGACATCTTACAAAACATGAAAAAGAAAGGTACAGCATATTAAAACAGATATGGACCGATACAGGTAAAGGAAAAGCCTGGATCAGATCTGCATTAAATGAAAAACTTTAGAAAGGTATGTATTACCATCTATATTTATTTCTAACTTTGTTGTAGTATAACGCAAAGTAAAACAACTTCAGTTTAAGTACCTTATTATTCTTAACATACAAATGTATTTTAGATACTTCCACACACTTTTAAGTAACAAAGAGCTATTGAGATGTTACTACGAAGATTGGGCTTTGATCTTGGATGAGGAGAAAAATAGCATGTTGCCAAATATGGCTGCAGGTAAAAATCCCCTGTAATAAGGTGGGGTTCCCATATATATATATAATAAATTAATGTTGTATATTTTTTTTACTTTTCATTTTGAATAGGTCTTGGTTCGATCCTGTTCGCTATTAGTATTGATAAATCTGATTTAAATGCTGGGAATGCTACAGAGAAGATGGATAAATTAAAAGCAATGGTGGAACCAATTATCGAAGCACCGATCCCAGGTATGTCTCATAATTGAATTAAAATTGAATTTGCTCCTTATTAGTATATCTGTCGCCATACTGTTTACTGTTTAGTTTAGGAATGTGATGAAGATCACAATATTTTTGTCTTCAATCACCAGATTTGGAAATATGTTTTGCCAATTTGACTGGAAGTTTTCTGAAACTGTCATTATAAAAAGAAGAGCTGGTGAGCCATTTGGGCACAAATGCTTCTGCCGCCGGGTTGTCGTTCCTGCACGTTCAAACGTTCAAACACGTGATAGTTGCTTAAGGCAAGATCATAAACACGATATCCAAGTGTAATGGCTGGCTTCTGATATGCTTATGGAACAGTTACTGGCTAGGTACCTATCCATTAAACACAGTAACGGATAGGTACCTAGCCGGTAACTGTTCCATAAGTGTACCAGAAACCGACCCTAACCTAAGCAAAGGTTTGCAGCTTGTCCTATATTTTGTTTGCAGTGATCTGGCATTATTCTGGAGAAAAATCACGTTGCTTATCGATTGGTGCTTTTTAAGGAGTTGACAGTACTATACCGCATTAACTGTATTCGCGGAAAAAATCTAGAAAATGTTTTGAATTCCAAAAGTTTCAAAGACGATGGTGCCTCTCATTTTCAATCCTCTTGTCGTTCAGAAAATGTTTTATCTCATGTCAGCAAATTATTCAAGAAAGCGTTGATTTCCCGAACTGTGCACATAATCTTTAGAGAATTGTGATCAGTTGTAGGCCTTCCTTCATCGGGAACTTGACTAAAATTCTTTGCTTAACGTACGGACGAAACCTACCAATCTTTCCTAGCATCCCTAGCAACACATCCTCAATCATCCAACCATCCACCATCCTTATTGCCAATCTCCATCTTTTTTTTTATTTTAGAGCGAAAATGTGTCCCCAGATTGAAATCTCTATGGCTATAATTCATTGAAAATTTTCGAATGTCGGTTTAATGTTTTGGGATGCTGCCCTGCTTGGTTTGAAAAGAATTTCAAGCACATTTCTACTTTCTGAAAATCAAGGCCGTCAGATAATTGAGAAAGAAAACGTTTATTGTTTAAGGTAAAGTGCCATTTCGGTCAATAATACGGCAGAATCTTATGGAGAAAAGTTGTTCCGAATATGAAATACAAAATTGATGTTTGTATCTATGAAATGGATTCAACTATGAATTCTTCCATTATGTACGCATACAGATGGTGAAGGTAGAAAAAGTTGTGTCCTGTGCAAAATTTAACAAACATCGGATCACTTTGACTAAATCAGCATTTGTTTTGCTACCAAACAAAATTGTGTAAGTTTCTAATAAAGTATTTTATTCAAAAAAGACAACAATTACTCAAAGTGAATATCTCCACGATCGGCACATTTCAATTTTTTAATTTAATTAACGAAAACTCGTATAGTACGTAAACAATCGAATTATCATTAATAAAATGAAACAAATTGAATTGTCATTATCTAAGATTAAAATCAAATCTTAAAAAAATTGTTTGAAATCGATTGTGAGTCACTGTTATGTATTTCCGCTTGTTTGCTGAATAAAATACTTTATTAGAAACTTACATTAATTTTTTTTTTGATAACAGAATATGTACTTGTTTTTCTGTAGTTACAATGCAAGAATACAAAACAAATACTGATTTAGTCAAAGTGATCCGGTATTTGTGAAATTTTGCATAGAGTCATAGTTTCATATTTTGAATAACTTTTCTGGATAATATTTTGCCGTATTATTAACGGGAATGGTACTTTACTTCAACAGAAAATCTCTTTTTTCTCAATTGTCACGGCGGGCTTGATTTTTTAAAAGTAAAAATGTGCTTGCAATTCTTTTCAGACCAAGCATCACAAACAATAGAACGAGAATAGAACTAAAAGTTTTTGATCAATTATACAATACATATATATATATATATAAAGTCAATCCGGGGATAACTGTATACACCTAATTCTGTTTTTACACGGTCTTTTTTTTACACGGTTTTGATTTAACACGGTTTGAAAATAAAAAATTTTAATTTTTTTACACGATTTTATTCCATTTAGCACGATTCAAAATATTCGTTTTTTTTTTTGTGTATACATACATACAAGCAAATTTACTGGTCAGAGCAATTGTAAATAGCACAAATTTAGGGAATTCCTTTTTGTGCATACAAGCAAATTTACTTGTCAGAGCAATTGTAAATAGCACAAATTTAAGGGAATTCCCTTTTTGTGCATTCATCCTATACCTATTCTTTTTGTTAACAACATAGCTGCTTTACATACATACGTAATTGTTTTTAGTTCCTGAACTTGTCATACATTTAATTTACATTACATACTTTTAAGCTTAGAGTGCATATCTTTTTTTCTTTAATAAATATGATTGTGTAAAACACATTATATACAATGTGACTTAATAAAATAAACATGGACACTTGTTCTTAAAGAATCCTTGTTTTTGCACTAATTTTAATAGGTTTTAGAGATAAGGAACCAATCACCTATTTTTGCATACGATCAATGTTTTTCTTACACGGTTTTTTTCTGGAACCAATTTACCGTGTAAAAACAGAATATACACCTAATTCTGTAAGTAAATTCCTACAAGAAACTTTTCCGTAAGGGACAACTTTCTTTAAGCGGATACCATGTTTTAAAATCCTGATTACTGTTACCCGATAACAAATATTCTTTGAACTGACATTCTCTTAGGCGAACACCATTTTAGCGGGAAATCTCTTAGACGAAACACAAAATTAAAACAGTTTCACAAATATAAATTCATGAGTAAATGACAGCTGTGTATATAATAGGTTCGTTCCAATACAGCACAAAACCAGTTTGCGAATCATCGGGTATATGCGCAGCGCAAATTTGGCCTTTCCAATTTGTTTTGCGCATGTACCCGACGATTTAAAAACTGGTTTTGTGCTATGGTGGAACGAACCTTGTAGTAACAGGTGTTAAGCATTTAAAGGGCTTCCCCAAACTTAGCCAGTTAGTTGGTTGTGGTGTCCGGGGGAACCATCGATATTTGGCGTTAGTTGCTTTCAACGCCTTATTTTTTTAATTTGAATAGCGTAGGCTTATAAATAGCAATCACGGTGCATATAATAGATTTGAAAATGGCTGCAGAAACAAAAAATTTTGACTTCTACATAGAAAATTGAAATTTTGAAAATAAGAAATAACGTGTATGGCGAAGAAAGTACTTATTCCTAAATATCATTTATATTGCATTACTATCAATTCAATAATTAATTCAGAACTTCTAGATAATAATATTCATAAAAAGCGTTTTGTACCTAAACAAATCATATCTTTTGATGAGGAAGAAAATATACTGTCGTCGAGCGTGCCCTCCAGTTCAAGTAGTATAACTTCCGATACAAATTCCAGTAATGAATTGCAAAATAAACCAGAAACTAAAACTAACAGTAGCGAAAAACCGGTGGACTTGCCAAATACCAACGAAGTTAAACTTAAGAGGAAATTAAGCTTTGAAGCGAGTGGTTCTAGAGATAAGTTCCAAACCAGTATTGATGGTCCTTTGACTCCTATTCAAGCTAACATCGGTGAATTAACTCCAATCTCAGTTGAAAATAGTACTGATTCACCAGAAAGCAATGAAACTTTGTGCAAGGACATTCCGATTGATATAAGTGCAGTATTTACCGAAATCGAAAAGAAAAACCATGAGTTTCTGAAATTAAACGAGAAAATTGCATCGTTGAATAAAGAGAATTCTAATTTAAAGGAACAACTTAAGAAATATGTTGGTGCTGTTCAAATGTTGAAACAGGGAAATGGTTCCTTGCAGAAAGCTTTAGAGGGTTTACAAGTTGAAGGCGAAAAACCTGATTATAAACAGGAAGCAAAGATATTTGAAAAGAAATTGGTGCAGGTAATACTTACATGTAACTTTATAACATTTGAATTCTTCACTAATTAAAGAAGTAATTGAGTAACCATTTTTTGAGGTATCTAATAAAGACAACTAAATGCCCTGAATTTTTGGCTTAAGGGGTGAAGAGTTGAAGTGTTATCAATCGACTAATAAATTTTTTTATAATGGTCGCCGCGGTAGATTGACGCATACACTTCGTGCAACACAAAAACCATCAAGTACTTTCCGAATGTTTAAAATAAAACAGTAGCGTTTTGAGACTGTGAGCGATCACTGATCAGCGTATATCTATAATGTCTCAAAGCTGACACGGGCGTTTTAAAATTGGGAAAATTTTCAGTCATTTTTGTACAGTAGTATAGATGCCGTGGTCCTCACATTGTGGAGTATTTGTTTCAATCAAATAATGCATTACTTGGTTCAATCAAATAATTTGTAATTCCCGTGGGCATTGTAGCTATTCACCTGGAACTTGTTTATTAGTAGTTACTTGGACTACTTCATTCGATGAGTTACTGGAGCTGAATTTCGTGTTTCTTGCAATATTACCCAATGCTCTTGCTTAGTCATGATGAAATTTGTACACTCTTTGGAACAAATGAACTTGATGTTAAAGTATGTTATCACTATAAAGTGCTTTTCGTCTTACTATTGTGAGCTAGTTGTATTCAAGTGATGCGTTTTTTTATCCACACAAGTATTTCTTTCCAGTATTTATCTAACATCAGGACACAACAAAATATAATAATCCTGTGTACAGTACCTGGTAATCGAATTAGCGCCATCTTGTAATTTTGTAATTTTAATGATTATTTTACAAGATTAGTAGAGTTATTAATTTATTCTTTTATTATTCAATTTACAATACGTTGTATTTAATACTTAGTTATTCCTCCATGTTTTTTAGTGACAGCTTTAATTCTTCTCCTGCATTGAAATTTTTTCCCACGTTTTCCGAATATTTTCTTTTAAAAAGTCGCTGGTGGGAATTGGCAATATATATATACATATATTTTTAGGGTACTCCACGCATTTTCTATTGAGTTTCCTAAACACATCTTTGATCGATTTCGCAGTATGGCAATACACGTTTTCTTGCATACGGGGGTAGATTGAAAAGGTTCCGGAATGACAATGAAAACGAAATAATACGGATTTAAATTATATTTTATTTTTCAATATAATCCCTTCGATGTTCAACACACTTGGTCTAACGTTTCTTTAGCTTCTCGATTCCTTCTCGGAAGGGACTTTCTTCGATGTTTCCAAAATAATCGATTACGGCCTCCATGCGACCAAAATCTCTTGCAATCCAGAAATGTTTTGAGTTTTGTAAGCAGCTGGAAGTCTGAGGGAGCTTAATCAGGCGAATATGGCGGCTGCGAAAGGATTTCGAACTTCAGTGCTTTCAGTTTTTGCTCAACGATTGCACTTGAATGGACGGGCGTATTGTCGTGGTAAAACAACACCCTTTTCTTAACCATGCTGCGCATTTTTCCCGAATTGCTGCTTTCAATTTGTCCAAAAGTCTTGAGAAATATTAGCCAATAACAGTTTTGCCCATTTTAAGATAACCAAGTAGCAAAATTCCTTTTCTGTCCCAAAAAATCGATGCCATCACCTTTCCAGCCGAGTGAATGGCCTTTGTCTTCTTCCCAATCGATTCACCGCGTACAATCCACCGTTTTCATTGCAGTTTTGTTTCTGGTGTATAGTGATGTATCCAGGCCTCGTCCATGGTCACGAATGGTCTCATCAAGTGCGTTGGATTCCTCGTCAACACTTCCAAACAATCGACTGAGATTCGAGCTCGAATGCATTTTTGCTCCGAATTGTGTTATAACGTGAGATGAGATAGGGGTACAAAGGAGAGTCATTGATCTAGGTATATCCGTATATTGACCCAACAACAAAGCAAATCAACTATACCCAACAAAACAAATCAAATAATTAAGTGCACAACGATGTCTGTGTGAGTACCTGGCTTGATCACCCGGTATGTGATGTGGTTCGCAAGGACCGCTCCGTGCCTCGGCCAACGCTCGGCTCTTTCTCAGGGATTTTCCACAATATTTCATACATAAACAGGCGGCCTTGAGTTATTACCACTGCCGAGGAATATTGATATCCGACAGGATACCGATGGAAAAGAGGAGTATGGGCGGCAAGTTACTCACATAAACAACAAAATATAGGAAAAGATTACGACTATACTACAACTACGAATGACTTCGCCGCAGCGTACGCTTATCAATATCATCGCAGAAGGCGGCTAAGTTATGAATTCCGAGCTGAAGGCTCTATTGTAAGGTGGAGAAATAGAGTTTATTTATCTGTATGTTGGATATTTCCCTCGGCGTCTTCGGTCGGAGATGGTGCGGCGGCCAGGTGTTCGCGGTGTTGTGTGATGATAAATCCGGAATCATCCGTTTCGTCTCTCCCCTTTTGCGGATACTACATCCGAATTCCCACACGGGATCAGCAATGGGAGGATGACACGCGAGATATTTCGATGATCCTCTATTGTAAGAGACAATTCCTGGAATTTTCTCGAACGTATCTCGCGATCACTGCTACGTTGTTACTTCATGATGTTCAGATGCTCGTTCACCGCTTCCAGACACCGAGTCCCCTCGCACGTCACTCTTTTTCTTATATCATACCCCCGCGGGCAGCGTCGCGCCAGTTGTTTACAACTTCACTCATAACGTCTACAACTTACAACATTACCCACCCCAGATAAACAAAATCAAAGTGACGACATTACATCTATTACAATTGCATATTTTCAAACACTCAATACAGCAGTTTTAATACGGTAGCACATATAGAAAACATAATAGGTAAATCGGTAATTTTAATGTAGCGCCCTCTGTGGGAGACCTGCACTTATCGAATGAGAATAACATAGAGTGGGGTATCTCCTTATAACTAAGCACAATATACAATTATCATAGAATACAAATTTAGGGTAAACAAAAAGAGGTGCAACAATTGAGCAAATGCGGCACTCACCTTTCAGAAAGCTTTTTAAACCCAATTCATTATATAAAATACGAACTACTCGTTCACAGATTCCTCAATTTCACGCACTTTTATTCGGCGATCTGTCAAAACCATGTTATGGATGTTTTCCACAATTTCTGGCGTGATAGCTGTTTTTGAACATTCTGAACGTGGTTCATCACTTGTATGCGTGCAGCTACGCTTGAATTCAGAAACCCAAAAATTCACGGTGGAAAATGCAAGTGATGAATCCTCAACAAGGACATGTAACCGTGATTTGATTTCCGTTGCGGTTTACCCTTACAAACAGCAAAATTTGATGACCTCTCGAACTTAGTTTTGATCCATAATTGAAAACACAATAAGCTACTTGATCTAAATGCTTGTCAAAACTTAACTATTTGGCAGATCGATTTAACATTTGCAATCAATTGATATGAAAGAGTTGCCAACAGAACGACTTAAGCAGCGATTCCGTAAACTTGTCAATCTACCCTCGTAGAGGACACCGACCACACTTGTCTTTCAGAGAATTAATAAATAGTACCAGAATATTTCCGATTACGTTTCTGTATTGAACTTGATTCATTGAACCTTCCACAAAATAAGGAGGTGTTGCACCTTCCCGTTTAATGAACGACCAAATCATAACAGAAGATGTTTCACTGGTACCACCACACAAGCTTCACTATAATGTTCGGAGATGTTCTTTTGCGCGAAACGGACATTCGCTGTGACAACTTCTAAATGTGATTCATCACTGAAGACGATTTTCAAAGAGAAGCACAACATGTTTTAAGCGTAAAAATTAAGGAAAGTTGAAAAACATAAACTTGGTAATTCTTATAGTAATATACCTTTCTCCTGTTTTCAACAGTAAAATGTTTATGTATTTTTGCCCACTGACGACGTGCGTTCTTCATTTCCTTGATGCGTCTGGATTTCGATGCTGGATGATGACATCTTATGTCCTGCCTCGTATAATCGAGATCGCAATGTTTTCTTCGATATTTTTATATTTATTTTTCTGAATATTTCCTGTAATTCAGAAGAGTGTATTGCGTAATTCTAGCTATACAATTTTCCTATCTTCCCTTATTGAGGCTTTACGCATCCCGCGACAATGAGCTCTACAACTTGATGTTGACCCCACAAATCATTTTTCGGTAGAAGTATTCTTATAATACGTAGTGAATCTAATTCGAATTACCGGGATTCATGTTGCGCGAAGTGTATGTCCAATGATTGAGCGGTTTAGAAATCTTTCTGTTATTTCCACTACGTTTTTTACACGTAATTTTTAATAGGTGGCGGAAATGCACGCCGAATTAATGGACTTCAACGTGCACTTGCAACAGTCACTCTGTCAAAAGGATAAGATAATCGAAAGATTAGTGGGAGAATTAGAAGAGGTGCGCGGTCCTATGAGATTAGATGATATTACTGATGATTCTAGACATGCTATTAATGTCTGGATTCCTTCTGCATTCTTGACAGGTAAAGTATAGTCGTATAATTCGAACAAGATACAACGGCAGGTTTGGTTTGGGAAATAGTTTGTAATTATTATTACGTTGTTTTAATGTGTGTATATCACATGTATACCTTTATTTTTTAAATGGTATTATTTAACACTTGATGGACACGCAAAAAGTTGTATTTTAACCCTTTTACGCAAAACTAGATCATTTTAACCCAATCGCAAGTTCTTACTGTATTATTAGTAATACACTATAACGCATTTCAATAGTTGCTTTATAATATCCTCAACATGTTTCTGTTTATCAGTTATATTAAAAAAAAGCACTAAAGATATGATTCAATTTTCACTTTATTATATTATTATTTATTTATAATTTATTGCATGCAACCACCTTAACATAACCAATTATCAAAATTCCTTTCTCGTTGCAAAAAACCGATGCCATCACCTTTCCAACCAAGAGTTTGCCTTCTTCGGAACTGATTTACTGATTGCGTTTTTGTTTCCGACACTTTCAAACAACTGTCTGAAGTTTGGGCTCGAATGCGTTAGTGCATTGAGCAAATGCGGCACCCATCTTCCAGAAAGCTTTATTAAACCCAATTCATTATGTAAAATACAAACTACTCGCTCATAAGAGATGCCCACGGCTTCCTTAACTTCACGCACTTTTATTCGGCGATCTGCTAAAACGATGTCATGAATATGGTTCATCACTTGTATGAACGGAAACGCAGAAACTCCCGGTGGAAAGTGAAGATAATGAATCCTCAACAACGGCTTACCTTGATTTGATTTCCGTTGCGGTTTTGTCTTCCAAATAGAAAAATTTGATGATTGCCCGAACTTCTATCAGACTGTTTGGCAAATCGATTTAACATTTGTAATCAATTGATAAGAGTTGCCAATACGACGACATAAACTATTTGGAAACAAGCAACCCCCTACCAGCGATTCTGGCAACTTGTCGATTTATCGTCGTATAGTGACTATTTGATTGGCAATCAAAGAATGTCGTAATCGCATAAGAGTACATAACAAAACCATAATTTATGATATTTATTAGGTACACATATTTAATAGCCTATTTGTAATTAATTTTCAACACATGTAATAAAAATTGTCATTTGTATTTAATTATAGGAACTGGATCTGATGCTCATCATGTTTATCAAATATTTTTACGAGCTGGCTGTGACGAATGGAATATTTATCGAAGGTATGCTCAATTTTATGCTTTACATTCCGATCTAAAGAAGCTGGATCCCCATGTATCTACATTTGATTTCCCACCTAAGAAAAGTTTGGGGAAAAGGGTAACAATCAACGAACATATTTGCATTTTGTATTTAATTACATGCTTATAGGATGCTACTTTAGTGGAGGACAGAAGAAAACGACTTCAGGTATATTTAAGACGGGTACTAATGCATTGGCCTGAGTTATCTCAGTGTAATAGTAAATTTTTATTAGAGCAACATTTGGCTTTCTTTAAGTACGTATATTACGTAGGATGTTCACATACATCTAGTCTAACACTAAAATCTTTTTTAGGGATAAAGACAGTGATAAAAGTAAAATATTCCCTACTAAAAGGAGTCCTGCTAATGATAATCATTATACCGGACTTTAGAGCAATTTTATTATTTTAACACTGCATATTTAATTTTTAAGTGTAAACAGCTGTAAATTAATAGTATTTGTTGTATTTATTGCGATTTATTTTATATATATTTGTTTCTATAAATACATTGTAATTAAAGTGTGTAATTAAAAGTCTTTATATTGCAGTTACCGCTTTCGTCTGCTCTTGTTGTTATTCGCGAACGACCTGGACGTGCGCTGGTGCGTTTGCTAATATCAGTTACTATTAATTTGTTCACGTGCGTCTTTTCCGCAATCTGGTGCAAAGAATAGCCTTCCTGATGAAAAGCAATTATAATAGCATGTTTTTCTTGGCTTGTTGACTTTCTCCTCGGCATTTTAGCCATTTTTTTTTTTCGATGAGTAACTAAAATACTGATTATAATATGCAGCACTGTTAGGACAGAGTAGTGTAAACTTCTTAAGGTTATTTAGTAGTCATACTCGTACTTCTACTAGGGATAGTAAATTGTTTCACAAGTTCCACTAAAATGTAAATTTTAATTATTATTTAATGATGTTATTATCCAGAATTTCTGAAGGTACTTGTCCTTTGCGAATTAGAAACTTCGTTAATAGTTTAATATCGTTATATAATTTTGATTTTAAAGCAATAGTACAGTCATTAAGAATACTTTACGAAATTTTACCGAGTGTCCGAACTATTATGGACGGTAGTGACATCTCACATGCGTATTTCTTTAATTATCTTGGCTTCTCAGAAATTATTAATGGCAATAATTAATTTTATGGGACGGTGTTCTTATTTCATTTGTTCTTTTTACCTTAGTGCTGATCTTTCTTTATACCAACAGCAGTTCGGCAAGAAATGTTATGTTTAAATACCATAATCGAGTTGGTACTCTAATTATTACAAGGTATTGTATCATTTATATGCTTATATGTTACTATAATAAAACTTACCTGAACACCTACAGCTGCGTGGAGCACCAATTTTCATTATTAAAAAGACAAATTATTTTATATTTTATTTATTTCATCACTTAATCACAAATCACTTTCATATCATTGTAATAAAAATTCTTATGTTCTATAAAACAGTTTCTAAATGTGCAACATTACCTTGGAGAAAAAATATTCGCTTATACTGAATGGTTTGTTAATAGTTTCATCGTTTTCTATTAATAGAATAGCGATAACTTTCAAATACATGGAATAATCAAATGAAAGGTAGTAGTTCCATAATCTCTTCCAAAAGTTGTCGAAAGAAATTATGGGATTCAATTGTCTTTAGTCATTACTAGCGTTAAGTATTAATTATAGTAGATTGGCACAATCATCATCAAATCTTTTTCAATTTTCTTTTTGTCTTAAACAGTTGAAGAAGGCATAATCCTGATATCCGTCCACAACTTAGTAAGTGTAATTGATATGGTTTAATAAAGAGCTGAACATGATTAAAGTATGAAAAAGATACACTTCGTACATACATTTATAACAAATCACTGCAATATATAAAAAAACAAATAGAAAAGACTTCTAAAATTAAAATTCACATACAATATACAATACGGAAATGAAATGTGGGAATAGAGGATTATATGTACATAAGTATATGATCCGGAAGATGACTGGAGCAATATTACAGAAGTGGTGGAAATGCGATGATTTTAGTTTTGCCTTCTCCAGTGAACGGGTTTACTATCCGACTTCCTAAGAACATCGGCGTAAGTTCGATCTAGAGTTTTTAATCTGTGTAACTCTTGCGAAGCTGGACTGGGTTTGTACTCCAAAGCATTGTATCCCTCGTTAGAGCTCCTATCCTGGCTTGGAGTTGGTGACTGTATGCTTCTATTATAAAATACCTTAGTATTCCCAACCCATACATCGGCGGGTGTGTTTTCCTTGCGCCTACGTCCGGCGTTGTGCCTATTTGAGTAAGTAACTTTTGGGCTGCCAACGATGTGAGTGAGGGGCGAATCGGAGCGTTCGTTATACGGTTTCTTACGTCTGGACGATGAACGTTTTCTTACATTTACAGCAACCGAAACGTATTCTAAAGGTTGACGAACTAAAGGTGTTAAACTGACTTCCTTCGTTTTAGTTTCTTTGATTTCAGCAACACTTGGTTTTTGCTCAGCTACTGGTCTAGCGTCATTCTGTGCAGGCGGTGATTGAGTGGTCTCAGTCAAAGTTACATCCATTTGACTTGCTGATGATTGTGACATAGTTGAAGATAGGATACTTTGGGTATCGTCGGTGGCGTTATCTGGAAAGTCTGGGAAACTTTCATTACATGGTGTTACAGGTGGTACCTTCGGAGAATTTTTCTCAGGTGCATTATCATCTAAGACCGGTACAGCCTCCGTTTCATCCTTACTAGTGGCAGCTTTCTTCAAAACGCTGAAGATTTCCTTAAATAATTCTCTATATTCGGGTCGATTTCTAAATCTACTCTCGATTGGACTTGCAGCATCGTCGTATATACTAATACAGTCTTTACCGTCGGCAATTGTGCAAAGGAATGAGCCTGGTCTTCCATCTGTTTGTGTTCCCTTATTAGAAGTTTCGTCGGAGAAACCGGAAGAGCTTGTTTCTGCTTCTGAGAAATCGGTAGGAGTTCGAGAGAAAGCTTTACGATCCTTTTAGCCTGTGCCTGCGTTTTCAAGCTATCTCCATGACCACTTTCCTCGTCGGTATCTTTCGTATTCAATAGATTATTAAAATCGTTACTCATCTGCAACTCTTCGTGTAAAGATAAACAGTTAGCCTGTTTCTGGTTTCGGTTTGGATTTCTGTGTACCTCGAGGAGAGCTTCGTATTTCTGCACCAGATCTTTGTATAAATGATTGCCTTGTTTTGTTGGTGTTGATGTCTTATTACAGCTCTAGAACAAAGAAAAGAGAGTGGTGTTATTCAATGTTGATGCGTTGTTCGCGAAACTAACGGAGAGAAAGTGTTAAATGGATCATAGATATTTACATTATTGAATGAAAATAATTTAGAGTGTAACCTTATCATCAATAAGCGCTGTAGAGAGAGAGAGAGAGCTATGAAAGACATATACATACATATTGTTGCATAAAGTTCGAATATTAAAAGTACTTAACAAAATACAGATCTGTTATGCATTTAATACACCACTTATGTATGTGTCACATTGGTATCATATTTATATAAAAAGTAAACACATGTACTGCTATCATTTTGAGAAAGAGAAAATATAGTGTACATTAAGCGTGCATGAAAAACATATCTACAGACATTTTCAATACAAACTGTTTACTCTAAAATGCGTATTAGGTATTCAACTCTTTATTGATTAAATAAGAAAGTAATTGAATAATTGCCATACAGATCTGGACATATTTCGAAGCCATCTTCAGTGAAAAAACACAAAGGGAAGGAAGCATCAATCGCGAATTCAGTTATCACGGTTCTTAAGAGTGTACATCATTGAGTGTCTGTGGTGAGATGGTAGGGTGCGCTCTTTTAAAATCCGTTCGTCAGTCAGTGATGTTTCCCTTTCTTTAAAGCTATCTATATCGGATTGGGAGGGGAAGAACTTCATTTGGATTTATATGTATGTAGCGTGCTTTTCACAAATTATGCACCAAATTTAAAACAAAATAAGATAAAATTTGCACGAGAAGATATTTTGCTACTGTCATAGAAACGCCGCAACTAGTTCTTGAAGTTCCATAAGGAACATTTAAAGAACCACTGACAGTATGCGATGAAGTAGGGTGTTTATTATGTAGATTGCAAAATAAAGGCTAACGTTTCCAATTTAGAGGAAGAAATATAATTGCTGGTAAGTTTCTAAACGAAAAAAATGGGCGATTAGTTCAAAGATGCCTTCAGAGAATAGCGGTAGATTATAAAAATCGTCATTTCTTTCTAAGTCTTCTCTTGTATATATATTATACAAAAATCTTATTTTGGTGATCAATTTTGTTATTCTAGTTTTATCGAAGCTACTGGTCCTACTCTGCTACTGTTTTCGAAAAGAATTTGGTGAGGATCAGATTCAAATCGAGCTTCTCAATTGAGCACATTCAATAACTCACATTTTCAGAAAAATAGAAAAAGTTGGCTTAAAATTAGAAAGAATTAAGAAAGCAAGCAAAAGGAAAAGAAAAGAAAATTATCTTTACCTTGGTTACCTCCAAATATGTACTTCAACAACCAAGTTGTCATCCTCAGTAGAGTAGGCAGAAAATAAAACGAAAACCTTAGTTAACTCCGGTTCTAAAGGTGTTTTTCTACCCTTTGGCACCTTGTCACTTCGCAATTTACACTGTCATGATATCAACTGTGAAATTGTGAAGTATGCGTTTAGAACAAGTGTTAACTAAAGTTTATGAGTAATAGTTTCTTTCTTTTTGTTTTCTTTACTGAGGATGACTTTTTATACATCACGGGAATTCCGAAGAATAACAGCAGTACATGTGAAGTACGCGTTTGGAACTACCCAAATTAATAAACTACGGGGAAGAACCATTATATTTTAGATTTAACCCTCCATTCCACGGGTTAGGTCTACGACCCCACGCAAAAACAATTTCCTTTTATAACTTGAAACAATAAAAAAAGCTTTTGTAAAACTTTCAATGAGTGGATGAAATAGAAATGTTTTTGATTATATTCTCAACATTTAGATATAGTAAGGGTTTTGTGTCTCTCAGGCTCAACTAGTGGATTCCTGTAATAAATGATATAAATGCAAATATTATAATGTAAAAAGTAATTTGTGCATCCCTCATAATTATTTTTTCCAAATACCATGTTTTCTTATTATACAATAAAAAATGTTTTAGTTTTTCTTGTATTCCTTTTGAAAAAAAAAAAGAATAAATCAAACCGTTAATATTCTTTAATGTTATTATTAATATTCTTGTTTTATACGATGACCCGTCAAAAATAAGCTGTTGTGGCAAAATATAATTAATATATAAAAAGTTCACTTTATCAATAGACAAGTACATATAAGGCCTATCAGGCCGAAGTCGTAAAATTGTGTAACCTTCAGTCCACCTGTACAACGGAGGCTTAATGGTTTCTAAGCATGTCCTACAAAATTGTAAATACTTAAATAATTAATTAATAATTTAACTAATTTTGCCATTGCTTTCTACAATATAATAATATAGATATTATTAGAGTTAGAATGTTTTTCATCTTCCTAATATGTAAAAATATATAAAGCGCTTAACCAAACAATATAAATATCAACTTAACATACAATAGGCACTGACAGCAATTTTTGATTTAAACATAGGTAGTTTTAATACAAAAAGTAAGTTTACGTACTTTAGTTTTTATTCAGGAGTAGTAAAAGTAGCAATGAAGCCATTAACTCAAGGATTTCTTCTGCGATTGTTTCTTTAAGAAGAGTAATAAATCTCCTCATAAAATACGTTTAATAGTATTTTGCAAGATTTTTGACATAAATACTGCAACAAATGTAATTTCACAGACATAAAGGCTCCTAATTTTGTATGCATAAATCTAATAAAAAGAAAGGTTCCTCGAATGACGGGAATATTATTTCAAAATTGATTTTCTACATTAAAAAATTAAGCAATCAATTGCAAAAGTGCTCTAAAAGCAATATTAGTACTAACTACGTATCAATAAATAAAGAAACCCAAAAATATTACGTAACAGCATTACAAATTTCTTTCTCTTCCTCTTATTGACAAACGGAACCGGTCGATTTCTTTATTCATGGAAATTTTTGCATAATCTAGCTACTCTAATAAAAACAAAATGTGATCAACAAAAAATTTATTACCATTCAATAATTATAATCAAATTACACAAAAAAAAAACAGGCAATAGGTAATTAGATTTTATACACTTAACATTACTTAGGTAATTATTGATTTCTCTAAATATATGCATGTAAAAATGTTAACAACTAATCAGTCTACGAAACACAAAAATAAACTACAAAACAAAAGAATAAGGTAACAAAATATATGGTTTACTTTTACATTCCTTTGTACTTTACAAACAACAACATATGCTTTGAGCGAGCTTTACAAGAATTGCGTATAACGAGGGAACACTGTTAACTTTCAATGAGTACAGATCGGAGGGAATTAGGGGGATTACTGGTGGAAAGCAAACCTGCCAAGCAACAAAAAACATTGAGTACAATATTCCAAACCAATTTAGTACTTTGCGTGAAATAGTTAAAAGGGGTTGCTGTTACTATTGTGTTAAATTTAGTATTCTATGGCAAATTATGTAAAGTTAACCCTTTTAAACGTCTTAGTTGCAAATATAATATTTTAAGTAGTGTATATTTTTCATTTTGATACTTAATTGAAAACGGATGACACAAGTTTACTGGAAAGTTATGTAAATTATAAATTTTTGTATATTATTGTTGTTGGCTGTTATCGAATACATTGGCAACTATCTGAAAATATTTAGTCAATATTGAACTAATGTGTAATAAATATTATAAATCGTTCTAATTTCTATTTGAGGGTTATTTTTCCTCCTAACTGTCCATTTTCTATTCCCTTTTGTTGATATTTCAAAACGTCGAAATAAAGCATACATATAGGGCATAAGAAATTTTAAGTAATACTCAAACTTGAAACCTACCATACACTTACTGTACATATGCACAATTATGTACAAAAGTATTAGTAAACACCATTCATATCTATGAATTCCAATTGATATTAACAATCACGGGTAGATAAAGACTTCACAAGATAGCATATTTAATTTTGGAACACGTTCAGCGTATTGGTATAAAATGTCAAACAAGAAAGCGTATATATCTTTCCCCAAGAAATTAATAACTACATTTGACTTTTAACCATTCACTAACGAATGGAAAGGAAAAGTTCTTTTCTCGATACATAGGTATAATATTACCATAAATCCTGCCAAGAATGAGCATTTTTGGAAAATGCAAATCGATCTCAATATAAAGGTAAGGGTTGTTCAGAGGACTTCAGCAATACATAAAATTTTTATATACAAAAACAACGGATTGGATTCAATCGAATAAAGGTGATCGACTTTTAGAGGTGGTTAGCAGGTTACTGTATAATATAACCAGCCCCAAATAAATTCAACAAATAAGCCACGTTAGCAAAATTTATGCTATGCTCCTAATTGTTTTTCATATACACGTCGTTGCAAACAAAATTTGCGCTATGGTAAAACCAAGCAAAATGGAAGTTTTGAAAATAATCTGAGAACATGTGAATTTCTTTGCCTCTTAGCACGGACGATGTATGACCGAAGATAAACCTTTCGAAAATCATTCGAATGAGTTTTTCAGTTCTCACACAATTGTGATTTTTTAACATGTTCAAATGATTTATTGGCAAAATAATCTTTCTTAAAACTGAAAAGTGGCAAACTGTAGAGGAAAACAACGGAATCTCACATGTTGTTCTTGAAGTTGTTATACTGGTAGAAACTTCTTTTGAGTTTTGTCGATATGATATCGATGTTTCGCTATCTATACTATCAGTTCTTTAATAATCAGCATTTCCGATAAAACTAACAGCACATGATCGATATCAATTATTGATACACAGCAATACTTGAAAGAAGTTTCTATGATTAGCACTGGGCGTGAAAGTCTACAAGGATGATAAATGTATGAATGCCAAGATTAAGAAGCAGAGAACGAGATTGGAATTGTGAAATATAAGGACCGATATCACTGAAAGTACCATAAACAAGCAAGAAATAGAGGTATTGTTATAACGGAAATAGAAGGGTTGGAAGAGGAGAGATCGATCAAAAAATACCATTCATTCAAAAAAAAAAAGGTAAACTTCTTCAGTTATAAATGGAAACACATGACAAGAGGAATGAGAATGGAGAACGGAAAAATAAAGCACGAAGCTCAAGGTATTGAAAAAATCTGGAAAGAAGATTCGAGTGAAGCCAAGACTTTCAAGAATAAGGAAAAAGACCAAATATGACTAGACAACGAGGAGCTAAAACAGCAGGAGAAAGGAAAAATAAGAGCGCAATTGTTGACTTATGAAGAAGAAGAGAAGAGGAAACACATTGGTCCAGCAAATCTGGGAAGATATACTGGAATAATAACATCGATATATAAGAGGGATGCACACAAGAATGCAAAAATTACAAATTAGTAACTTCATTAAATATAAATTACACAATCTCATCAAGGGAAGGGTAATAGATTAGAAGTTCAAAGCCTATGTAGAAGAAATACTACTAGAATCATTTCATACTAGGGAGATCTAACTGAGATATAATAAAGCAACATGTGATGCCAGAACTATTGTAAAAATTAGGAGCATACGAGAGTGAGTATGTGCACATTTCCGCGAACTTTAGAAGAGTTTTCGACTCGATAAGTAGAATAGAAATGAGATAATAACCATAAATCCTAGCAATACAAAAACTGTAGAAAAATAATATTCCCAAAACGTACTAATAAATAGAACACAAAGCGCTTCTGGTGCATCAAAAAAGTCCTAATAGACGCGTTAGAAAAGTTAGATGGAGAAGGAAATAACTTTGTGTTTGGCTGTGTATAAGTGCAGGAAAAACAAAAGATATGAAGATGATTAGGGCAATGAGTAACAGAGAACGCACTAATAGAGAGAGGATACTGTGTCAAACGATGGACACGTTTGAAAGATTTAGGATACTGGTTAAGGATGAAAAGTTCTGTAATATGATAAAAAAGATGTAGATATACACGATAGGAAACAACTAACCAACAAATCGGAAAATACATTAGGCATTACATTAATAACGTTGTATGTGAAGAATAGAGATATGCATTACAGTACTATTGACATCAACTGAGTACTACGACTAAAAACCCTTCAGTCTTCACATACATACATTATAGATTCAATGCCTAATGTACTTCATCTATGTGTTGTTCCGTATTTTTCCAGCGTGTATAACTTTTGGCGAAGAAAGAAGATAAAAAATTAGGAAACAGAAGAGCATATCGAAAAGGAAAACAAAAAATTACAGTGTGCAGGGTATATAATGCAAAGGCTCTCTACACAGATGATAAATAGAAATGATAGAACAGAATTACACATTGAAAATCGTCGTGGGCAAGATGCTTCCTCAGCTTTTGCTTTAACCCATTAGTACCCGCGGTCCTCATTTTATTACGGTAAACTGTACCCAAATGAGTACACCGGGTTAAACGAGATGGAATAAGGCTGAAAATGTTATGCAAGTAATGGAATGAGGAATTAGAAAACCAAAGAAACCAAATGAGAAAAGACATGTAGCACAGACTGACATGGTATATTTAAGAAAGAAGGATGATCTACTCCGCGAAGTTAATTAGGTAGTCATAATCTGAAGAATTGAGCGACGTAATAGTAATTGCCCCCAAAAAAGTATTTCAATAATGAATTATCTACTATTACAGTAACGATTGAGCCAAAGCTGTGATAACAGTGTTCTATTAAAATCATCCGTATAAAAAAAGTAACTAACACGAAAGACATTTAATCCTGAATAAAAAGTTACTCAAGCAGTAACGGGAAAAAAATGCAACAAACAGTTGTCACCCAATGCAATTTTCATCACGAGTCTTTAGAAATGTAAACTCTATATTTGAATCCAGTTTATAACTCTCCAAAAATAATATATTTGAGATGGGTAAATGAACAGAGAACGCCGATGTGGGCGAATGAGTTCCGTGCATATTCTGATTCCAGATATCGAACTATGGGATTCCATGAAAGTAGGTGAAGTTCATCACGAGCAATACATTCTATAATTTCCGTGATTGTATTAATCGTTTTCACTTTTCAATTTCAAGAAGTAATTTTTCAGTAATAAATCCATTTATTTGAAAAGAAGCTCACAGTTGTATAAGAAATGTAAACTGTATTCGAATAAGATTTGGTCATTCACGTTATTTACATGTTGTTAAAAGTTCCTATTCCGTGCATAATGTTAGAAAACCGTTTCTAACCAATACTGCTGAAATATGAATTTGTTCCTTCAAAACTTTAATTCCCTATTTCGTCACGGTTTTAGTCAATGCAAAATTTTATTAAAACTCCATAATTTATTTAGAAATGAATTGCTTGAATTATCGAATGTCACATTTGTTTTCAATCAAGTATCAAAAGATAGCGCATCGTCAATACTATTGCGTTAAAAACGACTATTTTAGTCAACGCTGCATTAGTAGTTTAACAACAGAACAGATAATAAAAGGAACAGTTAGAACAAAACAAACGGAAACCCACAACCCACTGCTTTTTACATACCTCGTTATATCAATAGTCAAATTCGATGCAACTTATCATGTTTGAGGACATAATGGAGGAATATAAAAGGGTACCTCCAAGGTTTATATAGGACGGGAAGAATGTAACGGTCTTTAACGTATAGGCAAAATTCAATTAATAATGATAAAATTGTTGTCGCGGGCATCATCCATATTATCGATATTTCGCTCTGGACCAAATCCTGATTCAAATCAGATTTCTCCTAGGAAATAAACATAAAAGCTGAAATAATGTGCATCTCTAAGCAGCACATTTGCACAATACTTTTTTTCGGTTTGTGAAAGATTTACGATGAGGATGTCTATTAATATTATTACTTTGATAAAAAACAAATAATCCCAAAAGCAGAAAGAAATCATGCACACAGATCCCTTATTTACAATAATGATATATGTATGATATATAGTGTGGACGCATAGGTTAGGTAACATCAATAAAATCTGTAAATAATGGAAAAGAAAATCCTAATTTTAAATACCCAAATTTTTACAAAAAAACGTATTTTGTATCATATCCTTTTACTTTGAATGGTAAGCCCAATTTTTTATAACGCCATTGAGGGAGAATGTTTTCTGCATATAGAACGATGATTTCTGAGGTTACATAACAAGATTTTTGAGAAAAAATATTTTGAGTATTATTCAATTTAACAGTCAAAGTTTAAGTCAAAAGTTACAAATTTTAAATAATTCCAAGTAAATGTTCACATTGCATACCATTTACGTGTTGACAACCAGTAAAGCGATGTTCGAATTCGTTCGTTCGTTTAGCACTGATTTCCTCGGTTACTCTAATCTTTAAATCTTCAATATTATTAGCTCGGTTTAGATCACTTTGGATTTGAGATAACCCGACAAGAAGAAAACGAGTGGCGTTAGATCGGAAAATCTTCTTGGCCATTCAATTGCTCTTCGCCTACCAATCCATTTTTTTTTTTTGGGAAAATGGTACTAAGATAATTACGAACAGTGAGAGAATAATGTGGCGTTGCACCATCCTGCGGGAACCATTAGGCGCTATCCGGCAAGACTGGATGTTCTGCATTCGGATAGAGAGCAATAATTACGGGTATTATGGTTCGCTGCAGTAATAGCAAATAATTTTCAATATTTAATGCGCCTTCAATAAAAACGGGCCTAGGACTGAATTACCGACATATCCTGCCCATACGTTGATTTTTTGTCGGCATTGTGTGTGACCTTTATTCAATGTGGATTTTCAGATGCCCAGTATCTATAGGTTTGTCTATTGACAAACCCATTTAGGCAGAAAGTAGCAACTCTTCTGTCAAAATCATCCTGAATGAATTTTTTGAACCAATTTTATTTTGTAACGATGCCATTTGTTCCTTTTTAGAGATTAAACCGTTGAGTGACTAATTCACTGCTGCAATGACATTTCATGGCTTGTTTTGTGAGGGTTTTCTTGAAACGTTAGTACAACAACCAATTGTTTTTCTTCTGACATTGCCGGAGGACCTTCTGTAACGTTATTTCTGATCCAATTCCCTAAATTTGCGTTTTATTTTACATACTGTTGCTCGCATAATAGGCCGACCAGGGTAATTATTATTGAACAATTCACAAACTTCTTCTCATGCCTGGGACTTGACTCCAAAACAAATCATCATTAAAATCTCTATTCTTTGGGTTTCACTTAAACGTGTCATTTTTCGTTTTATGTTAATTAATCAAAAGACAAACATCGTTCGTCAAAACCTGACAGCACAGAATCAACAATACATTTTACTTTGAAATTTATTACCTTTTGTTTTAAAAAAGAATTGAAATACAACAAATACGATCGGATTGTGGCAAAAGAACGAGCAAAAACCTTGAAGGAATATTTGTTGGACTTTAGTCGAATTAAATTTGTTTTAAAATTGTAGATTTTAAACAAAAAATTAAAAACGTAAGAACTAAATGTAAATAAAAATGTTAAGAATGCTCAATATTTTTTTTTCAAAAATCTTGTTATCTATCTGGAAATCATCGTTCTGTATGCAGAAAAACGTTGTCTTTCAAATGGTGCTATCAAAAATTGGGCTTACCATTTAAAAGAAAAGGTCATATCTGCGACAATAATGACGTTTTTTTTTTTTGTAAAAATTAGCGCCTTTAAAACTTAAGTTTAAAGTGTTCGGTCGTTTGTTTCTCATTATTTACAGATTTTATTGATTTTGTTCCAACCGATACGTTCACACTGTATAATGTTTGCAGTTATTCAACTACGCAATTAGAGCTAAGCGCAATAAAACTTAAAAAAGCAAATCAATACAATAGGTTTATCACATAATGTTTTTTGGTAACGTGTTTTACGACCAGTAAAAATGGCCCGTCGTACTTCGTAATAATTTTTTAAAATAAATTTTCATGCGAAAGAGACAAGAGATAAAAGATAGTTTTCGTTTTAGATACTATACAAACTTATATTTGATATAGTAGATTAATAAAAAGAATTGGTTTATTGATCAACCCCGTTTTCCGTACAAATTTAAAAGAGTAACACAATCAAAACTGGTGGGAATTTTTTGTAACTTTGAATAATATATTCAAAGAATGTACTTTTGGAGTACATATTTTGTTTCCTTATACATATAATTAATTTATTATTTCTTTGGTAAGGAGCACACAGCATGTTATTCTTATAGACATATCATTTAGTTAAATTTTCATTTTCATTTAGTCAAATTTAAATGGAATTATATGGTACTATAACCAACGGAATAAGCCATATTTCGAATTGGTTTCTACAACATAAGCAGCGAATATTTCCGAATTACCTCTGTAATCAGGTCTAAGAATGAAATGATCAGTGTGTTCTATCATTTTCGATAATGCTAAAAATCGACTAGTTCATATATGCCCTCATTTTGTTGTAGCAATTCGAAGGATTTACTGGAGTCAGTAAAAGTGCTAATTATGTACCACAATTACCATTTTCACTGGCTCCAGTAGATCATTAGAATTGCTATAACAAAATGAGCACATCTATGAAGTACTTGTTATGAAGTAAGTTGTTTTTCACATATCTACAAAGTAGATGACAATACACATGCGGTGACTAAATTCGATCGACCGCGTGTACGAGGCAACCAAAAAAGTTGCCTTGATTTCTTTAAAGCTGCTTGTTGACAGTATTACCTCCTTTAGTATTAATCTATCTTCATTTGGTACACACAAATTAACGTCTATTGTTAAATTCCTATCTTTCAATGATTTAAAATGCCAACGAACAAAACATTAATTCGAGGTTGTTTACTGTATGCATACAAACTCGGCACCACAGCAGTTGAGGCGAAGCCAAAGATACTGCATTTGGAGATGATAGTTTGAGCGATCGAACAGTGGGGATGTGGTTCAATAATTTCTCTTCGGGAGATTTTAACTTGATCGATGAGACGCGCTCTAGAAGACCGAAGGGCATTAATAACGAGGACCTTGCAGGCATGTGGAGAGAAATTCCAAAACGACGTGCTTAAAACTTGCAGAAACGTTCAATGTCAGTGATGAAACCATACGTTTACACCTACACCAGCTAGGAAAGACGTGGAAGTTAAGCAAATGGGCCTCACATGAATTGTCAATGTTACAATATGTTCGTCAAATTTCCAAATCCAAATTAACCCTTTCTTGACCGATTATTATCTTGGAATGAGAAGTTGATGTTGTACCCTAATTGTAAGTGTTCGCATCGTTGGTTATCACCAACTGATGCGCTACTAAACACCAAAAGCTTCTGTGCACTCAAAAAGTTTTTATTGTGTTTTTGGTGGACAGCAACCGGAATTTTCTATTGTGAGTTTATGAAAATGAGTCAAACCATTACTACTGCTGCGGTCTAATGTGAACAGCTTCAGCGAGTACAAACAGCATTCATACAGAAACGGCCTACTTTGAAAAAAGTGCTACTATTACACGACAATGCCGGGCCTCGTACTGCAAGAGGGACCCGGAACAAGATTCTAAATTTGGGTGGGAAACGAGGTTCAGACCCTCCTTATTCTTCGGACCCTTTACTGTAGTAAATGCCTTAGGCCCATTTTTTATTTGAAATCTATAGATTTCTGTAATGCCGGCGCACAAAAATTGGTATTATGTTGGTAAAAGGGCATTTAGTGCGATGGTAATTATTTTAGTGAATCATATTGTGGTTTGTAAATTTTTTTATATATTGTACCACCAAGAACCGCATGAACTTTTTGCTTACCCGATGACAGTTCCAACATGGTCGTGTACCATCGACCTTTGTGAAAGTATAGTGTACCCAACACAAGTGAAGAAAATAGTGCGAATATTGTAAATTATACTTAGCACTTATGAGCTGTCCGCAGTAACGACCCCTGGCAACAAAATATCCTATAAAATGGCGTGAATCCGAAGAAATACATTAGAGAAATATGTAGATCACTTACATGACCAAAAGAGAGCAACTATTACAAAAATACTTTATAATCAATTTTGAGGAAAGAAGCACTGGTGAATAGCGTTGCTTACTTCATAAGCTGCACCATGTCATCAGCGCAAGAAGACAGGACGAGTTCAACTTACATACAAAACAGATTTAATTAGCTACTTCATAGATCTGTATTGGTGATTGTCTGTTCAGAGGGAATCCTAACCTTCCCCAGAAAAGAAAAACCACCGCTGGTATTTAGTATTTACCTTTTGTTGTCGAAGGCAGTAACCTTTAGTTTTGTCTCAACTATTCATATTTGTATCATTGCAAACCAACTTAAGTTCGTTTCACATCATAAAAATTCTGAGGCTCCAGTAACAATGCTCAAGTTCCAATCAAAATTTAAGCAGCAAATTCCAACCGAAATTTTCACCAAAATTCATTGCGTAGATTTTGATAACAGTCACAAGTGCTCTGTGAGTGGAGTTTGAGTATCTCTATAATGTGGAATGGCCTTGACAGTATCAAGAGTGACAGGGTTGATGATCATGGATAGATAAAAAATGGGAACTGCGGTTGAATGAGACTCGATTTGCTTTGTCGAAAACCATTAAATGTTTTGCTTTGTTTATGCCATACACAACTTTGGGTCGGGTTTAAGGAATTTCAAAATGGTGATAAAGCGCTTGAGAGTGAAGAAAAATGTGGATATAAAAAATAGACTATCTGATATCCATATCCAAAGATGGGTGTTGAGGATGAATTGAGGATTTCAAAATTATGTCTCTATATAGAATATTTTGATCCAAAGTTTGTGCCTTTATTAACTGAACTGACAATTTGTTTCCCAGAAGTTGATCGACATGACCTTAGATCAGCTCTTGGGTAAGAATCAAATAATAATTATCTTCAAATCGCAATGGTCGTTTCTTTCAACATCACTAGCAGAAAAATACCTCCATATTGTTGTGAATCTGCTGCAGCAAGTAAATAGTATAGGCATTGTAAAAGTTTCTGTGTTAACCATGTATGTATATACATAGGTACATATATTAAATTTATCAACTGAAAAACTAAAGTTTTACAGTTATAAACTGGAGATTCGGTGAATAGCATGAAGACTGCAAATGGCTCTCATGCAAAAGTAGTGGAAACGAAAGGAACGCAAAGCCTAGGTGCAGTAGTAACAAATTTGGCAAAACAAAATTCTTCGTTTTATGAGACTTGCTTAAATTCGAACGAATGAAGATATCAGTAAATATTGCGAAAATACGTTTTTAAAGTAAAGGCGGGTGAGATGTCTCTGATAAAAACAGAAACCAAAACAAACGTTTCATCGGGAAACTTTCAACGAACTTTAATCCTTTGAATAAATGTTTTGTTCATCGATGAAACAAATTCAATATTTTGTGAGCACGTAGCCCATCTGGCGTTTGATCTTTGTCAAGATATTGGCAAGTATGTGACTTTTAGGTCTATTATGGCTAACAATGACAGATCCATTGTAAAATGGATAAGACCTTTCTGTACAATAACGTTTAGCAAATTTTACACGTAATGGTGTTTATGTTCATATATTCTCCATTGGACATGATAGAGCTGATTTTCAAAACGTGTATCTGGAAGTGTGGTAAGAGTAAGCAGTGTTCGACCTGAGTTCGTTCTAAATAGCTGGTTCTCTACTTTGCTGAAATATGTGCTTATGGGGTGGATAAAAGAAGGTATAGACAATTATTATGAAATCGTAAGACTAGTAGATGGATATATTCAAATGGCTAATGTCGATCAAGAAAATGGGTAGGTATGTATCACATCTCAACGAAATGTAGAGTCTGTGAATTAAACCAAGAAAAACATCGTACATGAAGCGAAAATGACATGAATATTAAATAACAGTAGATGAAGTGCTGACAAGTTGTAGGCGAAATAATAAAACTGTTCTAGAAAATTCTTGGAGCAGCAAAGACTTTGCAGGAATCGATAACAGATTAATAATTAATTAATACTGGCTATAAAAATTAAAGAGTGGGTATAATGGTGACGAGAATAGCAAGAATTTGGTAAAAACATATTTACAATACGCTACTTAGTAAAAAAAGAATCAAATTGTTCCTTGTATACGGCCAATCTTACACAAGAATTTGAAAAAATACGACTATATGAAATAGTCCACACCTTACATCTATCACTACGGACTTCGCAGCGAATACGTTGAAATGATGAGAAAAAAATTAATTAGCAAAACTAATAGTAAAGTCAATGAGAAACAGAGAGAGCTTAAACATTTTTGTGCAATACTTACGATTTCGATTTAAAAGGGCATCCAAAAAATATATATACAGTTTTCAGAGAAAATTAATGATTATCGGGAAAGACCCTATGCGGTGCAAATCAACAGTTGACAAGAAGATGATAGATCAAGTCATAAAATTTAGCTACCTGGGGTCACAGATATCAAACAACAGAAACGTAATACAGGAAACAAGAACCAAAATCATGAGAGACTGGAAATTCCTGCGATCCTAACGTATGTAACATTTAGAAATAAACATGTGTGAATATAGTTTAAAGTAGGAATATATCAAACTTGTGTGAACCCATCTTAAGGAAACCAAGCAGTTAATGAGAAGAGTTGAAGCGAAGACTCCGCGAACAATAAGGGGAAGAAGACCGTCAGGTAGATAGCACAAGAGCTGGTCCTCATAATCATTACACATGCAAATCGTACTAATGGATAAGATAAGTTCTAAAATGTACTTAGAAATATTCAAATTGGTATGATAAGAATAAGAATCGTTTCATTCGACTTCATCATAAATCGCTGGTTTTTCTATTTTCTTCAATGTCCAGGAAAAGAATCAATAAGAAGAAAAGCAGTCAGAATATCTGTACTGTCAAGTTTCTCAAAATTGAAGGATCGAGTGGATTAAGGAGGTAACTAATTTTTTCTTAAATTGAGTCTGTGTATTTATGAGGATACTACGTGAAAATTTTAGCTTACCACCAACTATTTTGGCATCATCACACACATAAAGTTACTGGTGGCTAAAGAAAGTATTTTTAAGGTGGTACTACAGGAAGATCCCCATTTCCCACCACAATCAATGCAAAATGTTAGTAACCGCCTTAGTCCACTCGATTCTGCAGTTACTGTCCTATAACAAATAATAAAATTGTGTTGATTAGATTATATCAAAGCTCTGAGACTATTTTGTTATATTAATATTTTCCGATCTCCTTTGATTTTATAATATTTTGTTGTTTCTTTTTCGAAAATAACTGTTTTATTTTATTTTGAATTTGCCTTTTAGAAATGTGCCAATTAGACACAGGTTAGCTTATGTCTAGACTTTACAGAAAAGCCAGACAAAAGTAAAGAAAGAGTTTTTGCGATTAATATTTAAATATTTGATAATCCCTATTTTCACTGTATGTTACTTACTTACTATTAGTTACGTTCTACTAAAAAAAAATTAAATTAAATGGCGATATCTAAACTGAAGAAGAAAATAAATAGAACGTTTTAGTTCAATTTCATTCTTTAATGTTTAATTGCTCAATGTTTGACAAGTTTATATTGATATATTAATAAAAGATCTACAAGTAAAGCATTTGAGTTAGCACAACCAGCAAGCATAAACATACTAGTCCTCCTAAACTAAATGGGTGATGAATGATGATTACGGACTTTCCAACGTATGTCACCACAATGAGGTATGTAGTAATTCCATATCCAATAAACACATCGGTTAATTAAACAAGTCAATACGGCGATTATTTGATTAAAAGTCAATATGAAATGTATGGTATAGGATGTAAAATAATTAATTAATCACAATACTCCTTTGTTAAATGCTTTCCGCGGAAGAAAAAGAAAAGGAATGACGGTAGAACACAAACATTTTCCTCCTACACCCTTATCTCGTATTTACAATATATGTATAATAAGAATAAGAAAGAAATGAAAAGTATAGAAGTAGTATATTTTACGTTATATAAAGCATTGCATAAGACTAAAAAGCCCAGACGGCGGACAATCTCGTTCCTCACCTGTACGTCCATCGCGAAGGAGGACCTGTACTGACTCCTATCGGGTATTCCTTCGAACAGGCTGGAGTCGTCGTCTTCACAGGCACTCAGCGACATGTCGTCGCCGTTAACGGTTCGAAGACATCTGCTGCATAGTTGACCTTGTCTGAAAATACCGGAAAAAAAGCGGTTGTCTTTAGATTGAATACATCGCGTCATAAATTAATGATTAAAATACCGCTTTCGATAATTAAAAAAAGGCTCGTCCGCATACCATAACCGACGGTCACCGTTTTAGTGAAAGTTATTTATTCCTACTGATTATCGGTACATTATAGCAATCGCTACTGCAAAAACATTTTATGCTCTCAATTAAACGATTATTTAATCGTGTATCTGTTACGAAATTTGGCGTATCATTCAATTAATTACATATAAAATGGCAAGGACTCGCTCCGAACGTTCGTAATTTTGCATCTGCTCCGCAAATGCGAATACTTTCTTCCTGATATTACATACCTCACTTCCTCGAGAGAACTGATTTCATCTTGTACGCTTTTCATTTCTTCCTCTTTCATGTGATATTGCGACAGTTGCCTTTCGAGGATTTTAGTCTGTTCCTGCAGTATTTCGAGCTTTTCCTCGAGTTCAGTGATCCTCCGCTGGTCCTTGGCACATTGCGTGTGTGCTTCCCTGAGTTGGGACATAAGATACGCGATCTGTTCGATTTCTCTTGAGTCAGGTTCTGTGCTTTCCGCTTCTTCCTTTTTCGGAGTTGTTTGTGTCTCTTGACACCTGTCCGATTTTGTTGTGCTAACACACTCAGCCTGAAAAACGTATACGTTGAAGTTATTTGTTTTTCTAACAGCAATTAGGTATATAATGTAAGAATGATTCAAATTGATTGGTTCCAAAAAACACCGAAAAATCACATTTCAAAATTTCTCGACTTTGTGACACATCCATTCGTATTTGTAACCGTTGGTGAATTAAACTGGAAATTTGATATTAGTAGGTACACATGTTCTAGAAAATACTTGGAGATGATTTGATTTTACATGACTAGGAAAATTGAATAAACGTTATACACACATATGTATGTATATAGTGTGTCCCTGGATTGACTTCATTATAGGTACAATAAAATGTATACATATATATATATTTTATATACTGTGTGTCTAGCTAAGTTCGCGACAAATGGAAAACTTTTTATTCTTGAGTTTATGAAAAAAAAGTTATTCTTTATAAAAAGTCCTGCTTCATCCAAAACTTAAATTCAAATTGTCAGATTTTAATATTTGTTAGTCATATACGAGATATGACAAAAAATATGAAATTAGTATAAGAGTAAAGTACCTTTATTTTCAATAATACTTAAAATGTTATAAGAAATAGTCGTTCAGAATTGGAAATTATACAATTTAAATACAGCATTTACACAAAAGAAAGCATTGAAAATGTTACACAAATGCTTCAACATATCCGCCTTCTCGTTCCATACATGTAACGGTTCTATCACAAAAATGCCTTAAAACCCTTCTAATTGTTTGTGGAGTTATTTTACGGATTTCTTCTCTAATAATACGTTCTAGATGGCCTACATCCGTAAACGGCGCTTGAATATAAACATGTTCTTTTAAATCAGATCTGGGGACCGAGGTGGCTTTCGGAAATGTCGAAAACAGATTTAACAACAAACGCCAAAACCATGTTGCTGATAACGAAATGGAACTAGAAGTGATGCTATCAGCAATAGAACAACCGAGGTGTTCGTTGCGGAAAAGAGCATTGTTGATGTCAAACACTATAAGCAAAGATTCGGTAGCTAAAATTCTAAAAAAACAAATTTCATCCCTACAAGCCTACATTTGTACACATTCTAAGACCAGGTGATAATGACAGACGATTGGAGTTTTGTGCCGACATTCAGGCAATATTAGCAGATAATCTTTTTGTGTCGAGATAAATTTTATTTTCCGATGAAGCCACATTTACATCGAACGGAACTGTATCGAGTCAAAACTGCCGTTGGTGGACAGATGCCAACCCACATTTTACAATAAAAACTTGAAGTCAATATGCGTTCAAGACAAATGTATGGTGCGGAATCTACAAAAGTTATGTAATTGGACCTTTCTTTTTCACCAATCTTTGAATGCCGACCGGTATCTAAATTTTTTGCAAAGGGAAATTAGTAATTTTATCGACAATCTTCCATTGCTGGAACGCCAACATATTTGGTTTCAACAGGATGGTGCACCTTGTCATAGCAGGTTGGACGTAAGGCAATATGTTGAAGATTGTTTTAACGAAAGGGTTATACACCGCTTTTCCACAATACGTTGGCCACCTCGGTTTCCAGATCTGATCCCACTTGATTTTTTCTTGTGGGGTTATTTAAAAGAACATGTTTATATTCAAGCGCCGTTTACGGATATAGGCATCTAGAACGTGTTATTAGAGAAGAAATCCGTAAAATAACTCCACAAACAATTAGAAGGGTTTTAAGGCATTTTTGTGATAGAACCGTTACATGTATGGAACGAGAAGGCGGATATGTTGAAGCACATGTGTAACATTTTTAATGCTTTCTTTTGTGTAAATGCTGTATTTAAATTGTATAATTTCCAATTCTGAACGACTATTCCGTATAACATTTTAAGTATTATTGAAAATAAAGGTACTTTACTCTTATACTAATTTCATATTTTTTTTGTCATATCTCGTATATGACTAACAAATATTAAAATCTGACAATTTGAATTTAAGTTTTGGATGAAGCAGGACTTTTTATAAAGAATAACTTTTTCATAAACCCAAGAATAAAAAAGTTTTCCATTTGTCGCGAACTTAGCTAGACACACAGTATATATTTCGTGATCTTTTGATTATACTTATCTTAAATGATAAAAATTAGGTCAATTAAACAAGAGTGAGTGAAATAATAGTTATATTTTCAGAACGTTTACAAATGTTTTTGGAACACCTTCATCAGTGAAAATATTATAAATTAAAAACATTTGTAAACGTTCTGAAAACATAACTATTATTTCAATCACTCTTGTTTAATTGACCTAATTGTGGTAGAGAACTATTGTATAAGATAAATATAGGTATAATCAAAAAAACATTTTTTCAAGCACATTTTTACTTTTCAAGGATCAAGACCATCATGACAATTGCGAAAAAAAAACATTTTCTGTTAAAGTGAAGTACTACTTTGGGTTAATAATACGGCAAAATGTTATTGAGAGAAGTTTTTCAGAATATGAAATTATGACCCTATGCAAAATTTGAGAAATACCTGATCATTTTGAAAATCAGTATTTGTTTTGTATTCTTGCATTATAACCACAGAAAAACAAATATTCTGTATAACCTGTCAAATAACAATTGTGTAAGCTTTTATTAAAGTGTTTTATTCAAAACAAAAGAATCACAACAGTTACTCAATTTGAATTATTCCACAAATGGCTCATTTTTTATTTTTTCATTTAGTTAACGAAAACTCATAGGTAAACAATTGACTAATAATTGAAAAATTAATAAAACAAAACGTAAATTGAATTGTCACTATCTAAGATCAAAATCAAATCTTAAAAAATTGTTTGAAATCGATGGTGTCGATCGTGGAGAAATTCAAATTGAGTAATTGTTACGTATTCTCTTCATTTTTTTAATAAAGTACTTTATTAGCAACTTGCATTACTTTTCTTTTCTGTAGTTACAATACAAAAATACGAAATGAGCACTGACTTACTCAAAGTAGTCTCTAGTAGTATCTTGCCGTATTATTGATCCAAATGGCAGTTTACTTAGACAGAAAATGATTTTCTTTCAATTGTCATGACGACCTTAATTTTGGAAAAGCAAAATGTGCTTCAAATTCTTTTCAGACCAAGCAGGGCGGCATCCCGAAACATTAAAACGAGATTCCAAAATTTTTGATCAATTACACTTACAGTAAAGTCAATCCGGGGACAGACTGTATATAATAATAATAATAATAATAATAATAATAATAATAATCTTTATTATCCAACAGAATAAAAATTCCAATTTATAGGATAATTCAAAATAAAGAAAAAAGAATTATTACATATGCTCTCAACATAAAAAAGTTAACAATGTGAAAAATATTACATACATATACGACACAGAAATCAAAACAAAAATATTAGTCCTTTACAGAAACAATAACTATATATATATGTCTATATATTAACAAAAACAATAACAATAAGATTATCCAAACGGGTCAAGATCGAGTCTATTACCATTGCTCATCATATGACACAATGGAGCCTTTTTCCAAATATTTGTTCTATATAGAGTATAACTGCGAAAATGGTAAAAAAATTGTCCAAAGGTAGATAATCAAAATATATTCAATTTTGCTTAATAGACATAGGGCGCTAAACGTACCGTTCGCAAGATATTTATAATTACAGTTTTGAGTCCGGCCGTGTTATACAATTATAGCGAGTTTCCAATACGGCTAACGATCGGATAAGCATAAATAATTTATGAATAAGCGGTTTACTTTAAACTTGCAAATTCTTTATACTGTTTGCATAGTACATACATTATATCTACGGTTTATTAATCATTTTACTTTAAAAATTATTACACAGTAATCACATAAACATATTATTATCAAACAGGTCTAATGTTAGGCATTTCTTGTGAAATTTTCTTTGTTTTCTTGATTTTACATTGTTTACCAATAAATAAATCTTTTTGAAAGAAAACATTTTTATCATTACCAATAAAAAAATCGTCGAACTTTTCAAATATAAGCCAAATTCATGCAACGACAGCGAAATAAATCATCTGTTTATTTTTCTGTAATAGCGACAGAGAAACATTATTCACCTGTCGATAATATGCTGTTTACTGGCGACGGTGATTCAATGAAACAATCTGCTTACATTGCAGAATACCTGAATACTGACTGAATGCCTGATTATTCAGTTCGACCTTTAAAATACCTTACCTCTCAAATAAACGTGTACGAGAAACACAGTTCCGTAATGTAAAAATGTAGGGGGCCAAAATTCTATTAAAATTAAGCAAAAACGTTTCGCATGAGTTGACATTGTGTTTGCTATATATCATACCAGCTTTACCATATTAATAAATTTACAGTTAGATCCTGTATATATATATATATATATATTTATGCATATAATATACATACATCTGTTCCAAACTTGGCAATTAGTGGTTTTTACTATTACGTACTAGGGTTTACGGCCGATATTAATAAAATGTCTGACAGAAATTAATTTGTCGAGTAGGATTCGCAGAGTTCTAACTTAGATAGTAAACATAACATTTGTTTCTTAATCGAATTCCATATTTCTAAAACATCAAGTCGATTTAACAGAATGTATTTCGTAACCTCCTAAGATTTCCGTCTATACTTGTTTAGTGAAATGTCGTTCTGTATAGGAATAAACCAATTGTTTATATTTTGATTCATAAAACGTTACATGTACTGGTAGCGAATAATTAGAAAATAAGAAATGACATTACGTTACCAGTAAACAGTTTCAGTCAATAGATTGTTGTTGAAATTTAACGAGATAATTTATAACTCACACTTCAATACATTTATATGCGATGTGATGTATATGTTTCAATACTGTTCAAGAATACGCACAGATAGACAATACAATCCTTCAACAATGGATTGTTAAATAACTAATGCATGATGTGTACGATAAAGGTTCTTTCTCACATTTTACAATAAAATAAAGGAGACAAAAATATCGCCTGGGTTAAGAAAATTCGGAAATGGGGAATCCTATTACAAGAGTTGATTACAGCCATGCCCTTTTTATTATTGTGCATTTGGGAGAGAATGTCAGATGAATAAAGGCGTAGAGTCAATGAAATCAACCATAATATTGGATCAACTGTTATGAGGAAGGACCAATCAAACGATGTAAGCTGGTATGTGAAAATGAAAACAAAGGAAAGTGAAGTCTGCGAAGAGCAAAAGTCAACAAAAACCATAAAAAATATGTGAAAGGAATGAACTCGAAAACGTACAGGGTTTGTCCAATAAGTATCGGGGTGGAAGTCAAAAAGAAAGAAATGTATGTAAGGGATATATGTATGTGTACAGCTCTCGCAATATAAGTTGGCGAACGGTGGGAGTGAGTTCGCGCAGATGGAGGAGGGATAGATTGCCTATCATTCGTCATTTCCCTACGGAACTCATATTGATACGATAATGGTAATTCCTATGCACTATCTGAATCAGACAGGTGGGAGGTACGTAAATACGTTTATGGAGCATCCCCACCGCTCGCCAACTTATATTGCGACAGCTGTACATTCACATTACACGTTGACCTTTCTGCATCAATACACCGCTGTTCTTTCTAGGGTTCATGCGCCTCCTGGAAATAGGTAACCCCAAAGTTGTTCAGGTGCCACGTCCAAGCCTCTTGGACCGCCTTAATTATCCTCAAAGCGATATCCTTTCAGGCTCATTTTGATCCAAGGAAACAAAAAGTTGCCGGGGAAAGTCAAATCGTCCAAAACATCCAGGGCGTCGTTTGTTTTTGACGTCTTCCCGGATATTTTTGAAACAAAATACAAGTTCTGGACATGGCGTCATCCTTCGAAGTTTAACGTATATCATATCACATAAGTTTCCCTAGCGGATTTGTTCAGTTTAATGCAAAATTTAATTGCAATTACTCGATGGTTCGCTGCATTTTGACTCTCCACGCGAACACTAAACATACTTTTCGGCTGCGATCTATACAGGTCAAAGGCTTGGAAGCAAACTGAGTCTTTTCCCTCAGTTTCCGTGATATCCTCCCATATCCTGTCCATAGAGACCACCCTTTCCCCCTTCCCTTTAGCAGGAAAAAGTTAGTCCCGATACTTATTGGACAAACCCTGTAAAATATCCTAAACGTTACGATAACTTTTCTTCTTTTCCAGAACCTTGGGTTAATCTTTACTTTTTATACCTTTCGGTGTAAAGTTCGAAGCCACCGAGCCGTGTGCACACGTATACCGTACCACTCCTGGCTAAAACTTATTTCAGCAATTAATGATGTTTCAAATTCAGGAATATTTATTCGCCTAATTCCTGGGCAATAATTTCGATAAAGGATGTCACCATTTGTGTTTGCAAGTATATTATACTAAAATGATCGCAGTCATCTGGGTCCTAGAATTTGGGCTAGCCAGGTCTACAACTCGCAATAGATTTCAAACTTATTTTGAACATTGGTGAAAGATATACAGCTAAAATATTTGGTGTTTAGTGATGTAAATTAGTAAAGGTGATTGCAAGATGAAATCGGTGACACGTGTTTCGCTAGCTCGAGGCAAGCATCTTCAACAACCGTATAAACCGAAGTTTATTATAAACAATTGTGTGGTGAGGAGTTTACCGATGTGATATTTGTGCCATGTAAATTAGGGTAAAATACTTTTTATAATCCATGAATAAACCACCAAAGCTCAAACTAAGTGACTTGCACCCTTTAATGGTCCAGAAAAGAAAGAACAAAAATGGAAAATCTCGTTCCTAAATAATATTAATTTTCTTTCAGAAGCAGATGAAAACAAGCATTGGAATGTTTTTAAATCGATACTGGAATATATAGAAATAATAGAATGAAGGAGATGTGTTAATGGTAAAAATAATTACATACCATAACCCAATTTATTAAAAAATTCTTCAAAGAAATTTGGAATGCGAATTGTGATCTTGTTTTATAGCAGTCACTGTATATGGGCAGTGTTATTCGAATTATACCTTACCACTCCACGAAATATACGAAATTAACATTCATAACACAGATTTATAGAAATAATGATTAATTTTTCGGCATAATATCTGTACAACTTAATTAATTTTGCAAACAAAAATCCACAAATACGAATATGTATGTATGTTAAAGCTAAAAAGAGATTATGTTAAACGTATAATATGATGTTAAAAGAACTTGCCTATGTAAGTGTACATTATTCGGTTGTGTCTACTTTACTTTAATGATTATCTATGTATATTAAAAACACACAAAATATATAAAAGTATCTAATTCTTACATTTTTCGTGTGTGTGCAATGTGATTCCGGACTTAGTGGTCTGATGCCCAAACTATCCAGATGTGAAAGTCTATCCCCGCGTTTCAGTCTCGTGTGTCCGGCAAAAGATTCTTTTGCAGGGGTTGATACTTTCTGCGACTTCCTTCTAGCCAACTCTAACTGTAATGTTAAATCGTCGATGTTGCTCTGTAATTGTTCGCATTTCAGTTCAAGGGCTTCTATATTGGCCGTGAGGCTCTTGATGTGTTTCTTATCCGCCGAGTTGTCTACGGCCAAACGATGGTTCGCCCTCTCAAGGTCTTGTATGTTCACTTCCAGTTGTTCATAGATTCGCAACCGTGAATCGTTTACTTCGCGTAACGCGACCGTCTGCTTTGTTAAATACTGGAAAAGAAATGAAAAAAGTTTAGTAAGACACAATTAGCTGAGTAAAACTAAGATACATTTTGTTGATTCTTATGATTTTAATCGCTAATTAAATAAATTTATATTTGATGTTGTATTATATCATCAATCTGATATAGAAGGGTTGTAGCATTCTATAAAAGAGAACTGTACTAACTGGCTATATTATAAATAAAGAAATTGTAAGCAGGATAGGAAAATAAAAGAACTAAAACAGAAGTTATTGCTTTTCGTTAGAAGAACAAAGTAGCGTATTAAAAACGATCATTCCTTCATTAATATTAAAAACTAAGATATTAACATTAGAATATAACAAAAGATCTGTTTAGAGCGTAGTGGTTTAAAGGTATACGCTGCCACTTGGTCCTCAACCTACAATACAACAAACGTCCTATTAGGTACTCATTATTAGACAAGCTTTCATGTTTATTGTGGTCACCTCAGTTATCATTGGAAAAATACTGAAAAATATTTACAACCCCGACCAAATTACTTGTAACACCTCATTAACCACTTACCTGGAAACTCAAGCCCATTTTAAAGATATTTAATGTTTTGAGCACAACCAACTGTAAGCGGATAATAGAATTTTACCAAGAGAATAAATTACGCCGAAAATTCTTGTTTGTGCAATACTTAACAAACTTGCAGTTCAAAGAACGCATAGATATTTTTGAACAATTTTAATGCAATCACATAAAAGTTAGGTTGAGCAGTATTGTTTATTGTTTTGTGCTAGTAGTTAGTTATTGTGAAGGTAAAATTATTATTGTATTTCCCCTTTTTTGATATAATTCTTCAGCCTTCCAAAAGATTCGAAATTTTCGGCTTCTTAATAGAAAATGCCTGGTAAAGATTTAGCCCAAGCATAAAAAACTGGTGCATAAGCTCTTTTACAGTCGGAAAAAACATTCACAACGGAAATTTTCAAAATTACAGATAGTAGTTCTTAGTCCTATATCCTATTTAGCAAAAGAATTAAATGAGCGGGCACCTCTAGGCAAAGACGAGGAAAATGTGGTCATAAAAGAGAAACCTCACATAGTTCTGACCGTGAAATCGTTAGTTTGATTGTAAGTAATAGATTTTCTTAAGGAAAACAGGGTTTTGGTAATGTTAGTGGTTACTATCTATTGATATCTATTGATTCCTGTAGCTAACCAAACTTTTATTGCTCGTAATTGAATTATCCAAAAACGATTTCTGTTCATATCGTGTAAGGACTCCACCTCGGTCCATTAAGTTGCGTTCTGTTAATTAATACGGCACCCATAATTTTTTAGAACATATCCTAGCTCCTTGACCGAGGTCATGTTTCACAACCACACAATAAGCATTTCCGCAAGAGTCATTGATGTGGAAAACATATTTTGTTTTGGTTCTGTTCCTAAAAATCCGAAGCTTCATCTTTCCAATCATAATCAATCAATCATTAATTGACTTTGGAGGCCCTTGAGGTCCATCGCTTCGTTATTAGTAAGCCGGCCGTGATCTTACAAGAACGGTGATCGACCGCATGCTGAACTAAATCTAATTTTCCATCAACTTTTTAACTCTTTCTACAACCTATTTACATAGTTTCCTAATCAGAACTTTCTCTTGCTAATTCCTTGTATCTAGTTGCTGTCAGCGTTTCGTCCTCTTACCTTTTGTTTCTTTTTTTTTGTCACTTTTCTAGAGTTCAAGGCTCCTTCAGCTTACTTTTTAGCTCGTCCTTATGCTCTGTATTCTGCAAGTAATGCATGGATCTTTCATTTCTGGTTTCAGTTTATAATTATAATTATTATTATTATAATTCATAAGCACAGATCTTCGACCATTGCCATAAAATTCCCCATGAAATAGACAATTGCAAAAATATACATACCGGAAAATGCAAATAAATTAACTACAGAATATATTTATAATTTATATATTTTGTGTACAACTTTTCTATCGCACGTTACTATAATTATTTTTCTTTCTCAAGCGCCAAGTTTCTGATCCGTAAAGCACTACTGGTCTGATTATTGTGTCATAAACATTCAAATTACCTTCCTCAAATTTTACGAATAAATTTTGCATTGTACCCATGTTAATAATATTTCTTCTAAAAATTACACAATAAGTGTACCAGACTGGTGGTTACATTGTGAATTGAAATCGTATAATAAATCGTAGGTAATGATCAGACTACGGAAATTTAGAGAAGTTGACCGCCATTAATCATGTCGGCAGCGTGTTCGATCATGCATACCATCTTCCCCTCCGAGGCAAACCGTTCATTCCACTGGTCAACACATATTTTGCTGCCGGCCTTTTTTAATTGTTCTTAACTAATTTTGGTGCGCTGAATCCAAAAATACCATCAGACTTTCTCTATTAGCTCGTCTCCAAAAGATGTGAGCCCGTATTTGTATTTAGCTAGTTTTATTCCTGCATATAAATATTGTTTCCAATACAACCTAATATTTACAAATGTTATTACCCAAAATAAATCTTTACAGTACTTGGTAACTAATTTAAAAACTTTCCTTTGCGCGCTTTTCTTGTGTATGCCTGCAAGGGTTTCTTACTTTTAATACTAAAGCAGAAATGAGCCATCATGTGTGCGTCCCATCTGCCCTCATATCTTTCTTCTATTAAGCTGATATTATGGCGGAATCGTTCGTCCTGTTCCTCACTAAAGTCACCAAGATTTGCAGGAAATATTTCTAAATTACTGTGGAGGTAATGGACCTTAATCCTCATACGGCAACCCAAATTTTGAAAGTTATTAAGCATATCTTGAAGTATTTGTTCGTAATTTTCAAACTTATAATTACCAAGAAAATTTTTCACAACTTTAACAAAAGACCATGCATTCGACTAAATGTCAGCCATTGATTCTGTGAAGTGTGGATCTTTTATAAGGTACCTTATCTGAGGTCCACCAAATATACCTGCTTTAAATTCTTTTATTGTTGAAGCTTTCACAAATTGTTTCACGAGCCCTACTTTCATGTGCACGGGAGGTAAAATTATTGTTTCTCGTTCTACTAATGCTTTATTAATAACATTGGCTTTTCCCTCTACTAGAGCGTTTCTGTTAGGCCAATTTCTTTTTATACAATGTTGATCTTTTGCCCTGCTGTTCCAAAGACACAAAAAACAAGGATATTTTGTATATCCAGATTGCTGTCATAAATGGAAATTTACTATGTTTAAATCAACACATATCATCTACCCATTTGTGTAATAGTTAATTTTTTTCAGTAGAGATATTGTTTTATAATCCTCTTTCATCTTTGTGGAATGCCCAATTGGAATACTTCCATATTTGTTTCCGTTGTGTAGAAGGACACATTTAAGACTTCTTTTGGAACTATCTATAGAAAAGTCGCCAATCAGTTGATGTCTATTCTGTTATACCCATTGTTTGTAACAGTCCTTTTATGTCATTGCAAAATACCAAGCTATCTTCCTGAGAATAAAATGGCAGATCTTTCTCTCTGTTATGGTGATACATAATTTTTGTTCCCGGAAAAAGAGTTTTTCATTAGGTCTAGAAGCAAGAAACTCCGAAGGCTCCTTTGAAAGGTTTAAACCACTAATAAGGTCATTTAATTCTTCCTGGGTAAACCTCTCTGGACATTTTGAGTCTCCTTCAACGTCACTATTGTTATGTTCACAAAAAGACATTTCATCATCATCATCATCCTATGGTAATACATGTAGGTTACTAAATTTCTTCGGAATGTGGAATGAATCGGTCTTCTCGCTGAATCCAAATTGGGATATATCCACGTAAGTCAATTATTCCGATTAATACCCTTTATATTAACTACACAAAAGTAACAATCGTCAAAATGGTTTCTTGGTTCCCTCTATACCATTGGAATCTCAAATTTCAAACACTTACTTTGTCTTTTTGTCTACTGGTGCAGGTTCTCAACACTTGATTTGGAGGTAACATGTGGCGCCCAAATTTCATTTTGATCATCTAGATCAGCGGTCTCCAAACTACGGCCCGTGGGCCAAATCCGGCCCGCGACAGCTAATAGCTTATTGTTGTTGTGATAAGTTGGATAAAAGAATACAGAATGATAATAACTCGGATTTATTTACTTGCTAGGTAAAGCTTACTAATAAGTATAATACGCCAAAACTCACTGAAGTAATCAGTATGGCCCCAAGGCTGAAAAGTTTGGAGACCCCTGATTTAGATGAACACCAAAATAGGCCATGTATGCCTTTTTCACAAACTCACAAATTGGTTTTCTATTCTCTCGTAATATGTATTCGCCATATATATAGCAAAAAACGTCTGGACGATTAACACAGCTACGTCTGCTTGTAGAAGCCATGGTTTTAATAACACTTCTGGAAAAACACACTTGCAAGAAAGCTTAAGTTTAAACTGAATCAAGGGCTAAATATCTTTATAGTTATTTATGCAGATGTTATTGGAAAGTAAACCTTAAATACCAATTATACCCTTATTTTCATAAATCCTTTATGACGTACATTCTTGAAAACTGTTACATATACACATTAAAGCCGGTATTCTTGGAAGCCATTGGGGGTAATTAGTGGAGTTTAAGATGATAAATAAATAGTTTCTTACCCAGAAAAATTATGGAAGTAAAAAACAACTGTAATAAATAACTACAATTGAAAAGAAGATCTGCTCAGAAGGTTTATTGTAGCAATATGAATGAAAATATATGAAATGTTTAATTTCTGTCTATCTCAACAACTAGAGCTGATATAAAAAAAACAGAATGGTATTTTTGGAATCGGAGTTTTTGAAATATTTAAAATCAGCTTCTTTTTGATATAGCAAACAATTTCTTTTTCTCGGGCTGTGTTAGCGCTAAGAATTATCTTCTTATCAACCTCCCTAAACTTTCCGGGATATTTTGGAAAACGAAAATTTAGCAGAACTCTGTAACAGACCTTCCTTTGGGTTATAGAATATATACAGACGTTACCATTCTTTCATATAATTTGAAGTATATAATATTGAGATAAGTAACGGTAGCCAAACAGTTAAACTAAAGTGCCACTTGATTGAGGTTGCAATACGGGAATTCTGACGTACCACTATTTTTGTTATTTGGGGAAAACTAAATTATTACTTTCAAAAAGTAGTTTGCAAAGAAAATCTTGATTTAAAAATGTTGCAATGGAAAAAATGCTGATGGACTGTATAAATCGTCTGCATATATCATAGATCCACGTCTAATCAGATACAAAAGATCTAAAGGTGTATTTTCCCATAATTAGTTGCAGTGTTTTGTAATTACCTCCTACCTACTTAATATACAGAAAAGATAAAATTTAATGCAAAATACATATTTAGACTTGTACAGGATGTGAATAATAGTTTACTGCAAAAATGTTACATAAAATCAGAAAACTTTTTAAAGGAGCACTAATTTATTATAAGTAAATAAAAAAGGGTTACTGCGGTCAAAATATATGTTTTTCTTAACCTTCTTTATATGCTATTAGCTGTTAAGCCTGTCTCTGCCAGGCAGGAAGAAAAAGAAAATCTGCTTGGCAGAAGAAAAGCGAAAACTTATTTGCCACGCCCCTTTTTCGTCTTCATTCTTCGCCCACAGGCCAAAAATCAAAAGTTTGGCTATCTTAGGATTTGGCCTAGGCGTTTTACTATATGCATGCCAATTTCCAGCTTTCTAGCCCATCAGTGGGCTTCAAAAAGCTCTGGATAGACAAAAAATAGGAACACACAAATAAGGAAATTATATATATAGATTACTATAATACTCTAATGGTATTAAATTAAAATTTCATTCGTTAAATACCTCAATTTCCTGCGTTTGATCGTCTATAATATTTTGCTGATGTTTGAGCGAATTCTCCAACTCCTTGTTTCGTTCTAAAAGCGTCTTCCCTAACTCTGCTGCCAGTTGCAAATCTGTAATTAAAATAATTATTTATTACGATGGTAATACAATTAGAACTTTTTCACACAAAGAATTTACTGCAATTTTAATTTTACGAAACCGCGATTGAAATCGTACCGTTTCTCATTATTTTTAATAGAATTGTAAGCTATTCTTTTCTCTAATTGTAACTGCTAGAAAAGCTTCAAAGTAATAATTACATTAATTATTTGAAACGCATGACGAGGTAAAAAATTACAACCTTACTTTTTAATTACGTTGTTTAGATGTGTGCCTCGAAAACTCCTTGCTTAATAGGTATTCACCCGTGGCATGCAAATCAGGAAGACATCCTGAAGAAACTTAAAGATACATTTACGCCGGCAAAATTACATAGCTGCGCGATCTCAAGACGTATTCTAGTGAAATTTATTATTATTCAATCATTTATGGTAAACATATTACTAGCTGCGGGCTCAGATGTGTAACAGATTATGTGTTAGATTTACTCAAATGCCAGTGATGTGCTTTCCTTTTGTTTCCATTCGCTAATAATATTGTTGTTGCGTAAATGTTACTAGGAATACTTTGATGGTCTTAATTTCACTTTTCGTTATTCGAAGCGCTTCCTTTTGCATGGGGAGTTGTTGGGCTTATATAAACCTGTTTTCTATTCTAGCACTGTTATAGCAACGCAGAACCGGCAGTCCTGCCCAAAACCTCGAACTAATTCATCATGTAACGGTAAGTATGTCAGGCGAATAATAAACAAAATTAGGAGTGGAATGCATTGCATTGCAAAATATAGGAAGAAAATAGCGCGGTGAATGTGAATACACCGTGAAAAGTAATTTTCGTGACTCTGTACAGAGTTTTACGAACAATTGTATACACCACATAAAATGTTTTAGAAATCTACTTTTGCGTATTATGCATACCTGACCATGTTTATATGTGTATAACGTAAAGAATGAATATTAATTGATTAATGCAAAACGTTTAGTTTTATGTGCACTACGTGATTCATAATAAAAAATTGTTTTATATATCCACTTTTATATAACTGTATGGTACTACGCCAGAATAAGTATGTGTGAGTATACACATATATTATACATACATATCACTACCTCGTTTATTTCGCATGCAATTTACTACACCATATACATAAAGTGGATGTTAATCAGATAACTGTAAAGCGTAACTGTTATGTATAGATCCATGGTGCATTTAATACGCTGACATATGATAACGTTAAAAAATAATGGCGCAAAATATTTATTTTATTAGAAAATGCACAAACAATCTAATGAAGATAGTATAGTTCCTGTAAGACTGAATTTAAAAGTGAAAGGCGAAAATCTTATTCAAATTTGTTTAGAAAAACAGATCATTCATTATTTTGTGATCTTTTCCTGCAATTTTCCTCATTAATTTCTTAACCTAGTTTCCGTTTATTCGATACAGTATTCCCATCGCTTCTCTAACGCTGTCATGTTTTCCAGACTTTACAACCTATCGAATATTTGAAAACAATCTTGTGTTTCTACATTCACCCCCTCATTAAATGCGATTTTTTTCGCAGATATTCTTCCATGTTTAGAAACAAGAAATAGAAGTGGAGAGAATTTGGAGAGCACGGCGAATCCGAAACCAATTTGTTTTCTAATCCGCTGAATTCGACAAATCCTTTCCTGGTTTTCTGACGTGATGATGATTCTCGGACCGATGAAAAATATACTATACACAGAAGTACAGGCCCCACAAGTAACATCCTCCACAACGACAGTTTGATTTCTGCGACGGTCTTTCGACGAATTTCCATAGATTCTGATTCACAGAGAGCATTAAGAGCTCATCTGTTGGATCTGAAATAATTGGTGTCGTATTTTTGACCAATGATTTTGCTAATGATGAGTCGCAATGCAACTTACAAGGGGACACCCCTACGTGATAGCAATCGATTTCAATGAAACTCATTGTAGTGTTTGGTGATTATGTCCAGTGCTTTTGGGTAAATGGATACAATGCAGTCAGTAAAAACCGTTGTCCAGAAAATTAAATTTGAAAAGTCAACGAGGTAGGGTCGCTTAGCGCATTGGTAGTATCTCTGACCAATAACCTACGGGCTTGGTGGTTCCTACCCATATCCGTTTCTTAAGATTTTATTTGTTATTACACAAAATAAAGTTAAGTGCATATATATATTATATAAGTATATATATATATCCTTCCTATACTCACGCATACGGTCTGTGAGACCGATTTATATAGTATAGTATACGTCTTTCATTTTGACGTGAGTATAGGAAGGATATATATAGATACTTATATAAGTATGTATATATATATATATATATATATATATGTCTCCCGTGATTTATAGATACGAGGGCGATTTGTAAAAAGTTCCATTTGGTTATTAAAAATAAATAGTAATACACGATATATACTGTGTTAAAGCTACTAAGTTAAGCCATTTTTCTACATAGTTACCATTAATATTGAGACGGTTGTCATAGCGATGAACAAGTTTTTCAATGTCCTCTTCGTGAAACTCTGTCGTCTGTGAATTAAGCCATGCTATAACACTGCCCTTCAGCTCTTCATCGCTCTTAAATTGCTGTGATGCAAGCCATTTTAGGCACTCAATTCTGAGATTGTGAATCGTCAACTTTCACGAATTTTCTCTTCGATATTACCCAAAACTTCGTCTGCCAACAACGGTTGGTCTTCCACTCCGTTCTTCATCATGGGCACTCGTTGGTTCTTCACCATAAACAGAACAAAGTTCACGATGAATCTCAGCAGCTCTCAAGTTCTTTGCATACGGAAATCGAATAACAGCACGCACTTCACAGTCGGTGGGATTTTCAATTGCAGCGGCCATTTTAAACAATCAAAATAGCATGAAAGATTGTCCGGACGATTCTCTCACACGCACTGTCAGACTCACATTGAACAAGATAACACCAAAGTGCTGCGATCGCGCCGATATCCCCACTTCTCTACTCACTAGGCGGGGGCGAGGGCGATTCGTAAAGTAAGTTCCCTTACTTTACGAATCGCCCTCGTATATCCAGAAGGAAAGGTAAGAGATAGTACTTTAATTGATTTTAGTTTTAATACTGGTAAATACATTTTAATTTTCTTTAACGAATAATTTTAAAAACTAGTACATAAAATTCTGCACGCAACTGCCGCTTTATTAATAGTTGATTAAAACTTTATTGCATTTAACGTGTCGACTGTAGGGCAGACATCGTCAAATAAATTTGTTTTTCACTGGTACCTTGCCTTAGGCGCTAATTCTCAAAATAGGTAGGTACAGAAATAAACATTTTTTATTGTTTCAACGATATTAAGTATAATTTCAGTTTGTCATTTTTTGGATTCTACTAGTTCTATAGACATCAATATTTTGCCATAAATGAGACGTCGAGGAAGATGAAAATACTAAATGTGCTTGTGCTTGTTCGTTCTTATTTCTCATCAATTATAAATTATAAAAACTATAAAAATTTATAGTATTCAATGTTGTTGGTATTCTTCAATTATATCGAAATGTGCCATTAAATGATACGTAACTAAAAAATGGTAATAACCGGCTTCGCATAAAGTGAGAGGAGAGTAAAAATAAAACATTTAAATTTTATTTCTTAATTTAAAATTTATTGTCATCATTTAAAACAAACATTCACTTAATTCCTTATTAGATTTTTGAAAGTATAGTACCGAACTGTTTTTAAATAATAGAAAGAAATTATGTACAGAAATTGTACACAGGAATGTGCCCACAAAATTCTTTGAGGTGGTTGCTATCTACATGCAGTTTCACATTGTTCATGTTTAATTAAACAATAATAGTAATAATTGTGTTTTCCTTTCATACAAATGGGAAATGAAAAAGTATATATCCATATATTTTGATAACTACACTTGCTTGTTGGTGTGCATTTATAAGAATCATAAAATTAGCAATCCTTCCAGTAATCTTTTAATATGGAATATCCAACATCTGCCTAGAATCAATCATTTTAATTCCGTTTGCTTATAAAAGGAAACATGCGTATGGTAACAGTAGAGTTTATACTAACCAAGTTCAATGTCACTATAAGGTAATACCGTACTTTCATGTCGTAATAAAATAGTGCTGTTGTATTTGAAAGCATGCTGCGTCATTGAATGATATCGTCGAAACTTTTTCGCTACTCCTGTTACTTTTTTCTTTGGATCCACTCAAATGAAATAGTAATTTTTAGATCGATACACGTTTTATAACTAAATGAGTTTGGTGAATGTGAAAGTAAACAAGACACATTCGACTTTTGGATTTAGACAAACCAGTAATTATAAGATTTCTCTATTACTATCACTAAATTGTTCTATTGTTCCAAGTAATTTGGCCAGGCGCTGTACTTTTATGAGTCCAAATATTTGGCAATCGATTTAGAAAAGTTTTATGGGCTGACAAATTAATGTAGGTTTGTGGTATTACTGTAAGTCTATTCATTCTTTCTTTTACTTGACGAGCTCAAATATGCAATTTCCCTTCGTTAGATGAATAGATTAATTGGAGATCAAGGAAAGTTTGATAACTACATATTGTTTCAAACTTAATTAACTTTAACAAATATTTAAAATATTCTTATATACTATTAAGCACAATAATAATTCCAGTAACTGAAATAAACAACGATTTGTATTGTTTATTAATATTAGTGTCTTGAAGTTTTCCAAATATTTAAAAATTTGTAATAGTAATAATAATAACAATATAATTGTTGTTATAAGTACACAACCACATGTAACGCTTACATAGTCGCATCGGAAACATTCGCGGGAAAGCGGGGACTTTGCACAAATAAGATCGAACATCTACCCTGCCTATTTCGTCCTGACTAAATAGAAATTAATAATAATAATAAAATAATTCCTGTATAAACGATAATAGTAAAAAGTGAAAAGACTATGTGTAGGATTGTCTATTAGATCGGCAGTTGGCTTGCCTATATACAGCACGGCACATATTTATTAGGCAGCTAGCGTATACTTTGTATTAGCAAATCTATATAGAAATTCTTATTCACAGATCATCCTTCTTAGGAAATTTATGACCTCATCGACAGATTTATTATTTGCAAGAATAAGCATGATAGGGATTTGAGAAATCCAAAAATAGCAACCCTTACAATTTGTGTGCTATTGTACCTTTTTGCAGCTTTTTGTATTTTATTTTGCAAAACTATTAAAAGTTTCAGAACTTGTTTTATGTTACGTACGCTGAGCCAACTTTTAATAAAATAAATGTGACAAATCCCAACATTTTCTTCCTCCATGGACTTTAATAAGTATTAATTATGTTATTTTGGGTCATCCTATTCGCTACTAATTCGTTGCAGATAGAAGCTGCAGAATATTTGATTGTTTTATGTCTGGCTGTTTGTTGAAAGCCCTTGCTGATGAAGATAAGAGATAACAAACTCACGTGGAAGTCACACTTGTAGTTGGAAAAAACATAAACTTAAAACAAATGCAGTGGTTAATATCATCATATCACATCATATCACATAAAAATTCTGCTATACAGTGTATCTCTGGATTGATTCCACTGTAGGTATAATTGATCCAAAAATTCGCTCTAATGTTTTGTGATTCACCCTGCCTGGTTTGAAAAGAATTTCAAACACATTTCTAATTGTTTAAAATCAAGGCTGTCATAGCAATTAAGAAGAAAAAGAAATTCTGTTGTAGTAAAGTACTATTTTGGTCAATAATATATCAATAATAAAGCGCAATGTGTACCTACACACAAATGACAAGACCTCAAATCATATGCACCGTAAGACGTTAGCACACACATAACCATTTTAGGTATTCTGAAAACATTTCTGCACGATTCACACAAAGATAACCCGAACATAATTCTTATAACCCTCTTTTGTCTGTAAGTGAAATACTCTAACAGCATCTCGACTACATCCCCCAAATACTAGTGAGTAAGGCATTCTTGAACAGAAAGTTGGAATAATAAAATATCTTCAAAACATAAAAAGTGCAAGATGTTTCCAAATTGTAAATAGCAAAACATATACTATATATATATGTATACTATATATATACTATACATATATACTATATATAAGCTTATAAATACTCTCAACATAAAAGTTCCATTTTTAATTTTCTAGATTACAGCACCTAATAATTTAGTGGAAGCTGAATGTTGAATGTTATTGGCTGTAAGAGCGAACAACTCCGCATTGTATTTAAATTTATTGTGAAACAAAATGCCATTCTAAGGGTTAATAATGAGATCGTTAAGAAAAAGCCTGTCATTCAAAGTAGAGTAAACATTATATGTTAAATTAAATAGACAACTAATGGTATTAATGTCATCCGCATCCACACTTTCAGCTACATTTAAACAAGAAGGGAGATCGTTAATAAGAATTAGAAAAAGAGCCGGAACCAATGCAGAACCTTAAGGAATTCTTGTAGTAATAGTATAGAAATTGGACTGACAACCATCTATAACTACCTTTTGTGTGTGACTAAGTAAATAACTGTGAAACCGCTGTAAAGGCAGGCAACTGACACCATACCTCAAAATTTGGGAAGCAACAAGCTAAGATTCATACTGTCAAAAGCTTAAAAGAGATCAATAAATAAGGCCAAACACGGTGAACTAATATCCAGGTCGATCAAATAAAGCAGTGGGAACCTATCGATTTGGGAGAAATCCATGTTGATTAGAGGGAAAAACATTATATTTATTGAAATAGGTATGCTCAAATGCTCCTTCATAGGGTTGAAAATATGCTAATGGGACGATACTTGTCAAGGTTATTGTAATCGTTTTTCTTGTACAAAAGTTCCACAAAAACTGCTATCAGAGCAGAAGGGTCAATACTCTTACTAAAGGAAAAAAATATTAAGTACTTATAAAGGGAATGGCTAAGAAAAGAGAAGCAGAGAATATACATCGGCTGCTTGGTCTACTTTTCTCAGCATTAACAAACCGTGGACACCCAATAAAGAAGCAGAATTGAAACTAGTAAGATACAAAACATTCTTACGATATTTGGAGGTATAAAGTAGGGAGTTTTCTAGAAAGGAAAGAAAATCTAAAACATAGACTCTTGTTAGGATACAATGGGTCATTTTGCGAAACTGTAACAGAATATTCGTAGAATAATACCTGCTAAAAATGACGTAGGTACCGAAAGGGCAATACGAAATAAGAATTACAGCTACTTCAGGTACGAAATGGTGGCAGGGCAGGAAAAAGATAGGGATCATCATCACTATTCGTAGCACTTAAGAGAGTCCTTTTGTGGGTTAAGTAAGCATTCTCTTTATTTTGAGAATCTGAGGAAGCAACAAACGCGAAAGAGGGATAAATACTGAGCAAGCCTACTGGGCCTGAGGGAAGCTAAATTTCTTCTGGAGAACGGTGACCGAACGAAATTTAGATCCCTTGTTGGCTTCAATAAAAATTAATTAGAAATCCCAATAGGTGTTTTACCCAGACATTGTAGACTTGAATGAACACCTATACGCAGTAGATATAGTGAATAGCAATATTTGTAGGTTTTGCAGGGAGATAACTGAGACTGTACAAAAGTGGGCAGACAAAACAAAAAAACGTACAACAAACCTTTGCTGTTGCTTCTCCAAAACCTTGAAGAACATCGAGCGGCCTGACTAACTCAGTGAAGACGGGGTGGGTCCCAATGCCGATCTCTAGACGGAAAAATGGCGCCACTACATTTCGACCACTACGCCCGGTCAGTCTCAAACATTAAAGAGAGTTGAAGGATAAACGAAGGAGGAGCAGACAAGCAGGCACCAAATTTACAAAGACAAATTTCGTTTATTGCCAAAAAAGAAAAAAAAAGGCGTCAGTGGCAAATGCGTGAAATTCAACAATTTAAATATTATTAGCAATTAAAAAAAGAAAATAAAACTACCACATCTTCCTAACGTATCTGAAATATGTTTGGTTATGCTAAAAGAAACGAACATTAAAGGAATTACACCAGTTTGTACGCTGGTGCAGGAGTCATGCGAATATCTTAAATACGATGGATTACACTAACTGAAACAAAAATTAGGAACAGGGTGAAGCTTCTTCGAAGTGTACCGTTCTCGCTATTTACACTGTGCTAAACTTAGCTGTCGATAGCAGTTGGGTTTGCTTGTCTTGTAAAGGTATGCCTCTGGAATTTCACAGCTCACTCAGCGGATGCTTAATACCCCTCGGCTCTCACGGAAGCAAGGTGCCAAACTCCACGTGAATGGTTATGACGGCTTAAATCTCCATAATAAACTCCTCACCAACTGGAGGGTCGTAACTATGAAAGGTTCGACAGAGGTAATGTAAAATAGAACCAACCGTAGTGATATGAAATTACAGTCAATGACATATAATTATCGTAATAAACGTAAGAGCTATAAAAAGGGGAAAGCTTAAAACAAATCACAGATCGGTATGTAACAACCACATTAAAAGAACTAAAAAGACATACCTACGTTGTTGGACAGCTTTGAGGTTGGTGGTGAAAAAAAAAAACGGTTATAATCTTTCCAAACGAATTTTGCGGATATTAACTAACTTATCCGAACCAAAATTAGTTGGGATTCCAAATCCTATTATCTAATTGACGAATTACCTTGCAATCTCCAATGCATCCAACCAATTCCAAATAGTGAAGAGGTATTCTTAAATGAATCCGATAAATTAGATCGTATTTCTATTTCAAAAATGGTCGAGAAATGTGCTTGCCGGCGAACTTATAGCCACGAAGACGAGCACAAACAACGAACCCAAAACGGAAGATTTAAAATGGACAAGATTGCCCAAGACAGAGGTAAACCATCGACGTGATTAAAAACGAACTTCAATTAGATATTAATCAATCAATCAACTAGCAAAACCAAACTATAGAATTTGCAGAACTCGGTAAAACTATGTAGTTAGGTCTACTCGAAAACTGTACAACAAAGGATCTGTTATAAGATTCAACGGAGACTGAAACTTCTACAGAAAAGAAAAACCGATATGGAATTTGAAACGTAGCACCTGAGAAGAAACTGTAGCTTGAGCTAACCTCAGCACATCGAGAAGGCATAATACATATTTGGAAAAAGACGAAATGCGTCAGCCCATCCAAGTATACACCAATACCATACTGTATATAACATACAACAATATAGTAGTTGTATCTGTCAGATAGTATTGAAAACGTTTCTATAATGCTTGGTGAAAACTAAAGCTTTACTGCTTGTAAGCCTTTATACAGAAACATATTACTGGCCTCCATTATTCACTATTTATTCGAAATGTATGAGAAAATTGAACGATGTCGACCTTCTCGGAAGAAAATCGGGCCGAGTCAGTGATATTTGAATTGGTTAAAAGCATGGATTTACATAACTTTTGAATACTTTGCAGTATCTGATATTCAATAGATCACTAGCACAAACTAGATTCTTATTTACGAAATGTTGTGCTGTTATAATATTATACATGAACAAGCCGTTCTCGCCTGAAGGCTAATTGAAATTACCATTTTATTACATTTCCTCTTTTACATCATAACATATTGCCTTTAATGACATTACAATTATTTATACTAGCCTAAGAATTCGAAGCGTTGTTGTTACTTCGAGTAACATTGACCCAATTATATAGTTGCCAATTAGAATTAATGCGTTACAATCATTTTCTGAGGTGTGTTTAGGAACATGAAATAACATCGAAGCATCAATCGTTATATTAAGTTATACCGCCCAGTTATTTTATTTATTAAATTATAATTAAGTTGTTCAAATACGTCAACTATGTGTGTACTGTGGGCGAACAACCACACCTCATTTGTTGGGTGCGAATTGACATATCCAATCATGTTAGTTGAAATGAGTGATAGGTTCCAGTTCATAAGGTAACTAGAACAGGTTTTCTTAGTATAGACAACACCTTGCAAATTTATATGGTTATACTTTATTTTATAGTTAATGTTTGCTTTCCCAATTAAATCAGTTAAATGGAAAATAATTTGTTCAATGAAACTTATCCATTGTTAAACTTAAAATTTACGTGTTAATAGAGAAATCTACACAGTCTTGTCAGCTACCATATTATTAGTCACAAAGGAAATTACCATCAAATTATGTATATGCACATACTTACATCTTCCTTACCAAGTTATTTACATACACAATTATTATGTAAATACAATAAGAAGTCGTTTAGTTCAATTTTTCATTGTTGTTTTCGCAAGCATAAAAGAGAAAGCCTAAAAGAAGTACGCGTGAGTTGTATAAACCATCGTTCAATTGAAGATTGAAAAAATAAACGAATATCAAGGACTAGACTCTTCGACGTGAGCGCAAATATGTAATTAGTTTGTTGGTTGTAAAACATCTGTTGGCGATGTTGAAACAATATTTTGCGGGTTCGTGTTTCCATAGATTCGGCCAACATTCCTGCAGTTTAATCTCTTTAACTGATGATCGTATTATGCCTGCGTGAGTAATTTAGATAGGAGTATTCGAGCAAATGTAAATATTAATTTTATTATCATAGGTAAACATTCATTACAATGTAATGCGATAATATTTCGGATACTCGTATGATTTAGAGGGCAAAGTAACAATTTGGGAATGATTTTCTGACGTTATTGCCTCGATCGAAGCCAAAGGTTAAATCCGTTAAAACGATTAGTTTTAGATTAGATAAGATTGAACGTGCAAAATTGATTCTAAGATTAAAAACTTTTTGTCTAGTAATAGAATTAAATTACTATTTAATACTTTATTCCTGTTTCTTGACCGGAGTAGAATTCGAAAAAAAAATGAATATGTTGAAGGGCTCTAAGTTTATATTTTTCGAGATCTGGTGGTGCAATATTTAACCTTCCTATACTCACGTCAAAATGAAAGACGTATACTATACTATATAAGGCGGTCTCACAGACCGTATGCGTGAGTATAGGAACGTTAAAAGATCACACAATCATTTTCAGGTCATTAGACCTTAACACCCACAAGGGTAAACAAGTTTAGAGTAAAGTAAGGTATGTAAAATATTAGCTTACAATTTAATGAAGTATTTACTTTCCGTTGGGAGTATAGTGCTTCACAAGAATTTTAGCAAATCAAGGTTATTGCAGATATACATCGTTTATAATTACTTAGTGATTTATAAGTGGAAAATAATTCTGTTGTACGCAAGAAAATGAGAATAATGGGGGTACCAATATCCCAATGCCCATAATCTTCGTCACTATGATATGTTGGGGTACGTTTCCTTTTGCACAAAATCGTCGATAAACTGTATGACGAACAGAATATTTTGGGACTATATTCAGCCCCAAAATAAGTAAACAACATAAAAAGTAAAATATGGTATTGTTTCTTGCATAAGCGATACAAAACTTTAAAAAGTATGATAGATGAAGATATCTATATAAATGCACGAGACAGATCAGACGTGAAATACACTTAGCGAATAGTTCTCGAAGCAACTTCGCGCTCAAATAAGCGCTAATTTTACTTTGGGTAAAGTTTAGTCTCAGGAAATCCACACGTCTCACCTTCCGTTTTTCCTGTCTTTCTATCGTATTTAACTTCATGTACCAGTCACATTGTATTCGTTGTAAACCAACTAAGACTGGAGTGTATAGTGATTTCAAAGTCGACAACCACGATAGAAGGTAGAAACGTATCATTCGACATTTTTCTTTTAACAAGTGAAATTGTATGTCGTCTTCTTCTTGTTTTTTAGCAAACACCACCCAAGTGGCATATATGTTTGGTTGCAAAATCCAGATATTGTAAAAAGTTGCAGGAAATACGTGCAATAATCAAACGTGCCATCCATGTAAAGAATTGCAAATTAGTGTACGAGCTAAATCCTATTATGTTATGATAATCATCATTTATCAGCAAAAGTCTTCTTGAAGTCCCCTTTGCAGTTGTGCTTTCTTCAAGTAATCCTGTTCCTGAGCTTTGTTTGTCTTCAGTTTATTATAGGACAAATAGTTCTTTAGAGGTTTGATATCCGTGGACGTAAATTTTTTCAACTATGTTGGATTACGCAATAGTTCAGAATTAATTATTTTAACAGATTTCTCTGCACTCACTTGCTTCTTTTTCAAAATGTTGGTTAGCGTTAGACGAATCAGTACATTTTCCTTTCATTCTTCGTGGTTGTGTTCACTATAGGCACTCTTGACATAGTAAAGTCTTTTGCACCAACTGTAAACATTCTTGACAAGCAGTTCTTGATCGTGCATCTCTAAGACATTTCACCACTTCTTTTTATTGCCCTCGGTCTACGAAATTTGTAGTTACCCACATGAAGTAACTTTGTTTCGTTTTGACTTAACACCTCTTTTACCTCCGTTTTGATAAACTATATGAATAAACACTGATATCTACCGCACTTGAGACCGCAATAACGACAACTAGTTAAACAAATTTATTAGGGGAGATCGGTCACGTAATGGGTCTTTGTTGAGATCGCCATTAAAACTTAATTATAAAATTTAGGCGCAGTTCAGCTCTTGTCAAAAAGAGATGAGAAATTCTTGGGCGCAGATCAGGTACGAGATTAAGGGATTCATTACTTTTGAGCGCAGATCGGGTGCGTCCAGTTCAACAATACGACCCCGTTCAAAATTGCTTAGCTGCTGGTAATTTGATTGTCTTCAAGTTCTGGCGTATGAATACACCAATTCACAACTATAGACTGTAATGATCCAATAACCGAAGTAAACTGATACAAAATAAAGAAAAGCAAAACGAATATTTTTGTTGGAGTTGGCAAAAACTGATACGATGATTTATTGTTCTCTTCTTAATTTTTTTATCATTTCTTATTCTTAACACCATGAACAACTGTAGAAAATTAGCTTTAAAAATATAAACTTTTACTGGATGATTCGCTTTTTTATGTTACATGGTGACGCATACGTTTAATACCTTGTTTGTAGAGCCAAGTGGAAAGTGCTTTTTGTATTTTACATATCCTTGTAATTTGTTTTTTTGTACGTTTGTAATGACACATACATTAATAAAATTACTGTAGATTGTTACGTAATTTTCAAAAATTAACCATTTGCGCAACAATAAAAACTATTCTTCGGAAATCATAAGAGTATATATGTATGTAGTATATACATATTGTCATTCGTTTTACTAAGAAAACATCTAAACCACTCTAGAATTTCTAAGTAAAATGCAGTATAATTGCCATTTATGTATGCTAATTTCGGTTCGTTTTCACCTTGGGTTTTGTAGTAACAAATGTTTTAATTGGAAGAAAAATGCACACCTATAAAAATTAACCAACCTAAAGGGCGAATGACACGCAAGAAAAACTTTCAAAGATGTTCCTGTCTCATTGTTGGTTTATTAGACAAAATAATTGTAACTTACATATTGCAACTAACTTTGTCTAGTGCACGTAAAATAAAAGAGGGAACAGAACTTTTGAAAGTTTTTCATGTATGTGTCCATCAGCTTGAAATATTCGAAATTTCTTTAGTGTTGTCCTTAAATTTGTTTAAACAATATTTGGGTTAATTTTAAACAATCGGAAAACGAAATACTGGACCTATGGCCTAGAGCGATGGGGGTGCTTCAGCAAATCCAATTTAAATATTCAACGCTTCGAATTTAAGCTATCGAGAATGATCACGAATGCTCTTTCGTATGTCTCGAACCAACATTGCATACGGATCTCAGTTTAACGATTGGAGGCCAAAAATTAATTAATAAACAATTCGTACTATTACAGAACACTTCTAACGAACTAGCTTCAAACTTGTGTAACAACCGTAATCCTAAACATCAAAAGGAGTATGGCCAAGTGATATGAAGGAATAGACTATTAAGCGGAATAACATGGTTGAATGGATTTCTCATCATATCAAATACATCATCAAATTAATCATAGGATATTTTGTATATGTATATATAATTGTTCTGATTGTTAATGTACAATAAATTTTAAAAATCAACAACAATCAAAAACGTGTTTAAAAAGTGGGTATTCATAATCCTCTGATAGTAACCAAAGAGTTTTGAATTGCTTTTCTAATTGCTAAGAGAAAGAAACAGATATTTTCACGCCTCTCAAACGTAACTAAAGTCTAAATTGTTATTCAACTATTTAGAGGTGACTGTAATAAATGAATTCAATGTCATTTCTTGTTTTCATACATAGGTAAAGTGGTCAGCAAAATTTTAAACATCAAGTTGATAATCAAATGAATCGTTGTAAACTGGTTTGGCATAACCTTAAAATTTTAACTACCGATCGTTTAATTTTAATTACGTATTTCTCTTAATTAATCAACGAACGGATAGGAGCGGATATTGAAATTAAAGGTTAATTCTATACCTAACAGCGACCATGTTTCTGAAAACGCTATTCCAACCAGAAGGAAATAAAGATTATTACATATATGGTAATGCCAAAATGTATTATACCATGCGTTTTTCGATTGCGTATTGACCCATTTAAAGGTCATTGAAAAGGTGCATCACTTTCATTTTCTCTCCAATGTCCAGCGGATATTTAATAATTGCATGTTACTTATAAATACAAGGTATAAATAAAAATAAACACGCATTTCCAAATTATAATTAAATGAAAGCGAACAATCGGATGTACATAAATCTATCGATTTAAAAATACAGAAACAGGATATTATTATTAAGTATTAAATGAAAGTAAAATCTCGATAAGCACTTTAAATCAGTCAAGATGGGAGCTATTAAATTCTAGAACAGGAAAGAACAATATTTCTTAATTATTCTGCTGAATATAAATAAAAGGAGATATGTTCAATAGATAATGCAAATTATTTCTGGAGTATAAATAGTAGATGGGTGAATACCTCAGACTACTTCTATTCTCCACTAATACGATTCTTCTTCTATTTTCTTCTTATTTCAATGTTAATTTGTCTGAAGAAACCCATGAAAAGGAAAGTTGTCACTGCTAATCAAATTAGCATTTAAGAGTTAATGATATTAATTTAATAGCATATAAGTTTTTATGAATCTAATAAAAAAGAATGTATGTTCTATATAATGCGTGAATGACACTCAAATAAATAAATGCAATTGGATTCTTGGGAAATTTTACCTTCAACTTTATTGAAGTCGCATTTGTATGTAATAATTCAGCGATTTAGAAACCACGTATCATATAATGAAAACGAGATAAACAAATCGTTTCGGCCATACATACGGGCCTTCTTCAATTGATACGAGGGTAGATTGAAAAGTTTCCGGAATGATAATTAAAGCAAAATAACACGGATTTAAATTATATTCTATTAGTCAATATAATCCTCTCGAAGCTAAACGCACTTGGTCCAACGTTTCTCCAGGCTTTCGACCCCCGCCCCCCTTCCGAAGCGTCTTTCTTTGAAATTTTCAAAATAATCTTTTACAGAGTCTATCAGTGTTTTGAGTTTCGGAAACAGGTAGAAGTCTAACGCGGCCAAAGCAGCCGAATGTGGCGGATACTGAAGGATTTCGAACTTAAATTCTGTCAATTTTTGCTGAACGATTGTACTTGAATGAGCGGGCGCATTGTCGTGGTAAAAATTCGTATTTTTCTAAATTGTCATTGGTGTAGCTTTACTGTTTAACGGACATGGTTCATACTTGGAGGTCAATTCTACACTAAGAAACTAGAAACAAAATTCTCAGCAAACCTAATCTGAAGAGGCAAAAAGACGTGAGAACCAATACCGGTCTAGTAACCAGATATTGCCCCTTAAAGAAACATGCATGCAACATGGGAATGGCAAGAAAACTAGCATGCATATTACATAGCACGATTTAACAATTTCTTTTTGCTGCATCAAAGAAAAAAGCTGATTTTAAATACTTCAAGAACTCCGATTCTAAAAATACCATTCTTTTTCTTGTATCAGCTCTAGTTGTTGAGATAGACAAAAATTAAATATTTCATATATTTTCATTCATATTGCTACAATAAAACTTCTTGTTATTTTCAAAACTAATTGTTTATTACAGTTGTTTTTTACTTTCCTAACCTTTCTAGGTAAGAAACTATTCACTTATCATCTTAAATTCCCCTAATTACCCCCAATGGTTTCCAAGAATACAGGCTTGAATGTGTTTATGCAATAAACAGTTAGGAAGTCCAGGAATGTACGTCATAAAAGATTTATGAAAATAGGGATGTAATTGCTATTTAAGGTTTAATTTCCAATAATATCTGCATCTGCTTGTTCGAGAAATGTTATTAAAATCATGGTTTCTACAAGCAGACGTAGTTGTGTTAGTCAGCCAGACGTTCTTGCTATATATGTGGCGAATACATATTAAGAGAGAGTAGAAAACCAATTTGAGAGTTTGTGAAAAAGGCATACATAGCTTATTTTGGTGTTCATCTAAGTAATCAAGATAAAACTTGGGCGCCACATGTTGCCTGCAAATCATGTGTTGAGAATCTGCGGCAGTGGACAAGAGGACAAAGAAGGTGTTTGAAATTTGGAATTTCAATGGTATGGATGGAAACAAGAAACCATTTTGACGATTCTTACTTTTGTCTAGTGAATATAAAAGGTATTAATCGGAATAATCGACATAAGTAGATATATCCCAATTTGGATTCAGCGAGAAGATATATTTCACATTCAGAAGAAATACCAGTTCCAATATTTAGTAACTTACATGTATCAGCAGAGGATGATGATGAAATGTCTTCTTGTAAACATGACAATAGTGACTTTGAAGAAGGCTCAACATGTCCGAATAGATTTACCCAGCAAGAATTAAATGAACTTATTAGAGATTTAAACCTTTCAAAGGAGTCTTCGTAATTGCTTGCTTCTAGACTTATTGAAAGAAAATTCTTTTTCCGGAAATAAAAATTACGTATTACCGTAACAGAGAAAAAGATCTTCTGCCATTTTATTCTCAGGAAGATAACTTGGTATTTTGCAACGACATGAAAGGACTCTTACAAAAGATGGGTATATCAAAGTAGGGCATCAACTGGCGATTTTTTATAAATATGTAGTTCCAAAAGAAGTCTGAATTAAGTCCTTCTACACAATGGAAACAAATAGGGAAATATTCCAATTGGGTATTCCACAACGATCAAAGAGAATTATAAAACAGTATCTCTGCTTCTGAAAAAAAAACTATTACATAAGTGGGTGAATAATATGTGTTGATCTAAAAATGTTAAATTTTCTTTTAGAACAGCAACGTGGATATACAAAATATCCTTGTTTTTTTATATTTTTGGTACAGCAGAGCGAAATATCAACATTGGATAAAAAGAAATTGGCCTAACAGAGACGCTGTAGTAGAGGGAAAAGCCAATGTTATTAATGAAGCAATAGTAGAACGACAAAAGATACTTTAACCTCTCTTGCACATTAAGCTAGGGCTAATGCAACAACTTGTGAAAGCTTTAGATCAAAATGGTCTTTGTTTTCAATACTTGGCAAATTAATTCCGCGCAATCAGTAATTAAAAATTAAACTTAGAAATATTTGATGGACCTCAGATAAGGCAACTTATAGAAGGGCCACACTTTACAGAATCAATGACTGAAGTTGAGACCAATACATGGTGTTCTTTTGTTAAAGTTGTGCAAAATTTTCCTGGTAATTATAAGTCTGAAAATTACGAACAAATCGTAGAAGATATGCTTAATATTTTTCAAATTTTGGGTTGGCATATGAGTATTAACGTCCATTACCTCCACAGTTACTTAGAGAGATTTTCTGCAAATCTTGGTGACTTTAGTAAGGAGCAGGGCAAACGATTCCAGCAGAATATAAGAATAATCGAAGAAAGGGTACCAAGGCAGATAGGACACACATATGATGGCTGATTACTGCTGGACTACTAAAAGAGACAAACCCTTTCAGACATATGCAAGAAAAGCGCTCAAAAGGAAGTTTTTAAATTAATTACCAACCACTGTAAAAATTTATTTTGGGTAATAACATTTGTAAATATTTATAGAATAAACTTATTTTATTTTTTATTTGTGCGTTTTTTATTGGTTGTATTGGAACAAATATTTATATGCAGGAATAAGACTAGTTCAATACAAATACATGCTCACATCTTTTGAAGACGAGCTGATAAAGAAAATGTGATGGTATTTTTGAATTCAGTGCACTAAAATTAGTTAAGAACAATTAAAAAAGGCCGGCAGTAAAATATGTGTTGACTAGTGTTATCTGTGCCTGTGACGAACTCAAACAATTCAAGCGGAAGCATTTCCTTAAGGATCTACTGGAGCGAACTACTAGTTCCCACCTTCAAATCATAAAAGATCGAACTCTATTAATATGTTAGTACCTATTTGTGATACCGTAATCCTAAAACAGGATTAACAGATAGTATAGTTGTAATGAGCTTTGCAAAGCCATAAGATTTGCAAAGTAATTACTTATTTACCATACCGTAATCCTAAGATGGGATTAATGGATAGTACAGTTATGATGAGATTTACAAAGCCATAAGGTTTGCAAATAAATTTATGGTCGATAATAAGAGGTAAAATTAGTTTCGGTTTTCCCAAAATATTTTGATTTATGTGGCCATGACCGATTTATAGAGGTACCGTTTTAGGAGGATCAGTAGCATGGGATTTTCCATATAATTTTCGTGAATTTTAGTAATAGGCGTGACTTAAAATAGAGGTTTTATTGTAGTTTTGGTTTCCATTCTATTACCAATGTCTTTCTACTTATTCTTTTTACTTTAGTTTTTTTTTTTAACTACCTACCTTACGAGCTACTTTATATTTATTATGGTATGAGTTGTTTGACATTTTAAATACTTTTTTGACGTTTCCTTTTAATCTTGACAATTTCTTTAATTTCCCTATTTCACCACTGTGATCCTTTCTCTGACACTCCTGTAATGGTGACTCCACATATTGTACTTGCTGCTCTGTGGAGTATTTCCTTATATATTCTCCACCTTTCTTCCAAATTTCTGTTTGCTATTTCATTGTTTTCTGTCATGTATTTCTTTTGATATTAATTTTACATATCTCTTATGTTTTTGTTTTGAAAGTTGTATACGTTGATGTTTTTATTTACCCTACATGCTTTTTATATTACTTCTTCGTTCATCTGTTTTTATTCCATTTTATTCAATTTTCCATCAGTTTTCACGTTTGCACCTACAAGATATTGATCACTCTAATGCACCCTCACATGATGAATTATTTTCTATTGTGTCTTTCGATCATGATATAATCTATTAATTAATTTCCAATTTCTTCACTTTCTCTCTAAAACGTCTCATTATTCCATGTATTCCTCCTATATTGTAGACAATCATGGCATTAAAATTTCTGATTATTATTACTTATTCTTCCTTTTGCATAAGCTTCTGAAGTTGTTTCAGAGTTTTCTTTTGCAGTTCTTTCCCGGCCGTTATTAGTACAAGGACCAGGAAATAAATAGGAGTAATAGTTATCCTAGTTATCTCATATCATATCATTCTCAATTTAATACCATTATCTTTTCATTTATTTCTTCCATTCGATTAGTTTTTCATGTAGTGGTGACTCACATTTTACGTCCGACTCTATTTTTACAGTTGTTGTTACGCAGTTGCCTTGTACATATACCATAACCTTCATTTGTCATTTCCCCTTTGATTTCCTTTTTTTCTTCTTAAATTCTTGTACCGCCATGCTCATAAGCAGACCCTTAAGAAATAATGTCAATATTAACCCTTAACTACCTTCGTGGGGTGGATTTATATCCCACGCCGCACATTTTTGTTTATATGTAATTCCGATCCCGGTGTCAAAGGGCCGGCTGTAGAAAAACCTAATTTGACACCTGTTGAGTCATGGTCTTTGCTCATCACTGATAAAATCATAACCTACATTATAACATAGACCAATGAGAAAATAACAGAACTATTAGAAAAGAGCGCGAATTCTAAATTTCCTGCATACAGTAACCACATTAGTGAAACTGAAATGAAGGCTTTTCTTGACGTTCTGTTACTGACTGGAATATTCAAGTTCAATCATGAAAATGTACGTGCCTTATGGGCTATTCATGGGACAGGACGTAATGAGTTTCCACAGATTTTTATTTTTATTGTCTGCATTGAGGTTACAGACACGCGAAGCAAGAAAAGGAACTACTCGTTTGGCTTTCATTTCGTACGTATTTGATAAGTTTATGGAGAACTGTAAAGTAAATTATATGTGCTCGGAATACGTGACAATAGGTGAAATGCTGATACCTTTCAGAGGATGTTGCTTCTGTCGAGTTTACATAAAACAAAATCTGGAAAATATGGAATAAAAATTATGGGCATTTGCGATGCAGAGATTCATTACTTGATGTCCGCATTTGTGTACTCAGGAAAAGAACAGACAGCAGCTAATAAGTCCTAGTCAGTATCGACGAGAAGTGTCCTAAGATTAGCAGAACCTTTGTTTCGCACCAACCGAAATATTACTCGGGATAACTGGTTTTCATCAATCGAATTAGTGGATGCTCTGAAACGCTGCGGTCTTACATATGCCGAAAGGGGGCACAGAAACAAACTAGAAATCCCTAAACAATTTCTACCAGAAAAAAACAAGACCTATCGAGTCTTCTGTATTGGGATTTGTTCAAGATAAAACCTTGGTCTCTTATGTACCAAAGAAAAATAAAGCAATGGTGTTAGTATTGTCGATGCATCATTCATCGGAGGTGAACCCACAGTCTTCAAAACCAGAGATTATAAATCAAAAATGATCAGATATCAGAAATGTGTAATGTATTCCGTTTTGAGAAGATCTAGACGTTGGCCAACTGCTGTGTTTGGAGCAGTATTAAATATAGTGATGGTCAACAGTTTCGTTATTTGGAAAGCATCAAACTGTGAAAACAAATGCTTCGCCGCGATTTTATAAATGAAATAGGTTAGTGACATACCTACGTCAAGGAGAGAAAAATGGAATCTACAAATGTCTCAAGAGATTGTAAGAGTATAATTGATCATCTTCTCGAAGAAAAGACTGAAATAGAACGCCCCATCGAATTGTTGCCTGGATTCAGTCAATCAAAGAAGCTAAAGACTTCTCGTTGCTATATATGTCCATGTAATAAAGACACAAAGACCACCAAGACATCTTTAAACTATGGGAAAGTTATTTGTAAGGCTCATTCCATAGAAAAGAAGGTATGCGTAGGCTGTGATGATTGAAAACATGTGCCTTCTTCACTTATACACTCACTTATTGTTAATTTGTGTATACTAGTGATAGAACCAAAAAACAGAAGAACAACAGTCAGAATTTTTTATCAAAGTATAAAAGAAATATGTTATTATTTTCTTAGTGTTTGTAACTTTAAGTATTTCAGATTGCATTTAATTTTTATAACGCAATAGTTTTAAGTAAATTTCTATGTATTTATAAGAAAACTAGCTTTTAGCCTTGAGAAATGAAGACTAGTAAAAGAAATGCCATTTTTGTAAAGAGAAATACAATTCTTATCTATAATAAAGTTTGTTTAGATTATAGATATGCCTTTTGCTTATTATTTCCTGAAAAACTATTCTTAACGTCATATTTTTAACATTATTTGCAATTTTTGATTGGAGTAGAGATTTACCCCACGAAGCCACGCGTGTAAGTCTAAATAGCGAAGTTAATTAAGGGTTAAATCTTTGCAATGCAAAATTTCTTTGATACCTTACAATATTTGTCCGATAACTCAACATTTAGTGTGAATTACTTTGTCATATTGCTGCACAAATTTCGGAAATGCCACCAACGTAAAATTCAAGATTTCTGGCCAGAATTGCACTAACAAACAGCTGGAAAAATTGAATTTAATTGAACTAATGTCAAACAATATAAGAACTTCGAATATTTCTAGCAATGGACATCTTTCCTTTCTTATGTTCAATTTTTTTAAGGATCTACCAATTATGTCATGGTTCACAGTACTTCAAACAAATACATACAAGCTAGTCATCATCTTATAATTGCTTTCTGCTAGTCATGAGTTGCAAAACGTACTACATAATGCAAATAAGGATATATCGCCATGATGAATCGTAATCAATATATGATGAGAAAATTAATGATAGGGGACACGTAATTTTATGTGTGTGAACTACTTACCTCAGGAAATTAGCGTAGAAATTCTTGGAAAAAATGGGAAAGCAGATCGATTAAATAGAATTCGTGTCACCTCTCCGTGTGGTGTATTAAACCGGATAATAGTTTCGTTCAAGTTAACTTAAAATAAGAATATACTCACCTGCATATGTGAAATGCAGGTATTTATCGTTTCGAGGCAAGTAGTTCTGACGGATTACAGAGTGAGCAGCAGGTGACTCTGTAACTGTTACTTTGAATTGGACTAGACTACTACTAGACTATTATTTATAGTACTTAAATGTATATATATATATATTTCGTGACCTTTTTATACTTATCTTATATGATAGATCTCTACCACTAATAGGTCAATAAAACAAGGCTGGTTTGAACGATAGTTATATTTTCAGAACGTTTACAAACGTTTCGGAATACCTTCTTCAGTGAAAATATAACTAGATAAATATATAAACAAACATTTGTTTTTATTTGGGAACTATCAACAAAATGACTAATGACTAGGATTTCTTGATATAGAGGATGTGTAACAAACTTTTATATACATATATAAATTATAAAAACTAAATTAATGTGTAAACATACATGCAAATTAAGTAAAACCCTATATCAAAAAATCTTTGTCGAAACCTTAACAATTCTGTTCAAGGACTAGGGAAAACCCAAATTTAAAAACCTAGCCAAAGGTTTCCTTCTTAAGAAATGCAAATGTCATTTTTAACAAATTGCTATATACATTACTTAAATTTTGAATATCGGTTCTGAAATTAATAGTTTTAGTGTCTTTTGTATATTTATCATTTCATATATTAGTCTTTTTTATAATTATTCTCTGTTTTTAATATAATTGTGTTTTCAAAATCAAAGTAATGCCCAAGATCTTTGTAATGCTTTGTTACAGCGGTCATTGCACCAAAATCATTATTTAAAGAATACTTATGGCTATACAACCTTTTCTTTAAATATTGTTTCGTCTGACCGATGTAACAAACATCACAGTCTTTACAGTTTATTTTATAAAAATAATTAAACAAAATCAAAGTAATGTAGTTTATAAAATAAACTGTAAAGACTGTGATGTTTGTTACATCGGTCAGACGAAACAATATTTAAAGAAAAGGTTGTATAGCCATAAGTATTCTTTAAATAATGATTTTGGTGCAATGACCGCTGTAACAAAGCATTACAAAGATCTTGGGCATTACTTTGATTTTGAAAACACAATTATATTAAAAACAGAGAATAATTATAAAAAAGACTAATATATGAAATGATAAATATACAAAAAAGACACTAAAACTATTAATTTCAGAACCGATATTCAAAATTTAAGTAATGTATATAGCAATTTGTTAAAATGACATTTGCATTTCTTAAGAAGGAAACCTTTGGCTAGGTTTTTAAATTTGGGTTTTCCCTAGTCCTTGAACAGAATTGTTAAGGTTTCGACAAAGATTTTTTGATATAGGGTTTTACTTAATTTGCATGTATGTTTACACATTAATTTAGTTTTTATAATTTATATATGTATATAAAAGTTTGTTACACATCCTCTATATCAAGAAATCCTAGTCATTAGTCATTTTGTTGATAGTTCCCAAATAAAAAACAAATGTTTGTTTATATATTTATCTAGTTATATTTTCACTGAAGAAGGTATTCCGAAAACGTTTGTAAACGTTCTGAAAATATAACTATCGTTCAAACCAGCCTTGTTTTATTGACCTATTAGTGGTAGAGATCTATCATATAAGATTTATAGTACTTGCGTGCTTTACGTAATGAAGTTTTCAAATTAATATTTTCCATTTCCATAATTAGGATGCACATATAATTATGACCTCTTTCTCTGAATTAAATATTTTCAGCTGCTTCTAGGCACAACAAAGGGGTTTGTGGATATACATACATATGTACGTAGTTTAGATATGTTCATATTCAGTATAGAGTTTCATATTATCAACTTAAATCTTCTCTTTTTTCGTACTCGCTGTGAATAAACATATATACATGTCTACGTAACTACAAAATATCTAATTAAATTAATTACGTTAACCTTCTTGACTCATCGATATATATTTTGCTTCGTCATTGTAATTAGCAATCATTCAACTAGGTAAGAAAAATACATGCGCCTACAATCAACAAATTCAAATTTTAGTTTCTTAATACGTAGCCGATTTTACAAAAATATACATCAAGTATCTACATATATGAGCGCCCAATTAAAAAAATGTAACAACATTTATGGTTTACCATCAACGAAACGACAATACTTATTACTCATACCACATCAATTTAAGTATCGTGAAATATCTACTTTGGCCACCAAATTATTACCCTCTGTGAAATATGATCTTGAAAACTCTTTTTCGCGTGTGCACTTTTGTATTTGCGCCGCAAAATATAGTTCATATATTTCAGGCCGGTGATACAGTATATTGGGAGAGTATTACGAGTAGTTGGCATTCAGGAATACACTCAGAAATGGCGACCCTTTTCTTCTTGTGATTTGCACAAAGTCGGATCTTCGTTTTGTATATGATGGAATGACTGATGTACGAGGGCTGTCTTTTTTTCTACCTTCGATCGCACAGCATGAAGACCAGGTATACGGGAGGTGGCTGGTGAGCATCTCGCCCTCCACACGCTCTGTCACTGCCGGGTCCAATACGCCATTTCTTGTTGACCTACAGTCACGTAAACGGGGCTGTCTCTATTGATTCTCCCGCGAAGTGTGAATTGCGTGTGAAAGTGTTATTCGTTCCTTGCAGACTGCGATATTTTCATGCAGTAGTCATATTGCCTGACTGGCTACTGAAAACTACTTTGGGAGCAGTAATATATATATAATATGGGCAATTATGACGCAATGGAGTTTGAATCACACTTGAACCTGTATAAACTTGTCAGGCCTACCTTGTAGGCATGTACGTTACGTTCTTTACGAAAAAATAATTCTGAAATTTATCTGTTAAGAAAACTAAATGTTTGGGAAGAATGGGCACTTAAGAGACTTGTAGTCCTCACGTAAGCCATTTTGCATTAAAAAACCAGACAGTTAAGAAAAATAAATTCTAATGCCGATATTTGTTTAAATTTCATTTTCTTAAATTTGTAAGTTGTGAAAGGTTGAAAGTAAGTAATTACCTGTAACAACTGTCTTCACCGGAAACCTCTTAGTCGATACTATACTACTGAATATTTAAATATCTTAATAGAGAGGGAGCATTAATAATAGATTCTCATATGTAAGCACTTACACCAATAATTAAGCAAATAATAGGGCATGGTAGTTAGTTATAAAATTTTGATGTTATACCCGAAGATTACATGATATTAAGTCTGTTATTTTCTAAACCGCAAAACATGGTAACATTAGACGCAATATATGCCATCTATAATACGTATACCTATTACATAATGAGTATGTAATAATATGTTAGGTAGATCTTAATCTGAGGCCCGTCTCCAGGAGAAAATATATGAATCACTGTATCCGAAGCTATCAATAACAATTAGTGTCGGTTGATTAATCCTACCATAAACAGTGAAATTCATTCAAGCAAGTTTGCTTGTATTGTATTAATAACGTTTAATATCAATCTTTACGGTTATCCGCAGTGAGAATAGAGTATATATATATATATATATATATATATATATATGTATATATACTCTATTCTATTTATGTTAAAATGTCATCAGTATGCATACTGCATAATTACAAAGCATTTTTTCTTCTTTATACAAACATACGTAATTACAAATTTATTGAAAATTGGATTATAATTTATCAAAAATATTAACAAGCATAAGAAATATTTGTTTCACTAGTAGAATTTTGTCACTGTTCCAAAAACAAATAAATTTGAGTATTATTAATTTTTAATATGGGATATTCACTCACTATATCGTAGCCAAAAGGTCAATTGCTGGAAATATACAATGTAGGGCATTGAAATTTCGTGCGCCATTCCTGCATTAACTATTTCAGGTGTTCACGTTTAGATTGTCTTCTCGATGAATTTTGCTTAAGAAAGTAATGCTGCGCAGTTTCAATGTTACACAGGAGACTTGGTGATTTATGTTTTCTTCTTGTATACCACTGCTTGATTCTAATTGAACCAATCATTCTTTGAAGATTTGTCAATGTTTATAGATTTTAATGGCGAGCAGCGCTCTATAATATATGTTAAGTTAAGCTCCCTTCAAACATCCTGTTAACACTCTACAGGCATATAGTTGAGGGTTCTATACAAATTTTTTTTTGTATTAGAGATCTGTTTGCATATTGAGGACGTATTCTCTTCCGTAAACTCAGACTCTCTTCGTTGTCTTTAACACTTGGAAGTTGGAATTACATTTGCTTCCCTTTCAGAGATTCTTATTTAAACTTTACGCTTGCTTCATTAGTGGTGTCAAACGGCAATATGTTCACGACATACACATATTATACTAAAAGTAGAACTTAGTAAACTAGTTATGTATCGAATTGGGCTCAAGTGGAATTTATCTCAATATATGGAGGTTCAGCAAGAGGAAATATTATGTATACAAGTAAGTGTGAGATTCTTTGGGGCACGACGTATTTTGAAACTGTATGACTTTTACTGAATACTTGTTTGCCCCATTTGGCGCCACCGCGCTCGTAATTTGTTGATTGCTTACCACCATCAATAGAAAGCCGTTACTTCGGTCCTAAGGCGCGGTAGAGTATCAAAAGTAGTCCTTGATTAGCCTGTCAGAAGTTAACGTTGTTTGAAACGCGTAGGAATTAAAAACAAGCAACGCGTTGTGATCGAGAATGCTCGACCACAACGCCTTGCTCCAGTAATGACCTAATCTTTACTTAAATTTTTAAATTGAGATTTAATGCTTACAAGAATAGAGCTATATAAACGTAAAATCGTGAAGCGATCTGTATACGATATTGTCAATTTCAGTAAACTTGAAGAGCGAAGTTAAGAAATATTTCATGAACTCTTGGGATTTTTTAGCGAGGTTGTTTAACTGTGATAAGTTATAAGTTATTAGTTTATCTTATTAAGCGTAATGACAGTATTTTATAAAACGTTTTTAACTTGACATGCAGTATTTATATTTAATAATGGAACTTCTTCCGACAGAACCTACAACATCTAGTACTTAAATGCTGAAGAAGTATTTTTATTATTGTAAGCGCGGGGATGCTTAACATGTTCAAAGTTTAAGCAAAATACTCTCAGTGAAATGAAGCAAATAGTGATAATAATAATAATTATGATTATTGGAAATTTTTATTTCTTGACCGTAATAATTAAATTTCAATATAAACTTCTGGAAATATTTCGGAAATTTGATCAGTGTCAATTAAAGTTCATTCTTTCGTTATGGCAATTCATATTTCGCTTTTTATTAAGAGCTTCTTTAGGAGTAACATTACCGCAGAGTTGAAATCAAACTGGTTAAATTATAATCTACAACTAGAATAATAATAATTACTTTAGTAATGTAATGCAAATTTTGCGATAATATAACGGAAAGTTTGGAATAGAGTACATAGACGAATGAGCCTACTAGTGGACAGATATCCTTCTTAGAAACCTTATAGGCGCTCTTAAAAGATTAATTACTCTGGAAGTATAAAACATATAAATATGTATGTATTTATCAATCTTAAGTGTATATAGTGATAGCATAACGATGTACTAGCGAAAATACATGAAGAAATCTGCGTATACAATATTTTGATGAAACAACTCCAACTTTTTCTTAGTACGAAGATTTGGTGGTTGAAATATAAAATCGTAACAAAAATTAATTAGAAAGTGTGAGATGAATTATATATACCTCAAAGTACATAATATAAAATCTGGAAGAAAGTTATTCTTATCTTCTATATATCTAAAAAGGAGGCGATTTTGAGCTTACGTATGTCGCCGCATCACGCTCAAACGCATCGACCGATTTAAACCAAACTTATACACAAGATAGCTATTGGGACCTATATGGTTTATGTTAAGTTTGGTTGAAATTAGAAATCGCATGTGTGCGATAAATAAATTTCAAGATACCATAAATAGCCGCCACGTTATTAGATCACGGTCGCACAGTTCACTCTGCATTGAAGTTACCCCTCAATATGAATGTCAATGAAAATCCCACGTGTAACATTTCCAAAAATTCTGGAATGGGAAAAGTTTTACAACAATGCCAATTAATTGTCTGGGAAGAATGTACAATTGCACATAAGAAATCAGTAGAAATATTGGACAGGACTGTGCAAGATTTACGCAATAGTCAAGCAATATTTGGTGGCGCTTTGATATTATTGGCTGGTGATTTCCGTCAAACATTGCCTGTGATTCTTCGTTCAACACCAGTAGATGAAATAAAGGCATGTTTAAAATCAACTCATTTGTGGAGACACGTACAAACACTCCTTTGACTACAAATGTGCGAGTTCAAATACAAAATGATCCATAGGGCGATGCATTTTCTACGCAACTACTGGCGATAGGAAATGGACAAATTGTTATTGATCGTGCTACTGGCTTAATCACTTTGCCCGATAACTTTTGCAATTTCGCACCAACAAAACAAGAATTGGTCTCAAGTATTTTTCCAAACATTGCGCAAAATTATACATTGGTAAGCTGAAAGAGCGATACTGGCTGCGAAAAATAAGGACGTTGGTGCATTGAATGCAGATATTTTAGCCCATGTTCCTGGCGAGGTTGTAACATATCAATCAGTTGACACGGTTACAAATCAAGATGTTACTATTAATTATCCCACAGAATTTTTGAATTCATTGGATTTACCAGGTTTTCCATCTCATCGTTTACAATTAAAAGTTGGTGCTCCCATTATTGTGCTCCGAAATATAAATCAACCTCAGTTGTGTGATGGGACCACATTATCGATCAAAAGGGTTATGCATAATCTCATTGTAGCAACCATTTCAAAAGGAAACATTTATTCATTCCGCGTATTCCAATGATTCCACAAGATCTACCATTTGATTTCAAAAGACTCCAATTTCCGATACGTCTTGCGTTTGCTATGACAATAAATAAAGCGCATAAGGGCATCATTGGCATTGTATGGAATTGATTTTGCACGGTCAATTATATGTATCGTGTTCACGTGTAGGCAAGCCATCAGTTATAACATAGGATTTATATTGTAAACAAATAGAAATAAAAGTAGATATATATAAGCCAAAAATCAATTTTGTTAAAAACCAGTGTGTTTCATTTCTTAATTTGAAAATTTCTTATTTTGTTTTGCCTGGCAAAGCAGGCACAGGGTCCGCTAGTATACGTGGTATACGTGGTACCGGCTGATTTAAATAATGCACTACACTGAAATTATTAAAATTTTATTATTTAATGCGTTAAAACGTTGGACGACTTAAACTTAAATTCTTACTAAATCTTTCTAAAATTCAGTTTCATTATATGTACAGAAGTAAATTTCATTCTCTACAGGGCATTTCATATTTAATTAGAAAATTTTTGCGCTGCAGAAATTCTCAATATGAAAATTTGTCCTTTTATTTAATTCTCTACATTAAATTTCATGGAAAATCGTTTCCTGTTTTGAACATAATTGGATTTAACGATCTCGTCGTCATAACTTCCTGCACAATTTTGGTTAGTTCAAGCAATCATATGTATTTAAGATCGCAAATGTTTCCCCACCATTATTCTGCAATTTATCTTCTAACAATGTATTATCATCATTACTTAAGAAGGTCGCGATTAAATCCTTTAAATTTTTTCTTAAACTGAATTAATAATGGAATGAGTATAACAAATGTGTTGATAATGTTCCTATTTCTAATTAGAACGCAAATTGTTGAATTCATTTCATTTGTCACATTCATATGTGCATGATTATGCACTTATAATTATAAAGGTGAGATAAAGTAACAATAGCTACATATTTTATTGTGCAACTTTTGCATTTTAATTTCTTGAGATTTTTTATCGTTCATTTTTGTTTTTTTGTAAACATAAATCTACAAATCTGTTTCCTAAATTAGTTTGAAACTATGAAGAAATTAGATTACTACCTAACTTAATTTATTTAGGAGCAGAAAATGGTGTTGTATATTTTTCAAGTAACTAGTGACAAAAATTAATTGTAAAACTAAACTCATCAGAGAAACAACTATTTACATATGTACATACCCCTATCGTATATTTGTACAGCGAAAAGTATCTTATCCAACAAATGCTCCTAATTTCACGAACACGACTGGGTTGGGAAGGAAAAGGGTAAAATAGGCATGGGTATCCAGTTTACATAGCTATTTCTGCATAAATACACTTACATAGATTATTTTCAATACTCTCCAACACTTATTTATTACCAATTTATATCTCAAAACGTTAAATAATAATATTCTCCTACAAACTTCGTGTATGAAATATTTTACATAGATCGCTAACATATACTGGCGTATACTGAACATCAACATCAATGGCAAATTAATATGAACAATTTTCCGAAATAACAAAGAATCCAAATATTCTGGGGTTACTCTTCTTCTTATCTGATGTTAACGGCCCGGGTATACATTACATTTGAATCATTATCATTAATCCAAATTCACACGTTCACTTCTGCCTTCTTTTTAGATTTCTTCTTTTACAAATTTCTTTGTCCTGTTTATCTTTGCCCTTGTTTTGACTTTTTAATAATCATTTGTATATATTACAAGTATTAAAATTTTAAGTTAAATTGTATTTATTGGAAGACCAAAGTCGTTTCAAGTGTCATCAGATATTTTTACAAAAATCAGAAGATGTATAAGCAAAAAATTCGAAAGTATGAAGAAAGAATGAAAAAAATATAAACAATATATCTTTGAGTTTGGACAATTCTTATGGGGGAATAAACCATTAATGCCAAACAAACACATTCCAAACTAAAAATTGTGTGCATGTTCTGCTTATTAGCTGCAATAAGCCATATCTTCTGTTTCATTTGAGGCAAATATGAAAAATATGATATTGGAAGATAAAATGCTGATGTAATCTGCTGGTTATATGCAATTGCTTTAGTTAGACTACCATTTCGTAAAAGGAATACAAACCAAATCGGATCACAATAGCGTTTGACCATCATTCGCGTAATTTAAGTTAGTACAGAAATAAATATTATACTTGTATGTTTGTTCCTACTAAACATGTTAGGTATCCTTCAATATTGAAATTATATGACCTTGGAATTTATAGTTTCCGCGGATACAGTACGGAAATTATATGCTTGAATTAATTATAAAGTGAGTCTGGTTTGCAGGTCATCATATAGGATGCTTATAAAAATTAGACGTTGCTTTTGTTTAGTTCAGTCTGCCTAAGTAAAAGATACAACAAAATATGAATTTTACGATATTTTTTCTTAATTTTGAAATTTGCATTAAGTTTAAAGTCTTCGATTACAAAGCGAGAGATTTTGATAACACTATTTTAGAAGTAATTTTGTTGCTTAACTTGTAAATATGTATAGACCACATTTTTAAGTAGTAACAAAGTTCAACATGCTTTACTGAATTTGATTCTTCATCGTCAAGAATAAAGACGCAAGCATCTAAATATAATAATAATTTCTTTTAATTAAAAGTTTGGACAGAAAGGAATTACGTTTAATTAAAATCTAACATTCTTAACAATGTACCAGATCAAAAGCTGATAAAAAGCTGTACTAACAGATGTTATGTTTTTTGCAAATTTATTCTATCCAAAATATCTTCTACGATCGCGTTCGTGATTTAAACAACCACCAATATCAGTGACATTTAATATTAGATAACATTAATCAAATAACAGAAGTCGAGATTATCACTATTGTAAGCACAAATATTACAAATATTTCTTTAATTTTTCTTACAAAATGTATATATGCGGCACCACACGACATGTAAATTATATTTTTATGTTCAGTTTTCAAGGCTAGCAATTATACTTATTTATATATAGCAAACAGGAAAATCACTTATGGAGCTTACGATCATTAAATTATTTTAATTTTATATCCAGATTACACGAAAACAAGCATCACTTCGCTTTTACACTTCAACCATACCTTGATTTCCTTGTAGACATTCCAATTCTATTGTATAATCCCAACAATCCAAAGAGTTCATCGCTTGAGAAGTTTCGCCCATGTTATTTCCCGAATTCTTTTTGAAAATGTAAAGTCAAAAATGAAAAGCAAAACAATTTCACAGAAAACACAAATCCGTTACTCAACCATCACGAACTTGTCCTCCGATTTCATTTAAAATTTCACAAGTTTTATTAATTCCATAAAATTTTCAAGTCAATTATTCATTAGTGTACAGCAAGTATTTGCAAAGTATGAAAATTAAGCGACACTCACAACCACGCGATACACACAATAGAATGCGACTGACAACGAACTGTGCTTCAATGGTCGAGGTGCATTCAATAATATGCCGTCTGCTACCATTTCTCCCGTCTTGAAACTCACCTGTCACCTGTGTAATTGACTCTCTAAACGTAAAGTATTTACATCGGCTGTACAAGATCTGGACATTCTACCGTGAGATTTGCTCCGATGCGGAAGAAGTACCTTCAGTTGGTGTTTACGTTCCCTTTTGAAGTATTTACGTTTATTAACTTTAAATTGTTAATTTGTAAAAAAAAAACGAATAAGAGTTCATTTTAATGTTTAAGTGAATTTACATAACTTTTACCTGTGGTTAGCCAGATAAAAAAGTTTTAATTTTGTTTTGCCCAAACTTAGGTATATGTGACATTAAGATGTTGGAGGTACACATTTTCTATTTTCAATTCTCGAATCCTACCATTTTTTCTTTTTGTATATGGTAATTCAATATTGTTAGTAGTATGTTAGATATATCTACACTAGTTGTTAGTACATAAAATTTTAGCTCTCTACATCAAAAACTTTTTGGGAAAACAAATGAACGTTAACGAGATGATTGCGTTCATGTACAAGAGGAAATAAATTAAAGCAACTAAACTAACTAATTCCATACTATAATTTTGAACAATAATAAAATATATGCTTGTCACCTTTAATAACTCCATTTGCAATTTTCTAAATGAAAAACTAGAACCGCATATTTAAAGAAATCCTCAAACAAAATCTAAATCGTCAGTAATAACTCGTTTAAATCTTAACATTCGTGGTATTTTATGTTGGTCTTTAACTGCTCATGCTGCTAGCTTTCTCAAAACAAGTTAATCAATTCGGCTAAATATTGGTAACAGTCAAATACACACGACAAAGTTCAAAAGATGAACCCTTTTTTGTTGATACTTTACTACCCTTGCTGCCAGCAAGCCCTTGAGATAACTGAATCAATTCCAAGAAATCATGGAATTAATCAATCAATTATACACGATGAGGTCAAAAACAGTTTTGTTTTGATTTTGCCCTTTGTAGTTCTTTATGTTTAGCTGTCCATCTTATCAGTTACATTCAAATAACCTAACCAATGACGAAATGATTAAATGTTGACATTAGTCAATTAGGGATGACAAATCCAAACAAGAACTTTCTTTTGGGGTCTGTCGTTTGTAATTGGTTAATATCAATGCTTAATTATCCATGCTGGTATATTTCTTAAATATAATTGAACTAACTCTGCGAAATGTTAATAGAGACACACTATAGCATCTACAAGAGAAAGTTCTTTTATATTCTGTCGTTCCTAATTGTATGATGTCGAACCTTAATGCATTGGATTCATTTACGTAGGTCTTTCTGTTGGTAGTTCCTTTAAGGTAACTTAACTAAGACGGCTAGGTGTTGGTATCAACTAATATAGATAACGACCGAAATCAAAGAAAAAACTTGATAGATTTTATCGTTCGTAATCGGCTAATATTGATGCTTTACATGTTGCTAGCTTCCTCAAGATAACAATTCTACAAAATGTCAATGTTGTTTGTTAACCTTCCTATACTCACGTCAAAATGAAAGACGTATACTGTACTATATAAATCGGTCTCACACACCGTATGCGTGAGTATAGGAAGGTTAATTGGTTGATTTCTTTTTCTGCTTATGTTACCATCTTCTTGAGAAGATCTCGATTAGTTTCGACAAATTCTATCAAATATGTATACACAATCAAATTTTAAACAGGAATTTCTGTTGAATTTTTGTCATTCGTTGTAGTTGCTGTTTAACTCTCCATGTTGTTAGCTGCCTTTAGGCAAGTCACCTGATTCTAAGAAATGCTTTTTCATCTGCCGCCATTTGTGATATTTGTGTTGCACGCTTCTTCGAGATACCTAATCCAATGAAATGTTAACAGCAGTATAGACAACCGAATTCAAAAGGAAAACTTCTTTTGAATACCGTGGTTTGCAATTGGTTAATATCGAAGTTTAAATACCGATACTGCCACCGTCTTTAACCCTTATTTACGAAAATATGAATAAATAAAAACAAATTCAGTTTTGATATCGTTTAGCGTCCTTATATGACCAGAGTTTGTTAAAAGGTGGATGACGTGTTATCATTAAGCAGTGTAAATCGCACTAACGCTGTCACTCTTTCGAATTTTACTATTCAATGATAATGAGTGACAGCCTCATTCCGATTTACACTACTTAATGGTAATACGTCATCCACCTTTTAAACAAACTATAATAATAACTTAAATGTATAAGCAATAAAAACTTAGTCAAGTGGTACTTCTAAATACCGACGGTAGATAAATGATTAACGTAACTTAACCAATCCAAAAAAAGTCGGTGTAACTTTACACGACAGAATCCAAAGCAGGATTTTTTCTGGATTTTGCCGTTTATGTATTGCGGATGGTGATGTTTAGCTTCTTTTTCAACAGAATTGAAATACATCTGAGAAATTTTGAACAAGATTACTATCCAGAATCCCTAAAATGAATTGTTTTTGGATTTTGCCGTTGGTAACTGCATATAAATGCTGGCCCATTAATTGCACGATATCAGATCGTATCTGTACCTAATTGTCCTTAAGTCTTCTCAACCGTTGTAAATCGAGAAAAAATATTACTTTCTCTAGCTAATTTTAGTTGAAAAAACACACACATTTTTTTAGATTCTGTTGAGCTAATATGAGTGCGATAGACCTATAAAGGGCGATAAGCATAGTACATGAAAATACTTGTAATTTAAAAGAAATTGTGGAAGAAGTTGTTAGAACAATGAGACACCTCCAATACGATTCTAGAATTAATTTGAACGATCTAGCTATAATTGGGTTGGTGACTCCAGCATAGCTGACAAATTAGCTAGACTGTTCAAATGACATTGCCAGCAAAAAAGAATAAGTTAAATTTGCTCTTATTTGACCAGACTGCTAGTTCCAATTCAAGTAGAAAGGTCTTCACCCTTCCCACGCAGATAACTACTCCATGGAACTGCGATCTTGACTGAGGCCAAGACTTGGAGTCACTCAGGTCTCCTGGTCCTCTTCTTGGCGGCCACGGTCTCACCGCTGGAGTTTGAGAAAAGCTGATCCTGTGGATCCGGTTAGTGCACTTTCTTTTATCTTGTAATTATAGATCAACGGGTTGACTAGTATAACATCTTCAAACGTCGAGAAGAGTCTGCACCCTCCGCACATGGGTCTTAGACGGGTGTCTGTCCTGGTCAAGTTCTGCAATATGCCGAAGCACCGGGTTGTCAGACCGAGCGACCCTCTCCAGTGTGCCCCTCGCTAGCTGTACGACGTCTTCGTCGAGAGGCACGATATTTAGGTCCTCGTCGAGTTGTGCATTTCTGACAAACCCCGGTGCTCCGGCGATCAGTCTTAGCATTTTGTTTTGTGCTGTTACTATCTTCTTCAAAGTTGTCTTCGCTACTGTTGACCATGCCAGCGCTCCATATGTTAAAATAGGTCTCGAGAATAAAGTATAAATAAGCACCCTTATTCTTAAATTAAGCATCGAGCTCCTACATAGGAGCGGCAGTACTACTCTTCCCGCATTGTGATACTTTCTAATGACCGAATCTAAGTGGGCCCTGAAGGTCAAGCGTTGATCGAGGATCATGCCCAGATATTTGACTTTGCTTTTCCAGGGGAGTCTTTCGTTCCCCACAAAGATGTTATCAGCGGGAATAGATAACTACTGACGTTCTCAAAAGAGAAAACAAAAGAAAGAAGGTGTCTCTGTGAATGTTATTTCTAATTAACATCCTTTAAGCCGATCTGGGTGGTATAGTGGTCAGTATGTTCGTCCTTCTAGGATGAGAACTACAACCCGAGAGCTCGTGTCATTCTCCCAGGTTAACCAAAAATTCTAGTTGGGTGTACAAATAAGTGTAACTGATTTCTGCAGGTTTGACACTTACTCCTAATAAACAAACAAACGTCCTTCAATATGTTCCTACAAGCTCTCAATTACAGGTAGAGGGATTTCTTGTACATAGTTAGGTAAATTATCTTAAACGTCATCAAATATCGATGCAACACAAAATTTAAATAAAAAGCAACCCTCTCTTGGATTGCACTTTTTGATTGGTTTGTATTTCCATCGTCTTTTGGATGTGATATACGACCCTTGGTAGAAAGTTTTTGGAGTAGTCGATAACAATTGAACCAGTTTGCGTTTCCACTAGTAGTGCTTTCTGTTTTGTTTGAAATTCAATGGTTTTGCAGGAATAGAATCCTCATATTCGAATGTAAATTTAAACCGGTTCTCCTGCGGTTTCTATTCAGAAACTTATTAATACAAAAAGAATAAAAAGATGACAAAAAATCCCTGTAAGAAAACATCTAGGTTGTCCAGGGATCTTACCGCTTACGGTTATGATAAGTTGCTGCGATGGCGAGCTGAACGACAGTTATAAAGTGACCGAAGAGATCCTGGAGCACGACGACAGCACTAATAACGTGCAGTGAGGGCTGTGGTATCGTTCATGGAGGGCGGGATCTTTCCGAGAGGTTTAGACGCAATGGGATTTCTGGAGCGTCCGTCAGCGCTTCTGTTGACTATTTTTTACTTAAAAAGTTGTTTTTGTAGCGAAGACTCATGGAAACATGAAAACGGAAATCAAATTAAATTAATCTTCAAGAGCCAAATTAGTAGCTCCAATGCAACTTCAATATTGAGTATGTCCTCCTCTACCCCTAATTACTGCATTTACACGTCTTGGCATCCTAGAAATTAAGTTACGTATAATTTCTTGAGGAATATTCTCTCAGGTGAAGGTGTACGTTTGCGAACCTTTTCTTTAAGAGAATCCCATATATGCTCAATTGAATTTATGAACTATTAGATGACCACTCAAAAACCTGAATATTATCATTTAAGTAGTCATTAATTCGTCTAGCTACGTGCGGACGAGTATTATCTTGCATGAATACAAAATAGGACCTAACTTTAAGTAGAACAAATGGTATTACATGCCCAACCACGATGTTTTCCAAATAATGAACCGTATTCATTGAGCTCCTTCGTATAGAGAGCAACTTTGTACGGGAGTCGAAACAAATTCATCCCCAAAACATTACAGGGCCGTCCCCAAAAGGATTCTTGCAGAAATATTGCAATTTGCAAATCGTTCTCCTGGTCTTCAGGGGATTTTAAGCTAACCCTGGTTTCATCAGAGAATAAAAGTTTCTTCCAATCGTCAATAGTCAAGTGTTCATGTTCTGGAAAACCACAATCTTTAAATTTGTGATCTCTGGTGATGTCTTTTTTTGCTGGACTTGTACTACTTAATCCAGCCTTTCTTAGACGTTTTCTGTCAGATCTAGACGATACGACAGCATTTCGAACAGCTAGTAATTAATTTATTAATACATTGCTAGTAATTCTCTTGTTTAGAGTAGATTGTCTGAGAAAACGATCATCCCATGTATTTCTACGTTTTCTCCGTTGACCTGGTCTTCGAGAGTAAGATCCTGTGTCGTTATATCTTTTGATCAATCGACTTATACTGGAATGCGATCTACCCAATATACAAGCAACATGACGCATGGTGTATCCCTCTTCCACAAAAGTGGATGTCCATACGGCCTTTCCTACCAATAAAATCCTTCCACAATTAATTTTATACTTTTTAATACATGCTAATAACTGTAACAATACCGATGTAGTAGATGTGATATCGAAAAACTTAAAACCTTAATGTAAAGTGGACAATACTAAACTGATTCAACATAAAAATAAATCACTTTGAATAAAAAGTGTTTTTAATTGGCAATTGTTACTTTAAAACAAAAGACACCTTGACAACAATTACATTGAATGTTAGAGGAGATCCAAGCATACTTGTAAGGGCATTAGTAACATCAGAAATACTTTGATCTTTGATTTCAACAAGAATAGATCATGGTGCGTTAATTTTGTCCAGAAGTTTATATATTCCTCCGCACTTTCGAAGTATTTTAAAAAATTACAAAAAACTCCTTTGATCTTTCGATATTTATCCACTGGGAGTGACAACTTAATTGTTAAAGGTATTCATACTGCTATAACTAACAAATTGGTGCTGTAAAAGTGAGAACAATTTCATTTGAGTTCCTTCTAAATTATAGATTCTATTACTTTCTTTAACTGGCAAAATATTCTACATTTCATATTACACTTATATACGTATTATATGAAAAAGTGCTGCATAATTATACGACCTTAGAAAGTAATTTTCAATTATTTCAAACATAATAAAAGTAAAACAAAAAGAAAACAAGCAAGATATCTGTATTTTATTGCTCTTCCTGTTTTGGAACACATATAATTTTTTACCGTAGAAACTAATTAATTTTCGTATTTATTCATGTATATTTGCAACTATCTACATGATCGGAATGCTATGTTAATGCATGCGAAACAGTTTCTTCGCGCTTTAACGCGTTTTCTTTCCTTCAGTATTGATGATCAACGTTCATCACCATCATCACCGAACGCTACCGTCATTCGCCCAGTGAAACTACGCTTATAAATCTCCAACGCTGAAGTAAACGTCCGATTCCATACTCTAATTGGTATATGGGTAGAACGAAAATTTCGACGTTTAAAATAATCGTTTCAAACGGAATTAATTAATAAATAGCGGCGATCTCGACACCGCCGCGCACTTTCGCCATTCGCGCGTTATTTTCTTCGATTTGTGCTAAATATTCATAACTCGGTCTAAGGTCTAAGCGGGCACGTTCTCCACATTTGCAGATTGCGATTTTTGTTAATTGCGGATGGTGAATTTTGCTTTCTTCGTTGCCGGTGAATTGAACATTCGACGAAAGCAAATTTCGTGAGTGGTCACCGAACAGATGGTCTGGATGTAAATTACTTGCCTATAGAATATTGGTTTGGTTTGGTTTGTGGTTAAATAAGACACTCTGCCTGCAAGCTCAATTACCTTTATTTAGATATTCCAGTCAACCACGTTATCTTAGACTAATCCTTCCTTGGGTATAATCTTTCCAAACATATTACGTAAAGATGGGAAATTATATATATATACATACTGGCATCATGTCTATATGTAGCGTTGCAAATTATGCAATGAGCCTATCGCTTGGCACGAAATGTCTTTTAATCAAAAGGGCCTGAAAAAATACTGAAATATGAAATAAACTTACATCTACCATTATGTTCAGAACACGTAGACTTGTAATAAACTCTGTAAGCATCCTAGAAACACTCCGAAATAGGTTATAGAACATCATTATAAACTGTTTATAATCGTATGATTAAAATGGGGTTCCAGAATTATCGTCCTGTATTGCTTCTCTCCTAACACCAAATCATCAACAGAGAAGACTTGAATGGTGCAATGAACGACAACAATGGCAGGGTGGGTGGAAATGGATTGTGTTCAGTGACGAATCACGCTTTTGTTTGTGGACCCATGATGGACAAGTGATAATACACAGAAGGCCCACTGAAAGGAATTTGGACGAATGCACTTCTAGGTGGTATATCGCCCCAACTACAGGAATAATGCTTTGGGGGCTATCAATTTTCATAGCAGGTCACATTTAGTGCTGATGGAACGATATGTCACTGCCAGAACTTACGAATAAAATGTGTTAGAGTCTATAGCACTACCCTACTTAGAGAGGGTTGAGAATGACACATTTCAAGATAACACTAGACCTCATTCGGCTCGCCATACTACGCTTTTTCATGCGATAACAATGTTCAACTTCTATCATGGTCCGCGCCAGATGTATCCCCAATCAAGCATGTATGGGACATCATAGGGTGCAGTCTTTTACAAAATCCGCAAACAGCTACTAATAGAGAGGATTTATGGCAGCAAGTTCACACGGCTTGGATGGAAATGCCCCAAGAAATAATATCCCGTTTAAGAAAGTTTATGACTAACGGAATAAATGAATGAAATGTATTACAAAGACCCTTCACCCATTACTAATTAAATATCGATAAATGAATTTGTTTTTACTATCTCGAGTTTCATTTACTTTTTTCTGATAATATAGACATATTTGAATAATGTACACGTTTTATTTAGGAATTAAAAGGTGGTGCGATTTCAATTGTGGACATTGTACATATATGATTTGTAGGCGAAGCAGAGTAATGGATTTGTATAGTAAAATATGTATGTCCCATTATTGCAAGACCTGCAGTTGCTCCATATTCTTAGAAGGATAACCAAAAAGTTACCAGTAGGACCTCTAATTAGCATCGAATCTTCTTGATGTTTAGTCCTATGGACAGAAAAGAAAGCTTTCTAATCTTTGCATTTAGTTCCATTTGAATGGAGTACCAAAATTTAGGAACTTTCACATTAGAATCAATTTCCAAATAGTAAAATTTTGCAAACGTTGCTAAATTAACCACGCGATAAAGATAATTCTCAATTGCCGAAAAAATTGGTCATTAAGCGATTATTTTACTAATAACTTTACCTTTTACAAAACTACAAACCACAAGTCGTGAGAATTTACGATGTCGCAAATTAGTCGCTAAATATGTATAGCCTCTATCATTGATTTTATTCATTCGCGGACACTTGAAAGCCATGACCTAATTTCGTTTCAAGTCTAGTTCCATTCTTCATTCATAAAACTCCATGATGTATAACACTGATTAGATGTGCCCATAACGCATACATATTCATTTATAACTTCTTATGCAAGATAAGTTCAAGAATGTTAGTATGATAGTTCGTTAAGGAGTGTGTACATTATGAACTGATACGGAAGGCGTGGCTGATCAAAAGAATAATAACATATTTTAGATTACGCAAGGAATGTCGAAAGAGTTCAAATAGTTGTAATTTGGATAGTATCTTGACGGGAAAAATGTAGCGTATTTAGATCTGCGAATATGTCCATAACGAAGCGTACTTTTATATGAAACAAAATAATAATTCCAACCTTAAGAGGTTGCAACGAATGTATTTGGAAGACTTTCAAGTTCACGCACGTGTTGACATTTAACATTTAAATCTGGTTACGCAATGGGATATGTGAAAATATTCAATTCATTGTATTATCCTTTTAATCGCATGGTGTATATTTACAGAAGCTTTCCAGCTAAAATCTTTATAAAATCTAATAAATTTGAGTAAGATCAATTCTCTGGATACTGCCCCAGAGTGTATCTTACTGTACTGCGTCTGGATGTAAATTACTTGCCTATAGAATATTGGTTTGGTTTGGTTTCTGGTTAAATAAGACACTCTGCTTGCAAGATCAATTACCTTTATTTAGATATTCCAGTCAACCACGTTATCTTAGACTAATCCTTCCTTGGGTATAATCTTTCCAAACATATTACGTAAAGATGGGAAATTATATACATATATGTATGTATGTACATACTCGCATCATGTCATTTAAATTAGGAATTTAAAATTTATATGCGATTTTCACTAGAGCTTAAATCCTCTATAAAAGTATTCGTACCACAGCAATTTTAGAAAAGTTCAAATATGTATTTCTACCACTAAGTGGTCATCCTCAGTGAAGAACATTAAGGATAGAAAGCATCATTCAGGAAGTTTGGTTCAGACTATAAGGTACTTATTCTCAAGATCGCTTAAAATTAAATTTGTTTGATTGGTTTGAAAACTATTTTCAAAGCTGTATGTCTTAACTCTGAAAGATGTGCATACATATATGCATAAATAGTCATCTTTTACAATTTTAAGAGCTCGGTAGATCTATTTTTTTTTTTTTGGTAATCATTGATATTGAAGATCATTCTGAATTTAGAAAAAGTGTTTCCGTCACAACATAAAGTGCTTGAACCGAAAAAGAGGTATTACTCATCGGAAGAAACTGCTACTGATTATCTGCTAAAATATATTTGCACAGTTTATTAGACCTTACTACAAACATGATGCTTGAATCGCAAACAGAAACGTTAGATAGCCTTTCTCCAGATTTGTTAAGTAACAAATTAGTGTTAATGGGTAAATGGGGTTTTGATATGAATACGGGCCACAACGGATACAAACAAAAGTTTTTGGATCCAAGTATAGTGCATGATAGTTGTTTATTTGTTACGTCATATGTTACACTTAAACTATTTAGTAAATTAAATATTTCAGAGCCTGACAATATTACTTGAGAGAAATCCACGCCCTGACTCCAGTAGGTTCATTACAGATGGGGTGGTATTAAATGACTTCGAAAAAGGATCATGCGTGTGCGACCAAACATCAACGACAATGGAGTGTTGCATCACGACAATGCGCCCTGTCATACAGCATTTTCAGTAAACCGTTTTTGGCTAGTAAAAACATTCCTGTGGCTTATCGCCCTCCTTATGCGTCCGACTTAAGTCTTTGTGACTGTTCTCTTTCCAAGATTAAAACACCTCAAGGGATGTTGGTTGAGGAACTGGACAATAGGGTAGAGCAAACATTGTATTGTCAATTAATGACCCATAGATGTAGAAGTGTTCATGAAAAATTTCAGCTTTCTAACTCAATATCTTAAGGTGGCTGGCGCATTAGGTTTGAAATTCGAAGAAATATATAGAGCTTTATTTAAGACAATATCAATAATGATAATAATAATCTTTATTACAGAAACCATATACATAACATAAAGAAAAAAATACATATGTACATACATAGTTATACAAAAGCGTCAAACAAATATAGAAGTAGAGAAAATATAAAGAAAATTTAATTTAATTATTCGAAGAAGTCTCCTACTGAGTAACAGTTTTTATCCAACAAGTATTGTTTTAACAATTTTTTAAAAGCACTATATTTATGTATTTGTTTCAACACATCTGGAAGATTATTGAAAGCTTGAATCCTAAGTACAAATTACTTTTCTGAAACATGGCCTGTTTATGAATTGGTGGAAGCAAATAGTTAGTGGTCCTATTACTATCTACTTCGCAATATTAATACCTACCATGACTAATACAATTAATAACTATAATGAGCACGTATTAAATCGCCATAGAAATTACGTTTTAATGTCGTAATCAGAAGTTTCAACACCTTCTTTTTGACGGAAATACTGAGATTTGGTGTCAAAAAATGGTATGTCTTGCCTGGCTTTTATCCTGGTAGAAATGAAACCGTCGGGCCCGCAAACTGATAACGAAGCCTCTGCTACAAGCTGTACGCGCATTTCTACTGCTCGAGTATAGCAAGGATACTTTGCAATTTCAAACAAATTACTTTCTAAAGAACTGTTTGAAATAATTTTTGTGTCACTATATTTCATTAATATTGGAAGTTCTGTTACCTTCTCTTTCGCCTAATCTATTAAATCAGAGTAGTTCACGCATCAGTCTTTAGTTCTGGAAGTTCCAATTAGCGAACTTTCTTCCTTTTGACTCTTTTCTTGCCTTTAAAACTTTCTGAAGAGCCAGCGCCCTTATGTGTGATAAATCACCTGGCAACATAGCCAACAATAGGTTTTCGGGGTGTACGGAGAAAGCATTTCTTTGAATAGTTTTTAAGACAATACCTTTTAAGTCATCGGTTTCTTGGTGTCATTGCGCAATTTTTCTACACCTTTGTTCTTTTTATAATACAAAACCAACCTAAAGACGACTTATTGATGGCTAATTCTAGGAATAGATGCTTTATCCCATATATTTTCAATATTATTAGCAATCATTTCGCGTAAGTTTTTCACAGACGGATTTCTAGTCCACAAGTAGTGTTTAATAACATCACAATACGTTGGTAACATATTACCATTTAGTTCTAGTGGATCGCCAAACAGATGACACCGCAAATCTCTCCGTGTTTTAAGCATTTTTAACATAAATTTCACTTTATTGCTAGTAATGATTTTGAAGAAAATTTCTTAAAGTGCAACTATTTTCAACACTGATATATGAAATTTTATTAGAAAACAATGCATTCACACGTGAGTGAAGTATGACTTCGAAGAAAATAAAAACAGTATGTTTATTATAAAAAGTTTCGAAATGATTTCAATTTACGGGTAGAATTTACAAGTAAAAATGTTAGTTTTTTCTAAACTGTCTTTACGGTGTGCCACATGAAAATAAAGTTCGCTTTAAATACAACAACAACACAACAGCAGTGAATTAGCATGCGCACAGGGGAATTCCCCGACTTCGTTTTACACACATATAGATTTAAAGGTTGCGAACACGTTCAAAACAAATGGCAACAAAAGAAATATTTTACTGTACCTGAATATTGAATATACGGTTTATATTCTTTATCTTATCGATCCCAGATAATTGATATTCCAGACTAATGAAATCACGATTAAACAAGGTTCGACTGTATTTATTAAATATTATAAGAATATACTATGTTCACACGGAATATAAAATTTGAAAAGGAGCATTAATCGCTTGTCTAGGACAAGTAATTATGGCATTATCAAAATTTTAAGGTGAAGAAGTAACATGTCTTCTTTACAAACTTCACGCTTTGTGCGTCATCTTTAAATAAGTCGTAGAGCTTTAATATTTTGTATGGATTAAGATTTGCAATAGGATTATCCACTAACAATACAGGAGATAAAAAAAAAAGATTTTGTTTTGCCATTTTCACTCCACCCTACTTGACAACATTTAAACGGCTGTAACCGACCAGCTGAGGGCTACCATATTCCAATATCCTAGTTCCAACACTGCTATAAGGAGTGGAAGAACCTTTTCCAGCGCAGAGAAGGCACACATTCTCCAACGTAGTTACTTCGAAAAGGACAATGTGGAATTGTAATGTTATTGAAATAAAGCACGTTAGACGTGAATCTTCGCCCTATGTATGAACGCTCCAGTAATTAGTAATTTCATGTACTAAGTGAGGGGGATTATGTTCTATTTGTCCTCAAATTGTCCCACTTGGTGTTCCAAAAATTTATGACTCTTGTATTGACGTCTAAACTTATGTATGTCGTCTTGGGAATATGTCTCATACCGAGCAAGCTCTAACACTTAACTTTCATGTATAAAACTGTACAGCATATCCTTACAAATAAGAACACGAAGCATGATCTACAAACGAGGAAATAAGGATTAACAAGATGTAGAGGAATGCGTGCGCGTAATCTATCAGTCAGATAATGCAAATGATGTAGGAAGTAGCTACGGTAAATAGCGGCGATTGGAACTTGTTGCAATAATGATATGTGAAATCGTCATATCGCAATTTATAAAACTTGTACTCCGTAATGTTTGCGGAATCAACCGGTGCAAATGCATATGCATGCTGTACAATCTGGTGCATACATATTTGTATCATGTCGGATTTTAGTCGTCATCGTGAGTTAATTTTATTGGTAATGAACTTGGAGCGACTATGTACGTATGTACGTACACGATTTGTATGAATTTACGCGTAAGATGTGATAGTAAAATAAATGATGTGCAATTTAGGTTAATCGTATGCGTCATTCCAATCAATTAAGAGCTTTGCAGTAACACTTTCGAGCTGCACGTAGCTGTTACGGTAGTGAAAAGATAATTAATATCCTCCGAGGATGTACCTTATCCTTGTTGGTTAGTTTATCCTTTAATAAAGTTTTATTGCTTGTTGGAACTAATGATTCAATCTATTGAATGTACTTCGACCTGTTGTGTCCCAGTTTGAACGATTAGGACTAACCATGTTAGTAGACCAGTGAATCTAAATTTTACGATAAAATAAAATCAATACAGAAATATTATCTATTAATCGTCAACATTATTATAGATTGTTAAAAAATATATAAAAGTGCATATTTCGTCAATTTTGTTATCATTATTAGCATCGGCAGTACCTAGACAAATAAAAAAATTGCACAACAAATTGTAAATGTTAGAATGGGAAATGCGAGGAGAATATAGGAATAATAGAAGAATGTAAATCGCACATTTTTTCAATGCGTTGAAATTTATGAAGTAAAATTTAATGAAATTAGGGAACCATTATGCAGACAAATACGAAAGATTTAGAATATAGTAAGTATCTATTATATTTCATGTACCTATATTTCTATCTAAACCGACATTTCATTATAGTGGAAATTATTGACTAACATACATATATTGGAAATAGAAGCGCTGAACAGTCATTTCTCATTTACAATTAGTAGTATTTGCAAAAATCTGCAACGGTATTCAGAGGAAATGAATTTTGGTGGAGGTGCCGAGCGATCACGTTGCAACTAAGATAGAAAGGGAAGGAGTCGCACCCGTGATAGGCAGATGGATAGAAGCTGGTCTGGAGAGAAAGATAATAATATCCTTCATAGGTGAAAATACCATCGAGGCCAGAGCGGGGGGTGACCGCAACGGGAGCTTTATCTCCCCTTCTGTAGGCCATCCTAGTGGACGATCTCCTTAATATATAGCTCAACGAGGGCTTTTATTGCCTAGCATATGCAGATAACCTCACGAACATCGTGCGAGGGCGATTCATAAGTGCCATCTCAGAAAAAACACAAACAGCTATTAATACAGTACACAACTGGTGCAGGCACCAGCAGTTATCTGTTAACGCTCAAAAAAGCGGAGATAGTTGCCTTCACCAAAGGAAAGCGCTGGAGGACTTACGGTCGTTACGGTTGTTAAGGAAGCTAAATACCTGAGAATACTCTTTTGACCAAACGTTTACGTGGAACTCTCACATACAAAAAACCACCAATAAAGCGACAGTTGCCCTTGGCAGATGTAGGCGAATGTACGGGAAAAAGTGAGGCCTTAGGCCTAAGATGACTCTATGGTTATATACAAGGGTATTTAGACCCATAGTATATAGAGCAGTTGTGTGGTGGCCAAAAACAAAGCAAAAAGGAACTACCAGGCTACTAGGTGGGTAGAAAGACTCGCGTGCTTAAGTGCCACGGGAGCAATGACAACAACTACAGATGCATTGGAGGTAATCTTGAATGTACTACCTCTAGATATCCATATACAAGGAGTAGCAACGTCAGTAGCCTACAGACTGATGCAAAGCCAAACCCTTATAAGTCAAGTCCACGGCACTGACCATCATAAAGTTGATTGAAGACCTTAAGGCAGATACCCTCACAAGGATGCCGAGTGATGGCACGGTTCACAAATTCAACTTTGAAAAAGATTATAAAATAATTATACCAGATAGTGAGGAATGGAAACAAGGTCCAGCTATACAAGCGCAGTCTACCTGGTACACGCACCTACATACTGTTATTAGAAACTGTAAACGCGTTGGTCACCCCAGTATCTTCCTGCAATGATGCAATAGTAACAACTTCGAAAGGGATACTATGCAAACTAACGAAATTGGCAAACACAAATTCAATGAGTTTGAATTCGCTCTAAACGCAATGACCTTGTTCGTCCAAACCTGTCAAGCTTCCATGTTATCGCGTATGTGCGTATCTAACAATTGTGTAGATGCTATATTGATTCCATTCTGGGAGATGCAAAACCTAATACTTTCAGTCATAGTTCTTTACGTACAACGCCTGTTTGCACACGACGGCAGAGGTTACACATCACTGAATAAGTTCGATGATTAATAAAACAACAACTTTTAAGCAAAATTCGATTTTACTGATTAACATAGTATCCTTCAAGAGATATACTTTCCAATGCTTCCGTAACATTTCGATGCCTTTTTTGTAGAACGATTTATTTTTGGCCTCAAAATATCTTACAGTATCGCCAATCGCTTCTTCATTAGAGCCAAATCTCTTTGCCTGAAGCATTCTCTTTAGGTCTGCAAACAGGTACTCTCAAACAGTCACTGGGAAGCGGATATGAAGAACACGTTGGATGGGGCAGTAATTCAAAGTGCAGTTCATGCAATTTTGACTTTGTTGCGATGAAAGTGCACCTTCTTTTCTTCATTTGGTGTCTTCTTCCGCAATTTTTTCCTTCGAACGCACTAATAACGCCATATAATATTCATTATTGATGGTAGTTCCTTTCTCAAAGTAATCGATGAATAAAATACCGTGCGCATCAGAAGGATAAAACCCTACCAGCTGACATTTGCGTTTTTGGTTGCTTTGGATGGTTTACATCCTTTGCTGTCCACTCAGCTAACTGTCGATTTCAATCTGGAGTATAGTGATAAATCCATGTTTCATCCATTGTCACGTACGGCATAAAAAATCTTTTCATTGCACTGCAACAGCTCTAGACAGCGCTCTGAATCGTCGATGCGTTGTTGGTTCTGATCGACTGCGAGCAAACGCTGTTCCCATTTTGAACAGTTCTTTCTCAACCTCAAATGTTCATGCAAAATGGTAAATACATTGCCTTCTTATGTGTTTAAGGTGTTAGCTGTCCCACGCAACTTCAATTTACGATCGGCCAAAACCGTGGTCTAGACTTTATTATGTTTTCTGGAACAACTGCCGAATTTGGGCAACCAAAGTCTTCAGCATCATCGGTGTTTGTACTGCCGCGTTTGAAATCAGCAAACCACTTCTCTACCATTTGTCTCAAATAACACTTGTCAAGCTATAGCTTTACTTGAACTGTCTTTTTCCATTAAAAAGCAACGCTTATCAATACACGAAAGTCCGATTTTTCCGTTTTTTTTTCAAAATTACAGAAGTAGCTTCACTAACACCACTATAACTTGTGAACTAAACCTCCGATTGTTATGAAATTTTAACACGTATCGTTTGAAGGTTGACACTTCCTAAAAATCATATGGATTTGTCAATAGTGGCGCCACCTATATGTCACCCTACGAATTTACGGAGTGATGTGTTATTTCCTTTAGAAACTCAAAAGATTACACTGATTTGTTGATGTTTATAAGCTAGGGAAAGGCCATCTACCAACCTAGTCAGGATACCTTGTTCGCACAAGGTGGCAGAATTTTCATTGCAAACTCCAAAGATACCATTGATTTGCTGACGCCATATCTACATTGCCTAAAATTTCTTCGTTGAAGCCCAAAAAGTCTGTTTATGTCCTTTGGGAAGACCACCTTCAAATCTGGTAGAGATGCCGTAGATTCTTTGTGCCGCATAATATACATCACGTGTCTAATTAGGTTATGCCCGAAATCTTCGTACGATCTAATATATTTTAGTGGTGGTAGCAAGTTAGCGCCTCCACCACTTGCACAATTCTCTGAGCAATATTACAGAATTCTGGTTATTAATGTTCAAAGAGTTTATCTTTGGTAAAGTAAATATTCTCGGAACAAAACTGATTGATTATTTAGCATCATACATGTATTTTCCATAGCAAAGCATTCAACAGTAAGGGAGGAGTAGCTCAAATTTCTCAAAGAAATGTTAGGTGTGGTGACAGGAAATACAGGTTTCAAGAAAATTTGAGAAGAGAATCCACAGAGGAAAAGCCACAAAGTGTGACAAAAAGGAACATGGAATTGTGAAGAGGGGAGTGGTAAAAGTTTGAATTCATGTAAGGAAATCGGTTACGAAGGAAAGAACTAATGTGACTTCTAAAGAAGAATAAACTTGAGGAAGAAAGCTAAAGAAGTAAATCTCCAACTCAGGGCAAAAAAGGCTGATAATTATCTGTTTTAAGTTTTTGACCGTCCATTAACTAGTGTTGTTACAGAAGACATCGATGCTGTGCCTATGATTATTGAGATGAATCGAGATGTAGCTTATTGTGGAAGATTGTCAATTATTGACATTGAGATGGAACACATATCTATTAACTGTTAAAAAGTTATATGAATTCCGGATATATCATCAGAAATTACCGATTATAAAGCGACAAGTTATTGAAGTCCAAATGATCTTTTTGTTTCGCGTTTATCAAAAATAAAGTACGTGGAACCAGTTTCTCAACGTCTGTATAGACTGTGAAAGTATTCAGGGCCGAAGTTTTTGATATACATTTTCTTAGTGAGAAAAAATGTTCCGAGATCTAGTACCAACCGAAACATAAGTGCATTGATTATAAACGAAAACTTGAAAAGTGTATACAGGTATTCTCACAGTATTTCGATGTTCCTTAATTGCTCCAAACTTCAGAAAAATAACGGATTTTGAAAGCAAAGTCTACTCAAAACATCGTCCTAAAAAAACAAAATGAAGAACGCATTCAATATACCAATTAGGATTGCTAATTCGGTCAAACGCATATTACGGTAGCGAATCCTCACTTTCTTTTTACTCTTCATATTTGGCCGTCTATTATTAAAAAGAGTAGGCGCACACGTATTCTATTGTAAATTAAGTAAAATTAGGAGTACTGTCCTAAATAGCGACGAAAAATTGAAAGCATATAAATTAATTAATCTAATTTCGGCTGCTTAAAACTAACAATTAAATAAAATTTAAACATCTCGTCAGCTGATACGCGGCTACCTTTTGAAAATGAGCTGAAAGAGCATAAGAATCGTATTTTTCGTAACCGTGCCGCACCAATTATAAAACTGTACTGGTTATACATATATACATATATATCGTACCTACAGGTGAATGTTATGAAGCGTCATAAAAAGAGAAGGAGCTAAAATTGTTCGAACAAAAACGTCGATTATCTTGGGATTAGTTTTTAATAGCAACTCAATTGGGAAACTAACATTGTAAATGTTTTTGCCGAAGCACCAATCAGATAAATACAGCATCGTAGTATTTTTTACAAAAGAATGGATCTCAGCACACTATTAACTTGGCACATATATTTTGCAACGGCGTTTGTAGATTTTGCAAAAATATGATTGACGATACCACTTTCCTTACCAATATATGAATTGTGTACATCGTTAAGAAATATTCAAACACATTTTCAGCTGGTATCAGTCAGTTTTCGACATCATTTCACGTATATTATTTTGGGATTAAGTCATATTTCTAACTGCTGCACAAATTAGTCGTATTAAATGTATATATATATATATATATTTCGTGACCTTTTTATACTTATCTTATATGATAGAGATCTACCACTAATATGTCAATAAAACAAGGGTGGTTTGAACGATAGTTATATTTTCAGAACGTTTACAAACGTTTTCGGAACACCTTCGTCAGTGAAAATATAACTAGATAAATATATAAACAAACTTTTGTTTTTATTTGGGACTATCAACAAAATAACTAGTGACTAGGATTTCTTGATATAGAGGATGTGTAACCAACTTTTATATATATATATAAATTATAAAAACTAAATTAATGTGTAAACATACATGCAAATTAAGTAAAACCTTATATCAAAAAATCTTTATCGAAACCTTAACAATTCTGTTCAAGGACTAGGAAAACCAAATTTAAAAACCTAGCCAAAGGTTTCCTTCTTAAGAAATGCAAATGTCATTTTAACAAATTGCTATATACATTACTTAAATTTTGAATATCGGTCCTGAAATTAATAGTTTTAGTGTCTTTCTGTATATTTATCATTTCATATATTAGTCTTTTTATAATTATTCTCTGTTTTTAACATAATTGTGTTTTCAAAATCAAAGTAATGCCCAAGATCTTTGTAATGCTTTGTTACAGCGGTCATTGCACCAAAATCATTATTTAAAGAATACTTATGGCTATACAACCTTTTCTTTAAATATTGTTTCGTCTGACCGATGTAACAACCATCACAGTCTTTACAATTTATTTTATAAACTACATTATTACTGATTTTGTAATGTAATGTAGTTTATAAAATAAACTGTAAAGACTGTGATGGTTGTTACATCGGTCAGACGAAACAATATTTAAAGAAAAGGTTGTATAGCCATAAGTATTCTTTAAATAATGATTTTGGTGCAATGACCGCTGTAACAAAGCATTACGAAGATCTTGGGCATTACTTTGATTTTGAAAACACAATTATATTAAAAACAGAGAATAATTATAAAAAGACTAATATATGAAATGATAAATATACAGAAAGACACTAAAACTATTAATTTCAGGACCGATATTCAAAATTTAAGTAATGTATATAGAAATTTGATAAAATGACATTTGCATTTCTTAAGAAGGAAACCTTTGGCTAGGTTTTTGAATTTGGTTTTCCCTAGTCCTTGAACAGAATTGTTAAGGTTTCGACAAAGATTTTTTGATATAAGGTTTTACTTAATTTGCATGTATGCTTACACATTAATTTAGTTTTTATAATTTATATATATATAAAAGTTGGTTACACATCCTCTATATCAAGAAATCCTAGTCACTAGTTATTTTGTTGATAGTCCCAAATAAAAACAAAAGTTTGTTTATATATTTATCTAGTTATATTTTCACTGACGAAGGTGTTCCGAAAACGTTTGTAAACGTTCTGAAAATATAACTATCGTTCAAACCAGCTTTGTTTTATTGACCTATTAGTGGTAGATCTCTATCATATAAGATTAGTCGTATTGGAAACTTGTACACGTGCAGATATGGCATTTGTATAAGGTTAATGACATTAAATTAGCAATCAATTAGGAGACTATTATTAGATATTGGTTTAAGTACAGGACGCGTTAACCTTTTACTCAGTTATCTCATTTGTTAATTTTCATCAAATGTCAGTTCATGTTGAAGTAAGGATATCGTACCTACTAATGAAGCAGAAATTTCAAGTTTTAGTAAATAGTACGCTTCTACCTCATATTATTTGAAAGTAATAAAACTTGCTTTGGTATATCATATGGCACTCACATAACACAAGTGCCAATTATTGTTACGTAATAACATTACTTTTCACTAAACGTAAATCCAGCGTAACACATTTTATTTTTCTATGTTTATACTGTCATAACGCAAGTATGCACAGTCTATCATAACCAGAGATCGGATTATATGTTTCTTGCATATCGATAATTATCAACGGTACAATTGAACGCTTTTAGATCTACACGAAGGGTAAATAAAGGCGTTTAGCACTAATTTAATTTTACATATTTAGAATATTTTGGCTTTTTTCCACATATTTCGAATAGTTTAATATATTTGAAATTATTCGACATATTTTTCCGTTTCAAAATCGCGTTATTTTTATAAAAATATAGTAGACGATTTTCTGAGAAATTTGCATTGTACAGTTACCGATGTGTAGTTAAATATAATAAAAGAAATATTACTTAAATAGAGATTAATGCTTTTTCCAAGAAATTGTTAATTGCTTTTAAACTTTCAAACGAAGTATCATGTTCAATACCGAAGAGCAAAGATTATTTTGTTACGGTTTCTAAGAATAAAAATTGGAAATTAAACGAATAAAGGTTAGTTCTGATTGGTTTAAAATAATTAGATAGGGGGTGTATACGTTTCAGCATTTATCATTTAAACATTTTCATCATTTACAAACACCGAATAACTGTCATATTTTTTCTATATCGGGCCGAGAATTTATGGTGCCTACGTCGTAGTTCTAAAAGTGTTTTGGCGTTATTAGGTTAGGACAATTTCAATAAAAGCAATAAAGAGCAGATATTTTTGATAGATTCCAAAGCGAGTAGTTACCGTTTGATCTCAGGTATAATTTAACTTATTCTTACTTAGTCATATATTTCCGGTATATTCAATGTTAATAGTTACGTATTTATCAATGGTTCGAACTTTCTAAAAACTTTAATAGTTTGCAAACTATCTGACTATTGAATGTAAGCAAATTTGTTGTCCCAAATAACTTAATTAATTGCCGATTATGGCAAATTATAAATCTAAGAAGAAAAATAGGGCACACGCCATTGCAAAGCGATTGTGTAGCGATATATCAAGCGTTAATTTGGACTATAAATAAACGAGTAGCATAATTTGTCTCTAAACTTTTAACGTATAGATACTTATCTTGACATTTTATTTATTACTCGTGCATATGTAAAAGTGTGTCCGCAATTTTACGGTGTTGTAATATGGTAGTCGTTATTAAAGGTAAATGATCTGAGGCGTATTTCATGTATAGTGTCTAATATAACGGAATTTATAGATTGTCCAGTTAAAACCAAGAGTATTCACTGGACAAGTTTCGTCATAAAAATGGATCGGTACAAAAGAAATCCGGGATTCATGGTTCCTTCATCTTTTGCATTTGGGTCGACGGCTATGCAAATAAAAATAAATGCTCAAGTAACTGATCAACAGCATAAGTTGATTTTACAGGGAAGGTGCTAAGTTACGAAGAGAATAGAGGAAACGGAACTGGTAGTTGTCATGGAGAAAAGTTTCTCTCACTCCATTCTTTCGAATAAATCTTTCTGACAAAAGGCAAATAACGCTTTATCTGAAATTTGTCGTGTAATAGCGGTCGTTAAAGTCTACGAGGATATGGTGTCCACAATTACATAAATGTAAGAAGAGAAAGAAGTCACAGTGTATTAAGTCAAGTGAATGCAGCAGGTAATCTAATTGCTAAATTTGTTCTGTACTCAAAATTTGTGTTACAATGACCGATCGATTTTGGTAATATATTCACTTGTGAGAAATAAATCCCGAATTCAGTTTATCAAGGCCAAAACTTTAAACCAAATTGTGGCGCATACTTGCTTCTGGAATCCTTAATTTAGCCTACATCAATCTCATAGACAATACTCAAAGTCTACGAGGATATAGTTTCTAGACTTACCTAAATAAAACATAACTAATCTGAAACTCATCTTACTGATAGTTGCCGATTTTGTTACAATATAGCAGAAACTATAGAAAATATATCTAGCTTCGCTTGCAGAGGAAGAATTTGGGATTGTTGAATCCGTTGGACAAAGTGGGAAGTTTAGATGTTCTCAAAGGAATTCTGTGCATTGTACTTTTATTTATGCCTTTTCGATGGATTATGACTGTTGATAACTTTTGATACGTGCACTATAAAGCGTGGATTTAATACTGATGCCATTGTTGTGGTACCAACGATCGAAATAGGAAGTGTTTATCACGTAAATGTCGTAAATGCTTTTTAATAAGGTAAGTTAGGAATACTAACTACCATTAATTCCATAATGCCTAACAAATACATATGAATATTAATATGCTATTATTTCATATGTACATATTTTTGAAATGGTGTGAATGCACAATGAAATCACTCAACTGCTGACTCGATGGGGCTTTAATTATTTAATTATTATTTTCAATGCTATCAATAATAACTTTTCACGCTTATGAAAGATCAGAAAATCAATAGAATAATTAGTGTTCGTTTTGTTTTTAATCTTGCTGAAATTAATACTTATAGATATCAACATACAGGGGGCAGGGGAATATTAAATGATACAAATAATTACCCACGTAATTACATATTTATATCCTCATGGTTTAAATGAATAAATACGTAAAAATACTTTAGATGTTGAATGAAAATTCGGTGAGTTACTTCAACAATTTTTAGTACCCTATTTACAGGTAAGAGACGTTCAATATAAGCAATGTATGTCTGTTATAATCAAACGAAGATGAGTGATTTCGAGAAGTTATTCAACACATATGCGAGCTTTATTGAAGGGTGTTTGGTACTTTTTCAAAATCGGTTAAACTTAAAGTTTTTATTGGTTCCAAAACTATTTTGAAAATTGTATATCTGACGTTTAAAAGTAGCGTGTGTAACGATAAAATACTAGCTTTTACAATGTTAAGAGCTTCTACAGCTTTAATTTTTCTTCAATAATAACTGAATAACCAGTAAGTTTACGGGCTCGAAATTTTGCATACCGTGTATTCGTTACGATAGCTACGTCTTATCGGTGAGCTTTTTTGTATATTCTTTGTTTGTTGTTGAATTTAACCTCAATTAAGGAATAGAAAAATGACCATGGCTTTACCGTCATTTCTGAAGTTCAAGAAAGCAACGATAACAAAGGAATTTACAAGAAACCTCGCCAGATAAGACATAGCTATCCTAACGAATACACGGTATGCAAAATTTCGACCCCGTAAACTTACTGGTTCTTCATTTATTCTTGAAAAAAAATTAAAGCTGTAGGAGCTCTTAACAGTGTGAAAAACTAGTATTTTATCGTTACACAAACTACTTTTATAGAGCAAATATACAATTTTCAAGATAGTTTTGGAACCAATAAAAGAACTTAAAGTTTAACCGATTTTGAAGAAAAGTACCAAACACCCTTAAACGAATTTCTATTTAAGTTACAATATTTTGAACTTATTCAATGCATTTAGTTTTCTCAGTGTAGAAAACGAAAATAATATATAACACAATCTTCCGACAGATGCAATATTTAGAGTAGTACTATGGTACTCATTGTCAGAGATGAGTGACCGAACCGTTTCATTCATTGATTTGGCATCATCATTTTCAAAATGCTACGAAAAAAATGCAAGCTATACTGTTTCCGAAATGATTAATAACATGTACATCCAATTTTGGAAATAGTTTTCTTGTAAAGTAAGTGAAGAAGTAGCATCTTTACATTCGGCTTCATGATGTCTAGGTAAAGATTTAGTAACTTAACGATAATGAGTCCCTTAGGCGAAATACTATAATAGTCTTTATATGGAGGTTTATAATTGACTCATTCATTGCGAGACCAATACATCTAGTAGACCAATAAGCCTAGTTCCTTTCGAGATGCCATATAGTTCCATTTTTTAATACATAACATTACTTACATAGATTTCTAGAGCCATACATTCTTCTTCAATTATGAGTCTCTAGAATATGAGGTAGCAGGAATGTCTGTGATTTGAACCTAAAATACAATTGGTTTTATCTTTACCATACCGATCTGGATATTTCTAAAAAGTTCTCGAAATGCGTCCTTGGAGATATCGAGATCGGTGTGGTAAGAGTAAGAAAGATTTTAACTGACAAGGGGAACGTCAAGGTTGTGAATAACGGATTTTGACGTGTCTCTGATATGTTATAGAGGCACTTGCCACGAGTATCTTGCTACCAGCTTTTGTAGCCATTCGGCCTAGTTCTCGATAAAATTGCGAAAGTTTTCCTAACGGAATTTATATACCGTTAATCTTAATAAGTTTGTAAAGAAGTGAGTGTAGTGCAGTGTTTAAGTTACAGGCCTACTATGCTGGCGATCCGTGTTCAAATCCTGCTCTTGTAGTTTTCTTTTTCAATCTCATTGCATATGATATTAACAAATATATTTAATTTCATGCAAAATTGTTCAAAAATAATATTTTTCGCCATGGTAATTTTATTAATAAAATGATATTTTAAATCACTTAAGAAAATTAAAGGTGGTTTTTGACACAAAATGATGTATGTAGTTCTTTGTGGGTAAATTCGGCTATTTCTTCAAAAAGAACATTTAAGCGTTTAGAATCAAAATTATTTGACTCTTTTTCTTTAAATACTTTGACCATTTCTTACTTTTTGCTGGATAGAAACTAAATCATCAAAAAATACCAAACCGACTGCTTCTTCGGTGAGATATCTTAAATGCCCACAAGAATTCTTTGATGTTGCTTTTGACATGTTTTCACTTATTTTATTATCAAAATAAAAGTTGCTTAAAAACATCAAGTCCTGGGCCGATGCTTTGTAGGCAAAAGGGGCATTACAATACGCTTTTATCTATATCTTTAAAATAAATATACAAATATCTTTCAATCCTTGCAATTCTGCCCGAATCAATTGCAGTTTAAAATATAAAATAGTTTAAATTATGGTCACTAGTGATAAAACGATTTAATTATAACATTTGATTGTGAAATATAAAATACACACCATGCTGCACATTTGCTTCCGATTAATTTTATTAATTAAGTTAGTATGGCGAAATATAATTTTTGAACAATTTTGCCCAGAAATTAAATATATTTGTTAATATCATATGCAATAAGATTGAGAAAAAGAAAACTACAAGAGCAGGATTTGAACACGGATCGCCAGCGTAGTATGCCTAGAACTTAACCATTGCACTATACTCACTTCTTTACAAACTTATTAAGATTAACGGTATATAAACTCCGTTAGGAATACTTTTGCAATTTTCTCGAGAAGGGCGAATGGCTACAAAAGCTGGTAGCAAGATACTCGTGGAACGTAGCTCTATCACATATTCGAAACACATCAAAATCCGTTATTCACAACCTTGACGTTCCCTTTGTGAGTCTATTTGGTAGCAAGACAATTAGATATATGTACTTTCTCGAAAACATGAAAAAATAACGTGTCAACGTGAGTTTTTGACTATTTGTGGTTGTCAAATACACAATATACTAACTATGAATAGTTAAAACTGCCGTAAGAAAGTGTATCGAGGATAAATCTCGGAAAATGGGGAGGAACTCATCAGACGAAAGATCGGCAAAATTGTTTGTGATTGTTCCTTAGAGAACAAAGGCCGAAGTTTACAATGAACCTACTATGCAGGGACACAAAATCTGTCAGGGTGATAGTGGGTCTACTAACAGGGCACTGCAGGCTCAACAAGCACATGAACAAAATGGGCTTGACAGAAGAAACGATGTGTAGATTCTGCCAATGCGAAGAATTAGTTAGGACGCGACTGTTACACATGGAAGACGAATATCCCGAGGCGAAACTATATACGGAAGAACCGCTCTCAAAGTTGTTAAGTCTAATGAAAGGAACAAAGCTGGAAAGCGTATTCTAAGGAGGCATGAGGACTACAATAGACCTGGAAAGGTCACAGTCAAGGAATTTCTTCTTCTTCTTAATCTTTTTACCGCTTCTACCTTTCGGTGTAGGGGTTCGGAGCCACCGAGCCGTATATGTACACGCATATACCGTACCGCTCCTGGCCCACCCAGTGGCATTTCCTTCATTTTCGCAGCTTATTAGAGGTCCAGATCCCTTTTTAGGATTTTAAACTGCTACGCTCTGCCGCTACCGGGTCTCGAACGCCGGCCCTTCGCACTGTGAAGCGCGAGTTTTACCACTCAGCCACTGAGGAGTTAAAGTCAAGGAATTTAATCTAATCTAATCCACTAGTCTCAGATCATCGTCATCCGATTTCACATACAAACAGCATGAATCATTATCATTAAAATCACATCGACTAATTCACTAGATCGCCGTGCTAATAAATATCGAATTTTTCAGGGAGACTAGAGCCATTATCAAGTTAAATGCAAACATTTCCCTTTCAAATTGATATGTAGTCATCACAGCGTGCTTTTTCACAGTTCAACCATTCTAACCAATTTTTGGACTTGCTTTCGTAGTTAGTATGCTTTATAAATATTAAAAATAGAATCCTGTAATAACGAACTATTCAACACTAACTTTCTTTTTGTATATTTATATGCTTTAATAAATTAGTATTAATTAAAGCATAACGGAAGTAGAAAATGTGTATGTACATATGTACATATTTACGTTTGTACCATACAATACACTGTTCAATGCTACATGGCTAATGGAACTATATTTTATTTATATTACATATTTTCCGCACAAGCATAATTGCAGGGAAAAATAAACTAATTGTCTCCTTTATAGCCAGTGGATCTAAAATGTTTTCCAGTCGTGTTTTAACTTCAGCATTCGTGCAAGCTGTAGCAATTATTTATTATAATTAAACCTACATGTCAAGCTCATATATAGAATTATTACCCTCTTATTCACCGTTACAATGAATCCAATTGCGTGCGTGTGGCTAATTTCGAAGCAAAATAAACTCGTAAGGGCAAATGGATGCATATATCTATCATAATGAGCGCGTCTAACCTCCCATTTCTTGGTTGAATAGTAATTTTATTGTTTAGATCTGGTGAAATCTGCTCGTAAAATTTGCATGTAACTATGTATGTTTACAGTATTTGTTTTATAGGACAGAAATTGCAGCCATAAGATAAAATAGAGAAAAAAATTACAACAAGCAGTATTCTTTCAGCAACTTAGGAGCATTTCTGAAAACATTCATGCATACGTATATAGAATGAATGTTATGTTTATGCCGTTATAAATCATAATAAACTACAATTATCATTTCTAAAAAGAGTTGGGTAAATAATTGCACGAAGTATATACATAATGCATATACTTGCATTTGCTGGATAATAGTGGCTGTTTGTAATGAACTCTAATAATCCAAACATGGTAGATAATTTCATACTTGTCACTACTGTTTTTGCGTACTACCTATAGTGATGCTTCGCTTGGTTAACTATTCTTCCCTATGTTTAAGTTGGCATGGCTTCCCTTCAGTCAGTGTCGGTATGAAAGTATAATGTTACATATGTATAAACATTACTGTCCCCTTTGAAAAGATAACCAAAGCAACATTGTCTCTAAAAGTACCACATTGATAAAGATCAATGTATAGTTGACTATACAAATATATAAAAATTATTAAAATAGAAAACAAAAGAAATAAACAAAATTTAGAACAATTGTTATTAAATACTTAAACAAAGAGATGCACTATTGTTGGTATTGTCTCACAATACCAACATCGTAGGAAATTATGTATTTCTATTTCAACTACACAAAATTTAGAGTACACACCTAGTCACATATTCCTTTTCCGTGGCTTATTTATACACTCGATTTCAACCTGAATCTTATTTTTAGTTTGTAATTGGGCAATTCATCGTGGAGGAAACCTACTCGCATCTTGTAAAACTCTTCGGGTGATTCTATCTCGGTTTGCAATTGTCTTGTGGGCATGAGTGACCTATTTCATATAAGGTTAACCTGATCACACACTTACTTATTTTATAATATACAACCCATGCGCAGAAAAGGCCGGACACTATTGTTCTATTACTAATTTCTTGGATATTTTACGTTCGCTGGTAAGTATGATTGCAATGCCTAGAATGGATATGCGAGTGTAAAACATTTTTATAATGCTTACACGGATACAATGTTGAGAGTGAAATAAAATATAGAGGTACTAGGAATGAATTTCTCCATACAAGAAACTGCTCGTTGAAGATTGGAACTTGTTATCGAGATTAGGCAGGCAGATATTGCAATACATACAATATTACAATACATATTTTTGAAACAACGTTTCACATCTGTCAAGTTTCTTGAAGTAGAACGTGTGGTTGTTAACAATGTAATAACTGGAAAACCTAACTTACTGGAACTAGAAAAAATATCCTCTTTTTGCTTAAGAAAGTGATTGATTTTGCCAAGTCTAACTTAATTAAGGAACGATTGCAAATGACATAACGTATCAATTTGATATTTAACAAAAGGTTACAAATGTATTCTTCGAGAGATCTTAAAGTTAAGTAAGTATCGTATATGTTTCATGGGCGTACGCCTTCTTTCCAAAATTAGATAAATGTAAGAACAGAAAGAAGTAACAGTGTACTAACAATAAGTCAAGTGAATGCAGCAAGTACCTAATCTAATTGCTAAATTTGTTCTTTACTCAAAATTTGTCTTACAATGATCGAACAATTTTGGTAATATATCCACTTGTGAGAAATAAATCCCGAATTCAGTTTATGAAGACCAAAATTTCAAAACAAACTGTAATGCACACTTGGTTTCGGAATCGTTAATTTTGCCAACATCAATCTCATACACAATTCAAATGTTTTTTGGTCAAATCAGGATCTATTGGGATGATAATGGTGCTTGTTAGTGCAGTTCTTAAGATGTTTCATCATCATTAGAGTTGGGCAAAGTCGGTTCAATCCCATCTGTCACTTGTCCTAACGGTACATTGCGTTGGAGCAAACAGAAAATTAGGTATATTTCATTTTCTCGTTAAGCGTGTGTAACATTCCGCAACATGTAGTTGGCAACTAAAGTGTTTACGGCGCATAAAATAATGGTAGAAGTACATTTAAAATCTGAACTAAAAATAAAACACTGTGGTTCACAATGAATGAAACAACGATTGCAAAACGATAACGTATTTTTGTACGGATATTGAAAACAAATTGACTTTCTGTGCCGTACCTTTTATAGAGCACTGGAATTGACCAAAGTTACTGCACAGACAATAGCATCCCATCCCATAGCCATCCTAAAAATTTACAGTAGAACCGTACCAAGCACGTTTGTTCGTGACGGATGGACCTTAAGCTGTAAACACGTTTCCTCCTACATATAACACGTTTAACATACTGTGCATCATAAACAACAAAAAAGTTTTTCTTAAGGGGTTAGACCGGTGTAAAATCTTCAAAAAATAGAAAAAAAAAATTTTTGCTCTAAAAATAGTTTGAAGCCTGTAGATTATCGATCTAAAGGTCCCAAGTTTAAATTCTAATTAGTTTCTGAGTTATAGAGCCTATAACAGACTCGTACTTGCGCGCCGGATGCTCGAGATTGGCGGTGCGCCCAAGACGAGTCTGTTGTGGGCCTGTGTGAGCATTTATTACAGACTTGACTAGGAGACTAAAAGAGACTAGGAGGATAAAAATTCAATAGAAGAAATGAAAACTGCAATATGGGCAACGTTACAGCACACATCGTTAACTGACGTAAACCCCAACATGAAAACTGTCTGCCCGGGCCAAGTTCTTGGTCCTGGCAAGTAGCAAAGGCGACAAATAAATTAAGTGAATACACTCACAAATCTGCTCTTCATCTTAATGTTATAGAGACAATTACTCCTATCTACAAGGAACTTAGCAACAATGATTTGTCAGGGCGCTGTTTAGGTGCTTACACTCAAAATTCGAACGTGAGTCTGAACGCGTTAATTTGGACCTTCGCTCCAAAATAACATTTAGTAGTGTCACATGCTTTAAAACTGCTGTCAATATTGCCTGCAGTATATTCAATAATGGTTATTCAAGTATTCTTTTAATTATGAATACCATGAATATAGTCATCGGGCCGGTTACAGCAAGCATTTGCGAAGTCTTGGACGAAGCACGAATTTCGATTGCTGAGGCATCTACGTTCAAGGCATCTAAAGAAGGTCGTATTTTAAGGCGGTAGAGCAAAGGAGGAAATGACGATGAGGGAGAAGACTATTACGAAGCTGGCACGGCAGATTAACCATAAAAATAAAAGAGTTTGCACTATACAATACAGCCAAAATCAAACCAAAAGTTCAAAAATACATTTTTTAGCCAATTTCAATAAATTTTTAATTCAAAGTTCGGTCAATGCTTAGGGAATGCAATATATTTAAGTAATATATTTTCTGTTTTGGGCTCAGACGTTCGACTATGGTGGAATAATCGACACCAATAAACGCTACGAAAACAAATTACTTTTCCTAACATGGTAATAAATGGTATTAACATTATTAATTTTGTTTTGATTTTATGGATTTTATATCGTCATAGTGTACTTAACTAAACTACCAAATTGCAAGTGTACAGCTTTCTTATTTCTTTGTCAATCCACACTTGAAAATTACCTACTTTTTCGTCCGGTCACACCAGTCTAAGCTGTTAAATTTTTTATATAATTTAATATTTTAAAATTTAAAATTTTTTCTTAAAGTTTTCGAAATTTCAAAACTGTAAAAAATTTAAAATTCTAGAATTTTTTAAATTTCGGAAACTTTTTAAAATTATAAAATATTAAATTTTAACTTTTTTACAATATCTCCATTGTGTGATGGTTTTTCTTCTATTCTGTTGCTGTATTGCTGGTTCTCGGCTCTTATATGACTCTCTGAAGATGAATTAAATATAATTCGAAAGCTTAGAGTCTAAAAAGAGAGCGTTTTATTTGAACTCATCCCTGGCTGCGATCCCCAGTAGTTTGACCAGCTTTTTACTTTTGTTATGAAGACGATTCGAAATATATATATATATATATACATATATACATATATACATACATTTTAAGAATTCACAAGTTGTAATGCATGCCTAATTTATAGCTCGGAAGTTCCCTTTTGTTATTGGAAGAATTTATAACATTTATACGATCGCTCGAAGCCACATCATATGAACTAATTGATTCTACAGGCTAAGAAGTCGCTGAGAAATAATGTTTGGTTTTGCGTAAAAATTCTGATGACGTCAATCTTTCTGGTGACTGTTTTTGAGTGACATTCATTTATACTTGAAATTTGAATATCTTATCTCGATTGATGCCGAACATGCTTCTTGTACATAGAGAGACACTTTTAGTGGTAATCGCCAAAATTTATCAGAATCGACCAAAGAAAGGTACCCAATATTCCGATTTTACAATAGGTTTGAAGACCTGTCCAACACTACTTCCATAACAAGTATCGACTTTTCACTTCATATTTATTACTATTAGGTAATAATTGTGTTTAATACAGTCGAAGTTCGTTCATAATAAAACAAATATTAGCAAGGGTCAATGCCACACTAACCAAGTTTGATGCTTTCGATAACCAAACACTACAGAACTAGTTTCTACATAGGTTTTCTTGTTTTCGAAAAGTTTAGTTTCGGTTTGGACATAGCGTACAGAGCAGTTAGAGATATGAAATTCTTCATTAAGCACTTTCACATTATGCCACTTTTTTTCTATTTTCTTGTATGATTACTAAAAAGTCGACGGGGTATGTTCGATATTTTCCACTACTTATGTTTATGATACTTTTCCAATAAATTCTCGCATTTTCAGTATATTCATATATTATTATTATTATATTACATTTATAGTATAATATTGAAGCAATGCACTTAAGATATGGTTCTGTTTTAATTTTACTCCACTTCCTTATAAGCGCATCTCAATTGTGTTATTAATTCCAACAGATTTTGTGTCTTGTGGTAGGTATACACTAAACATCATTATTCTAATTATGCACATATACACGATTTACCATAACTAATGCGTCACATTTTTTTAATTTATGGAGTAAAAGCAAGTTAATGAGTAAAAAAACAGAAAAAAGAAGAACCTAACCGGTTGTTTCGGTACCGGATCCCCGACTAATTTATTGCCGGAGATGTGTCGATGCACACTCGACGTTTGCGACCATATAGTATAAGTAATAGATGTCTCTCGTAAACATACACTTGATCTTATTCAAAATATTGACCTAATTTTACTATCGTTTACATATCGTTTTTATATTACTCGATGTGCATGATAAAATAATTTCCGGCTTTCCAGTAATAGTAGAAATTTTTCTTTCTTGCCAATATTGCATTTCTTATCAACTTTCTTCTGTTTTAATTTTAGGCATAAGTTATAAATGATTTTTCAAAACTCAAATTAACGCAGAAGATTATATGCGGTAAACATGTCAATGAGTGTAAAGAAAAAGTGATTAACCTTCCTATACGCACGTCAAAATGAAAGACGTATACTATACTATATAAATCGGTCTCACAGACCGTATGCGTGAATATAGGAAGGTTAAAGAAACGTGAGTTATGAGTCATAAGAAACGTTCGAAGGGATTACCGCCTGTGACGCTCGACGTAGGTAATAATTATAATTCGTAAGCACGAGTGTTTTCTTTCTTATAGTTTCTAACGCTTTGTTTAGAATAGTTTGTGTTTCATCGAGTATGTTTACTCCCATCTCATAAATTAATGAATTTAGATGTGCTCACATCTAAAAAAGCAATTTTATTTAAGTCAGACAAAGGCGGGCCCGGTCCAGTCGGCTTATACGGATTGTTGAAGGGTCCGCACAAAATAGGAAATTACTAGTGTCTAGCTACTACCAAGAAAATAAGCAGTGATACATGAAGGTATTTACTGGAATAAAAATTCATAAATGAATTTAGATAAATAATATTTTGTTTTAGTAAGTGAGATGTAACAAAAGCTTGTAGAAAATTTAAAATCCACTTGCCTTTGCTGTACATATTCACCGAGTTTTGGAGCACTGTTTTGGAGCACAGCTTTTAAGTGATCAAAGAAATAAAAAGAGACGACGCCTTCTGCCAATTCTTTTTTTGGTCTCTCTACGTGATTTATTTGTTTTTTAATCGTTATAAAATGCTTCCTGTATTCTTAAATGAATCGTAACGGGCTGGTGATCAAATACTTTATGTCATCCAATCAAGAAATCGTCTCTAAAGATTCTTCTTCTTAGATTCAGTCACAATAGTTAAAAATTACGTAGAATATTTTGTTGTTGTGAGGATTACGGCAACCGGTTCAGCGATACAGAGTCCCAATAAGCCCAAAAACTTTATAAACTTTGTCGAAAACAGGATGCAGAATATGTACAGAGAAGCTCGTATGCAAACAAAAAAAATGTAGTAACGGTATTAGTTTTTCTAGACAGAAAAAGTGGTATATATAAAGATATTCCTGATAAACTTTAGCATTACCATTGATTCCTAATTTGGTGTCTTTTAAAAGTTATATCTACGAATAGGGCGGCTAATCCAACTTGGATGTCTCCAAGCACGTATTTTGGAAACAAAGTGGTGGACGGAACAGTTATGAAGCAAAGTGTCGACACTTTGACTTGCATTTGTTGTAGAAGGGACGCATTACAATATCGTAATGATTTTGGTGTGAATTGTCAACACAAGGTATTTGTTCAATCCAAATTGATGTGCCAAGTGCTATTCTATTTGTAGTTATAATTTTGAGATGTAAGACTACAAAATCTGGGAGCTGAGTTATCTAAATGAAATCAATCTACTATATGAAAAATATTATTGATTATAAACATGAATTGGTGACAGCGAAATGAAACAAAATATAATGAATTTTATCAGATCTATGCTCGTTAAACCGTTAAAGGCTGATCATATAACAATAACAGAAACCAATTCTTCAATTTGCGCAAAAGTTAATTAACCTTTTTCTAGTGTACAGTTTGCAGATTGAGGGTACGTGTTAAGCATTTAGGAAAATGGAAAAGTTAATTTAGAACTTCATCTCATATTTATGGCGTACAATTTTACCGGAGGTTAGTGTGTCGAGTTTCATCTTTCAGAGCTATTATTTTCGTAAACAGATAGTAAAGAATTGGAGGCGATAAATTTCGTAGGCACAAATACGCAACTAGAAGAACTTTCATTTCACTTGCGAATAACGGACGGCGACGTATACGCAAGTAACACGTTAATTTGCATAGTAATCGTCTTCTGCGAACTCTTCCACCGATTCTTTCAGACAGTCTGGTATGACAAACGGTTCTAAAACACTATGGTGCGTGAAAGATAATGCATCGCGATGCCTCGTTTAGATTAATAAATAAGTCTCGTCTTCGTCAAAACAACCGTTTCTATTCTCCATGGAGTTATATAAATGCTATAAAATTGCAGATGAACAGCACGGCTTGACTAGAGAAATGGAAAAGTAAAAGTTTAACTTAGGAAGATCTAGCGTTTCTTTACTTTTTTCAGAAAGAGTATTTTCTTGTCGTACAACATGTAATTGATTGCAGCTGCAGCAGTCGTTTCGTTGTGTATTACTTCCTTGTAATGAGGAATAACATTTATGACATCCTATTATCCCTTCTCAATTTGCCTGAAGCTAATTTCATGTATGCTCATACGAAGAAAAAGCAACGAGGAAAATTTTTATTGAGATATTCATGGCGGCAGAGAATAAAAACAGTTGCATATTTGGTACCGTTGTTGTTAGCTCTATTCTACTTTTGAATTACTTGCTTATGGTCAAGAATGTTATGTATAGTATTAAACCGTTTTAACGCTATTCAGGTGTCAATCGAAGGAAATTTCTCCTAGGTATTGAATATGTGAATCATTAAATATATTTATTGGATTGAGAAATTATAACCATATATGTCTTAATGTAGTTTAGTTATTATATTATTATATTGTAATTAAGTATCTGCATTTAGATAGGGAGAAAGCTATATCAAATGAAAGTTTGCATTGATACTAAACAATATTTTTTTGTTACCTATATCAAAAATCTTCGGTAAACAGAAATAAACTAGAGTTTTTTAACAAGCTTGAATGTTTAGAAATTTCCAATGGTATATGGCACGACAAAAGCCAAATGCAAAGTAAAACAGATAAACTAAAAGCTGTCGCTGAAAGTGTAAACAGAGTAGCTTTCACTAAAATTAGATACGAAAATAAGAGAAGGTGGGAGGATTTTGTTAGTTGGAAAGTATTAGGTATAGGTAAAACTTGGGTACTAGCCAAACTATTACAAGAAATTTAAATGGGTAGGACCTGCATCGAGAAACTAATAAGAAATCTAATCAGAGGAGTACTAGAATTATGTAGGGCGAGAGTGGTGAAAACATGCGGGCAGAACTACTTAAAGAAATACGATGCTGATTATTAGCTGTCTCATTATCTATGACTATGTATGAAACATCTTGAGGAGTTCTCTTTGCGTTTGGTGGAGCTACAGGTTCAAAGAAACCCCGTTAAGTTATAGCGAAAATAATGATTAAGAACAAGAAATTTCTAAACAGTGAAGTGATCTCCTAGGTCGGTCAGTGTTGTACGATTAGTTACCGTAGAAACTTGGGAATATTTACCTTGGACTTGTATAGGTTGCTATTTTCCAGATGCTTTTAATATCCTTTGAACGATTTCCTCGATCTATTTACAGAATAATTCCATTCTATCTTAGTTTAATAGAATACTTTATTATTTTAGAAGATATTCGTGTCTTTACCCTTAAAACTATTAAAGAGAATAGGGCCTATATTATTTAGTCTTGACGATGACAACGATAATAACATCTAGAGAACACATGAAGAATCGCATTTATGAATAGACACAATTATAAGTAGTTAAGACAGGCGCAACATGCAAACAGGATGAAGGAAAGTAGAATTTCACAGAAACTTCCCCACGTAAAAATGCTGAGCTCTACCAATACAGTAGAGCAAGCATTTTACATAAGGCGAAGACACTATGCTGAATTCTGAAAGATAAATCTTATTGTTAAGTAGGCTCTAAAATGTGTCTGGAAATAATACGACTTCTAATCACTTAAAGTGTTATTGTCTGGTGGGCAAAGACACAATGTGTTAGACAATGTATTTGTATAACAATAATTCAAATATTCCCGCCATTTAAATTTTTGTATAAAATTATATTTAATATCGTTGATTGTCCTACGTGCCTATCCAACGTAAATTTTAACGTCCCACGTTTTTCGGCCAGGCATTAGGTTACGTTCAATATGGGTACCTCCCGATCTAATGCTCTGGTGCAGGCACCTTTGTGGTATATGTGTAAAAACGCTGACGTTTACTATAGCGATATTTTTATTGGTAAACTAAAAACAAATTAAATGCACCATTCCTTTCTATATTGTGCATTATAGCACATTACCATGTTATTTTTTTTTATATTGTTGTTATAATTACTTTTATTTAGTGTATTTTGTAACTCGCTATTGGTTTTGGTATACTGTTGCATTAGGTTCAAGTTGATTTTTATTTATGTTTTGTGTTTCCTGTAATTGGGTTGTTGTACCTGTTTGGAAATTAAACGTTATTATTATTATTATTATTATTATTATTGTCTCAGTGTAATAGATACGATACCATGCACTCCACTCCACTGGATAGCGTAATGAGGAATGGCGTACGTATGGCATCAGCGATGATTTTAGATATAATTTAGAAAATCGATTCAAAGATAAAGAAGAGTTCACTAATTATCGGATTCGGTACTTAGTTAGACAAGGTGATCAACTTATGTTAGAGAAGTGTTTCAGCGTCTCCAGCGGGGGAGGGAAGCATTGGTGTAGCCTTCTACCGACATCGACAGGACGAAATTGTTGGTAATATCAGAGAACATTCTACCATTTTCTAAGAAAAGGAATGTATGAAGGAACTGCATGGAAAATAGATGCGAAAAGAAATATATCGTCACAGCTCCAAACTTGAACTCTGAAAACAAATTTATCGCATTAGAATTAAATATTGTTTACCGTGCGTGATTATTTTTTGATAGCTAAGGTAGTTCGTGTAAACCAAACATATGGTGGTGTTAGTATGTAAATGTAAATAAGCAGAACATTGTAATAAAGAAGAAGAGAAAAGTCACCCCTTAAAACCAGCAGAGTCGCAGAACATTGCCATAAGGCCTTCAAAATATCCAAAAGCAGATGTCAAGGATTTGTATCATTCTAGACATTGGTATATGTATACATATTTAATTGTATTTACTTAAGAGTTCCTTTATTCACTCTTCTTACTTAACTTACAATAATTAGAATTTATATTTGAGATTGTTGATTCACATAAATATTTAAGCGCTTCGTAATGATATTCCGACGACGTTATGGTGATATTAGTGTTCAGTTGGACTAATCATCTAACTCAATTAAATGTACGAAAAGGTTACCTCTGTCCTTAATTACGCTTTCACTTCGAAGAAGCAATTGTACTTAATGATTCTTTTTCGTAAGTACCCTGTTCAACAAAATACATTAATAATAAATGAAACTATTGTATCACTAGTCTATAAAAGGTTCCACAAACCAACATTACTCCTAAAAGGGAGTTTCAATTTGCTCAGAGTAGATTAACTCCACACGTTTCGAAATCGCGACTTTTGTATTGCGTAGTATACTTTACGTGATAGCTTTAAACATATGTAAGTTTAAATATATTGTTAAAATGAGTGAAACCGTGTTTTACTTGCGGCATCACATGTAAGCTAACTGATAACGTCAAAACCAGCGAAATTGTTTCTTCCATCACAGAAGAAACAACCCCCTTCAAACCAAGAGAAGGCACAACCAGAAAACGTTTAAAGTTGAACCTGCCCATTTCCATATCACCCTTCTCCCTCCCAGTCGAACTGAACAAACGAAAATACCCAATATTAAATCGCCCCATTTTATTCTTAAAATTAAACCGCCTCTCCAAAGGAAAACATTCAGAGCCAAATTAATATTCAAAAACAACAAAGCTGGTCGACACCATTTGAACGTCAACGTTATTTGTTGACACGGTTCTTCCTTCAAAGTCCACAAACTTATCGCTGTTTTCCAACCAAAGTTGCTCAAGCTGGACCACTTCTTCCTTCGTCACAAAACCTAGTCGAAACAACTATTCGGAAACGTTCAATATTGAACCACCCTGTCCTCAGAAAACTTGAAAGGAATAATCACACTTACAAACGGAAACGCTCAAAACAGAATTACCCTCGAAATAAACAAAACTCTCCTTCTTCGTCTTAGGTCTCTTAAGTTTTCAAAAATCTGATAAACATTGGCCAAATGCAAACACAAAATTTAAGTACACGTTTCTTTAAATTTCTTGAAGTCCAAATCCATTCACTGGAAAGTCGTTACCCGAGATACCCAAATTAAATCCCGCCGTTCCTCTCCAGGACGCTCTCTAAATGCAGGCACCAAGTCGAACTACCTCTTCTTATCAATTTATAACAATTTCTGCAACGGGAAAATTGCCTCAATGAAAGGCGCCATATTAAGCCACATTAATGGACAAAAGATACGGCGTCGAAGATGCAGTTAATGATTGGGGAAAATCGTATAATATTTACCAGCCGTAGATTATACTGTTTTGGAAAATTGACTGAGTAAGGCTAACGCTTGATTTGAGCTGTAGGGCAATAAAAACAAGATCTTAGATATGTATGCATTTAGTAATAATAAATATATATAATATAATAGATACATGTATCATAGTATATTTTGTTCTGTGTATTTCTTTGACAGAATCCATAATTGGAAATTGTAGTGCAAAAAATAAAAAAGAACATTGCATAATTTCGTAGTTGTGTATATTGCTGAACTTTAATTGAACTGAATGAATTTAAATACCCCGTTGTATGTAGATTTACAAAAATCGAGAACTAATTAGAAGTAATTTCTAAAACATAATACATTTCGTTTATTGTAGAAATCATGCGAAAATTGAGATATAAAAAAAAGATAATAAAAAGTAGAGATGGGACATTCGAATCCGCGAATCCTCGAATCCATCGAATCCTGAAAAGATTCGAGATTCGAAAACTCGAATCTTCGCACGATTTTCGTAATTCGAATCTTTCGAATCCAAAAAAAAAATAATAATAATGATGACTCATGTAATCACGACACATATGAATCACTGACTAGAAAGATCTCGACGATTCTCTTTTCATGTGCTTCATGTGTTCATGATTTTCATGTGCAATATTTGCTGTTTATCTATGTTAGCTCTCCCTTATTCTCATTCACAAAAAGTTTCTGAAAAGATATCGGTACTGTTATTGATATATTAATTTCCATATGCTAAGGAAATTAAATATAAATAAAAACTTGTTGCATAATCATCAAGATTTTAACATAATTTATCTTTTAATATTGTGTAATTTGTTTTTTTTTAATTTCATTTGTAATATAAATATGTTCAAAAAAAAAATCTTTTTTAATAAATATTTTTAAAAACTGTATCGTTTTTAATTAAAGTAGCTTTAAAATTTTCCTGTAAAATTGTTTTTCCTCTCTGTCCTTTCTTATTATTGTAATTATAAGATGGATTCGAGAGATTCGAGATTCGAAGGATTCGAGAGATTCGAGAATCCTTTAGGATTCGGATTCGGATTCGGATTCGAGAAAATTTGGATTCGTCCCATCTCTAATAAAAAGTGTTATATAAATATCTCGACTTTTATTCCATCAAATAGATTTATAAGGTACCTTAGGAGAAACTTAAGACGCGATTGATGGAAAAGCGATACTTTTTGCAGTGATAAACAAATGAAATACAAACACCAAAGGTAGCAAGGAAAATTAAAAAATTATTGTTTGATAGATTCCGACGAAGAAAAGCTCAGTAGGTTACAATGAGTTGTAGTTCAATAATTCTACGCAGGTGCTACGACATTCTATGGGCGTATCTATGATTCGTATGCAATCGTGCGTATCTAAATAGAGCTCAACTATGCATAGAAGATCTAATATCTAATGTGCAGATCTTTGTAAGTGTATAATATCTATGTATGTATAATATATTCACTATAGATCAAAGCAGCGAATAATATACATATCTATGTACATATGTGTATACAGTATTCTCGAACATTGGTTTAACTAGAGCTCATTTCATTCCTCCTTCAAATATTTAATTCTTTTTATTAGAGATGGGACGAATCCAAATTTTCTCGAATCCGAATCCGAATCCGAATCCTAAAGGATTCTCGAATCTCTCGAATCCTTCGAATCTCGAATCTCTCGAATCCATCATATAATTACAATAATAAGAAAGGACAGAGAGGAAAAACAATTTTACAGGAAAATTTTAAAGCTACTTTAATTAAAAACGATACAGTTTTTAAAAATATTTATTAAAAAAGATTTTTTTTTGAACGTATTTATATTACAAATGAAATTAAAAAAAAACAAATTACACAATATTAAAAGATAAATTATGTTAAAATCTTGATGATTATGCAACAAGTTTTTATTTATATTTAATTTCCTTAGCATATGGAAATTAATATATCAATAACAGTACCGATATCTTTTCAGAAACTTTTGTGAATGAGAATAAGGGAGAGCTAACATAGATAAACAGCAAATATTGCACATGAAAATCTAAACACATATTTTAGTATATAAAAGAAAGCACTCAACCTAAAAGAAATAAGTGAGAATTTTAATTCAGATTTTTATTTAAGAAAACCAGCTTTCGAACTCGCTCTGGATCCAACCGACTACGTTTTTTATCCACTATGATGCCTGATGTGCTGAATATCTTTCTGAAATCACTGTTGATGGTAGTGTAATTAAGAATTTTTTTGCTAGTTTCATCAAATTTTGGTATTTTGTGTTGCCCTTCCAGTATTTAAAGATGTCTGCAGTTGGTGGGAGCAGTGGTTCTGCTAAATAGGCATTTATTTCTTCTTCAGGAGATGAACTGTAATCCACATCACTGCAGGTAGCTGGGGTCATCAACTGAGAATAGTAACTCCACATACTATGACCTTGTTCAGTTAAAGATATATCTGTGGCATTTGCTTGAGTTTTCTCTGATGACTGCAGATCACCATTTGTTTGCATACAGATGGATGAAATTTCATTAGCCAGTGTCAATTTAGCTTGCTCAACGTTTTCTTTATTCAAAAATACATTCCCTTTGAATCGGGGATCCAGTAAAGTACCAATAGTATACAATTTCTCTGTCTCAACAGAATGGTAGCGCCTATTTAGTGACGCAAGCAAATCATTTCGGAAACCCTGTACTGAACCTAATTTTGGTTTGAAATTTTCTAGAGCACGAATGGTGCTATTCACTAAAGGAATTATTTCTGAAATTGTCACTTTACTTGAGCTGGCCACAAATGTAGCTTTATCAAACACTTCTAATATTCGTATAATATCTTCAATAAGTTTCCACTGTCGAGGACAAAGGTCTATCTGAATATTCAAGTCAGAAGCAGACAATAAAATGCCTTGCTTTTGTTCCACAAGTCGATTGAGCATGTGAAGCTGAGAGTTCCATCTAGTCGGCTCGTCTTGTATTAAACGACGACCTTTAAGACCTAACTTAGCTTGAGCAGTTTTTAACATTTTTGTCGCTTTAGAAGAGTGTTTGTAATGTCCCACAATATTCCGACAGGATATCATTATTTCCTTAATTTCATTCTTATTCAGTAAACCATCTTTTATAACTAACTGAAACGTATGGGCTAGGCAAGGCAAGTGGGTGAAGATGCTACGCTCTAAAGCTGCAACCATATTAGGACCATTGTCTCTCATGAAGCATACAACTTTTTCTGTAAGATGCCATTCTTTTATTATGTTGCTAATGAAAGTTTCTATAGCAGATGCTGTATGTGAAACCTCTAAAAAGGAATAGATTCTAAGCACAAATGATGGTACTCAAAGTTTTCATCTACAAATTGCACTGTCAGGCTTAGGTAGTCATCAGATGATGTTGATGTCCACATATCTGTTGTGACTCCAATGTATTCAGTATTTTTTAAAAGTTCCTCGACTTTCATTTTTTCTTCTTCATACATATCTGGAATTACCTTTTCAGAAAAATGTTTCCTACATGGGATGACATATCTTGGTTCAAGATGGTTAATCAATTTTTTAAACCCCTTATCTTCCACTATGGACAGTGGTTGATTATCTGTACATATCATTTCAGCAACCAATCTGGTAATTGTTTTGCCTCTTTGCGCACCACGCACCTTTTATATATCATATATCAAGAGTTTCGAGAATAATCCAGTATTAGAGCTCAGTCATCCAGAACCGACGAGACTATTCAAGACGAGATAGTTGCTAGAATTTACGAGAGAGCGCAGGATGTTAATTAGAATCACATAAAGAGCGATAGATGGTATTAGTGTAGCATATATGGTGTTTAAAATATAAAACTTGACTGAACTGACTTAACATGATATAGTCTTAGCTAGTTATTAGAACTAAATGTACATAAGTTAATAAGTTTTCATAATTTTTGTAATTAGATTAGTTATATTATTTGCTGTCTGTATTTGACATGTTCCATACCTTTACTGGTCTCAGGAATAAAGATATTTATTTATTAAAATACCACAAACATTAGGAAAGCATGCCAGCTTATAAATACTTTGTGGCTGAAAGAACGAGAACCGAAGAGAATCGTCGAGATCTTTCTAGTCAGTGATTCATATGTGTCGTGATTACATGAGTCATCATTATTATTTTTTTTTGGATTCGAAAGATTCGAATTACGAAAATCGTGCGAAGATTCGAGTTTTCGAATCTCGAATCTTTTCAGGATTCGATGGATTCGAGGATTCGCGGATTCGAATGTCCCATCTCTACTTTTTATAATTGCTCTTGATGTTTTGGTTAACGCGAATTATTCGGCTTGAATCACGAAGAATAATAAATCAAAGGCATAATAGATACTCCCGTTTAACACGAACTGCGAACTGAAACAAATGGGTAAATCGCCTATGTACTGCACTCGTCTCTTTCTATTTCATAGTATATTTTAAATGAGTCCCTGATAGTGTCGCTTGTAGAAATGTGTGCAATAAAAGTCAACATAGAGGTCGATAGATATTTCCATGAAACGTACAATTCTGAAAGAAGTAGAAACTGGTGTCCGAACGGAAACAAAAATCGCGGAACTATACGATATTCCAAAGTCAACCATTATGAGAAATAAAGCTAGAATATAGGCTACTGTTACAGCTGGTTCTTTGAAACGACTTGGTAAAGCAACATACGAAGATATTTTGGGAACGAACTTGTGGTATTGTTTAAAAGGGCAAGAAATTCAAATGTTCCACCATCTGACCGATCACTGAAGGAAAATACCAAACGGCATAAACATTTTCGAATGTTTAGACCAGGGATCTCCAAACTACGGCCCGCGGGCCAGATCCGGCCCGCCAGTGTCATCAATCCGGCCCGCGACAGCTAATAGCTTATTGTTGTTGTGATAAGTTGGATAAAAAAACTCAGAATGATAACTCGGATTTATTTACTTGCTAGGTAAAGCTTAATGACAAGTATAATACGCACAAAACTCACTGAAGTAATCAGTATCGCCCCAAGGCTGAAAAGTTTGGAGACCCCTGGTTTAGACGAATGGCTTTGGAGTATTTAAAAAAAAGGAATATTTCTTCTCATGTTTTAGATGTCGAAACGAATAAAGAATGGTTTAAAATTTTCTATAATATACGAGAATTACATGACGAAAGAGATGTTTTTAATCTTGATTAAACAAGTGTATTTTACAAATTCGTATGGCACTGGCAAAAGTAAAGAACGTTTACATTATTATACTCATCAGAACAGTGTCTGGATGAATTCAATATTATATCGCATATGGCTGATCAAGTTTCGGGATCAAATGGCTACCAAGAACAGAAATGTACTTTTTGCATCTAGACTAGATTTTCCAAAGGTTAAAATAATATTTCTTTCAATGTTATTTGAATACCAGGCCTGTGGGTTACGCCCTATTTAGCAATGAATCACGACAATCGAATTTAATAGGACTGGTGTCATGGGATGATGTGACGAAACCATCACTAAGAAGTTTAAGAAAGCTTGGGATATTACTGGGCCAAAACTAACTTCAATACTTTCTCCTCTCTCTTAAGACCCTGAAAATTGATAGGTAATAGAATCGGCGGATAACATGTCGTTCTCCGAATATTTCGTTGTGGACAATAACGTAGAAGGTTATGCTTTAAATGAAGACGTTGAGAACGGAAACAAATAACCTGACATTGATAATGAGAAAATAGTTGAAAAACTATCAAAAAGTGAAATTTCACATGTGTTATAAACATTACAGATATTTTCATAAATCATGGGTGCATTAAACGTGGATTTTTAAGACAATTTTGACTAATTAAGAAGAGAATGCTTAAAGCAGTGTGTGCCTAAATAAAAGCAGAAGATAATAGATTTCTCAAACCAGCATATGGAGTTACTATATATATATATATATATATATATATATATATATATATATATATATATATATAAATCAATTGCTGTTCGTTTGTCTCGCTAAAACTTGAGAATGGCTGGACCGACTTGGCTGATTTGGTGAGAAATATATATGATAAGTAACGGAAAATACTAAAAACGGCAATTTAATTTTATATTGTTATAACAGCTGTCATGGTGCGCGCAAAGATAATTAAGGTTATGACATTTGTGATTGTGCGCGCATGAATAATTGTTATGTCATAATAGAAGCAAAGTCAGCAATATTCATCACAGTGTTATTTACGATGCCGCGAGCGAGAAGATTGAATCTTTCACAGCGAAGCCGTAATACAAATAGACTGCGGAATATTGCGAATGAATCCACTGCAGATGAAGAAGAAATCGCACGAGAGAAGGGCGCCGTGTTAGTACGACCCGACTTCGTGCTTCACAAACACAGGAAGAAAGACAGCCCACACGTGAAACGGTTGGTTGGCAATGAGGTATCGTTGAGCAGAACACAGAGATCAACAACGTCGAGCCGCAAGAAGGAAAGGTTTCAAGTGTTAATTTGAATCGAGGAGCGTTTCAATACGATTCCACAATTGACTACAGCTCGCACCCTGGCAAATACTTCATGAACATCATGCATTGATTCGGTTGTTGGAAACTGCGTTGGATCGCATACCAAGTGATGACTATAAAGTCGTGATTAGAGCAAATAAACTCCCCGCTGGAACACACGAACGACAATTTAACGCTCCGACAATAGATGAAGTCGCAGAATATAGTACATCACAAGGTGCTTCAATGAAGATAATCGACACGAGTGCAACCAATTCTGCAAATAGGTTAACAGAAAGTTGTGCTACAACGATACGCGAATCATTTGGTTTACACTCAATAAAGCTAATGCTTTGCTCTCACGTGAATTTGCTCCTTTTTGAACTTTTATTCAACCTAATTAATTTTATCTTAATATAAACAAGTTAATAAAACTCAGGTAATAACTTAAGACAACATTTATTAATTCTAAGGCAGTACGACGTTCGCCGGGTCAGCTAGTCTGTATATATAAAAATGGATCGTGGTTTGTTCGGATGCTTCAAACTTGAAAACGACTGGACCAAATTGGATATTTCCTTCTGAGAGTTTTTTTCGTAATTGCTACGCGAAGGTTTAGGAAAAAAGAAAAGTCGAACAAAATTTGGGCAAAACGAAGTTTGCCGGGTGACCTAGTATGATATTCTGATATATATATATATATATATATACATATGATAATATAGATTCTTGACCGATGTGTGCCATGTGTTTATATATACACCTATATATATATATATGATAATATAGATTCTTGACCGATGTGTGCCATGTGTTTTACTGGCCGACATGTTTTCGTGTGACTGAGAGACTTGGGGTTTCATTTTGAAAAAGATTAATGTAACTGGATTTCAAAAAGAATTTTATTATGATGACTTTCAAAAATTTCCTGTGACGTCGTTGGAATTAATGCCATTTCGACATTGAAAAGGAGGAGAACATGGCCTCGAAACATCTGTCACACTGCTTTTACCCTTGGAATAAATAATAATAAATTGACTGTTCACTCAGAGCATTTTTCTTACACACACACACACACACACACACACACACACACGCACACACACACACACGCACACACACACACACGCACACACACACACACACACACACATATATATAGTAATATATAAAGGGCTTCATCCAGGCCAATATACAGTAATAAAATATGAAATTTTGACTCTATGCAAAATTTAACAAATCTCGGGTGACTTCGACAAAATCCCTATTTGTTTTGTATTTTTGCATTTTAACTATAGAAAAATAAATATTCTGTATAAGTTGTAAAAAATGAATATAAGTTTCTAATAAAGTATTTTATTTGCAACAATGCAAAACAAATACTGATTTAGTCAAAATGACCCGATATATCTTAAATTTTGCAGTCATAATTTCATATTCTAAACAATTTTTCCCAATACTATCTTTTCGTATTGGGCTTGGATTTCCACACTAATTTCCATTACCTTTTGCCTTGGGTCAGGTATTTTATTTCATCCGTTCCGGGTTTGTTTACATCTTTCTCTTTAACTCTTGCTTCATATATTTATTTCACTAGTCTGTCATTATTTTGGAGATAGTTTCCTATTTGATTTATAAATTTTAGTATTTATTTGCTATTTCTTCACGACTTGAAGCTCTTCCCTAATTTAGTTTTTTCAATACGTCATTCAGTTTTTTAATGTAATTTCGCCTAACGGTTCTATATTGTGCTTTTACCTCTGGTCCCTTCATGTTTCTAACTGCTGAAGGTGCATTTGTAGTTTCTGAAAATATTCTTTTTCCATAATTCTTCTGATATTAGATTTTTTTATACGTTTAGTGTTTATATTTTTGAGTACGTCTTTATTGTTTCTTATTTATCCTAGAGTTCTGCACAGAAGCTTCTTCTATAGTTATTTATCATTTTCGTCCTAAGGTCTGAACAGGTGTTTTATTTATCGTACAAATACACAAAATGATTTAAAATAACAGAGGATTATCAAGAAACGTCTTTTACAGCATACTTATCCGTAATCCGTAAGTTTCACGACCGCGTGATTATAGATAAATTTGAACTTATAAGTATATGGAAGAAGACAAGGAAGTAGTTAACTTTATTAGTCGTATAAATACGTGATTATCCTTTTAGAAAGAGAAGTCGGTAAGTATTCTTTCAAGACGTGAAACACTAAGGAAATGGATTTGAAATCACAACAAGCATATATCAATTTGAAAAGCAATAAAGTGATTGCTAGGTAATTGTCGTGTGCATAAATCACGAGTACAAGAGGGGTATACTTCCTAGAGAGTTCACAAAATTCGATTTACATCGCAACTTGTATCAATAACAATTTCACATGATTAAAAGTGAGCTTCATTTTTGTTAATTAATAATTAGCAATTACATTTATATGACAAGGTCAATCGGATACCATTGCATCCGTCTTCAAGGAGAAATAAAATATAGGAATATGGAATATGTATACAAATATTTTATACCGGATTGATAATAGCTTTATAGCAATTTTTTCGTAAAAGTCAAATTTTGACAAAGATGAGATATGGTAATAACAGCAAGAACTGCTGTGATACAGTAAATTTCTCATACATATCGCACAATTGTTTAGTAGTGCCAAAGTAGGTGTTTTGCTGGAAACGAAGCTGCTGTCTGCTATCATATAGTACAAATTTAATTAATTTATTAAACATGTTTGAAAGAAAATGCTCCTTTTGCCTTTTTCGAAATTTATTCTGTATTTTTTTTAGAAATTCACGGTCCAGTTGAAAAATTAGGACTACACTGGAAAGATTAAAATCAACACACTGACGTGCTGGATTGCTAGAATGTTTGGCAAAAAATGTAATAATGATGACTTCGAATAATTCGAACCACTAAAGGTCGGTATCAGAAAGGATTTGGGATCTAATTTCAATTAATGAGATACAAGTAAATCTGCTCTCTGACACAGCATTATTTAAAATATCCATGATTTTTTATGTTCAGCTAATGTGGTTTGTATTTTAGAAGCGTATCATTTGTTATGAAAAATTATTTCGCTCTTGTTGATCTGTTGTTACAGTATTTAGTGACTGAGTTATTCGTTGTCGGTTATAATGATTGTAATTCTTAGTTTTATAGAATTTAGTCCTGTACTTGCATCTTTATCCAGTGCTGCATGTCGAAATTACAATTTTGGGATTGATGGTTTCTTAGGGAGTTGGATCAAATAAAATTTCATATAAAATCTATGTCCGTATATACAATATGAGGCGCAAATTTTAAATATGAATAGAATTACTAATGCTAATCATACACTACATCTTTATTTAGCATCACTAATTATTTCTCTTATATGTTTTCTCTTTTAAGGTTGTACATATGTTGGTTTATAACAATAGGCCCCCAAAAGGTGAGAGTACTAATACAGCATTACATTAAGTTCTATATATGATACAACACCAAATATTCTTTTCTATATGGTAATGAATAAACGTATTTCATAACTCGTTACTTCCTTGGAAGGGAAAATCATCTGCATAATAATTTCGTTATTAATGAGAAAGTAATATCCGAAAATAATCATGAGAACGTAAATCAGAGGTCGTTCATCCTCATCCTTCATCAAATAAATTAACTCCGCACCATAGTTCCCACATACTTAATTTAATTTGACACCAACAAACTGCGAATTAATTGGTGTAATTAAACGATTTTGGCACCACTGAACAGTAAACAATAACGGCGCTTCCCAAACTAGCTAATTGTAAGATATTTACCGCAGCACATATGTAAGTCAGACGTGAAAAATGGTCGTTTTAACTCTTGAGAAGTTTGTCTTAAATCTGTGAAGAAGAATGAGATTTACATTAAATGTGGATCACGCGTCGGAATCAACATCACCGAAAAAGGAAATGTCCTGAAAACGTAAAAGGAACGTTACCGCAAATTGGTGTTGCTTGTCGCTGTACACAGTTATAATTTTAAGTCGAACGCAAAATCGGTAAACCTAATTATAGTACATTTGAACTGTTATACATATACCTGCAGAGTATATTGCATGAAATATATAACATGCATCATAGGCGCTCACTATAGCATGTCCACATCCGATCCAGATTATAATTCCGATTGATTTTACGTACTACAATGTTGTTTTCTTGTAAGATTGTAGGACAGTATGAAACGGCAGAATTAAACAATTTATTGTTAGTAATGATCAATAACTACATAGGTACATTACATCATACCCCTAAATAGAATTTGCTGTCGTTCCTAGAAAATGTATGAGATATACCGTATATAATTGTAAATTTTCAACTATGTAGAAAATTTGCTAGTGATCTTTCCACATCTTTCTCAAGAAAAAAACAGTTCAAATCTCTGCATAGCGTAAAAAGTATGTTAGAAATATTAAAAATAATGATTATTATTTAAATTCAGGGCGCAATTCTTGGACGAGGAGAAGAAACGAACGTGAAATATATATATCAGGCTTTAGTAAATAAGCATAAAATATACTAAATACGAGAACCATGCTATATATTATGAGATACAAGAAAACTACAAGTCTTTTTATAAAAATGATTTTATTTATGTTCAAAATAATATCCTCCTGCATCAATGCACTTTTGTAACCGAAGTTTCCACAACGTCGAAGCTTGAAGCCAGTCATCTTTCGGAATGCGCTCAAAAAATAGATGAATTGCTTCATCTATCTCATCCACCGCCATGAAACGTCGACCACGCAAATGTTTCTTTAGGTTAAAGAACAACCAGAAATCACACATGACCAAATCTGGCGAATAGGGTGGTTGTTCAATGACTTTTACCTTATTTTCACGTAAAAATACAACTGTCTGCTGTGCACTGTGCGACGATGAATTGTCGTGATTAACCCGCGAATGTTGACTGACTCAAGAACTGCAGGTCAACATTTTGTGGTGTACCAGTTTACTGTGACTGTAGATGGATTTTCCAGCTTCATTGCTTTTACTAATCCGGTACTCCGGAAGAAAACTGCGTATATAACTTTCTTGACAGTCCCTTGCTTTTTGACCACACACAGCTCTCCCGGCGGGTAGGAATATCGTAGAATGGGATGTAAGTTTCATCACTTACTATTTTTGACAGAATGCGATGTCCACCGTTATTTAACATTTCTAAAGTTTCCCGAGCGAGTCTTACTCCCTCTGCCTTTTGGAAATCGTTAAGCGTGTGTGGCACCCAACGACTAAAAATTTTTTTCATCCGAAGATGATCATGTTAAATTGAATTTACTGTTGCGGACCCAACACCAAGAGTTGCCTCAATCGCTTGATAGGGCATCTTAGATCTTCGTCGATCATATTCACTCTCTCAATGTTTCCAGCGGTAACTGAAGAACAGGGACTACCAGAACGTTCCTCATCACCAAGCGAAGACTTTTTGTCTTAAACCGACATTAAAATCGTAGTAAAGCATTACGCGTACATGTTCTCTTGACCATGTCCATGTCCATGTGTCGATGATAAAGCGAATTTACCACGTTTGCTCAATAACAGCAACGACTCAACTGACAGTCATAGTTTACTGCTTAAGGATGGTGGTATTTAGAAATACAGTGTTGCTAGCTCTAATTTCTTTACTTTCGTGGCATCTTAAAATATATAGCGTGTCCCTCGTATCACACAAAGTAAAATGCTTTAAAGTTGTTAATAATTATTATTATAATAATAATTATTATAATTATAATCTGTTTTCGTCAATATGTCCACCTTCTGTTTTAATTAAAGCTTGACAAATTCTTCTAAATATTCCAGTTCAATATTATTCAAGGCATCCTGTAGATACCTTCACACTTGTGAAACATTCTGTAGCTGACGTTGTTTTGCTTTAGTATCAAGTTTATCCCATAAATTTCCAATAGGCAATAAATTGGGAGGATGAGGCGCTCAAACCATTATTTTTAAATTATCTGCAGTTTCTTGATCATCTAGGACTCTTCTAACGATATTTGCCGAATGTTTTGAATCATTATCATGTTGAAATATAAACGCCCGACTAATAATTCTGTTACGACCAATTTGTTACAGCGTTCCGGTTTGTTACTTTTGGCTTCTAGCTTCAAATTTTGACGTGTAGATGGCGTCTTGCTTCCGTAATTTGGATACAATTCGCACCTTTTGGATGCACGCGTTGGACATCTGGCTTGTGGCGTTCGGTTGAATAGGTTATTATTATATTTAAAATCTTACTTGTCGAGGATCTGCACGCCAATTCGACTGTGCGAAGTTTAGTACTATCGTTGCGTGAATCTGGGAGTTACGCTTCCCCTATTTTACTGTTCGAAATATCGGCCGCGTTGTGCGTTTGTCTTTTTCTCTATTGTAGGTGAGCTCTTCTCTTTTTAATTACGATGGCGCCATTTTGTCTTTCACGTTGTTGTAGGGTGCTGGTAGGACCTAATATATGCTAAGTTGAGCTAAGGTTATTCGAGAACATCTAAGAATAGTAAGAACATCTAAGAATTATCGTAGAAGCTAGAAGGATGTTGGTCTCGATTCACCTAGTACCGACCCTTAGCTTTATATTGCCGACTTAGTCTTAAATTTTCTGTGTCCAGCTGGATTTTCGACATTTCAACACCAAGTGCGAGGAACCCGCCATCTTTGACAGCTTCCGTCTCGACAGCGACTACAACGCCGTACGATTGTTGACAACCGGAACCATCTTACGCTAAGTCACGTCTTTATTTTATTTTTGTTTTCTTACTTTTGCTATCTTACCGTTAACAATTTACTTAGATATTTGTTGAACGAAACATTTAATTCTTTTTAGTATTTTAAAGGGGATCACGTTTAATTGTTACTTGCATATATTTTTCCAATTACGTTCTGCTAAAGTTGTAATGTGTCTGTGAAGCCTCTGGAATTCCAAAGGTTACCGAGAGTTTTGTAAGCATTATTTAAGTACGATACGAAGCTAGCTTATTTGAATTTTATTGAGACCGTATACACCGCAAGGATGCTCTCAGTGACAAATACAGTGCCGTTCAACGTCACTTTCTCACTTCAATTCATTTTTATTTTTTTATTTTCTTTCTAAATAAAGTTTTCGAGTAACTTTCGAGTAACGCTAGATCTCCATCGTTATAACCAACTAACAATAAGTGGGTTATGCGAATTGCAACGATTAACTCCCGTACCGGTCACGTTTCCGATCTTTTTTATTAATAACAGTTTGTCTTCTCTTTTGCCACAACACAGTACCAAGAATTTTGAAGCCAGTAACAATTCCTTCTCCAGAAGGTACTGCGTTATTGTATTTTTCATTATTCCTTCAATTTCAACCAAGTCACCGACCATCAAAACAACCTCAAACCATTACACTTTTATCTCCATGCTTAACAGTCGACATTAGACATTCCTTTTCGATTGACGCCAAACGAACATTTTGCATTGTGAACCAAATTTTGTTTCGTTCGAGCATAGAACCTTCTACAATCTTCTAAGGTCCAATTCCCGTATTCTCCTTTTTTACGTACAGGTCGTAACCATGACCTTTTACCGCTACACATTCCCTGTACCCGGCACTTATTGATAGTAACGTTTTCTAACAGCACTAACACAAACTCTCTTAGTTCGATTTTAATTAGTTGGTGTGTTGTTTCCGGAGCTGTAAACCGGGAGCTTATTTTCACCGTTGGCGTTGAATGAACTGATTTTCAACACTCGTAATGGTCCTTGGTCATCCACTTCATTTTCTGTCTATAGCGAACGCTCTTTGGCGATACATGAACTTTTCTTACGGTTTCCCGTTCTTCATTTAAAGTTCATATTGCCAAAGTTATTCAATAGATAATTGTTTACTTTTAGCATTATTAAAACATGCACTAAAATTCGACATATTATCTATATATATATAAATGGATCGTGGTTTGTTCGGATGCTTAAAACTTGAAAACCACTGGACCACATTGTATACTTCCTTCTGCGAATTTGTTCGTAATTGCTACGCGAAGGTTTAGGAAAAATAAAACTATTAAAACGTTCGAAAAATTAAAAAAATTTAGAGATTAAGCAAATTGACGACGTTTGCTAGGTTAGGGGCTATGACAGTTGTCATGGTGCGCGCAAAGATAATTAAGGTTATTACATTTGTAATTGCGCGCGCATGAATAATTGTTATGTCATAATAGAAGCAAAGTCAGCAATATCCATCACAGTCTTATTTGCAATGCCGCGAGCGAGAAGATCGAATCTTTTACAACGAAGCTATAATGCAATTAGACTGCGGAATATTGAGAATCAATCTACTGCAGATGAAGAAGAAATCGCACGAGCTAAAGGCGCCATGTTAGTCCGGCCCGACTTTGTGTTTCACAAACACAAGAACAAAGAGCATCTATCTACGTGAAACGGCTCGATTGGCAATGAGAGCAGAACACAACGTCGAGCCGCTAGAAGAAATGCTTTAAGTGTTAATTCGAATCGAGGAGTGTTTCACTACGATTCCACAATTGACTACAGCGCGAACCCTTTCGTTAGAATTGGCCCTATGGAGGTTGTTTGCGTTCATAGCGGTTCATTGAAGTTCGCTGGAGAAGCGCCTGGATTATGCTGTCTCAGTGGAAAGGTTAAATTGCCATTGTTGCCTCCGCCACCTGAGCCATTGCATTCATTGCTTCGTGGCGAAGCTCAAGAATCACGACGCTTTCTTTCGAACGCTTAAAGGTACAACGCATATTTCCAACTGGTAATCATAAATCACTAATTATCACTTCCATTTCGACTATACAGATTCAAATACAAATTCACCATAGAATTGGATCATTGCAGCCGGTTGAAGACGTACAGCATAAAACTGTTACAAATTTACTTCATGGTCAATATGGAGGACCAACTTGATCGGCGTCAAACGATCAATAACGCAATGAAAAGAGAAATTCTTCAAGATTTGCAGCAAATACTTCATGAACATCATGCATTGATTCGGTTCAAAACCGCGTTGGATCGCATGCCAAGTGATGACTATAAAGTAGTGATCAGAGCAAATAAACTCCCCGCTGGAACACACGAACGACAATTCAACGCTCCGACAATAGATAAAGTCGCAAAATATAGTACATCACAAGGTGCTTCAATGAAGATAATCGACACGAGTGCAACCCATTCAGCAAATAGTTTAACAGAAAGTTGTGCTATAACGACACGCAAATCATTTGGTTTACATTTAATAAAGCAATATAAACACGTTAATAAAACTCAGGTAATAACTTAAGACAACATTTATTAATTCTAAAGCGGTACGAAGTTCGCCGGGTCAATTTAACAGTTGTAAAAACAATGTGTCTGTCAACTTGCTAACAAAGATAAACATAGATTAACTTAAATTCGCAATTCGTCAATATGCCCACGTTTCGCAGTTAATACAGTCGGACACAATCTCGGCATTCTTTTTAACAGCTTCGCCAGTGTTACTGGCAGTAGTCGTGCTCAAAGTACTGTTGTCTATGTTGAAGCAGATTCTCGAACATATCGGTCGAGTTCCTCCTAAAAGAGCTCGATCAGATTGAAATCTGGACTTAGGGGTAGCCATTTCATAACAATTTTGTCTCTGTGCTTCAGTTATTCTCAATACCCACGGCATATCTTGCCAGTGTGCTTTGGATCATTATCGGGCTAGAACACGAAGTTTTCGCCGATTATTCGTGTTTCAAATAACATAGCATTCCTCTCCAACATCTCCCTACAGCCTTTTTTCTAAGGATACCATCTATTTATTGGTATTTCGTATTCAGTTTGGCAGCAATTTCTGGCGCTGTTTTCTCGTATATTTCGTTTACTTGTGTTATCATCGCGTTTGTCTAGCGATGTTGTTATTTTAGGTCGTCCGGGTCCCTGTTTATTGGATGCAGTACCACTTGTTTGATACTTTTTAACATTATAATCCACGGTTCTGCGGTTTAATTTCAGTAATTTAACAATTTCTCGGTTTCTATCTATATGCCAAAACTCTTCACTATTCACTGCTTGCAATACGAAAGCTGAATGCAAACTAAATCTTTCATTATATTGAAATGCGTGTTTGGAATGGTGGTGTTTGTATGACGATTGTAATAAACATTTCCGAGAAACCAGTCTTTATCTAATCCGTCTACCTGAACGTGCCTAGATCGCAAACGAGTTATTCCGATATTTTAATTTCAATCAGCTCATAACGTACACACAGAACATTACTGAGGGATTATTATAATCTATCTCGTATTTACAGTTTAATAATAGAAATACATATTTGAATAATCTCATATCATATCTATTGTATCTTGCGTGCATTTTATAATTCATCAATTAGTTACTGAAGAAAGAAAATACGACACGTTAGCTGTTAGCTGGAATACGTTTTCTCTATTTAACTGGATTTATTGAGATTAGCTTGTATGTGAAATAGATACAGGAAAAATTTCAATCGTTATGCTGTTGAATAATAGAATTCAGGTTAGCGTATTTATTTTAACTGATAGTAGGTTACATATAAAATAAGGTACCGGATTTCGAACTATAACTTTAAGTGTCGCTTAAACAATGCGCACTTGGTTGAGTATCTTTTACCTCGTTAACTTTTGAAACAAGTAAATTAGCAATCAAAGCACAATATATGGTAGTAACTCATTCTAAGTAATAGGGAAGTAATAAACTATGGACTGATAGATAGGAGTGGTGCCTGTACTTATAAAGTTTTCACTTATTAATCGTGCGTACATGCTTTTCATACGCGCGAATCTATTAGTAAATGGGTCTCGATTTTATGAGCTGCAAATCTTATAACCAAGCGAGTGTGTAGGTATTTGTTTTTCTAACAGAATGGTTATAAACGGATAACTATTTTCAACTGTACAATGACATTGGTAATGTGTAGGAACGATATTTAAGGTTGAGTATTAGAAATTTTACGCACATTTACTTCCTGTCACAAAGTCGTCAATATAAACGTGTGCGGTGTAAAACAACTTCCAATGTTTAGCATTTAAGATGTTTCTTTTCAATCATATTTTCTACGGATGTAGGTTGAAGTCTGGCAAATCTACCCAACAAGCTATTGCCACTTATTTTAGATATTGGAATGGGTCTTCAGTAATTTATCACTACGAATCATGATGCATCATAAATATATGAAGAGCAAATTTTTCTATCAATGCTGTTGTATCAAAGAACTAAATTTAGATGTAATGTTTTGTATGTACGATCAGCAAATGCTTACCCTATGAATCTAAACAATCTGTAGAGATAGTATCAAACAATTGCATTTGCTATTAGATAATGTAAAGCCACTTCGCGATCGTCATGAGTTTTCTAGTTTAGTGATTCCTCTTTAATGATGAACTTCTGTCCAACAATTGTGATTCTGTCTAAGCCTTCATAAAGATTTTCGAAGAGATTGAAGTTTCTTTATATGATATGGGTAAATAAAGTTGAATTCGTGCATAAAGGTGTGTTCTAAATCCAATATTTTACACTTATTTGTAAAAAGTGCAACCCGTGCGAAACCGAACGCCGAATCGCACTTTCGTTAGCCAATTCCTACTTCTGTATCTAATGTGGAGGTTGATAGAACCGTCGATGATAATACCGCTTCAAACGATGATTTATTTATGGTTCCATAATAAATGGCAATGTGAAGGAAACTCTATAGTTATTTGAAGTTCCAATAGCTTTACACATATCAACAAACTTCTATATCTTGGGACTGAAATGTGCTTTTATGTAACACCTGTATTTTATCGTTGTATTTTGAAATAAATATCAAAGGATTGCATTAAAACTACCTCATGTTTCAATTTAAGGTTCTAAATACATATTTCTCCCCGATGCTTGGTAACTACCAATTTAATGTATAGTTTTTATCATAACTTGCCCAGAGTCAATTATTACTTTAAATACTTTTAATTGTCGTGCTTTATAACTTTTTCATTAAGGGTATTCGGTAGGTACTTTTTCAAAATCGGTTAAACTTCAATTTTTTTTATTGGTTCCAAAATTGGTTGAAACTTGTATATCTGTCCTTGAAAGGTGGTGTGTGTAACGATGAAATACTAGTTCTTTTACAAAGTTAAGAGCTTATACAGCTCTAATCTTTTTCAAGAATAAGTGAAGAACCGGTAAGTTTACGGGCTCGAAATTTTGGATATTGTGTATTCGTTACGATAGCTACGACTTATCATCGAGCTTTTTGCAAATTCTTTATCGTTACTTTCTTCAAGTCCAAAACTGATGGTAAGCCCATGGTCACTTTTATATTCCTTAATTGAGGTTAGACTCAACAACAAACAAGGAATTTACAAAAAAGCTCAATGATAAGTCGTAGCTATCGTAGCGAGGACACGGTATGCAAGATTTCGAACAAATACCGAACACCTTTGGTCTACACATTGTATTTGAGGAGCAAGCAGCAGACGCTAGTCGTGGCAAATTACCAAACTTATTGGGAAGTTGAATAAAATCAATTGAACTAACTAAATACATTTGCATCATTCTCGTTTCTGTACTAAATCGTCTTGAACTACATGAATTAAAGTTTTTCAATCCCTTGAGATTTTGGCTCCTGCCAAAGCAGGTTTTATCCATTTCTTGGGGTTATAAGTTTTTCTTATTATGTGATCCGCCCGTTTCAGTCTAGCACTTTCCTGTTGTATTTCTCTGTTTAGTTTTCTTCTTCTTTTTCCGACTAACTTTATATCTGGTACTAGTACTGTTTTCAAAATTCTTCTCTCCAGTCTTCTTCCTCCTTTTTATTCGTTATTAATACCACCATGGCATACGTGATCTTTGGTCTTATTAAAGCCGTGGTTTTCGTTTTCTTACTGATTTTCTTGCTTTTTAATAGAGCCATCTGCGTGCTATATCCTTGATTCCTTTCATTATTATATCCTGAAATCCTTATTTTCCTGTTGCTCCTATTAATATTCCCAGGTAGTTGAGGCTAGTGACCCTGTCAAAACTATAGTTTCGTATTGTTAGATTGTTATCTTTATTTTCTTATTCTTTCCTAATTTTATATTACGTTGTTTTTATTTTAATTAATATTTAATCCAAATTATTTTGCCTCTTTATTTCACTTTGATATTGCAGTTGTTATTACTTATTTGGGTATTCCTAATATTTTACTTCTTCTATATGTAATATTTGCCTGTTTACGTTGTCGAATGCACTTTTAAAGTGAATGAAGACTATGTATCATTCTTTGTTGTACTCTTGTGTTTTTCTGCATTATCTGTTCTGTGTTTTGTGTGTATGGCATTTAACGTTGATCTTCCTGGTGTGTATCCATTTCGATAATGTTTTCCGTGTGTTTTTAGGTTTTGCTCGATTTGATTTGCTAGTATTTTGTATGTGTAATTTAATACTGTAATTTCTCTTTATCGTATTTTTCTTAACTTATTTCTTGTACAATGATGTTCTTATACCGGTGTTCTACTTTTTAGGCATTTTATTTTACCTCCATATCCGTCTTATCAGTTAGTATATTTGTTCGTATAGCTCTTCTCCTTCGTATATCAGCAAACACTTTTCCAGTTCTTGTTCTTACTATTTCCTGTTCTGATGAGGATTCTAACACCTCTTCCTTTCCATCCTCCTGTGTAGTTGAGAGTTTTGCGATATACTTCTCTTTCTCTTCCTATGTTTTTTCTTTTGTATGTAATGCTTTGCTGTAACGGTTTCTCCATACTTTACCTATTTTCTGTTTTTTCCTCTCTATATTTTTTATTCCTCTCGTATGGTTCGCGGCTTACTGTTCATCTTTATTTCTTCCTAGAATTGTTTTAGATTTCAGCTTCTTCTAGGTCTTTCTATTTTTTGTGGCTTTCTATGTAACCAATCGTTTTTCTATTCTTTTCTATAGAATATTGGTCATGTTTCTTATTCTTTCGTATTTCACTCTGTCCTGTTCTTCATTGGTCCATGCTTAGGGCTCTCGTTTCCTGGTTTCTTCGCAGTCTTTGCAGAAGATTGTTTGATAATACTTTCAAGGACTGTGATGTGAGGATGCTTGATCATGAAACACGTGTCCTGATAAGCAATTGTGTAATGAGGAGTTTATGAATTGTTTTCGGCGCAGAATTGTGATTTCTTGTCTTTTCCTATCCCAGAGAAAGTAAATGGTTTCTACCAAAAAGCAGTGCAGTTCGGTGATGTACACGCAGGAATAAGCAAAAATTTCGCTTTCCTTATAAAATATCCTCAAATATCACCGAAAACCGTCTTTTTGGCACTTGGTGCGATAGATGATATGTTTTATTCAGGTGGCAACAAGAAAGCCCAATTTTGTTAAATTGTATGGGGCCAGTTTGGTTATTTATGCATTCAATAACACGTCGTCGCATCGAATCTAAAAGTTTATCGATATCAGTTTGGTCTATTGCATCCCAAGAGATATGTGTTTCATATTTCACAGCTTCCAAACCCGAGGATGGGTCAAGTAACTTCCCTAACCTCCTACCCGTAATGTTGCACATATGGAAGAAAAATACGGAGTCTTACTGGGCAAAGTAAAAGTTGATATGCTTTTCTCAAAACAGTTCAAAGTAGACCTTGCAATGTTAGGACAAGCATCTTAATGAAACAAAACAATGAGTTCTCTAATGTTTTAAGAACGTGGAACTCCACTACTTCCTGAATGCATTGCTGAGCGGCCATATTGTATCGAATGAAAATCGGAGGAGACCTGCTGCAATAGACAATACAGCCCCATACCATCACAGTACAGTGCGATAGATATTCCTTCCTATTGGAAATTGAATGTTGCGCTTTTCACTACGTCTTTGTCCTAAGCTTCATACGGCCGTTAGGCGTTCCCAAACAGAATCTTGATCCATCACTAAAGACGATATGATACCACTCCATGTTCCACTCAAGTTACCCTCTACAGCAGATTGAATATTGTTGTCGTAGGAGGAAGCACTAAATTTTGGTGAAAGGAACACGAACCAAAAGGCCAAATACGGCGAAACAGTACGAAGACGTACTGGACGGCCTTACAATTGGTTGTTGAAGAACGGTGCTTAACAGCCAACAGCCTTAAGTGACGATATTGATGTTGGGTTGTTTTCCTTTGTGCTACAGTGCCTCTTCGTCGATGTTTCTAGCCCTGTTCATACCACATTCGGCAAACTCTATTTATTGTAGCATGTAGTCTGTTTAAGTTGTTTGCCATTTCTTGGAATGAAAAACCGCCTTTTGGCAAAACAATAATTCGACCTATTTCGAAATCGCTCACTTTTCTACAATTTGCACTGTGTTTTAGTGTAGGTATTGTAACAAAGCAAAACACGTTTAATTAAACTAACAGATAAAAAGACGAAGAGTTCACGATGATCGATGGGATGTCACTTACTTACTTACTTGATCAAACGTCTTCAATGTTAATGTTAATCTTTTATTACTTTTCAGTAGTTAGTGGATATATAAAACTTTTATATCTATTTTTTTATCATTTAATTAAGTTGCCAACCAAAATTAGCGGTAATTTTTATTGCGGAATATATGTATATACAATTTTCTATGTACTCTGACTGTACTGATAGTAAACACAGTGTTTTTTATAATGTATATACCGATATATGCAAAATACCAATAAATGTAATGTTCTCTTACTATAAGTGCTTGAACTCCATATGCAGTATTTGCCAGGATTAGCAAAAATCGAAACGAACACACGCTACGTACCTGAAACAAAAGCAAATTATTAGATTCTTTCATCTATCAAGTTTGAAAAGGTCATCAATAATAATTGTGGACGTCATTGTACTGAAACGTTATCCGCACAATACGACTTCCATACGCTAAATTAGCTTTACTTTCGATAAAAGCCCAGCAAAATAAACAGTTACTTTTCCGATCGATTGCATTTGAAAGAGTTTTGCCGTGTTCGATTGGAAACTGCGCGGCTAGTCATTAAAATTATTAAGAAACCCATTGAGCGGTTCTCGATCGGCTATTATTATTAAGTAAACTCTAGAAGATATCAGACGTCGATCGCTTTGTTTGAATGGATAACAATAAGATCGTATAAATGTCAATTACTTGAACTTTGTAATCATCCGTCGTATACTTTAACTGTTTAGAAATTGGATTCTACGCTATTCTAATTATTAGAATAATGTGGTTGTGCATACTTCCATTTAAGGAATATTTTTTGAAATTCGTTAGTAAGTTAATTGAATATAAATCGCTAACTATATCGTCTCGATATGTAATTTGCAGTGATTTATACCATGCCGACTTTGCAATCAATTTTTTCTTCACCGGTGTAAAGAAAGTCTATAATTTTCAAGTGACGCGTAAATCGTTCTTATAATTGTTACTATTAGAAACATTACTGTTGCTTTTCTTGAAGGGATAATTCAGAAAATTGACAACTTAATAGTAGACAATAGGAAAGTTTATTTGAAACGAAATCTTCCTAGTTCTAGTAAAATATAATTATTGCAATATTAACGATGATTAAAACAGAGTTACATTTAAAGTAAAACCTTTAGACTTGATACAAGCAAATTTGAATATACTGAATGATAAATTAGAAATGTGGCACTCGGAATTAGTAAATTCTTTTGAACAGATCACATTACTAATCACGTAATTAGCATATAAGAATATAAGACAAGAATTTCAACATGGAAGAATAAAGAACGAATCAATTTTAACATGCTTATCAAGGATGGCTGAGCATCTGCAAAAGTCATGTCATTCATTCCAAGTAATAAAATAAACCAAATTCAAATTTTACATTTGCAGAATCACAATCAGGCATGAAGAAGTTGTCTTATAAATCTTTTTTGTTTGACAGCAACCAAACGAAAGACATTATCTAACACGCGATTGATCTTTTCTCAGGCACTAGTAAATAAATATCAAGTAATATAGTGTTACGCAGCAAACAATGGTGAAAACTAGAGAGTAAAAGTTCTATCTGTAATCTCTCGGAACTTTTGGCCGTAACAACACCGGTCGTAGAAAAGTAAACAAAACATTCATGGGACCGCCATTTCACAAAAATATGTATTCAAAAATCGGAACAATTCACGAAAGAGATACAAACACTTATTTTCACACAACAGAGAATTTGAAGAGATGTATACGCAAGGCACATAATTTGTTATGTCTTCCTTGACGATCTCGCTAAGAGGAAGAAGGAGGAAAACAATTTGCGACTTCTATTCAGATGCCATCGTGAAATATAGCTCGGCTATCTCACCGCCTCTCGAGGAAGGAGCATAATGTCTTTTTCAGTTAACACAAATTAATAGCCCTGAGTATGTTTGCCGTGCATCGGCGTACCTATAATTAATTAATTTTCATTCATGTACAGACATCACTTGTACATAGATGTATTCAGAATTCAATCGCTATTAATGAAGTTTACTAAGTTGTACAATGTACTAAATGGTATATTAAATAGAGATACTTTCTTCACTAGTAAATAGTGTTTGATTGAGAAAGTGTTATGCGTAATATTTTGGAACCAACAAGAAGTCTTTTCATTTTTAAAATTATCAGGATATGCCTGCATCGCTACCGAAAATAAGGTGCCAACAGGTAATGATATGATTCTCGATTATCGTTTCATAGAGATTGCTAATATTTCGTTAATACATCATACAATCACCATCGCCAGAAAACTTTAATGCAAACTGGATCATATACAACGGAAATGGAATTATCACCTCTAGCCCAACTGCTAGACCTTTTAGAATTATTGCGAGATATTTCACTAGGTACAAGGTATGATGCAAAAGTTTGTATAAGTCGAGAATTACACATTACTAAAGGCCGGATAATATGCAGTTTGCATAAATTTGCATATTTGCATAATATATGCATTTTGTATATTATTTGCATATTTTGTAGTAATTCAGCATATTTGAAGTATCCGAGTTTTATTTATTTATTGGATGTAATTTATTATAGGGTAGGCACTACTAAAAATATGTAGTCGTTGTAACAAACAAAGAGTTAAACAGCCCTCTTTAAATTAAAAATAGCATTCTATGAAGCCTCTTCTCGATACTTTTCCGATAAGCGCTTCCAAAAATTTATTAATGCTGTTCCCATACATCTAGACCGGGACAGAATTCAAGGAAGAGCTAATTCCCTGAAAGTTCTAATTAAATACAAAAATACATTTTACCATAAAATTAGGAGCACAAGCGTTTCTTTGTTATTCGGAGAAATTTATTCCCATATTCGAAAGCAATCTTATTTATTTTAAACGTCATTTTACGTTGGTTTTTCGAAGTGTAAACTTGTGGGTTGTTATTAATTATAATAGCAAAAATGCCGAAAATAGCGAGTGTGCCTGGATGGATTGCACCCTATTCAGAATTGCGCAATGTTTGCCATCAACCTCCAAAGAATCGGAACAAGAACAATTTAATGAAGATTTGTGCTTAATGTTTGTGCCAGCAGATATTCCACTACATAAAATAAACAATTTAAATATCAAGTTATTTTTGCAAAAGTGGACCAGCAAATATAATATTCCCGACGAGAGCACCTTAAGAAAAATTTGTATTCACCGTATCGATGCAGAAACATTGAGTAGCATTAAGAAGCTGTGTCAAACAAATACCTTTACATATGCGCAGATGAAACTACTTATAGGGTGGGCCGATACATAGTTAATTTAATGATAGGTATCCTAACCTATATCGGTTCCAGCAGAATCTTCTTTAATTTCATCCAAACAGTTGGAAAAGGCAAATAATTTAACAATAACAAGGTTTATAGAGGAAGAACTGGCAACCTTTTTCTTACCGGAATCGATTCCAACAGAAAAATTCTATTGTTTTTAACGGATGCCGCACCATACATGGTGAAGGCAGCTTGCAACTTGAAACTCTTTTACCCAAATTTAATTCACACAACTTGCTTGGCGCACGGACTAAATCATGTTGCAGAAGAAGTAAGAAACCATATTCCCTTGGTAAATACTTTAATTAGTAGTGTTAAGAAAGTGTTTTTAAAGGCTCCATTAAGAGTTCAGTTTTACAAACAACGTCTACCTGGTATTCCGCTTTCTCCTCAACTAGTAATCACACGATGGGGAACGTGGTTGGAAGCTGCTATTTTTCATGCAAATCATTATGAAGAAATAAAGACAATTATTATGAATCTTGATAGCGATACGCAATCCGTGCTAGACGCCCAAAAGGTGTATTCGAGTAAAGAGGTACCTCAACAATTGGCGTTTATTAAAGCCAACTACAGTTTTATTTCCACTTCTATATTGCAATTGGAAAAACAATTTATGTCGCTAATTGAGAGCGTTGAAATAAGAAACAAATTTGATAAATTGATGTTTTGATGTTAAAGGAAGGGTGGGAAAATCCGTGTATGAAAATTTTTAAGTGTAATAGAAAAAAATGAGGGTTTTAAAAAGCTAAAGGATATTGCTAAAATCTTATGTGGTGAGTCAGTAGAAAATATTGAGTTGACAATAGACGATATTTCTAATTTGAAATATGCTCCTATAACAAGCGTGGACGTAGAAGAAACCTTTTCAATATATAAATACATGTTATCAGACAAGCGCCACAGTTTTTCTATTGAAAACTTTGGGGGAATATGTAATTGTAAATTGTTTTCATAGTTAATTATGTTGTAAAATGTTATAAATAAACTTGTAGTAAACATAATAGAATATTTTTTTTCTATAGTATTATATTTTCTAGCACTACTCCTATTTTTTATCTGCATATTTTTCATAAGAAAGTGCATATTTGGGCCAAAACATCTGCATATTTATGCGCATATTTCCACTTTTTGCATATAATCCGGCCTGTACACACTACAATAACTGATTTCTTTAAGCATTAAATTACTACGACTTAATTGACATCTAAGATAATCTACAGCAATTTCTTAATTAATCAATAATTCTATATACACTATAACTCGGTTATAACGTACCCCATGCGTCCGAACGTTATAAAAATAAAAGTGAACACTCTGGTGAAGTATGTATTTGTATTCGTGTTTATATACCAATAAAAGCTCCTATGAGTACACAATTTTATTATTCAATTATACTTATGATTAAATAATAAAATTCGAACGAGTGACAGCGTCAGTCCGATTTACACTACTTAATGATAACTAGAGTTTGTTAGAAAGGTGGATGACGTGTTACAGGCAAATAAACGGTTGAAAAATGTTTCATCCACTCGTTTGCCTGTTGCAAATTTACGTCTACTAGTTGACCGTGAACTTTACTAGCATTAATGTCGTATCGTTTTTTGAGTCTGCTTAACCACCTCGCAGTGCATTGAAACTCGTTATGAATTAACTAAATAAAAAAATAAAATACCAGGGTTGAAAAGAAGCAGACCACATAAAAAAGAAGTTGTTGTTTACAAACGACGAATAGACCAAAGAAAAAGAAGTACAATAAAAGGGAAAGACCAAAGAAAAGAAGTGAAGAAAGAATTCAAGAGAGAGAGAGAGAGAAGTTAAGAATTAGAAAACAAATTACACTTATACACACACTAGGTAATATATTTTGATTATATTGTTCATTATTTTGTTAATATAATGCTAAAATCTTATGAATATTATTTGTAATAATTTTTGCTTTCTATATAATTAACTAAATTCTCAGTACACTATACTAATTCCCTACAACAACGTGAAAGATACGCTAACGACATTGTAATTAACAAAAAAAAAACGCAACGTGAACGATTAGTTTGAATAGCAAAACTTGGGGAAGCAAAACTTCTAAATTTACTCAACGATACAAAACACTTTCCAGAGTCGAATTTTCGTGTATATCCATGACAACGAGATTTAAAAGCGAACAGAATAAACTGGTCACAAACACTAATCTGTTTCCATTCAACGTCAGAATCTGAATGGATAACATGTGCGTTCAAAGGCGCAAATGGTATTACAAACTTACGAAAGCGGGGTGCTATCTACGGCAAAAGTTGGAGCGAGAGACCAAAAGTAATGATATAGAAAACTGTAACAGCTTTATCGTCTCACACATAGAAGAAATGGTAGGAACTGTATCCTCCACTTCTTCCAGTAATAGTGGAAGCTCATTTGGCAAGAAGTCTTCATTACAAGCGTAAACAAAGCTACTCTGAAATTATCGGCAACGTCACACAGTTAGGGCGACGGAATGTTGAAAGTCTGTGTCTCCTTAGTGATATGTATATTTGTCAGGGGGCGATATATGTTCCAAATGATATCGATGGACTTGTACTTGAAAACCCCGTAATCAGTTACCTAATTGAAATGATCGATCAAATTTTAGAAATTCTATTCTCTTAGTATTATTTCTTGCTTAGGGATGTTACTGTATCCCTGACAACGAAAAGTAAACAAGCCATACTGATATAATTTCGTTATACTCTTGTATAAGGAACATCACTCTCTACAGAAATCCCCATGTTTGTTCTGGACTTATCATTCATTTGATGACTTTCACTTTATCCAAGTCAATGATCCATACAAAGTTGTTGAAGACAGTACTTACACTTTCGAATACGAGACTCTCCGGTTTGGTCCGCAATATTTCTTACTAATACCAAGAATATATCTATTACATAATCCATTAGCAAATACCCTATCAGCATTCACCCTGCGTTGTTAGATACACTTGCATTACCAAACAGACTCAGGTCAAAACTACATCCACCTTTTATCCAAATATCAGAGTTGTGTGTACTGGTCATCTGAGGATTTCAGTATATGTGTGGTCATATGAAGTGTCTAGATTAACATTGTCTATACTACTGTCTTTTTTAAATATCTTGTCCCGGAATTATCTGTTAATTCGGGCAAATAAAGGAGTCATATACAAGTAACAAATAGAATACGACTTTCAAAAGATACTTAAGAGAGAATAGAAAAGCACATCCACATAACTCTGAACGACCAACGACTTGTGTAGGTCGTTCAGAGGTGTGACCATCCCCTTCCGTCGTTCATAAACAAACTTCATTTTTTTTTCGGCACGTCGTTATAGCAATTTGGAATTCTAGATATTGAAATGTTTCAAGTGTATGTGTGTGGTATATATTTCCAACGCTTTTATATTTCTTAAAGAATGCTTTCTATAAAATTTACATCTTTTATTGGTAATTTTACTAATGGGGTATTACCATACTACAATAGGCTGGTATAACTAGAGGAGGCTAGTAAACTAGTGTGAGCCAGTGTAGGCTAAGATAACTGGTATAACATCTGAGAACAATCATAATAGCTGGAAGCCGACTTAGTCTTCAGTTTGCGGACTCCCGATATTCTTACATCAAGTGCGAGAAAACCCGCCATCTTCGACAACTTCCGTCCAATGCCGTATACCACGCCGTAGGGACGTCGACAACAGGAAATAATGTTCCGCTAAGTCCCGATTTTATTTGATTATATATGTATATATATAACGTCAATCTCTCGCCTCAATTCATTTTAGTTTTATTTCGTTATTTTTATATAGTTTTCGAGTACTTTTGCTGGTCGCTTCACGACAGGATAAAGATCCGGAACATAGACGGTTCGGATAACCTCGTACCCCCTATTACGGAAGCTGGAGGACCTCTCGGACTCCAGTCACTTAGAGGTGATCCAGTTATATAATTGGAGAGTGGCGCCTTGTTACTAAATTCTCGACCCTTAACGTACGCCGTTTCCACTGGGCTAGTGCGACCTGCATCTCCATCTTTTCCACCAACGAGGTGGGTTATCCGCACTGTAACTGTATCGCTCACGTTTCTGACTTTCCTTTTATTATCTTTCATTTTTAACAAAGCTAGCTAACAAAACAACATTTGCCGAACGATGAATCGAACATGGCCACCGCTCCTTGTGCAATCTCATAGTGACCACGGATTCAAACACATAGCTTGTGGAAATTATAGTTACTACCGAAATACAAGTGAAATTTTTAAGTTAACGTGCGTAACTTCAGTCAACTTCTTGAAAAGTTTTGTATTCATCCTAAAACATATTGCATTTTCGATATTGAACTATCGGGTCTTCATTTAGAGAGGAAACCAACATCACCTCTTTTGAATATACGACCAATAAAACAAATTGATAACGTAAAAGTATTAAAGTCACTAACTATTATTTATTTAAAAGGTTCTATCTCCTATACCTATACAAAATATTTTCGCTAAGATAAGTCTAGCATATTTTATTTCTATAACTTTAGTCATTTTAATTTACAGAAAGTGTTGAGAATGGTCTCCATTATTCTATAAGCAAACATTTACTCTTCGCATCAAATTTTCAAAATCATATTCCGATTCTTCTACACTAATGTTATTAATTTTATACTGAATTGCTGTTTGCAGGTCTTCTAGATTATGGAGTCTCTCTTTGTGTATTTTATTTTTTAAATTATCAAATAAATAAGTAGGAGTAAGATCCGGAGACCGTGGAGACCATAAATCTATGGCAATTGCTCTGTTATCAAACAATTGTTCTAATTTTGTGCGAGTTGTAGTAGTGTGAGGTGGGGCATTGTCCTGTTGAAAGATAAAGTGTTGCAATTTATTATTTAGTTGTTCTATAAACGCATATAAAATATGAAAATATCACTCAACAGTTATAGTGTGAAGAAAAACGATTGGTCCCACTATTCTTTGTCCCGACATAGCTACCCAAAGTCCAATTTTTATAGGATGTAGATGTATTTCGACGAACTTCTCTGGATCAATAATAACATGTCTTTGATGTTTGAAGACATCATAATCAAAATTAAAATCAAGAAAGGGTTATACAAATTGATCTTTTTTTTAACTGAATCTATCTGCATGAGTTTGACTTCCATTTCGATAGCGCGCTATTAAAATAAACGCATCTTGTTGCGATCTAAACACCATTGTTAAAGACCTCACAATCTATAAGTTCGTTTTCTGTTTTTGACATTGACAAGTAGTAGTGACGGCAATGACCAATGTTTGATAAAAGAGTGGATAACTTGTTATCATTAAGTAGTGTAAACCGGTGTTTGTCTCCACTTACGTGTAAGGCGCGACCTTAAAATTCGGAGAAGTAAGAACGTTAATCTGGTTTACACTACTTAATGATAGCACGTCATCCACTCTTTTATCAAATCTTAGTAATGAATTACAATACAGGAAAATTAATACTGACTCGTTAGTTAAAAGGAGTACTGCCAAAATAATGAAATTAGAAATAACAAGAAAACTAATCTGTGAATTTCACTCACAATCAGACTATTATTTATGGTTGTCAAAAATGTAGTAAGGAATACCAATTCTAAAAGCAAGGAACTAATATTACAGTAGTCACGTAGGTTCTTTACTAAATTCTTTGCACTAGCGTGTATCTAGTCAATAAGAGCTTCGCTAATGAGTTTCCGCATAAAATATTATTTGCATATTCCCAACTAAAACAAGATAATTTCTCCATCTGCTGCTTGGCGAGGTCATGAATTTTATGCTAATATTATGGCATAATTACGACATACATTGCACTTGAAAAGAAGGAAGTGAAAATCGAATGCACGAGTAGAATACACTGTGCTACCGCTTAAGGCGAAGCTACTGTACAATTTTTCGGTGAAAATGCATAATTTTAAGTGGTTTCAGGAAGGGACACCGAACGTGTTATTTTGCAAATATATACGGAGTAGAAATCGAAGTGGTGTATGCAACGGTATGCTACTATTTACTCGAAAACGAAACAAAATAGTGCTGAAGTTCTGTAAGATATAAATAAGACGAATATTTATGTGGATTTCATAGCTCTCTGTCAATAGTAAATCAATATCTTGATGTAGTAGTGCTGTAAGGATTTAACTGGCTTAGTCATTTTGCTTCTTTCAAAATACTGAACTCTAGACACAGGATTATAATGAAGTGGTAAAAATTTAATAGCACACTCTCCACCACATGAATGCAATCTATAGGTCACGTCCATAATTTGTTCTTTCATAACAAACTAGTTCATTAAATTTTTACTTAGTTTGCTGTTTTAAAACGCTTGTGTATAATTTTAAACATTCGAAACATATAATTGGTTGTCTTCATCTTGCGCGGAGTAAATACTTCGGTATGCCTAGCTTAGAATTCTGAAGCCTTATGTATATACTACTTTCACGATCAAGATGCACGCTATAGATCATATATTTTTATGTGATTTCAACATCAAATCCATGAACTAATAAAACTAAAGATTGTCACGGACAATTGTTACAGTGTCCCGTATTATTACTTGTTGCCTCTCCCGTTTCCACTTTTGCCATAGATGGCGCCGCGCTTTCGTAAGTTTCTAATACGGCTTGGGCCTGTTGGATGCGCGTGTGGGATTATTCTGCTCGTAACCTTTAGTTGGACAGGTCCCTTTCCATGAGTAGGTTATTCCATTTTCGCTTTTAAGTCTCGTTTGTCGAGGATACTCACGGAAATTAGACTCTGGGAAGTGTAATAGTATCGCTGTGTGAATCTGGAAGTTTCGCTTCCAACAGTTTGCTATTCGAACTAATCGTTAACGTTGAGCATTTGCTTTTATTGGAGGTGAGTCTTTCTTCTTGGTAATTACAATGTCGTTATTTTTCGCTTTCACGTTGTTGTGCGGAATTAGTATAAGACTAGTAGAGACCTAAGATTTATTTTTGAGAACATCTGAGAAATATGGTAGGACCTAGAAGCCGACTTAGTCTTCAGGCTGCCGTATTCGGTTGGTTTTCACGACTTTTTACACCAAATGCTAGAAAAGTCGCCATTTTGAACAGTTTCCGTCCATATACCGATTACCAGGCCGTACAAAGTTTGACAACCGGAAATACGTTACGATAAGTCCCGCTTCTATTTATATTTTTGGCTCGTTGAGTTTTGGGAAAAATTCCCTAGAATCTTTAGTAATTTATTTACTTTTCCAGCTTTTCCTATTATTTCTCTTCCCTACTATTCTTACTTTTGCAGACATTCAATTGTTTTAGTATTTTAGGTTGGTTTTCGGGTAAAAGGCGTTTTCCTTACGTTTGCTATTAAATACTATATTTGTGGAACAAAACATTTAATTCTTTTAGTAGTTTAAAGGGGGAATCACAGTTATTGTCACTTGTATATATTCTTGTTTCAATTACGTTTTGGCTAAAGCTGTATGATGGCTGTAAGGCCGCTGGAATTCCAACGGTTACCAAGAGTGTGTAAAGCTTGGGTAAGAAGCTAGCTTAATCAAATTTAACTGGATCGTTACATCTCAAGTGACAAATAAAGTGCTGTTAAATGTAATTCTCTCGCCTAAGTTCATTTTTTAAAATTTTTTTCATGTTCTTTTTAACCTTCCTATACTCACGTCAAAGTATGAAACACGTATACTATACTATATAAGTCGGTCTCACAGACCATATGCGTGAGTATAGGAAGGTTAAATAGAGTGTTCAAGTAGTTTTCGTGGTCGCTTCAGGACAGGATAGAGATCCAGAACGTAAACGGTTCGGATAACCTTGTTTCACCTACTAAAGAAGCTGGAAGGTCTCTCTGACTCGAGACACTTAGATGTGATCCAGTTCTATAATTGGAAAGTGACGCCTTGTTACTAAATTCTCTAACTTAAACCTACGCTGTTTCCATTGAGCTAGCACGGCCTGGATCTCCATCTTTATCACCAACGAGGTGGGTTATTCACACTGTAACTACGAACTTCCGTATCAGTCACTTTTCTGACAGTTCTTTTTTATTTCCTTTTCACCAAAAGCTTTAGATGCCATCGTATTCGGCAAATTTGAAGGAATCACTTGATATAAATATTTGGATTGCAGATACTCCAAAAAAGTACTTTGGGGACGGTTACAAAAGAGGCTTAGATTGGGATAAGTGTGTTGAATTAAATAGGTATTGTACGTTGTAATTTTGATGAAAATTGACGAGAAAAAAAGACAATTCCTAGAACTTGGGAAAGATTCCTCGTAATTTGGTAGATACTAATTACTTGTCTTCGATGTTTCGGTAGAACGCAAGAAAGTCAAAAACAAATTACAAATAAATCATTCTTATCTGAAATTATGTACACCAAACAACAATTTTATACACATTACACGTTTTCATCTCAAAACATTCTTACCAACAAGAGTGGCGGTTTGAAATAACGGAAAATTGAGGAAATGCAAGATAACACATTCAGATTACTGTGAAACAAGACAGTAAGACATTATTATTGCGTACATACATAAATCGTATCCTATAATTAAAACCCAACAACCTGGTTAAATAAATCATTGTCGACTAGACCGAAATGTGTATCATCATAGTGCAAATTAAACTGTATAGGTTACGGTATTTTGTTTGGTTTGTAATGTAGTCGTTTGCTCTTGCGAATACTTTTACATTCTCATCCCGGCACCACTGGTACAAGTATGAAATGAAGAGAGTTACGTTCAATAAGGATCAATAAAATAAATCGCGTTTGTGAAGAATATTCAGTTATAATAAAATAAAATGTAGAGGACTCTCTATAAACGACCTAATAATAAAATTAGGTTCGTTAATGGGCAGTTAACAAGTAACCGCGCGAAAGCTTACAAAGTAAGCACAATTTGCATATGCCAATAATCCTGTAAGAAATTTTAACTACGTCAATCGCAAAACGCAACTGCAGACTAACTAGTTTCGTCCTCATTAAGACTCGTCAGTACAGTACATCGTTCTGCGAGTGACACAATAAAAATTTCCAGGTGATACGTCGATATCTCGGTGAGATGGATATGGTCAAAATAATGACCCCATCTTCCGAGCAGAAGAAATATTGGAATATAATATATAAATATTAACGAACCTAATTTTATTATTAGGTGGTTTATAGAGAGTACTCTACGTTTTATTTTATTAAAATTTTGGCTCTCGAAAATAGACCAATATTCAGTTATATTACATTCTAGTTGGACAGCACAAAGCATTCATCTACTAAAGCAACATTAAAGAAACAAACAACAAAGTTGCGTTTTTTATTGAAAACAGTTTTACACAATAAAATGGTAAGTCTCACATTTACGATATTCCAAAACTTCGACAATATAGGGTTTACTCCAAGGTTGTATCTGGTTATTGGCTCCCACCTTAAAAATAGGAAACATGTAATCTACTTGGGTCATTAAATCATCATACTTCAGTCGATCTTCTGATATACCGCAAGGACTAGTTTTATTTTCAATATTCATCAACGATCAAACATGTTACGAAAACGAATACAATAACTAACGTTCGACAAAAGAGTGCATGATCAGTTATCGTTAGGTAGTGTAAACCGGACTGAGGTTCACGCCACGGCTTAACCCCACTTACGTGCACGGCACGACATTAGAATGGGAAGGAGGGACGGCGTCAGCCCGGTTTCCACAACTTCTCATGCACTCGTTTGTCGAACCTTAGCAATAACTGTATGTGTGTATATCAAAGTAGTCCTCATTTTACTTCGGTATTTAACCTCATATTTAACAATGAAAGAGTACACGATAAGTCGATTTTATTGATTTTAGAAATGTGTGTCAGCTTCATTATCTTATCAAGAACTAATAATGTTCAATTCAAACGAATAAGTCCAAAGTGCACCTATTCAACATAAAGAAATAATACATATGTCCATTATGTCCAATTATAACCAGAGACCGGATTATGTTTTTTTTGCATGTCAACTATCAACAGTACAATTGAACGCTTTAAGATCTACACGAATTAGGGTAAATAAAAGCGCTTAGCACTAATTTAATTTGACATTTTTAGAATATCTTGTTTTTTTTTTTCCACATGAATATTTTAACATATTTAAAATTATTTGACATATTTTTCGTTTGGAAATCGCGTTATTTTGATAAAAATATAGTAGACGGTTTTCTGGAAAATTTACATTGTACGATTACCGGTATTTCGTTGAATATAATAAAATAATATTACTTAAATAGAGATTAATGTTTTTTCCAAGAAACTTATGTTTTTACATTTTTCTAAGAAATTGTTAATTGCCTGTAAACTTCCAAACGAAATATCATGTTCAATACCGAAGAGCAAAACTTATTTTGTTACGGTTTCTAAGAATAAAAATCGGAAATTAAACGAATAAAGGGGAGGTCTGATTGGTTAAAAATAATTAGGTAGGGGTGTATATGTTTCAGCATTTATCATTAAAAAAATTTCATCATTTACAAACACCGAACAAAATGAAGTGCTGCCGAGTGTTATCCAAAAAGACCAATAGTGAAAAGCGATTTAGTAGCCTCCTGGATCAAGACTGTTCCAGAATTACTTTTGAACGAAGAAAAAGTATTTTGCAAAGCGTGCGGTAAAATGGTAAGTTGATAATTTTACAAAACAATTTTATTTTATTTATTTAATTCAAATGACATGTTTACTTTGCACATTCTAGTCTGCCATACAATTGGTTCAAAAACTTGCTTTGGATTGCTGAATAAAATTATTTTCATTAATAAAAATATTTTCCTTTAATTTCAAAATCATTTTCTTATCTAACATCTAAAAGGGTGTATACATTTGTTCTATAATTTCCTTCTTTTATAGAATCCATGTGAGAAGAGAAACCAAATTACTCAACATCTCTCGAGTGACCTTCATAAACGAAAGAAAGAATGAGACAATCAAAATTAGTGCAAATGTCTGTAGGTCAGTCACTAGCAGGTTCATCTTCATCTCCAAAAATCAGAGTGAACAACAAGTATTTAATTCGGCATTAACTAAAGTTTTGCTTTCTGATTATATCCCACTTTACAACTTATAAAACCAAAATTTTAAAATGTTGTTGCAAAAGCATTGCAGAAATACTGTACCTGACGAAAGTACTGTAAGGAAAAATTATGTTACAAATGTATATAAGGACGTAATTAATGAAATCAAGCAAACTGTAAATAACAGTTTTATATATTTTATAGTAGATGAAACCACAGATACTTGTGGACGCTATATGGCAAATTTGTTAATAGGTTATTCAAATAACAACACTCTTGGTAAATCCTATTTGATTTCGTGTAAACAAATTGAAGAAACTAACCATGCAACAATGGTTAAGTTTATTAATGAAGCTTTCATGAATTTTTTCCTTCCCGACAAAGTTCCAAGTAGTAAAATTGTGTGTGCAGATACTGCGTCATACATGGTTAAAGCTGGTCAACAACTTAAAGTTTTGTATTCCAATTTAATTCTCGTGTTTAGCACACGGTTTAAACAGAGTGCCCGAAAATATTAGAAATTCATTTCCCAGAGCTAATAGTTTAATCAGTAACGCAAAGAAAATATTTTTTAATACCCCTTTGCCACCGGAACCAATAATCAGAAGACGGGGAACATGGTTGTAAGCTGCCAGCTTTTATGCAGAAAATGTTGTCCCTATTAAAGAACCTATTTTAAGTTTTGAAGAGGAAAATATTGGTGCAATTTCAAAGTGTAAATCAATTTTAGAAAATAATTCACTGCATAAGAGTCAGTTACAAGAGTCTTTTCATTTGATTGATGAATTTAAGGACAAAAGTTCAGAAAGTTCTTGGAAAAATAGGGCAATTAATAAATAAAACAATTAATGATATTTTAAAAAGAAGTAGCGATTAGAATTTGTTGCAACAAACAAACCAAATTCTCCGTGGCGATTTTGATGTTGAAATCGATTTAAATCCGGAAGTTGTTAATGTTTTAAAATATGCACCAGTCACATCAGTTGACGTCGAACGAAGTTTTTCAACGTCCAAATCGCTACTAACGGATAGGAGATATAATTTAACTATTGAAAGTAATGAAAAACTTTTGATTGCAATTTGATTTTACAGTAAGGAATGTAATGTTTAATGCAGAAATGTAAGTGATAGGTATCTGTTTAATAAAACCTGTTTAAATTTTCTTAGTTTTTGTTTCTTCAAAATATATTCGACTTCTGAAAATATTTTTGGAACATGTTTTACATATTATAGACATTTTAGGAATATTTTCAACATATTTTGCTCATATTTAAGATATATATAAGTACATATTTTAGTCAAATCTCGAGCACATAATCCGGTCTCTAATTATAACACACGCACACTTATTTGTTGGATAAGAAAACCATAAAAATTAGCATAAAGGTAGATAGAGGGCAAGAGCTCTCGCTACTAACATTCGCTACCTTAAACATGTTTAACTGCATCATCTCCTGTCATCATCTGTGTGTTAGTATAAATCTGATAGTCTGGGGGCTTCGCATTGTCTGACAATGAGTAGTTTTTAACGTCTTGTAGTGGACAACGTATCCGTACGCCAGGTGAAAAGTGTAATTGAATACATGTACCGCATCTAAATTACAATACAATACATGGACATGTCGGAATGACTCCGAGTAAGTCTTGTTTTCCAAGTAAATTATCGCTTATTTATCCACCGCCCGTTAATATTTCAAGTCCGTCGAAAGTAGACAGGCATTTGTGTAATGGGTACCGTCTTATCCTTCATCTGTTAAAGTGGCGTGAAAATATTTGATGCGGTTGTCGGTTATTAACTTATTACTAGTCTCGTTGCGATGTTTTCCACTGATACGAGAAAAATACAACGAAAAGCTGCTACATTGTCTCGTAAATTCTAATTGTAAATTGAACCAGTATGTAAATCTTATATACAGAAACTCACGTGACCACTGTAATATTAATTGCCTGCTTTTCGAATTGATATTCCTCACTAAGTTTATCGTACAACCTTAAATGAGTGAAATTGACGGATCTTGTCATTTCTATTTTCCTTATTTTTGCATTCATCCCATATCAGTACATGTTCCTTTAATAACTGATAATCCGGTATTAATTTTCCTGTATTGTAAGTCATTAGCGTCACTAATAAACGTTAATATCAAAAACAAAAAAATAACTTCTAAATTGTGAGATCTTTAGCAATGGTGTGAGCGTTTATTTTAATAACGCACTATCAAACTGGAAGTCTGCGTCACGAAGGGAGTTCACTCAGTTCAAAGCTGATTATGATGCTTTTAGACATCGAAGGCATATTATTACTAATTGATTTGAAGAAAGAAATTGCATTTGCTAACAAAACCCTGAGGTAGGTCAACCCTCAGTTAACTGTGGATGTTCTCGAAGATACTCAAGTCCGTATGGACCGTAGCACCCACAAGTCCATGGTAGCAATAGCAGGCCAGATAAGTATTATTAATAATAGTAATTTATTTTCATTTACTTAAATTTCGTACAATGATATTATTTTGACGACTTTCCGTTTGAACTACTCTCAAAGCAATTACCAACAAGCTTAAAATGCATCATTCCAAATTAAGCGTTGTTCAACTATTAAATCCAATTGATTTTAAAAAACGAATAAATTCTTGTCAATGGTCTAATGAGCATATAAATAAAAATGCCACACCGATGTGATTTTCTTTGGTGATGACACGTGGTACCATTTATATGATTATCTCAGTTCGCAAAATTATAGAGCATGAGCTACAGAAAATTCACACGAGTTCGTCGAAACACATCTACATCCTATAAAAATTGGAGTATGGGTAGCTATGTCGAGACAAACAATAGTGGAACGAATCTGGACACACACACATTATATAACTACTGGGTCATATCGTCATATTTTAGATGATTTTGTAGTACTAGTAGATGATTATTAATTGCAGCACGGTTTTATTGAACGGAACAATGCCCCACCTCACACTGCTACAACAACTCAGAGAGGTTTTGATAACAAGGTAGTTAGTCTATAACCATGAACAACTGCAAACAGAAATTCACTATGAAATAAATATCATTTGTCTACAGAATGTTTTTGAAAATTTTGAGCGAAGAGTAAATGTTTGCTTACAATATAATGGAGACCATTTTCAGCACCTCCTGTAAATTTAGATGAAAGTAAAGGTATAAACGTAGAATATACTAGTTTTTATTTGAGAGAAAATTAGATGGTAGTAATAGTGGCAAGACCCCCTCACTGGGAGGGGACGCCGCTTCTTGTGTGAAGCTTTTTAGATCCGGCCGGGATGGATCAATCCCCACCTTTCAAGGTTCCGACTTGCCTGCTGATATTCTGCCACAGATCTCTATCCGCCGTCCTCCGCTGCCAGTTCTCTATTCCAGCCCTTTTCAGGTCCTCCTTCGCTTCATATAGCTATCTTGATCTTGGTCTCCCTCTTCTCCTCTTACGACTTGGCTCCCATTGTAATCTACAGTATATTGTTGGGAATGTATAGATGGTAGAATATTTCAAATCAATATTAGGACAATGAGTTTATAACTACGATTTATTGATAATAATAACAATTATACGGAGACGACACGATCTAGCAATACAGCCTCTTTCACAACTTCTGCGTTCAATTAAAACAGGAGAGAGTTCAAATAAAGTAGAAAAATGCTTTGTAAGAGAAAATATTTTTCCATTCTCACAGGAAGTACTACGAGTTTCGGAAGGAAATCGCATGAGACCGCTGGGATTACCTTTGTTGATAGTTAAGACGTAGAAATATCAACGGTAGTTAAATTCGAGCATATAGGAAGGTCAAGTGGATATTATACGATATTATCGTTTAACGTTTATTTACTTTTGTTATTTATACTGGGGAGGTAGAAAACTATAGCATCGTTGAGGGTAAGCAAGCAAGACGACGATCTAGTCAGATAAGGGTGCGTTGCAAATATCGAGGAGGAAGCTTTAAATATCGTCGCAGAAAATTCTGTAGTAAGTACAACGACAATTGCGCGTCAAGTACTGACTTCGACAATTTGATCGGTCTTAGTTTCAACGTGTGCAAACCTTATGACCGACAATTTTCCTAGACGAAGGCAATTTTGGGAAAGGAATATGCAACAGTAGAAGGAAAATAACTATTTCAGTATCAATATTTTACTTACCGATGGAGGTATATGGGACTTCTAATAACCATAATATGCATAATTGGGAAACAGAGAATCCCCATGTTACTAGGCCAATAAATTTGCAACAGCAATCTTCATTGAGCTGAGTTAATCAGACCTTTTATTTTACCGCCTAGACTAAACAGTGACAATTATTATAAAATTTTGCGCGAAAGGTTGCCAAAAATTGGGGAAGTTATTTTTATAATCTTAAACAAGGTATGTGGTTTATGCATGATGGTGCGCCGCCCCATTTCTCAGTAAGAGTCCGACGGTATTTAAGTGAGAATTTTCCTAGAGGACGGATTGCATGGCCCCGCGTTCACCTGATTTAAATTCGATCGAAAAAGTTTAGTTGCCGGTCTTTTTCCCTTTATTCCTCTTTAACGCTCATTGACTTGCTGTCACGATAAGGTACAGTTTGTATGATATATATATATATATGTATATATATATATATATATATGACACTGAAGGTTCTCAATCGATAAGAAATGTGCAAAAACAGTTTCTGAGTAAACAGCAAATTTATTGGTAATAGTTCAAGTGCCAAAATAAGACATTTAGAGGTTAGATTTCTCTCATTATCAATGCCTAAAAACAGTCACATCCAACGACATGAAAAGGAATGTATTAATTCACATCCTTTGCCAATTTTCCAAATTCCCAATAAAGATGTAAATTACGAAAATCATTATGACCAAATTTTGGTTTAAAATTTCAAATAAAATAAAATGTCAGTTTATACCGTTCTTATCTCCGCGCTTGGTACCTTGCGATTAAACATCTGATTTGGCATGACCATTTACATACATTGATGTTTGTACATGTGAGAGGGATTCGATATGAATTCTCTCACTATGCACGTATTACGCATTTTTTGCAGTTATTTTTTCTACAGGAGTTGACTACTTGCGTTGCCACAGCCTCCTGCAGTAACTGCAGTCGCGCTCTTCGGCTACCCGCCGTGGGAATTTACTGCAAGAGGCTGTGACAACGCAGGTTGCCCACTGCTGTAGAAAAAATAACTGCAAAAAATGCGTAATACGAGCATAGTGGGAGAATTCATATCGAATCCCTCTCACATGTACAAACATCAATGTTCAGACGATATATACATAAAATTTGTATACGAAATTACAGCTCTTGCAAAGCCGCACTGACGAGCGGTATAACCGCGAAACGTACGTCTACGGATCGGCAAGAGAAGATCAAAACTTTGCCATTTACATACATAGACGTGAAAAAGATCCGTTCTCAATAGATTTCGCATAATTTGCCCAAAGCTCAGAAAAAGGTTTGTATTAATTGGTGCTCAAGAAATTCGACCGCGAAACTTCAAAACCTGTATACAACGTCGCAGCAGGTGAGAAATGTTGGATATATTGGTATGAACCCGAAACTAAGCAACAATCCACTGTTGTGATTTTCGAAGATAAACTGAATTGCACAAAAGTTATTCGTTCACGAAGCACTTCGAAGAAAATGATCACTTGTTTCTTCGGTTGTACGGGACATGTGGCAATCATTACATCAGAAGATCAAAGAAGAATGACTACTGAAAGGAATACAATGATTTGTTCGCAACAATTCATCGACGAAGTGGAAAGCCAGCCGAAAACCTTATTCTGCATAGCGACAATGCCAGCTCTCACACGGCACGTCAAATAAAAAATGCGTGGACAGCGATTTTTAGCCCCTCAAGAAGCTATCGAAGCCTTCAAAGTGGAAAAATGTTTCGAGAATTGCTTTCAACGCATGCAAAAGTGTATAAATCATAAAGGTGAATATTTTGAAGAGAAATAATAGTTTGTTCCAAAAGTTTTTTCTTTCCTAGTTTTTGTAATAACTCATAAGCCTCTATATACATATGTATGTATATATCCTACTTATCCTAAACTCCTACTTATGGTATTTGTCTTGAGGAAGGGGAGTTTTCACTACATGTTCCATTAATGTCTGGGGCGGAATAGTATAAGGCATTGTTTATATCCATTAAAATTATATCAATTTATCACTTTCTCACAAATAAACTAAATTGAAACCGTATTCTATAAAGATTTGTACAATGCATACGACATAGATTTCTTCAATCGAATTACCTCTAGCGCCAAATCAATCAATACGACAATTTGCATAGATATTTCTATACGTGCGCATTTTCGCATAACTTAGCTACCTAGTATTTAAAACCCGGTATTTACGCAACGAGTTGCACAATTTCCCGTGCGGGTCTTTTATATTATCGCTCTTTTTTAATTGTTATATCCACTCTGATAAAAACGCAGTATTGCAGTAACAAGTATGTGACCCAATTCCCGCTGGAAAATTGCCGTAAAGCCGCAGTGTCCACGTGTATACTGACCCTATTTACGCCAATTAAAACTAATTATGTGAAACAAAGAAGTGATTGCCTACATAATAGTTTAAAAGTATCATTTCGCACCGATTTACACAAATTGTTACAAACGGTTTTTATAAACGTACAAAAGTACATACTAGGTATGATACCCGTATCCACTATGTTGTAAGGACGTGGGCCTGTCACAAATGGGTTACATAACAGCGATTTTTTTAACTTTATTTGTCCTAGATCGATGAACCCGTGGAAAAGTAGTGTGGGGAACGGTCGACCGTTGTGAGTCACCTGTCAAATCGTAACGCATGTTCATGAATGAAATGATTTACTACACTGTAACAACTCGATTCAAGTATTACGCCTACTTCCTACACTGCAACTTCTGCATTCATGATAGAATCAGCTTAATGGGGTGGATAATCTTTTTCTTTCTTTCTGTGAATTAAATACGAGCAACTTCTCTGGCCTGAGGAATTTATTTATTATATTATGTTTCGTCAACGAAATTATCCGTATAATTGAGAAGTTATTTCGGAGCTTCCAGACCTATTATTATTTCAGTAAAAAAGTTTTGGTGGAGGCGCTTCCAAATTAACAGAAAAACGACGAGAATAGCTTTGCTATAACCTTACTATCTCCCAAAGAATTTGATACCTCAACCTTAGTAATGATACCTTAGTTATGATACAATAATACAATGTTTGACCACGACTTCGAACACACTTTCTTGTGTGATCCTCTTGACAAAAATACTGCAATCATTCGAGAAAATTTCTCATCTCCTACACAACCTATTCTATGATTTACTGATACGAATGAAGAATTTGTCATCGCTTTCTTTGTCTATCTGTTTTATGAAAGATAATCATAGGCAAACTTTATATCTTATTGCAATCTTGGACGGATTTTCAATCTGTAAGTACTCATTTGAATTAGGAAACGTTAGTTTTCGAATACTTTTTCGCATCTTTCGTGAATATGCGATTGCTTCTTAATTAAGTAATACATACATATTAAAAGAGAGCAAATTTATTTGTTCCGACAGATATTGCAGTACGCTTCAAAATAGGAATTTATTTAACACCTAATATACGAGTCGTCCAAAAGCAAAAACCGACACTCGAAGAGGCAGTGCATGTCAGATGTGTGTCTTTGCTTTTACATATACGCCTCAAGCTTGGCCTTAATACAAAAGTCATTTTTTAAGGTGATCTTCTTCTGTTATTATTCTACACTTGTTCTTGGTCGACAGTGACGTAGCTTTAACACAAACGAAAAATTAACATTGTGGAATTTCATCGTATTGAAAACCTCATTAGTGTCACATACATATGATATATAGCGTTACTTAGGAGGCATCAACAATAATCGAAAACTACGGTTAAAACACCTAACTTGAAAAAACTTAGAAATACGTATTTCGACTATTGAGATCGATGAATTGAGGAAATGCGGGCATAATTTTAGTGAATTCAAGGATTTTCCGACAAACGGTTTAGACGACTATTAAAAATTCTAATTGAATTATAAATTATATAAAAGACTCGATACTCTGACATATTGTTACAATAATAAGATGTTGGTTTGGTAACTAAGTACGAGTTTTTAAGAAAATGAAACAATTCTTTCATTAAACGAAATATCTAATGTATTGTCGAAATTGATCAATAACCGTTTGCTATATTTCAGGCAATACAATAGTTTAAGTCTAAAAGAAAAAACAACCAAAGAAAAAACATTTTATCATCATCATTATTATTGAAACTCTTACCATTCAAGAAGTTTTACAATCTGATTCCGTTCAATATCGGGGCTGTATAGTTGACATGGTAACATATCCCAACAAAGCTCCAATATGTGTTCGTTCTCGTTATGGAATACAATGCATTGTTCATTCCTAAAGTGATCGTTTGGGTGCGTGTTAAAATTACAAATTAGATCATTTGTCTGCTGTCCTATGAAATTGATAAAATAACCTAATACATCTGCAATTCATACACATACCTAAACATTCAACCAAGGCTGTCCACTTATTTACACAATAAAATTACTGAGTTGCCAAACCAATAGCGAAAAAGTAAGTATATGAACACTGTCTTAAGCATGCAAAATTTATAAAAAATACTGATAGATAGTCAAAGGAAATTTTCAAAAAATTGGGATCGAATCTTGATTCAATATTAACAAATATTAAGGGAAATACCTAAAATATTTCTGTTTGTGTTTAAACTTACTTTCTGTTCACCACCAATTAATTGCAAAATTGTTTCATGTTTCGTATCAATTAACTGCAAATGTTAAATCGATCTGTCAAATAGTCAGTAACAAGAATTTAAGTCAAGTACCTATGTAATTGTGTTTTCGATTTTGGATAAAAACGTAGTAAGAATGAACGTGAATGAATTTTTCTATTTAAGACGAAAAACCTCAACGGGAATCTAATCAAGGTTAGATACCGTTCTTGAGGATTCATCACCTTCATTTTCCACCGTGAGCTCTTAAGTTTCGGAATTCAAGCGTGGTCCCACGCATACAAGTGATGAACCACGTTCAGGACGTCAGAAAACGGCCACCACGCCAGAAATTGTGGAAAGAATCGATGACATTCTTTTGACAGATCGACGAATAAAAGTGCGTGCCGTGGGCATCTATTATGAAGGAGTAGTTCGTATTTTACATAATTAATTGGGTTTAAAAAAACTTTCTGCAATGTTCGGTGACACAATTGCTGAATTCGGAGCAAAAACGCCTTCTAGCTCGAACTGAGGTCGATTGTTTGGAAGTGTCTACGAGGAATCAAACGCATTTCAAGAGACGATTCGTGGATTCATCACTACACACCAAAAACAAAAATGCAATCAAAACAGTGGATTGCACGCAGTGAATTGGCTCCGAAGAACTCAAACACCCTTTACTCTGCTGGAAAGCGGATGACCTCGATATTTTGGGACGCAAAAAATTTTGCTAATTAAATATCTTGAAAACAGTAATACTGGCCAACATTACGCAACACTTTTGGACAAATTAAAAGCATCAATTCAGAGAAGACGCCCGGGAATGGTTAAGAAAAAAGAGTTGTTTTCCCACAACAATGCGCTCGCTCCCGAAACTCAAAACATTTCTGGGTGGAAAGAGGTTTTGGTCAAATGAAGAACTGATAGAGTCTGTAAAGGATTATTTTGGGAGCCTGGAAGAAAGTCATTTCCGAGAGGAAATCGATAAGCTATAGAAAAGTGGGACTAGGTATTTTGATCTTCGAGTAAAATAATAAATAATTATAAATAATAATTATAAAACCCAAGAATTATTTTGTTTTCATTGTCGTTCTGGAAACTTTTCACTCTACCCTCGTACATATACGTTTATTTTGTTAAGATTTCCGTTTGAACAAAATGACATCATACACATATGATATATATATAATATCCAATAAAGTTATATCTAAAGTAAATCTCAACATTTTTCGGGCAAAAGTATTCAATAATTGTGAATTCTACGGACTCATGGTCTAAAAAAGTTGTTTTGCGGTAAGTCGCATAACTTGACACCAACTCTTTTGAACTAAGGAAACCAAAAAGAAAAAATCGTTAATACATGTATGACAATAACTTGTGCTTAATCGTTCAGTTTTTCAAAATATTGATTAGAAATAAAGGACGGTTCATTAAAGAAAAGTGTTTTATTTTTACTTTAAAATGTGTGCTTCCTTCGTTAATGAAAAAGAATAGCGCGTTTAAAACAAATACTTCAATTAAGTTGGAGATACAAATTACTACAAATTTTTTTAGATAGGATAGATAAATTTTGAGATACGTTGCTCACCGCTTTTATAAACGTAGTTTTGAGAAAGACCGCGTTTAAAGTTTGAACATATTAATTTTCTACTTCAATGCTGTCATCTGTTCCAGATTCACACAACAGCTCTTTTACAAAGGTAGTAGCATCCAAACTCTCAATTTGCCTTTGCTGCGAGCCGTTCTTGGTTCCTATATATTCCGCTAAGGATGCGTCTTCGTTTAGCATTTAAGATAAATAATAGTGCCTGATATTGTGACAATACTGCTTACGCTTGGAGTAATTTTCGGGTCCATTCTCAATACAAACTGATTAATAGCTTTCATTAATATTGTACTTGCATATTCTCCCACATTCTTCTCACAATATTGAGTATATTGAAGATTTAAGCAGTCGAAGCGTTCTCGGTTAAAATTGCACAACACAGCCCGTATTTCCGATTTAAAACCTTAGGAAATATTGTTCTAAATATATACTTTTAGAAAAATTGATTATGTCAAAATTATATAACCCCTTTGATAGAAGCCTGCTGTATGTAAACCTTTTCCAATGGATCTATCAAATACTAAAATTCTAATTCAAACAGGTGAAGCACTTTGGGACACATTTCCACACCTCCCGGTATAAATAGCTTTAGAATTGATATAATCAAATTAAAACAAGATTCTTATGTATTGTATGCCCAAAGGTGTTGTAAACGATGGTATCTTACTAATTTCCGGAGCGAAAAGAGCATGCAATAGTCTATACATAACACATTCCAATATTTATACTGTAATCAATAAGAAACCAACTTGATATAAATACAAGCACTTAGGAAATTATGCCATCGACTCTCAAATGTAACTCAACTTTTTGCAAACAACAGTCTTATGAAATATCGTAGGTAAGTATTTTTCACTAGAACAATCAATAGTAACCATATGCTTAAAGTGTCTATTATGACAGCAATAAGCAAAACGACTTTCATAATTACGACACCATTAGTAACACATTTGACTTTACACAAATCAGTAGCAGAAACAACCTACTTTCGATCCCGCAGCGATCCTTTAAGGAAACACAGAACGTTATAACATTCAAATGTTAATAAGGATAGATCAAAGCGATGAAAAACATTTACGTGTTTCGACATACCTGTAGAGGAAGTAATAAATTAGGAGATAATATCGTTGGTCTATAGAATAGTTTCCATATATCATTAAACAATATCAACAATAACAATCACACTTATTATGAATGGATCGAGCTTAGTTGACGCATAACTGGTATTAGTAATAAATAATTTATGTTACCCTTGAAATGCAACGAACACGAAGTCTTTACACGTGACAGAAGTTTTAAAGATGGTATGTCGATTGTGTGTAGCAATACGGTTCCTGATTTGTTGATTTATTTGTAAATCTATCATAATGTAAATGTCGTCGTCGTCGGCGTTGACTCTTCGGTGCCTGTTTGTCAATTATCGTAATAGTTATTGGCGGTTTTGGTAATTTCCTATAATTTATCTTGCATCCATACTGAACACTAAATACATAGTTCAATAAACAATATTTATCAGGAATAGCAAAAGTAATAACCGGAGTTACTGACAAGATTGTAAGAATATTTACTTGGAATGATATTATTCCAAATAGTATGAATTGAATTATCTATGTAAAATATTGATACTAATACAATATAACACATCACCCAATAAGTAGGATGAGATATAGATGGCGCCACTATCGACAGATGCATATGATTCCTAGAAAGTACCAACTTTCAAACGGTACGTGTAAAAATTTTATGACGATCTGACGTTTAGTTCACAAGTTACAGTGGTTTTAGTGACGTCATTCCGTGTGTTAACGAAGTATTGCTTTTTAATGGGAAAGGTATGGTTCAAGCAAAGCAATGGCTGAGAGGAATAGTAGAGAATAGTTTGCTGATTTTAAACGCGGCCGTACAAACACCGATGATGCTGAACGCCTTGTTCGCCCAAATTCGGCAGTTGTTTTAGAAAACATAAAGAAAGTCCACAAAATGGCCGATCGTAAATTGAAGTTGCGGGAGATAGCTGATACTTGAAAGACATCAGAAAGCAGGGTATTCATTATTTTGAATGAACACTCGAGCATGGGAAAGCTCTCTTCGAAATGGATACCGCGTCTGCTCAGAGTCGATCAAAACTCGACGATTCAGAACGCTGTTTGGAGCTGTTTCGGCGCAACAAAAAGATCTTTTCATGTGGCAGGTGACAATGGATAAAACATGAATCCATCACTACACTCCAGAGTCAAATCGGCAGTCTACTGAGTGGACAGCAAAGAATGGACATCGTTGAAAGCGATCAAAAACGCAAATGTCAGCTGGAAAGCTTTTGGCCTCCTTATTTTGGAATCCGCACGGTATTTTATTTATCGATTACCTTAAGAAAGAAGATCCATAAATAGTGAATATTATATCGCGTCAGAACAACCCCAAATGAAGAAAAAATAGTGCTCTTTCACCGAGACAATGCAGCGTGTCACAAGTCCATCGCAGCAATGGCAAAATTACGTTTTGAATTGCTTCCACATTCACCGTATTCTTCGGATTTGGCTCCCAGCGAGCGACTACTAGGCGTTTGCAGACCTAAAAAGAATCCTCCAGGGAACAAGATTTGGCTCCAATGAAGAAGTGACTGCCCATACTGAAGGGTATTTTGAGGCCAAAGATAAATCGTTCTACAAAAAAGGCATGGAAATGTTAGGAAAGCGTTGGAAAGTATGTATCATTTTTGAAGGAGACTATAATGGTGAGTAAAGTCGAATTTTGCCTAAAGATTGTTGTTTTATTAGTCATCCTAAGAACTTATTGATTGATGTGTTAGTTGTCTAGGAACACGTCTTTCTGTTACTGGCGTTTATTAACTGCAAACGTATCAAAATAATTTCAAAAGAATTCTTAATTTCATTGAAATGGATCGACAGCAAATGCTTTCGATCACACAGAATCGGACTCGAATACGTTAAAAAATTGCGAGGACAAACGAGTTTCCCATTACCATTAGTAATATATCTAAGTTATGCAATGGAATAGTAGCAGCCACTTACTATAACGCTCACATGGTACACGGGTACAATTAGACACAAACGACAATGGATACGATTGATGTGAAGAGATAATCTCCCGTTTAGACGTTGGGACAGGAATGTTATTTATCTCTTTGTCTGTTGGTCTTATTACATTCTTCTGGCCGTATTAGACGATGACGTGTTAAATCCGTAAATGATGCTGCGTATTATTGTTACTATTATGCAAGAGTGATCGTGTGACGGTGCATGTTTTTCTGATCTATAATAATCGACCGATTAGAATGGGAGAGATGCATTTAATGTAGAACGAAATTTAAAGTAGGTGGAATGTACGTGTGAAATAAATCAGAGGAGAAGCTGCTATAAAAGGACGAATAGTAGGAACACGATAAAATAAATACGTATCTGTATATTTGTAAACATTAACAAAGCCCTAGTCTGTAGTAAAAATAAAGAAACTGAAACAAATTAGAAATGTTCCATTTAACAACATAAATATCATCAGTACAGTTTGGCAGTCCTCATTTTCTCCTTCCCATTATCAAACTACACCAGCTGACAGTGGCGTGTTCACCTGCTAGCACTACAAGCAACCCCCAATTAAATCGAGCGTGCTGCATTGGAGCTAGACTCACTAACTATAACAGAGTCAAGTTCACTATTTTTCAAGGCCAAATGCCCAACTCTAGTTATTACGAGCACTGTTTTTTCTCAACCTCCGATCGCACAGTATAAAAACCAGGCATGCGGCAGGTGGCTGGTGAGCATATTGATGACTGCGCATCTCGTCCTCCACACGCTCTGTCACTGCCGAGTCCAGCAAGCCATTTTTTGTTGAGCTGAAGATTCTCCCGCGAAGTGTGAATTGCCAAGGGTTGTTCGTTTCTTAATAATAATAATAATAATATTTATTAATAACCTAGCAGAGACAAATCTAAATAAAGGTTATTTTTATTTATAAAAAAGTTTATAAAAGAAAAATGCAACGTATAGCCGTCCAGGAACGAAATAATATACAATATACCCACGCATACATATACGCGTATACATTTTCATACAATAAAAAGAAAACCAACTGAAACATACATTCTCTGCCTAAGCTCATAAACAAATCATAATCAGAACGAAATATATCTAAATAATAGTTATATGAATTATAAATGCGCCACATATTATACAATGGTGAATTTAAAAAATGGTTTTTATTCGGAATGCGATTAACGAGAGTAATTGAATTTCTGCTACTAAATGTGGGTATATGAAAATTAAGTTGTTCCAAAAATGATGAGTTATCAACTATATTGTGTATAACTTTAAATAAGTAGCTGACTGCAATTAATTTCCGACAATTATCTAATCATATAAAACTAAACTCTCGTAGTAGATATTCGTAGGATACATTAAACTACGGATACATTCCAAATTTTAGGTACCTCATAAGTCTCGTTTGCATACTTTCCAAAATAAGTATATATACATATATAATACTGAGGTGACCACACTACACTACAATACTCAAGCCTGCTGCGTATTAGCGCATTGTATAACAGAACGATAGTGTCTATATTTATAAAGTTCTAATGTTCTAATTATAAACCCCAACAACTTACAACAACTAGAATAAACAGAGCCAATATGCATATTAAATGTCAATTTCACATCAAAAGTCACTCCCAAATCTTTAAATATAGAGCAAAGTTCCAAAACATTTTCCTTCATTTTATATTGAAACACAATATGCTCAGCTTTACGAGTAAAAGTCCTAGTCTTACATTTACTAAGGTTCAAGTCCAGTTGATTCTCACGGCACCACCCCAACAAAGCATCAATATCTCGTTGTAGCACACAACAGTCACTGACATCGGTAACAGCACGGAAGATTTTCAAATCATCCGCATACAAAAGCGATTCCGACGAGAGCACTTTACATATGTCATTAATGGACATTAAGAACATCAATGGGCCAAGGTTTGAACCCTGAGTTATACCACTAGTTGCTACTAATAGCTTTGATTTGAATCCACTGTATTCTACGTATTGTTCTCGACTATCTAAGTAGCTCCTCAACAATAAAATTAAATTGGAATGTAGACCGAAATCATGCAGTTTATCCAGAGGCACGCCGTTTAATGCGATGAAAGGCCTTACTGAAAACTGTGTATATGACGTCGACCTGCTTCCTCTGCTTGATTGCCTCAGATCCGAATTGAGTAAAGTTACACAAATTTGTAGTTGTTGAACGGCCCCTCATACAACCATGCTGATTTTTGAGTATTAAGACGCTAACATGTGCAAATATATTCTTATACAAAATTTTCTCAAAAATCTTGGCAAAATTCGAAATTCAGCGACAGGACGGTGGTTTTGGATGGCGTTTTTTGTTGCCAGACTTAAAAATTGAAGTTATTTTAGATTTCTTCCACATACCAGGAAATATATTCCGTTTCAAGATAGCACTATATACACCTTAGAGGAACAATTAAACACGAAATGCAGTCTCTAATCAAAAAGAGGGTATACCATCTGGATCCGTGGTCAAATTGCTTTTTTAACTTTTAGGCTACATTTCCGATCTAGATCTGAAACCCCTTCAATCCGTAGGATATTTCTATCGTAGATATTATTTCCGGAAGTAATATTTTGACCTGTTCCCCGCTCAGTGTATGATGCACTAAAATATTTGGCAAAAGCCTCAATTATTTTGTCTGGTTTGTCCAGTATTGATTCGTTATATACCATGCAACCAGGGATACGAGAAGAACCCCGTCTTGTATTGACGAAAAACCAAAACCTTCTAGGGTTTTCCTTAAGCTGACGTTCAATGTTTCCAATATAAACTTGATAGCTCACTTTGATATTAGCTTTAATCTTTGAGCGAATTACTCGAATCCGCTCCCTATTTCTTGCAGGCAGAAGGGAATAATGCAGCGGAAATTCATCGAAGAATGTGCCGACTGTATGGAGACAGTTTTCTGAGTGATGGTGTTGTTCGTGAATGGTGTCGACAGTTTAAATTTGGACGAACTGATGTGGATGATGAAGGGGGTCAAGAACGCAAGTCTGTTGCTACAGACGACCTTGTTCATCAAGTGGACCAAGTAGTTAAGGAAAATCGAAGGTTCGCCATAAGTGAATTATCGATCAAATATCCGGAAGGTACAAGATCTTCCCTGCACTCTATAGTTACTGAACAGTGCAGCTAGAGAAAACTTCGTGCTTGCTGGGTCCCAAAGATATTGACTGACAACCACAAACTCGCCGAATGGCTGCAGCTTTGACATTTCTTCACCGTTAGAATACTGATGGATGGAAGATTTTATTGAATCCATTGTGACAGGTGATGAGACATGGGTTCAATATGACACGCTCGAAACGAAACGACAATCACAACAATGGATGCACACAAGTTCTCCTAAGAAATCCACAAAATTCAAACGAACCTTCAACAACCGTAAGGTTATGGCAACTGTATTTTTGGACCAAAAAGGTGTGTTGTTTGTGTAGTTCATGCAACCGGGGACAACAATTTCTGCAGATTCATATTCTGAAACTTTGCGACGCTTACGGAGAGCTATTCAAAACAAAAGAAGAAGCACTGGAATTGCTGGAATTGTTCTAATCCATGACAATGCCCGTCCCCACACTGCTCGTGTAACCCAACGGTTCCTTGAGCAATTTCAATGGGACATTTTCGAACACCCACCATATAGTCCCGATCTAGCGCCGAGTGACTACCATCTTTTCCTGAACTGAAGAAGTGGGTTGGGGGACAGCGCTTGCAAACTGACCAAGGGCTCAAAGAAACCGCCACAACTCACTTCAAATCATTGGCGGCAACATTTTATAAAAAGGGTATTGCAGAGCTCGTTCACAGATATGACAAATGACTCAATCGTCAAGGTGATTATGTAGAGAAGTAATCTCTACTGTACATTACGTTTGGCAATAAAATCTTTATTTTTGTATTCACTCGTTTTTTTATAGCCTATCGGAGGTTTAAAAAAGCAGCCCTCGTAAGTTATTGCCATAAAAAGCAAAGATCCCAAATGTGACCAACTTAAGAATCAGATTATATTATCAAAATGAAAAATTAAACATCTCAGCAAGATTGTTAGCTGATGCTGTGTTTTATTTATTTATTAATAGGAAATAGATACATATAGTATATCCCATGTATCTAATATTAAAATATGAAATAAACTGATACCTGTATTGATAGAGACAATAGTAAATCTGAATATGACTGACTAAGGGTGATATGAAGAAAGCAATTACTGAGCGATGAGGTCACCCAAGTGACGAATTGGAAGGGATGGACAGCAAACAGGAAGGAATTGAGGAGAATAACCGAACAAACCACGAGCCTACGTCTTGGTAGCGAAAGGTATAAATAGCAAAATAACTGCTGGCCAAAAATTGGACTAGTACGTATTTCTAGACCACACGTGTTGACAGCCAGTACCTAACTTACACAGGTACAATATTGATAAATAAGAATTAGCAACGAAAGGGTAATGCAATCCGGCAATGATTTTCTAATTCTAAATATTTATATTTTTAATCCCATACAATGCAACATGCCATACAAATCCAAACGATTAAGATTGAAACTGTGTTTCAGATTAGATAAATGGTGAATGCTGCAAACGATTTACGCATTATACAACTGAGAATTGAAATAATAAAATTTTTATGGCTTGAAGTTGACATTGAGTATACATAAGAGGAATCTCATAGTTCCATATGCAGATATTTAGAATTTAGTTTTCTTAACTCGCATGTTTTAATTACTCGCTTAATAAACGTAATTTATGTGGTACGATTTTTAGTGAATGTAAACCATTTTCTGACACACATAGCTTTTTACGATCTAATAAACATAGAAATTTTGATGTATACACTTACTTTCTTCTGTATGTTATGTAACCATTGTATATTGCAGACTATTTCCTTGATTAATTACTGTTACTGGATAATTAGCCCCCGTTGTTTTATAGTTGAATAAGCATTCTAGTTCCTTTAAAATTAGTTAAATGATTAATGAATACTTACAAAAAGTTGGAGCCTATTTACCTCAGTTGAGCATTTATGATTTTATGTAAATATTTTTTGCATATACTGTCATACCAAACAATAATGTTATTAATAACTTGTTGGTGTGAGTTAGACAATTCAGCTAGAAGCTACTTGCTGTAGTTTTGCAATTTTCCGTTATAAATGCTTATCCGATTCTAAGTGAGCTTGTATAGCGGCTTTTTATTTTACAAAGAAACCGGAATATTCCAAATTTTTGCTAATGCTAAATATAATTATATCAAAAAAGGAGGATAGAAATAATAATTTTACCTTTACAATGACGAAGAACTACCACAAAATTATAAACAATATGCACCACAATCCAAATTTTATGCGATTATAACAAAATTTTTAAGAAAGCATCGAAACTAGCGAAATGTCACCCAAACAAGAAAAATGAAGAATTTGTATCCTTCTAAATGCTATTTTCGCCCTAATTTATTTTTTGATAGAATAAACCCTTAGCAATTAATTATGCTCAAAGCTTTAAACATCTTTACAATGGGCTTGAATTTGAAAATAACAGGGTCATTAATGAGTTGTCTCAAATAACATTGGCCAAGGACTGTACATTAGACTGCGGTTTCAGATGTAGACCAGTAGCACGGTACAATACATTAAACATCATATTTTTTATTTTTGAATACATCGACTACTTTGTGCTGTATTGTCATTAAGTAGATGTGATAAACGTGATTACCATATTTGGAATCTCTGTGACATCCGTCTTAATTATTATAGCCTATGTACAAAGACGTAATTGCACAATTAATTATTTTACTAGTAAACGCTGCAGCGTCGCGTATTCTTATCTATATTTTTTTATGTAATAAACAAATAAAATACGCACCCGTCGTTATTAATTTCTGGTGGTTACAGCAAAAAGTTAATGAAAAGCTTATGTTTGTATGTAACTTCTTATTTAGTCAATGAGTACTTCTCCGGTGATTCCAAAGGTTATTGTTCTAGTTGTGTCGATACGTATATATAGATATATACTCATACCCAATACTATTCAAACTTCTTCATTGCGTCAATGTGAGTACTAATACATAATTCTTTTGGGTTAATGTTATCATATAATGTTTGTCAATTGAAAGTGATAGCTGACACTAAATTCTTTTAAAATTACAGTGTAACCAATTGCAATCCTTCTGTTTCTTGCACAATAACAATAACAACAACAATGCCTTTGAGTATGTATTTAGGCAACTAACTCTGTTATCTTTTTAGCAAAATGAGGCGCACTTACTATATAGTGCGCGCTTATTATTTTGCAGCTAAACTTAGCTGTATTGAAGTGTGCTTTGTAGATCAAATATTAGTCAAAGCTCAAAGGTGATGCTTCTGTCCTTTGCGTTGTCTCAGTCGAGAGCGACGACTTGATCCGTCTTACATATGCTTAGACATGTCCAAATACTTATTTCTTCCTCTTTTCCATCTAAATTTTTGCACTGAATATACTGGGTGTACTAAGGATAACAACTATTCTCTTCGAGTTCATTTTAAACTTGACATTTGTCTAATTTATTATTTACTATCCAAAATTACTATACATTTTCTTGTCGTATACGCAATTTATGTAAATTCCAGCATAATTATAAATGTTTCAAACCACTTTATAAGTACAATACCTACTTGGCTAATCTAGACGTACGATAGATTTTTAAGTTACTACCGTAATCCAACACCACTCAGATGATAATCATCATTGTAGCTTCAAAAAGGGAAAATCAGAGCATTCTTATGTGCACATATTATGTCTAAACTTACACTACGATAAAATTAAACCTGTCTTGAACAAAAGACTTTACAGGTTAATGTCTCCTTGTTGGATTTCAATGTGGAGTTGGATTACCAGAAAAATCGTAATAAGAGAGAGAATTAAAGTGTTATGACCCTGTATGGACGTGTATGGCTTGTATAATAAAAGGAAGAGGTTGAATGTTTCCAGTAATACAGCTGCTGTTAGAATGTAACAGATTTAACAGTAGCTTACTTGCACATATGTATTTAACTTTTAATATCTAGCAAGAAATAGTTATCTTTAAGAAATTGATTGTGTAGTATATACACGTGTTTTAGCTTTAAGTACGATACGTTTAGAGAATACAAAACGCTGAAGGATTACTTTCAAACTGTACTCGCTGTTAAATAATTTAATTTGTGTTATAAATGCAAAGATGCAAAGATGCAAAGATGCAAATAATTAATCGTAATCGTTTATGCTCTGCATACAATCAAAGTCAAATATTGTTAGAGTCTACTGTGACGAAACGCTTCCTCTGCATCCCCCAATACCGGTACGACAAAATTACAGTGGACGGTAACAATATTACGACATCAATGGGGCAAAAGTTGAATTTCTATAACCAAATTGTCTGGATTGAAGTTGGAACAAGAAATATTAATACGTCAAAATTTGTGTTATATAGTTGCTTATTATAGATCTTGCATTTAAAAATGTTATATTAAAATTATAGTTTAAATACTCAATAACATTTATATTATATCAAAAAGATTTTGAACCAGTATACTAAAATTATATGATATTTAAATTATTTTAGGGGTCTCACATTTTACCAATATCATATTTAAAATTGTAGAAGCTACCAAGACAAACACTACCCTAAGGTTATGAGGGAATCTATGTAAAATATGGGGACCATTGGAAATTAGTTAATATTCGAGCAAATTTAGATCTTGTAAAAATTAATTCAATGTTGTCAAATCAATTGTTAACATTATTTTAACTTGCGCTACATCATAAATAAATTAATGATGCTAGAACATATACGAAGACGTGTTTCCGTGTCTGGTGAAAACTAGACGTCGTTTTTAATGTTTTCCGCCTTCTCTTTTTAGAGTTTTTCAACCTTTTTCCAGGCAGAAATGCACATGTCGTGACAGTGAAGAATGTATTTATTTGCGATAGACATCTGAAGATAACTTCCGATAGAAACGAAGTAACTGTTGTCATTATCTGATAGTAAAACTTTCAACATCTCCGTTTCGTGATATCATTTCGGTAAGAAATTCTCATAAGAAGAAAGAAGCACCATTAGCGTTTGTTTCAGATACAAAGATCTATGAACAAAAATTGATGACATAGGTAAAAACTTTAAATAGATAAAGTGTAGGTACTAATATAAACATCAACAAAGTACTCATAAAATACGAAGAAACTTTTGAAACTATATTGCTTGAAAAAATAAATTTACCGAAATTTTATTATATCTCCACATTTATTGTTGTATGTAAAATCTCACTCTCTTCCTGCTACCCTTTGTGCTTTCTTCAATTAGAAGTAATACTTTGTAATAATTCTTACTGCATTATGGAAAATAACTGTTTCGTTATGTCGCGGTTGGGGATCGGATTCTTAAGCAAATGTTCTCTCTAGTATGACAGTGTTAGTCTAAGTAGTCTGTAAAAGTACTCTGTAACCGTCGTTCTACGTTTGGATGACTACAAAAAATTTCAATGCTTGTACGTAGGTCATCAACTAAGAATTGTGACTTTGTAAAATAGAGTTTCCATTACAGTTGATTAATGACATTAATTGACATCAATATATCTGAAAATAATAATTTTGGGACTTACAGTAAATACTCCGACTAACATCTTGACAGTGTGCTCATTAGCCGGGGTGATAACACGGCAGAATTGAATTATGTTCTTTACTAATTTTGTGTTTGGGGTCAGCAAGATCGCAAGAGAATGAAACGATTACGTAAATATCGTATACATTTACAATTTGTAGTCGAACATATAACCCCTAGACGAGAGATGGTTTTTAGAGGTCAATAACCTCCAGCAGCAGATTGCCTCTGATTTTTATTGATAGCTGTTTGAACGCAAATTCTTATATAGACATTGTACTATAATTTTTACACTTACGAAGATTGAAAAATGAATCTCCTTTCAGCAAGATTTATTATGAAGTTCTTATAAGGCATATTCTTTATTCATTTGACCAGTTTGGAAATTGATAACGACTGGACTGGATAATTTACCTTATTTGATTCTAAAAGCCTGGAATGAGATTCCTTACTTCAAATAATTCACTGTTAAATAATATTTTCACTTGCGATTGATTTAGGGAGAAAGTGTACCGTCAACACAATTAAATATAATATGGGTATCAAAATGTATGGTCTGTTATCATCTGTTACTGGGTATTCGATTTTTTAATAAATTGGTATAATTTTGATTTCAAACAACGAATAACTTTCAAATTTAAAAGTTAGGTCTAAGGGTATTTCTATCTAAACCATCGCCTGAATATCATAAATTATTTTATTACCAATTCAAGAGTCGAGTGGATGAAAGAGATAATTGAAATTATGCAAAAAGTTTATGTGATAATGATAACCTTCTTGATTGAGTATCAAGAAAACACAAGCCCTTATTTCATTACTCTTAACAGTTTTCTACACAGCCACCACATATGCATTTCTTATTAAATTCATTAATACACTGTTCTCTTAAGTGTGGTGATAATTACAAACTTCAGACGACTTATAAAGAAAAGGAATGTCAATGACAAAGGTAAAAGTAATCGAGAAATTTACATATGAATTTAGCAAAGTGACAATTCTTCCAACGGCACCGTTGGAGGGAAGTGCATAAAAAGGTGATAAACAGGAAGTCCAAAAACCAAGTTTGACATCAATGCTAACTATAACATTCAAATAGAGAAAGAATGCAATAAATTAATCCTTTATAGATTTTTATTTTCCAATATAAAGGAATACTTCCTGATAAGTTTAATACTTTCGAAAAATGAGTTTCCAACAAATTAATCACCTTTTAGTCTTTGGTTAGAGTAAATATAGAAATGTTATTTGAGCAATAAGTTTTGAATTGTCGGTTCAAATTAATAACAAACGATCGGTTACGTTCACAGTTACAATTATATAACAATAACAAAATTACATAATTTTAGTAAAGCCCCATAAGCGGGTTAGTCTACGTAATATTAATGGTGTAATAAATAACACTAACTCGATGTAGAAATTTACAACATTAAATCATATCAAACAATGAAACTGATTATTCACAATCTCTCGGCACAATAAAGCAAGGAATAAATACATCCGATCAATATCTTTATAATCACATTTACAGATTTCTATTGTGCATCGGTACTAATCCTTTCGAAAATTAATTTATGGTGTACACTAATAGTTTCAACAACAATCAGGAATTTAAATAAATAGTATTTATTTGCAAAGTGGAAACAATATCAAAGCATTTATGTGAATATTCATACAGGGTGTGACAGAGGCAACGCTCGTTTTTCGAGTGAAATTAAGTAAAAAAATATAATATTATACTTATCTTTTTAATTATCCTCTACAACTGTTAACTATATTGGGATTTAACAATTATATTTGACAACGATCATTAAGAACGTTTTCGTTTTTTGTTCCGTAAGAAAGGGTGGTATTGATAAAATAATGATTTTGGTACAATGTCTGCTATAACAAAGCATTACAGAGATTTAGACCATTGCTTTGATTTTGAAAACACAATTATTTAAAAAAGAAAAAACAATTATAAAAAGACTAATATACGAAACGATAAATATCAAAAGATATTAAAGCTACGTACGAATCTATATTCAAAATGTAAGTAATGTATATAGTAATTGATTAAAACGACGTTTCTTTAGGTTTCCTTTGTCATTGAACAGAATTGTTTAGTTTTCGACAAAGATTTTGAGATATAGGGATTTATTTTGATTTATGTTTTGCATATGTGTACAGACACGCAAAAATAAAAATATTAGATGTATATATTTGTTACAGATCTTATATAACACGAAATCCTAGTCCTTAGTTATTATGTATGTTGATAACCCATAAAAACAATTGTCACATACAGTTATATTTTACTGATAAACGTCTTTTAATTAATGTTCTGAAATGCAGCTGTTAAATCCGAATTTGATGTTTAATTGACGTATAAAAGTCGTACAGAATAATTAAAAATGAAAAAATCAGCTAATGGTATAATAAGAGTAAAGTAACTACAAGTCCTGGAAGGAGCAAATGCCAGAAGGATGGAAAAATGTGACAATAATACCAGTGTTGAAGAGCGGAAATGGAGTGGATTGCGATAACTACAGGGGATAGCCCTGCTGGATATTGTATACAAAATATTAGCAACAATAATCAAAACCAAGTTGAAAGTAATGGCCGAACCGCAGATAGGAGAGTACCAAGCAGATTTCAGAAAGGATAGAGGTACAACGGATCAATTATTCACAATGAAAGAGGTGTGGGTGACATACTGTGAATATAACATACTAGCGGTGACTGTAATGACTGTGGATTTTAAGAAAGCATACGATTCAGTGAAAAGGAGCGAATTGATAGAGGTAATGGATGATTTTGAAGTACCAGCAAAACTACAAAGACTGATAATAATGACACTAAGGGAGACAAGGCGCAATGTAAGAGCAAAAGGAGGAAATTCGGAAGACTTCGCCGTAAAGACTGGCCTTCGGCAGGGAGATCCGCTATCTGCGTTACTTTTCAATATGGTTCTGGAAAAGGTTATAAGAAAGAGTAAACTCAATAGAGAAGGGGACATATTGAGCAGGAGTCACCAAATAGTAAGATATTATGCAGATGACCTAGCTGTCATAGTCAGAGACCAAAAAGAACTTAAGGAAATAACAAAGAGATTGATAGAGGAGGCCTGGCAGCTAGGATTACAAATAAATGAAAAGAAGAGTAAGGTCATGAAAGTGGGAAAAGCTAGAAAAGAGGATACAGAGTTCAAAGTATGTACACAGTTTGGAGAAATGGTTTTCGAGGGCGTAGACCAGTTCGTGTATGTAGGGGCACGGATAACAAACAGATGTGAAGAAGAAAAAGAAATCGAGGCGAGATTGAGTAAGGCCAATAGAATAGCTGCAAGTATGAATTATTTACTCAGAGCAAAACAGTTGTCGAAAAACACAAAATTTAGACTATATGAAACTGTTGTAAGGCCGCCGGCCGGCGGCATTATACGGATGCGAGACATGGATTTTGAACCAAACTACGAAGGAAATAGGGAGACGATGGGAAAGGAAAGTTTTTCGGATGATATGGGGGGAGGGGAGGGGGAGATCGAGGAAGGCTATGTGAGAAGAATCAACGAAGAAGTATATGAAGCATTTGGAAATCTACAGATAGAGGCGATTATCAAAGCAAGAAGGTTGCAGTGGTTGGGGCATATGGAAAGAATGGACGACAACAGAACGGTTAAGAGGATAGCGTGGAAAACGCCAGGATACAAGAAGAAGAAAGACCGACCAATAAGATGGGGAGAAGCAGTATTAGAAGACTTAAAGGACAAGGAAATAACAAACTGGAAGAGGACGGCGATGGACAGGAAAAACTGGAAACGGATAACAAAGCTCTGGGCCTAAAGGCCCGCCAGAAAAAGCTTATATATATAACTACAAGTCCTAAATAAGGAGTTTACACAACTGATGTAAAGCAGTTTCTCCCAATCTTCGAAAAAATTCTTTGTGACCACTGCGTTAGTAAATTAACTACTTATTCTACACGCAGATAAAAGACTCAGGAGAGACAGTGGCCAGGAAACCTATACGAATAATGGTAACCGTCAATAGACGGTATTCCAGCTCCTGCCAACCGGCCGTTAACCCATTTACCTATTACTCTTTTCTTCTTTGAATAGATTGTAAATAAGCAAATGATAATTAAAAAATATTTGTTGCGATTTTATAAATAGTTAGCTAATTAGTTATCGGCTGTCGGTTATCAGTGCCCTCATTAGCTTTTAGGTGTAGATATGTGCTTTGTTTATAGTACGTAGTGTAAAGCTAGTGGTTATGTCCTGATAGGATTTACTGATACGCAGTTCCTGTTCTCCTAAGCTACAATATCAATCTTTGTGTTAGTGCAGGATTCTCCAATATGAGGTAGGCACAATTACCATCGCGCCAACTGGCCGTTAGTTTTTTAAATATTAAGACAGGCTTGAATTTTATCTTGTCTTCAACATTGTGATGGTATGACAAAATAATGTTGCACTGTCAATACCACTGTCAATATCACAAATAAAATCATTCTCATACTTTGTTTGGACAAGATGTAGTATTTTGACAACTAAATTATCATATTGAGTGGCAAAAGCAGAGTATTCATGTGTTTGGCAAAAACTTTGACCTTTAACCTAACTAACTAACTTTAACCTAAATACCTTTTTATTTGAGTCCATTCTAACTACAGGTATTTCAATACTCAGTTGATGATGTTAAAAACAATAGCAAGTAAATGTCGATTGAGCATTTGTAGGAAACTGTGGTGTAGATGTGAGTGTTTCGATTCTCAGCTGCGATCTTCAAGATCCTTTTCGAAATTGATCGAAAACATAAAAGCCGCTTGTGGATAGTGCTTTTTATTACAATAATCTTTTAGTTAACCTTTATAACCTCCAGCATTTACCAAATTTGTCTTTCAACTCAACTTACTTAGGTACAACCTAGCCCGCCATCCAACAATCATAATGTGTAACAACTTACAACAAACATAAAATATTATGTATGTGTAATTTTTATAAGTTCATGTAAACTCTAATTTAATTACGTAAATGTTTCAACTTAACAGACAATAACTCCCTGCTTCTCAACAATAAACCAAGTAAACAATCTAAAAATAAAGACGTCAAACCGCAATCACCGTTGTTATTGAAGCAGCAGCAATAAATACTAACTTAATGCGACAAGTGGCTTTACAAATACAAACAAATGACAAGAGTGAGTCACGAAAGCAAGGACACGAGTTTGCGTCGATTGAATCACATTTATATTATCATGTCTGCAGTAAAACTTATTAGTCTCTACGGCCCTAGATACGAGTATAAATAACCTCTCTCTGCTGCTTTCCCCTATTTCCTTGACAGTGTGCCTGAAGCATTCGACAGCACCCCTAAAGGTTTCAAATAATTCTATTCCGAAAATAGGCTTTTACCCTGACAACCTGTTCTGAGTTTGTATAAAAATTTCGGAGAGACCATGAACTGAATGCTTTGATATAAGATCGATAAGGAGGGTGGTAGGAATAAGTTAGTTAAAGCATCCAAATCGATACTTACAGAAAATATGTATTGTATTCATTGCAACTACAAAATATAGTCTATATATTATGAAAAGTGTTAAAATAAGTAGAAAATCCTGCAGTTAGAATGGACTCAAATAAAAGGTATTTAGGTTATTTGAATAATATTGGAAGATTAAGGAAAATGGAAATGGCAGCAGAACATCAAATCAATTCAAGATATAAACTCTATAGTATTTGATCTTATCCTTTTGTCGCAGTTGTAGATTGTTTCAGAATTGAAGTACAGCGTCCAGGAAAATAACCATTTTATTTGATTTTTGACTGATATTACAAGTAAAAATATTAGTCGATACTATCATTACTCCTGAATAATAATATTGAGATAACAAGAAAGTTCTGACAAACCTATTTATATTGATGGATGTATTATTAGAGTTTGTTAAAAAGATGGATGACGTGTTATCATTAAGTAGTGTAAATCGGACTGACGCTGTCACTCCTCCGAATTTTATTATTCAATGATAAGTTGCTATTGATATAATAAAATTCGGAGGAGTGACAGCGTCAGTCCGATTTACACTACTTAATGATAACACGTCATCCATCTTTTCTTAACAAACTGTAGTCATTACTAGTTTACCAAAATTTGACATTTGTTATTGTGAAAACAGTGGCAGCATCGAAATGAACCGAGCGGTAACTTATCAATGACAACGTATCATTGAATAATAAAATTCGTAGGAGTGACAGCGTCAGTCCGATTTGCAGTACTTAAGGATTACACGTCATCCATCTCTTTAACAAACTCTATAGATTATACTTCGCTAATAGCAAGATTTTGAAACTGTCGCTAATAGCAGCAAAAAATTATAGGTGGGAAAATATAGGCACTTAATTCGCGAAAATTCTGCCTAGAATATCTTCAACAATACCTATTAAAACCCAAAATTCCACAGCATAAGTAAAGTGTTACAAAAAATTAAATAGCAAGTAATTTACGACAGTAAAATTTCATCCCATTTCGTGTTTTAGAATTGATCCTTTTAGATATTCCTAAATCGCCATAATAAAATTAACCGAGCATCATGTTGTAGTACAAGCGATTAGTGTGTATTGTTTAACGGCCGATGCGTTTTATTAACCATTAACCTACTATCATTATTGAATACAATTAACATGATATAAATATTATGGTAACTGTTGAAATAGCAATTCGTTTATGATCAAATTGTTTTATTTTATTGCATATATTTGCAGCAGCGTCCAAATTAATTGTAGAATAAAAAGACAGTAAAAGGAACAAGCAATTAATATTGTATCTATTTTTTATTTAATTGCGGATGGTGGTCTTTGAGTTTCAATTTAAACTATAAGTGATGTACCTAAATCAGAGGCTCGACGAGTTATGGATGTATTAGGATGTGGATTCACTCAACAATCAGCATTTTGTTGTCTTTGCTCTCGAGTTCATTTAGAAACTTGGAAACCTCTTTGCAGATAGGAGCATACTTGGTCCAGAGATAACTATATAGCTCATAGATATTGAATACTTAGTTTTACTAAAATCTAGCTTCAAAGTAAGTTTCCAATAAAGATCTATAAAAAGTCATCTTCTCGTCATTCTGTATGATTTCGAGTTATTTGTTGATGCTTTGAAATCCTTGATATCAAATAAATCAATTTTACTTGTGAGTGACTTCAATCTCCCTCAATTCTGAGGTCCAAGGTTCCAAGGTGACCCAAAACTCTTTTGTTCCCTAATTTCTGTAGCGTCATGGATTTTGAGCAATACAATTCTGTCAGAAATTTATTTAATCATATTTTAGACGTAGTCTTATGTAATACACAGGCTCTAGTATCTGTCCATGAGGATGTGATCCCATTAGTACCTATTAACACTATTCACCCAGCTTTATCTATATCAATTGAAATTTGCTCCGAATCGAGACATATTAATTTTCCCTCTACGATTAATGACAGACTCAACTTCCACAAAGCTAACTTTGGTCAGCTGTACAATGATCCAATTAATAATGGTTGGTTATATGAAATTGATTGAGCAATCAATTAAAGAAATCCCTTAGGAATTATTTAGATTCATTAACAATAAAAAGGGCAAAACTTGAATTCCAGGTACCTTGATATATAATAATATTACTATCGACTCGCCATAAGATATTGTGGATTCTTTTGCAAATCCCTCTTTGGACAGGCTGCATTTAATAATCGTGATTACTATTCAGACAGATTGCCTTTCAATATATTACCTGTCACGGATGATGAATTACTGAAGATTATGGTTACGTTTCCGTGTAGCTTTACAGCTGGTGATGACTTGTCCAAACAAACTACTTCGTGAAGCTAGATTTGGTCTTGCTAAACCGCGATATTCATGGGGCTCGCTTTGTTTGGAAGATACTTCATGGGACAATCAATTGTTCGCCCTTATTGTCTCAACTACAATTTTATGTCCCACGCCAGTCTTCCAGATTTGTCAACTCCCTCGTGTGCCCAACGCCCAAAATAAAATATTTTATTCAATTCTCCTCTTCATCGTATGAGTCGTTTTGCTAATAGAATTTATGAGGAACTGTTTATTTGAAGTATTTCCTACTTTTTTGAATTTCTTGAGTCATTGTGTATATGTATGTATATGCATTATTTTCTTTTATTATTATTTGTATTATTATTATTATTACAGATGGGCAAGAAACCACTACAGTTTTGCACCGACTAATTGAGGCAAGCATTATTGAGTGGTATGTTTCGATTTACTATTTAAGCCTATAATTTTGCTCAAGAAAACATAATTATGTGGTGTTTCAATCTCTCATGTTTTCTTTCCTGAACCCATAAGCCCAATAAGAATGGAGTAATTGTCATACCTGAACAATTAGAGCTACTGGGCTAAAACTATTGTCGTACTTGAATTTAGTGCACCAAATATAGACAATATCAGCTCAAAATGTCCTGACACCAAAACATGTGTTGGGCAGTGTGTTCAATCAACTCGTTTGCGTAAAATTGAACCACCTCGAAGGCGTTGGAAGTTTTTGATTAAATTTGGTAGAGCCCTTAAACTATGGAAAAGAAATCGGTGATAGGTGACATTTTTAAATGGCATTCAATCGTTCGTCGTGAATTCTTTTCCGATTTTCTTGCACAATACTTGCAAACGAATTGTATGATGTTTTGATATTGTGGTTTTTATCATTACAGTATATTAGCATTTCTTTTATATAAGATAAATAAAATTATCCTAACCCCACCTTTCGGAAGTAAATCGAGATACGTAGGTCGGCAACTACGTTGCCATTCTCAGTGAAAAACTGAGAGATCATTAGTATATCACTAGCGATAAACTGCTGACCCCCTGACATCGTCATTCCATCTTCTTCCTGGCCTGTCACTCGTGTCTCATACACTCTCTTTGTTAGTCTATCATCACTCATACGACACATATGGCCGAACCATCTCAGCTGACTCTCCTCCACTATTCTCCATATGGGTTTTATTCCTAGGTTTTGCCAGTAATTCTCGTTTCTTATCTTGTCTTTCTTGGTCTTGTTTTCTATTCGTCTTAGGAATCTCATATCCATGGCGTTCACCCGCGATTTTACCTTTTCTGACCTTGTCCAGGACTCACTACTATATGTTATTGTTGGTCTTATCGCTTTTTTCACAATTTCCGTTTTAATCCGTTTTGGCACTTCCTTTTCCCCAGAAACGTAGTTCTCATCATATAAAACATTCTTGCCGCTTTTTTCATTCTTTCATTAATTTCTTGTTCCATTTTTCCGTCCCATTGAATTATTGTTCCTAAATATATGTAGTTATTCACCTGTTATATTGTCCTCCCTTCGATTTTGATGTTATGTCTTTTCCTTTCTCCTGCTATTATCATTAATTTGGTCTTATCGATGTTTATTTTCATGTTTATATTCTTTATTTCCTTATTTAGAATTTCAAGGTTCCTTTGTAGCGCTTCTTCTGATTCAGCCAGAATTGCCATATCATCCGCAAACATCAGTTCACACAAGTTAGTCTCCTTCATTTTCCAGTGACCCATTTTTAGTGGTTTCATTTGTTTTTAGCACTTTTTATGGCCTCATCTAGTACCATAGAAAACAGCAGTGGACTAAGCACACAGCCTTGCTTTACCACAATCTTTGTTGTAAACTCTTTAGATTCTTCGTTGTTGGTTCTTACTATATTTGTGTTATTCCTATACATCTCTTTTATTAACTCTATTGTTCCTTTGTCTATATTTCTCTTTTCTAGGACATTCCATATGTCTTCCCTTCTTATCCGGTCGAAAACTTTTTCTAGGTCTATGAAACATATATGTATTTCTTTTTCTTGTTAATTATCTTTTCACTTGCTTGTCTTATCACAAATATTAAATCTTGTGTACTTCTTTATTTTCTAAATCCACACTGAGTGTCTTCTTTGCTCTGCTCAGTTATTTTTCTTATTCTTTTTCTATAATACTCGCTAATATTCTACCTGGGACGCTTGTTAGTGTAATTCCCCTGTAGTTATTGCAATCCCTCTTGTCCCTCTTCTTATAAATGGGCAATATTATTCCCGAGTTCCACTCCTTCGGTATTTTACCTTCTTGTATAATCGTATTCATTAGCTTGGTTATTTGTCTTATCCCTTTTTCTCCCATATAAATAGTAAATAAACAGTAATGTTACAGTAGCAATATATATCACTGTAATAACACTTGAGACGATTTTAAAAAGATAGAAGAAAAGTTAGTTGACACTCCGGAAGTTTATGTTGCGGGAACTTTGTTAGAACAGTCCCTTTGCAAATTCAAGTAGTATCTGCCATCACATGTGTATGCAATCTTCACCTGATAGTGATCTTTTATTGCTTTCATATGCTGGTGAAATCTTTACGTTGGTCTTCGGTGATATCACTCAAATTTTCACGAAAGCGGTCCAAGTGGTTGTGTAGGTAATGAACGTTTATACTCATGTTACATCCAAGATCTTTGAAGTTATTGATCATGATGTACCTCAACATAGTTATCTGGTGTGTGATTACCCAAAAAGTATCTGACAACTAGCACAAATAATATTCACGCAATTTGCTCAGGTTCAGTCATTTGATGTACTCCATATATAGGATAATTTATGAGTTACCTCATTTGGGGGCTGTAAAAAATCAGCTCTGAGTTTTTCTGTACTTCATCCAGACATTTCTCGTCCTATGTAGGTAAAGGACGGTCCATGATAAACAGAAACCTTCACAAACTGTTTCATGAATCCTAGCTTTGTAATGCTAAGCATTTGGGATCATATTGACTCAAGATCGAATCTTAAATTAAGCTGGAGAGCAGGTTGGGCGCCGAAATATGTCTGTATGCAAATAACGTAGTTATAAGGTAGTGGCGCTTTAACTCAAGAAATGTAGCTCATAGAAGGAACCGATTTCTATATTTGTAATCAGTACATCAAATACGGTCGAAATCAGTTATAACATTCCAGATACCTGGACTCTGTTATTATAGCAAATTTATGGGACTGTAAAGAATGGAATTGGCATTTGTTTAAATTTTGAGTCAATACAAGATCTTGAAATTACTATTAGTGACAAAGTATTACAGCCGAATTAGGCACAATTCCAAAAAAGTCTCTGTAAACATCTATTTTTCAAACTAGGGATAAAATAAGCAGCTGCGACTACATATGGATAAGCACTATATTACTAAATACAATGCATAAAGTAACAAGACAGGAATAATGATTAGTTTAGTTTTGACCAGCATTTAAGTCAAGTACCTTTTGTGGTTTCAATTATGAATAAAAACGAAGTTCGAGCGGTTATCAAATTTTTCTATTTGGAAGGGAAAACCGCAACGGAAATAAAAGCAAGATTAGATGCCGTTCTTGAGGATTCATCACCTTCATTTTCAACCGTGAGTTTTTGGATTTTGGAATTCAAGCGTGGTTGCACGCATACAAGTGATGAACCATGTTCAGAGCGTCCGAAAACGTCTACTTTACCAGAACCTGTGGAAAGAAATCCACGACCTGATTTTGGCAGATCATCAAATAAAAGTGCGTGAAATTGCGTGAGCATCACGTAGGAACGAGTAGTTCGTATTTTATATAAAGAATTGGATTTAAAAAGTTTTGTACAAGGTGGGTGCCGCATTTGCTTAATTCGGAGCAAAAGCGCATTCGAGATCGACCCTCCCCCGATTGTTTGGAAGTGTTTGCGAGGAATCCAACGAATTTCAAGACACGATTCGTGACCATGGATGAGACCTAGATTCATTACTTCACACCAGAAATAAAAATGCAATCAAAATAGTGGATTGCACGCGGGGAATCAGTTCCGAAGAAATCAAAAACCCTTCACTCTTCTGAAAAGGAAATCGATTTTTGGATGCGAAAAAATTTTGGTAATTAGTTACCTTGAAAAAGGCAAACTGTTACAAGCAAATGACAGAATTTCGAAATTTTTCCACACCCGCCGTATTTGCCCGATTTGGCTTCGTCATACTTCCACCTGTTCCCGAAGCTCAAAACATTTCTGGGTGGAGAGATTTTAATTGAATTATGAACTGATAGAGGGAATAAATGATTATTTTGGGAACCTAGAAGGAAGTCACTTCCGGGAGGGAATCGAGAAGCTAGAGAATCGTTGAATCAAGTGTGTTGAGCTTCCAGGGGATTACATTGAACAATAAAATATAACTTGAATCCGTATTATTTTCTTTTTTTTTTTTGTTATTCTGGAAGCTTTTCAATTTACCCTAGTAGTCATCATTGTCCAGTGGAAAATTTTTTTGCTGAAATGTCTAACCAATTCGTAAGTACTTATGGGAACATAGACTACAGTATATATAGATATAGTAGTATCACGGTGGTAAGAAATAAAAATTTACTTCCATTCGCACAGGTGTACTATACATCTATTTAGAAAGGGATTGAGGGTGATAGCGGTGGAGTAAACCACTACGTAAGTGTTATGTAAACGAGGAATATGTATCGAGATTGTAATCAAGACATCGATTTCTTAACACTCTTTTATTTGGTCTGTGGCAGTGATTACTAGAGTTTGTTAAAAAGGTGGATGACGTGCTATCATTATGTAGTGTGAATCTGACTGACGCTGTCACTCCTCCGAATTTCATTGATAGATAACAACTTATTATTGAATAATAAAATTCGGACGAGCGACAGCGTCAGCCCGATTTACACTACTTAATAATAAAACGTCTCCACCTTTTAAACAAACCCTAGTGATTACATTAGCCCATTGCGTATTCTGTGTAGGTCTGTGGATATTACTCAGCTACACTTTACTTTAACTATTATATTTTCTAAATAGATCATTAGAGAGAAATTTGTATCTTTTCTAGAATTATTACATTGACTCTAATTTTTTATACGAGCTTTCTACAACTGCCTGTGTACAGAGTCACGGTGTATTTATTTACATTATTCCACAGTATTAATGAAAATTTTTGCTGTAATTGACAAGATTACAGCAAATACACATTGTATTCTTTGAGTGCAAGTGAAAGCGTAATTTTTAAACTATAACTTAGTGCTATAAATTATGATGTAAATCGTAGTATTTTCAGCAAACAGCACCAAATAACACACTAATACTTTAATTAATATTGAAATTATACGAATGTATGTTGTATTTGCATGTATGGTATGATATTAAAATTTATTTATTGCATCCCCTGCACCTTTTCAATTTTCAAATCGCATAAAATTACAGTTAAGTGGGATGGAGTACACCATTTACGAGATAATTCCGAAAGGAATGCAAAATATCGAAAACTGGAAAGTGCTAAAGACAAGAAAGAGTAGCGACATGTGAGTCATCGGCTGACTCGAGAAGTAAGTCGAAAGCAAATAGAGTAAAGGAACATCGATTGCAACTTCAAGAACAACATACCGTCAAGCATGTTTCTGGTGTAGTCATCCTCTACGTAGTCGTGGAGACCGTTGTAGACACTCATCTTCACGCAGAAACGGACTCTTCTTTTTAGCACACTTTCTTCAGCATAACATAATAATTATTAGCAATATTGATAGCGGAAACTCGACGAATTTCGGTCGTGTTACGACGATCGTCAATACAATATGACCTGGAACATATTGCAACGACGCAGCGCTGTTGTTAAAATCGATTAGGAGCAATAATTATTTATATGTCGCGTATCTATGCCGGAATACCCACCACGACGGTCGTGTCACATCCAGGAAACACACCGGCCGATAGGTCCTATTTGCTACTGATTGTCTACGTCGCCGTCGCGCTTGGAATAAATAGGATTTACACTTATCAGAAAGCAAATATGGTATTGGTTTTATTAAATACGATACTTGAACTTTGCCGAACACACGGAGGATAGCGGTGACACCGAGTTTTGTAAAGTTCGCGTGCGTCGCCGATGGAGACGTTCAAGCGGAGCAGGCGCATGAAAAGCTGACGATCGATCGGACACAACGCTGGACGTTGCAGGTTCCCGTGTGTCGTTGTTTTTGCACGAGACAAGTTCGACGGCGTACAGCTAGTCGTCGAAGGCGACGATGTAGAATCGTAATCGAGTCGTTACGCGCAAAAAGAACAGATAATTGCGAAGATGCGGTTTTCGGAAAGCAGAGTAGAGGACCAAGAAAGACGCCAGTAACCTACAATGAAACCGTAACACCTGTCCATTGCACCGCTAACCATCGTCAAATAATGTTGAGTACATCGCATCTGCTGACCGAATTTATTAACACCTTTAACATTCTTTGTTGGGTTGTGCTATGGCTTTGTTGATGAAAGGTCAAATAAGGCTAATCTTGCCCCTCTTGGAGAGTGCGGAAACAGAATGAGAACTGGTCCTTCCTGACTAATAAGTAGAGACCGGATTCTATGTTCGAGATTTGGTGGCGCAAAAGTCATCACTAGAGGCCGGATTATATGCAAAAAAGTGGAAATATGCAGATGTTTTGGCCTAAATTGTACTTTCTTATGAAAAATATGCAGATAAAAAATAGGAGTAATGCGAGAAAATATAATACTATAGGAAAAAATATTCTAGTATGTTTACTACAAGTTTATTTATAACATTTTACAACATAATTAACTATGAAAACAATTTACAATTACATATTTCTCTTCTAAGTTTTCAATAGAAAAATTGTGGCGCTTGTCTGATAACATGTATTTATATATTGAAAAGGTTCGTTCTACGTCCACGCTTGTTATAGGAGCATATTTCAAATTAGAAATATCCTCTATTGTCAACTCAATATTTTCTACTGACTCACCACACAAGATTTTTGCAATATCCTTTAGCTTTTTAAAACCCTCATTTTTTCTATTATACTTAAAAAAATTTCATACACGGATTTTCCCACCCTTCCTTTAACATCAAAACATAACTTTTCAAATTTGTTTATTATTTCAACGCTGTCAATTAGCGACATAAATTGTTTTCCCAATTGCAATATAGAAGTGGAAATAAAACTGTAGTTGGCTTTAATAAACGCCAACTGTTGAGGTACCTCTTTACTCGAATACACCTTTTAGGCGTCTAGCACAGATTGTGTATCGCTATCAAGATCCATAATAATTGTGTTTATTTCTTCATAATGATTTGCATGAAAAATAGCAGCTTCCAACCACGTTCCCCATCGTGTGATTACTGGTTGAGGAGGAAGCGGAATACCGGGTAGATGTTGTTTGTAAAACTGAACTCTTAATGGAGCCTTTAAAAACACTTTCTTAACACTACCAATTAAAGTATTTATCGAGGGAAAATGGTTTCTTACTTCTTCTGCAACACGATTTAGTCCGTGCGCCAAGCAAGTCGTGTCAATTAAATTTGGGTAAAAGATTTTCAAGTTGCAAGCTGCCTTCACCATGTATGGTGCGGCATCCGTTAAAAACAATTGATTTTTTCTGTTGGAATCGATTCCGGTAAGAAAACGGTTGCCAGTTCTTCCTGTATAAACCTTGTTATTGTCAAATTATTTGCCTTTTCCAACTGTTTGGATGAAATTAAATAAGATTTTGCTGGAACCGATACGTTAAGGATACCTATCATTAAATGAACTATGTATCGACCCACACTATCAGTAGTTTCATCTGCTCATATGTAAAGGTAATTGTTTGACACAGCCTTCTTAATGTTACTCAATGTTTCTGCATAGATACGGTGAATATAATTTTTCTTAAGGTGCTCTCGTCGGGAATATTATATTTGCTGGTGTACTTTTGCAAAAATAACTTGACATTTAAATTGTTTATTTTATGTAGTGGAATATCTGCCGGCACAAACATTAGGCACAAATCTTCATTAAATTGTTCTTGTTCTGATTTTTGGAGGTTGATGGCAAACATTCAGGTAATGTTTGCTGACCCTTCTTCGCCAATTTCATCTTTGATAGTTTTGCAACATGAGATGCAGTTTTAATATGCTGGTCGACTTGAAACTTTCTCTCACTTGTAACCTGCATAAAAATATCAGATCATCAGTTGTTTTCTTATAAAATAAGTGTTAGTAAAAGATAAAGGAGTAATAAAAGACTAATGTGTAAAGAGTTTGCGAAGCAATCGGAATAAACGACATTTAATAAAATAACCAACACAACGCTTCGACAAATAATTTTATTTTAAAATGATTTTTATTTAAAAATCATCAGTAGAATACGGAATATCAGATATTCCGTATTGTGCTGATGATATGCGAAAAATACGCATGAAATATACATCTCATTTTACTCATTTTAAAATAAAATTTTAAAATAAAACTATTTGTCGTTGTATTGGTGATTTTGTTAAACTTCGTTTAAAAACTATAGATTAATAAGAGGAAATAAACTTAAATTTTACTTACAATCTTGCTGCATGCTACGCAAAATACTTTTTCTCCATCCATACGCAATTCTGAATAAGGTGCAATCCATCCAGGCACAGTCGCTATTTTCGGCATTTTTGCTATTATAATTAATAACAATCTACAAGTTTACACTTCGGAAAACCAACGTAAAATGACGTTCAAAATAAATAAGATTGCTTTCGAATATGGCAATAAATTTCTCCGAATAACAAAGAAACACCTGTGCTCCTAATTTTCTGGTAAAATGTATTTTTGTATTTATTTAGAAGTTTCAGGGAATTAGCTTTTCCTTGAATTCAGTCCCGGTCTAGATGTACATATGGGAACAGCATTAATAAATTTTGGGAAGCGCTTATCGGAATTATCGAGAAGAGGCTTCATAGAATGCTAATTTTAATTTAAAGAGGGCTGTTTAACTCTTTGTTTGTTACAACCACGGCATATTTTTAGTAATGCCTATCCTATAATAAATTACATCCAATAAATAAATAAAACTCGGATACTTCAAATACGCTGAATTACTACAAAATATGCAAATAATATACAAAATGCATATATTATGCAAATATGCAAATTTATGCAAACTGCATATCGGAAGATGCTATAATTTTTGCAAATGGCGGTAAATGTCAGTTCTGCTTTGACATTTGTGAAGTAAACAGATACAAAATACACGTCAATAAGACATGAATCGCTATACTCCTGAAGAACGTGGAATAATTGTTTCGATTTTTTTTTACGTAATAATTCGTCCGTGGTGTTGGCGCAGCGTGAATTTAGACGTAGATTTCCCGGTCGTCCGACATCAACTGGGCAAACACTTCGGCGTTTAGCTGCCCGCCTAGAAGAGTATGGGACAACACTAGATGCTGTCAGGTCTGGGCGGTCCCGGAGTAGCCGTTCTGCTGAGAATATCGCTGCTGTGGCTGAGGATGTCGCAGAGGACCTCGGAGGAACGACCAGACGACGTGCCACGCAATTGGGCATCAATCAGCGGTTTTTACAGATAATTTTGGTGAACGACTTGAAGATGTTCCCTAACAAAGTGCAGACAGTGCATCAGCTGCTAGCCGTTAACCGCCAAGCGCGTTTAACCTACGCTCAAGCCATCCCGAATCTCGACCACAAGGAAGATAACTTTTCATCGAAAATCATCATGAGCGACGAAGCCCATTACCATCTCTGTGGATACGTTAATAAACAGAATTATCGCTTCTGGGGCACCGAAAATCCGCATATAACACACGATGAGCCATTACACCCGCTCAAAGCTACTCAATGGTGTGGTGTTTACGATGAAGGCGTCATCGGGCACTATTTTATATAAAACGCCGCGGATCAAACGACTACTGTGAACGGCGAGCGCTACAGAGCCATGCTCAACGACTGTCTCCTACCTCAACTGGACGAATTGGAACTGGAGAACATGTGGTTCCAACAGGATGGAGCAACGGCGGATACTGCACGACGTACAACCGAAATTCTGAGGGCTGCATTTCCGGGTCGCCTACTCTCTCGTTTTGGTGATTTGTACTGGCCGGCAAGAGCGCCCGATTTAACCGTTCTAGACTTCTTTTTGTGGGGTTTCTTGAAGTCACGAGTCTGTCAACAAGCCTCAGACTCTTGAAGTCCTCAAGCGGAATATCCGTCAGGAATGCGGGAACCTATCGCCGGAAGTTCTGGCAAGAGTGATGGAATATGCCATAAATTAGCCCCGTATGGTCATCTATTCTGGCGGCGGCCATTTGGCCGATATCATTTTTTCTACTTAATGAAAAAAAACAGACATCAAATAAACACAATACAAGAGCAAAACTAAAGTTTTTCATTTATTAAGAAAATTACAGTCAAAAAACATCAGGTGACAACTTTTGCGCCACCTTGTATATATATGTCTTAAATATGAGCAAAATATGTTGAAAATATTCCTAAAATGTCTAGAATATGTAAAAGATGTTTCAAAAATATTTTTAGAATGTCGAATATATTTTGAAATAACAAGGAAAAGAATGAAACAGTAAGAAAATGTAAACAATTTTATTAAACAGATACCTAGCACTTACATTTCTGCATTAAACATTAAATTCCCTACTGTATAAACAATTCACAATCTAATGTTTTTGAATATTTTCAATAGTTTTGTCTCCTATCCGTTAGTTGTGATTTGCACGTTGAAAAACTTCGTTCGACATCAACTGATGTGATTGATGCATATTTTAAAACATTAACAACTCCCGGATTTAAATCGGTTTCATCAAACTCGCCACGGAGAATTTAGTTTGCTTGTTGCATCAAATTTTAATCGCTATTTCTTTTTTAAAAGCATTAAATTTCTTATTTATTAAATGAATTATAGCCCAGGAACTTTCTGGAGTTTTTCCTTAAATTCATCAAACACATGAAGAGGCTCTTGTAACGGGTGTGATTCCGTTTCAAGAATAACAATAGTTTTATGAACAAAATCATAATTTGATTTATTGAAGCAAAGATCATGGTGCAGTGAATTATTTTCTAAAATTGATTTGCACTTGGGAATTGCAGCAATATTTTCCTCTTCAGAACTTAAATTAAGTTCTTAATAACGACAAAATTCTCTGTATAAAAACTGGCAGTTTTAAGCCATGTTCCCCAGCTTGTGATTATTGGTTTCGGTGGTAAAGGAGTATTTGTCAATTTTTCTCTGTAAGACTGAATCCTCAGAGGAGATTTTAAAAATATTTTCTTTACGTTACTAATTAAACTATTAACTATAGGAACTGAATTTGTAATATTTTCCGTCACTCTGTTTAAACCGTATGCTAAACATGTCACGTGATTTGTGAATTAAATTGGAATACAAAACTTTAAGTTGTTGACCAGTTTTGGCCATGTATGACGTAGCATTGGAAAGCGCGAGCACAATTTTATTAGTTGGAACAATGCTGAGAAGGAAAAAATTCAGGAAGGTTTCATTAAGAAACTTAACATTACATCGTTAGTTTTTTCAATTTGTTTACACGAAATCAAATAGGACTTACCAGGAGGGTTGTTATTTAAACAACCTATTAATAAATTTGCCGCCTAGCGTCCATAAGTATCTGTGGCTTCATCTACTATAAAATATATAAAACTGTTATTTACAGTTTACTTCATTTCATTAATTATGTCCTTATATACATTTGTAACATAATTGTTCCTTAAAGTACTTTCGTCAGGTACAGTAATGCAATGCTTTTGCAAAAACATTTTAAAATTTAGGTTTTGTGACTTATATAGTGGGATATTAGCAGAAAGCACAGCTTTGGTTAATTCCAGTGTACTTCTAGTGACTGTCCTACAGACATTTGCATTAATTTTGATCGTCTCATTTCTTCTAACTTTCGTTTATGAAAATCAGTCGAGAGATGTTGAATAATTTAGGATGTTTTCTCACATCAAATCTATAAAAGAAGAAAATTATAGTAGAAGATGTATACACCTTTTTAGATTTAAGATAAGAAAATGATTTTGAAATTAAAGGAAAATATTTTTATTCAACAATTCAAAGCAAGGTTTTGAACCAATTGTATGGCAGACTAGAAGCTGCAAGATAAACATATAATTTGAATTAAATAAATAAAATAAAATTGTTTTGTAAAGTTATCATCTTACCATTTTACCACACGCTTTGCAGAACACTTTTTCTTCGCTCGAAAGTAATTCTGGAATGGTCTTGATCCAGGAGGCTATTAAATCGCTTTTCACTTTTGACCTTTCTGGGTAACACTCGGTAACACTTCACTTTATTCGGTGTTTGTAAATGATGAAAATGTTTAAATGATAAATGCTGAAACGTATACACCCCCTACCTAATTATTTTTAACCAATCAGAACTCACCTTAATGCGTTTAATTTCTAACGATTATTCTTCAAAACCGTAATAAAATAATCTTTGCTCTTCGGTATTGAACATGATATTTCGTTTGGAAGTATAAAAGCAAATAACAATTTCTTAGAAAAATGTAGAAACAAAAATTTCTTGAAATAAGCATTAATGCCCATTTAAGTAATATTTATTTTATTATATTTAACGAAACATCGGTAATCGTACAATGTAAATTTCCCAGAAAATCGTCTACTATATTTTTATAAAAATAACGCGTTTTTGAAATGTTAAAATATTCGAAATATGTGGAAAGAAGCCAAAAATGTTTAAATATGTAAAATTACATTAGTGCTAAACGCTCTTATTTACCCCAATACGTGTAGATCTTAAAGCGTTCAATTGTACCATTGATAGTTATCGATATGCAAAAAACATGTAGTCCGGTCTCTGCTAATAAGGAAAGGCGTTTTAGCAACACAACTTCTTCGACGAATAAATAAAATAATAAACCCTTTTTGAGAGGGAAAATCTGAATAAAATAAAATCTGGATGACCTCCCACATAACGACCTAATTAAAGGTACATTCATAGGTAGCTAACAAGTAACTCTCCAAAAGCTTACTAACAAGGGAGCACCGGCTGCTGAGAAATTCTGATTTCGATGAAACTGTACAGACTAAAGTACCTTGTAAAAAGGAACAGATAATTGCGATGATGCGGTTGTCGGAAAGTAGAGTAGAAGACCGAGGAAGACGCCAGTAACCTACAATGAAACCGTAGCACCTGTCTCTTGCGCCGCTAGCCATCGTCAAATAATGTTTAAGTACATCGCATCTGTTGACCGAATTTATTAACACCTTGAACGTTCTTTATTGCGTCGTGCCATGGTTTTGTTGACAAAGGTCATATACGTCTAATTTTGCCAGCCTCGGACAAGTGTCCGAGAGTGACCACTTCTTACTCTGTCCAAGTGGACAGAGTGAGAAGTGGTGCTTTCTGACTAATAAGGAACGACGTTTTAGCAACACAACTTCTTTGACGAATAAATAAAAATAGTAACTATTTTTGAGAACCAAAATATTAATAAAGCAAAATCTGGATGACCTTCCATATAACGACCTAATTAAACTAGGTATATTAAGATGCAGCTACCAAGTAACTGTAAAAACTTACTAAGTAAGCACAATTTGCATATGCTAATAATTCGTGAGGGGACTTATTGGGACTCGTTAGTATAATCTCCCAAATGAGATTATTCTCTGTCCATTGTAGTCCGATATACTGTACGGACGAGTAAAATATAGGGGATATGGAGAAACCTTCACCTAAAATCTATGAAATACAATAAATACGAAATTAATTTGAGTTGACAACTTTTTCTATAATAACTGCCAATTTGTTGCCCAAAATAAAAGGATTTTCTTTTTGACTAAATATGAACGTCTATCCATAATTTCAATATCCCAATAGGATGACCGCATAGACCGATCCAATAATCTACCTTTGTACAAATGCCCCTTTATGGCGTTGCTGTACCATGCACATTTTACCCTCCTCAATGTTCCTCCTCCATCCATCATAGTTCTCCGTCAGTCTACTTGTATTCTCTGGCACTGCGGTTTGTAAATGGAAAAACAATATCTCCTATCATAAAATCTAATTCAGCTTTAATATTCTATTCAATAATTCATAATTCATAAATCTCAAAAGTGACGAGGAATCCCAATCAAAAATTATTATTACAAAAAAACAAACGACAAAATTTGGCTGGCATACTATCCAGAATGGCGGCATAAAAGGAAATTAAATTCACAAAATTTTGTACACCACAAGATTTGCGAATGCTGTTAATGGCAAATGGGTATACAAAAATTCCAATATCTTCGAATACAACTAAAAAAATAGTCTTTGAATATGCAGATACAATTAAGACGCAAGTAGTCAACGAAATATTGCAACATAAACTTAAAGTACGTATTTAGTTTATCGTTAGATGAGTGGATATCTGCTAAGAATCCTCGGGACATGAACATTAATGTTAATACATGTGATTTTTTTGAGAACCTTGGATTATGCCGTATTCATGGCTCTATGCCCGTCGATAAATGTTTAACCCTCATTAAAAATAAATTACAAGAGTGTGACATTTCTTTCAAAAATGTAGTATCAATTACTACAGATGGAGCTTCCATCATGAAGAAAGTAGGAAGACTTATCGGTACAAACCATCAGTTGTGCCTTGCACATAGTATACAATTGGCTGTAACCGAAGTGCTTCATAGCAAAAATAATTTAGAAGAAATTGAGTGTGAAAATGAGGAACTTGTTGAGTTAGATACAGATTATTCTGGTGACGAATACGATAAAAATGATAGCTAACCTTTCCAAATAGTACAAAGCGTATCTAGTGACTCTCAATTACATTCTATACAGCACATAAAATTCAATTCTCTGATAACGAAGGTATGAAAAGTAATCAAAGTTTGTCGAAAATCGCCATATATTGCAAAAACATGTAAAAGAAGAATTTGGCCGAGAATGTTCGTTAATAATGGATTCTACTTTTGTTTTACACTTTGGAATGGTTTACTGATTATGCTAGAACGCTTTTCGAAGATTATAAACTGTGTTAGAAAGAGTGTCATAGATTTGGAGTCAGATAGCAGTTTTACTGACAACGAGCTTGCTTTTCTTTCTAATACAATATCAGCATTACAACCAATAAAAGTTGCTTGAGAAACATTATGTTGTGAAAATGTTAATTTTATTGTCGCCGATGTTACGTTGAAATGTATGCTTGATGAGCTAACAACGCAAAACATATTTTTAAGCAACAAACTTAAAAGATATTGATACGACGTATAAAGGAACGACGAATTGTTTATTCTGATGTTTTGCAATTTCTTTATGGTAACAGTTTCAAGAATTCAAATGAAAAAGATTACGGAATTTCTACCAAGACCAACAAATCTACAGTAACGAAGATAACCGTGGAATTAATTGAGCGCATTTACGATAAAAACGAAACAGACACTAACACTGAATTAACAGAAACTAATGATTCTGATTCCGAAGACTTTGGATGTTCAATGTTAGTCGAGTCAGTTGCTTTAACATCAGCTACGCTGTCTATGAAATATAAACTGTAGCTCTTAATAAAGGAAGAAACCGAGACATCTTGTAATGTACCGACTCTAATGCAAGATAAAAATAAAAGAAATTAAAGAAGAAATATGTTAAAGCGCAAAAATAAAAGGGACATACATACAAATGGTGTATGATTTTTTACTAACAATTTGTAGCAAGATTAGATCACAATTAGGGGATTCTAGTCTGGACCAACCATCAAATGTTCTTTACGCTCGTATTTTCCAAAAAATACATGATGATAACCAAAAAGCTTGTACAGTTTAGCTATTTGATTAACTAATTACTTAATTTCTTTAGAAGTTAGTTATTTTAGATATAGGTATGTTTTCAATAAAATGTCGTTTATTTATGTTTGTTTGTAATACGCGACTACGTACGTTTATAAATAAAATTCCTGTTATTCCTATTGACTGTTTTCTATTTTCAAAATAAGCAAGTATTCTGAAAATAAAAATAAGCGGTAAACCGGTAATGATTTTTTTACCGAATTACCGGTATTAAAAAAGTCGGTAAATTTGCAATCCCTAATAACCATCTTGTGTTACCACAAATTCAGTTGTTCACTAAACGGTACCAGAACATTTCTACCGTTTGATTTGTTAGGTTTTCATAATTCTATCTCAGTCACATAAACTATTAATAGACAGATATGTACAGGATTAAATTAGAAATACTTCGCGCAGCAGAGGCAAGCAAGTGTAATGACACCGGTATCATTTGACCCAAATATTTGGCAACAAGTCTGTTTTGACGGTCACGATTGAAAAGCTTCACACTAATTAGAAGGTTAGTGTGAAGTACAAAAACAAACTTTCATTTCCACTGTATAAATTGGGATTAATTTATTATAGAACTTAACCGATAAATATTTATTTCTTCAGTAACATTTTCTACAAAACATTTTGATTCGTGCAATAAGCTATTTTCTTCAAACGCATCTAATAATAACAGCAACATAAATTGATTTTGGGTTAACATATCTGATTTATGTTTTTGAATTTTATTTTACGAGGGACGTCTCAGAAGTAAGTTACACTATTTTTTTAAATCTGCGCGGTAGTCGGGAAAAGTCCGGCAATCGCAGAGAAGTTTTGTCTGGGTGCAATGACATCACTGTAAAGTTCCTATGCGTCTACCTTCACCTCTAGAGCAGTCACTACTATTGCCGATTACGAACTTCGTTTTATTTTACGGCAAAAAAATAAACGTGCGACTGTGAAGACGTTATGTCAGGGCCAATGGTTTCTCGCTGGCGTCAATTATGCACTGAAGCACAACAACGTAGGATCGGCCGCTTCGTTGTTCATCGTGTAACGTTGTTCTCCCTTCAATGAATAACTGACACCAGCGAGAAACTATTGGTTTTACCATAACGTCTTCACCATACACTCTGTACAACTCGCGATGAATTTCAGTCGCGCTTTTATGCCGTGAAAAAGCTAATAACAGTACGAACTTCGCAATCGGCGGTAGGAGCAAGTGGAGTCTCCATGGTTGTTGGCGCGTGACTGTCTTAGCGGTGAAGGTCATGATATAAGAAGAACAGGTATGCTCTTGCGCATTTATATTATTGTATATTATATTCATAGTTGTGACGTCACTTGGGCCAAGTACAACCGCTTCAATAAGATCGTGTAATTAAACATAGTTGTAGGATTTCAATAAAGCCGTACGAAAAATAATAAAATTGAGAAAATACGTTTTCTAATACTAACTATAAATTTTAAGGAGCAAATGATTAAAAAATGCCCATATTACTCATACGTTTATTAGGTATATATTACATATTGGCAATATTGCTGACATTTTATTTGTTACGCACATAATGCACAGCACAACAAAAATTACAAAAATAAATGTTTTAAATATATTCTTCAATAAAATGTTTTGACAATAGAATATATAAAAAATATAGTTATAAACCTGTCAAATTGTCATTTCCTCCATTATTTTTATTTATAGATCCTAGTGTTTTTGAAGGTTATTTCCTTATCCAACAACATAAGACGCACACAACCAGATGAGTCAAACGCGATCAGATGTTCCTATCATAACGACACTTAGGCCAAGCCACGCCCATGCGCGTTAAAGACGACTTTAGGAAAATTTACGAGCATATCTATTCTTCTTATATCATGGGTGAAGGTAGACGCATAGGAATTTAAGTGTTGTCACTACACCCAGACAAAAGTTTTCTGCGATGCCCGGACTTTTCCCGCCTACCGCGCAAATTTTAAAAAAATAGTGTAGCTTACTTCTGAGACAGCACTCGTAAGAATAAATTTTAAGAAACATCTAACGAATTATCGATCTGCACAACTAATCATCAAAATATTTTAAATTAATATTCGCAGATACAACCGATATCAACTTTATTACATAACAACATCACATGCTTTTCACCGATTTGAAAATAAAATATACGTCAAACCTCAAAAATGCCTTGCGTATTAAGACATTTTTAACCTTTACTCAAAATGGCTACTAATTTGACTATGTCAGAAATAAATTTAACTATCAAGTAACCTTCTCTAATACCCACAGTACCTATTCAGACAGATTAAATATCAACCTAGAAAGCCTTAAATTTCCTTTCAAATGTATAAAAAAAAGAAGCAATGGTCATTAAATATTGTCAATTGTGGCAAGAGACGACTTACGGAGGTTGTAAATTCAATCTGTAATGCCGCAATTTATTCGCATTACAGTCGTAATACGATGGTTATGCGTGATGGATAAACGAAATAAATCTGTTAATTGCAGGTTTAATTGCGTTGGCTATCAAATGTCAAGTTCTTAAACACACATAACTGATAGCATCAAACTCCTTTCACATGAAACACTTTCATATTCGTCTTGGGAATGGAAATGCCTAATGGGCGAAAAATGTTAGTAATTATGATCATACGATTAATTTTGATTTCCTAAAGGGGTAGAATTAAAATAAGTAAAAATAAACATCAAATTTAGAAATCGATTGCAGAATCAAATTGTTTCAGTAAAATGTAGGCGCTGGCAAAAATAGCTATGTACCAGCATAAAAGGAAAATTAATACTCAATACAGGATCCCATGATCTCATTCTGTGTTTCTAATATCGAAACCAAAACAACAAAATTCAGAAGATATGAAACCTGTGGAGATACTGCACTTCATAAGTTTAAAGGCATCTACGATATAATGAATCCAATACCAATAAATTAGGCATTAACCCTTAAGATATTTACTTTTAACTAGATGATCCGGCAAACTTCGTTTTGCCCAACATTTTTTTCGACTTTTCTTTACGAACAAATCCGCAGAAGGAAGTATCCAATTTGGTCCAATCGTTTTCAAGTTTTAAGCATCCGAACAAACTACGATCCATTCTTATATATACAGATTACAAGGAGGAAAGCTTTACGATAGTGGGCCCCGGAAGCACCGTTATCGCCAACTTCAGTCCTTCGTGTCAGTTATGCTGTATGTATTGAGCTGTAGGCAGCACGAAAGACGAGTACCCAACGATATTGCAATACAATTTTGTGGGCGAGCTGAAAAAATCAGATTCAGATGGTTTGTGGAGTTTAAACTGGGTGGTATTGGCCTAACGCAGCCTCCCTGCTCAGCCGCCAATTCCTGGCGCTCATTGAAGAGAATGTCACTGTTGTATGAAGGCAAGCGGCAAAAGACTGTGTTACGGCCAAGTGTTAGAGCGTTCTGATTTGTTACTTGTGACCTATCGCTACAACTTTCGATGTGTAGATGGCGCCCGCTTCCGTAAATTTTGATCCACCAGTACTCGATTCAGTATTCAGCTTCTGGCGTTCGGTTGAACAAGTCGTTTTTCGTGAATAAGTTATTCCGTTTTCGCTTAAAAATCTCCTTTGTCGAGGATATACACGCGAATTCGACTCTGGGAAGTTTAATATTATCGTTGTATGATTGTGGTAGTTACGCTTCCCCAATTGTGCTGTTCGAACTATCGTCCGCGTATGCGTTTGGTTTTCCCTCAATTGGAGGTGTGTCTTTCATTTTGTTAGTATCGATGCCGTCATTTTCTCTTTCACGTGGTTGTAGGGAGCTCATAGAGTGCAAGTTGAGCTAATTGTAAGATTATTTAAGAACATCTAAGAATTATCGTAGAAGTTGGAAGGACTTCAGTTTGCTGTGTCCTGGCTGTATTCATGACATTTTGCCACTGAGTGCGAGAAAACCCGCCATCTTTGACATCTTCTGCCTCGATTGCGATTACAACGCCATACGAGAGTTGACAATCGAAAATACATCACGCTAAGTCCCGGCTTTATTTTATTTTTGTCGCGTTGAGTTTTGGGAAAACTTCCCTAGAATCTTTTAGTTAATTTAGAGTAAAAAGGGGGTTCCTTACTTTTGAAACATTCAATTCTTTTAGTATTTTAGAAGGGGGGAGGGGATTGGTTTTCGGGCAAACAGGATTTTCCTTACTTTTGCTAATTTAGTAATATATTTGTTGAACGAAATAATCAATTCTTTTAGTAGTTTAAGGTGGGGTTACAGTTACTTGTCACTTGCATATATTCTTGTTTTAATTAACTTCTGCTAAAGCTGTAAGGTGGCTGTTAGACCGCTGGAATTCTAATGGTTACCGAAAGTGTGGTAAGCATTAGGTAAGAAGCTAGCTTAATTGAATTTAAATTAATCGATCCACTTCAAGTGACAAATAAAGTGCTGTTCAAGGTCATTCTCTCACCTCAAGTTATTTGTTATTTCGTTATGTTATTTGTACATACAGTTTTCAAGAAATTTTGCTGATCGCTTCACGACCGACTTAAAGCTCCAGAACGTAGCGGTTCAGACAACCTCGTTTCTATTACTAAAGAAGCTGAAGAGCCTCTCTGACTTCAGACACTTAGATGTGATCGAGTTCTATAATTGGAGAGTGGCGCCTTGTTACTAAATTCTCGAACTTGAACCTACGCCATTTCCACTGAGCTAGCACCGCCTGGATCCCATCTTTATTACCAACTAAGTGGTTAAGTCGAACTCTAACTCCGAACTTCCGTATCAGCTACGTTTCCGACTTTTTCTTTTTACCAGAAGCTTTAGAAAGCAGTAACAGTTTGCAAACTATAATCAGATCTTCAAATCGGTGTGGCTTTATGGAATTCAGCTTTGGTTGTGCTAGTAATTCGAACATCAGATTCAGCAAAACATTTCAGAATGACACCGAAATGTGTTGTATTAAAAAAATAACCCTGCTGGATTTTTTCTGCCTAAAAAGTCAACTTATTTGACTATCTCGATCTAAATGGCGCAGCCACCTCCAGTTCTAATACCTGTCGTACGCACGCGGTTAAATCGTGGTGTTATTCAGAAGTGGCTGAAAACGATGATCGCTACTACAGAAAACAAAAACATTAAAATATGTGCTTAATTAGAAAACTACTTTTACTATTCGCAGACGCGCGTTTCGCGGTCATACCGCTCATCAGTGCGACTGTATGAACTACAAGAGTTTGTGGCAAAACAAGTTGTCTACTTCTGTAGAATCAAAATAGCTGCAAAAATGCGCAATTAGTACATTATGGCCGAATTTCGTAATTGAACTTTCATATGTACGAACATCTAACAACATTAAAATAAATTTAAAAGGTGATCGAAATACAATGAAATATAAAAACATTGAAGTGTTGGGTAATTAAGGTTCTCACAAAAGTCTAATAACAGTTAATAAATATATTGAACTCATAAATACACTTCATCAGTATACAACCATTACTTCACGTTCACGTCTCTCTTATATCTCTACCGCGAACGCTACCAACCTAAGAGAAATTTTCGACTAACTCTATATATAACTTTGAAACCGTAACAGGAATTATCAATGAAAAACTGGCAAAAAGGATGTAGAAATAACAGACGGTTGTAGAATAGAATGAGACTTTTTACAGAAAAATTTTGAGTGTAAATTAAATGACCGATAGTGCACACCCAATAAAATACTGCAAAGGTGTAACAATCAGGGGATAAGGATATGGACGATATACTAAACGTTATCCAAAATCTCCTGAAATTAAAAAGGCATGCTTAAAATGATGACGGGGATCGTTAGATGACATGCCCTATTAACATCTTTGAGGAGTTTTCAGTTCCTATCCGATGAGTTCTAGTGCTGCAAGAATGATTTTTACGTACAAATTGTTCCCCTTTTATATAAAACTCGCTTTTCAGGGTTGTACATTTTTATTAGAGCAAGAGTACGTAAGTTGTTTTTTGCACATGAGTATTGTATCTTAATAATTTTCTAATTTGATGAAGAAATTAATTAATAACCGGATATGACACTTGCAGTAGGTTTCACTCTTTCTTTCCTGTTATCAAGAATTTCCAAAGCCAACTAAAAATTGTTCATAATTACGGCGAAAGTTATGTGAATGAAATAACTTTAGAATCAATTAAATGACAGCCGTCGTTTGGAGCAAAATAAAAGCTGTTACTAACTCGTGCCTAAGTGTAATATACAAGATAAAATTATTTCTCTATTTGTTCTTATTTTACTGTGTAAGACATTTATCGTACCGCAACGATAATAACAATTTGAATACGAATCATAATGGAATCAAATTATGGTCGGTTAAAATTTCTACAAAACGAGGAGGAAATCGTAAAACACTCGACAAAGCATACTTATAACTGTAATGCTAATAAAATCTATCAAATGAAAGTGAATATTAATTGCTGTAAGATTACTGTTATATCAACTTCTCGTTGGTAGGAGAATAACAAAATAAAGAAAATGTTCTTCCACCTCCTTCAAGCAAGTAAATACCATTAGGTAAACGCAGATTGACGAATAGCCTTAATACGTTGTGGCCCACGCGTAGTTTTCAATTCTCACACATCTTTTGCAACTCGTCACTAGGTCACGTCAAGTTATATTATACAAAATTTCAGTCACGAACCTGTTTAGTCGTGATTCGATATTGGTAAACTGACAACTGAAACCTCCGCGTCAAACTTGAACATATTCAATTAAATTGTGATAACGACTTTTCATTTTAGAAAATAGATCTTTAATGGGCTATTGCTTACGTCAATCTTACAATTCTCAAATAGATCATTTGTGTTGGTTCGATTTTTAAATTTGGCGATAAATTTCCCATAGAAACTACAGTATCACTCCATCCTCTTTTCGGCAATTTTAAGCATTTTCTAATACATTGTGCATTCTTATTTCTATGTTAAGATATATTCCCAGTAGAAATTGATTAAAACATATCAATTTTGGAAACGCGAAAGTTAATTAGCTAATGTTCCAACAGCAGCTTGACAGCGTCTTGCAGCAACATATACAAATTAGTTCCAACTTACTGGTCTTCAAAAAGTACTTGTAATCCTTTACATACGAAAGGCGACTCCCAATTGTCATTGCCTTTTCTGCGGAAACTCAAGTGACCATTAGGAAATGATGATAAATAGAGACTTATAGTAAATTTTGCTGTCTCGAAATATTGGTAGATTAGCATTATTAACCTATGAATAGATTTTAAAATTGTTTATAGTATAGCGTCTTAAAAGTGTAAATCAAAGAAAGGAATTACTTCTAAATCCTTTACAATACACAAGAAGTTTAGCAGACCAATTGAGAAGAAATATCCAACAAATTCCAAATTGAGTCTCTACTTCGACTTCCAGTTTCCGTGAACGTCATTTTATTGGAAGATATTCATGCCATTCTAACAAGGTTCAATTGTAATTTGCTTTTGGAAAAACAAGTCAGGGGCTGGGTGTGATCGACTGTGATATTTATTCTGATAAATCGGCAAATCCTCCATAAATTGTCATTCAATAGAAATTGTTTTTGTTTTAACTGTAGAGAAAATATTCAAAATACAGAATTTTCCACAATTTATGCATCAAATTAAAAGATTACATTCACCTAAAACGAAGCACATGTTTTAAGAACAAAATAGTTTTATTATCGCAGGAAAGCCGAAACTAATTTTTGATGATTCGAAAGGAACTTATTGGAAGCTGCAAACAGTAAGAAGGAAATGCGAACATATCTTAGTTAGACAAAGAAATGCAAAGGCTAATAAAATTCGGTCAGATGGATATAGGGTTTCAATTTGAATCTGTACGTTAGTGGTATGACACATGCTGTATGACATTTTGGACATTACCCATGTATTCAGCAATCTAAAAAATATAATAATCAACCAATATGTTATTAACTTACGGAGATATCACCCAAATAACCAAGTCCTTGTTCGTGTTGTGCAAAGGACAACAGATTCCGGCAATTTACAGCCGCAACGCGGGAGAGCCGGCGGTCTAATTAGACAAGGGCGCGCTTTAAATAGCAGAATATCATCCAAAGAGAAACCAATAGTAGATACACCGAGAATTAGTGTCTCGACTTCAATAGTTATCTGTATTACCTTCAACGTGTGCAAGCCTTATTACCAACATACTTTACTAAACGAATTTACCGATGAAGGTAGTTTAACAATGGATGGAATGGAACTTTTAATACAAACAATAGGCGTTACTAGGAAACAGAGAATGCCTATATTCCTCGATCACATTTTCAACGGCAAGTTTCATTAAATTTTATTTTATGACTTAGACTAAAAGGTAATGTGTATTTCGTTTACGCGAAAGTTTGCCTGAACTTCTTGGAGATGTTCCTTTGAATTTTGAATAACATATGTGCTTTATGTACGATGGCGCGCCGCCTCATTTTTCCGACGGTATTTAAATGCTAATTTTCTTGGAAGTTGGATAGGTCGTAGTGATACAATTGCATGGCTACACCGTTCACCTGATTCAAATCTGATGGATTTTTGCTTCTGGGGACATCCAAAATCATTAGTTTATGAGACTGAAGTAAACACACTCAACGAACTACAAGGTCGTTTTAAGGTTGGATCTGCAACTACATATAAGACAAGCACATAAAACGTTGAGCCGTGTATGCATTGAATCATTGTTACGTCGAGCACAAGTGTGTATCGAGACTGACGGGAATAACTTTGAACATCTGTTGTGATAAGTAAATCAGTGCGCCAAAAACAAAACTTTAACTTTTTTCTTCGACCTCATTGCCTTCCTTTACCTCATTTAATTTTATAAACAGTTTTGACATCCAAGTTGTGAAGAAATCCTATATATTTTCTTATTTTTTATTATATTTATATCATTCTATGTTAGTACATTACATACACTGAAAATTAAAACAGAATACAATCGAATCCTTAATTGAGAAATCCTAGTTGATATTGCTGCTAATTAGAGTGGAAACACTGTTCTCTATTTACGCTCACAAAATAAACAAAGACCTGGCTAAGTCGATTCTCGACAAATATTAATAATCTTGGTTTCTAGATTAATGCATGCGCGACTAGTGCGATACTGTTGTTTAAATATTAATCTTCGTCCAAATAAGACATAAATATACATATATAATCCTTGGGGTGCCCCATTAAAACATTTTCTGGTTTAGATTTTACATGCGTCTCAGATCAGGCCCTGCCAATTAAGATGATGAACGGCAGATATATTACAGAAATACATTAAACTAATCTAATATATTTAAACGAGCAATTCTTCAATTCAATATATATATATATTCAGACAGCGGTTGATACAGCGTCCAATAACTCCCCTTTTCATGCTATGTGGCATCCGACTGCTATACAATGTCCATATATGGACGTCCTATCGCAAGCCATGTTCAAATAATTTTTGATGGTTTAGTTATGCATTTCAACTTGACTCCCAAAAGTTTCTTTGGAAGTCATAAATACGAAGTTTGCAAAGAATCGTATATTTTAGTTCCCAAAATCTCCATGTGCGTACATACATGGCGTTGTATTCGCGTATATCGTACAATTCGTATACACTTTATTTTCCAACTTTTATTTCACGATGGAAATGACATCCGATGAACCAACAACATCGCACGTTTACATTGTAAATAATTCTGCGTGGTGGTTATTCATGCACTGCAGAGTTATGAGGTTCCTGTATAACATCAGCAGTCATGTTGCTTCTGTGAATCCTCACTGCTTAATTTCGCAAGATATTTACCTCTAAACCATAGTTCACAATTAGAAGTTCAAGTGTTATTATGGTAGCAAAAGAGAAACAACAATTACTATCGCTTTTAACCTTCCTATACTCACGTCAAAATGAAAGACGTATACTATACTATATAAATCGGTCTCACAGACCGTATGCGTGAGTATAGGAAGGTTAAGAAAGAAAGGCAATTTTCTTGGTAATTCTGAAGAAGGAAAGCCTGTTCGAACCGGCTTTGAGAAAAGTAATTACATGCCTTATATACACTGTTTAGAGTTCTATTTATCAAGAAACCTTTAGCAACCAAATGCAGGCTGTTCAACAATAAGTTCGAAAACTTACACAAAATTGATTATTTCGCAATTTAAAAATAAATCATCAGTTAAAAGAAACAGATTTTCCTAGTGACGGGAAAAATTGTTATTTTAAAATAACAGTTTTAGCCGTTATTGTTACTTTAAAATAACGGTTGCAAAATAACAGGTTATCGTTATTTCGTAGTCAACAGCTCTACACGATAACAACATTATCGTTTCTGAAGATTAATTCATATTATAGGCCGAGTTTTATTTTTATTTATTTATATTAGAATTATGTTATTTTGTTCCATATTATATAACGGTCTTTTTTGTTTTTGTCAATATATTTTTATACAACGTTTTTATTTTACATTTGGCAATTTCAATGCATACAATTATTTAGAAAATATTTCTATAACAAACGTCCGATTCGATGTTAACTAGCGCCATAATTACCATCTGAAAATTATTTTTCTACGGGAGCTGTATCTGTGGTCTCGATCAGATAGTTGTAACGCCAAGCAGTTAAATACGCTGCAATGACGGTCGCTGATATGTTCAAGAAGTTGCTACCATTATTGAATCCATAACGGTTTCTTTGAGCTCCTGGTCAGTTTGGAAGCGCTGTCCCGCAACCAACTTCTTCAGTTCAAGAAAAAGATGGTAGTCACTCGGCGCTAGATCGGGACTAAATGGTGGGTGCTCGAAAATGTCCCATTGAAATTGCTCAAGAAGCCGTTGGGTTACACGAGGACGGGCATTGGATCAGCACAATTCCAGAAGTCAGCATGCCTCTTCTTTTGTTTTCAATAGCTCTCCGTAACCTGCCCGCAAGAAACGAGTAACACTTCGCGGGAGAATCAATAGAGACGTGAATGCAGCTCAACAAGAAATGACATGTTGGACTTGGCAGTGACAGAGCGTGTGGAGGGCGAGATGCACAGCCACCAATACGCTTACCAGCCACTTGCCGCATGCCTGCCCCCAAAATATCGAAATTGCTACTAATAGTAGAGAATGGTCATGCAGGTAAATTTAAAGAAAAAAATTAGATGATATTTCACTAAATTTAGATGAAGATTTAATGGAAAATTGAGAAGATACAATTGAAGAGAGAATGGATGAAAAAAAAGAAAATCTGGATGGGAATACAGATGAAAATAAAAATTATAGCGAAAACCAAAGTACTGAAAGGAAACCTGAAGAAAGTATCACCAAATCTAAGAAAATAATTTTGATGCTTTGGACTGTAAATCAGAAGTTAAAAATTAAAAACTTATGTTTAAAATAAATATACCAATAAATTATTTGTATTATTAGTAGTTATTCTATATTACTTTCTCCGGATTATTTATAACTGTATATCTATCTTGATCCTTCTTCAGTATTGATTTTATGATATTAACTGAATAAAAGTTTCCACAAATGTTCAAATTTTTAAACTCTAAAGAAGCACCAAATCAACGGGGGATACAGATAAATTCAAATGGAGAACACAAGAACCATATTCCTACTTGTACATATACATATATGTACTAACAATTAAGAGTTTAAGAAAATTTACATCGTAATAAAAAACCTTGGTTATTTTATTTTAAATTCAAAAATATCAAAACGCTTAATAGTGTTAAAAACATTCTAACAAAAGGTATTTATCTCCATCATAATTACCTAACTTATCTATCAAGCTATTGAAATAAAAAATTGTAATAAACAAGTAAGTTTATTAAAATTACATAAAATTAGAAAATTCCACATAAGCTTTGTAAAATGTAATAAAACGCGGAAGTTTAATAATTTTTTTGCAAAATTGTTGGCTACGCCTATTTGCTACTGTAACTGAAAAACAAGTTTCTACTCCACGGCAGGAGGCTAGAAATAGCAATGCTTCTCAGTTTAACCAATATGTAAATTTTGCAACAATGTAGACGTCTTATCAACTATAGTTTAGTAGAAAAATATATATTTGGAAGCCCTATAGCTGCAGAACCAACAACCAAGTATACTAGTGGAACTCGGATGAATCGCAAATTGTACGGGGTTCACAAAGATAGTATTATGAAAATATAAATCAAAGGCGAATACAAACATTTTTCTGCGGTAGTAACATACTATAACTGAAATGATCTAATATACGTGACAAAAATCTATATTTTTCGCTTCCTTGTGGTGGTTGCTATAAAGATTCAGTTTATAAGGACGTCATAAAGATAGGAAGATGTATATATATATACCTATATATATATATATATATACCCGGTTTTCACACATTTCTGGTAATGCGGTATAAGGAAATTGGTTATCAAAAATGACTAGCAATTTTTATGCAATTTAGTATCTGGGAATTTTCGAGAACACAAAATTGATCTAGCATGGTCCCGGTTCCAAGAAAACTCTTTTGTCCCGCTTTTACCTATTTCTGCGGTATATAAAATGTGTTATCGAAAATTACTCTCAAGATTTTGTTACAATTTAGTATCTGCGAGTTTTTGGGGACGAAAGACCGATTTAGCATGGTCCCGGTCTCGATTCAATCCATTTAGTCCAGGTTTTCACCAATTTCGGCCTAAACGTGGGTTAGCAACTTTTTAACATCATGCAGCCAAGTGAAATTATAAGTAATTAAACTTTACTATTAAACCATAGATGGCGCTGAAAGTAGTATGTTAATAAAAGGGAAATGTCTACGAAAACTAACAACAACATTTAAATTCACATATTTTTAACCTTATAAACTTTTAATATATATGCGCTACTATAGATACTTGAAATATACAATATAAATTAAATATAAAAACTAAAATAAAGGGCGTTATTATTTGGTTCAAAATTATTCAAAAAATTTTGGTAACTCCGAGCAAGGCTCGGTCTACCAGGTACTTTATAATCATTGAAATATAGCTATCTGCTATTTGATTGTATAAATTAATTTTTGGCTTTCGTAAATAGTTTACTATTTATGTAACGGGAGATGGGGCCACATTTTTGATCAAATCCATCCCCACAAATATTCTTCACATCATCATATGACAGCTTGTGCTGTGTCAATCGCTATTTGCACCTATACCGTAGTGACGAGTTCTAATAAGAACGAAACTATAGTCTACGATTGCAGTCCGCAATTGATAAAGCATAATTTCCTCCGTGATCATTGGCATATGCAATTTGTGCTTACTTAGTAAGCTATTGCGCAGCTGCCTTATAGCTGCTCAATTAATTCCTAATTTAATGAAATCGTTTACACAGTCATCTATGAATTAATATTTTGACTCTCGTAAATAGTTTACTTTTTAACCTGGAGGTTTTCAAAAGAATTTGAAAAAGTCCGGTAATGAAATAATGAAATAAACATCAAAGTCCTGAAGAATTGTCGAAGCAAGAGCAAATAGTATTTAAATTCACTTCAGTTACAAAAATATTATATTTTCTAATATCCACTTACATTTTCTATAACAAATTTACGTCAAAATATTTGGATACATATCAAAAATCTTGTCACAAGAAATAGGATATTTCGGAAGAATAATCCTAATCGGAAATTAATCTTGACCACCAAATAGCTTTTTCATTTTCTCTTATGAAGTTGACATTATTACATGTAAAATTGTGAAATGTATTTATTGATTTACGAAATAATGAGATATTTCTTTTATCGAGAGATATTTGGCTTAAACTTTATTCTACTTTGCGTTGTTGTTTCACGATATACAGGCAAATTCATTACCACTTGTCGTGTTATAAAAGTTGTCTATACGACAGCTCCAATTTTTTAAAATATTTTATTGAAAATATATTTTCGTACATTTTTATGCAAAAACAAATAGAAAAACTTCCTAAATAATTAATTATTATCCAAATTTATTCTTGTATATAGAAAAATATAACGGAAGAGACACATTTATGATAAATATTTCAGTAAAATACAAGATGTTACTAATTGTAAGATAATAATTACTAATTAAATAATAGAAATGCAAGACAGCTTTCTCATTTACGGTTATTTATTTCATTTTAAATTCTAATTTTAGGGTGCTACGATATTTACAAACATCAATTTAAAATATTTACAAATAATTACTTTACGCAATAGTAATACTGCAAATTTCACATAGGTACGTATAAAATACTTTCGGCAAAATACATTAATTTTGTTAAATTCTTATATTTAATGCTCCAATACACAAAAACAAATAAGAACAACGCAACAGTAATAGAGTAGACACAACATATGTATAGTCAATACAGGTGGTACCTAATTAGAAAGTCATAATCCGTGACATGCATTGTATAATTTATTGATAAATTTATAAATGGATGTCGATTTAATATAATCGTCTATTGATAAATTATCTTCACAGCTTCTGGTATTTTAAGGGAGGGACCGATATAAATCAAATACCTTATAATAATTTCTTCTTCTATGTTATGTTATTAGTTATTACATAAACGTGCGGAATTCTACTGCTACCGTTTGTAACTGTTTCATTGTTGAAGATTATGAATGGAATGCAATGAGCAGAATTCCATGATGTATTCTATGTTCTTGGCTTCTATGTTTTTTAATAGTGAGTAGAACCACATATTGTTACATAATTTTCAAAATACATTCCATTGTTAATTACTGTATAACGTAAGAATGATAGTTTCTAGATCAGGCATGGGCAACCTTTTTTGTAGAAGTTTTATGCTGGGAGTAATCTTGAAAAATATACATTTTTGTGGTATCCTTATGATTCATTATGAATTAAGTTTAGACGGGCCGTACTAATATGCAACGAAAGAATTCAGTAGCGGGCCGAGCAAATCTTACTCGAGGCCGCATGTGGCCCGCGGGCCGGAGGTTGCCCATCTAGAATCTAGATAAACGCAAAACTTTGTCCGTGTGAAAAAACGGTGGGGAGTAAGAATTTAAAATCAAAATTTACATGTCATATCAAACTTTCAAAATTTAATCCTTTCTCCAAATATGTCAATTCGTACAACATAAGTATTTTTATTACCCCTTAAGCACAAATAAGTGGTAAATAAGAGTTTTTAATCAAGTTAGTTGTAAGTATTTAATGCTGATTGTTTGCTACTCCTACGAGGGTAGATTAACAAGTTTCCACAATTGCTGCTAGGTCATTGCTATTTTTCCAAATACTTTATGTGGTTATGTTTTCAACTCTTTCTTTACTGCAAATGTTAAATCAATCTGTCAAATAATCTGGTTTCGACAAGCATCGGTTCCGAAGAAGACAAAGACCATTTCCTCGGCTGGAAAGGTGATTGCATCGGCCTTTTAGGTAAAATTGGTAATTGGTACATTGGGTATCTTAAAAGGCAAAACTTTTACTGGCAAATATTACACAACACTTTTGGACAGCAGCGATTCGGGAAAAACGCCCGGGAATGACTCAGAAAAAAGTGTTGTTTCACCACGACTATGTGCCCGCTTATTCAAGTACAATCCATCAGCAAAAATTGAGAGAATTGAAGTTTGAAGTTCTTCCGTATTCGCCCAATTAGGCTCTGTCTGACTTCCCCCAATTCCCGAAACTCAAAACATTTCTGGGAGAAAAGATTTGCTTCGAGTGAAAAACTGATAGAGATTGTAAACGATTATTTTGAGAACCGCGAAGAAAGTCACTTCCGGGAGGGAATCGAGAAACTAGAGAAACGTCGGACCAAGTGTGTTGAACTTGGAGGGGATTATATTGAAAAATAAAATATAACTTGAATCCGTATTATTTTGTTTTCATTGTCATTCTGGAAACTTTTTAGTCTACCCTCGTACATTGTAAATAATTCTTTTCGGCGCATTCGGTCAATGCAGTTACTACCTAGCGAGAACTTAATTTTACGAAAATTTATGAAATGTAGTCACTTCGAAAAAGTAGTTAAATTGAATGCTAGTAGAATTCTTAGGAAACTCTTTAAGGGTGTTCGGTTTTTTTTTTTCAAGATCGGTTAAACTTAATTTTTCTTTATTGGTTCCAAAACTATTTTGAGATATGTATATCTGACCTATAAAGGTAGTATGTCTGACGATAAAATACTAGCTTTTTGCAATGTTCAGAGCATCTACAGCGTTAACTTTATTTCAATTATAAACGAAGAACCAGTAAGTTCACGGGCTCGACATTTTGCATACCGTGTATTCGTTACGATAGCTACGTTTTATCAGCGAGCTTTTTTGTAAATTCTTTGTTTATTGTTGAATTTAACCTTAATTAAGGAATAGAAAAATGACCATGGACTTACCGTTATTTTTGGACTTTAAGAAATCAACGGTAACAAAGGAATTTACAAAAAGCTCACCGCTAAGACGTAGCTATCATAACGAACACACGGTATGCAAACTGTCGAGCACGTAAACCTACCAATTCTTCACTTATCATTGAAATAAAATTAAAACTGCAGAAGCTCTTAACATTGTAAAAAACTAGTATTTTATCATTACACACACTACTTTTAAAGGTCAGATATACAATTTTCAGAGTAGTTTTATAACCAATAATAAAAATTAAGTTTAACCGATCTTGAAAAAGTACCGAACACCCTTAACCAGAGAGTGCAACGTAGGAAGCAAATACAGATGGACTAGAAAATAAAATACTGAAATAAACGATGACGCAGAAAATCTCTTAAACACTCGCTTCTGGAAGTGATCAGATGGAGGCCAAATCTCAAGAAAGTTAATGAAGAAGATTTCGATTGAACTGTAGATCTAAAAGCGTACGAAAGAAGGCATTTAATTTTTGGTTTGACTTTCATCGAATTCTATTATGCAGTTCTTAAGGGAAGACCAGTATTGACAGATTGTTTTGAAATTTGCAATTTTATACCATTATTGGTGATAAGCGTGATAACAGTTGGACTATTAATTTTTACAAGCGGGCTGAATACTGATTACAAACATGTTAGTCCTAGTATAATAGTAGAGAGAAGCTGCGTGGTAAAATGGTTAAGGCGTTTGACTGCAGAACCGTCAGTCTGCGTTCAAAGCTCAGTCACTATAAAAATTGAGTACTTGCGCTCATTGATCAAAAAGTAATAATGCGGTTGTCTAATTAGTGATTCCTATCGCATCAACGTGTAGCCTTCAACAATGGATTGGTATGCAGCAGCCGAGTGCGAGAGGGTGCGGGGTTCATGTGGCTCCGCTACGTAGATCATACTCCCTTGTGCGGAGTTCCTTTTACAATGATCTAGTAATATTCTAGCACATGACTCACTGTGGAAAAGGCTGCCTCATTTATAAATACTTCTCCATTTAACAAAAAACACTTGTCGTAGAAGTTCACCCATATATTTTACAGAGTCTATCCAAAAGGAAACTAAACTTTAAAAAATTTTTAAAAACTAGCACTTCTAGATGTTATTTCCTCCTTTTGTCGAAAACGGTAATCCTCATTATATTCATTCCATTACTGACACTATATCACATTGCTAAACTCCTCACCACAGAATTGTGTAATTAAATGCTGTGATATATGTTTCGCTGTCGACATGATTTCTTAAACTTTATTGATGAAAACTAAATTTTCCCTCTGAAAAATTATTTCGAGAAGGGGCATTCATGTCAAAACTCGTAAACATCCTCTTGGCGCTGACTGTACGTATATGTGTACATATATGTTCTTCGAACAATATTTCTATTTTCTGAAGGCGCATGTAGAATGTCTTTGTTTAGAAGATTCGTTCTTTACGTATGCTTGTTGCTTCATACGCATCTAGTTCAAAGGCGAATTTACACATTTTATCAATTTTAAATTCTCGATTTTGGTGTCGAGTCCTATGTCGTTCATGTGCTTCGCAACACGCGATGAATCTATTCTATCATAGCAATAGTGTGGAAAATGTTCTTTAAATTGTGTAGCTATTGCGCACCTGGATTGTCCTACCACATTAACAGCACTCAATTTTATAACTTTCCGATCATTGTTCGAAATTTAGAGTGTCTTTCCCAATAAATTCTATAGTACATTCGATCAAAAGCAGTCTTTCCCTACAAAGTATCTATAAAGTAAAATGTATATTTTATTATTTTTTATTTTATTGAAGATTTATTTAGTATTGATAATACACAAAGTATTTCTTTCAAATTATTTTAAAATTACTAACAAAAATGAAATACTTGTATTATTCTGTGAAATCTGAATAGCGTTCTACATTTTTCAAAACGTATTGGCGTTCTCTAAATACGGCGATAACTTTTATAAAAGCTTGTTTCATAAAATTAATTTATGCCTTTCAGATTTTACAAATTAAATTGCGGACAAAAACAATAATAAAAAAATCTGTAACAAGTAAATGTATTATACAGTCTGTCCACGGATTGACTTCACTATAGGTAGAAATGTGCTGTAAATTCTTTTCAGGGCAAACAAGCCGGCATTCCAAAACATTAAAACAAAATTCAAAAATTTTTAATCAATTATACCTACATCTAGTAAAGTCAATCTGGGGATACACTGTATATTATTTTATCTCTGGTATTATTATCAGATGGTATTGTAATCAACTAAATAGTAAAATGAAGAACTATTAGCTAAATATAAAATCCGCCCAGTGCCAACTGAAAATATGATTTCACGAAAGTATGCCGAATGCCCGGTCAAACAAACGCGGAATACATATAACCGATGGTTAGAATAAAAATATTAAGTAATCAGAAAAACGGTACGTTAACCCAAATATTTTAGTGAGAAATGCGCGACGTAGTGCCAAGCGGAATGCTATCGAGTAGGACGAGCCTTACTGATGCGAATACACGCCAATAACGAACTAGAAATGCGTAATTATTGGCATTTTAATTTAATTAAGATGATTGATTGCTTATGAAACGTTTGTACGTATGTATATGGTAAGCGCGACCAAGAAGAAAATACATATGCATTACTTTTTTATACTTACGAATATTTATGAGAGCGATAATTAAATTGTTTTATAAGAATAGTCGTACAATTATATCGGGAATATAAAGATAAACGTGTAAAATCTTGTCGAAGAAATTATCACGATAATCAAAGTATTTTTAAAAAGTTAAACTAAATATTTTGTAGCCCGAAGAGATCAGCGGTAAAAGTTTGATAATAATTCTGGAATAAACATAATTAGAAATCGTTAACGGTGAATCAATAGTAAATAACAATTAGCTTGAGAGTACTAGGACTTCAAATAGTTCTGGTAATAGAGATAATGTACAAGGGATATTTCCAAAGTTCTAGGAATTTGGCAATAATTGTTTTATTTCCTCAATTTTCATCAAAATTACAATATAGCGCTTCGATATAATCTCCATTTCATTGAATACACTTACCTCCATGTCAAACTAATTTGTCTAAATCACACTCTTTTTCGGAGTCTCTGCAAGCCACCTATTTATATCAAGTTTTATCTCATTTAAGACCTCAAGTTGAACACGTCGTATGGTTCTCTCGAATTTGGGAACAGATAAAAATCATTACGAGTCAAATCTATCAAGTATGGTGGATGTGGAAGCAATTCCCAGTGCAATTCGTTTAAAACATTCCGTCGTTATTCGTGTGGTATGGGCTCTTGCGTTGGCCTTTTGTAATAACTGATGATTAGGCAACTTTCCATGACATTTCTTGTAAAGCGCCTACCACAATGGGCCAGATATAAGATTAGGATAAAATTCGGCGTTAATTGTAGTATCTTTTGTACATAGTCTGCAAAAACATTCCTTTCACAATCAGAATATAGTTACCATTAGTTTTTCAACCGATGGAACTGCACCTGCTTTACGCGGAGACTCTTCTTCTGGTTTGTGCCATTCTTTTTACTGATTTTGGGTCTCAAGATTGAAGTAGTTATCAGCTTTGTTCGCAGAATAATCACAAATTACTCAGACGTTATTTGATTGGCTAATGCAAATATAAAACTGTACGCAAACTAATATCGCAGCATATTATTGGCTCTCACTGCTCTGATTAATTGCTGATTTACTCTGCGAACAATTCTATTATCAATTGCCAAAATTGTTTGCCGTAACGTGCTAAACGCTCTTGAAGTGGGTGCCATGTTTTGCACCTGTTGAGTTTCTGTGCCGGTTCCAAAAACCTTGGTGCCCAGTTGGCTGAAATCCTGAAAACGCTTGTCTAAAATCCCATGAACTTATCGTACACCGATTCCACCATTAACACTAATAATCTTTCTGTAAGTTCTTTACGGCAACAACGTTTCTTTCATTTACAAAAGTGCTCAGTTTGGGTCGTCTTATAGTAACGTTCTGCCAGCTTTACACCGATTCACCAATTGGTTGACTGTATTTTTCAATTCTGTAGACTTTAATATTGCACGGAAGGGCTGCGTAAACGTGCCAAGACTTGTCAAGAGTTGTTTCTGACCAATAGCGTGGCCTATAAAATTTACGAAATTTAACTAAAGCCAACTTCCTACAACATCTCACCTCGTTAACATTTAGATTCATTCGTCTATAAGGTGAACATTTTCTGATAGTTATTCATTTAAATCACTTTACATCTCAAGCAGTTATATAATATATATATATATATATATAATCAGTTTCCCCTTCTACCCTAAGGTGTAGGGATTTTGCCTTTTCAGGCTTCTCCTTCTCCTCTACTAAATTTCTTCCACTCTTTTCTATTCATTGCCAATTCCTTGGCATCCTTCCATGTCCACCCTCTCCGCTCCAATACTTCCGCTATCATCGCTGCCCACTGCCTTCTCGGTCTGTCTGTTCTTTTCCTGTCGTTGCTTTTGGTTTCCCAGATTTTCTTGACTGCCACTTCTTCGCTCATTCTCTGCAGATGTCCCCACCAGCACAGCTGTCTTTCTTCAATGTATTGTTCCAACGATTCCATTCCCAGTTCTTCTCTTATTGTTGTGTTCCTTATGCGGTCTTTTCTTGTTATCCCTCTAAGTCTCCTTAGAAATTTCATTTCCATGGCCTGCATTCTGCTTTTTTCCTTTTTCGTCAGATTGCACGATTCACTCCCATATACTAGTACCGGTCTGTATACTGTTTTATATACACTTAATTTTGTTTGTCTGCTTATTTCTTTGTTATTTACTAGAACTTTGTTTATTGCATAATACAGTTTATTAGTTTTTCTATTCTATGGTTTATGTCCATTTCTTGTTTGCCACTTTCCTCCAATATTACGCCCAGGTATTTATACTTTTTACTTGTTCTATTTCTACTCCCTCTATCCTTATCGTCACTTTCTCCTTGTTCTTACTGACCACTAGTATTTTTGTTTTTTCCTTATTCAGTTTCATTCCGTATTTTTCAAAGTTTCATTCCAGGTTACCAGGTTCTCCTCCAATTCTTTCGCACTGCCTGCTATAATGGCTACATCATCCGCAAATAGACATTCTGACAACACTATTCTCTTCAGTTTTCTATACCCTATATTTACCGGCTTACTTCTTAATTTTACTTCCTTTACTATTTCATCCATATATATTATGAATAATAAAGGGCTCAGTGCTCCACCCTGTCTAACCCCTTGTACCGTAGTAAATTTTTGTGATACAATATTATTTCTTATCACACAATTCATAGTACCCTCATATACACTTTGTATAACTTTTTGTATTTTTGGTTTACCTTTTTCTTTTTAACGCTTCCCAAATCTTCGCTCTGGGTACCCTATCAAAAGCTTTCTCCATATCCATAAATGCTAGGAAAACTTTTCTGCATTCCAGTTCTTGTTTATTATTTCTTTAATTGTAAAAATATGGTCATGTGTACTGCGGCCTCTTCTGAATCCACTTTGTGACCCATCTAACTTCTTCTCAACTATTCTCCTTAGTTTTTCTCTATAATATTTTCATAAATTTTAGTTATTGTACTTAGCAGTGTTATTCCTCTATAGTTGTTGCAGTCTTTACTATCTCCCTTCTTATGTATCGGTAATATTAGCCCTATTCTCCATTCTTATGGCGCTTTTTCTTCCCTCCATGCTTGTCTATATAGTTGTAGTAACAAGATTTTTCCCGTATCACCCATGTATTTTATCATTTCTGTGGTGATCTTATCCTGTCCAGCTGCTTTACCATTCTTTAAGCTATTAATTGCCTCCTCTAATTCTGCTCTTGTTATTTCACTCTCTATTACTTCTTTATCTATTTCTTCTATTTCTTCTCTTCCTTCATTTCTGTCCTCTTCTTCTTGTTCTTGATACACTGTTGTTTCCTTTTCTACACTTAGCAGATGCTGGTAATATTCTTTCCGTCTGTTCATGATATCCTTCTCTTCTGTTAGTATTACTCCGTCTTTATTTTTAATTACCATTGTGTTTATATTTCTGTTTTCTCTACAGTTTTTAATTACTTTGTAAAACAGTTTCTGATTTGCCTTGTTGTTCTTTTCCATCTTTTCTCCGAACTCTGTCCACTTCTTTTGCTTTTCTTGTAATACCAATTGTTTAACTTCACTTCTTTGTCTTTTATATTCTTCGTAATTTGCTGTATTTCTGTTGCTTAAATGTTTCTTCCATAATTCTTGTTTGATTTTAATCTCATCTTTTATTTTTCTTTGTCCACCATACTGTCTGTTTTTTGTTTTCACTTTTCCTAAAAACTCCACACGTTGTTCTTGCTGCATTAATTACTATATTTTTAAGTTTTTCCCATTTTTTTTTTCTAATGCACTTTCTCTTATTTTTTCCTGTATTTTGTTTATTTCGCTAGATATTAAACGTTCATAATTCTTTGCTATCTCTGTATTCTTTAACTTATATGTTTTAATACTTTCATATATTTTCTTTACCTTTCCTTCATTGTTATCTTTTATTTCTTCCTCATTTTCTTTAATTATTGCAATCAGTAAATAATGATCACTGTTTATTTCATAACTTCTCTTAACTTACATCCAATACTCTTCTCCTATTGTTTCTTTCCACTAATATGTAATCAATTATGGACTTTTCCCTCTCCCTGGTTCTACTCTTGTGAATTTGTGTATTTCTTTATGTTCATAACACGTGTTTGTAATTATTAAGTCATTATCAATACAAAATTCTAACAGCCTTTTCCCATTATTAGTTCTAGTTATTTCACCATACTTCCCAATTACTGTTGTATATGTCCCGTCCGTAAAAATCACCTGCTACTAATATTTGTCCTTTTGCCATTTCTATTGCGAATGTCAGATCTTCCCAAAATTTATCTTTTTCTCAGCTTTTTCGTTTTCATCAGGACCGTATATGACTACAATTGTTTTCCATTGTTATTCATGTAAATCACTTTACATCTCAAGCAGTTATATTAATAATTGAAATTCATGTTCTGAAGATCCCATTACATATACCTAACAATAAGATAAGGAGGATAAAACTAGTCTATGGTTATAGTTCGCGCTTAATAAGGCCTTCCTTTTCTTTCATATTGAGATTAATCATATCATTGAAAGTTTTACCTTTTTTGGAGTTATTATTATTCATACGCTTGTTTGAAACTAAAATTGTTTTCGAAATTCATGTTAGCAAATTCAGTTTTCCTTTCAATTTCTAACAATAAAATTTAAATTCTTAGATAAAACACCAAAAGCAAATTTTTGTTAGTCTTACAATGCGGATGCGTGGCTTTCATTTCGTATCGACCTATTGCTTTACCTAACATTTCGTTAAAATCACCGTCCCAAAATAAAACATTACAGTTAACAATCTAAATGCTAACAAGCAAATTTGCATGTATGAATTATTCTACACCACCGGAACGCTTAGCGACATAGGAGGAACTCTAAGATGCCTAACCAGTTTTGCAGTAAATACATACATACGTAAGCACTAACATTTACAAGAGAATAATTATCCAGCGTGTGTAAAATACTTTTCCAGGTGAACGTCACATCACAATTTACATAATCACAAAACACTAGGCGCATGCATCAGTTTGTATTCTCTTCTTGACGATTTCAAATTGATATTTATTAACTATTATAAAAAATGAACAAACAATTGTATTAGCGTTAAATATTAAATTTAATAGATTAGCTTAAAGGAATAGCTATTTTTCAAAAAAAAAAAAAATAAAGAAGACATTATTTAGTAAGAAGTGGAAAAAATCTATGGTGTCTAAATGAAAATATGCATCCCAGAAGAATATTACAAAATAAAACTTTTATTGCGTAGACGTTGGAAGCTTTGATCACCTCAACTTCTTTGTAGCTTTTACATTTGATCACCTCAACTTCTTTGTAGCTTTTCAATATTAAGAAGCACTTTTTGCAAGCAAGAAATGAAAACCCATTCAAATGAAGTGATTGGGCCACCGATGCTATTTAAAATCTTTTGTAGAAGTTGCTACTCCTTGCAGAGGGTTGCAATCGCAAGTACAATTGATTGAAGATTTGTGAGGGTTCAAATTTTCGTTGAAGCACCATATATTATTAGTAGAGCTGTCACCAGTCATTAGTCCGTATGGATATTTGGGTGGCGCCGGGAAACATACATTCTGTCGGTACGTCATTTTCTGTTCTACTCACAACAAGGTACTCGTATTGTGTATTTCGCATTTCGTATACTTACTGATGCTTACTGTCCAGTTTGGACAAACGAAATAAGTTACGACAGCATCGTCGGCTCCTCACTCAAGTCAGTACTAAATCGATGCTGTAGGCAAGCCGTTCTGGGTATATGTGGACCGTCGTAACTTATTTCGTAGTTACCGCTGTTTGCCCAAACTACTAATGTCACGTGAAAAGCGTGTGCATTTACTACGCGCTTACAAAAATCTATCGTACGGTTTCCGGAGTTTGAGTGCAGAGAAGATCAGATGTACTGTATTTTTGTAATGTGGAGTTGTACAGTAATCATGTGAGTAAATGGCATGCCCATGTAATCAGTCCAAAACATAGGCAAAGACGGAAGGCAGTTTACCGTTTTCGAAGTTTTTACACGATTTAACTTTTTTGGTAAGTGTGTGTAAGATTCCGCAAAATGTAGTTGACAACGAAGATTTTAAAGAGTTTTTGAAGACAGACGTACCTGCTGGAAGTTCCCAATCTGAAACGTCCTATTCGTCCTATATATATTATTTACCACGCATAAAAACAGTGGTAAACGCAAATTTAAAATCTAAACTAAAACATAAAATACTATGATTCACAATTGATGAAACAACGGATGCAAAAAAATAGCGAGCTTTATATTTTAGTAGGAATATTGAAAACAAATGGGTCTTCTGTGCCGTATCTCTTGTGCATAACTAGAATGAACAAAGTTACACCCAAACAACGGCGTCCTATTTCATAATCGCTCTGGAAAAATGTGCAGTGGAAGTCACTATATTAGTGACGGATAGAGTTTCATATATTCTAAACGCACGCTAATACTGAAAACTGAAAAGAAGTTTCCCTAATCTCCTTGATATATGTTTACTGCATGTTGAGCATCTTGGAGCCGAAACTATTAGACAGCCTTATCCTGCAGTTATAATTGCGCATCATTACGCAACTATCTCCAATTGCATTGAGAGTTTTGAAGACAATCAATGACATTTATACGAAGTTACGTTAAAGCAACTAATTGATTCGACACGCCAGCAAGTAGCTAATAAATTATGTTCGATTTTGCGGAAAAATCCTGATTATATCGAACTTACTGGTATGATTCCGAATGACATTGATCCATGTTTGAAATTTGCAAATCTTACCTAGATTGATGCCGAACAATCTTTCTCTACAAATACAGACATTTCTGGTGATAAACGCCAATATTAAGCATATTTGAGTCTACGAATTTACAATAGGTCTACAGATTGCCCGGCCACACTACTTCCATAACAGGTAACGATTTTAACTTCCTATTTATTACTATTAGGTAATAGTTGTCACTTTTGTAATGCAATTAAATTTCCAATAAAAGTAAATAATCCACATATTTATGCCCATAATTGTTCGCTCATGCATTCGCCGCGTGTATAGAAATCTAATTATTTATTACAAAAAAAAAACTTGATATAGTAATACAAGTTAAAACCACGGACATTTTCATGAAATTTTCATTCAGTTGTGAGGACATCGTTTTATCCTTGTCATTTTACAAAGTCTGTATAATTCGCCTATAAAAGAAACATACACTTTTGCTATTTGAATTTTACATTTCCGGCTAGAAAGTTACCTTACCAATATTTATTCGGTCATAAATCTATCCATTCGTGTTACTTAACACGAATTTAATGGATTGTCTATTGTAATCTCTAAGTAATACAAACAGGAATGTTATTTATATATGTATGTATCTAAGCTCTACAAGTACTTGACATTCTGGTAAAATTATTTATTTCCTATTTGCATTGATCAAATTTTTACAAACTACGATTTAGCATTCCAAGTGAGTTTTAGAAGGAAACTCTACCCACCGACACTGCTATTGTGTGTACATAGTAAAAAAATTGTAAATGAAATTATCTACAATAGAACACCCATAATAATTTTCACTTGCATTGTAAATTTTCTATTCGAAATGAAAACCAGTCGCTAAATACAGGTATGCATTGTAATCATGAAAAGTGAACGTTGCCTATCCTAAAAGGATATTTTTCACCCGTCCCAGTGCGATTACTAAAACTTTCTTATCTGTACATACATAGATGTACCCTGTCACACGAGAGAAATCATTACAGCAACATTCTTGCTAAAAAGGCAAAATGCGTACAATTTAATTACCTGCTGCTCTAATATCTTTTCATCCGACAAAGAAATTGACAAGAATGCCGTTAATTAACACAAAATCCAGTTTTTATACGGCAATAAACCGCACGACTATGGTAATTCCTTTTTCGTCTCAACTTTCTTTAGTAGATGAATATGTAGTTTGTATTCTATATAATACGCAATTGGTAAGAATCTGTACTCTCTGTGTGTTTAAATAAAAGATATATTACGTGTCTAATTAATTCTATTATTAACTTAATTAATGTTTAGTTTCAGGGTCATACGAATAAATTCAAGTATCATTACATTGAAAAACCGAATTTAAATCACTACAATTGAATTTTTGAGCATTTCCTTCACACGGCCCAACTTTCCAGTCAAATTGTTTGAAATCCATTGGGTAAACAACTAAATGTTTATTAAAAGTCGATGATATCAATTTCACATCTGTATGGCTTCCTGGCCAGGTCCTTCGATGGTTACTAATTTGACTACGATTTCATTTGTGAATATGTTGAAAAGTTGAGGCAACTGGGTGTAATTTAGATTGACGTTTCTAGCGCTTTCAGTACAATAGATTGTAGTTTGTAAAAATATGATCTATAATAGCTTTAAATAACAGGATTGCATTTCAACATCAGGCGTCCTCCAAGGCTTAAAATTAGGTCCATTGATTATATTTTTATTTATATTAATGATTGAGTATATGATTTCACTTGCAGTTCTTACGCTGGTGGTGTTAAGATATATTCCCCAAATTTATCAGGATATAATGTTAATGTTCTTCAGAAGAATTTAGATATTATTGATGCACCAACCTGTTGAAGTCAAATATAAAGAATACGGAAATATTTGCGCTTCAATGCTATTCTTTTGAAAATTGTTGATACCACCCTTGTATATACCATAAACGCTACTAACAAGGGAAGATCCCGAACCCGGAAATTCAAAACAATTTGAAACTTTGGGAATATATACAACATATATAGGTGTGCTATACGCAATTTTTTTGTGACGACATTCACTTTGAAGGGGTGAAACACCCCATCGAAAATTGACGGATTTTCAATTTTCTCCACACAACTCCAGTAAAAGAAAGATAGAAGATAGGTGTAAAGCAATAGTTGCAGCATACATCAAGATCTTTCAAAATATGTGACTATGATATATACAGAGTGTTCCGTTAAGCCTTGCGCTTATACTGCAGATGCTTTTGTAACAATACAAAGAAAAGTTTGAGATATAATTTGTGTGACTTTTAATTCTGCTTAAAACTATGTAGGGTGTTCTAATGTACAGAGTGTTCCAGAAGTAAATATCACCCTATCCTTGGTTATATCTAACAGAACTTCATATATTATATTATAATATATATGTATATATATTATTAAATACTTATTGCAAGGAATGATCTCAATCCCGCAAATTTAAAATATGAAATTTGAGAATATGTAAACCACATATAGAGGTACGATACGAATTTTTGCTCCAAAGTTAATGAAATTTACTGTATATCTTTGCGGTACTATATTTATTAGATAAGACATTGTTGTGTGTGATAATAATATTCGAAGTTTTTATCTAATGGTGTAAACATGTTTTAATAAAAATGCAATAATCAACCAAATGCAATGATAAATGATAACGTTGCTTATATAAATTCCCCACCTGACATTAATAGTATTTGTTGTTTGACTGTGTAACAAACCTGTGGTGCTGAAAATGGTTGTCGTAAATACTTTAAATGTAATTCGCTTGCTCATGGTAACATTTGACGTTGCCAATAACAATAATCCAACACCTGTGAATAACCACGAAGTGGAATTACACGACATAATAAAGGATATGCTTCTTGACATTCAAAAAGATACTTCATTTTCGCTGGAAATTGACACAACACTAGAATTTTTGAATCCAGTTAGACCACATTCCGTAGACTTCGTAGATGATGTATACGCACCTACACGCGAAGAAATTTTAGAAGCGATGGAAGCTGAAGACGAACAGTGTGTTCCAGAAGAAGGCGGTATTGTCACTTTGGAATATAAAACCAAAGCTGTTGAATACTGGAAAAGTGGGAAAACGAAGCGACTTACGTTAGCAACCGTCCAAAAGAAATTTCGAAAAGTTTCAACTCTCCAACAATTGTACAGGTGAACAGTGAACTCCATTTAATATAACAACGATTTGTCTTTATTTTCTTTTATTTGTTCTAGATGGGAAGAAACAGTAAACCGGGGAGGCACACGACGGGAAAAATTGCTACAAATTTCGGAATCCGTTTATAATAAGTTTGTAGAGAGTATTGATTCGGGTGATATTATTCATGATTTGGACATTCAAAGATGGGCTTTGCAAGCTAATCAAGGAATAGATTTAGAAAACTTTAAAGCATCCCGGCATTGGGTCTGGAATTTTAAGAAAGCGTATAGAATAGTTTCAAGAAAAATAAATAAATTTATTACGCGATCATATGGTACAGATTCCGAAAAGCTGAATAAAATCGCTTCAACATTTGTTAGCCATGTAAAGGATCACATAAAACAAGTCGGAGAAGATAATACATTCAATGCCGATGAAAGTGGCTTTAATCTAGAGCTTCATTCTGGTCGCACGTTAGCTGTGCAAGGTTCAAAAAGGGTTACAGCAGTTGGGCAGTCAATATCCGCAACAACACATAGTTATACCATACTTCCCACAATATCAGCTTCTGGAAAACTTCTTTCCCCTCTATTTATTGTCATGAAAGAACAAAGTGGTAGTTTCGGTGCCCGTGTAACACAGTCTTTGTTTGAATCGTGGAATGTTTATGTAAGGGCTTCAACGTCGGGAAAATTAACAAAAGAACTGTTTAATGAATGGCTCACCCGTGTGTATGTGCCAAATGTGGGAGCTCAGAGCGTGTTATTCTTGGACTCTTGGACTGGTCATTGTCCGGCTACATTGCAAAAGAGTATACCATCAAACAAGCATGTTGAAATATTGACGATACCGAAAAAAACTACGGCAATGATACAACCACTAGATGTGTATGGTTTCCCCATATGGAAAAATTTTGTAAGAAAATTTTCCGATCTTGTGCTACTGTTTGGTTATGATATTGTATTGCATGAACGCAATAATGTTATCAAATTACAGTCCCTTATTCACAACCAACTTTCGGCACCAAAGCATCATGATGTATTTGCTTATGCTTGGTATAAAAGTGGATACATTGATCAAAAATCAAATAAGTTTGAAAATCCGGTAGCTTTTGCTTTTAGACAACAGGATTTTATACATCCTGCTAGCTGTTCCATATGCGGTGCCCAGGCCATCTTACGATGTGCGTGGTGCAACGAATTCCTATGTTTTAAACATTTCTTTGAAGAATTTCATCACCATACAGAATAATTATTCATTTGCCAGTATTTCACTACATAATAAATATGACCAAAAGATGCAAAGTGTTATCTACAAAAATTTCCTATATATCTTATACTTTATGACTAATCAGCTAATCACATATAAATTATATTGATGTACTTATCAATATTTGTATTGCTTAAAATGTTAAACATATTGATATATTTGTTATCGCTTAATAAAATCGATTAATTGTAAGATATAACTTTGGTCTAAAAAACTAACCTTTTCCTCTTACAATAGCGAGTGATTAAATCAAATTAATAAATTGCGCATTACATATGTCTTCTACATATTTCCAAAACCAATACTTTGGATGTTATTATCAAACAAAACAATGTCTTATCTAATAAATATAGTACCGCAAAGATATAGAGTAAATTTCATTAACTTTGCAGCAAAAATTCGTATCGTACCTCTATATGTGGTTTACATATTCTGAAATTTCATATTTTAAATTTGCGGGATTGAGATCATTCCTTGCAATAAGTATTTAATAATATATATACATATACATTATAATATAATATATGAAGTTCTGTTAGATATAACCAAGGATAGGGTGATATTTACTTCTGGAACACTCTGCACATTAGAACACCCTACATAGTTTTAAGCAGAATTAAAAGTCACGCAAATTATATCTCAAACTTTTCTTTGTATTGTTACAAAAACATCTGTAGTACAAGCTTAAGGCTTAACGGAACACTCTGTATATATGATAGTCACATATTTTGAAAGATCTTGATGTATGCTGCAACTATTGCATTTACACCTATCTTCTATCTTTCTTTTTACTGGAGTTGTGTGGAGAAAATTGAAAATCCGTAAATTTTCGATGGGGTGTTTCACCCCTTCAAAGTGAATGTCGGCACAAATAAAAATTGCGTATAGCACACCTATATATGTTGTATATATTCCCAAAGTTTCAAATTTTTTGAATTTCCGGGTTCGAGATCTTCCCTTGTAAGTATGTTCTCCGAACTGAATGCTACTCTATCCAAACACATACACTTTTACGATGGTGAATTTTCTAATGGTCTCACAACACTAGTACAGGAAATGTATGCAGCAGCCTATGTAGTTACCTACATATTTCTAAATTACCTAAAACCTAGTAAGTAAGTAAGTAAGTAATGTACTATTCCGATCATAAAAATGATATATGTACATAATGACTTTTGGGGAAAGAAACGGATGTTTAATGGAATACTGTATCGATTATCGATTTCCTTTCTTTGCAAAAATATATTTCTTGAGTTCAAATTTTAAAACAAAACCAACTCTATTTTGGAAAAGGAAAACCTAGAGGTAGAGATAAATTCAATACATTTCAAAATATGCAATAGACTTAAAAACTGAAGGAAAAGAATTTGTTCAACGCTCTCGAATATGTTGGGGTATAATATTGAGTGCTTTGCCATCATGTATCTGCTGACTAAATCCTCTAAAACGAAGGAAGGACAAACGCCGATTTCGATTTGAAAACTCAGAGACTAAGAAAATTTATGATCCAAGATAAGCTCCAATAAAATGTAAAGTTTGGTCAAAATTCACAAGGCCATTTTGCTCTTCTATATTTTCTACAGTGAAGATGATAATTTAAAGATAAAGTTTTGGAAATATTTAAAACGAACTAAGTGAAAATTATTTCTCTTTAGTTCAAGCGAGGCGCCATATACCATTGTCTCAAGAAGAACCCTGTGGTAACCTACGGCACAGAACAGACAGAAGCGACAAAGTTAGAAAATCTTGTAGTCAATTTTGTATGCGCATGGCCGGTAACCATGTTTTAAATACGACGAAAGTGTTATATTTGGCTAACTTCATTAATATTATTATTCTGGGATGGTGTGTGTATATTAAAATTAAAATATACGATTTTTGTTGTGTATCACTGATTGAATTTTTTAGCAAATACTATTCTTTTAACATATACAAAACTCTAATATTTTTCAATTAATACGAACAAATGTACACTTTTCGTATTTTCAAAATGGCGTTAGCTAACTTCTGAGCTATTTCGAGGACATTCAAATCGACCACATGAACATCAAAGCTGCCGACACGCCTTGTCGTTTCTATCTATTCTGTGGCAACGGCAAGCAAAATCTGCTGGCAACCGAAAATATTTCATAAACTGAATGCAAATTAAAATTGATTAGGTGTTATTTGAAGAATAGGCTGAATATCCTTTGCGTATAATGCTTCAATGTATTCTTCTAACTCCTGTTAGTAGCTGATTAATGTTTATATCTGTGTTGTTGCTAGGAGTTGCTTCATATTCCAATGTGCATGAGCTAATATTAACTATATCTATTTACACCGCTGGTTAGCTAAAAGCCAAAAAAATACGTTATTTTTTTGTAATCAATCATTATTGAACCAAAAACACTTGTTAATATACCATATTTGCTTTGTTCTTGCTCATTGAGAATAGCACTTTCACTTAAGTAACCAACATTGCCAAGACTCAACCATTTCTGATGTTGTTCTCTTAACCAACTCCTTTATCAAGTGTATGATATATATTCATTTCGTAACATATTTTACTTGTCGTTAATTGCTTTGGGATTCCCAACTCCATTGCGGAGAATCTCAGACTGAAATTGCGACTTATTGTTAGTCTTTTCTTCAGTTCGCCATACTTCGAGCAAAATATTAGTATTTATTATCAACTATGAGGCTAGATTGACAAGATTCCGGAATCACTCCTAGGGCGTTTCCAAATACGTTATGTCGTTCTCTTAAATAATCTGGTTTTGACAAGCATTTAAGTCAAGTACCTTTTTCTGTTTTCAATTATGGATAAAAACGAAGTTCGAGTGGTCATCAAAATTTTCTATTTGGAAGAGAAAACCGCATTGGAAATCGAATAATGGTTAAATCCTATTCTTGAGGATTCATTACCTTCACTTTCCACCGTGAGTTTTTGGGGTTTCGGAATTTAAGTGATGAACTACGTTCAGGACGTCCGAAAACGGTTAATGCGGCAAAAATTGTAGAAAAATCTATGACATGGTTTTGGCAGATCGCCGAACGTGCGTGAAATTGAGGAAGCCGCGGGCATCTCTTATGAATGAGTAGCTCGTATATTGAATAATGAATTGGGTTTTAGAAAGCTTTCTGCAAGATGGGTGCGGCATATGTTCAATTCGGAGCAGAAACGCATTCGAGTTCGAATCTCAGCCTATAGTTTGGAAGCGTTTGCGAGGAATCCAACGGATTTCAAGAGACGATTCGTGGCCATGGATAAGACCCCGGATTCACCACTACATACCAGAAACAAAAATGCAATCACAGCAGTGAATTGCACGCGGTGATTCAATTCCAAAGAAGGCAAAGACCATTAACTTGGCTGGAAAGGTGATGACATCGGTTTTCTTGGGAGGCAAAAGGAATTTAGCTAATTGGCTATCTTGAAAAACTTAAATGTTACTGGCCATATTACATAATACTTCTGTAGAAATTGAAAGCAGGAAAAACATCTGGGAATGGTTATGAAGAAAGCGTTGTTTCACCACGACAATGCGCCCGCCCATTCAAATGCTATCTTTTGGCAAAAATTGACAGAATTAAAGTTGTAAATCCTTTTGGAAACCGCAAAATATTTGCTTGATTTGGTTCCGTCAGACTTCCACCTGTTTCCGAAACTCCAATCATTTTTGGGTGGAAAGAGATTTTGTACGAATGAAGAACTGATAGAAGCTGTAAACGATTATTTTGGGAACCTCGAAGAAAGTCACAAAAATCGTGATGCTGGAGATACGTTGGACCAAGTATGTTGATCTTTGAGCGAATTATTTTGAAAAATAAAATATAACTTGAATCAGTTTTATTTTGTTGTCATTGTCATTCTGAGAACTTTTCTCCCCTTGTACATTACTATTTACTGTCACAAGAGTAAAAATCTGGGAGAAGAAGTATGAGAGCGTTTCTACACAAAATTAATTAAAAAATTATGATGATATAAAAAGATTGTTCTGAAGAGGAAATTGAGCTATTCCCAGTATTCTCAAGTAAACTTGACCTTCACTTGATATGACAGTCGATCATAGAATCCCATGAATTAAACAAAGTAAAAACCTGGAACAAGTGAGCTTGGCATCAGTCACACTTATTTCTAGCGGAATAGTGTCATACAGCTCATTTATCGACAGAACATTTACAATTATCTTAATATATCTTAATAAATATGGAAATATTGCTGTTATTACTAAAACCAGTATAGTCCTTAGTGTGACCAAATTGTTATGATCACAATCGCCCATACATTCCAAGAGTTAAATGTTGAAAAAAAATCGAACAAGTAAGTTTGACATCAGCGACCTTTATCTCCGAAAGAATAGTGCTATATTGCTACTTTAACAAGCGAACTTCTAAGAAGAAGAATATTTACCATCACTTTAAAATATGAAGATATTGTTATTATGACCAAAAGCAGCAAATTTCTGGTGTGACCGGCTTTTGAAATAAGGATCGTCCATATAATTTAAAGCATTAGCTATTGAGAAAATGTTCAAACGCATCAACTTTTCTTGTATTTTAAACAGTTGTTGAAATTTATTTCATTAACGTCGGTAACGCTCACCCTAACACCCCACTTATGGGCATTATGTTACAATCAAAACAGTAATGTACTTTGTGAAATTGAAAGATAAATTTTAGATTAAGATCTTCTACTAATCGAAATATTCAATTTCACTTTCCGATTTTACAAATTGTCTATTGATGAAATCTCTATTGACAATATTATAAATAGATAAACTGAGAAAAAAATACAAACACGTAAAAATACAACAACTAATTTTATTTCCAACTATCTCTTTGCAAACGCCCAACTCAATTTCATTTAATCATATTCAAGACATAATAGCCATATAATTTGTCATTAAATTAAATAAACGACGTGACTTTCATCATCCTAACTCATCAATTTCATTCCAACACGAAAAAAACATAATTCCAACAAGTTTACAACTTATTACAACTTCCTATGGAGCCAGTTCCCATGCACCTTACAAATAACCTTGCCGGATAACACCTTGTAGAGGATATGTATGTAGGTATAATTTATATGTACACTTTTTATGCACCTACAAATGCGACTTTTAATTTCTTTCGTGCACTTTCTCCGGTCGTAGGGCGGGGATTTCCAATCGTTCTTTGTGTATGTATGCATGTATGGGCAAGAGAACACCCGGGCAGCCGTATTCTTCTCCAAAGGAAAAGCGATTTGCAAAATATGGTACGTCATCTCCAGTAAGCACAGCCATTCATCATCGATCAGTCGTAATTTGTATCGAACGTACACATATAGGTACGTGACAAGTGAAAACTTGATCACGCTGGTAGATTTCATTTTCGTTATGGAAGGTCTGATCGTTGGATATGATGGTGATCGGTGAGACAGCGATAAACGTTAACATTTTTGTTGCCTTAAGAGAACATCGTACAGTGATCTCAGAAATATTTGAGTTACGATTGATGTAAAAAGATTTTAGCCAATAACATAAATATTAAGAACGTTCTCTTTTATGGGAATAACGAGTATCTGTTCCACTTTATTAGTGTAATGATCATATCTAGCTACTACGAATTAATGATGAAACTAAGCCAATCTTGTAATCTTAACATTCAACTTGTCTTTGTCGGGTTTCCCTTTTCCATAATCTGTTGAAATTGATTTGATGCACTGCAAAACACAGTACACTTTCAATATTGCGTCAACTTTTAAGTTGTCTTTTTTTCATTCCATTATAGATTATTTCAAGTAAAAGGTAAGAACGCAAAAGTGAGTTTAAAATGACGATCCGATTTAGCTTGATACGAAAATTGGCATCTTTATGCAAATAAGTCATTTTAACTAATTTTCTCAATATTAATATAGTATAAAGGATATATACTATGTTATTTTGACTTAATAGATACTTACTTACCTTTCCGGTTATCTCTACCACTACAAGACCAATGAGAAACAACAACCCAAAGGATAAATTAATACAATATTAAAATAAAATGCTCCAACTTACCACATTTATTCATTAAGAAATTCCTATCACTGAATTCAAAGTAATCAGTAGAATACTGGTTCACGAAATAAATTTAGAGCAAATTGTACGAAGAATGGATGACCGATTTGGTAAGCAAACGATGACAATCAGGAAGACCCGTAAAGAGAGAGATGGATAGCTGAAAATCATAATTTACAAAGGGTATACAATGGACAACTTAAACATGTGACTCGTTAGTCTAACTGACTATCGTACTATCATTTATCAAAATCACTAAAAAGTGATAACTTTGCTGGCTGATACTTTAAAGATCTAGAAAACTCAAATAATCTCTAATAAATCTATATATATATATAAAATACAAAAAATGTTTCTATGTCCGTTATAGACTTCGAAACTATCCAACCGATGTGCCCCAAACCGGTTTCATTAGAAAGACAATAACGCGAGCATGACTTTAGACCACTAAAAAAATGCATTCGGTCCATTCATGAAGTGGATTTTCGACTTTTCCCATACAATACTTTTTTCCGAATACAAACTGTCAACACAAAAACGTTGATCTGTCACTGTCATCAGAAAGTTTTATCATTTGTGGTTATCGCGTCGACAATGTCAAATAATCGAATTAGAAAATATTAAAAATCTCATAGACAGTAAAAACGAGTAATTTTGGCTCCGAAGAATGATGACGTCGACAAAATAAATCATCAAATTTAATTAAAGCTACCCGGTGAAGTTGTCATGTACAAATCCATTGACACAGTTATAGATGAGGAACAAGCTGTCAACTTTCTAATAGAGTTTCTTAACTCTTTGGAACCATCTGGAATGCCACCACATATCTTAACTTTAAAAGTTGGTTCACCGTTGATGCTCATTTGCAGCTTATTGTTAGACCCACCAAAATTTTGCAACGGAACAAGATGGTAAGTGTTGCTGGTTTGAACTTAGAAAATTCCTGTTTTCGCACGGCCAATTATATGTTGCTTGCTCCAGAGTTGGAACGTCGAAAAATCTTTATGTTTACACACCTACCGAGAAAACTCAAAACACGACGGGTATCATACATACGGGATACAATATAAACAATGCGCATTTGTATGCACTACCATCTTGGCTCCAAGAATATTTTGATCATGGCCTTTATTTTGCAGAAATCTTTCCATCAAATAGCGAAGTATCTGCGGTGCGATAATCTCTACATTAGTGGAATTTAAATTCTGTAGAAACGGAAAATACTGTACTGGGGAGCCATACTTTAAGATAAATAGATTTATTCTAAAAACACGCTTAGAAAGTTCTCGCTCTCTGCAACTCCACCATTTTTCTTAAATATGATGCAAGTATATAGGAGTATTTACAGTTTAGATACTTATTATCTAAAATTCTTCTGTAATGACTTATAAAGTGTTGCTTCTTAGATTAGTTCTGAACTGGACAAGATGAAGGTTTGAAATTATGAAGTCTTATTAGATTTAAAATTAGCAACATTACGGTATCCGTTTGTAATTTAGTAGTATTTTATTTAGTGTAAAATTTTCTATCCACTCATTACAACTCAACATTTCGTTGATACATATATGAGGTAATAGAAACTTTCAGAGTTGGAGATGTTGATCAAATGCTAGAACTTTTCGTCGCAAAAACACTAAAGAACTTACCATTTATAGATTTTATTGATGAAATTAAGATTTACCTTTGTAAGCCAACAGAAAAAATTTAAATGAAAATAGTCACTTGGCAATCGCTAGGATATACGTGGAAGAGGGTTATTTTGGAGAAACCTGTAAGATAATTGTTCCCCATGAATAAGACGGTAATGTCGAAGTAAAGATACACCTTCTTGAAGGTGATACATTAGTTTGACGAAATTGGAATTCGAAAGCAACAACTTCCTTTAACTCTTCCTTGGAAACTATTTTTCGAATATGCAAACGCACTGAGGGTGATGCTTGCACTAATAAAAACCGCCTTAAAAATCGATATTGAAATGAACCTCCACTTTTCAGTTACTTTCATATGCAATTTAGTCAGCAAGTGTTATTCTGACAGCTGTGGCCTTTTGTCCACCATCGATGAGAAGATATCCCCATCCTGTTAACTTTCCTCAGCACTATTTTGACTTCTATGCTCTACGTTTCGTTATTTTAGATTACTTGCTTTTAGCTGAGAGATCTTTATAAATTTCTTTATATGGTGCTAAGTACCTGTGGCGTTCTCTCTTACACTTGATACGTCTTTCAGTTAAGGAACCTTCATTTAGGAAATGTAACTCCAGCTGTTCGACTAAGTCCAGACTTTTTTACGTCTTTTAGAGTAAAATGCTTAATTTCTTCGTTTTCATGTATTCTATCATGCCCTTGGTTATCCTTATATCCAGGTATCTTTTCCGTCAAATCTGCGTCATCCGTTTCTTCTTCCACCAGTAATTGTTGAATATTTTCGACACTCATATCGTTAAAACCTTCTCCTCCTAGAGACTTCTTCTATTGCTTGCATTCTGTCTGCCGGAGGCTTTATTTCTTTAATGGTGCAAAAAAGTTGTATGCCTCCATGATTCCCATAGATTCGTTGTCGATCTTATTCAAAACTCATTGCCAATAATTTCCTAATGTAATTAGTCTTAAACGTACCTATAATTCTCCGATTTAACGGATAAAGTAAAAAATTGTATTTAGTAGTAAAAAAGTTATTTGGACATTTACATGATATAAATCTTTCGGATTGTTGGGAGCATTATCCAATTTTCGTAGAACTTTAAAAGCGAGATTTTTCTACTTTAATTAGTTTTCCACATTTGGTATAAGACAGTTTAAAAACCACATTTTATATAAATCAGTAGTTACCCAAAACTTTTTTATTTGCTGTCCAATATACCGGTAAATTACTCTTATTTAGGTTTTCCATTGCATGAGGATTCAGAGATTTATAAACTAAAAGTTTTACCATGCGACACCTGAGGTATTACTGTACATAAGAAATTGTTACACGGTCTTGGTGCAATCCTTTCATGTTTTTTATGGCATTAAAAATCTGATGCGAGGAATATTCACTCTGTTCAATAATTTCTTGCAATTCTTTTGGATTTAGTTTTGGAAATTTCTGTGTCAGCTGATGCACTTTTTTAGGTTCTGTAATGAAAAACGTTCTCGGAAACGGTCAAACCACCATTTGCTAGCAACAATGTCAGGGTTAGTTACAGATTTTCCCATTTTTCCTCAAGTAATTGTACATTTTTAAAGTTTTATGTTTAATAACCTGTCCGATGAAATCCGTTTTTAAACATTCTTTAATCCAGATGTTACGAGCCTTTCCCAACTTCCTATTTGTTGGTGCTCTGCGGCGAGAGGTCATATTTGTGATAATAGAACCACCAGCAGCAACGAAAGCTCTAATTTCAGCTTCATATTTTTGCATTGTTGTTTCATTTAAATCTAAAATCTCCCTTTTCGAACTGATAAAAAATTTGTAATTTTTGGTCTAGCGAGATAAACTGTCTTGTAAAGGGTATTTTTTATTTCCACCAGACATAGTTCAGGACTATAAGTTAATTCATAAAAATGAAAAACACAATTACCGCATCTAAACATGTTGAATACTGCGCACTCAAACATTTTTTATCTAGTAAAATGAAAAACAAAAAATCTACTTCATACACCACGAACAAAATTCAATGAATTACAATATTTTGCAAGTATATACGACATATTCCATATTTAAGTAGGATATCCCTAATTTCGAAATTCGCTCGACGACGACGACTGGGACACGTATGTCCCATTTGTTTTTTCGTCACTGCGGCCACATTTTTCAATGGATTTCAACCAAATTTGTATTTTTCGACAAAAAACAAATTAGCTCTTTCGAATTTGTATATAAATTAACGTTTTGAACCTTCAGTTGCACTTGAGGGAGTCCCAAAGTCGGAAATTCGTATTATTTTTTTATCAGTTTTAGTTTTTCGAGTTCTAATTGATACTGCTGGATAAACTTTTAGTATTAAATGTACCAATACCTTATGTAAACTTATTGACAGACGAATTTCGAATCGGTTTTATGCTTAAAATAAGATGGGACATATGTGTCCCATTCGTCATCAAAGGTGAAAATAAAGGAGGGTTTATTTCGTATTTTATTGTATTTTATTTAATATTTTATTATTAAAAATAAAGTAAATACAACAATTTAATGGAAAACTCTCAGTTTTATAAAACCGACGCAATCTACTCATTTTCAAAAACAATTTATATATATTTATTTGGCTAACAATAACAATATGAAAATTGTATGTTTCAAAGCGCAACTTAAAACACGACTTTAAGCACAAATTGTGAGATACAAACAGTTGAACAGTTGATTAGAAACTAAAAGTTGCAATAATTTTCGTGTGCTTCGCAATGTAAATGAAGCAACACGCACTATCATGCAAACTAAAAGCAAACTATTGGACAAACGATCAGCAAGCAGTAGAATCTTTTGTTGTTTTTACAATGTAAATAAAGCAATAAGTTTTGCAAGCATTTCCATGTTCACGTTTTGTAACGACAAAATTCTTTCAAAAATGTTCAATGCACTTGCTCACAAATCATTACCTTTGACGACGAATGGGACATACATATATGTCCCATGATTTTTCTCGTAGAAGGAGTAAAAGTTTTGAAATTTTGACGACACTTTAGTCGTGAAATATAGTGCGTTAGTGTAAGAATCCGCAAAAGAAATTTAAAAATTTCCAGCAGAAAATTTTTTGTCGTCAAAGGGTTAAAAGTGATAAGCATTATAGGGCAACTACGTAATTCGCCCTATATAATTCAACCCGCATTTAAGTGAGACCGCGTTATAGAAGTGCCGTGTTATATGAGGGTTACCTGTACTTCTAACGTTTTCGACTTACGTTCATTCGAAATGACAATGGAGTTTATTTCATTTGAACCGGTGTGCAGACATTGTTCGCTTACCTGCAACAAATATAAATAATAATATAGTAAATAAACAGATAAATAGTAGTATGATATACATACAATTTCAGACTTAGGTGTGTACTTATTTCCAGATGAAAATCTCCGACGATTGTAATATTGTAGAGAGGAAATTGCGTAAACACCCAGATTTTTTACATTTCTTTCAAATTTCGGATGAAAGTAACATTTTAAGAGATTTGTGATTAGTTCACTTACGAACAAATGAAAACGGCTCAAGATTTTTTAAATCTTGGCTGAGTAGTTGATGTCATGGAGAACATGTCATTAATTTTTATATTTCTAAGATAATAATTAGGTTATCGAAATACGTATATATCTTTTTCCGATAAAAGTATGGCAAGGGAGAATTTTTATTTCATCTACATATAAAAATCTCAGTTCTTCAATTGCTCCTATTCACTCCATAAGTAAAGCTACATATTACTCCTCCAAGCACTAATTCTCTATTAAAAGAAAGGATAGATGAATGTGTCACTTAATATTTGTGTGAAAAGGATTCGCTGCATGTAACACATTGCATTTTACGGCCGTGTGGGCATACTAACAACAAGGTAAGAATCAAAGCCTTAATTGGCGAATACAAAAGCTTCTTCCAATATCGGATAAGGCGTTGCGTGGGAGGAAAAGATATAAAACGACCAACGATACCGATCAGTCTGAAAAAACAAAAAGTACTACACAGGTGGGACCATGGCACTTTAAAATATCTTGTATACGTACTCGAATTCCAGGATAAATAAATCCTGTAACTATGAATTTCAGGTTAGGCAAAAATTAAATCCTAGGTACATATCCAAATTATATATTCAAATCAACCTTAAACTGGTACTTTCCTAATGTAGTAAGGCTTATGTAGTTCTTAGAAAAAGTAGTCATGCAAGATTGAATATTCATTTCATAAATATCAGTAATTAATCTGGTTGGTATAAAAGAAATAAATTTACTCTTACCACACATTTCGGAAATACTATTTTTTGATTACTAATTAATTATGAAATTGTACTAGGGATGTTTCGAATGTTTTAGGACTTTGGCGTCAGTTCAATTGCGTAAATCTTGTAGGTCAGGCTATTGGTCAGAGACAAAACGTTTACACAGTCATTTCGTGCGATAATATTTACTATACTTACCCGATACAGGACCATTTCCGTAACGCTGATTTGACCATGGAACACGCGGCTATATCACAAAGAGCTATCATTTTTATTTTAATAGGGTGTGAAACTTTTAGAAACTATTCAACGTCTACAAAATGTATTTGCAGAGTCTACAAAATCTATAGGTTCTGTCGATGGGTGGATCGTTCTAAAGTTGGCAGAACGTCACTAGAAGACGATCGAATATAATTCGAGAGGTGCTTTGCAAGAAACAGCCTGGAAAGTTGCATAAACGTCCGTTATTGCAACAGGACAATGCAAGGCTCCATAAACCGCATAAAGAACGAAGGATGTTCTAAAGGAATGGGGCTGGGAATTGCTTCCATATCTACCCTATTCCCCAGATATGGCTCCCAGTGATCTTCCCAAATTTGAAACAACCACTGCGATGTGTTCATTTTAATACCTTAAATGATGTATAACTTGTTCCGAAAAAGTTTCAGGGCGGTTTAAAAACATAGTTTCACGTTCGGATAAGTGCTTACTTCAAATTATTTCAGAGGTATACAAAATTAATGTGAAATAAATAAATATAATATAATATAATATTCATCAAAATGTTGACACTCTAACTCTTTTCTTTTAATTTTCTTTACAATATCAATCTGATCATAAAATAAAATCTGATCCCAGCCCCATATGAATTCCCGTGGGGTACTGATATCCGATTTAACACATTTATCATAGAATAACTGAAATAAAATGATTCAACGTAATCAATGGGTGATAGCTGGCGCTGTACAAAGAAAATAACTTATCCTTCTTATTCTACATTTCAATCGTTAAAACCGTATAGTAATTAACCGCTTTGCGCTGGTTTGGACATTAATAAGAATGAACCCAGGAAGGTTAACAAGGACAAAATGGAGGACGGGAAGACCGAGAAAGAAGGGAAGAGGTAGACCACGACGAGATAGGAAGACATTTAGCGGCACCTTTAAAACGTAAAAGATACTAATTTTTTAATAATTTGTTTTTTGGTATGAGATGAATAGAGCAGAGATATTGGAAATATGGATGGAAATTTCCTGAGTAGCAATATGGGGAATATATTTATTTAAAAAAGAAGCAAAAAGAAATATTTATTTTAAACTTATTACCTTCTTAACTACATATAACTATTGCACTGGAGGCGGCTGGTAAAGGCGAATTTTAATGTCGCACCTTGCACATAAGTGGGTTTATACTACTTCATGATAACATGTCATCATCCATTCTTTTATCAAAACTTAGTAACAGGCAAAGCGCGGCAGGATATGCACGGAGTTCATGGACTACATCGGCATTTTTGTAAATTTACGCATCTCAGGTATCATGATATTCTCGGAGAACTATACATAATACTAGTATTTGGCATACAAAAGCTTCTGAACAAAGTGTTTGTGGCAGTTAGAGTAACAGAGGCAGCCTTTACTAACTCCAAATAGAGTTTAAGTAAGAAAAACATCAACTGTCTTAAAGCAGGAACGTAAACTATAAAACCACTACTCGCTAATTCAATAATTACGGTCTCTTCGACAGCTCTAAAATTATGTGCTAATTGTTTAAAAGGCGAACGACGATAAGGAAACAAAAACACCGAATGAAAGTACCTCAGCGTTGATGAGCCGTCGGTCTTATCTTATAAATTACCACTTCCTAGAGCGAGAGAAATTGTGAATCTAATGGTGTCATTACTTAAAATAATGGCACCGTAAATAGGATCTAAGACACAGCCGATTCATTTTCAATCAAGATTGAAGATTTATTCTGAAGATCGGAGCTCGGAGAAGCAGTACCACTTAATCTAATGGTGAAAGATGGATGAGTTTTCGTACATTGGTTCTATTACAATTGACTAAAAAATAAAAGGGAATAAATATCGTCGTATGTTTGTATGTACCATGTAACATCATAACATGGTGTAAACAAGAACAATGAATTAATGACTCATTATACGTAATTATGTATGTAGGTCTGAATTCGATATGTAATAAGCAGAGACCGGATTATATGTTTCTTGCATATCGATAAACTATCAACGCTACAACTGAACGCTTTAAAATCTACCCGAATTAAGGTAAATAAAAGCGTTTAGCACTAATTTCAAACTACATGTTTAGAATATTTTGGTTTTTGTGTACATATTTTGAATATTTTAACATATTTGAAATTATTGGACATATTTTTCCGTCTGAAAAAATTTTCGAACGATTTTCTGGGAAATTTACATTGTACGAGAAACGATGTTTCGTTAAACATAATAACATAAATATTACTTAAATAGAGATTAATCCTTTTTCCAAGAAATTTATGTTTCTACATTTTTTCTAAGAAATTGTTAATTACTTTTAAACTTCCAAACGAAATATCATGTTCAATGTCGAAGAGCAAAGATTATTTTGTTTCTAAGAATAAAAGTCGGAAATGAAGAAAGATGAATTCTGATAGTTAAAAATAATGAGCTATAAAGTTTTTATCAGTTAGTTGTAAATGGTTGTCAACTTCACGTTGAAGCTGACCATTTCAACCTGTCAATTGCGTGTGTTCGTATTTAGTATCGGAACTTGTAAAAAAGGGGAAGAACACATTTTTGTTTGTCTACGCTTGTTTAATTTATTCCGTTTTACGTATCTAATAAAAAGTTTCGCGTTAAAAATATCTAAGTTAAAAAAATTTCTCTTCTAAATTCAAGGTCTCATTGTTGGGACATTGGCGGAAAGTGCAATGTATAACTATTCATTATTTACCCAGTTTTTGGATATTGCCGTTGCAAATACATGGCGATTATATCAAATATCGCACCCTTGTGAGAACGTTTCTCTGCTTGACATTCGTCGTAAAATAGTTCTGGGCGTTCTGTCAGGCGTGAAATCAGTCCATAAAAGAACAGGTCCACAAAAGTCGAAAGTTGTTGGAGGAAGAGTTAGTATGGAAGTACGCTATGACGGAAAAGATCGCCTAATACAACCAATAGCAACACAACGCAGATGTGCAGATTGTGGGAAAAAAAAACAACAAGAATATGCAAAAAGTGTAAGGTTCCATTGACGATAAATGTTTTGAACATTTTCATAGCCTATAAATAAGTATAAATTAAAAGTTATTTCTTTGTGAAAATTGAATTATTAATTTCAGTTTAAATTTTTAGAGTATTTCAAGACAAAAAGTAATTTTGATTTTTAATTTTATGTATTATATTTTAATGCATTCCGCCAATGGGACGGTCCTTAAAATCCTCATTTGAATAAAAATAATAACAAAACTCGTACAAATAGCTTTACTTGGTCAATAAGATGACAACTGAATGGCAAAGTTTATTAATATTAGCATATATGAATTACGGCGGGTAATGGGTTAATTTCCAATTTCATGTTTATTTTGCAAATTCTAGTCTAACATACAATTGGTTCAAAAAGATGCTTTATTATTATTTATCTATTATTTTCACTAATAAAAATATGTTCCTTTAATTTAAAATCATTTATTTATACAAAAATTTTCTCAACTTTCGATAGTTGCATTCCTATAAAATTTTGCCGAAAGACAGTAAAGTTTCCTTCCTGGTTCACGCATACAATAAAACAAAATCTGAAATTAAAGATGCAATATCATCATAAACGGAAATCTATCGGAAATGCAGAGTATAAAAAATTTAATATTCGGATTGCATACAGGAACTATCTGATTGCTGTACAAGACAGAATATCCGAAGAACCTAAAGCTTTTTGGCAGTTTGTTCAGTCAAAACAGGAGTCCACCAGAATACCCGGTAAAGTTCACTTCAACGATGTCGAATACACTGCACCCCAGGAGATAGTTAATGCCTTTGCAACTGTGTTTTCCTCCGTAGAGCGGCCATCAAGCAATACGTCTAAATTACCAGATATACCAAGTAATGTACCACCCATCCGTCTCCATCCCTCCTATTGGTGCTGAAGAAGTTTTTACCTATGCTCGGAAATTGACCAATAAATTTACGGCTGGTGACGATGGCATTCCCAGTTTTTTGGTGAAAGATTGTGCATGTGTGTTCTCGTTACCATTGAGCAAGTTATTCAACTTATCAATTAAAACATCAAAATACCCAACAGTGTGGAAGACGGCAAGGATCTCTCCGATATTTAAGAAGGACGATTCAGCAGACATTAGAAATTACAGGCCTATATCCAGCCTCACTAACTTTTCAAAAATATTTGAACAGCTACTTTATGGTGTAATCATAAGCCAGATACGCGCATATATATCACCGCGACAACATGGTTTTATGACTGGGCGATCTACCACCACGAATCTTGCGATTGTAACTCAGGATATTGCGGAAACATTAGACCGCGGAGGGCAGCTGCATGTCATTTACACTGATTTGGCCAAAGCGTTTGGTAGCATTGATCATTCGGTACTTCTTCAGAAGCGTAGTGCATTTGGTGTTGTCAGACCTCTCTTACAGCTTTCGTCTAACTATTTGTGTGATCGACCTAACTACGTTTGCTTCAACGGCTATAAATCTACTACCTACATATCAACCTCTGGCGTACCCCAGGGTTCTAATTTGAGACCATTATTGTTCAACATGTTCATTAACGATCTAGTTTCTTCCATTCCTTGTTCTGCATTAGCTTACGCTGATGATTTACAAAATTTACTCATCCATATCCAGCAAAGGTGACGTTAATATCTTGCAGAACAGTTTGGATAGAGTCGTATTGTGGTGTGACGTGAATGGTTTGAATCTGAACATTGATAAGTGTAGTGTCGTATCTTATGCTAGGAGGTCCCATATGGTAGACTCTTGCTATAGTGTCAAGGGGATTGCTATAATAAGCAAATCAATGGTGAAAGATTTGGGTATCACCTTCGATGAGCAACTCTCTTTCTCACAACATGTTTCGGATGTTTGGGCTTCTGCCAGTCGATCTCTTGGCTTTATTTTTCGTTTGTCGAGAGACTTTACCAGCACCTCGGCTTGGATATCACTTTATAACTCCCTAGTTAGGTCTAAATTGGAATATGGAGTAGTTGTATGGCAACCATTTTATTCTATATATGAACAAATGCTTGAAAAGATGCAGAGGAAGTTTCTGAAGTACCTCTGTTATAAATCTGATGGCGTATACCCAGGCCGTGATACTGCATACACCTATCTCCTACAGCGATACAACTTTGTTTCATTGGCAGAACGCAGGAAATTATCTGGTGCCGCCTTTATCTACGGGCTTGTTAATAATAGACTTGACTCTCCATTTTCGCTTTCTCGGATCAACTTTCACGTACCTAGACTGTCAGCGGGATACCAGCCAGCATTTGCAATCGGCACAGCAAGAACCACCATATTGTTCAAGGCTCCCTTAGTGCACTGTGCTATTGATGCTAATGAAATATATGATGACATCTTTTACAGTCATCTGTAAAGTTACTTTTCCTTTACTTTGCTATGTATCACTATGTATTATTATTGATATTATTATGTATCTTAGATTAAGTTGATATCTACCATGTATTATGTATATATTACACATCTTAAGTTAAGCCCTGTTATTGGAGAATTCTGTTGGGCTATTAAACTTTATTATTATTATTATTATTACTAAACTTTATTATCATTTACTTATCTTATATCTAAAAGTGTGTATAAGTTTTCTACTATAATTTTCTTTTCTTATATATTCCATGTGAGAAAAATTCCAAATTACTTAACATCTCTCAACTGACCTTCATAAACGAAAGTTAGAAAAAACGAGACAATCAAAATTAGTGCAAATCTCTGTAGATCAGTCACTAGCAGCTTCATTTTCATCTCCAAAGAATCAGAGTAAACAACAAGTATTTAATTCGCAATTAACGAAAGATTTGCTTTCTGCTAATATCCCACTTAAGTTACAAAACCTAAATTTTAAAATGTTTTTGCAAAAACATTGCAGAAATACTGTGCCCGACGAAAGTACTTTAAGGAAAAATTATGTTACAAATGTATATAAGGACGTAATTAATAAAATCAGGCAAAATGTAATAACAGGTTTTAATAATTAATTATTTATTAATAGGTTATTGAAATAACAACACTACTGGTAAACAAATTGAAAAACATAACCATGTAACAATGATTAAGTTCATTAATGAAATTTTCATAATTTCTTTCCTTCCCGACATTGATTGTTCCAACTAATAAAATTGTGCTCATGCTTTCCGATGGTTGACAACAAGTTTTGTAATCCAATTTAATTCACGTGTTTAGCAAATGGTTTAAACAAAGTGGCGGAAAATATTAGAAATTCATTTCCTATAGTTAATAGTTTAATCAGTAACGTAAAGAAAATATTTTTAAATCTCCTCTGAGGATTCAGTGTTATCGAGAAAAAATACCTAATACTCCTTTGCCACCCGAACCAATAATCACAAGATGGGGAACATGGTTGAAAGCTGCCAGTTCTTATGCAGAAAATTTTGTCCCTATTAAAGAACTTATTTTAAGTTTTGAAGAGGAAATATTGGTGCAATGTCAAAGTGCAAAACGATTTTAGAAAATAATTCACAGTACCATGAACTTTGCTTCATTAAATCAAATTATGATTCTGTTTATAAAACTATTGTTATTCTTGAAACTGGATCACTCAACATTACAAGAGTCTCTTCATTTGATTGATGAATTTAAGGAAAAACTTCAGAAAGTTTCTGGAAAAATAGGACAATTAATAAATAAAAAATTAATGATATTTTAAAAAGAAATAACGATTTAAGTTTGTTGCAACAAGCAAACCAAATTCTCCGTGGCGATTTTGATGTTGAAACCGATTTAAATCCGAAAGTTGTTAATATTTTAAAATATGGACCAATCACATCAGTTGACGTCGAACTTTCAACTTACAAATCGCTACTAACGGATAATTGAAAATATTGAAAAACATTTCAAGGTGAATTATTTTTACAGTGAGGAATGTATGTTTAATGTAGAAATGTAAGTGATAGGTATTTGTTTAATAAAACCTGTTTAAATTTTCTTAGTGTTTGTTTCTTTTCTTTGTTACTTCGAAATATATTAGACATTCTGAAAATATTTTTGAAACATATTTTACATATTTTAGACATTTTAAGAATATTTTCAACATACTTTGCTTATATTTAAGACATATACAACGTGTCCCAGATAAAATTTCCAACATGGGGATTTCGCTTATTGTAAAAGATACAAGTTTGATTAAATTAGACAAATTGTTCCTAAGGACTAATGAAATTATACAATATTCTTCAATTTTCAAATTTCCCTGTATTTTAGGATTTGGGGAAAAAACTAAAAATGTCAAATTTCCTTTTCCTGTATAACTTTTTTGTTCTAATAGATACATAATTGCTTCTCACATTTTCTTAAGACATTTTTTATGTAGAATGTAAATATCGACTTGGACTTTTTTTGTCCTTTTCGTTTTTTAGTTTTGATCCCTAATTTAATTTTTTTATGGAACCTCAAGTCGGCTTTGAAATAATTCAACGTGTTTTTTCATCCTCTTTACAATGATATATCACATGTACTATCTATTTGAAAAAATATTAAAGAAAATTGGAAACAAAAATTATTTTCTTTTTATTAGTCTAACGAAAAGTAGGCCGTAACACATGAAAACATAGTAGTCTAATGTCATTATTCTTTCCAGAATATTTGTGTATCAGCAATGGCTTCATTTACTAATACTGAAAAATTTTATATGTTGAGTTGTTACATCCTTTGTCATAACAGTGTAGAAACGGAACAAATGTACTTGAGACTGTATACTTCGTACGTATAGAAATTTGGTAGTTAATTTAAAAGAATATGGTTCGTTTTCCAAACCTAACAGAAATCCGCAATTAGTGAATGACAATGTAGCAATTATTTCAAAGCCGACTTGACGTTCCATAAGAAAAATTTAAATTGGGGATCAAAACTAAAAAACCAAAAGTGCAAAAAAATCCAAGTCGATATTTAAATTCTACATAAAAAGTATCTTAAGAAAATATGAAAATAAATTATATATCTAATAAAACAAAAAAGTTATTACAAGAAAAAGAAATTTGAATTTTTCGTTTTTCCACCATAAATCCTAAAAATTTGAAAATTGAAGAATATTTTATAATTTCATTAGCCCTTAGGAACAATTTGTCTAATTTAATCAAACTTGTACATATTTTAGTCAAATCTCAAACATATAATCCGGTCTCTAGTGATAAGATAAGGCAAGAATATTTCTACTATGGATTATACTACATTGATGAAGTGAGTGCAGTGACATAAGATGAAGAATAGAAACGCAATTGGAAACGAAGTAGATTTTAATCATTTGCTACCACAAAAAAAGAAACTCGAACTTTGACTAATTGTAAGACATCCAAAGCAGTTACAAAAATGATTATAATATATGTCGCTTAATCATGGAAGTCTAGGGTAAAATGTAATCAAACTGTTTATAACTGAACTAGAATTGTGTTTCCATATATGTATGTGCACCACTGCAATAGCAGGAAACGACATCAATATAGGGATCAACTGTGGGAAGGTAACAGAGAAATTATATCAGTGAAGTATTTCGAAAACAGACATTAGGTTACAAGAATAAACTATTCTGGGAACAGAGTTTGCAATATTAAAAAATACAAATTACAAACAGAGAATTATGCTGTCATCCTATGAACAAAGTACCATTTCAATCTAATTTTTGTTCTATATAATCACACATTGCACTAGAATGCATTCTATTTTATGATTTATATCTCTCAAACGGGCGGGAAATAAAAGTAGTAATTGTTGCTACTACAATCCGCTTCGAATGTTTCAATATGACGCTCATTTAAACTCCTCCTACTTGAAATTCTCTATCGATTCAGCTCATCACGATCTCTTCTAGTACATCTTAAATCAATGCAGAAGGAAATTATCAGCTATTAGTGCGAACATAAATCGTTTCGGCAAAGACGGCAGAATAAAGAAATCCCAACAGTATACTCCACTTCCGAACGAAGACAATCGAAGTCACGATCCACAATTAAATCACCAGCCGACAACGGCTGCTTAATTAGAGAAAGCTGGCGGTATTTTTGTAACATCAACCGAATCGTGAGTGCGAGCCCTATCGCAGGTGTGACAAACCCATTAAGGGAATTAACAAGCGGACTAAATGAAAATAAGACGCTATAATGAAAGCTCGCTACAAGCATCAACAAGTTATTTGCATTCACATTTCGGGCAACGCGCTTTTTCATTGGTTTTTCTTCATCATATAAATGATTGGGATTAAATTGTGAAACGGAGTGAAGGTCAATCTTAAACAAGAAAATGTTAGAAATCAAGGATGCAAAATTGATAGATGACTTTTACCCATGATCGAAAAGTTGTCGCTCCTAACGCCTGTGGAATTAAAACGGGAATGACATTCATCGTGACTGAAATAATAAGATATCACGGTAATAGATTAGTGGATTGTTGTATCAGATGAATATGAATGACAAATTAGCAGAGATAAATTAGAAAATCTTATAATACTAATCTGTAGAATGTAAATTATAGTTGACATCGCCTACTTTCACTGGCTTTTGGACATACAAACAAGTGAATGAAATAATATATGTACATATACATATATATTTTCGATATATGTTATCTGATTTGCCATAAGAAAACAGATTATTATTTGCTTCATTACTCCCTAAAAATTAAATTATATGATGCGTTTAATATTTATAACCAACTCTTATAATGCTGTAAGATTTTACATGTGCATCACAAAAACATAAAATTTTGAACAAAATGGATAATAAAAAATGTATATTCAATGCTAAAATCATTTTCGCTGGAAGTTCTCAACATTTGATCCAATTAAAGCCGAAACTCGATTGCAGAAGCGTTTCATATTTTAGCCCAATCCTCATTTCCTCGTCCTTCAGAGTGCTAGAAAATAAAAGTCCACTATTACAAATTTATTAGGCATCCTTTAGACTTTATTACTTCAAAAACTAGTGTACGCATTGATGAAATGGGGTTTCGTAAAGCTTTGTCGCACAAATTCTCCCAGGCGTTGAAGATGACCGTCTTTAACTTATTCACAATGCCGTATTCACATTGCCGTCGATATAAACGCGACCAATAAATATTCCCAACAGATTTTCTATTGGGCTTAGTTCTGGGGAGCACGCTAGCCGTTCCAAAATATGGATATTTTTAGTGCGATGCCAATCCTTAGTTTCAGTGCTTTTATGGTTTCGAGCATTGTCATCCTGAAAAATCCAGTTTTGATCAGGATGTTGTTGCCGAAATGGTACTAAACAACTATACAACACCGCAATGTAGTCGGCGCTTTCCATTTCAGACGACCTGAACCGGTTTTGGAGCACTTCTTCCTCTTTAGTTGCTCCCCGAACGCTTAGAAAAATAGAGGGGTCTTTCCTTATCATTGGCTAAACTGGAATAATTGACCTGAAAATTGCTCGCCTTTCGTACAATTGCTCGCTCCTCTCTTTCGCACAACTTTCTCTCTCTACCAGATCGCTTTTTCTTACCGTATCCATTTGTGTCCTTAGGAAAATTGGCGATTACGCGTCGGCTTCATTCAAGTTTCCTTGCGGGCCAAATCAAAATTTTGCCTCTTTTCACTTCAGATAATATTGTCTCGCACGGCATACCTTCCTAATACGTAAATAATTCAAACGTAACTAACACGTCTTTTACTTAACACATTGACTGCCATGGCTATCATATTTAATAGCCAGTGAAGTTTCCGTCGAAGCTTTGGCTATCAAATATGGTAGCAACAATGTATTCAATGGCGGGCTATAGCTATCAAAAATTGATCACTTAGACGCAAATTTTGTAGAAGTTTGACTGCTGGCCCGCTTGCGATGTGCTCAAATATGATAGCCATGATCCGCGCTGAAAAACTTTCTTTAAGTTTCCAAGGGAGTTATGGCAATTTTTTTAGATAACCAGGCAAAAATCATCATTACCATTAAAAATTTAGCCAGGTTAAAAGAAAAGCTCTTTTACTTAAATTTGTTCGATACTACGTATTACGAAAAAAATGGTGTATGTATGTTAATGTAACATCATCAAATCCTTGTCTTTTTAGCAGAGTCTATTAGTTTCTGAAAAGCAAACTTGTTAGTGTTATATGCGGCAAAACAAAACAGTAGGTGGACTGAAAGGGGTTTATTGTTTTTCCAAACATTTTTCACCAAGATTGATTAACTTTTGCGTTGGTTCAAACCAAACGTTAAAGCACGTAATCTAATTTTGGAACGGACAAAGTAGCCAGAAGCTTTTACAAGGCAGTCCATTCTTGCTTCTGGGGAACGTACAAAAATCGATAAAACTTATGTATATGGAATTGTGCTATATGATCCAATAATTTTACATTTTGCTGCTCTGGAAACTCAATCTTTATGTGAACTTGTATTGTTCTGATGGAGAATTATTCGTTGTTCAATTCTTCAACAAAAAACGGTGATATACCAATCGACATTAGCAGCCTTTATATTTTGTAAGTGGATTATAGCTACATGACCTGCTTCTGGTGAGATAAATGTTGCAACCGTGTTTTTTCGATATACTGCGGAAACGCAAAATATTTGTTGGATTCTTCTCATCTTGAAACATCTAAACAGTGGATTAATATGTATCATCTGGTTCCTAGGTCCATGATTCGTCATCACTCGCGATTGTCTAAACATTTCTCTAGTTGCCCTCCAGTTAAAGGACTAAGGGGTTAGGACTAAAGGTTTATTATGATGGATCTTTTAGATTGAGGTCTTTGACATCCTTAAGGTTTTAATCTCCCGATACGTTACATGTCGGTCCGCCTTAATTAGCATTAATGAATTTTTAAATGATTGTACGATTGAACTAGGAATTAGTTGCTTATATACCAATGACTTGTATTGTTTGTATTGACATATTTTACTTATCTATGTACATAATCTCTTAACGAATAAATCATATTATTTTGTTACTATTATATCATCATTACTAACTGGGGCACAGCTTCACCTTTTATGAATAACGTTAGGACTGATCTTCAATGCTGAAATTTGCAATACCAACGCTAATTTATTGATCGAACTCGCCGTGATATTTTTGTCGACATCACCGAAGGTTATAAAACATGATTATTATTTTTTGGACAACCAGTGAACCTTAAAAATTCTCTGTGGCAAAATCACTTTAGTTTATTAAATATTAATTATTAAATATTTAGGTTAATCTTGACGCCTGAACTACCACACATTTCACCTTGCGCGTGATTAGATTACATATGTAGGTACGTCGTACCCTTATCAAAAAATTTCAAGAGGAATATAAGTTGCAGTTACTTTTCTTTCTTTCAGCCTAAAGTTTAATTTTCTTGTAATCATAGCTCAATAGAGTCACTGAGAAGGGCTGTGAATCTTTTACAATGGGAGATCTCAATGAAGATAAGTACATACTCTTTGACTACTTCAAACTAACACTAATTTTCGAGTAAAGGCGGTTTTCTCTCTTATTATTATTCTCGGATACTTTCCACTATCTACTTTTTGAAAATGTCATCGAATGAATGGGGCTGTATAAACACTCGACTCACCTATTTCATGCAGCAATCCTGCAAAATTATTGTAGTATAAAATCCCGTCATAAAATACAACTAAATTATTATAATCTACCCTTACACATATTCTTAGAATATGCTTCTCTCTTCTAGGTGACCGCCCACTATAAGAATACTTAAATGTAGTAATCTCATGACTTAAATTGCTGATAATCCCTTAATTGAGTCAATGCCTTGCTTGAATTTAAACAAACTATACACACGAACAGCCATCGTATTGAAGAGGTTTCCGTCAGAAAAGGTAGCAAACGCTGATCTGACTCTAGAACAAATACGTAGAAACCCTCCGTTGGTTTTCTGCTGCCACGCCGCACGAACTTTTACGTTGATAAGAGCAACTGCAGATTGTTGTTAAATATGTAATTGCTTAAAATGCGCAAGCCTCTGCTGATTCTTTTTGTACCCCTTCCATAAATGATAATATGGTTAATATGGCTCTTCCTTGCGTTTTCTTCAAATGTAAATATTCTGTAGATGTATTTAAAATCCAGTTAAATTTATTTTGTCGGATTTCAGGGTATGAGGAGATCAAAGCCAAATCAAATTACCGATGATCTTGCAAAGAGAGATCTACAATACCCGTTTGTAGATCTTTGTGAGGAATAATAGAAGACGGTTGTGAGAAAAGTTCGAGAAAACTGTAAAAAATGTTTAGTGAAACAATACGGTTGGTTTAATCCAAGTAGAAATGATTATTGTCATTTTTGCTATCGATTGGACTAAACGTATTGACAAGTTACAGAAAAAGTACCCCAACCCCCTTTTTTATATCGTCTTAAGAGTATGATTAAAACAGTAGCTTCAATCATCAAATTTTGCAGGTTTTGCAATAGCACACAAACATTACTGAACGTGTACTATATGAATATGTGCGCAAACAACATTTAACCTGCTGAAGTCGGAAATGTCTCTTCCAGGTTCAAACATTTCGCTCTAAAGGTCACACATACAAGGGCTGTTTTCTTTTCAACCTCCGATCGCACAGTATGAAGACCAGGCATACGACAGGTGGTTGGTGACCCTATTGCTGGCTGCGCATCTCGCCCTCCATACGCTTTGTCACTGCCGAGTGCCGAGTCCAACACGCCATTTCTTGTTGAGCTGCAGTCACGTAAACATGGCTGTCTCTATTGATTCTCCCGCGAAGTGTTATTTCGTGTCGTGCAGGCAGAAGGGAATAGTACTGGGAAATTTATAAAAATTCACAGACGAAAAGGCATGCTGACTTCTGAAATTGTTTTGATTCATGACAATGCCCGTTTTCTTTTTCCTGAACTGAAAAAGTGGCTTGGGGGCAGCGCTTCCAAACTGACCAGGAACTCAAAGAAACCGTTACAACTCACTTCAAATCATTATACATTACTTTGAGTAATAAATATTTTTTATATTCACCCGTCTTTCCTTTATAGCCTATTGGAAGTTAAAAACAACGCATAGATAATAATAGTGATCCAAGCCATTGACAATGTATAGCCTGTAAAATATTTTCTTGTATACGAGTTTTTTCCGTTTTTTTCTTTCAAAGTTTAAAATATGGAAGCCTTGTGACAAATAATTTACATAAATATATCAAAAGAAGTCATCAAGACAGAAATAAGTTCGAAAAGATTGCTACCTAAAAGGGATTGCATTTTCTTTCACTGTACCTGCCATTGAGGGAAACTATTCCAGGATAGGATCTTCAGATGCCAACTCCATAATACGCGATTTAATTATACAAGCAAACTGTTTTTATTATTAAATTAACTGTAATAAGTGATTCAGCGCACGTCCTTAATTGCACAAATTGCGGTATAATTGAAGAGTGAAAGAGCTTTCAATAAATACCTGATAAACTGCTGTTATTTTTATTTTATAGAACTAGATGTAAGATTTATTTAATTGACTTAATTTGTTTATGTTTGTCAGTTTGTTCATGTTTATGTCTTCATTTATCCCAAGAAGTTCAAATCAACGAAACTCAAATTAGATCATATATAGTTTTAAAAAATTCCAAATTACATACGCAAATGCAAATACTTTTACACAGGAAAACAAGTTTTTTTAAATATACCTAAATTCGAAAAGTTTCTGTGTTATAATAATATAAAAATATATATTTCTATTATGCAACAATTCGTTGCCGTTTCTTTAACTTTTCATTTCCAATACAGGAAAGCGTCGATAATTAACATATTCACAAAACGTGTATAAAGCTCCACCTTCCTTTACGAAAACAATAGATTCGAAAAGCAATTTTTAACGATCGTCGATTATGTAGGGTCTGACATTCGCAGCATTACAAAAAAAAAAGGCGCAGCACCACAGCAATCAAAGAGGAGAAAGTTAAAATTGCTAAATAAAAAGGCGAAAGAATAATAGCTTCCAGACAAACGAAAAGTGAACTTGTTTCTTTCGCCTCGCATTCGTGAGAATGTTTTTTTCTTGTGTTCGTCCCAACTAATCGCGATCTTTTACTCACGGCCATATAAATTTATGAGATGGACTAATAAGACACGGCTTGGTCCAGTTACTTTACTCATGAATTGTATACAATGATGGCACATCAAAAAAGAGTATCATATATAGATAACTGTACATCACTATGCCCGATTAGGAATTTTAGAATGTAGATACGTACTACAACATGCAACTACATAATTATGATTTTTATATGTCGGGCAAAAACTAGAAATATCAATTCTGATTTAAGAAATATACATGCACGAGTACATCTAACTGAGCTTGTAGCACTAATTCAGAATGTGTTACAATTTATGGTTCGTTACTTATTACATATTTATATATATACACACACACCTATAATATACCTACAGATCGTTACAGAATGTTCTTAATTTCGTATTTCGGAAGTTGCGATATTTATAGGTGAAGAAAATAGAGATCTTCTAGAAATTGAATAACAAAATAGGTATTACATATGGAATAATTCATGTGTGTACCTACAAAACCGTTTAATATTATTCCGGCATAATTAACTTAATTAATTAACAAGCGGAATGAAATTGATTCCGAAACAGCTATAATAATTTTCTCCATCCCAAAGGCGATAATAAAACGGCGAAGTCGCAAGGCTACTTATAGATTCTTTGCAATTAACTGGCTGCTTTGCGTATTATCCATTGTGAGGCAAAGAGTGCCAAAGGATACCGTTTAAATATCTCCAAGATACATGCAACAAAGGGGGCGTAAATAGTAATGGTAAACATCATTAGTTGAATACTTGAAGTATATTTACGACTAATAGAAAATTTAGCTAACTCAAAAATTTAGAATACGGAATCCATTATACATCACTGATTGAAAACGATTATATTCATAGCTGTGCAAATATGGATTTGATAGCCTAAAGCAAATTTCATACAATTTTCTCCAAAACACAATAACTAACTTTTAATATATACTTAGGATATTTGGATTTGGTTAGTAATAATCACAGAAAATTAAAAATAAATGGCACAACGATAAAAGCAAGAGAACAATTAGTTATCAAATAGCAGGCTTAGTTATGATAAAAACTACAGATCACTTCATTCCAATCAGCTTTCAAAAGCATAAAACCGATTGAAATTTGGTTATAAGTACATACATCGAAACAAAACTTGTGATGCATTTACATTTCGTACTCAATAGAAATGCGGGGTATTGTTATACGTGGGCGGGTCAATAAGTCTGTGACTTTTTGAATGAAACAAAGGTTTTTAGATAAAAAAATCTCCTTTGAGCTCCATACACTTTGTCCAACGTTTCTACAATTTTTGTATCCCTTCCAAAAAATAAGATTATAGGTTATATAAGGTTATCAAAATAGGTATTTGTTTGTGAGATGATTTCCTCGTTGGAGTCAAATCTCTTTCCGCCGAGCCATTTCTTCAGGTTTGGGAACAAGAAATAGTCACTCGGGGCTAAATCCGGAGAATAAAGTGGATGAGGGAGCAATTCGTAGCCCAATTCATTGACTTTTGCCATGGTAGCTGCATATGTGTGCACCCTTGGATTGGAACCCCTGGTGGAAAAGAACTTGTTTCTTAGCCAAATGCGGTCGTTTTTTTTTCAAATCCTCATTAAATCGACCCAATAAGTTGACATAGTATTCTCCATTGATTGTTTTGCCCTTTGAAGGTAATCAATGTGGATTATATCGCGTGTATCCCAAGAAAACGGGTGCCATGACTTTATTGACTGACAAACCCACCTTGGCCTTCTTTGGCACCGATTCACCGCGAAAAACCCACTGTTTCGACTGCTGTGTGGTCTCTGGTGTGTTGTGGTGAATCTACGTTTCGTTCACGGTTACGGCGCAAAAACTCGTCCATATTACAGTTGAACAACGGCAAACACACCTGCGAAGTTGTCACACGATTGCCTTTGTGGTCGAATGTGAGTAAACGCGGTACTCATCTTGCGGAAAGCTTTTTCATACCCAAGTGATCATTCAAAATTGGAACCACTGAGCCATGTGAGATGCCTATGGCTTCCATAATCTCTCTCACTTTCAATCTCCGATCGGCCAACACCATTTCGTGACTTTTTCAATTGTTTCGAGACCTCAACTCATCTTCCGTGCTTGTACGGCCACAACGAAATTCAGTAAACCACTTTTTACCATTGAAATTGATGCAGCGTCCCCATAGTATTTATCAAATTTATTCTTGGTTTAAGTGATGGTTTTTTTCCGCAAAAAATAATGCTTAATGAGCACACGAAACTCACTTTTTACCATTTCACGCGGTAGTCTGCTATCAATGGCTGTCAAACACAAACTAAATGACGCAGCTTGTTCAAATTTTGACATAAGTCAACTTACACTTGCCTGTTGACAGGAGTTGTGTTGCCCTTTCAGTTAAGAGGCGGAAAATTCAAAAAGTCACGAACTTATTGACCCACCCTCGTATACGAGTATATCTAATTATGTTGAAGACTCGATTCTATACCAGGAAGTCTTTTCTATAGATAACATCATTGGTGCGGATTTAAATTTACTTTTTCTACAAGATTATAAGCGTTACTAGCAATAGTTAATATGAAAGTCAATCAGAAAAACCTGTTAAAAGAACGAGGGGAATGCCTAGCAAGCAAATCTGTTCGTCATAGTAGTAAGGAAGAAACGTTAGAAAACTACTAAAGAAAGTTGGCTGTCAGAGAAAAAAGTTCTCTACATCCTCTGCCTCTAACACTTGACATTATTAAGAAATTGAATGAAATGATTAAACTTTCAAAGTGAAGCTCCAAATATTCTGAAAATGCCACCAATGATCTTGATAGAGCAAAAGTGCGGTCCTTTCGTCAGTCTAAACCATTCAATGATACACTAAGTAGGTAGTGCGAAAAATAGGAAAGAGGTAGTTATTGTTGATGACACACACCTGAAATATAGTTAGAGAGGATTATAAGAGAAACCCTCAATGAGAACTACGTGCGCTAGAAACTGTCATGCATTTTTGAAAGTCTAAAAGTCTGAAATTACTGAAATGATCAATTAAGTGTTCCGATTAGAAAAAGCGTGTAAGTCGAAATTATTGAATATATATCGTCAGACAATCAATTTGAAGGGTGCTGATAGAAAACTATATTTCTTTTGACACTTCAGGAAACGAAGTTAGAGATGTGCTATGCACTGCTCAATTCCCAATGTTCACAAAGAACGTTCATTCAAGATCTGACCTACAACATATTGTATTGTCTATTGGTCAGTTAATTTCTTCTTCGACCACGTCATGAATATAGACTACATTCAATAGTTTCCCGCTAGTTTTAGCAATCCAAAGCCCACTCCAATAATTACTTCTGCCCAGTTCCTAATAATTTCGACATGCTTCCAAATGTTTTCTATTGGTAATCTAAGGTTCTTCAAGTTAGTTTTTCCACCATAATATTTCAGCCTCCTATTGTTCCATGCAAGATTCGAAATATATTCTATCGAAATATATTGAATTTAAACGAGGACACATCACAAATAGTGCTTTCATATAATTATTACTAGCCTTTAAAGCTTTTGTTAAAATTGTAAATAACAAATGCCAACGGTCTTAGAGCCACCTTACAGCTTAACCGAACGTAATTATAAATACGGATATATATATATCCGCGTGACATTACTGTAAATCCACTCCCTGTATACTCGCACACAAATCTCCAAATTCCTATCTTAAGTATAATTACCACCTTCTAGGGAATTGTTCCCAAGAACTCAACTCAAAATATAAATAAAAGTAAATAAGATTTTACAGTTTTCCGTGATCGACTTTGCACGATGTGATTTTCGGTATATGGACGGAAGTGGCCTAAGATGGCGAGTTTTCTCGTCCGTGAGGAAAAGATGTCGGGAAAACCAGCTTCTGGCTCCTACGATAGTTATACCAGCCTTTACTAGATCACACTAGTTCTCTACTAGTTTACACTAGCTCACACTAGCTCCGCATAACAACGTGAAAGAAAGATATTACGGCATCGAAATTACAAAAAAAAAAAAAAGAAAGACACCTTTAACTGAGGGAAAAGCAACGTGGACGATTAATTCGACCAGCAAAACTTGGGGATGAGACTCGACGATGCTAATAACGGGACTACTCCCTTTCCTGCGTCGGAATTCCGAATATAATCCTCTATAACGAGATCCAAAACGAGACGGGACAAACGGAGTACGGAAACCGATCTGGTCAACGCGCCCGTTAGAAGCTGAATGAAGACCACGTGCGCATTCAGCACAGCGCAAGCCATATCATTGCATCAAAATTACGAATGCCACATGTTGAAGCGAGAGATCATAGAATATTGAAACAGAAAACTGTAACAATTGGCCGTAACATAATGTATACATTTTTATTATCTAGGAGTAATCCCACCTTGGGATGTAATCATAGATTGCCTCCACATGTTGAACCCTGGGTCACGCCCAGTATTCTATCAACTTTGAGAACCGGATAAGCTTTCACCTCGCCTAGTTACCGGTACAATTCGTCAAGGAGTATTACTACATAACAGAGCCCAAACAAAAACCAGCGCCAATTGACGATACATATTAGACTAACACACAATATATCATAATTCAATTTTGTGTTTAGAACGTTCAAATATTGTATTGTGTTCACTAAACAAATAAACCCTAAGTACATTGCTTTCGATTTCTGTAGACATCGAAATAAGGAAATATGGTAGTATGGAGAACAAACCATAGTAAAATAGACCAATAGGACCAGGACTAACACATAAGATCATAGTCAAGATAGAAAACGAGGGAATAATCAAACAACGCAATTTCATATGGCCACTTTTAAAAGCAGAAGGCCATTTACAAATCATTCCATGGAACGCAGCACATTCACGTTAATATTTACATAACTTTTCCACGAAACAAATAATGTTTAATTAACAATAGAAATTATTCTTTTTATATATTTATTAAACAACGAAAACAGTTCTCGTTAAACAAGTATAAAACATAACCTATATATCAGATTTGTGTGAAATTTTGACAGTAGACAAACATGGCGGAACCCAACAACATAATCCCCGTAGCGATAGACTTGCCAACCTTTGAAAAGTCACTCTTCGGTCAAACCGCCCTCATATATGAACATGTAGCAATCATCTTAATTTGTAAGCTAGTGCACCGATGCATTTTTTTCTGTGATATTGTTCGCATAATCCTATTTCACCTTAGGTGACCATGTTGAACCAAATACACTGAAAAAATTGAAATTTTAATTTGCGACCAACTTAAAAAAGTTAACGCACCTTCTTTGTACTTCTTTCTTTTTTTTGAAAATATACTTATTGTTTAATATGTATGTCTTCTTCCTACTACATACATATATACTTATGTAATTTAGAACATGAAAGTATATTATATATGTGCGTGCTTTTCTATAAAACATCATTTTTCTATCGAATTCCATCCGATGCTATTGCTTGCACGTTCACTTGGTATTCGACATAATTATTTACAGCCGTACATAAATTACGCCATTGCCGGAGGTGTTAAGGAGTAAAACATTGGCATACAATCTCCTTGCGCCTAACAGTAAAACTATAATTTACAAAATCTATCGCCTTCGTAGCTCGCAAATAAATACTTCGGTGCACGCGTAATACACACACATGCACCTGAATCCCTTTTGCGTCGCCGCGCAAGCGAAGTGAAGGTTGTGGTAATTTACTTCTGTCAAGTATTGCGTCCACATTCGCAGATATGCACTTAATGCGAAGAATTGGCGCGATGCTTTCTCCGCATTTATCCTAAATCTTCGCATTTCTTTGAATTAAAAGGTACCCCCGCGGGAATTAATTTGCGAACGTACGACTAAACCGACAGAACGTTGTTAACCGTAACACCGTTACAATGGTATTATTCCGGATGGGTTTAATGATATTTAAGTGAATTCCGGCGCGTAAAAAGACAATAATATAGCGAACATTATTTGTAATTAGATACGTATCCGTATATACTTTCCGTAAGTACGCATTAGGTCTCCGTTAGCTCCATTATTAGTTCAATTTTACATTTTTACGTCTTGAGTTAATCGACTGTATATGGTACTCAAAACTCCGTATATGTCCCAAGTTCAGTTTTGCAATTATATCGTGATCCGTTGTGATCCGATTACGCCTTATAAGTCAACACTCCTGCAAATACCCCAACACAAAAATTTCTAACTGTTTAATAAAGTGGAAAAGGCGCGGAGACCTCATTCCAAGCCAAATTTTAAAAAGCATTTTATAAGCTGTTTCACTTGAACTAGACTCTGCGCAGATATAAAGTGAATCCACATAAAATGAAATGAAATAATTCACATCTATTAGTTTGAAAAATATTCACATACATATCTTGACAGTTACATTTTTATATTCAATTAACAACAAAACAGATGAGCCTTCGCTGAGCACCGCGCTTAACACCACGTCTAGAGCAGCGCACAATGGCAACAAATTACTGCACAATTGACACCGAATCAAATTACATTCAACAATAATGACTTACCTTCTGATCAAAAAGTACCAGGAATTTTTCAATAAAACGAAAACGGTTCAATTATTATTTGATATTAATTTTATTCCCTTCAAACTAATCTCCATTGTAAACAATACACATATTCCAACGCTACCTCCAATCTTCAAAACAGTATTCATAGGCGGATTTAGGAATTGTCTTTAGCTCCTTCTGCGAATTTCGTCGCCTCAATCGTCTCAAAACGTTTTCCGCAAAGTGGTAACTTGAGTTATGAGAATAGGAAATAGTCACAAGGATCCATATCAGGTGAATACGGAGGTTGCAAAACGGTATGAACGTTGTTTTTGGTCAAATAATAGCGTACAAGTTGAGATGTTTGAGCCGGTGCGTTGTCGTGGTGAAGAAACCACGAGTTGTTTCTCCAAAATTATGGTGTCTTGCGACCAACGTTTTCCCTCAAACGCTTTACTAGACTCACGTAACACTCCTTGTTTAGTTTTTGACCGGGCGGAAGAAATTCGGAGTGGACAATACCACGACAATCAAAGAAAACGGTCAACAAAGCCTTAATTTTGGATTGACTCCGTCGTGGTTCTTTTGGTTTTGACTCCTCTGAGAAGTACTTGTGTTTCGATATTATCGAATTATTTGCAAAGCTTCAGCACATGATATTTTGTTAGAAACACATAATGATATCTACATGTCTCATGCGAAAATATCAACAATGATTTTCAGTTTTATTTTTCTAATTAGGAAGAGGGTTCTATTGGCCAATTGCTCGTAAATACTTTCAGCTTTAAGGAAGTTGCAAAATTCATGAAAGATTGGAAGGATCGGACTGTTTAGGAAAGCGAACATGCCGGCTCCTTAGGAGTCTAATCCTCTTTTCTTCATTTTTGAATGCCTACGTGAGGATGTATTGTGTTGACATATCGATCTTCGTTAATTGTTGTCTTTGGAAAGTAAGATTTGGTGGTAGTGGTTGGTCTCTTGGCATGCTCAATTTATTACTGATTTACATGAACGCTCCATTCATTGTTTGATGAATTTTGAACTTATCCATTTCACTTCATGTTATCCTACGTTGATGAGAACTACCGAGTTGCAGTCATTGTATTGTAAGACTTGCTCCTGATTAATGGTTGCTGAAGACAGGTTTCTTTTCAAGTTCTAAATGACACACCTACGAATTTGCTCTTGTTAATTTTTACTTTCAACTTTTTACCTACTTCTGTTGTTAGGTTTTCTGGTATTGCTTCTGAGGCTATCGTGACAATTTAGTGTCGGACGCTGTAATCGGCGTATCATCCGCAAATATTACTATGGTTGCAGAGGAGAGAGTGGATATAAGAGCCGTGAAGAGTAGGTAAAGTATTGGACCCAACACATATCTTTGGAGAAGTTCAGCTTGCATTCCTGTAGATCTATTTTCAAATTGAACTCTAAATAATCTGTTAAATGGATATGATTTAAGAATTACGCAAACATTGGGAGATAGCACACATCTTAATTTATATAATTAGTGGTGAATCGTATCTTTGTACCTCGGCTCAATGGAAACACTTCCGAAGAATATTTTTTGTTCTTTACGTCTTCGTAGACCATTAATTACGCTATGGACTTGTTGTTGAATGACAATGTGTTGTCCTAAACCCGCATTGGTGTCCCGATATCCGGCCCTTGGTTTTTTATTGTCGGTAGTTTTGGAAGAGAGATTACCTAACGAACAGACCGCTTTCTCACGTAATGATAATTATCTTATATGATAGATATATATATACGTAATGATAATATAAACACAATTAAAATTATACTGAAGCAAGCTCTTAAATATAATATACCACAGCAATTGCTATTCATAGATTATAAATGACCTTTCGACTCCATAGATCGTATCTGGGTAATGTTAGAGAATAAAGGTCTATCCCCAAAAATAATTCGACTAATTAAGACAGAATACACGGGATACAAATGTAGAGTACTACATAGAGGCCAGTTGATGGAGTCTTCTACAGCGGTAGTCGCTGTAAAGCAGCGAGGTGTATTTTCACCCTTGCTATTTCTGCGTTTAATCTACTCAGTGATTCACGAGACTAGAAAGCGACAGAGAAAAGACATCCAATGAAGTTTAACAGATGTCTTTGAAGACCTGGGCTATGCGGGTGATGTCTGTCTGTTCTCTCAAAATATGAAGAACATGCAGAAGAAAGTTATTGAAGTCGTAACAGAATCCGGAAAGGTGAGTCTTAAAGTAAATAAAAGGAAAAAAAGGAAAACAAAACTTCTGACCTTCAACATCGAAACGACCGAAATACAGGTAGAGAACACACAAACAGAGGAAGTAGAAGAGTTTACTTAGTTGGACAGCGTAGTGTCGAAAACAGGGGGTACAATGTCAGACCTTCAACAAAGAATAAACTAGAAGCTAGAAGTATATTTGGAAATCAAAGTTTAAAAGTAACAACAAAATGTAGACTGTTCAAGACATGTATAAAGTCGGTGCTTGTGTATGGCTCGGAAAGATGAGTGGTCACAAGTACAGTTAAAAGGGAACTTACAAGCATTTATACATACATACATAGGTGCCTGAGAAATATGGTGGGTATATTGTAGCACATTAATATTCACAAGGTTAATTGCCATTAAATAATCTATTATTAATTACAATTCAATATATCAAAATTCAGAGTAAATGTTGGGGTTTTCGATGTTCATGTTCAAATAACATCTGGTTTAGTTTTGGGTTCTATTTATACTTTTTCGATACCACGCACGCCACCTTTTAATCATTTCATTACCGTGCGGGTATTAGTTTCTTTTTTAAGTCCAGCCAGAGACGATTAATGGGAGAAAAAATGTAACTAGAAATAAAATTATCAATTACTATAAAAAGCATCGATTAAAAGATAGAAAGCCATGTAACCATTTAAACACACACATTCAACACTTTCACATCACAAGAATTCCTAATAACCACTGGATATAAAAATCAACGATACCTGGGCATCAACAATATAGATCTCTATAACAACGTCACGCCATGATGAAGTGTTATCCATGGTAAATAGTAAATAGCTAGTTATCTGGACAACGGAGAGATAGTGTAGTAAACTTTGGATGGGGGAACGTCCTAGTTTCCGAAAAAATGAGGGTATGTTTGGTTGACGACCGAAAATGACAAGACAAAAAAGTCATTAAAAAATACGATTTGAAGGTGGATTGAAATAGAAGTTTCAACTATGTTTGGACCAAAAGAGTTTTAAAGGAAGTAGCCATTAAATAAAAGAGCTTTGTCACACCGAAGAAGAAAGAATTTAAGAGAGGGAATCTATAGAAAATAAAGCTACACCGAAGAAAGAATTTAAGAGACGGAATTCGTAGAAAATAGAGCTAAATCGAAGAAAGAATTTAAGAGAGGGAATCCATAGAAAATAGAGCTGTACCGAAGAAAGAATTTAAGAGGGGGTCCAATTACATATTGACACACACACAACACAATAGGTAATTATTTTCAATATATGTCAAATATTTCTAAAATCTTGTAAATATAATTTATTATAATTTATGCTTTTTATGATATCATTAATTAAGAACTAAGTCGGTACAATCTTGTTAATATAATTATCTAAATTCTCAGTACAATATGGTGATCACTTTGGGAGAAAACCAACCAAAGAGACAAAAATGAAGAAACTAAGAGCAGAAAGTACAAGTTGTTGAGACACACCTTAAGGAAACCCACCAAAGAATCATGTCATATTGCACTGTATTGGACACCGAGTAGAAGAAAAATACGAAGCAAGCCACGCACCACATGGAAAAGAACGATCACAGAGGAGACAAGGGAGAAAAAGTATTGGAGAGTTACGGAAAATTGTCCAGGACCACACGAAATGGATGAAGTTTCCTGAAAACAAATCTAACGGAGAGTCTACAACCCCTGAGACAATACAGAAGATAAGGACATTACACCCTATGTCCCAAAATCGGATAACGAGTTTTATTATTATTGTTATTATTATCGGTAGTATACTAATAGGACGGTATGATGTTTTCCAAAATGAGCGTAACTTTCGCTGCTTTCCATTTCCATTGTTGAAAAAAGAAGATTCAAGTCATAGTGATAAGTACTTGTGTTAGACTTCGAATTCCATTTTCTAATAGTTCTTGGAAACTACTCCCGATGATCATAACAATCATCTTTTGGGCTTACGTTGTTCTGTAAAATATTATTTTGTTTTTGGTTAACTTTTTGATAGCATGTTCTAATTGGTAGATTCCTATAATGAATCTAAATTCTTTCTGATTTTTAGCCCATTTACCTCAGTCAGGAGGGAGGTGTATGTGCCTGTGACTCAGTTTTCTACTCGCATTTTATAATGAATATTCTGTTCACTCAGTTGCATCTAAAGTTTTTTGGGAAACTCCAAATACACACTTAAACTACTAAGTGGCCATTCTGAGTGGAAAATACAGAGGAAAGAAAACGTCACTTCTGATAATTGGTTTTTAGGAATAGGGGATGTGCCACCATGTGCAAATTCATCTGGTATGATAAATTTTTATTGTAATTTTTGTTCTGATATGTGTTTTACCGCCATCATTATGTCTCTATTTTGATCTAATAAGAAAGTTTCCAATTAATCTTTATGACTTATCATGTCATTGGCATGTGAAATAATTAGTTTTAAGTAACTATTTATTAACTTATTCTTGTGGAAAATTTCTCTATAAGGACTACTTTTTCCATATTTCCATTCTCTAATGTCATTAATCTGACCTTGTGCAATGTCTTTAAGCAATTCTGACCAGCTAATCCTTGTCTTTCAATGTCTCCAATTTGTTCATCACCTAATAGCTACTTCTAATAGAGTAGGAAGATTGTGGTTTTCAAATCTGTCAGTAACTGAATATTAGATTGCTGCTTAGTTGTGGATTCTTTACGTCGTTTGAGATGAGATCTTGCGAACAGTAACAGTAATAAAATTTGTAATTAGTATTAGTTTCTATTTGTAGATATATATATATTACGCAGGAAACTTTTTGACTCTATTTATCGTTTGCATTCAGTTGTTCACCCATTATTTTTAAATTTTTGTCATAATGTGGCATTTTATTTGTCCATGGAAATGCTCAGATTCGTAGAAGGACGGCCTAGATCCTTTTCTTATAGCGCTCATCATATCCTGGCAGCTATGTATATTGTTTGAAATATTTGCTTGCAGTCTTATCCTAAGCTGTAGTGTATGTAAGTAGGTACATATCATTTCGTAGTCCAATGTGATTTTCTTTTGATCGAAAGATTGAAAGCGTGGGCCTGGTTTGGTATACAGTTGGTGTCTAGATCGTAAAGTTGCTTTATTCTAGAATTAATTTTCTTATTTCATTGTATGGGAACAAGATACATATATATTACCTTCTGATCAAGAAGTACCCGGAATTTGCCATTCAACCAAACCGCGCTTGAGATATTGTCAAAATCTTGTTTTTTCTAGGTTGATACATCAGTCATCTGGCGCTCAAATATCAATTTGGGTGCCAGCTGTCGGAAGTTTGTCCGTGATAGCTTTGTAAACAAGTCAGCGTTTGTTGTTTTTTGCGAATTTCGTAATGTCGAATTTAGAGCAAAGTAGAAACAACAATCAATAACAATGCATTATTTTATTAAATATCAAAACACACCTGTGGCATTAATTAAATCGTACGGAACGTTGAGATAGCGTCCAACGCAATTTCAATACGCATTTCAAACTTAGAGAATGGAAAGAACGTGCTCTCGTAAACGTATCGGCATTTCATTAATGATTTTTAACGGTGTCCGCCGAGCGTAGTCGCCTAGTCGGTATTTCCTAGAGATTTTGTATAACTCGCTATCGTTTCATTAAATTCATGTAATCAATCGAGAGTATAGTTGCCTTAAAGTTATACATTAATTATAATGCGGCGAGCATAAGCCAGATTCAATTGCATTATTAATGCAAATAAAGCGCATATGACTCCACGAAAGATTTATAGAGAGTGGTTATAAATCAAGTAAGTAATTAAATTTAATAGATGGAGAAAACGGGATTAAGTATCTACCAAAAAGGGCTAACTTATAACAGGAATGTTTTGTGTTAATTATTATAGGAATATTTTCTATAGATACACACACAAATTTTTAAACACTTGCAAATTCTTGTTACGTTAACACATGTTAGACATGAGAATAACTATAGCCTATTTTTACATTATTAGATATTATACAGTATGTCCCAGGATTGACTTCACACCGATCAAAAATTTTAGAATCTTGTTTTAATGTTTTGGGATGCCCTGCTTGGTCTGAAAAGAATTTGAAGAACATTCTTACCTTTTAAAATTAAGGCCGTCACGACAATTCAATTCTAAATCAGTATTTCTTTTGTATTTCTTGGATTATAACTGCAGAAAAACAAGCATTCTGTCAAAATTGTCAGAAAAAATTAATGTAAGTTGTTTTCTTTTTCTGGAATAAAATATTTTTTAGGAACTTGCTCTTTGTAAGTTTCTAATAAAATATTTTAATCAAAAAGAAATGAAAATAACTTACATTAATTTTTTCTTTAACAGCTTACACAGAATGCTTGTTTTAAGAAAGGATAATATGAGTTTCTAATAAAATATGTTTTTGATTCAAAAAAAAAAAAGTTTACCTTCATCTTCTTTTGACAACTTACACAGAATACTGTAGTTACAAATGAATGAATACAAAAGGAATACTGATTTAGTCAAGGTATTCCGATATTTGTGAAATTTTGTACAAAATCATAATTTAAGATTCTTTTACAACTTTTCTCAGTAACATGTTCTGTACTATTAACCGAAATGGCACTGTACTTCAATAGAAAATGTTTTTCTCAATTGTCATAACGACCTTGATTTTTAAGTAAAAATGAGCTTGAAATTCTTCTCAAACCAAGCAGAGCGGTATCCAAAACGTTAAAACAAAATCCAAAAATGTTTGATGAATTATACCTACATTAAAGTCAATCCGGAGACACGCTATACTCGGTTGTTCAAAACGATTTTATGGTTTGAAATTCATTTTATTATTTAATATAGTATCCCTGAACTTCAATACATTTGCTCCAGTGAGCTTCTAATCCATGGATTCCATCCCTGGAGTGAGAATCCGGAAGACTGTCGAAATACGCTTCCACAGCTGCTATTACCTCTTCGTTCGATGAAAATCATTGCCCACACATTTTTTAAGATGTGGAAACAACCAGAAATCAGAAGGAGCGAAATCGGACGAATAAGGTGGATGTTGCAACAATTCGTACTTTAATTCACTGATTTTCTGGATGGTTTTGTGAGCTGTGTGAAAGGATGCGTTGTCTTGATGAAAAATGATTTTTCTTCTCACGAATTTTTACATCAAGCTGGTGGTTCAAAAGGTTACAATAATAATCTGAGTTCATTGTTTTACCAGTTTTGATGTAATCCACGAACAAAATTCCTTTTGTATCACAAGAAACCGATGCTAACACCTTCTTGGCCGATTTTTGTACCCTAACTCGCTTCGGAGTCGAAGTATCGGGTTCACACCATTCCTTGCGACAGTATGAATGTTAATTTTTCAATCTAATTTTTGTGCTTTTTAGGTTGTAAACAAGATGTTTGTATATATGTACAAACTTCAATGTTCAGACTATATATACATAAAAATTTGTATGTGAACTTACAGCTAACTAAGTGCATTTATTTTGTTGTGAACAATAAAGTATAATGACGGGTTAGAGTAGACAGTTGACAGATTCTGATGAAGATTAATTCGTTGGAGGTGTGAAGTCAGACGGTTAGCCTGATGAAATCATTTAAGGTTTTCATCACGAAGAATTTTCTTCAGACTTAGAAGATGACGAAATAGTAGCTAACTTACAAGCAAGAACAACTAGTTTTCTAAAGAAGTTGAATGTGCCGAGAAGAATGTACGGTTCAAACAGATATAAATGGAGTGGAGAAGTTCCGCAATCATCAGGACGTACTCCGCGACGAAATATTATATTACACCCACGCGGTAATAAAAGAGGCTTGGTCTTTATTATTTTCTGATGATGAAACTTCGGGTCGTATTTTGCTGTACAAAATGTCAAAAATTCAAAAGCGATCGGCAAAACTACGATTCAGATGAAAGCCCTACAAATGTTAGACCATCATACACTCGGGACACTGTGATTACTGAAATAATGGCCCCGATAGGTTTATATTATTTAGCTGGAGTTCTGAAAATGAAATCTGTCACGGTAAAAGGGTTATTTGATAAAGACACAGGAGTATATTTCAGACTTACGATGTCCGGATCTCGATTTGAGTTCCTAACAAATGGTTTGCGATTTGATCGGAGAGTAAATCGATTGGCTTCAATAAGAGAATTATTTGATGATATTGTGCAGAAAAGTACTGATTTTTACACTCCAACAAACTGTTGCACAATATATGAGCAATTGCTTGCGTTAGGAGGCCGATGCCAGTTTAGAATGTACATACCTAATAAACCTGACGAATATGAGATAAAAATAATACTGCGGTGTACTTAGGTAAAGAAAGTACTTCGAGAACCCATCCAGTTGCAGATTATTATCTTCAGTTTCTGACATCCCCTATACATAGAACTAACAGAAACCTAACTTGTGACAATTGGTTCACTTCATACCATCTGATGCTACTCTACTGGGAAACAAAAACATTAGTTGGCACTCTTAGACAAAATAAAAAAGAAATACCACCAGAAATGAAAGACAAATGTTCTTTAAAAAAAAAACTCTGCCAAATTTGCTTATAGTGGACCTCTAACTTTACCTGCTTACTGACCACCTAAAGGTAGTCACAAAAAGATAGTCAATTTATTATCAACAATGTACATCCATCCTGATAAAGATAAAGCTGTCTCTTTGCCATAAATGGTTGATTTTTGTAACAAAACGAAAGGCGGAGTTGACACTTACGATCAACTATGTCACAGTTATTAAGTGTCACGTAAAACACGTCGTTAGCCCTTGTGCTTGTTCTAGGGGCTACTAAACACCGTTGGTATCAACTCGATGATATTGTTGAACTTAACAATAATTAAGAAAACATGCCGAATAGACGTACATTTTTGAAGACTTTATCTTTACAGCTCATAACACCTCATCTGGATGAGCGTAAAAATAGGCCCACTTTGACTAGAATGATTCGCGAAATGATAAATGGCATACTGAAAACGTCCAATGCACCTGATAGACCAGCGCCTTGCGCCATGAAACAAGGACGCTGTAGATTCTGCCCCTACTCCAAAGACAGAAAAAGTAAGAGTTTTTGCAACAAATACAAAACGCCTATCTGTGGGAGCATCAAATCAAAATTTGTGCCCAATGTGTCTAAAGTTTATATTATTACTTTTCTTCTTTAAAGTCCATTATAAGTAAGCAATAAATACATGTTCAAAAAACAGCATTTTTATAACTATTTTTGAAAATATTACATATGAAGCTACAGGGTGCTGGAGCAACCTAGCTAGGAAAAGTCAATGTAAAATATGGGTAGGGTTCTAGGGTTAAATCTCTGTCGATTAACCGACGATTTCCAAAACCATATCCCGTATATTGCTACGATTTTTGGTGTTTATGCACTTTTTGGACGTCCTTCGCGAGGCTTTTACGACCATATTTAAATTTAGCAACCCATGCACGATATTCAATTTTTCCCCTATAAACAAAATACTGTAAACGTCAAGTTTAAACAGCTAGAGGACTTGACATGCAGTTGGGTAGGTAGGGTAGGGTAGATCACCCCAATTTCCAAAATCTTTAGCAAAAGTTAGTTTTCAGGAAGACTAGCTACCAACATTCTGAATGTTGTTAGGAGGCCGCTCTCATTTCTAACTAGGCTCGTCGGTCTTTATCCTTAGCCTTCGCACATATATCTATGTTTGAAATCTTTATTTAGATTGCTGATTCATATCACTTTTAATCAGTAACCATATCTGATATATTTTCATTGTTTTCGTAATCAATTGGAAATAGATCTTGAAACCTTTACACAGAAACATTAATTTACGGGTCTTGATTTACTTTCGAAAGAAATCGAGATAGCTAGGCAATGAAAATTATATTACACCAATTTATTTCTTTCCTTTTTATCTAATTGCACCATTTGATGATGGTGGTGAATGTCATTATTTACGCAAATATGTTAAACCAGAAAATTACAAGTAGGTATGTGTAAAATTTTGCAAAAAATTCTATATCTATCTTTCATCCGCCTAATGATATACCATATATAGTTTGAAATTGCACATCCCATCAAACTACCGATTTTTCTAGTTTCTACACCAACCATTATAAGCTTTTTAAATCACCACACCAACGGCTATTTTTAAACGGATAATTATATGGATAATCGGCATCCTAGATCTACGTTTCCCAGTTTTCTATCATCGGTACCATCACTACACTAATACCCTTTCTCATTTACTTTATTTACGCTGATATGCCATTACTCGACCGACGACGACGAGGGAAAAATTCAAGATTACGACTTTCCGATGAGAAGTGCTTACGTGCGCAGCTCGGTTTTCTAATAAAGCCCAGAATTCGCGGAGCAAGTGCACTAGCGTGGCGGTCGAAGGAAGATAAGGAACGCTATGTACTTGTCCATAAAAAGGAAAAAACATCGTCTTGGATCGCGGAGAACAACACCATATACAACTCAATTGGATCTTTCTCGGACGGCGGTGGATCTGTTCTTTCCATTTTCAGCGCCTCGCCTTCTAATTTAATGCAGCGATGTGGATTTTTCGGCTTTCCGCATCAAAAGAGTAGCGTTTACTCGATCTTGAATTATGCCATTACGCGCGGAACAGGAAATTAAATTACAATCGGCAGCGTCATTCATGTCAAAGGGAACGGTCGTATAATTGGCATGCGGTAAGATGAAACTGATAGATCGGATGCGCTGACCGTGAAGTCGTCGAAAGGTAAAGACGTTCATTCAGTGCATCGACGATTTGATAATGACATATTATTTATATTTAAATATCATTGAGACTTAAAATTAGTAATCTCCTTACATAAAGAAGAGCATGCTTGCAGCGATACTCGTAAGTTACAGCAATAGTTGTGGACTGCTAAAGATTTATCAATATACACTCCCAGTCACGGAAGTTGGGACAGTTAACATTTTTTCAATATAAGTATTTAACTTGCACAAAAATAAAAATAAAACACAAAATCAGTTATATCGGGTGGCGCAAAATTAATCACCCTATCGGAAGATGCTATAATTTTTGCAAATGGCGTCATACGTCAATCATATTTGACATTTGTGAACTAGACAGGTGCAGTATACAAACCGACATGTAATGGAGCGCTATATTCCGCAAGAGCGTGGAATAATTGTGTCGATTTTTTTGACCAATAATCGGTCGGTGGTGTTAGCGCAGCGTGAATTTCGACGTCGATTTCCTAATCGTGTCGCGCCAACTGGGCAAACATTCCGCCGCTTAGCTGCTCGACTCGAACAGACTGGAACCACAAAAGACCTTGCAGGTCGTGGCCGCCACCGAACTGGTCGTTCTTCCAAGAATATGGCGGCTGTGGGTGACGATGTCGCTGAGAACGAAAAACATCAACCAGACGACGGGCCACGCAATTGGGCATCACCAGACGGACCCTACAGCGAATTTTAGTGAAGGACTTACACATGTTGCCGTACAAAGTGCAAACAGTGCATCAGTTAATGCCTGCTGACCGCCAGTCGTGTGTGAATTATTGTAGAGCCATCCTCAATCTCAATCACGAAGAGGACGATTTTGAGTCGAAAATCATCATGAGCGACGAGGCGCATTTCCATCTAAGCGGTTACGTCAATAAACAAAATCTTCGTTTCTGGGGCACTGAAAATCCGCGGGTGATGCACGAAGAGGCGTTACATCCACTTAAAGCCACTGTGTGGTGCGGCGTTCACGCGGGAGGAGTGATTGGGCCGTATTTTTTGAGGACACCATCGGCAATACGGCTACTGTTACTAGCGAACGCTACAGGGCCATGATAAACGACTTCTTACTGCCAGAATTGAATGAGCGGGGCTTGGTGAACATGTGGTTTCAACAAGACGGTGCAACCGCACACACAGCACGAGCCACAATGGATATTGTGAAGGAAGCGTTTCCTGGTCACGTAATTTCTCGTTTTGGCGATTTGGCATGGCCAGCAAGATCGCCCGATTTAACCATCCCAGACTTCTTTCTTTGGGGGTACTTGAAGTCGCGGGTTTATGCCAACAAGCCCCAGACAATCGCAGCCCTTAAGGAGAATATTCGACAAGAATGCGAACAATTATCACCGGAAATCTTGCGGAAAGTCATGGAAAATGCGATAAAACGGGCACAAATGTGTATCAACACTGGAGGCAGCCACTTGACAGATATCATCTTTTCCACTTAACAGAAAAAATTGTAAAGGTCCAAATAAAGATTTCCATTACTCAAAATCATTTTTTTTTATTTAGTAAAAAAGTTATTCAAAAACAAAATTGGATGATTAATTTTGCGCCACCTTGTATATAACAAAATATTGGTTTATTATGACAAAATGATAGCAAATAATAATATTTATCAAATACAATCATTAAACTTTCGTCTTGTCGAAGAATCCTCCTTTTGCATTCAATACAGCTCGAACAATTCTGGGCATTCTTTCGATAAGTTTTGTAAGTGTGTTGGGTGGTAAACTGTTCCATTGTTCTTGTAAAACTTCCCAAAGGTGTTGTTTCGAAGTTGGAGCCACTTTTCGCACCTGTCTATCCAGCTCATCCCACAAGAGTTCGATCGGGTTAAGATCGGGACTCTGTGGAGGCCATGACATTATTTGCAAGGTATTTTGTGTTTGTTGTGTATTCAACAAGATCTCCTACTCCTGCGTACGAAAAACAACCCCACACCATAACTGAGCCACCACTATGTTTTACAGTGGGTGCTAGACATTCGCGAAGTATTGTTTCTGTCTTTGATCTCCAAACATAAACTCTTCTATTTTGTCCAAACACTTCAAACTTGGATTCGTCGGTCCAAAGCACATTCTTCCACTCCTCCACCGTCCAATCTCGATGTCGTTAGGCCCACTGTAATCGTTTTAAACGATTGGTTTGCCTTAGTAGCGGTTTCCGTACAGCAATTCGTCCGAATAGGTTTGCCTCTCGGAAGCGACGTTGAATAGTGCTCACTGACACCGTGTTTTGACGATCGCGATTGAATTCTGCTGCTATTTGTGGTGCTGTCAGTGTTCTATTTCGTTTACTAATTAAAACGATTCGCTGATCTTCAACGTTGGTCGTAATACGAGACGGACCTGGCCGATCACGGTCATTTAAACTTTCCGTTGTACGGTACAGTTTTATAATATTGGCTACACTAGATTTTGCCAGATGCACTTTTTCGCCAATTTGTCGAACAGAATACCCTTCTTTATCGAGTGTGATCACGGACGATCGCTTTTCAACACTGATCGGTTTTCCACGCGGCATTTTCACTGTTAATACTTTCAAAATTCGCCCACTTGCACTTCGCGCGTACACGGAGACGTTTAGAAGTAAACTGAATGGCCCAAGGTACTGGAGGGATAGGATAATACCTTGATGACCATAGAATCATTCTTGGAAATCCCCTTGTAAATGTTTATGACACATCAAGCATTGTAATACTACTTGAATATTTCTTTCGGTAATACTATGAAATCATTATATTGCGATTATTAGGGATTATTGTAATTAAGATTAAGTTCTATTGTAAATTCCATTAGTGCAGCATTCCTAATAATGCTGTATGATCCACTAACCAGTAATAATTACTACGCAGTAGAATTCTCAGAATTGTGTAAGATTTTGAATTTTTATTGCACAATATCCTGAATTTAACGAGGTGTCCCAACTACCGTAACTGGGAGTGTATGTATCAAGAGTCTCTGGACTACGAAGCTAACGGTATAATCAAACTTATTAAGATGTTTAAGTTACATGCAGGAAGATAGGAAGACTATAATGTAGTGCAGAAATCGTTAATCTAGCGTTATTCAAAACCTAACAGCATTTATTCGGCCCACTAATTGGATGAGTAACAGTCATCACAACGATTCAGTATGCCCAGTTTAACGCTATAGTAACAATAACAATAACAATAATAATAATAATAATAATAATAATAATAATATTCTTTATTCCTCTCGACTAATAAAGTGTATGGGAAACGTCAACAATGAAAAATCACATTACATATCAATGTATAATAACATACAAAATCACTAAGAAAACCACCAAAACACTCATAAAAAGATGATGGCGATTGCAAGGACTGTGATGTAATTTACTGACACAATATCACATCGGTAAACTCCTCACCACACAATTGTTTATAATAAAATCGGTCACACGTGTTTCACTAGTTCGAAGCATTCAGTTTACCGACGTGATATTGTGTCACTCATAAAGAGAACATTACAATGTATCATTTAAAAATTTAGTTACCGAGTAGTAGCCTTTTTTAATTAGTAATTTCTTAGTTGTATTCTTAAATTTATCAATGGATTAGTGTTTTTTTGGTAGCCTCTAGGATCTTATATACATATTGGTAAGGTCTGCTACCCTTAAAGTAATTTGAATATGGTATAATTTTGGTATGCTTGTTGAAAATCTTTTTGATATAATGTTACTGTCTTCAAAACTGTTGGTATTGGATTGTGGAAAAAGAGAAAGAAATAATAATAATTTGAAAAAACGTCAGAAACGTGACCGGTACGGGAGTTAGTCGTTGCAATTCGAATAACCCACTTAGTTGGTTATAAAGATGGAGATACAGGTGTACTAGCTCAGTGGAAACGGCGTAGGTTCAAGTTCGATTTTTTAGTAACAAAGCGCCACTCTCCTATTATAAAACTGAATCGCACCTAATTTTCTGGAGTCAGAGAGATCCTCCACCTTTGTTGGTAAGTAAATGAGATTATCCAAACCGCCTACGTTACTAATTCTTATATTCGATTGTGAAGGGACCAACAAAGTTATTCGGAAACTCTATTTAAAAAGAAAATAAAAGAAATAAATTGAGGCGAGAAAATGACGTTGAACAACACCATATTTGTCACTAACAGCACCCTCTCAATAAAATTAAAATAAGCCAGCTTCGTATCGTACCTAAATAATGCTTATAAAACTCTCCATAACCGTTGGAATTCCAGAGGCTTCACAGACACATTACAGCTTTAGCAGAACGTAATTAGCAAAATATGTGCAAGTGACAATTAAACGTGATTCCTTTAAAATACTAAAAAGAATTGAATGTTTCGTTCAACAAATATCTAACTAAATTGTTAACGGTAAGATACCAAAAGTAAGAAAACCATGGACTATAATTCCAACAAAATTCTTTAGATATCATTATTTTGCGTGATTTTTGCAAAAGATTTTCACATTTACAGTGAATTGTACACTATTCCACGGTAAATTTAACCAGAAAATGTGCTACTATGAAATTATTATTTATGTTCTAGCAATGAAATAAAGCAAAAGTGCTTCTTATTGTAATACAACTGGTTCAAGCAGTTACAAATAATTAGAAATACTTTTATCCATTCATTAAAAATAGAATTAAATATGTGTTCCTTATGAAACTGTGAAAAGCTGGATGCCAATTATAGTCAGTTTATTAGCAAAATAAATTAACCGACGAATAAAACATATATCTATGTTAACTTGTTAGAATAAACGAAGTGAAGCTAATAAAGCAGCTGCCTCGGGACAATCATCTCAAACAAGAAAATACCCAGAACGAGAAGAAAGTCCTACATATGTATGTACATATATATCATTCGAGAACGATACATTCTAAAACTTTTCTTTTAAAATTGATTTTTGCAAAATTAATTTTCCATTATTAATTATAAATGTGAGCCACTACGAAATGTGCATATAAAAGATAATATCAATTTCATAAATAATAACTGTTACAACATACAGTGGATAAGTATAATAGCTAGAAATAATAGCGGTACTTGAGTAAAAGTAACAAAAAGAATATATGTACATTCAAGGACTAACCTCGATATATCTAAAAGATAATTGCGACGTAAGTGCAATAATTAGCTGCTCCAATTAGAAATGCCACGGAATTAAAGTAAATGGTTTAGTTTTAAGAGCCGGTAAAAAATTAAGAACTGAGAAAAGTATAAATGAAAAAAACAGTTAGAAAAGCTGAAAGTTCCTATTGCTCTTCAGACACGACAGGAGCAAGCGGAAAAACACAACGGTAATTACCTTATGACAAACAACAGGTGAAGAAGAATAGTGCGGATTAACCGTATACGCCTAACCGTAGGTGAAAGTATTCGCACATCATTAATTAGAAGATGGACTTAAAGAATTGCATTTGTTTGGCTCGAGTTCGTACTTCGTACCAAAAAAGGAAGCGCCTCTTCAGGAACATTAAGATAAATACCATTAATCAACGGAGATTGGATGTTTAATAGTTGAACAATCACGATAACTCGACAATTACAGGAGTATGTTCGTTTTCTATTTACGAGGAAGAATAGTTTTATAAATGGAAGTCGCCAGAGGTAAAAGCGTTCTAACTGAAGATCTAAGAAAATTATGAAATCGTTTGCGATTTCTACCTATATACGAGGGGCGCCTCTTATGTTTCTACAAACAAATACTTATAATTAATGGCGTTACTATTTTCGTAAAATTTGACATTTGTTATTGTGAAAATAGTGGCAGCTTCGAAATTGACCGAGTAGTTTGTTTACAATGAACGTTTAAAAAAGAAAGAATGGAAATTTCACGTGAAGATTTTCGTTGGATGACTTTTTACGATGTTGATAAAGGTCTAATACAACAACAATACATACAATCGCCTCGATCAACCTTTGATAATAAAACACCATCAGAAAAAACTGTTCATAATGGAATTGCAGAACTACACCGTGGTCGTGCATCCTTCAGTAATGAATTGCGGGAAGGTCTACCAAAATCAATTGTTATTCCAAAACATATCGATGTTGTGCACAACAAGATTGCACAAGATCGACATGTGACATACAGCCAGATAGAGGCATTCTTAGGCATATTGAAAACTGCAATAGATTCGGTTTTGCACTAGCATTTAGCTGTGGGAAAGATCTGTTCCTGATGATAATTGGCGTAAACTTGGATATATTGGTGTCAACCGTAAACTAGGCAACAATCCTCTGTTTGGGTGTTCCAAGATAAGAACTGAATCCCACAAAAGTTGTTCGTTTTCGAAGACGTTCGAATTTTTCATTAAATTTGGAAGAAACTTTTAACTCATCAAAAGCAATAAATGGTTAAAATCTGAACGAATAATATGAAGTAGTTTTTTGACTAATAATTTGTTAAGCTACCTGAGTTGTTTCTGTATCCAGTAACATGCCTGGCATCGAATCTATGTACAAATTTATCGATGTCAGTTTCGTCCATTGTATACCAAGCACCCTGTTTTCCATGTCACAGAGTTTGGAAAGTCAACGGTGGGTTATCTAATTTTGTTAGCCTCCTATCCATAATATTCCACACATCTTCTCTGGGGAAAAGACCCGGAAATTCAGGACAAAAAGTTGACGCGGCACTCAAAAAAGTTCAATATAGAGCTTGTAATGTGAAGACGATCACTGTCTTGTCGAAACAAAGGGTCCTCCAGCGTTTGAAGAAAAGGAAGAACACAAGGCTATAGTACTTCCTAAGTATATCGTGGGATGGTTATATTGTACGGAACGCAAACCAAAGGAGATCTATTATCATAAATAATAGACCTCATACTATAACCTCCATAGGACGCTTTACATGTTTTCCGGCTGAAAACTCAATGTTGTACATTGTTCAACGTCTTCGTTTAACCTTCATGTGGGCATAATGCGTTCCTACACAGAATTTTAATTCATCGCTGAAGATGACATATTACCGCTCCATATTGTACTGAGAATTTAGTTAAATTTCTTAAACAAAATTGCACCGGCCTAGTTCTTAATCAATGATATAAAAAGCATAAATTGTAACAAATTATGTTTATAAATTTTGAGAAATATTTAACATAAAATCAAGATAATTACCTAGTGTTGTGTGTATGTGTGAGTGTAATTTCTTTTCGATGATGGTTCTTCCTATATCTCTTCTCTTAACTTCTATTTTCGATGCACCTTTAATTTCTATGGATTCTCCCCCTTCTTAGAATCTTTTTTCTCCGGTATGGTGAAGTTCTTTTGTTCACTGGTAGTTCTTCTTAAAACCTTTGTATTCCAAATATATTTATTGACTTATTTATCTTGTCAATTTTCTTCGTCGTTAACCAAACAAATTTTTCATTTCTTTTGGAAACCAGGACTACACTGCTTTATTTCTAATTCTAAATTATCCACGAAACGAAAACTTTAATTCACCTTGGCTCCAGTTCATCGAGATATATCGCTGTTATAGAAACCTGTATTGAATGTCGATGTATCCTTGGTTATTTCTAGTAAACTTTTATGAATTCGTATAATGTAAAAGTGTTGTATAATCTGTCAATGATAACAAGGCTTTTCTGTCTATTAACCGATGATTTTTATAATAATTAGTAATTTTATTTCTAGTGACATTTGTTTCTCCCATTAAACGTCTCTGGCTGGAGTTAAAATAAGCAGCTAACACCCGTAGGGTAATAAAATGCTCAAAAGGTGGTGGGCGTGATGTCGAAAAGGTATAAATGGAACCCCAAAATAAACCGTATGACAATTGAAGACCATAACCCCAACATTAACTGTAAATTTTGATATATTGAATTAAAATAAAAGATGAATTTTCTAATGGTAATTAACCTTTCGAGTATTACTATACTACTATATTCCATGAACATCTGTGCCAGGCTGAATGTTGTTGAGCTAAAAGGTCTAATTCTTCCATGAAAAGTACGAAGACATATTGGCCGGCCTGGTGCTTGAAACCATTTGTCATCAATAGATCTGATTGTTGGCAAATAGTCTCTAACAGTCAGCCGTCCTAGGCGGTTGTCTTAGTGTTTAGCTGTTCTTCCTTACCCTGACGTGTCTTTTCGGTGACGTTTTTGTCCTTCAGGCCCCCTCGATTAACTCATCGTACCATGATTCTGCGATTTGCGATTCCTACCAAGAAAGCGTGCTAGCAAATCAATAATTCTACCTTTTTCGAAATCTTTCACTTAACTATAATTTGCACGGCGTCTTACTCTACGCATTATAGCTAAGGAAAATATACGTCAAGCTAAACCAACGCACAAAAACTAATCGAAAAAGAATTCGCGACGAACACTTAAAAGACTAAATTAAAGATAACTTACAAGGGGACATCGCGTAATGTCCACCACGGATTTCGATCCGATTACGTGTGGATGTTCATTGAGACCTTACAAAAGAAACCTCCGAGCGTTTGTCCGATTGGGGCTTCGTTTTCGAGATATTAAATCCTAAAGAATGAAGAGCGCACGCCACACGAGTTAGTACAAGTAGTAGTAGTATAAAGTTCAACAAGCCACGATTGCCGAACGGACAAGGTGACAGACTGGAACGTTGGAGATTCTGGATTCCATTCTTATTGACTTCAATTTTTTTAATATTTTTATGTCTGTTCTATGTATCTATATGTTTTAATTTTGCGAAGCCCCGAGATCACATTGTTTTGAGGCTTACTTTGGGGTTTGCACCAGCGAAAGCCACAGCTTTTGCTTTATAGTTTAGAGGAATATATTTCTTCATTGACAATGAGGGTGACTTCTTCTCATACTCATTTGGGTCGAATTAAATTAATTAAATATCTTCTTTCGATTCCCTCGTACACTAGAAGTATTTTTGCAAAATAAGAGGAAATATTGTACTTCGTTATATATTTCTCCCTTTTTTGCTATTCACATAAACGATACAAATTACGTCCTCCTATTCCCTTTGAAAACCATCATCTTCGGGTAGGATCAAATTTTCATCAGTGACTTTTCCCATGACACGTACTGCACCAGAAATATCTCCCCGAGCGTCGCTAACATTCCATGGTTTTCAAACATGATCTTCACGAATTTGTGGGATTGCGTGAAATTCCGCTTGAAATCTCGTCAAAAGGCGGAGTTTCATCACCATATTTTCGCTCGAGATCGATTTTAACGTAATAAATATCACGAAAAGCATATGCAAACTGACTGGAATATAACAATGAGGAGCTAAACAGACCTAAAGTGGGAGAGATTCCCAAAAACAGTCGGGAAGTAAATAAATAAAAGGGAATACGTGTCGATCAGAATAGGGACACGAGAATTTTCAACGTACATCGCATTGCTTTTTTATCCTTCGAATGGAAGTTTATTGAACAATGTAAAGATTATTTAAATTGTTTTTGGCTATTGAATTCGAACCACTTATGTTTGTGATGAGGGAAACATTCTTTTGTCGCCTTTCTATCCTTGGATGAAAGTTTCTGAAACGAAGCAAAAATTGTTTTCGATTGTTTTTAATTATTGAATCTAAAAAAATTGAATTCAATAAAAATCGAAACCAGAACCTCCAGCGTTCCAGTACGTCACCTTGTCTCTTCGGCAATCACCGCTTGTTCAACTCTGTTCACGCGATTGACACGTGTGGCGTGCGCCCTTCATTCATTGGAACTTAATACTTCGGAAACGAAGCCCCAATCGACTAAACGCTCGGAGCGTTTTTTTCGTGAACTCTCAAAGAACACTCACACGTAATATAATAATAATAATAATAATAATATTTTATTTCGTGCCCAACAGTACAAAACCACAACGGACACATACAATCAAGCTAAATACACTAAGCAAAGAACAATATACAACAATTGAACGAAGAGATACACCCGTCCTCATATTAAAGTATTTCTATAACTATACATAGGTACATACATATATGTGCTACTTATATACATATATACGTAATATTAAACTAACTCCCCACAAAAAATGTCTTTATATAACATATCACCACAACGACACAGACGTGTTATGGGCGCTGGGTACATGACGTTTGTTCTTATAGAATCCAAGTAAAATGAACATATATTTCGCGACTTTTTGGCAGGCACATAAAAAGGTACGCAAGAAAGCAACTCAGGACAGTCAATGCTGTTGTTAATGAGTCTGTAAAGAAACACCGCACTAGTGCGCTGATAGCGCATATGAAGTGATGACAATTCGTGTGACAGAAGCAGTTGTGCATGATCGTAGTTCCTCCTCGGATAGTCACCAGTCTCCTTGAATGTTAAAAATTTTAAGAAACGTCGCTGCACTCGCTCAAGTCGAAGTTGGTGAGATGTATAGTGAGGATACCATATGATCGCTGCATATTCTAACTTACTTCGAACTAATCCATAATAAAGAGTTCTAATAGCAGCGCAATCAGTAAATGTTCGTGTGTTACGAATTTGATCGAAATCCGTGATGGACATTACGCGGTGTTCCCTTGTTAGACTACGACTACTTCATGAAACATTGCTTTCTTCAGGAGGTGCAAGTTTTATGTTAGGAAATATACTGACTTTCATATAAATCGTAACACATGAAAGTTGTTCATCGATTTTAATAAAAGTTTCAGAAAATTCATATTACAAATAAATGATTAAAATTTCAATAAAAATTACCTATCGATTGTTAGTTTTTACTAGTAACATTAACTTTTATGATATAAAACAATTGGTAGTGTGAAAACTGTCAATTTTGGTATTTGTTTAACCACTAGTGCCTTCTGAACATTTAATAAAAAGTTCGTCAGCTTGCAAATTATTGGCAATTAAATGATTTTGAACGTGACCGTATTATCGGCATCAGAGAGCTCGTACTACATGTTAATTGTGATGTTACAACGGTGGTGAAAAGTGGTTTCAGATGGTTCGAAAACCGGGGAGATACAGATCGTGAAGAACGTCGTTTAAGACTTTTGGCAACGAGAGACAGATTTTCCAAAACCCGGTCAACTGCAATATACTGGCTGGGTGGTATAGGACGCAGAATGTCAATGCCGTTTTTCTAACGCCCGATAAAATCTGATGGACTGTATTCGTGTCGTCCATTTTTCTATCTTCCTCTTACCCTACTTCACCGTGTCAGCAGACTAGAATGGAACAACGAAAAAGCGAACTGGGCACAAGAAAGTCATCAAATTGTGTTCAGTGACGAGTCTCGTGTGTTTCTACGACGGTCGTAGGAGGGTCAGGCGGTTGCGTGAAGAACGCAGAAATCCAGCTACTTTTGTGGAACGCAACGCAGCCCTCACACAAGGAATACCTAATTATATGGGGTGCAATATCTTACGGTAACAAATCACCCTTGGTCTTGATTGACGGAAAATTAAACGAAGTAGGTTATATTACCAATATGCTGAAGTCTGTTTAACTGTCATATCTTCCAGGATTGGAAAATCCCATTTTTCAACAAGATAATGCGCGCCCCCATATGGCAAAAGCTACAATACGCTTATTGGAAGAAGTAACATTGCCATCCTCCCATGGCCTATTCGATTGCCTGATTTTTCACCCATTGAGCATATATGGGATGTGACCCGTAAACGGTTCAATGATTTACCACACTCTCCAGACGGTTTTCACCATCTTCGGCTGCAGATTCAGGAAGTTTGGAATGATATACCACAGACTGATATTGAATAATTTATTAACGGCATGCCACGTCAACTAAATGAGTAGATAGCAAATCGTTTGTTTGTAGTGCTAAATTACATGATTTATAAAAAATTCAACAAAACCGTTCAACTAATTCTAGGTGTTGCGATTTTTATAGTCAGTATATGTATATAATCTGGAACACAGAGGTAATGCCGCAGCAATGGAATAGAGTTGTCATAATACCGCTATTAAAGAAAGGAGGCCGGACCGAGTGCAGCCACTATAGGGGAATAGGGTTATTAGACACCGTATACAAAGTCCTGGCCTAAGAGACGCCTGGAAACATTCATAGAGCCTGCTCTCGGAGAGTACCAGGCTCGTTTCCGGAAAAACAGATCAACAACGGATCAACTTTTCACGCTGAAACAATTCCTCATAGGAATGTATGAATATGAAATTCCGACTTACGTGCTATTTATCGGCTTTAAAGCAACATACGATTCCGTCAACAAGGGAGACTTTTCGACGCACTGAGAATACTGAATGTTCCGGACAAACTAATCGCACTCGCAAAGATGACAATACAGAACACAATATTCGCAGTTAAAGTAAACGGAAAGACATCAGAGCGTTTCAAAGTGAAGAACGGGGTAAGACAAAGAGACCCACTTTCTACACTGCTATTCAACGCAGTGTTGAAAGTGATAATTAGGAACAGCAACATAAACAGAAACGGAACACTCTTCAATAAGAGTCACCAGTGTCTTGCATATGCTGACGACATATTGCTGCTGACCAGAAATAAGAAACTCCTAGAGGAACTAACAAAAACCTAATAACTGCAACAAGTAGAATGGGACTAGAGATTAGTGAGAGCAAAACTAAATATATGGAACTAAAGAACAAAAATAGGTTAAACGGAAAACAGAAACTAAGTGTCCAAACTGGAGGAAAAGAGTTATACGAATTTGAGGACGTGGAAGAATATATGTACCTAAGAACTCTGATAGACAACAAATGCAAAGAGGAAACTGAAATAAACTTAAGGATAGCTAAGAGCAACAGGTGCCCGGGGCGAACCTCAAACATATTAACATCCAAGAATATATCAACGAGAACGAAATTACAACTGTATAAGACTGTCTTGGGACCGACATTGCTATATGGCTGCGAAACATGGTCGTTGACAAAAAAAATAAAGTTAGAGATATGGGAGAGAAAAATACTTCGAAGGGTCTTCGGAGGGAAGAAGGGGACGCCATGTGGAAGAGATGCACTAATGATGAGATCTATGTACTATACAACGAACCATGTATAACACAAGTAACTAAGGCCCGGAGAATGTAATGGACGGGTCATATGGAAAGAATGCAGGAGGACAGAACAGTGAAACATATAGGATGGAGAGACCCAGAAGGAAAGAGAAGAAGGGAAAGGCCGAGGAAAAAATGGAGAGAAGCAGTGAGCGAAGACTTGGCAGAGAAAGGATCCGCGAGCTGGAGAATAATTGCAAGTGACAGGGAAAAATGGAAACATTTTACAAAGCAATGGGCCTAAAAGGCCTGTGACGCTGCTATATACATGTATGTATATGTATATGTATGTATGTTCCCAGGCTTTGCACCCCATAAAATTATCGTCATATTTTATATGCTTCAAACTTCAAACCAAATTGTATTTAAATATATGAGGTGTACCACCTCCTGCTTAACTTCTTGAAAGAAAAAGAACGATTTTAATTTTAACACTTCCATGTGAAGCCTTCGCTGTCACTTTATAACCTTGTTAATTGTTACACAATTTGACGACGGGAAAACAAAAAAACAAGAAAACTGTATCTAAGCAAATCTCGTTAAAAGAAACAGCTCACTCACCTTTCATTTTTATTGCTCAAAATTCAATGGTCTAAAATGCATAGGTTTCTAAACATATGCAAATATTTCAGTGCTTAAAATAGATTTTTACAATGGAGTTCAACGACACGTTAGTCTTCCACTCGCATTTTCACATTTTTTCAGTTCTTGTAAGTTGACTCAACAACTTCTTGGTACGGATCATACGCACCGCAGGTATTCTGAACATATGCATAGCTAGAAGGTATTAACATTCCAATTCTCCGTCATATATTATCTCATTTACATCACATTATAACTTTGAAAATAACACAGTTATTTTTTCTTTTAAACATTTTATTGGTACATTTTATAATTTATTCTTTAAATGGTACAATATGCGGAAAATACGTTATATAAATTGAAATAAACAAGAATTACTTGTGCTGTAGATCGTATATGCACACGTAGGAAGTTACACATACATACATAATATTTTTAAAGATTAATGAGTCTGAATAGATACTGCTTCTGAAATCAATGGGCAATTTCTAACATATTCAACGGTGTATTACCAACATTAATTACATCTTTCACTTGTACGGCGCCATATGGCAAAACTTGTAAAATAAATATTAGCAAATCGTTATGTAATCTAACAAGTGCTATAACATTGCCTAATACAACAACTAGAACAAATAAAGCTAGTTAGTTAAACGACGTTCAAGGATGTCTAATCTTGGTTCCTGTAACTTAGATGCCATGACTAAATAAATAATACCGTTTTTTAAGAACAAATAAATACATTATTGGGATGGAATTTTTCACATGTAGACTTTCACGGTCGTTATCTAACGTAGAAATGTCTTCTGCGTTTTGTCGAAGTTGTGGTAAAATAGTTTTGCTGAATACATTCCATCAAAATGAACTTGTTTTAGTTACAAATAGGTACTCAAAAACAACTCATGCAAACAACGAAACATATACGAGGGACGCGTCTTATGTCTTTATAAATGACCACCTCGTAGCGATATTGAGATGTGTCATTATTAGAGTTTGTTAAAAAGGTGGATAACGTGTTATCATTAAGTAGGTTAAATCGGACTGACGCTGTCACTACTCCGAATTTTATTATATCAATGACCACGTATCATTGAATAATAAAATTCGGAGGACTGACAGCGTCAGTCCGACTTCCACTACTTAATGATAACACCACCTTTTAACAAACTCTAGTCATTACTAGTTTCGCTAAATTTGACATATGTTAGTGTGAAAACAGTAGCAGCTTCGAAATTGAACGAGTGGTTTTGTTTATAGCAAAATTTTGAAAGAATGGAAATTTCACGGTAAGGTTTTCTTTGGATGATTTTTACGATTTTAGTAAAGGCCACAACTTAACATCAATGCATAGAAGCACTTCGTTCAACTTTCGGTAATGAAACAAAATCAAAGAAGACTGTTCACAATTGGTTTTGCAGAAAAAGATCTGTTCTTGATGGATGCCGTATAATTTGACCGAAACTCCAAAAGAGACTCGTGTTAACTGGTGTAAGGAAAGGCTAAAAAGTTCCACCAAGCAACTGGAAAATGTGTATACAACATCGTAACAGATGATGAAACTTGGATATATTGGTATGAATCTGAAACTAAGCAACAATTCACTGTTTGGATGTTCCAATAGGAACTAATCCCACAAAAGTTATTCGTTCATAAAGCACCTCCAAGAAAATGATCGCTTGGTTCTTCGGTTGTACTGGACATGTCGCAAACAGTCCTTTAGAAGATCGAAAAACAGATAATACTGAATGCTATACAGCAGTTTGTTTGCCAGAAATCATCGACGTAATCAGGAGAAACAACCGAAAACATCGGATTATTCTGCATCATGTAAATTACCAGCTCTCACAGAGCACGTCAAACAATTGATTATTTGGACAAGAAAAACATCAAGTTGTAGTCTTATTACGTGTGTTCACATGATTTATCGCCTAACGATTTCTTTCTGTTGCCGAATGTCCATCAAAAAACGGCAATTTTCAGCATTTCAAGAAGCTGCCGATGCCTTCAACTATGTTTGTGAGATATTAGCTTCAGAGTGGAAAACATGTTTCGAAAGGCGAATATTTTGAAAACAGTTCATTCCAAAAATTGAAGGGCGTCCCTCATATCAGTTCCTAGTTGCTAACATGATAAGACATTCTTTTTCATAATCGCAAGTGTTATTTCTGTTGGGTGTTGAACCAGCAGAGTGAAGTTAATTTGCTTCCATTCAGACTTTTGTCCATATATTTCTATATTGAATCAGTTCTTTTATGGTTTACCATGAAAGTCTTTCTCTCTATCTTTAATCTTAGTCCATCGTTCCATGTTTTCCTTGACACGCCTCTTGTATTTCTAACTTGCTTTTCTATTTAATAGATTCTTTTGTGAGGCTTTCGTCTTTGATTTGGCATAAAATATCCAAGTCATCTTAACTGGCCCTAAGTGCTAAATACTTAGCAAAATCTTTGATACTTTATTCTATCTCTTCCGGTTTTGTCTTGAATTCTTTGTACAAATATAATTTCTATTGCATTTATTTTTATACCTATTTATTACTACCTACATTTCATTTTATATATTTTTTTTTCATGCAACTGGCATGGGCGTAACTAGGAGGGACAGCCAGCCTTTTCATTGGGAATTTTGGAGTAGTGACGTGGGTGGCAATGGAAATTTTCCCATGACATTGAAAATGATGAGAACATAGCCTCGAAACGTCTATCATAGTTTTAACTTTGGACTTTTAAGAATAAATTGACTGTTCACTCTGAAATTGTTTCTTGCATATATATGTATATATATATATATTGTGACTTATGTCTGCTTATACAACAATTTAGTTAGAAATTTACCGTATTAGCCATGTATACCAACAAACATCTTATTCTTCCCTTAAGGGTTTGTCATATTGTATCAATCGTTTCAGTTATTTACTGTGCTTACGCTTCAATCTGATGATAGGCTAATCACTGCTGTTTTCCACATATAATATACCAACATTGGTCACTAGACCATATACAGGAATAGGTATGAAAGTTTGTAAAGATTTTGAAACCCTATTTGAGTACGAAGTATTATTCTTAGAATAAACATTAGAACTTGTAATATATTACTCAGCTTAATTTCTCTTTTTTGTATATACAGGATGTTACTAGTGGCTATATTCCAATCAATGTATTATTACTTTTATTAAACTGGACGTTGGTTGAATGTTCTGTGCTTCCCTTCATACCTCCCACGACTGCGTCGTAAATTAGTGGTTATATCTGCAGCAAACTCTCTTGGTCTTATCGTTGCTAGGTAAAAGGTAGGTTTCCGGATGTTAAGAGTTCAAGTAGCGCCCATTCATTTCATTACGATATTGGAGATACACTCAGCCCGTTTCCACTGTTAGCTGGCTGGCCGTGGGGGAACCGAATTTGTGGAATCTGGAACTACTAGTGAGGAGGATGTAACAGAATTCAGTATCACTAGCGATATACGGCCAATGTCCAAAACTAACAAAATACGACGAGCATTGTACAACTATAACGCCCTGCACAATGAACATCACACACTGAACGCCTGCACAAAACACACCAAAACACTGTTGATACTGACCTCTCACCATAAAGACCGTGTATTTACACCAATTCTAAATCGAAAATTCATGATGTATGGAGCGTGTCGTAACGGTTAAATGACCCTGCACTAAATCTGAATTTAATTCAATAGGTCCTACAATTTGGAATTTGGAACAACTCGTCCAACTGCATTCATAATTCTTTTTCTATTTTTATAAATATATATACTTTCGTAGCTATGTACTTCCCTATTATTTTCTATCGCCCCAATTAATTTCAAACTTTCTATTGGCACAACGTGTTGTTTGTCTAAAATATGTCGGACCACACGCAATATTTTCCTTGTATCGTATTAGGATTGATCGCTTTCATATATACCCGACGTAACTAATTAACTGATTTATATGCGACTTATAAATTTCATTGCCAGGAAACTTTAGGAAGAGCCTTATTTTATATATGGATATGGTACTAACTCTGTCGGGTCGGATTTAGAGGTTGCGGTTTCTCCGTTTGTTTTCTAACAAATTTCCAGGGTATGCTGCATTTCCGCGAGCGGTATCCCTTCCGCCGATTTTAATTCTGTATTCTGCTGTATTGGCCGACATTTCAATCACTTGTAAGTGAAGGGATGGCAAGCCGACTAGCTGAAAATCTGAAAATTTGTCTTTTCATATTTTATGGAATCTACATACGGTGAGGACTCGCTAATCCGAACCCTCAGAAATCCGAACTCCTTAATCCGAAAAATAGTTTAACCTATGTATTGTGGCGACTAAACGAGCGCATAAAACGCTAACGCCTAGCCAAAAATCGCGACATTTAGAAGCAATTAAACAGTGGTGCAAGTGGAAAATCGTTGGCTGTAAAGTATGGCGTTGGTGCGGCAACAATTTCGAACATTAAAAGCAATAAGGATAAAATAGTGTGGTATGTAGTTTATTTGTTCATTAACAAATTCTAGTTATCGTCGCAATTAAATTTCGCATAGGCACATTGGGCATTGTATTTCGCCACAAAAACGTAAAAACTCACGCAATTCCGATTACCCCCTAATGGAAACAGAACTTTATAGATGGTTCTTGTCACAAAGAGAAAGGCACCCGAACGTAACCAGCACTGTTCTAAGGGAAAAGGCTATACAGATTTATGCCAGACATTACAATGATAACAAGTTATTGCAAGTAAGGGGTGGCTTAACTGATTTAAAGAAAGGCATGGCATTTGCAGATTAAAAGTTTGTGGGAAAAAGCTGTCAAGCCATCCTGCATTGGTTCAGCCTTTTCTGAAAAAATTTACGGAAAAAGTGAACGAGTTTAAGCTATTATCTAACCAGATATATAATGCTGACGAATCAGCATTAGTTTAGAAGCTGCTACCAGCTCATACATTAGTACACGTCAAGGAAACCTCAGCGCCAGGGCGAAAAAGCTCCAAAGAGCGAGTAACTTTTCTCGCTTGTGCCAATGGCGATAGTACTCATAAACGACAACTGATGGTTATTGGTAACGCTAAAAATCCTAGAGCTTTTAAAAACGCTAATATTCCAGTTGCGTACCATTCAACAAAGAATACATGGATGACATCCGCATTATTCGTTGAATGGTTTCATACATCTTTTGTCAAACAAGTAAGAATATTTCAAAAAGAGAACAATCTTAATGGGAAGGCGCTGTTATTAATCGACAATGCTCCCAGTCACGTTTCAGAGGCCCAGTTTAGAAGCGATGATAGTGAAATTGAAACAATGTTTTTGCCGCCTAATTGCACCCCGTTACTTCCGCCAATGGATCAAAATGCCATACGGTTAACAAAACTTTATTATCGAAAAAGTCTTTTGCTCCACATTCTGGCTGACGAGGACGACATTTCAAATGCACTTAAAAATATTAATTTGAAGGATGCAGTCTTTCCTCTCTCTCGTTTTTGGGGGAACGTGTCAACTGATGCAATAAATAACTGCTAGAAAGAAATATTTTCTTATTCGCCTGTTAATGCTTCCGCGGCAACATCATCTGAAGATGACTCAGATGATGATTTTCCATTAACTGCAGTGAAGGATAAACTGCTTTCTGAAGACAATCAGCAAGAACTTACTGAAATCAGAAATATGTGGCAACAAATTTCGTTATCGATAATCATCAGTAGAGGGCGGATTATATGCAAAAAAGTGGAAATATGCGCATAAATATGCAGATATTTTGGCCTAAATATGCACTTTCTTATGAAAAATATGCAGATAAAAGAATAGGAGTAATGCTAGAAAATATAATACTATAGAAGAAGAAATATTGTATTATGTTTACTACAAGTTTATTTATAACATTTTACAACATAATTAACTATGAAAACAATTTACAATTACATATTTCTCTTCTAAGTTTTCAATAGAAAAATTGTGGCGCTTGTCTGATAACATGTATTTATATATTGAAAAGGTTCGTTCTACGTCCACGCTTGTTATAGGAGCATTTTTCAAATTAGAAATATCCTCTATTGTCAACTCTTTTTCTTTTCTATTGACTCACCACACAAGATTTTAGCAATATTCTTTAGCTTTTTAAAACCCTCATTTTTTCTATTACACTTTTCAAAATTTTTCATACACGGATTTTCCCACCCTTCCTTTAACATCAAAACATAATTTTTCAAATTTGTTTATTATTTCAACGCTCTCAATTAGCGACATAAATTGTTTTTCCAATTGCAATATAGAAGTGGAAATAAAACTGTAGTTGGCTTTAATAAACGCCAACTGTTGACGTATTTCTTTACTCGAATACATCTTTTGGGCGTCTAGCACGGATTGCGTATCGCTATCAAGATCCATAATAATTGTCTTTATTTCTTCATAATGATTTGCATGAAAAATAGCAGCTTCCAACCACGTTCCCCATCGTGTGACTACTGGTTGAGGAGGAAGCGGAATACCGGGTAGATGTTGTTTGTAAAACTGAACTCTTAATGGAGCCTTTAAAAACACTTTCTTAACACTACTAATTAAAGTATTTACCAAGGGAAGATGGTTTCTTACTTCTTCTGCAACACGATTTAGTCCGGGCGTCAAGCAAGTTGTGTGAATTAAATTTGGGTAAAAGATTTTCAAGTTGCAAGCTGCTTTCACCATGTATGGTGCGGCATCCGTTTAAAACAATAGAATTTTTCTATTGGAATCGATTCCGGTAAGAAAAAGGTTGCCAGTTCTTCCTGTATAAACCTTGTTATTGTCAAATTATTTGCCTTTTCCAACTGTTTGGATGAAATTAAATAAGATTTTACTGGAACCGATACGTTAAGGATACCTATCATTAAATGAACTATGTATCGGCCCACACTATCAGTAGTTTCATCTGCGCATATGTAAAGGTAATTGTTTGACACAGCCTTCTTAATGCTACTCAATGTTTCTGCATAGATACGGTGATTATCATTTTTCTTAAGGTGCTCTCGTCGGGAATATTATATTTGCTGGTGTACTTTTGCAAAAATAACTTGACATTTAAATTGTTTATTTTATATAGTGGAATATCTGCCGACACAACCATTAAGCACAAATCTTCATTAAATTGTTCTTGTTCCGATTTTTTGGAGGTTGATGGCACACATTGCGGTAATGTTTGCTGACCCTTCTTCGTCAATTTCATCTTTGATAGTTTTGCAGCATGAGATGGAGTTTTAATATGCTGGTTGACTTGGAACTTTCTCCCACTTGTAATCTGCATAAAAGATATCCCAGCATCAATTGTTTTCTTATAAAATAAGTGTTAGTAAAAGATAAAGGAGTAATAAAAAACTAATGTGTAAAAACTTTGCGAAGCAATCGGAATAAACGACATTTAATAAAATAACCAACACAACGCTTCGACAAATAATTTTATTTTAAAATGATTTTTATTTAAAAATCATGAGCAGAATACGGAATATCAGATATTCCGTATTGTGCTGATGATATGCGCAAAATACGCATGAAATATACATCTCATTTTACTCATTTTAAAATAAAATTATTTGTCGAAGTGTTGTATTGGTGATTTTGTTAAACATCGTTTAAAAACTATAGATCAATAAGAGGAAATAAACTTAAATTTTACTTACAATCTTGCTGCATGCTATGCAAAATACTTTTTCTCCATCCATACGCAATTCTGAATAAGGTGCAATCCATCCAGGCACAGTCGCTATTTTCGGCATTTTTGCTATTATCATTAATAACAACCCACAAGTTTACACTTCGAAAAACCAACGTAAAATGACGTTTAAAATAAATAAGATTGCTTTCGAATATGAGAATAAATTTCTCCGAATAACAAAGAAACACCTATGCGCCTAATTTTCTGGTAAAATGTATTTTTGTATTTATTTAGAAGTTTCAGGGAATTAGCTTTTCCTTGAATTCTGTTCCGGTCTAGATGTATGGGAACAGCATTAATAAATTTTTGGAAGCGCTTATCGGAAAAGTATCGAGAAGAGGCTTCATAGCATGCTATTTTTAATTTAAAAAGGGCTGTTTAACTCTTTGTTTGTTACAACCACGACACATTTTTAGTAATGTCTATCCTATAATAAATTACATCCAATAAATAAATAAAACTCGGATACTTCAAATATGCTGAATTACTACAAAATATGCAAATAATATACAAAATGCATATATTATGCAAATATGCAGATTTATGCAAACTGCATATTATGCGGCCTTCAATCATCAGCATTACGGAACTGAACTGAACGAATGGATTGATAGAGATGACGACCTTTTATCTCTGCATAGCGACGATAGTGTTTCAAATGATAAAACAGTTATAAATGAACCAAAAGTGAAACATAAAGAGACAATCAGCAGTTTCAACACTTGTATAAAATGGGCTGAAGAAAATGGAACCGAATTAGGAACACTGCAAACACTTAGGCTGATGCGATAACGAGCAATGGAAGCTAAACAATTGAAATGTCGACAAGCAAAAATTAGAAACATTTTTCACTAAATTATTTAATGTTTTACAATCTTTTTTCCTGTCAGTGATGCTTCAAGATGTTATGATGTGAACTACAACTTATGCATAATGTAGTAATGTACTTTATTTTTGTTGAAAATCTATTTATGTATTTTTTTTTATTTTGATAGATGCAAGAAATGTTTAACAGTCTAAAACGCAATTTTTAAATTATTTTAATGATGATCCAGTAATTTCCAAATTTCGAAATTTCGATAATCCAAATCCGTTCATGTTGTAATTAATTCGGATTAGCGAGTTCCCACTGTATTAGGAAAATTCAATCTTCAATTTTTATCTAAAAATTGCTAAAAGTGTGGGATTTTTATATAAGCTTCTTGGGAATAAAATTGATTGTCCGAATTTATTATGGCAAATAAACTTCAGAATTGCTCGTGAATATTCGCGGCAAACGCACACTTTCTACTGTTTTTCGCCTATGCAAGTATTTGGTTAGATCACCAGTATCAATAATGTGCTTAAATTTGAATATTAGTACCGTTTCTAACATAATGAATAATTGTAGTATTCATCCCACCAAACAAGCGGGGCATAAGTAATTGTAGGTATCACCGCTATGCTGTATAATCAAAATACCAACTTAGGTTTCCATTACTATGTACTTCTTACTGCTCTTATACATGTCCACAAAACCCATGTGGCTTTAGCAATGATGTTCTTATTACCGCCTTGGAAAAAGATTTTCCTTTGTTCTACTGAAACACCTGTACCCATATTTTAATTTCCCAAGCAAATCAAGACTCGTAATACATATCAACAAAAAGACTAAATTACTAAACATGCACAACAAAACCTCAAAAATGCTCTAAATCAAATGTATTTACAAGTCGCAGACATGAACCGAGGTGACAAATCGATACGGTATATAGATTATAACTAACGATTGAGAACGGCAACACGCATTGACGTAAGTAGGTGTTTGATTGAGATAACGGTAGGATTTTGCAAAGACGTTATTCACAGATAGCCGTTAGATTCTTTTACATGGTATTTTGATGCAAAAACATCCTTTCATTTTATTTTCATGGCGATATCAAAAGAAAACGGCTAAATCCCCGCAGCAGTCTGCGGCAAAACATTTATCCAGTTATAGGCGAATTCTCTTTTAATTAGATTTCTAAAGTTGAAAGTAACACCTAACATCTACACATTCTACACTACATCTCACTTTTAGAACGTATAGTTTACGACGATCTCCAATGAAAAACTACATCTAATTTGCATATTTTTTAACTTTCCATATTTAAACGAGTAACCTTGAACATGTATGTAAACTTGGTTATTTAATATTCACGTATCACGTCGATAAGTATGAGGTATGAAATGCATAACTCTGGATATAATCGTTGTTATCGCAGAAACAGGTGTAACGAAGAAGAAAGTTGCGAAAATAAAACATTATGGATACATTTGTTTTGCGTGTGTTACTTGCTTATGTTTACCTATAAAAATGATGCAAATTATGAATGCTTTAACCGTAATTCATGTATTTGATTGTGATAAAAATAACTACTAAGTTATAATTTATAATTATTTATTTCCGTAGTTTTAGTAACAAGAGCACCGTAATTTAGATAACAAATTATGGTTGCTTTTCAGGAAGGCATTTTACGTAGTAGAACTACTTTGTTATTGTAATATAGCACAATACATTTTCACACCTTTTATCTGTTCTACTTCTTCTTCTTTTTCTTCTCCTTCTGCTTCTTTTTCTTCTTCTTCTTCTTTTTCTCCTTCTTCTTCTGCTCACTGACTCAAAGTCTGCCCCTAACGAACGTTTGAAGTTCTATTTAATTCTTTTCCAAAATCCATTTCTTCCAACCCTTTCAGTCACTCGCCAGCCCATTTATTTATTTATTCATCTCCTGCCCCCTCCTGCACTAGTTCAATCCACACCTTTTAGGCCTCCTCATTTCCTTTTTCCATATCTTCTTGTTTCAAAATTTCTTTGAATGCGACCAAACCAGTTCAACTGCCTCTTACTACCAACCTCGTTTCTTCACTTGCTGTTGTTTTCGTTCACATTTCTTACCCCATCCTGTTTTATTCTACCTACTATTTTTCTCAATTGCTCCATTTCTGCCGCATTTACCCTACTCCCGTGTTTTTCACTTGTTGCCCATGTCTCGCTAGCATATTAATGTACTCTTACAATAGTATTCACATGGTTAATTGCCACTAAATAATCTATCATTAATTACAACTAAAATTATATCAAAATTCACAGTAAATGTTGGGTGGAGAGTCATGGACGTCCCATGTTCAAATGACATATTGGTTAATTTTGGGTTCTATTTATACTTTTCCAATAGGGGTGCTAGATTCTTTTTTAGACCAGAGACGTTTAATGGGAGAAGGAAATGTAACTAAAAATAAAAATATCAATCATTATAAAAAGCATCGATTAAAAGATAGAAGGCAATGCAAACATTCAAACACATACATTCAACCTTACAAGAAGTCCAAATTAAAAGAACCTCATTGCCGAGTGAGTGTCCATCTCAAGGACAATCTAGGCCACTGTGATAACGTCACGCCTGTGATAAATTGCGCTATGCATGGAAAAATAGTAAACATCTGGTTACCTAGACAACAGTCGAAATGTAGTGATCTTTGGATGGGGGAAGCGTCCTGGTTTTGGAAAAAATGAATGAATGTTTGGTTGACGACCGAAAAGCAACAACACGCAAAATCATCGAAATACGATTTTACTAACAAAGTTAAAATTAAATTGAAATAGAAATTTCAACTATATTTAAAACCAAACGTTTTTAAAAGAAATAGCTATTAAATAAACAGAGCTTCACTTCACCGAAGAAAGAAGTAAGAGGGGATCGATAGCAAGAAATTCATCGAACAGAAGAACTTACACACACACAACACAATTAGGTAACTACTTCCAATCTATGTCAATACAATTTGTTATAATTCATGTCTTTTATGATATCGTTAATTAAGAACTAAGCCGGTGCAATCTTGTTTATTACATTATCTAAATTGTCAGTACAATATACATATATATACATATATTCTCTTAGCTAGAATTTTCAGTTTATTTCTTTCTGGCCGAATACCCTATTATCGAATAATTCCTCTCTCAGTACTGTCATTCTATTCCAAAAACCTCTGTTGTCGTTTTCGTACCTGTTTTAGTTCTTTCCCGAACTCGTTTCAACCTTTTCTTGTAGCATCTCGGTTCATGACTAATCCTATTTTTCAATCTATGGTGTTCTATTTTATCTTGATTTCGTTTTAACTGTTTTTTCGGGCAGTTTTTTTTCTTTTTATTTGTTCCTGTTTTCCTTATTCCACCAACTGGTTCTCTTTTGTTGATTTTTAGGTTTATGTTTCCACAGATTTTATTGGCCGTGCTGTACATTATTTCCTTGAATTTATGTCATCCTTGTTCTAGGTTTCAATCTGGATTTCCGTATTTTGCAGTTTATTTTTGCTAACACTAATCTGTAATCAATCGTAAATCCTGAATATATACAACATAGCCGATTATACTTTAGCGTCTCTTCCTTCCTCTATGAATGTATGTTTGTCTCGTAATTTTCAACCCCATAGTGTTAGGTCATTTAGCTGACAGAATTCTATCATCCTCATTCTACTTTTGTTTATAGTTTCTTGCCCAATATCTCTCATATATCCCAATTCCTCTACCTATTCTTGAATTCCAGTCAGCAACTATTACTATCTTTCCATTTTTTCCTTTATCTGGTCTAGTAGTTCTTCCGTATACAATCCATCTATTTTTCATCTTCTTCATACAGTTGAATTATATATAACTCCCCTTCCATTTGTATCCTGATAAACATGAGTATAAAAGAAAGTGGTTACTCTTGCGTCAAGCTCACAATAACCGTCCCCACTTTTGCTCTTTTGTATTTCTCTACCCCCGAATAGGATATTGCACTGAGAATTTAGTTAATTTCTTAAACAAAATTGCACCAGCCTAGCTCTTAATTAATGATATACGTAAAAAGCATAAATTATAACAAATTGTAGTTATAAATTTTGAGAAATATTTAACATAAAATAAAGATAATTACCTAGTGTTGTGTGTGTGTGAGTGTAATTTCTTTTATTCGATGATGGTTCTTCCTATGTTTCCTCTCTTGAATTCCTTCTTCGATGCAGCTCTATTTTCAATGGATTCTTCCTTGATTTAAATTCTTTCTTCTCCGGTGTGGTGAGGTTCTTTTATTCACTGGTACTTGGTACGTTTAAAACCCTTTTGGTCCAAAATATATTTTAAACCTTTTTATTTACTTATCTATCTTGTCAATTTTCTTCGTCGTCAACCAAACAAACTTTTTATTTTTTCCGGAAACCGTTGCCTGCGAAACGAAAACTTTAATTCACCATGACTTCTTTACGGCGTAACGTTGTTATGGCAATTCATATTGTTGCTGTCCAAGTATCCTTGGTTATTTATATCCAGTGGTTATTAGGAATTCTTGTGAAAGTGTTGAATGTATGTGTTTGAATGTTTACAATGCTTTCTATCTTTTAATCGATGCGTTTTATAATAATTAATAATTTTATTTCTAGTTACATTTGTTTTCTCCCATTAAACGTCTCTGGCTGGAGTTAAAATAAGAAGCTAACACCCGTAGGGTAATGAAATGCTCAAAAGTGCGTGGTATCAAGAAAGCATAAATAGAACCCAAAAATAAACCGAATGTCATTTGAACATAAACATCCATAACTCCAATATTTACTGTGAATTTAGTATATATTGAATTGTAATAATGATAAATTTTCTAATGGTAATTAACCATTTGAGTATTACTATACTACAATATACTATATTTTTCTGAAATTTTGGTTTTTGCATTTCTTTTTTGTAAGGTTCATTAATTTCCAGTACTTATCTTACTCTTCCTTACTCATCTCTTGCTGTTAACATGTATTTAATCAGTTCCTTTCTTCCCTGTTGGATTTCTTTGGAGTAATTCCTATTTATGTAAATTCCAGTTCCTTTTAATCCCTTTACTAACTTTTAAAATTTTTTACTTTTTGTTCTGTTTCCATTTCTAGTAACACTGGTCTATTCTGGTTTATGTTTGGATTGATGTCCTCTTCGGTGTTAACTTCTACTTTTATATCAAGTATTTATTATCGTCTGCCGTATGGCTTGTATAACCAAATTTCTCTCTCCAATGTTTCTATCCTATTTCCTGGTAGATTCATTAATTCCTTTAGTTTAGTTATAACTTTACGTTTTCTTTCTTTACTTCTAATTTTTTTTTAATATTATCGAATTTTCCTTCCACTTTTATACTTCTGTTAACCATTTGCTCCAGCTTTACTAGAGTTACCTTTAAGTTTTGTTCCGTTCTGTTTTCCGTTCTTTAAATTCTCTCTGATGTGCAGTTTCAATTGCTCAGAGTTTACCTCTTATCGACTTAACCGACTTATCTGCTGAAACTATTTAATTCATTTTAACCACTTGTTATTGTTCTACTTAGAATTACTTCTGTTCCTAATCTTCTCCATTCACTGTTAATAACAAATACTTTTCTAAAGTTAGCGAACTTATACTCGTATGTATATCACTTGTTTGTAAGAGCATTGACCTTCGCTTTATTATTTATTTCGCGACCATAACCGGACTTACATGACATTTTTCCACTCTATGGCGTGGTTTAGTTAAGTTAACTTCTACTTAACTCCTTCAAAAACCATAAAAATTATTAATTAGACCTTTAAATACCTGACTAAACAAATTTATGCTACAATAAAATTAATGGTACTTATAAAATATTTCTGCTAAATATTAACGATGAAAAACTAATGCAAAAACGATACCGCTATGGAAATTGAAAATTTACATAAGAATATAAATCAAACGCAAAGGTTAACTAACAGTAGAATAAACAACAACCGGTTGATATACATAAATTCCAACAGGCTTTGAACAATTTATAATATTTTAAATCTAAATTTAAAAAGTTTAGCAAATGGAAATAAGATATCACTCAATCAATCTTAACTCATTAACTCATTAATCTGCGAAAGCAAAGTTTACAGATCTAAGCTATCGGTCTTTACACTCAGAAATGCATCTGCAAAATGTTTTAAAGGGAAATATGCTCAAATACTCAAACAGCTAGACTGCACTGAAGGTCGTACATTTGTCATATATTACTTGAAAACCATCTGTAGCCGTAAATAGAACTCTCTGGACTGGAATTTTCATTTAGCGATTTAGAAAAAAATAGAAAAACCTGTGGTTTGAAATTAACACAATTTCGTTGGCAATTTTTCTCATAGAGATGATAATTTACGAATCAACTAACTTAAACTGATAAAGAACTCTCCATGGAGCAACTGTGAGCTTTATTTCTTAGTACTACGAAAAGTATAAGTCGACGGTCTAGGGAATTTAAAAATGTCAAACTTCGAACTTTTGAACTTTGTCAGCCATAATTCAGGAGTAACACGTTCTTTCCATTGTGGCTTCTTTACTGAGAATGACAACATATTTGTCGAGAAATGTATTTCGATCTACCATTTGGTATAATATCAATAAAAACTATTTTACCGGAATTAATTAAGAAGTCGTTGTTAAAACCATGAATACAAACACAAGTAATGTGTACGAAAGCTTCAACATGACGATTGCTATTACTTAAAGAAAATTAACACCACCAGTAATCAAATTATACAGAAAAATATTTAACGATACTTTATTTCTCTACCAATCTAATATAAAAAGATATCGGTTATTAATCTGTTTGAGCAAAGTTTTAAGATAACGAAATGCTTAGTTTACACTGATGCTTCTCAGGCTCATTCTCAATAAGATCATCACTTAACTGAGGATATAAGAGACAACTATTCTATACCAAAGCAGTATCAACATCATAATCACGGTATATTGTTTTTATGAGTCGAGTTGCTCAATTTGCGACAATAGTACTACAACTATCTGAAACGACTGTACTAGAATAGCAACATTGCGCTATACGAATACAGATGGCTTCATACTGTACATTGAAACTATTATGTGTTATGTATTCGTATAGTACAATGTTCCTATTCTAGTACAGTCAGATAGTATTATTGGCGCAAATTGAGCAACTCGACTCATAACAATCTACAATTCGAAAAGCATCTCCTTTCTACTCCTTTCAATTAATCAGGCAAAGAAAGCATCCATATAAGCAGATTAAGTTACAAATGATATATTCTCTAATCGCTCTCTGTTAATTCTAAAATAGTTCATTTCTCTATAGGCAGGAAATAGAAACAATTTTATCGGCGCGTTTCTTTTGTGTAATGATTAAATTTGAGTAGAAATAAACTTTTCTGCCTATTAACTAATATGCTAAAAATATTACATTATTACTCATTACTAAATTAAGCTTCCTATCAGCTAATTGATGAATCATGTGTTTAATGCCATCAATTCAATCCATACTCTCGAGGGTATAAACCAATTTAAGTACATATATGTGACCTTCTCCGAGAAAAGGGACCTAGTGTGTCAAAAACCGGGTTTGGACTTAAGAGTGGATTCTAGTACCTAAAAGGGTGTAGAATAAGATGAAATGAGTTAGATTTCTGATAAAAATTTATTTACCGCATAAAAACGTACAAAACGAACTTGGGAAAATCGATAAAAATGAGAAATACATTAAAATTTTATTTTCTTTGATTTTTTGGTTTTAAATTGTTTTTTTTTTTTCGTCAGTCTTCGAATTTTTTGGAGTTTGGACTTTTTCGGTGTTTCGTGATCTGGTACTTCGATTTTCTTCTGTTTGACAATTTCAGTTTTTTCTTTTTTCGGCGCTTTGACTTCAGCTTTCTTTATCTCGTGATCCGTTGCTTCGATTTCTTTTTTCTTGCTGGCAGGTTCAGATTTATTTTTCGATTTTTTTTTCGCTTTGGGTTCACTCAGTTTAGGAGCTACAAAATCCCGTTTCTGTGAATCAGTACATAAGACCCTGACATTCTCATACAAATACCATTTGCGATCTAACGATAAACCGCTTGGTGCAATGAGCGGAGGTAATTCGTTTGATAGCTCAGCCGTTAATCGTAGATTAAATCTTTCTTCTTTCGAGTCCACAAGTTCTTTACATACAATTTCGTTTTTTTAAAGTCAAAGTGGTGGTACTTGGTAATACCTAAAATGCAAACGTTTACAAAGTTAATTGAAATGAATTTGAAAAATTAAAATCACAAAATCGCGACAGTTTACCTGGTAATCTTTTGTAAAATCCTTCGAAATGAGTATCCCATGTTCGCCACTCTACTTCCCTTCCATTCACAGCGTTGTTAAATTTATTACTGCTAGATCTATTGACCACATCTTCAAAATCTTGGTAATAATCTACATTTGAGCGACTATATTCTAATTTCATTAATCCGAAAGAGCGATTGGGACTGAACTTGGTGTGGCCAGTTAGGAGGAAATTTAATGATATCGATTCGTTTAAGCCAGAATCCACTCGCCAGGCCAAATAATGCATCATTGCATTATTTTTATTCTGTGCTACGCAGTTATCACAAAATAAAACTAAATTTTTAACGGCATTCTTCGTGAAGTAATCGTGAATTTGGCTAATGACAGCATTAGGTCCTTTTCCTATTTCGAACGCTTCGTCTAATAAATAGTTAGACCGAACGTTAGTGAATTCATTGTGAATACCAAAAATTGAAAATTTACGAGCTGCTTTGGAAATATGCCGTTCCGACTTGTTGTGGACTGGATGGATAAGATATATTTTGTGCATAGTCGAAACTCAGTAGTAGAATAAGCATAACTCATCTTGCAGCATTGTTGGTAGAATTCACGCTGGCGTTTCGCATGGTCAAGATGAGTAACAGCCATTCGTAATTTTGCTTCTTTTGTATCTGAATCAGATTCTTCCAAAACTCGTCTTAGCATTCTTTCGAACAACATGCTTCGGATTTTTCTCCGTACATCAAATCGATGTTTATCGACTCTTGTATATCTTCAACGGATTCCTACAATTCGGATATAATATTGGATTCGGAAACATCATGCAAAAAACTTTGATTTTCAGTTAGTCCCGAAGTATTAGCACCGACATTTTCAGATAACGTCATATCGATCTCATCATCGCCATAAACCGAACCTAGTCTTTTTAAATCAGCATCAAGACTGTCAGAAATATCCATTTTTATAAAAATTACTTCAAATTAACATCAGCTTATTAACAAAATTACAAAAGAACCAAAATTGCGAAACAACTTTTGAGATATTGATAACACTCGTTATACAGTTGGCACAAGACTGAAGCGTCACTTTATTCTTTTCCTTTCTTATAGTTATTTTTACAATGTATACAGAGCAGCAACAATAGCAAAGGTATTGTCACACTAAAAGCGAAAAACTACGTCACCACATAGGCATGACGTCACCAAAGTCGGCACCCAATCATAACTAACCATACCAAATCGCATCTCCCAACTGAAGGTGTGTTCAAAGTGATAATGCGTTATGAAACTTTAAATGCATTTTTCTCAAAACTTCATTTTCACACACTAGGTCCCTTTTCTCGGAGAAGGTCACATATGGCTAAAAGCAGCCAAGCCTGACAAAAACAGATAAGAAGCTGGCATCGGATACATACATCGGAAAGCGTTTGAAATAACCTGATTACGTAAAAAGAATTATGGCTTTATTAAGAGTTCGAAGGGCAACACATTAACAACTGGGACTTTCTTAGAAAACGTAACCAAAGTGATCCAATTTTCTAAAAATGGATAATTGGTTATAAAACATGAATAAAAATGATTGCAGTGTGATTATAATTGTAGGTAAGAAATTTTACCGCATAAGCAAACGATAAACTCAGATCTGTACACTCAACCACTAACCAAGCTGAACAAAGAAATTCCAAAACAACGATCAAAATGGGCACAACGTAAAAGTATTGTGTTCAATTATTATAATGCCAGGCCACACAAATGTTTGGTCACCCAACAAAAAATATTAGTCCTTGGTTATGAATTATTACCACCTCCATCCTTACATCCTCCACATGGTTCTAACCATGCAACATTGTCATTTATTCTGTTCTTTGCAAAACTTTTTGAATGACAAAAAATTCTACAGACAATGATAAGTCACACGCGACGCAGTGTAATTTCTGCCAATCAAATCCAGAAATTGTGTGAAAGTGGAATTCCGTTATAATTATAGTGTTAACTGAGAGATAACGAAGGCCGTTAATAAAAATGGGTAATATACATGTCAATTATCAAATTTACAGTGATAATATCGTCATTTATCTTTTATCTTCCACAATTAATTAGTTGCCAAACCACTTCATGAAACAAATGTCCATACAAACTCTTCCTTTAGTCAATAAATCTCAACTCCATACTAATCACTTATCGAAAAACGCCGTACAGTTCCCTTTTCTTTTCGTTTTTGCAAAAAGTTACTGATTGGATGATTAATAACGAGCACAATCACTATGCCTTGCTATCAGGAGAAAATATCTACAAAATAATATCTTTAACGTCAAAAAATACCGGTCATAAAAGTCAAATAAGTAAACGCAGATGTGCCGATAATCTAGCGGATTTTTACGTCCGACACGTTCATTATCTTATTACCGAACACTTTTATACACAGTGACCCAGGGACCTATTTCTCTACATAACCAATAGACCTTTTACTTGTGTACATCGTGTACCTTCATCGTTTATACCTTCTCTTTTCACTTTTTTTCGGCGATGAACACAATCCTTTCATCGAATCTAACAATAAATAAAAAGTAAATATATGTACATATTATAAGAATTGCTGACAATACCGACGATGGCGACGATGTCAGTGAGAATTTCATCTGATTGAAAATAACTGTATTCGTCTTATATTGCGTTTCCAGTTACATAATATCATAACTGTATGCTTCATTTGCTTAGAAAACTGCTTAATTGTTGTCGACAACTGTAATCTTCTTTCTCTCCGTCCTAAGAAAACGAACTAAATTACAGTCAGTGAGATTTCTAAGCAAATAGAACTAATGATCTATAATGTACTTGGTCTTTCGAGCCGCCAGATGAAGTAACTGTAGAAATACCATAATACTACTAAATGTTGTAACGAGTCTATTGATTAAAGATTTATTACATACATAACTCAAACTCAGCAATTTTAGGTATAAAAAAATAAATCTGTTTTTATTAAAAATAAAAACCTTTAAAGGGAATTAGAGTACAAAATTTGTGGAACATGTTAAGTTCGGAATAATGATAAAAAGTGCTTTATTCAAAGTAAGCTCCATCGCTTGTTGTACATTTTTCCCATCTTTCGGGCAATTTGTGAATACCAGGCCAGTAAAACTCTTCTCCTTTTGCTGCAAACCATTTTTTCACATCTTTGTACGAACCAAAGCGCTGCTCAGCAAGTGCGGGACCCCCGCACCCCCCGACCCCGATGCAAACAAGTAGTAATCGGAAGGAGCCAAGTCTGGTGAGTAGGCCGTATGGGGTAGAACTTCCCAGCTGACAGTTTTGCCGTATGTGATCGAGCTTTGTCATGAAGAAAAATGACTTTGTGTTGCCTCTTTCGGTATTATCGCCTTTTTGCAAGCAGCGAACGGCTCAAATCGATCAATTGTTGTTGATAGCGTTTACTATTAACCGTTTCCCCAGGTTTTAACAGTTCATAATAGACCAGGCCCCTCTGGTCCCACCAAACACAGACCATCGTCTTTCTGCAAAAGTGATTGTGTGTCCGATGTGGATGGATGGGTCTACCCATGATTTTTTGCAAAATGTCACATGTGTTTTTGCGCTTTTCCATTTGCCTGTCGTTCGACTCATGTGGTACCCATCTACCGATCTTCTGAATCTTTCCCACTCTCGTAGCCGATTGGAGACAGCTTGTTGACTAACGCCCAATTGCTCGGCAAGTTGTTTTTGTTTTTGCGAATTATTTTCGTCCAACAATGCTTGCAATTGTACACCTTCCTATTTTTTGGCGGTTTTCCACGTCGCTTGTCTGCAACATCGAATTCACCACTTTTGAAACGCCGAAACCATTATTCACACGTATGTTGCGATGGAACATAAACTTCTTAAAGTAATCGATATGATTCCGCAGCAGTTTTCTTCAAATGAAAACAAGAAATTAATGCTGTCCGTGAATGCTCTTTGTTCGGTATAAATTTTGACTTTATATATTAATATAATATTAATAATATTGAACCCAATAACACAACACTATGCACACACTTTTTCAATTAATCACTCATGTGCTGTACACTTGTTGATGACAACAAAATCGCGCAGTGTCAAATATTTATAGCACTTGTACACCTGGTATTAGATCTTTACACATAGCATGGATCCCAATTGCTCAAAACTGTGGCAGCATACTTCGCTGGAATCAAGAAACTGTTAATGTGAAACCAACAATGTATGCAGCGAAATACGATGTTAAGAATTAAGCATAGAAATTGATGTGGTAGAAGTAAAAAAACAATTTCTCTGCTTATATTGGTTGGAAACTATTTTTTCGTGTATAACTTTATAATTAGGACTAACACAATGATATTTTGATTTTTATAAACATTTTTTTAATAATAAGCAAGTGGAAGATAGTAACTTGCTTTACGAGAGAAATACAAAATGATTTGTTAAATGTAGAATTAATAATATTAATTTCAGCAAACAATAAAAGGATGAAATTCATAATCACCCGTTCTCTTTAATGCGAAATAAACAGAGATTACTACTTATTGCTAGTTTCAAGACAGATACTTTGTTGGAAATTTGTACGATAAAATTGACAGTTCTGACCTCGTTGCGAGAAGAACACATTTTCTAGAATCCATAAATAAATTGTAGTGAGGAATTACCGATATAGTTACAACATTTGAAGCCATGGCATTCAGGATTTTCTCCTCCTTCTCTAGTTACTTTAGTTGACAATTAATCTGATATTATTTCAGGCTACTTAATATAATTGTAATGTTTCCCTAATCGCTTTGCTCTCGCCTTTTCTATTGTTTTGTTGCGCTTTTTCCCAAGTACCTCATATCTCTTACTTCTTCTTCTTCTTAATCTTTTACCCTTGATATCTTTCGGTGTAAGGGTTCGGAGCCACCGAGCCGTATATGTACACGCATATACCGTACCGCTCCTGGCCCACCCAGTGGCATTTTCTTCAATTTCGCAGCTTATTAGAGGTCCAGATCCCTTTTTAGGATTTTAAACTGCTACGCTCTGCCGCTACCGGGTCTCGAACGCCGGCCCTTCGCACTGTGAAGCGCGAGTTTTACCACTCAGCCACTGAGGGGTTTCCCTTACACCGAAAGGTAGAAAAGGGTAAAAGATTAAGAAGAAGAAGACCTATATGACTATCGATGTATACATTGGAACAATCCTGAAATTTCTTATTTTCCTAATATTGTTCTATTTATAGTATAATACATAGATTCTGTTTGCACTTTTAATTGTGTTTGCAATTTCTGCTTCTATCTTGGTGTCATCATAAGTGATAAGTAACGCTTGTCAATACAAATGAAACACTCCAGCTCATAGTATTTTCCAAAAGCACCATTTTCGAAAAGAAGTTGTTGCCTTCAACCACTTCCTCTGTCCCGCATTTTGCCCTAAACGGTACTCTACCACCCCACTGTTCTGTATCACCAATGCGTGTACTTTGCTATCAACTTCTCTATAATAATAAATAACAATAATAAGACGTCGATCTTTGGTGGAAGATCTGGGATTCGATTCTAGGTCGGGACAGTTTCGATAACTTCGATTAATTTCGCATGGTCGAGACAAGTAACGTCCGAGAATGGAACGCGTAACCGCGGCGGTTGAGGAGGGATTGAGGGAAGCTTCTTGTATAAATAAATGTACCCGTAATACGAAAATTATTAATGAAAACTGAATATTGTATACAACTGTTCAATTTATATCGTGCAATAGTACCAACAAAGAAATAAAAGCAACTGAAGACAAGTCTACAGAAACCTAAACATGGAAAATCATATAGGGAATTGTGAAAATAGTGAATAAATCGATGAAGGAAGTTATAAAGTTAAGAAAAGGTAACATGAAGACAGTGCATACATACAGGAAAACAAGAAGTTGAAGGAATGGCGAAATTAAAAATAATGTAGTAATACTAATAATAATCAATAAATTCTAAATATGAACAAATAAAGGAAGTAATTAAAAAGTTCCTAAAAAAGAAAATGAATATAAAAATCAAAGTAAAGGGCGCAAAAGGCATTGAAAAAGAGAAGATCGTACTGGGAATGAACATGCAATCTAGCAATATTAAATGGAGAATACCTACAAATTAAGATAAGTGAAGAGCAATATATGTAAATGAAGAAGTAACTGAAAGACAAAATAAAAATGGGAATCGACACAGGAGGTTACAGATTAGTGGTAAAAAATGGAAATGTAGCCTAAAAGAAAATGTATTTAAAAAATATCAAAAGCTACCTCGAGGAACAGATACGGATACTACAGAAGGATAAAAGATAATCGAGTCAATGAAATTATTCTCATGTATCATTATATTCGTTATTCGTTCATTCGGTCTTGTTCGTTACGTTTCCGAAATGCTGCTTGTTATTCGTTTAATGTTTCTAGTTTTGTTATGACTTACTTAGATCACCTATTTATTATTTATTCGTAGTGCTCTACAAACCTTGGAGACCGAAGACCAATGTATTTTTCCTGTTCTCATAACCTGGACTTTCTTATGTCTTCTTATACTTTTTCTTACCTCTTTCTTGGTCTTCCATTTCTTTTTCCTTCCAATTGACTCCCTGATTAAAACTAGCTTCGGCATTTGTTAGCTACTCATGTATTGTTTGTGGTCCAGCAATCTTTGATTTTGTGCGTTAACATATGTTGTTATAGATTATTGTTTGTATAGCTCCTTGAGTACACTTGTGAAACATGGACAATAAATAAAATGGGAGAAACAAGACTGCAGGTGTGGGAGAGAAACTACTAAAGACAATATACGAAGGAGAAAAGTTGATGATCTATGGTTAAGAAGAACTAATGAGGAGTTGAAGGAACTGTACAAAGAAACAAATATAGTGGGGATTGTAAGAGTATAATTACGGTGGAGAGCATATATAGAAAGAATGCCGAAAACTAGAGTGCCAAAATTACTTATATCAATGTCAATAGGAATTTAGAAGTGGAAAGGGATATAAGCAGTTTGGAAATTTCCGGACGGACACAGAAAGCAAGGAACAGAAATACATGCTGGAAGATTACCGTTTATAAACATGCCTCTATGCCATACAATTATTATTTTGTTTTCCTTACGCATAGGTAATTGCAACGTTCTTCTCCTAGTCTTGTGGCTTTGTTCTTATTCTTCATGCTTCAATATTCAATATTTTCAATAACCAGGCTTTCCTATCTTTATCTACCTAATTGATAATTTTCTGGTCTATCTTGTTCTCTCCATCAGCTTTTCCTATTCTAAAATATTATAAAACTATCTATGTATAATTTTTCTTTTTTAATTATTTCTAATTCTCGCTCTATTTTGCAATTTTATCCATAGTAGTCCCTTCACATCTTTAGAATTTCTCTCCACATATTGTTCGTGGTATATATATATAAGTATATATATAATAAATCCGTTATATATACAAATTCCAGGTATTCTTTTCCCATACCTATCCATCTTACACTTTTCCGCCGTGATATTCCACTTGATTGTTAGTATGAATTATATTATTATTAACCCCTTTGGTATTTGTTTTCCTCCATCATCTGTTCCGTTTAAACCTGTTAATACTCACGCTAGCGCGTTTTTGAAGTAATATTCTTAGAAATATCCATCGATATATGTGTAACACTTTGGTCCGTTTAGGACCTTGACCTCTATAATAGTGTCTTTTAGTAACAGTGTTTACATGGTGCGATGGCTATGCATTCCTCAATTTGTGGTCGGAAATTTGCTGAAGGGTAGGGGGAAGTTTGCGTCAACAGGGACGTTCTTCCAAATTTATTACCTATTTATTCGAGAATGCATTGGTTTTCCTCAAACATTTTCTGATTTGTTTCTTGCTGCCACCTTTTCCTTATTTGCCTTATTTTCCTTTTATATTATGTGGGTATTCTGCTGCATGCTTCTCTTGGTTCATCTTGGTTGTATTCAATCTAATTTTCACCAGGTGGTATAATGTTTATAAACAATGTAGCCTATGATATTTTCTGCTTTTCTTCGCTCTGTACCTGTATATATATTTATCTTCCAAATATGGTTGCTCAAAAAAAAACCTAATTATAAGATCGTTTATTTTGCACTTTTGCCCATTTCTGTTTATAGTATTCTTCCCAGAAGTTGCAATGCATCCTACGCCTTTATTATAGTCTTTCCCAGCCATTGAGTTCCAATTACTCAATAGTATTATGTTCTAATTTATATCTCTAATAGTGTCTACTGCTATCTGCAATGTATCATAGATTTTAATTATTTTGCTTCTTTCATTAGAAATGTTCTAAAAGTTGCCTTACATTGAATACATCCTCCTGAATTCTGATATGGAATTCTATGTCAAATTAAGACCTAGAAAACACATTGGAACAATTGGAAAGCGCAAATTATGATTGCTAATTATTTCTTTCAATAAAAATAACTTTGGTACGATAACGAGAACATAGGCTTTTATTTATCTCATTATAAACTATTTATTATTTCTCTGAGAAAAGCAATTAAATAATACATACCGATAGTTTGATGATTATTTCGTTTGCTATTTAACCAATTACTTTTTTTAGTTCCCTAGTATTAACGGTTTTCAAAGTAGGCAAGTTCGTTCGTAAAATAATTATTGTTAATAGTTACTCACATGATTTAAAAGGAAGTAAATTATAGAATTAACGGGATTCATTCGAGCATTAAATTTAACAATATCTTTACCGAAATTACTTCATCGTATATTTAAAAAATAAGCCGCGTACAAATTCTGCTCCACTTTCTTATGGCACGCGTAATTCGGACAGTTTTAAATAGATGAAAGGAGAACTTGGTTGAAAAGGCATCGTAAATTTTAACGCCTAACTCCGTATTAAATAATATAAACTCGGCGTGAAATAACTCAGTCGGTGTTGTTATGTATTAATTTAGTCAGTCATAACGTTAATTTCCATCGTGCAAACGGCGAATTTGTAATTAAAATCCGTCTGTTGTTCTATATTTTATAACAATTACGATATTTCTTCTTGGTCTGATTGTTGCGACGCTAAACGGTCGAGTCGGTCCCGTTCGCGAACATTTTATTTTACCTACGCCAATTTATTAATATGCATTCACCGTACGACACTATTACGGCACAAAGTAACGCCGTATCTTTGGAAAAACCGTTGCAATCTGCATTTAAAGAAGCTTTGCTGGACTCTACTGGTAACAGTTCGGTACCTTTTGTAATTTACAGTTCCGCATTACGTTGCGGCAATTTTTTATGAAGGTAATTTACAAATTATCGTATAATTCCGTACTCGATACTGACGATAAAAATCACTTTGACATAAATCCACATCCGTTTTATAAGCAGCCTTAATAGACTGATTAGTAATTATTAATAAGTGGTCATCACTAGTTATGGATAGGTATTAATTAAATTAAAGCGTACATTTGCAGGAAATGCATCCGAGATAATAAAGAAATAGAACGAATAAGAAACGTGTGGTTCGATGTATTAGTTGCAATGTGCTGAATTTATCAAGACAACGTATTTAGTGATAATACCAAAGAAAATAGAAACACTAAATACGTTTTGAGTTGACACGTTTTAATCAAATACTAGTTTATTGCGATTAAAGAATTATTCCATTTCCAACTCAAAGAAATGAGAAGCAATAACAGTTATTTAATAATCGGGTACCGCCGGTGTTTCTTATACATACATAGATATATTTACTCTACGAGGAACGCTTGAATTCAGATGATTTATGGTGTTTTTAGGAATTTCATTTAGGATTCTCAAATTTGAACCCAAAGGACAACCAAAATATTTAGCAAATGAAGTAAATTACAAAACAAACCATGAAATGTTGAATGTCACATTCACTTGTAGGAACTTCACAATAACATCCAATATCCTGAAGAAAGGGAATAAATCAACCCTCGTAGCCACAGTATGCTTTACATGTAACCATGTGCATTCAAACTGCTATCAATAAAAAGCAAATTTGACCTGCTACCATATAATGCTGCACCCCATACCCTTCATAATATATGAGATGTGCACTATTTGATATTATAAACTTTCAACAAAACATGATTCCGTTAATAATATCGATGAGAACGATGTGGGTGCGTTAGTGGGAAACAAGAATGGTGGATGAAAATGATGTCCAAAAGTCCAAATTCTTCGATATTCTCATGATTTCGTATGTACATTTTTGTTGGACAGTTCTTAACAAATCATTACCAATTGAAACTATAGTGAAAATTCTATTTCGTAGAGGCAAAGTCATCACATTCCCAAGTTTGTGCTCATCTAAATCTATTGTATAATGATAGCAATACCATCCTTCTGTTAACTACCTTAACCAATGATGTATATTAATGTAAAATGGTCGCATTTTTTTAAATAGAGAGCCAACCTCTTGTATGCCAACAATACTTTTCGTTCTAAAGTCACTTGGATGCTGATATTTTTCCCATCACAATCACACAGTTACGTCTTACAACCAAGCAACAATCGCTACAAAGCATTGCTTCAAACTAAAATACACGTGGCAGAGAAGAAAATAACATGAAATTTAAATATCAGCGTTTCGATTCATCTCGTATTATAATCTCAAAAGTGATTTTATTGAATCACTTTAATTTATAGGATGTACCTAGGCAGAATTTATACTTAAAGTTCTATGAGCAGGACGAGAAGATACTTCATACATGCTTCATGGAATCATAAATAACAATCAATATACAACGTACCCGCTTCCCTCCAGATCGACGAATCAAAAACAATTTTCCCTGTCGTTGCAGGTTTCTTCATTTTATTGAAGGCTTTTCTTTTGATTGAGCTTGTTGACTCGGTTTTTCATATATCATCAGATTCTGTTACACTTCGTTTGGTATGCTTCTTGTTCTTCTTATAGCAGCACCCTTTCCTATCACACTTGTCCTTTCCCTTGCAGATGGTTTGGATAAGAGACGAATAGCATCCGATAAAACTGAATTGTAGACCTACTTGAACCAGCATTGCTTCATTACTATATCTATAGATACAAAGCCATCCGAAGAGTATACCCATATCAGTCAAGGGCATTATTTAAACAATACATTTGATCTATTTATAACATAAGAAGGATCAAAATCTACTTCGAAAAGTACATTTCTGTTAAACTGCTGTGCTATTTGACGATGTAGATGTCAATGGTGGAGTTGTTTTTACTTTACCAGGGATATTAAAGATGCTCAGCTTCCCTGATTATCTTTTATCCATGCATCAGAGGTTGCCTTTACGTCCTTTTTAGAAGCGCCATACACCGATTTGTAGTTGAAGTTTGTAAGAATAGTGTGGCGGAGAACATATTATACTACGTATTTTTTGTTTCGGCTCTTCCCACATAAACTTGTAAGGCAAATGGTCAAATAGTTTTCGAATCAGTGAAGGTGCGAATAATAATATCTGAAGCAACTGTAGGAAAGTAGTAAAACGGTATATAAAATAAATATGTTATACAGTAAGACCCCAATCTACAAAAGAAGTGAACATGAAGTGTAAGATTCTATGTCTTTTCAGTGTCACTTTATTAATTCAGGCCTGAACATCAAAGAAATACATGCATCAATACCTAATTAAAAACGTTTGAGTTATGGGCATATAGAAGTACTTTTTTGGAAATAGGCAGATCATAATCACAATACACAATGTTGCAATGACAGAACGATAAAAGACAAAAGGAGCACAGAAAAAAATGCTTTTCTTGAACTATCCATGAGGAAATAATACAAATGGAGTTCTGTCGGTTATTTAAAGTTGCAAGTGATGACAGCCAAGCAAATACCACTTACAGATAGAGAAGAAAAACATAAATACAGTATTAGTCACTTTGGTTAATCTTACTTGTTAACTATATATTATTTACCTTTAATCGCAATAATCACTGTATCCCCGGATTTTCTAGTTATTTCTTTACTAGGTTTTTGTTAATAATATCACTATGCCAACGACACATCGACAACTAAGGATATAAAAGGGAAAGGAAAAAAGAAGGCATAGGTATGTATATGAAGCTTTTGTTTAAAATTTCCCTGGTGAAATATAATAATTAAAGAAGCACACTTTTACATCACAAATATGATTAGCATATACGTACAAAATTATTTGACAATAAACACAAATATTACTACAATGTCTTACAAACATATGACTAAATTTATTACCCTTTGAAAAGTAAATACAAATGCAATATTTCCTCATTACGCATTCAGGACAAGTTATATTATTCACTAAATGACATCATACGACGTTTCTGTTACTAAAAAATTTAATCATCAAACCAAAATAACGAACAAGTTACACACGTACGGAGCTAACAATCGAGTTGACAATAATCATATATAAATCTAGACACTTTCCTTTAATTTATTTCTTCTTGGTATTGGTGATCATCCTCATATTGAAAAATTTAAGAAATCATACATTCCTAATTTTTCTATTTATCTTTTCATTAAACAGTCAAAATTTTAAGAATTTTGATTAAAAAGAAGAGAATGCCTTTGGTATAAAATGAACACAAAATGTTGGCCTCTACCTACCTGTAGTAAGCTGTGTAAGTATCAGCAGATTTCACTTACCGACAATTCTAGTTGAATTTTCAAGTGAATTGAGGTATACAAGATATTCATCATTCGGGTCTTCTCTACCATTTTTAGGGCAAAATATGATAATATCTATATTGAACCCATATTACTGTGTGGCAGCAGTACAATCACTATTCAAAAAAAAATATCGATTAATTCTATAGTTTCTGTTGCGTTAGTCGAGAAGAAACTTATTTTCACCTTATTCTACTTTATAACCAGAGACTGGATTATATGTTTCTTGCGTATCGATAACTATCGAAGGTAAAATTGAACGCTTTAAGATCTACACGAATTAGAGTAAATGAAAGCTTTTAGTAGTAATTTAAATTTACTTATTTAGAATATTTTGACTTTTTCTACATATTTTGAATATATTATAAGAAATATAGTAAACGATTTTCTAGGATATTTACATTATACGATTACCGATGTTTCGTTAAATATAATAAAATAAATATTACTTAAATATTGCTGATTACTGCTTTTTCCAGGAAATTTATGTTTCTACATTTTTTTAAGAAATTGTTAATTGCATTTAAACTTCCATACGAAATATCATGTTCAATGCCGAAGAGCAAAGATTATTTTATTACGGTTTCTAAGAATGAAAATCGGAAATTAAACGAAAGGTGAAAGGTGAGTTCTGATTGATTAAAAATAATTAGGTGGGGGATGTACACGTTGCAGCATTTATCATTTAAAAATTTTCATCATTTACAAACGCCGAATAAAATGAGTGTCATCCAAAAATACCAAAAGTGAAATGCGATTTAGTAGCCTCCTAGATCAAGACCGTTCCAGAACTACTTTTGAACAAAGAAAAAGTATTCTTCAAAGCGTGCGGTATAACGGTAAGTTGATAATTTTACAAAACAATTTTATTTTATTTATTTAATTCAAATTACATGTTTATTTTGCAAATTCTAGTCTGCCATACAATTAGTTCAAAAACTTGCTTTGGATTGCAGAATAAAATTATTTTCATTAATGAAATATTTGCCTTTAATTTCAAACTCATTTTCTTTTCTTATATCTAAAAGGATATATACATTTTCTTCTATAATTTCCCTCTTTTGTAGATTCCATGTGAGAAAAATCCCAAATCAACAATTAGTGCAAGTGTATGTAGGTCAGTCACTAGTAGGTTCATCTTCATCTGTTTAATAAAACCTATTTAAACTTTCTTAGTGTTTGTTGCTGTTGCTTGTTACTTCAAAATATATTCGACATTCTGAAAATATTTTTAAACATATTTTACATATTCTAGAAATTTTAGGAACATTTTCAACATATTTTGGACATATTTAAGACATATTTATATATATATATATATACTTTAGTTAAATCTCGAACATATAATCCGGTCTCTACTTATTATCTTCGCCAAGAAAGAAACGCATCACAACTTCATAAAAAGTTATGTCTTATATTCTTATATATGGTAACCCAGCTTTATCAAAAATTAGTTTGCAAAATTTCATTGTGGTGATTTCCATACAAAAATGAACAACATTGAAGTCGCCAACTTCAAATTAAAAGCAACCAAATCAAAGTAATAAAATAATCGAGTCAGATCGTCACAGCACGCTCCGTGAGATTGCAAAGAAATCCAATATATATGTATTGAAAATCGTTTACACCAATTTTTTAAGAAACTTTATTTATACATTTCTCATGGGACCAAATCGCTTAACACAACGCTTATAAAACGAACGTGATCAATTTTTAAAAAGGATTATAACTAGTGATGAAAAGCGGGTTGTATACAATCAGATCATAGAGCAAATAAGATGATAAGCTCAAACAGTACCCAATATTCACCAAAGGAAGGTAATGTTATCAGCTTTGTAGAATTGCAAAAGGATGGTCTACCTTGAAATTTTACCAGGAGCAAACGATCGACTAAGATGTTTATGTTAGTAACTTACCAAGATGAACAATAAAACTACAAAAAGAAAACGACCAATACTGGTAAATCTTGAAGATTTTGTATTCCACCCTGATAATACGACAAGAAGATTGTACAATGGAAGCTCAATTAACCGGCACTCGATAATTCATTATCCGTAACTGCTTTACGCATGGCTGCCCGAGTTAATGTCCCAGATATTTACTTCCAATTTACAATTAATTAAATAATTACAATATATTATGTTCTTTGTTTATGTAAAATTATATGTTTATATTTGTTTTTTGTTCTTTATCGCATGTTTATGAATGATGTATTATGTCCTTTTCAAGATAAAGTTTGTACCAGAACTAAAATAATATAAGCTGTTATTATTATTATCAGCAACCAAAAAATCAACAACCAAACTGAAATAGTAGGAAGGATATTATGTTCCATCATGACAATGCCAGGCTACACACGTTTTTGGACACTCGGTAAATATAGTTGGAACTTGATTGAAATGGGTTGTCAGATGCATCACACAGTTATGTCCTTGTATCATTACTATCATCAGATTATCATTTATTTCGTGCTTCAATTATATGTCAAATTCCACTTGGTTCGTTTTTTGTTGATAGTAATCAAAAGCATTATTAACGTGAAATTCTGGAGCTACCTGAAAGATAGTAAAAAATCATTGGCGGCAAAAGTTAATACACTACTGAATAACGAATTTTTTAATTTCTTGTGAAAGGCGTAGCTGGCTACTCGAAAACATTCGGGGAATAACAATTTTGAATTAACATGTCTTGAAAAGAAAATTGAATTAAACTTGAAAACTAAATTTGGACTTCTTAAAGACGAAATAAGATGAAGTCGGGTCAGTGTGTAGTAAAAATACGTAAGTTGCAATATACGCAGTGTTAAAAATTTAACTAATACTCGAAATGCATCTTCTATTTCATGAATTGCTTTATATTATGATTAACATACTCTACCAGTCGCAAAGTTGAAAAACGAATCCCTCCAATTTGACAATTTTTCTTTAAGCTACATACGTACTACACACTTACCCCTAGGCTTTGGAGTAAGTGTCCACATATATTTATTCATTTACAGCTCTCGCAATATAAGTTGGCGAAGGATGGGAGTGAGTTCGCGCAGATAGAGGAGGGATAGATTGCCTATCATTCGTCCTTTCCCTACGGAACTCATATTGATACGACAATAGTAATTGCTATGCACTATCTGAATCAGACAGGTGGGAGGTACGTGTCCTAAATACGTTTACGGCGCATCCCCACCGCTCGCCAACTTGTATTGCGAGAGCTGTATATATCCATAGGAGAATATGGTGTGAATCTGTAAGTCTCAGTTTTTCTGTATTGCTGCATTCTATTAATATCTTATACTTATATGATAGATCTCTACCACTAATAGGTCAATAAAACAAGGCTGGTTTGAACGATAGTTATATTTTCAGAACGTTTAGAAACGTTTTCGGAACACCTTTGTCAGTGAAAATATAACTAGATAAATATATAAACAAACATTTGTTTTTTATTTGGGAACTATCAACAAAATAACTAATGACTAGGATTTCTTGATATAGAGGATGTGTAACCAACTTATATATATATATATATATAAATTGTAAAAACTAAATTAATGTGTAAACATACATGCAAATTAAGTAAAACCTTATATCAAAAATCTTTGTCGAAACCTTAACAATTCTGTTCAAGGACTAGGGAAAACCCAAATTTAAAAACCTAGCCAAAGGTTTCCTTCTTAAGAAATGCAAATGTCATTTTAACAAATTGCTATATACATTACTTAAATTTTGAATATCGGTCCTGAAATTAATAGTTTTAGTGTCTTTCTGCATATTTATCATTTCATATATTAGTCTTTTTTATAACTATTCTCTGTTTTTAATATAATTGTGTTTTCAAAATCAAAGTAGTGCCCAAGATCTTTGTAATGCTTTGTTACAGCGGTCATTGCACCAAAATCATTATTTAAAGAATACTTATGGCTATACAACCTTTTCTTTAAATATTGTTTCGTCTGACCGATGTAACAACCATCACAGTCTTTACAATTTATTTTATAAACTACATTACTCTGATTTTGTTTAATTATTTTAGATTTAGTATTAGTAAAAAGAGATCTGTTACTATAATTTGGAATGAAAGTAATGTTTATGTTGTTTTTATTAAATTCTTTTTTTATTTTTTCGCTTAAACAAAGCATTACAGAGATCTTGGGCATTACTTTGATTTTGAAAACACAATTATATTAAAAACAGAGAATAATTATAAAAAAGACTAATATATGAAATGATAAATATACAGAAAGACACTAAAACTATTAATTTCAGGACCGATATTCAAAATTTAAGTAATGTATATAGCAATTTGTTAAAATGACATTTGCATTTCTTAAGAAGGAAATCTTTGGCTAGGTTTTTAAATTTGGGTTTTCCCTAGTCCTTGAACAGAATTGTTAAGGTTTCGACAAAGATTTTTTGATATAAGGTTTTACTTAATTTGCATGTATGTTTACACATTAATTTAGTTTTTATAATTTATATATATATAAAACTTGGTTGCACATCCTCTATATCAAGAAATCCTAGTCATTAGTTATTTTGTTGATAGTTCCCAAATAAAAAACAAATGTTTGTTTATATATTTATCTAGTTATCTTTTCACTGACGAAGGTGTTCCGAAAACGTTTCTAAACGTTCTGAAAATATAACTATCGTTCAAACCAGCCTTGTTTTATTGACCTATTAGTGGTAGAGATCTATCATATAAGATAAGTATAAAAGGTCACGAAATATATATATATGCATTCTATTAATGTAAACATGGAACCCAAGATACAAAATATTTATAAAATTAATAGAAATATCTTTGATGTGCTTACACACTTGGGTAAGAACCCATGTACACCCTTAAAGATTTCCAAATGTAAAACATTTTGAAACCATTTTCAAAACCATTGAAACTAAATTTTGGAACGGCGTTCTTATGGAATGTCTGAAGAATATAAATACTTTCCAAGCTAATTCAAATACCTCGTTTTCAAGTTAAATGCAGCGTTCATGGTCGTCGCCGATTATATAATTCGCTAAAATTTTCGTCTGCCAAAACTAATTCCAGAAGCAACAGAAGCATACATACAATTATCAAGATTCCGAATAAATTGCTAAAAATAAAAATTTGCTCAATCAACAACATTTTAAATGCCAGTTACGTTCGACAATCTAACCGGCGAAACAGGTCTTTATAAAAGGAACAGTTATCCGATGAGAAGGTGTGAGTATATGAAATATTCAAAGTGATCGAACAATGTTATCAATCTTACCGACTCTTAACAGTCATTTACTAACGCACTTCACTTGAAAGCCCTGGCGTCTACGATAGCGGAAAGTAATACCTATCCTTAATTGGAGATCAATTTATTACGGTACGTTAGCGTGTATTTTCTCCAATAAATTTATCTTATTATTCAGATGCGAAGTAGATTGTGCAAAGATAAATTTTACCAACGAGTGTCATCTAAAGCGTACGTTATTAATGCGCACATTTATTTCGAATGACGCATGGAACTATAACTTAAACACCTCTTGTGTAAATATCTCCCTAGCGGTGTATTATGCGTGAATGACGAATATGTTCAACTTTCATAATCGTGCTATTACCACTACGTGTAGTTGGAATCTTGAAGCGTTACCTGAATTAAAATTTATTGTAAAAAAATATCAATAAGCTCTGTGCATGATGTATTATATAGTATGGAATTCCACTATATATCCTTCTAAATCTTCATATAGATCAATTATATGCGTTGCGAAGAGTACATGAAGCTACAAGTCTATAGAAATATAGCAAGAAGTGGAAAAACTCCCTCTCGTTAAAAAGTTAAAAGTTAAAAGTTAAGAAGTTGTTTTTTTTAAAGAATAATCGTCCTCAAGTCTGTCTTCTTGGACACTAGCACATCAAAAACTGAAGAATTATAGATGCCTTAAGTACAACCACAGATAAGATATACAGATAGCTCATCCAATGCATTTACGTAGTCTTAAGGGTTGCATATATTATAAATATTTGTCCTCGCCTAACATAGGAATTGTTTCCAAATCGTTTCCGTTTCAAACCAATTGACTTCTATGTAGTATAACTGAGCAGCAAACCTACACGCCAAGTAATATGTTCCAGATCTACAACTTAATGATATACAGATTAATTAGATTCTTTTAATTGAAGAGACTTGTATAACGAATTACGGATAATGACAATTTCTTAAAGAAACATTTAAAATAGGGAAATAGGGAAATAGGGCGACTATTCTCAACGAGAGCCAAAATAATTCAAAGAAAAATACAAGTGACTCTCTATAACCTGCAGAGCAGAGACAAATATATACCAAGACAAACAATCAGCAAACTGTACAAAATAAAATAATGTTTAACGCATAGATTTGTTTAAGTACGGCATCCATCCCTCGATCAATTGTTTATTTACAAGGATCAAGGAGAATGAACCCGACAAAAGCACAGAAATCTAATACCATATTCTATGAAAAGTCTTTGTTTAGTGAAATGTTTTACCTCTTCAACAATCCGTTCTAAATAAAGTGATTCTTCAAAAAATACTTGCGTCCCTTGCAGTTTTGTAGTAAATGACATCGAAGTGATCCACATATATAAATTAATTAAATATATATACATATATATATATATATATATATATATATTTCGTGACCTTTTATACTTATCTTATATGATACTTCTCCACCACAATTAGGTCAATGAAACAAGGCTGGTTCGAATGATAGTTATATTTCGGTGTTCCGAAAACGTTTGTAAACATTCTGGAAATATAACTATCATTCAAACCAGTCTTGTTTCATTGACCTAATTGTGGTAGAGAAGTATCATATAAGATATAAATTAACTAAAGATAATATTCAGTGGGAACCGAAGATCTGCAGGTCCCTGCTCAAAGTCCAATGATTGTCTTTAACAGTGGTTAGGACTTCATATAAAGGGTTGTGACAAACTTGAGAACAAAGGCCTTTGTTCCCAATAGCATTTTTAATGCTAACCTTTCCAACTAACAGCTGGATAAGATGTATACCACCTTAGCGCAGAAATGTGCTTCAGGAGTGAAGGCAACATGAGTATTGCTCGAGAAGAACAATAGGAAGCACATAAGTGGTATTTGACTCTGCAGTAGGTTCGACATTCTGGTAAAATAGTGGGTTTAAAACTACAATTGTATAACTCAGATATTATTTGAAGAATCGGCGTGCTGGATATTATTTTACGCCTAAACCAAAAGAATGATGTGAGTTTTGTTAAGACCAATTAGTCATAAAGCATTAAGTTCTGCAAGATAAACTTAAAATACATTTGAATATTATTAATCGACACTTCTCGTCTTGAAATATGGAAATATTGTGGTTGAGAAATACAACACTGTGTACCAACCAAGCTGCATAATGCAATTCAAGAAAACGGACCAGAATTATCAAAAAGTACAATAAATCAAATATAGGAACGGAGTCCAAGGTCAATGATTTAATAGTAATAATCCGTTTTTCGATTTGACGCGTTCCATGGTTTGGTGTCCCACTGACTAAACTGCAAGATGCTCTCAATGCTGTTGTGAACAGGGGACCACTTGATTGTTGTTTATATGTACTTATATGTATTAATTGAACAAAAAGTCAACTGAATATGTAATTTCCCACAGGAAAAATGAATAATGAAACTGTTAGGAATTATTGTTTGAATATGTTCCAACGCCAAGCAAAACTCAAATTATTGAAACTCCAATTTTCTTTACGTGAATCACGTGAACTCTGCTATATCTTTCAAAGAACGTCTTGCCCTCATACAGTATATTCCTGAAAAAGCTTATAGAAGCAGAATAAAAATTTGTATACTGTGTGTAAAGAGAAGTACACATAGACTCTGGAAATTTATAGCGGGACGCATTGGGTTCCAACTATAGAGAAATCACGAGCTATTCAAGTTGTAGTGCAGGTGCTGAATGGAACTCTCGTCAAAAACGGATAAAGATATTGAAAAAATCGATAATCTGATCCGATCTGACCGTCGGTTAACTATGTATTCCTGCGATTGCTGAAACTGTAGGAATTGACAAAGAATGCGTAAGGCAAATTTTACATAAAAAGTTCAACATGCAAAAAGTGTGTGCGAAAATGGTGCCGAAAATTCTTACAAACGAACAAAAAAATTGGTGTGTGTGGTTTACGCACGCCGGAAGTAAATACCCATTAATTGTCGTATTTCTTACTTAGAGATCATCGCATTTTCGTTCCAATGTTTTTTGATTTGGAAATGAGTAGGATTAGGTTGTAGAACATCATACTCTCTCTGGTTCTTTTTCAAAGCAAGCACGCACCTATGCTTTCTCTGGCTCATCGCCTCTCGCTGGCATGTCGTACTTTCTTTAGAAATCTAACGCTTACGTTCTTACGCTTAGGTTTTTACGCTTACGCTCTTACGCTTACCTTCTTACGCTTACGTTCTTAAGCTTATGCTCTTAGGATCACGCTCGAGCTGGTCCGATGGCCCTTAAGAAGTATTCATTTCAAAAAGAAGCTCGTGAAAATATTTATACTGACAATGCCATTGAAAATTACCCAAACTTCTATACATCATAACAAGTGATTAATATCGGTTTTTTGACTTGTGATCCAGAAACTAAGCGTCAATCCATCCATTCGAAAAGCCCATCCCCACCGAGGGTTTAAGAAGCTGAGAGTTAAAAAATGTGTGTCACAATGATAATAAAATTTTGGAATTCTAGAACTTGTACGAAAGTATAGATTGATATTTCGAACTACCTAGTATAATTTTCATCTCCTATCAAGGGAAACATTCGATCTCATAAATGAATGACAGTTACAAGTAGCTAACCAAGCTATCATCACCTCCTTTAGGAAGAAACTGACTACAGTACTTCGATTTGGTACTTTTATTTTGCCTCCATCAAAGCCGACAATGCTATGTGCACTAACAAGGGGAGGGCCCGACGTGTGGCTCACGGATTTCAAAAACCTTTTGGGATAAGAAAGTACTCGACGTCAGTAATGTATAGACCCCCCTTTTGGCCGCCAACACTCGGCCATTTTTGAGAAAAATTGGTTTGAAGAAGTGACGCGCTTCATATATCCGTACCGTTGCGCTAGCTATTGCCAAGGCAGTGTGGCTCCGTGGATGAGAACCCGATTACCAACCGGGCGGTCCGGCAAACAAGTTTTTTTAATTTTCTTTTTCACTTATCAAAGCCTGTTTCTTCTTCAACAATGCTGTCAATCAATTTACACAATCAATTCATATTTAAACGCTATTATTCATAATCATTCACCACTGACTGATGTCATGCATCGTTATTTGGTCTAGAAAATAATTTTACCCTCAACTTTCTCATTCTTCACAAGTTCGTGTTTATAAACAGAACAGTGAGTGAGTTGCCAATCGAACTGATATTTTGGTGTGTGGTTTTGAAAAAGAGGAAATGGAAAAAGACGCTAGACCTTCCACCAGTACGGAAGTTGGTTCCTGTGAGACTTCGTTAGATACAAATGAAACACGCAAGGGCGAATTAACGAACGCTCTTGTTGCAGCGAATGCAATTTACCTCGAACATAATCTCATCACAAATCAGCCACCGAGTAAAATAAATTCTGTTTCCTTGGCCATAGCTAAAGAAATCAGCAAAGTGACAATGAACTTATTAAACGAATATTTCAGTGAAAAAAATTTAAAAGAACTTGTTTGTCGGGAATAGAACACGGACCGCCCAGTTGGTAATCGCGTTGGTAAGCGCGTCACTTTTTCAAACCGCTTTTTCTCAAAAACGGCTGAGTATTGGCGGCCAAAAGGGAGGGTCTATAGATTACTGACGTCGAGTACATTCTTATCCCAAAAGGTCTTTGAAATCCGTGACCCACACGTCGTGCCCTCCCCTTGTAAGCTATATCTTCTGGATGACGGACAAAGGGGATGCACCGCATCCTAGGCAAAAGTTGCATAGGACAAGTGCTGTATTGTCTCCGATCTAAGGATACACTATTATAGCAAAAAGAAAATGTAACAATTACTTTTTATTTTTTTATACCTACTCTTAATCATATTCTATTTTTATTTCATTTCTGTAATTTCTATAAAAATCATACACAGCTCAAAATGCGATTACCATAAAAATGTGTTTCGAGTTCATACATATATCAGACTTGATGCACATGGGGTAGGAAGATCGAAGTTATATTTTACTTCTCTCAAAAACCACATGTACCAATTTAGCAAACGACATTAATTTGATTAGTGGATTGGACGTTGTACTGTAATACTTTAGCTAGTGACCTTGGTGTTTAAGAAAGTAAAAGGAAAAACTACCTACAAGCATGTATGAGAAACAAAAGCGATGGCATCGGTAATTACGCCCCAATAATAAAGCACTTCAGTTAACATCATATTATTATTATTATCTCGTAAAACTAAGCTCCCAAGATGTAATTTGTGCATTAATTATATTATACAACTGCACCGCTGCCCAGATGTAGAAAGATGATGTTCTTTGGTACGTACACCGCGAGGGTGCCTAATTAACTTTAAGTTTAGGAAAAAATTCCGCCCGGGATAATCGAGGGATATCAAGAAGAAATTGTAAAATATAAACCTTCCTCTAATACATGTCAGATACTTAAATTACAAGTTTAGTTGATTTAAGGTCAAATTAGAAATTACCCAAAAGTGAAATAGGTCTTATCAACGAAATTTTATAATAAGATACGTGCTCACTTATTTCTCCTGACGAGAGCTAAATTGACTACAAATGCCGCTAGAAATCCCAAATTAAAACTAACCATAATATTATATATTAATATTGTACAACAACGTGCATATGCAAGCTCCTTGCTTCTTTCAATTGCAGAAACTTCATGAAATTAATAGCAAGCACCTGACTAATTTATTTAGTTAATGCGACTACTACGTTATACTAATACAGATTATTTTATGATAGGTATATACTTAAGCTGTTTGAATAAGCTAAATCGGTTCCAAACTTATTATCTAAATTTTCTCGAATTTGTATTCCACCTTAATCGTTATAACTGTTAATACATTCAGTGGTAGCAGGGAAAGCGATGAAATCGCGAATTGTATCTCATATCAGTAATAAATTAATAGATACATTCGCATAATACGCATAAGCTGCACAAAATTACCGGGCTTCCTTGACCTATAATTAATACAGAAAATGATTATTTAGGCGAAATCTAATTTAGCGGGTATCTTCATTAAGTTCGAAATTTAATAACACGATAAATACTTGCCCTTTATTCTATCCACCTTCCTACAAAAGATGGTAAACAGCACACCCAGTGATTCACCTACAATACGAGGGACAAAATTTTATAAATTTGGCTATAACTTTTATTTCGTTAATTTTGACCAAAATTGCAATGTAGTTTTTCAACACAATCGCCATCTGATTGAGTATGCTTACTCCAACGCAACAATTTTCTTTTAGCATGATCAACAAACTATTTCGGCGTCTCTGCAATCTACCTATTTATAGCAACTGTTGCTTCATTTAAGGTTTCAAATCCAACATCCCGTTCTTTGAAATTTGGAAACAGATGGAAAACACTAGGAGCCATATTTGGCGAATAGGGTGAATGTGTAAGCAATTTCGAGAGCAATTCGTTTAAAGCATCCTTCGTTCTTGCAGTATGCGGTCTTGCATTGTTCTATTGCATAAAGGGCGCCTGTCGCAATGGGCCAGATACAGATTAGAATAATATTCTGCGTTAATCATAGTACCTATCTGTAGATAATCCATAAAATAATCCCCTTGCAATCCAGGAAAACAATAACTACTATTTTTGCAACTAACGGAACTGTCCGTGTGTTAAGTGGAATTTTGGTCCCAAGATTAAAGGTAGGTATACATATGTCATCCGTAGTTATTATCCGTTGCCAAAATTGGTCGCTGTAAAACCTCTTGAAGTTGAAGGCATATATACCTATTCGGTTTCCATTCCGATCCCAACAATTTTGGTATTCCGCGGGCAAACTTGGTTCAGGCCCAAACGTTTGTGTAGTATCTCATTAACGTGTCGTTATTCCTACACTAATATCGGGTGTATAACTTTAAAATAAGCATTGTACTAGACATCTCAGAACCATACTGTAAATACTTTCATAGCAATGCTTCATCATATGGCTCTAGTTATCACGTTGTCAGTATGTGTCAATTCACTAAAGTGTAAACATTCTAATTTCTTTCGTGTTCAAACATGTGAGCATAGGGGCCAAAAAACAGCACCTGCGGGAAGTCTTACTTTTCTTCTTTAATTCTAAGAAATGTTGCTGAAAGTCATTGAATGTTGTCGGAAGTTTACGGTGAAGATACTCCATCGTTCAAAAGCTGCGAGTTCTGGTTTCGACGCCATAAAGGTGATGTGACCAGAAGGGAGTGATATACTACGAGCTGTTAAAACCTGGCGATACGATCACAGGGCTGTTGTGCCGTCAACAATTCATTCGTTTGAAAAGAGCATTGGCAGAGAAAAGACCAGAATATGCGAGTGCGTAATTTTCCACCATTTTCCATCGGCCTCGTGTTCTAACCGGTTAAAAACTATTGACAAAACTCTGGATGGAAAGTCTAATCACAATTGGCTTGATTCCTTCTTGGTCTCGAAAGATGAACGTCTTTTCTTGGCAAAGTATCCATAAATTACCAGAGTGATGGCTAAAAGTTATAGATTCTCATGGACAATACTTTAGTAAGGTAGGTACTCTTTGAGGTGTAAAATAAAGTCATATTTTTGCAAAAAGATCCCTTACTTTCAAATTATAGACCCAATACTAATTTCATTAATTATTATTCGCCTATCATCTTTCCGTAGATTCTCCAGGGCAGCTACTTTTCCTTCATTTATAGACGTGATCGGCTGTCCATTGCACGGATCATCTTCTCGTGACGTTTTGCCAGCTTTAAGTCGACTGCAGACTCTCCAAATACACCTTGCTAAAGGTTTCACACCCACCTTAACTAAACTAGAACCAAATGCTTAGAATATTCGAAATACCCATTGTATGTAGGTGTATTAGTTAACAATATTCAAATCGAAGAGGTAGCTAATGCTTTAAGAAATTACACATTTATTTAATTGCCCTAACGGCCGGCTAAATTAATTTTCTATTCTTCTGTTCTTACAAACGAAGTCGAAAATTTTAAGCGGAATACAAAATGTTAGTAATAATTGTAATCCTTCACATCCAACGAACTAAATCCAATGTTGAATAAAATTTAATGCCCTGCCAATAACTTGCTTTTCAAATTTATTATATCAGATTAATACGAAGAATAACTAAGTACTAGTAAATAATTTCCAAATCTTCGAAGTAACAAACAATCTTTTTAATCAGCTTTTAAATCAAATTTATTCTGGTAGAAAAAATCTTATTTTGAGCAAGTTACATAATTGCCTTTCTACCACTCTTATTTCACGAGCTGTTAGAATTATGTAACTAATTAGTAACTATTTATAAAAAATGTTTAAATAAAAAGAAATGTACAACGCAGTACTACACATGCACACGGCGTTTGAATGGAAGGATTAGTCAAGTTAAACAATATAATTTTAAAATTCATCGGTGGACAAGTTTCAACAATCAGAAATTCAAAATTTATAAAGATAATGGAAGTATATCAAACTGATTATATATGATAATTTTAGTATAATGTATATTCTTCATATGAAAAAATCTTTCTTTTTAATAAGAAAACTAATAAATTGCGACTGCTGACAATTTATTAGTTTTTTGTTTTACAAATAGATCTATGTTTAGGAATATTTCCAAACTTCAAAATTCTAAACTCTCCAAAGTTTTCGCATCCTCTTTAAATAAAAAGAAAATGTGAAGTCCTTGTAATTTAGTCGCGTCTTCCGTGATTAGAAAATCAGCGGTAACAAAAATATATCACTCAAGTAGCTGAAGTATACTATACAATATTGCACGGGATGGCTGCGAAAATGTGTCAAAACTTGTGTCTGACCAATAGCGTGACCTATAAGAATAAGCAATTAAACTAGAACCAAATGCTTGAAGTATTCGACACATCCCTCGTACACATAACATAAAATGTTGAAATATTCACTATTTAAAGAAACTGTCTCCTTCATTGATCTTAAAGTAAAACCACAAACTCTTCCAAATGGTGTCAAAAAAGCTGTCTTTAACTTTAATTAAAACGAACGTACTCATACATGGGTTAAAAATAAAAAAAGCCCAAATGTAAGATCATTTGAAGAGAACAAAACCGTAAATCTTCATATGAAGGTGGTTCTAGTATGTATACACCGTTTTTCTGATCGTATACAAATTCAAACAGACGAAAAATCAAACAACATAAAACAAAGGTTGTAAGAGAAAATACTTTCCTACTATCACAATGAACATTTAAAAACCGACTGACAGTACGATGAAGTACGTTTATTTTTTAGACGTAGAATCGTAAACGCTGGTAAATTTGGGTCATATCTAAAGCAAGATCTAGTGATTCGTGGTCGTTTTATTATATCTATCGACACTCTTCGAACATGTGGTTGAAAAATAATGGCGAATGTATACAATTTAGAGAAAGAAATATAAATGCTAGTAAAATCCAGGTCAATTTAAGCAAGGTGCCGTGCATGTTTTGATAGAGCGTGTTTTTCTTTCACGGACGGTTGATAGGCCTGCATCTATCAGCTATTATAAAAATTTCACCACCCACTGTATAAAGTCGCTACAGCATAAATACTTTTACCTAATTTTAAATGCATCGGTAACACTCGTCACAAATCAATGTTGTACATAAAAATCTCATTATCTGCACAAAACTATTGATTATAAAACGTTTAAAAATTTTGATAACACGCAAAAAAAAAAATAAATGATTACCTTAAACATAGAAATAATTTTATAGTTCAATTACTCACTGATAACAATATATGTATGTTAATTTATGCACTGTTTAAATGATTGGCGGATAAATTAGTAAAATTAATTTCGTTTAAAACTATAATTAAAGTAGTAAGATATTTCTCATAATTCAAGAATTTGACATAATAATCATTTCAAATGGTCGACCTAAGAAGTTATTTAAGTGTATATGCGCGCTCAAAGGTTTATGCCGTTTCTTCAGTTCGCGAGTAAAAACAAAACCAAAAAAATCCTACCACCCACCTGCATCCGTCCAGCATTCTGGCGATTCCTGGCACAAAGTGGACCAGTCGTGCTGCAGTTCATTAAATGTTGCCATTATATCTGGTCAGAAGGGCACAAACACCGATTAAATTACGAAAACCCGTCCAAAAAAACACAAAATTCACACCGAAAGAAAACACGTAGGAACAAACCGCAAACTCAAATCCGGACAAAAAAAAATCGTTTCTGTCAACTAATGTCTAGGGAAAATTTTGACGCGTATTGCTTGACTGACACGTTCACATTAATACAATATTTTGATTGGAAAAAGTCTCTGACAAGGATAATTTTCGAGTAAATTTAACATTTGTACTGTGATCGCGCGCATTTGTAGCACATGGCCGTTCAAAATCGAGTACCTCGTCGCCGAACGAATACGGCGCATACTCTGTTACGATTACGTTGGTCGAAAGACGGCCAATACCTGTTTTTACGGCATCTGAAGATCTTCACACACAAGCGCATGCAGTTCGTACACCTCCACGAGTCCCTAGCAAAAAAGACTTCTTTTTGTTGTCGATGTATTAGTTGACTAGCTACACACGTAAAAACTATAGACCGCATATCACAAGAAAAAGTGAACGAACTGTGTTGACTTTCCCCTTCGTCGCAAAATTAGTTTTGGGTCAGATTATAATTGGTTTCGACAGATCATTTAAATTATTTATTTACGTTCACTAGAAATATTACTCTTCTTTTTAAGTTGAGTTCGTCAACCCACTTTTAGGTCAATAAAATTAAGTTATTTTAACACGTACCTATTCCAAAATGCATTTTGATAAACATTTTTCTATAAAATTGGACTATTAAAAATATTTAAATAATAATAACAAAATTACTAAGAAATGAAGATTTCTTGATATTTTAGACACTATCCATTGCAATTCTTGTAATGTAATATTCATATTAATTACTTCTCTAAATCCTTTATATCGAAGAAAATTGTGACTTCTAATCCCTGTAGTCGTAAGAAAAAAGAAAAATATAAATATTCTCTTGATAATGCCATTGTCCTCGAAGAAATATTCTTAAATAAAGACTGAAATTATTTAATTACTTCTGAGAGAACTCGCAATAGGACCAGGACACTACTACAGAATACGAGGATGATTTCAGAAGTTTTCAGAATGAAAAGAAAAGAATAAATTTATAATAGGTAGTCATATTATTTTTTTAACATAATCTCTTTAAATGGCCACACATTGTGTCCCATTCTTATAAGTTATATATACAGTAGAAGCCGCTTATTGTGATCAATTTGGAACAAACCCTTTTTGATAACATTAACCGAATGATAACAGTAAGCGGAAGGTAAATATAAATGTATTTTTCTATGCTGATGTAGTCAATAATAAATATGTATGTATGTAATCAAATTATTTAACGACTTACAAATAAAATTCAAGGGAAAAGTTAACGATTAATCAACAATTTTTAATATTTTACCAAATTTGTTTATTTTTTATCATCGATACAATACGTAGGTACATTTATTTACACTTTACGATTTCATTCGAAAAACTGGTCGATCGTCGTTTGACGTTTATTTTTATTAATAAGATTTTGTATGTATATTTCAAAATCATAATATCTATCAAAATTACTTTCTCGGAATTGTACACCACGTCGGAGAATATTTAGCGCTTCTTGCATCTGGCCATTAGTTGGCGGCTCTTCAGACATTTCCTCTTCTTCTTCTTCTCCTACTTCGGGTAATTCAGGATTACTTCCTTCGGACGATTGATCCACAACTTCCCGACAAATGTCTGATATAGTCATTGTGGTAGCTGTTTGAACATCATTGTCGATATCCACCCAATCGGAAAATTCGCTTTTGGACAGACCTTGAACTACAAAAAATTAAAAAATATTAGTTAGATGTACAAAACAAGTTCTTTTTCATACCTTCTAAAATGTCAGCGCACGTTTCATGGAGATCAGGTTCTTCATCACCAGTTTTGGAAAAACCTCCTTTTCGAAAACAGTTTCGGATCGTTTCTGGTTGAACTTGCCTCCATGACTTTACCAGCAAATGCAGCGCATCTAGAAGACTGATTTTTTGCTATCGCATCTGCAGTAGGTGCATCTCGATTCTCATCAAGTTCTTGTATAATTTGGGCTCGAATTTGCCCTCGATAGTATTCTTTGAATGTGTGAATGAATGATTCCTTGATCACATGGTTGTATCAATGCCGTAGTGTTCGCAGGTAAGAAAATAAGTTGGATGTTCGTCAAAACTGCATTCACTTTGTGCGCAGTACAATTGTCTACTAATAAGACGATTTGGCGTTTCAATTTTTTGTCCCACCTGAGTAACCACTCGCTGAACAAGACACTTGTCATCCAAGCATTCGCATTAGCAAAATACTCCACGGGCAAAGTTTTAACACCTTTAAAACACCGAGGATTCTTACTTTTTCCTATCACTAGAAGTTCTTCCTTTTCACCTTCCATATTAACAGAACATAACACTGTTACTCGTTCTTTCGAAGATAAGCAACCTCTTACTTTATCGTTTTTGAACAAATAAGTATGATTAGGCATCGCGCGAAAGTAGAGTCCTGTTTCATCTGCATTGTAGATGTCCCGAGGCGGATATTTTGCAATAATTTCTGGCCATTCCGAACGCATCCAGTCAGCGGCTGCTAACGAATCTGCACTTTTTCTTCACCGTGCAGAGGTCTATAAACGATGTTTTCTCGCTTTTTCCACCGATTGAACCATCCGTCTGTTGCAATGAAATTTTCTTTCCCCATAGTTTTGGCTATATCTTCTGCTTTTTGACGCATGATAGGACCATTCACAGAGGCATTTTTTTCGCGAACATTTGTAAACCAAATTTTTAAAGCTGATTCAACTTGATTATCCTTTCCAGATCTTTCCCTTTTTCGTTTTATGTTTTCATTCGAACGCGCACACGTTTCTATTTCTGTACGATTTTTTAAAATTTTACACAACAGCGGTTGCGAAATTTTTAATTGTACCGCAGCATTCCTTTGACTCATTTTCGGAAGTTTATCGAAGTTATCGACAATTTGTCGTTTTTCTTCGTTCGATAGATCGCGACGTTTTTTATTCACTTCTGCCATGACCACGGTGGTTTACGCGAAATTTCAATAATTTACCCGTACACAAGACTGTAGAACGTGAGATTCGTAGAAGAGTATAGGAGAAACTGAATATCGTTTAAACGAACGGACCTTTTATACATAAAGTACATCAAAAAAAAGATGACCTCTTCATAATATAGAAATAACAATTCGTTAGATTGTAATATGCGATATGAGAGTTTTAATTGAAATCGGCGAGAAAAAGCGGCTCGTTCAAAGGAGTTGCGCTGCAGACACCGTCGCCTGAAGAAACTTTCCGACAAAGGATACTATTCATAACTAATAACATTAAGCGGCTTTTGATTACAATATGCGGCTTTCTTTCAATGAGTTTTAAATAGAGTGATTTGGGACCAACGGTTTTCGATAACAATAACCGTTTGATAACATTAACCGTGATTATAATAAGCGGCTTCTACTGTATATATTTTTCGGAGACTCCTCAAAACAGGTGTTCGTAATTGCAACCAGCCTTAGTTTTGAAATGCTTTATAGTTATTCTTTTTAATTTGGGGAAAATTGGTCTAACGACTCTAAATCCGGCTAATAGAGCCGATTTATATTTTATTTACAGAGAGTCGTCCAGATTCCATAAATTTATATATTGGACATAAATTATAACAGTTCGATAATTGCAACAGGTCGATAGGAGACATATGGGAGTTAGGAAACATCACATGTAAACATGGAACGCTACACGATACAACAACGTGTCGTTATTGTCAAACATTACTATCAAAATGGTGAAAATTTGGTTGCTACGATTGGTAAAATGCGTCCAACTTTCAGTAGAAATAATGTTCCAAATTTATCATCTGTGAAAAGATTAAGTTGGTGAAGAAAAACACACGACACGAGCTCATAGTGTCTAGAGACCTCGGTTCGTCATCGTGGACAAGATTTGTTCATTTCTCACTAAAGATCTGCATCTCCATGCTTACAAAATCCAACTGTTCGCCAATTAGATCGTTGAAGAACAAGAAGTAAATGTCGATTTTGTGGACAAAATCATCTTCAGGGATGAGGCCCATTTCCACATTGATGGCTTCGTTAATACACAAAATTGCCGCATTTTGGGGCTCAGAAAATCCACGATGGATTCTTGAGAAACAAATCCATCGCCAACGTGTTGCTATTTGGCGCGCATTGTGGTAATTCATGTTTTCCATTTTCGTCCATTATTATTTATAGGTATTCAGACTATTTAACATGTTCTATTCTGTCATTTCCTATGTACATATTAAGTGTTTCTTCTTCTTCTTTCTCTACCTCTGCTGACACCATTGCTTTTGTTTTCGTCTTGTTTATCCGCATTGCCGCTGCTTGTAGTTCACCGTTCCATATCGTTAAACTGTCCTGTAGATCTCACTTATTTCCAGTTATTATGACTATGTTATCTCCAAACGCACAATTTTCTATTTCAACTTTTTGCAAGTTTCGAAACTCTAAGGACTTCGCTCTTCGTTTGCAGCTTTTAATAATATCATCCATAAATATTGTACAAAGTACAGCTCTCATAACACCTTCTTGTCTAAGACCCTCTCTAGCTGTGAATTCTTCTTCTTACATAGTTGGAATTTCTCATTTAGAGACTTTGGATTGCTGCTATCAGATTGCCATGTATTCTTCTATTTTACAGGCTACTCCATATCCTTCGCCGGAGGACAGTATCGAAGGGCTTTTCCATATCCCATATCGATAAAAACGAAAAAAAAAGGGGTTTTGGGTCTGGGTATTGTTTAATTGGTTATTTTCTGCATAGTAAACGTATGGTCTTGGTTGTACGTCCTTTCCTTAAACCACTCTGGGATTATTGTAACGTAGGTTCTATACTTTGGCGTAGTCTGTTTTCTAGCACTTGTCCGCATAGCTTCATTCAATACTGATTGTGAGTAACGTTATTTCCCTGTAGTTGGTATAATCTTTATATTGTCAGCCTTTTGGGAATCTTTTTGTGAACTATTATGCCAATCTCCCAATCCGTAGTATTCTAGCTTTTTCCATGCTCTGTTAATAACTTTCAATAATAATTCCAATAGTATGGAAGGTTATTTTATTTCAATTTGAACCGTGGAACTTTCAAAATTTTCTTTTCATTTTATACAGTCATTAACTTTTATCCATACTCCTCCATTTCTTCTACGCTACTTGCTGTGATAATGTATTCTTTAATATTCCAAAAGCCTGTTTAGCTTTTTTAATTTGTTTTTCTCAGCAAGATTGACTAAAACAGAGAGAAAAGACATTGACCTAAACAGATAAATAGATAGCAATAAGTGTAGGCTGTATGCAAAGTAGCAAGTCTAGCCCATCAAATTCTTTTTAGTTTACAACGAATTTTTTGAGGCGAACTAATATGAGTTTTTTTTTTTTGATCATTTAAGAATATTTTTCTCTTAAAATTGCGTACATCCTATCCAGGTACTCCCATTACAGATCAAGATTCATCGTTATTCCTTTAGAAACCAATACAGTAATAAAGCAATTTTTCATCGCAAGTAACAATTTTGCTGAGGAAATGACTATTGCTCGGTCAAATCGTGGGATACTTCTCCATATCGTTTATTTACTTCATCTAACACATGAAAATTAAGATTTATAGTTTATCCTTGAAGAGCTAAGTTACTGTGACAGTTGCTATATGCTGGTGACCGGAGTTGCTTCAACACATTGAGCTATTCGTCGGCTTTGACTCCATCTGGTATGACGAACTCATCTTGAAGATGGTTCGTGCTGGCATTAACATCCAGTTGGTCAGAATAGTTAAGTCGTATCTAGAGGGCCGTTCCTTCCCCATAAAGATTGGAAATCATCTGTCGATCACCAGACCCATGGTGACTAGAGTACCCAAAACGTCTCCTTTTAGTTCGGAGCTGTTCCTTATTTTCATGTCAGACCTAGCACGCGAGTCTTTAATCCAGCTTGCCTGCTACGCGTAGGATATTACTATCTTTACGTGCATGGGTTCCTGGGGTGGACCGAGAACTGGCGGCTGCAACTTAATCCTTCCAACTGTGTTACAGTTCGTTTCACTAGAATAAGGATGCTCCCCAGCGACAACATGTTCGTTGGGGATACGCGTTTCCCATGAAGACCTACCGTCCGATACCTGCGGGTGATCCTGTATCAGCGGCTAACATTTAAACAACATATGGAGATGATCTTTGGAAGACTCCATCAAGCACGACGGGTCCTGTCGCCGCTCCTGTGTCGTGTGTCCGCACTGGACTTGCGAAGATATTAATCTATAGAGTATATTTGCGACTGATATTAACACATGGAGTGGTGCCCTGGTCGACGACAGCGTGACTTTAATCGACTGATAGTGCGTCAAAACAAGATACTTTGACTAATCGCTTCCACCGCGTAGTTCATCCGAAACATTCAACTTCACGAAGATCTCTGCATCCTCAATCTCAAAGATTATGCCTTACAATTGGCAAAACCTGCTATGGAGAGGATGCAGAATTCGGACAATCCGGTGGTGAGATACACTGCTTCGCTCGACCCGGGCCTGTTGCGGGACTGAACGACCAGTGCCCCCTGTGTAGATCCGAGAGTAATTCCCCTGGAATACTGTCATCATCGACCAACACATAGTCTCACTTCCGAGGATGTCGTCCAGCACTGGATCCCTATACGGATCAATCCCCACACCACATCTCGGCTAGAAAGGGAGGCCCCACCGAAGAGGACCAGGAGGCTTATGGAGAAATCCAGCCTCAGAAAAGACTACTGATTTTTGAGGATATAGTTGCATTTAATACACTGAATAAGAATTTCGGAAATAGCGGTATAGTTTGCCCACATCCGTTACATAAGACTGTCTCTGCTTGTTAATTTACAAGATAAATTGATATATCTTACACACGTAATGTGTGTATAAGATAAAAGCAACTACCAAATACACATATATATATCTATGTCACGCCTATTGCCTCTCCCCGGACGCACATAAGCATCCATAATCCTTTGTCCTTGCGATAATCTTTGTCAGACGCACATATGCGTCCAGTCTACACCCATATTCTTTTGTCAAGACATATGTGCGTCCATAATCCGCATTGATAACCTTTATAGGACGTATATAGTAGTTTAAAAAATCAATTTAAATATCAGCATGATTTCTTACAATTTACAAGTTTAATTAATTTTTCAAAATCTCTATTTTCAATTACTACTAAGACTAAGAATATATAAATTATTGGATATTATAAGAAATAGGATTTAGAACAATTAACAGTAATTAATGTAAGATATTAACTTTTTTATACATAATAATAATCCTTCTATAATAAAGAAAGAAAATCTTTATTGATCTCATTAAAGATGGAGGTTGACTTCACTTTTGTGACTTTTTATGCAATTCAGACGATGTTCAAACGTAAGTTTATAACCTCAATCTCAATTCCCAATCAAAAGTTTCGTTTGATATTCGTAGTTCATATATGGTTCGTATTTTGTAGTTATTATACTGTACAGTGTATTATGTCTCTAGCAGACGAATTATTAGCCGATTTAGAAGAAAATGACCAAGATAATTTCGACGATGAACTTGAATCGGCCGAAGCGCCACAAATAAAAGAAGAGGATATTAAGAATGAACCCATGGAAATAGATACCACACAAATATCTTCTGTAAGAGAATTATGCAAATTAAGAGATTCCGAAATTCTGCGAGACATTATCGAACAAGTAAAAGCATTTAGTACTAAAATTAGGAAGCAATCAGACATAATTGGGCCAGTAGAATCTGATCCCGAATACCAACTTATCGTGGAAGCAAACAATACCGCTGCTGATATTGACAATGAAATAAGTGAGTCCAAAATGTTATACCTTTAAGTAACATTACATTTATTACAAAATTTTAGCAACAATCCATAAATTTGTTAGGGATAAATACCAAAAAAGATTTCCAGAGTTAGATTCGTTAGTTGTTGGAAGTTTAGAGTATGTAAAAACAGTAAAGGAACTGGGCAATGATTTAGATCAAGCCAAAAATAATGAAACATTACAACAATTCTTGACTCAAGCTACTATCATGGTAGTGTCGGTTACTGCATCCACAACCCAAGGGTAAGAAAATTATTTTTTATTATAATGTTTACTTTATTGTATAAATTCGTTTGATTGCAGTATATGTTTCCTTGTAGCACAAATCTATCACAAACTGAACTATTTCAAATTAATGAAGCTTGTGACATGGCCATTGAATTAAATAATTTCAAAACTCAAATATATGAATATGTCGAAAGCAGAATGGCCTTTATAGCTCCAAATATATCAAGTATTGTTGGTGCATCTATTGCTGCTAAGATGATGGGATTGGCAGGAGGCCTAACAAAGTTATCAAAAATCCCTGCTTGCAATGTATTGTTATTGGGTCAACAAAAGAAAACTCTCAGTGGATTCTCACAAGCTACAATGCTACCTCATACTGGATTTGTTTATTATTCAGAAATAGTACAAAACACACCTCCTGTAAGTTTCTATGAAATGTAACTTTTATTTGCTTGCAATGACTTGGTATAATATAACTGATATTAACCTGCATTGGTAACTTGGGTACCACATGATTACAGATTAGTGTTATTTATATATGTGTATATTTAGTTTTATCTAATGCATCATGAATCAGTTTCATACCAACTTACTAAGTATAGATATGTTCTAATATAGGATTTACGAAGAAAAGCATCAAGATTAGTTGCTACAAAGTGTACACTAGCAGCTAGAGTTGATGCATGTCATGAAAGTCCAGATGGACATATAGGAAGAATGTTAAGAGATGAAATAGAAAAGAAACTGGACAAACTACAAGAACCTCCACCTGTTAAGTTTGTAAAACCCTTACCAAAGCCTATTGAAACTAGTAAGAAAAAACGTGGGGGTAAAAGGGTGAGAAAGATGAAAGAAAGATATGCAATGACAGAACTGCGGAAACATGCCAACAGGATGAACTTTGCAGATGTAAGTAATGTAGAATTATTTATTACTTTATATCGATATTGAAAATTGTCCTTTATCTGTATATATAAAAATGGATCGTGCTTTGTTCGGATGCTTAAAATTTGAAAGTGACGACCAAATTGGATACTTCCTTCTGCGGGTTTGTTCGTAATTGGTACGCGAAGGTTTAGGAAAGAAGAAAAGTCGAAAAATGTTGGGCAAAACGAAGTTTGCCGGGTCACCTAGTTACATATAAAAGTCTTTATACAACACATCCCAAAATGTATACATTAAGCTATAAGGTGTACAGGATTCAAACATTGATAGTAGCGGAAAGTTTATCTGCTCTTTTAGCAACAAGAAATATCATTACTACCACTTTTTAAACACGTATCCCCACGAAAAATGTTGATAACCACATTAAGACAAGATTGTTCATCTGTGTTTTTTTATATCAAGCTAATATTGTGATTTATTTCTATCATTATGTAGTGCATTAGATACAAAAATATATACGAAATCTTTCTGTAGATTGAGGATGATGCATACCAAGATGACTTAGGCTATTCAAGAGGAACGATTGGCAAATCAGGGACTGGAAGGATACGATTACCACAAGTAGATGAAAAACCAAAGTTAGAATTTCAAAAACACTCCAAAAGAACTTACAAAAGCAGCAAGTATGGGGTGGAAGCACCACAGTAAAGAAACAAATTTCTGGTACTGCTTCCAGTGTCGCATTCACACCATTACAGGTACTTACCTTTTAAGTGAAAATAATAGACACGATTTCAATTTAGCAGATTGTATTTCATAACGGTGTTTTATACCGATTTCGTAAAAACTTCCGCCAATGAAGTATAAGATATGTATTTCGTATGAAATGTGTAATCATTTCAACAAATTACTAGAGCGATTGGAAATAGCAAGTAGAGTCGAAATCGCTATCGGTAACCAGTTTTAACTTTAGTATTGATATTACCATTGTGTTTGCCTAATAGCACACCTATTTATTTGTTTAGGGACTGGAGATTGTAAACCCACAGGCTGCTGAAGTTAAAATTGGGGAAGTGAACGCCAAGTATTTCTCAACAACGGCTGGATTTCTTAAATTGAATAAAAAGGAGGTTTTATATCAAAATACATAGGAATCTTATTTTACTTGTATATATTTTACTAATTAAATTTGGTAATTTCAAATTAATGAAATAAAAGCATTTGACTTAAACAGGTTTTCATTGTGTATATAGAACGTCTCTACTTATGCGGATATTTTTAGAAAATTAACGCGAAGACGGCGATTAAAATACAAATAGCTTTTTGAATAATAAGAATTCCCTAATGTTTTGGGTTGTAAATAGATGTGCTTCTCTCCAATTATTTTCTTGTTCTTGACTGTTCTTTTCTTGGCTTAATTCAATAAAATCATTATCAGTTCGGCATCGTGTGATTTTAAAAGTTTTCAATATCAGAACGATTTAAATCGGTGGTTATTTAAAATTTAAATATGTTTCAATCGCATTAACAGAAATTCCCGTAAATTGAAGAATTAGATGGTATTAAAGCAATACAATTTCACAATTTGTTTTTTGATAGCACGTGGTATGATCTTTCATTATTAATAGCGGTTCTTACATTTATTTTTGTTTTTTATACATATACATATCTAGTTGCCCCGATTTGTTGGTTGCTATGCCGTTGTTGATAGTTTTGTTTTATGTCATGTCATCAAAATTTTACATTGATTCAATATATCTTTTTTGTGTCAGCGCATTATTTCATAATTTTACAAAGGTTTAAGTGTTTTTTCACACCTGTACGTCACAAGAACTGCCACCAAATAAAAAAAAAACGTTTATACGGAAGTTACGACCCGTGAACGGTGAGACACGCATAGATTGGTGCGTCCAAATAGGAAGACTGAATAGAAGCCGTTTCAAAAGGCTACAAGTTGGGAATTGGACGTTACCAGCACGCACATTAGCTAAGCCAGCTGATGACTTATATTTGTTGCGCACAAGACGCACACAGTTGTATAGTTTGATTTGTCTCAGATCACTCACTCAGATCACACTTTGAAGCTGCTGCACTGATGAAAGTGGTAAGGGATTGCAAGGGAGATTTTGAACTTCTCAATTTGTTTGCGTTTTATTAATTGATGAAAATAGCTTGTAATAGAATCAGAATAAAAATGATTTACCAGTTATATATTAGAATTAAAGAACAATTAGGTGCTTAATTTTCTGTCATAACTAATGCGTCAAATTATACACAAGATGGTATGAAATAAAAGTAAATCAATGTCTAAAAGAAAAAAAAATGGGCAAATAAAAGTATTGTTATAGGAACAGTGAATTATGTATCGTCGAAACATAATTTAAAAACGCGCGGACGCCAAACTCCGTTAGATACAACCATACAATCCGACCGTAAAAGTAAACAAAACACGTACTATCAAAAGAAGCACTTCACCGTACTTGACGTATGACCCGCTTTTTACTTGCGTTTACATTTCTTTTTCTAAATTGTAAACATCTGTCTTCACTTTTCAGATGTTTGGAGTGTCGAAAGATATTTATGCATGATAAAGCGAACACGAATCTCTTCATTGCTTCAGATGACCTGAATTTTACCAGCGTTTACGTTTCTACGCCTAAAGATAAACATTGACCTCATACGAGGTCGGAAGATCTCAAAATCTTCAATGGGAAACTATTAAAATGACTTAAGACTTTCCTGTGATAGGAAATTACTATCTCTTGCAAATTTTGTTTGAACTTTCGTGTTTTAATTTAATGTATAAGTTGTGAAGAATGGTGTATGATCAAAACGCAAAGTAAGTCAACTTTATTAGGATAAAAAAGTTATAATACGAAGTAAAGTCAAGTAAGCTAAAACAACTCGGTTTAGTTTGTATTTTTCTTTACAATACTTAACCAAACGTAAATACTATATAGGATAATACACCAGCAGATCGCACATGCGGTGGAGAAATGACAATACATTTTCAGTTTACTGCATATATAATTTATTTGGCACAGAAAGATAATACATTTGTCATAACAATGCATAAAGTTTGTAACACAATTTTTAATTTTCCCAAGTTACAAATACCTTTGCACAATAAAACACTTACTTTAATGTATATATAGATAATTACAAATGTGACACTTTCTGAAAATAAACTACTATTAATAAATTTAGTAGATAAAAGCAACTCATTCAAACCAATATCGTATAAATATTTATCAGTTTCTTCTTTTAATTATCATAAAGATTTCTTAGAAGTTCAGTGCATATGTGCACTTTCCTTTTCTGCATGTACTCCAAAGTGATCCCTAATGCTCCTAACGTGTTAACTTAAATTTTCATTATCAAACACCTGTTGTTAAGTTCTTCTATATATAGCCTGACAGATTAGGTTCATTCACTGGTAGTCTTGGTATCTGCATAAATCCACACATAGAGTCAAAAATCTTGATGAGACTACATAAAAAAATTGTCAATATCCATCCATAAATCTAAAAACAAATAACCCAACACAACTAAAACGACTGATTGGAAGTGTATGAATGAAAAGTAGTATTTTTTAGACAATAATTTTCGATTGCAGCCTTTTTTTATGAGTACAGTGAGTATACTATTGTGGTAGACAACTTCTTCCTGTTTCTGTTCTTTGGACAACAGATGTTTCAGGAACATGATGAATACTTGTCACTAAAACAATTTTTGTCACATTTTTATCTATTTACTTACAGTAAGTTTCCCTGATGTAACATTATCAAACCATCCTGTGTGGAAGCTTTTCTCTGGGATTAATTCAGAAGACATAAAATCTTTCTCTTGACATGGTAAAAGAGAAAACGAAATTTTTCAATATTTTATACCATAGTATATAATGATATACAAAAATATTTAACACACCTAGCTACATGATTCGGAGGTCAAGACAACACGTTGTTTGCATCTTTAGTCATTTCCTGAAAACAATGTGTTAAGAAACATACATGACAATTTGCGGAATATATAGTAGGAAAACCACTAGCACTTACCTGCATAAATTATTAAATTTGTGATTGAATCTACAATCTCAATGGGTTTCCCCATGCAACTCTATCTTAAGTGGCACAAAGTCATACCACTATTGATAGTGGAATAGCAAATTTTACTTGATTATAACCAGAAAAAGTAGAAATGCAATTTCAGATACCCAATACATAATAAGTAAATCATTACCTGTATATTGATTTACTAAACACAATGTAGGGAGAGCATGTTTGTGTAACCTATTACGTAAATCATTTAGGAACATTATTGATTCAAAATGTTTTGCACAAACTTTCATATGTACGATAGAATGTTTATGTGCATTGAGTAAATCCTTTCTACCAATATTTTTTATCCACATCTTACATCTAAAATCAAAACAATTGATGTACATCATTGTGTAAGTGAAAAAGAAGTTTTACCTTTCAGATTCAGATGGGAAGCTGAAAAACGACACTTTCTTTTCCTTGGTATTTTCTATACACTTGGGTACAGAACATGTTGTTCCACCATGCCTTGGCATTGTGAAGATAGTATGGAGATAGTAATAAAGTAAAATAAACTTACAACTTAGTATGATGATAAAAAACGGAAATATTTTAAAATATACTCAAAAGTCTTATTTTTATTGTTCTTTGACATTTGGTAAATGTTAGAAGAAAAACAATGCAACAAAACACTTCAAGGCACGAGGTAAATAATTAAAAAGCAGACTAAAGTGAGGTTACGTCGAATTATGAATCACGCAACAGTAAATTGGCAATGCGACCAACATATTTCAGATCATTTCAGATGCTAACTGAAAACATACTGAAAATTCGACAGTTCAATATCAATTCAGCTTTACCTCCACTCCATCAAGGCGATTTTCACTTATTCTCTTTGTCTTTACAAAAAATTATTTTTCTTACAGCAGATGGTTTTCTAACGTTTTTTTATTATTTCAAATAACTGTAGACAATGGAGAAGTTGAAATAGCAAGAACTCAAAAATTCGATATATATCCTGCACATTTCCCAAATCTTGTTTGTCAATTCGAGAAGTTCTGAGAGAGGTCAACTTGGAGGTCTGTTCCTATCACGACTAGGTTATTTATCTTATAAGGCGATTCGCTTTACAAACTTCCCAGCATTCAGAAATTCCAACAGAAACCTTCCAAACCAGCCTCTTCACGGCAGTCACTGTTGGAGCCAGTTGGAGCTCCTCTCCAGGAAAGGTCGAAATCCACGCGAATCACTTTGAAGAACTATTTCGCGGTGTTTCCCCGCAGATGACTACGGGGAGGAACATTTCCTTAGTGGGAAGTGGATGAGGTAGTGAAGGAGCTGGCAGATCGTCCTGAAACGCTTTTAGGTCCAACTACTTTCAACAAAATTCGTGCTTTCATTAGAAGCCGAAATAACGAAAAGGACGAAATTATCGCCGTACTTCGGCTGTAGCATTTTTCTTCACGCTGGAAGAACGCCGAGATCATTTACAATTCAAATTCGGGAAGGATCACCTCTTTCTTCAACTAGTAGCTCACCAATAAGATTCAACAAATAAGTGCATGATAAGTTTTCATTAAGTGGTGTAAGCCGGAGTGACGCCGTTACTCCACCGCTTGTCCCTAGTGATGGGCCTCAATACGTTTCGAATCACTTCGAATATAAACTGACACTATATCTCATCGGTAAACTCCTCACCACACAATTGTTTTATAATAAAATCGGTGACACGTGTTTCGCTAGCTCGAAGCAAGCATCATCAACAACCGCATAAACCGAAGTGGAGCTAGCGAAACACGTGTCACCGATTTTATTATAAAACAATTGTGTGGTGAGCGAGTTTACCGATGTGATATTGTGTTAGTGAGTTACACCACAGTCCTTGCAATCACCTTCACAATCTTGAAAGGTTTGATAGGTCTGTAATGGTTCTAAGAGTTTTGAAAACTTTAAACACATCAAGTTCATCAACTTCTTGGATTCTGTAACACTTTGTTCATTTGTTCGCCATTTTCTGTGACTAGGGAATAGGGTATAGTATAATTTAATGCAGCATGATGAAGGAGAGCATGTTTATTATTGCTTGTGCAAAAACAAAATTTTGTTGACGGTGCTATCTTTCAGTCTATTTCTTCTGTAAGAATGGTCCCTGTCGTAGAGAAGACGGAACTGAAGTTGCTGGTACATACCTCTTTAGCTAATGTCGAAAGAAGAAACGGATATTTGATTCTATTAGCTTTCCAATATTCTAAAGAATCGTTGTCTCTTAAGATACGCGTCCGAAATGTACAATTCTACTTCGTTCATTGTCAAAAGAAGACCAGAATGACAAACGGCAGGGACCATTCTTAGCAAGAGAAGAAATAGACTGAAAAATAGCACCGTCAACAAAATTTTGTTTTTGCACAAGCAATAATAAAAATGCTCTCCTTCATCATGCTGCGTTAAATTATTCAATACCCTGTTCACTGCAATTAGAAAGCTACAGTCACCATGCGTATACGCGTTCCACGGTTATACCGATCTTCAGTGCGGCTTTGTGAGATGTAGCTTTCGTTTCTAAACCAGCACTCTTCCCCAAAAACTTCGCGATCGTAACAATTTCCACAAATTTAGTTTTTTAAGGAATTCCTAAATGTTTCTGTGCGCTTAGAAATTTTGCGTATACAAAATTGTTTAAAACACGTTTTCAATGTGTTTTTTATTGTTTTAAAGACATTTTAAAAACAAGTTTAAAACAATAACTGTTCCACACAGTGAAAAACTCATGTTTGTTATGCTTGAAATACATAACCAAACTAATTTTATTTTACTATTTAAACTTAGGTGTAAACTGATATATTTCGTCAATAATTTTTTCATATTATATTTAGGTAGCAAAGAAAGTGCAATTAAATAAGAGGTGTGCGTGATCATTCTCAGAGTTATGATTTACACAACTGAGTACCACTCTATGGCAGTGAGCTGGTCGAAATATCACCTGCCATAGAAATAATTTGTTTAAGTGACAGGAATCTATTTGCTGTACATACATTCTAGAGGAAAACGGAACAAGCTGTTGTTGCATAATATCAGGATTAAGCTTCCGTGATTACTTCTGCAATGGACCTCATTTCCACATTTTCGATTCGTTAACGATGAATCAGCATCAGACACAAGTAGCACAAACCAGTCTAATATTACGCTTTTTGAAATTATATAATTGTGGATTTCATATGTGGAAGGACAAAATCAATTTCTAATTTAGAAATATTTAATGCTAATAAAAAAACAAGTTGAAAAAATAATTTCATCAAAATGCTTATTAAATTAGAAAACTTAACATAAATTCATTTACAACTTATTCTCATTTTTGTTTATTCACCTTTGCTCTTTGGTGTGTCTTCTTTAAAGTGTAGAAAAACGATGGAAAACAAAAACACACCAACCATCATAGAAAATGCACTGACATAGTACGGATAAGCGCTTGGAATAAACCTCTCGTACTGCGTATGTTGTAACGGTCTTACCGATACCTGCGTAGTACTGTAGAGATGAGTATAGCCGATTTTATTATAATCGACTTTGAACTGGTAAACGCCGTATACGTCTGGTATCTTGAAACGAGCTTCGTATTGTCCATTTCCTTTATGCTTCAATGTAGTACGAATAAATGGATCTATACGAACAAATTCCAATTGAATATCATCTGCGACGTACGGAATCCATTCAACATAATCGAAAATATCTATTTCAATAGTGTAAACCTAAGGAATGTTAAGATGTCCTCAATAGTGTAAATTAATCTTATATTTAAGTTTGTGAATTTATTTTATTATACATATTAACTTACCACCTCATCCATGATAGTATATGCAGTAGGAGGAGCCTGTTCTCCAACCTTATGATGTTTAATTGATTTTACTCTCAATTCTCCAGTTTCCTTGAAAGCCCATTGGCTAACAGCATATGCCAACCTTTGGTTACCTGAAGTCTCATGTCTTTCAGATCGCTATTATACGAAAAACAAAGTTAAGTGTTAGTTAAGTTAAACAACGTGTAAAGGAAAAGCTAACAAGTCAATTTTTAGACACAACCTTTTTAGTATAAACTTACATATATACATACAAATAGGTTATTATACTTTAATGCTCTCAATAGTATAAAATAAATTCTAACTACAGATAAATGCAGTAATTATTTTACTTACATGTACTTTCTGAACAGGAGAAGTAAAGAATTCATCTGAGAAAAATGATAACGATCCACTAAAAACCACCCTCGCATTATTTCTGGCTTGTAATCCAGCTATTAGCACAGCACTTTTTCCAATAGCATGTGGATACTAAAAAGGTAATATAAACATTTTTATTTTTCATATGAAAAGGTAAGTTGATTCTAGTATACCTCTTTAATAGGTTGTTCAGGATTATAACTATATGAAGTACTATCTGCAGTTAATAAAGGTAACACAAGTGGATTATCTGGATCTGCTAATAAACCAGTACCCTGATATAATAATGGTGTTAACTGATTTTTTTCACCAATAATAATAGGTGAATCAATAAGATTTTCAACTGGCACCACTATTTTAGTATGTTGTCCTTCATCGGTAATATCATAATTTAAATGGTCTATCATAAATGCTCCCTCTTCATCAACCTAATTAGACTAGCATGTACTAACCATAAAATAAATACTATAAAATACCTCAAAGCCACATTCCGACGCAAGCTCGCGCAGAACATCGCCGGTCTCACTACTACCGGCTACCAAGACATTACCACCTTCATCAATGAATTGAGTAATCGTATCAACAGCCAATGTTCCTCCAAATTCTTCTACTGACGGTGCGAATATGATTAGATTGTCGTATAAATATTCTCCATACTTAGAAAGTACTAAAGAAGAATCATCGGCGATTTTAAATGTTAACGTATATCCTCTTTCTACAAATTAAGATTGAAGTGTTTGATTTTCTAACCTATGTAAATTTCACTAATTACCTTGCAAATGCTTAAAAAATATGGAATGCGTTTCTTTAATAACTTGATTATCTAAGAGAACTAAGGTGTTTCTAAATGCTAGTACATTAACTGCACCCAAAAGTGTTAATAATATAAAAATTTTCATTTTAAATATGAACACACGTCAGCAGCCGGCAAACACACTATTCGCTGCAAAATGTGGTTAAATTTGTTATAAAAGTTGCCACGTACGTGTTACTGGCAGCACAGTATAAAAGTATACAGGGGGATGCAACACTTACATAGTTGTAGATAGTACAATAATCCAATCCACGTCCAATCAGTGTAATACAGTCATATCGCAAGTATTTGAGAGACAGGCCGCTGTCACGATTTAGATTGATTTTTACGTTCGGCCCAATTCAATATTCTGCCTTGTTCACTCTATTATAATTAAGTATTGTTAGTCTTTGTACGGTTAATTATCATTTTAATTTCCTTCGGGAAAGTAACTAAATTAGTCATATAACGAAACATGTAACTAAATTTTTTAACGTTTAAAACTTATTCAAACCAGGATACAATCTTTAACAGGTACTTTTTCTTTCTTTCGCATGTTTGAAGAAATTAGACATGCTACCACTTGACGTGTTATTTACAAGGGTCTTCTACGATGGACGTGCATCATTGTAGGCAGCCTCCGAGAAAAATAAGTTTTACACCCCGTACATGATTACAGTAAGGGTGGGGTAAATTAAATATGCATGTTTAGAACATTTCAACAAATGTCCTCGGATCGGTTCCGATATTGCTTGTGCGGTGCTAGCGAAACACGTGTCACCGAATTTATTATTAAACAATTGTGTGGTCAGGTGTTTAGTAATGTGATATATTGTCAGTAAATACACCACAGTGCTTGCAACCACTATTATTGAGGTTTCGGTAGTTTTATTTTAATATCAATTCACACATAAATGCTGATTATTCTTACATGTTAAACAAATTGCCTATTTGCATATAAATACTTTCTTTTAAAAATTAATAACATTACACATAAAGAAATCATTATTAAACATTTTTTGTAGAAGATTTTTATTGTAAATATATTATATTTCCAAAATTTGCATCCAAACAGCAAGTTTATTTTATACATTTCCTTCTTCTTCGCTATCACCCACTCTGGGCGAGATTAATTATTATAAGACTAACATCTTCTGTATTAAACCCCACTTCTAGATTCCAGGATTTCATAATTTCCTTCTCAGTATGAGCCACGATATCCTGCCACGTGGTCTTGTTAATTGTGTTTAACATATTTATCAACCCCATACCCATCTCTGCCTATCTACCTATTATAATAAGTTTTACTAATTTCCCATATATTTTCATATCGAATATGCAATGATACGGCGGAAGCCATAAAACTTTATGACCGTAAGATTCAGCAAGTTGGGCAATATCGACTTTTTCAGGTTTGTTCCTAAAATGTATAAATGAATAAACCTTTATAATATACATAGATGATATACTTACCATCCTCTTTTCTCCAATTAATATATAGTAGAAGTTTCTATTTGTAATTTCGGATGATAATGTGCATTGCCCATAACAATCATAGATGGTTCTTCTAGATTTATTAGCAAGAGTTCAAATCAATTGACAAATTTATAAAACTCCTTTACAATTTCAACCGCACCGAACCAAAATTTAAACATCGTTAGACAACGAATGATATACAGAATGTGTATAAATTGGCAAAAGTTACACGGAGTGACATTCTCCGTTCGGTTCTGAATCGAAAATCTTAATCTTAAAGTATTGTACAAGTATTGTATCATACAGTAACATGCTTCATATTTTTTAGGAAGCACTTGGAAGAAACATACATTTGGCAGCACTGCAATAGTGTATTACTGCCATGTTGCATTTCCATTACAGAAACCGTACACCATTGGCATATTCATTCGATGTAAAATCCATTATGGGTTAACAAAATAATAAAAGAACTAATCAAGACTATACAAATAAACACGAAAAATGCGTAGATTATACAATATTTGGCAGTAATGGTTTTGTTCGAAATCACAATCGAATACAATCTTATTGTTCTACAATGTTGCAATGTGGTTTTCGTGAGTGTATTAATGAAGAAATTGCAGCTATCTCTATCAACAGATATCGAACAATAACGCTTATTTGTGGAATAACATTTTCGATTCAGAATTTCATATGGGGTTACGTCACGTGTAGCTTTTTCGCCAATTTATACACTCCCAGTATATCACCAACCGCAAATCCCAAGACAAACCTGTCCTCCAAAAAGGCATTGCACGGTCACCCAGTTTTCAAACCTCAAACGAAAAATAAAACTAAAGCAGTCTTCATCGCTTGATTATCAGACCTCAGTAAATCTAAAGCAATTAGGGACGAGCTCAAGCAACGAAAAACCGTCAATGCATTCTTCAACCTTGCATATGCCTTGGTCTCCGCCTGGCATGGCGCGCCGAACCATTACATAAGATTTCGACATAACCCGTCTATTTGTTTGACCTTCTGCATTAGCCACAATTCGGTAAAATCGGGCCCAATGACTATTATTTCCGGTGTTGCCTAAGGTTGCTTATATGGACATCTCTTAATATTCATCACCGATCGCTTCCAAGAATTCTAGACCTCTCTGATGGTATACAAGAATAACATCGTTATGCCATACTAAGTGGTATAGTGATTTACATGTGGGTGTCTAAACCTAAAGCTCGCTGGATCAAACTCGGCCGATGGTGAATTTGAATTGCCGATAAACGTGTCGGCATACTTTCTTTTCCGATAGTAAATAAAACCGTAGCCGCATAGGTTAAAAATCCCTACTGCGAAGGTCTCCATAAAATTAATAAATGTGGTGTTTAATTACCAATATAGTTTGTTATTAGATATACCCCACGATCCTTAGAATCATTGTGAAATTTACTTTTGCACAAGACAATGGCTTTAATCATACTAAAGTTGGACAGCCAAGTCCTCTTTATTTGATATTTGGTACATCTCCCGTAATATCTTTGCCAACTGTTTATCCAAAAGAAAAGGTCAACCCAACCTTGCGTAGTCCTTTCATAAGAAAATTCACAGCAAGTGGCACAAACAACCTTGAAATTACCAACTATCTCACCAGTTCCTTAACCCAGGATCACTTCTAAATATAAAAGAAAGGGGGTTCGTGGTTTATCATCAAAGCATGCCAACTAACGATCCTAGTATAGTGAGTCAAATAAAGGAGCGCACTTGATCTTGCGCGAACTGTGTAGGAGAGAGGGAGAGGTGTGCGGCAAAGACTACTTACTTCCTGACGAGTTACAACCTAAGGTAAAATTGCAACTGTACTCACATGTTCACCCGATCACAACCACCAGGTAAATGACGTACGGCATGGAAACACCTGACCTTGAAGTGTGACTATTTTGACCCACTGTACCTGCCCAAATATACTACTAACATATACAAAAGCAGTCTAAAATACTGCAATGATTAGATAGGTGCATGTTTATTACTTTCAATTACAAACAGTCTATATTCCAGAAATATTCTTAAATAGGTACATTTTGATCTGTTCACATAAATAAATAACGTCACAAATTGCACATGCAAGAGATCTAGTCGATTATATGTTAGAACTGGAGATATAGAAAATAACCTCAACTATATTTTACACATAGTAAACATGAATTATATTATATTTGTTGCAGTTGTCCCTTTTTAATTTAATTTGGAACACAGATCAACACACATATTGATAATTGTTAAACAGAATAGTTTCAGAAAACTATTACACGTGGTCGCCCGAACCACCATTTTCCTTGGGCGCGGATCGACTGCGTGATCTAGATCGCGAATTGCGATCAGCAGTACGGGATCGGCTCCGTTTACCGGAAGCTGATCGAGAACGAGAGCGATTACGAGAACGGCTCCTGGATCTCGATGCACTCCTTGATCTGCTTCGACGATCGCGGGAGCGGCTTCTGGAACGTGATCTTGATCTGTGAACAGAATTTAAAAAATAGCTTACTCTAAACGAATTAATAAAGTAAAAGATAAAACGGAAAAGGCTCGGACAAGATAAAAACTACAAACCTGTTTCCTGCTTTTCGGTTAATTTTTACTTTATGCATGTAAATGCTGATCTAAATTGCAGTCAAATTTTTTTTTTTGATGCTAAATATTATAGTCGCCTTTTCTCGCAACATTTATTCAGTATATATTTTTATATGCAGTTTTATAATTGAAATCTCAGTTAACCCGTCTGTGGTTGCTATATGAGCAATTTGCTTTAAAATACATAGGAACGAGCAACCGCTGACGAGTTAACAGTAAATTTGCTGCAGGATGAGGCATAAAAGAATCAGTTAACTGGGAAACATTACATTATTATTCCTTCATGGAAGACGATATTTACAGAATTTTGGGAGTAAGATTTTTTGTAGTGCTAGAATATTTTAATGAATGAAAAATCTGAAAGAAAGCTACCGTTAATACGTTGGCCGAATCATGTATTTGTTGCTGCAAAATAAAATTTATTAAATTAAATTCACTTTAATATCCTTTAAAATTATAGAGATTATGGATCTTAAAGGATTTTAAAGTCAAGACGATCATTTTCTAGAATGGTAAAATTGATTTTGTTGAATAAAAATAATTTACTATAAACATAAAAATTACGTGTAAAGTTTGGCATTATTGTATATGAAGTAAACACGCCTGATCGGTAGTTGACGGTTGATCTGTTGACTTCCCTTCACGACTGCAGAATCTCTTCAGTCACTTAACATTACGTAAATGATCTACGAACTCAAATAAATAAAACAAACGCAAAGAAATCAAACAAAAAGAATGTTCTGTGACTGAAAAGTAAAACCATTCTTGTTGCTCAATTGTAGATTCATCCAATCTTGGTGACACTTTTGGGTTAATAAGAATTACAAATGTGAATACTTGCAGCAAAACATATCAGGTATACTAAAAAAACAACAAATCTAAATACAATCAAATGATAAAATGTACAGTGTGCCTATCACGTTAAACAAATATGTGCTACAGTGTATAATTGATATAATGTACATGCAGTGTATGTATCTATTGTGACTGGATGTTGAATTTTTATTTTGAACACACATCAATAATTAAGTACATTAAGTAAAGTATCTCATCGCCTTAGTTATCAGTTATTAAACAGTAGTGCATAATTTTATTAATGAATGAAAGCTATAGCTTATTCCACGAGTGGTCCTGGATCTATGTTGCCATATCGTCATTGTTAGGGATTTATTTACATAGGCAATATAACCTTCAGGTTAAAAAGTAGCTATGAAGCTGAAGAAAAAAGGATACTTTTATGTAATTTGTACAGTGGGATGTTAATAGTCCATAATAGCATATACTTAGGACTCCTTGGGGGATCGTGAAGACGTATTACAATTAGTTATCACACACACATTTGCGAATCATTGGAATCTAATCATTTCGTGATGTATTATATATATTTTTTTGTAGCTCCTAAATTCAGATAGCCTTGGCAAAATAAATATATAGATCCGATAACCAGCTTTAATTCTTCCATTTCCAATTTCCATTCTCAAATCTTAACCACCTGTATTTTCAAATATTCATTTCATGTATATGTATATATAGCATACATTTTCGTCTACAAAATGGTTGGAGTAATGCCCATAAATTATGATAGAGGGCATGCAGGTTTAATGATACATACTGAGATCTCTTTTTCACTACCTTTTCAAGCTTGTTGAACAACAACACTACAAAACTGCTATCTTCCACCAACTGTCTGATCTTTTTCTACCAATACCAGAAGTGAATCATGCCTCCATTTATATTGAAAACTTACTCTTTCAACATACCTCACCATACCATTATTTATCTCCATCTATTTTATATATATATCAGTAAACCATAATGGAACGTTGTTATTGAAACGTTATTTTTCCAATTTAACAATTTGGCACTCTCAAAAACACGTCAAAAACTATCTTGGAGTGATAGTGAAATTTTTCTAGTTAAGTTTTCATCTACATAATTTTTGTACATTTAGTGCCAACTCTTTTTACAATAATATGTAAAGGCATGATAACGTCTTCGGCGCAAAAGCCGCTAATGATTTAATTAATAAAGTTAAATTAATGAGAATATTTGATATATTTTTTATTTTATATATCACTATCACCAACTTAAAGTCAACGACTATTATCATGTCTACCTAAATTGATTTCTTATATGAACCAATGAAATTTTTTAAATGTCATCTATTTCACTTTGTGATCTAGTGTCTTAATTCCCGGTGCAAAAAAAAAATGGTGACATGAGGAATGATTTTGTTAACTACAATTCAGGAACTACAAATTACTAATACAAGAATGGTAATGATGATAAAAAAGATAATAATTTTTAACTCAATTTGATTGCAATGTAATATTTATATTACACTTCTGATTAAGCATAAACTATTGAATTCTCTTGAAGAAGCTAATTGTATCTTAATGGTTTTGCGTTTAGATTGCTGTTTTCCTTAACATACCTCTCGCTGCAAGTAAGTGTATAAACAAAAGTATAACAAGTAGTAGTGGTAGTAGAGCATAATCTTAATTAAATTAGTTACCAATTTAAATTGTTTCATTATGTTAAAGATATTTAGAAATACTTTTTACCATTGATTGTGAGCTCGTGAGACGAGTAGTTAACAGTCGGTAGAGTAAAGCGCTACTAGCGTACACCCGAGAGAGAGAGAGAGCTGGTAACTCACTGGCTCACGGTAGTCTCGTATGTATAAAGCAGTCGTGTGAAGACATAGTGAGCGAAGTACTACGTGGCGGCTCTACGCAGTCAGTGGGATGCAAACACGAGACGTGTATGAGACTCAATGCGTTACCTGACTATCGGCCACAGACTATACCTATAACATGGCATCACTGTCAGCCACACAATACCTACATTTACTGCTGCTGTACGCACGGTACAGCTCATAGTTAACCCCCGATATCATATTCGAAAACTGGTCAATATTGATTTAGAAAAAAAAAAAAAGAATACATTTTAAAACCAAAAGAGCATAAACAAAATTTGATATACATGTAGATAGCGTAAATAAGGAAACTAAAATGAACCCACATGAAAATAAAAAACGAAACCGTTACTAAATTTTGAGGCATGAGTTATTCATTTTAAAACAATCCAAACCTCATTTTTGATAAATATTTGAACAAATAGGTAAACGTAATTTAGCAATTATAAAAACTAACTAACTCGCTATCTACTATTTGAAAATATTTGAACACATTGAAATATCAATTATTTACAACAATTGCATTCATAACGTGAATGCAGTTGAAATCTAGAATTCGAAACATATCAGAGAATGTGAGAAATGAAATATTGTCCAGTTGTCGTAATCATAATGAATACAAAACAGAAAATAATTTTTGTAAATGAGATGTAATCCACAAAAGGGAAAACAAAGTATACCTGCGACGACCTCTTCGATATCTATTACAATCCCTTGCATAATGCCCTCTGTCACCGCATTCATAACATCTATCATCAGGGTGAAATGGTCGTCCACGTGACCTTGGGGGTGGTCCTCTGTACCGACCACCACCGTTCTTCCCATTTGACATCTCTACACGAGCTCGTCTACCACAAATTGTCCTACCATCTACAGATATCAGAAATTTAATATTTCAATTATTCCCTGTCGTATACAACAAACCTAAACCTCTGATGGCATCTTCTGCATCCCTTGGGTCTTCAAATTCAACGAAGGCAAAGCCTGGTGGGTTTCGAGCTACCCAAACATTCCTCAAAGGTCCATAATAACCAAAGGCGTCTTCCAACTCTTGTTTAGAAGCGTTATTTCCCAAATCGCCGACGTAAACTTTACAATCTGAATTGTAACGCGACATTCCGGTTATTCCTATTGGGATAAAGTACAGTGATTTATTGATTGGATAGCGTTCTATAGTTTACGCAGTAACTACTACAACTAATCGAAATATACATACCCGATGGGCTGCGTCATTCACTAGAAATGAATATTTCGAGGAAATTTGATCAAAATCGCGCGATAATAACACAAATTACTGCTAGAATTAAGCACTATATAATAATGCGTCAATATGGCCGACGATTACATTTGTTTTGAATGCTATCCAATGAAAATCCACATATTTGTTTAAGGTGTGCCAACCAATGAAAATTTCATATTTAGTGGTACCGCGTTATTCAAATATATCTTGGATTATTTTTTAACGTAATTTAAATTGAAATGTTGCAGATCACAATCCTCTCGAAATAAATAGATAATTAATAATAATAGGTAAAAGTATTATTTCATTATTAAATATATGCATTTGAAATATTTGAATAGATTAAAATTACTTAACAACAATTGTGAAAATCGTTATCTTTAGCTCTTCAATTCTCTAATTTAGAAAGTGCAGGAGATAAACTCGATGACCTTAAATTATAAACGTATTTAAACAGAATATACTACACGCGTGCACTTGATAACCTTATCTTGTTAAAAACCAATTATAGCAATTAAACAATTTATTTTCTTTGAACGTTGTAATAAACACAAACACCAACGATTTCATACTACCAAACCAAGATAACTTGTTTTCCTCAAGGATATTAGGTACCTGTTGTATTTGCATATGTTCAGTATTTTATTATCGTATAATGATTATTCAGTTTATTGTTCTTTTTTAGCAACAAATTATATTTACGCCGCCATAACTGTACTTAATACCAATATTAATAACATTATGGCTTTACCAATTGAATCGAAGCGATTATTTGTACCCAGTCTTGATGAAATTGCAGGAGGTAAGTGTAAAAAGACATTATTACCAAAAATAATTTAATATTTATCTTATATAAATTTCAGTATTGAATAAAGGTTTAAAAAGTAACTTCGAAAATGTGACCGTAGAGATTGTAGATTGTCCTGATTTAACTAAGCAACCATTTACTCTAGCACGTGAAGGTAAGCGCACATGAAACATAAAGTTAGCCAACACAGGTGCTTCTCAGTAGCGTCCCGTTGTATCAGTTAATATAAGCGGGAAAAAGTAAATTGCCAGATTGAAAGTGTCAAGACTTGCTCTTTATCTAAAAATCGTTTTCAACAAATTAGCTTTTACTTTAACGACACCGATTCTGTGGAAAACTTCTTTTCTTCTCCTGAATCGCGGTACTAACGATAAGAGCAAATTTATTTGAGTTCTAAACAACATATATTTCTAGTTTCATCTTTTTAAGAAGAAGGAATAAGTCATGTTAATGTATCATTTTCGTTTTCTGTTTGGTCGGTATAAGGGACTGCAAATTTATCGACTCTTTTCAATAGCGATAATTCGGTAACAACATTTTAATTACCGGTTTACCGGTAATTTACTGGTTACTTTTATGTTTAGAAAATTTACTTATATTGAAAATAAGAAGCAGTAAATAGTAATAACAGGAATTTTATTTATAAACGTATTTAATCACGTATTACAAAAAATATTCTAAAGAAATTAAGTAACTAGTCTAATCAAATAACTATTCTGTACAAACTTTTTGTTTATTATTACGTGTTTTTTTGAAAATACGAGCGTAAAGAACATTGTTTATCAAGACTGGGACCCCCTAATTGCGATCTAATCTTGTTACAAATTAAGCCAACTGCGGAAAAGGCTCTTTCTGATTCCACACTTGTTGTTAACGACTTAGTTAGTAAAAAATCATACACCAAATATGTGTATTTACTGGTGTTAAATTTTTATTTTTACCTTGCATTAGAGTCGGCACTTGACAAGATGTCTCGTTTCTTTTCCTTTATTAATAGCTACAGTTTATCTTTTATAGATAGCGTAGCTGATGTTATCAGAACTGACATGAATAAAGACCGGACCGACAACGGCCCCTATCGAATATGAATCACACGGTATCGCCGAACTACAGTCGTTCAGCTTTAGCATGCGCATACGTTGGTGGGATACGGGTATCAGTTAGTACCACTTTCATGGTCGTTTATTTAACCTTCAACTTAAATCGTACGCTTACAAAATACAATTTTTCAGTGGCGTAGATGGGTATTAGGTGATACAAGTTATATATGTCACACGATTTATTGGCATTGATTATTAAGATGTAATTTAAATTTTATGCTTTTAGGTTTGTACGCGTGCTGGTTAATCTATTTTTAAATATAGAGAAACTTCTTTCCACATTGTAGCTAGTGAGGAGAGCATATTGAAAATGAGATTTGCGAATACGATATTTAAAATCACATTCACTCTCCTCACTATAGAGACCTTTTAATGTTACAAAATCAGGTTTCCGACCATAAATCGCATAGACTTTTTACTTAAAGAAAATCCAAAATTACCAGAAATATTCTTCAATTTACTTAAAATGTTATTTAATGTGGTGACTGTTTCTTCCAATTTCAACGTTTGCGTTTCGATATATTTCATGTTCTTGGGTATATCGCTAAAATGTTTTTAATAAACTAAATTACCTTGCAAAAATGAGTTTCGTAAGACAGTTTTGCATTTAACTATACTTTGTCCGCCGCCATATAAACTATTTACGACATTTGCAACTTTTTCCTCATTCTCGGAGTAAGCAGCAGGATTCTAACTACGTACCACATCTAGTTACGATAGGTGACGAGGGTAATAGATATAAGGGATATTTTTATTTATAGATAGTAACTCTTGCTGGCGCTTCCAGAAAGGTTTTTTTATCATATAAGCGCCAGCATCACTAACAAAACTTCGAATATATTATCAATGGCATCCGTTATCGTATTTGCATTCATCAGTTCAACTATTTTGGCCGCTATCAAGTACGGTTTAGTTGACTGATCAGAATGCAAGACACCGATCATAACATGAACCATGCTCCTGCCTAATATATCCATGGTCTCATCTGCGCTAATCCAATAATAGTTGTCTCCCACATGTTCCCGAATTTTGTTCTTTACTTTGGCATATATTTTTGGAAGATAATTTTTGCGTAAAGATGATTCAACTGGAATATGTTTACCTGTTTTTGCAAGAAATTGTCTATAAAATGGATGATCAAGCTTTTGAAATGGAATATTGGTAGCTACATGTACCTCGCAAGGATCGCTAAAAAAATCAGCTCACCTACATGGATTCTGGCCAATTCCCATTTTCAGATGATCTGCCAATCTTTTCTTTTTATACATTTCAAAGTAACCGAATATAGATTGCAGTAAATCTCCATATTATTAATAATTATGAAGCATTCATGATTCTTAATCCAAGAAGTGATAATTTCTTGACGAGGCCGTTTGTGAGGGATCATAATAATTATGGGAAAATGGCAATGAAGAATATGTATTGCTATTTTCAACAAATAAAATAAAAACAATTCTCTTAATATAAAAGAAAGACAGAGATATAGCGACGTCTACTCGAAAAAAATAAATAAAATAAAATAATAAAGGAAACCAAAACTTGCTAATCCTAAACCATAAATTAATTATATTTATTCAAAGTGGTATTAACAAAGTATCTGAAAGATGTAAAAATTATAACCCGAAAATCAAAGCTCAACCATTCTATCTCATTATTAAGAACGCACTGTTCATTCATAGATAATCGTGTTCGTCGATAGAATTATTGCGACTGCAGGTGTTCGGCACGACTCTGTTTGTGCGTCTCTGTGACGCAATAGGGAGCCATGGGTCCGGTCCATAGACATGAAAAATCCGAAGTCTTCGGAACCAGAATAATTAGTTTCTGATAATTCAGCGTTAGTGTATCTACGCACTAGTGGTTGCCCGACACTCAATTTCTTCTAAATTATTTTTGCTATAAAACACTTCGATTACAGCCAACTCTATATCTTGTGCGAGACATAACTGATGGTTTATACCTATCAGTTTTCCTACTTTCTTCATTAGACTTTAAAGCTCCGTCTGTAGTGATTGATTTTCGAAAGAAATATCAAACTCCAGTAATTTAGTTTTAATGAAAGTTAAACATTTATCGCCGGGCATAGATTCAGGAATGCGGCATAATTCAAGGTTTATCGTACTTCATCAAAATTCAGTTCACAACAAAAGAGAAGACACTGGTTATTGCTGAAGATAATCTTTGTAACAACAGGCAAAAGGTTAACTTACATATAGCGTATTACATATATTGGCATTATGATAATGTCCAACCGCGAAAGCAATCTAGCTTCTATATTCACAAGTGTATGTACCTACTTCTCTTAATTCGCAGGAATCTTACAATATCTTCATTCTTCCTAGTTTTCACTTTATATTGTGCTGTTTCTTAAGTAGGGTTGTTTGGTATCAATTTCAATTTTTCTACACATCTTTTCCAGGTTGAGGCGGTTTACTGGTTGATTTATATTTTCAGGCCTGGTTAATTCTACTTTTTCTCAGTATTTGATCAGTTCTTTCCTATTTAATTCCTTTTATTATCTGTTTTATTGCATTCAATCCTAAAGGTTTTTCTGATTAAGCTGTGCAAGTTACCATACAATAGTATTTAACTACTAACTACTTCAATTAAAAGTAACTTATTGTTAGTTACTTAATAGTTAAATTAGCTTTAATAAGAAGTACTAGCTACTGATTACCAGTAGTTTGAAAGTCAAATTATGTTAACAGTTTCTTTCTTATAAATTGTGGTATTGCATTTGAATAATGGTTTTTATCTGTAATATAACTATCTATAATAAGTACAAAAAATAACTCGGTAAAGCAAACAAGAAATATAGTTTATGTGCACCCAAGTAACTGACATAATTACCCGATGCTAGGGTTTGTTTCCTTAGAGAAGAGCACATTACGTCAGCGACGCAATGAACCAAATTTGGTGTTCTGTATACGTTACCATGGCAACCGATTAGCGAAAGTCAATAAAACGTCACCTTTCGCGCATATTTTCATGACGTAATGTGCTCTTCTCTAAGGAAACAAACGCTACATTACACTAAATACAACTGGGAGTTACTAATGAAGTCTGATATTTCAATAGCCCCACTAACTTAATTTATAATTTAAGGTTTAAGTGGTAAAGCCTCTTTAGTAGAGATTGGTGGACCACCATATCTTCTGCCTCTAGTTCACCGAAATAAGGTGTATGACATGAAAGATATAGCTACATTGATAAATATGGATCCAGCATTTATAATTGGTGCTGGGGCCGGGCCATTTCCATTTGCAGGTACTAATTGTGAGGTAAGAAGGTCTCCTGGGCACCCATAGTTTGCTTACGAGCATCAAACAAAGAATAATAAAGAGCGAAGAATAAACTAATACAGAAGAACGTTTTATAGATAAGCGTAAATGTTACAGGGAATCTTAAATTTAGATATATCAAATGGAACTGTGAATCAACAAACCAGGATATCAAAAGTTGAAATTGATACTGGATTACCAAAACAAATTCAACTACCAAATAATGAAACTAGATGTGCCTTGTTGGCTAACTTATTATTTAGTGAAGGAAAATCTGGAAAAGTAAGTATTAGAGTTTAGTACCACAGGATATAAACAAAATATTTCCACATATATGTGTATATATATGTACAATATATACGTTTTGTGACCTGTCTGTGTACTTATCTTTTAAATATCCTCTCGACCACTTTCAGGCCAATCAAACAATAAATAAATAAATGTTATATCTAGTTATATTTTCACCGACGAAAGTTATCCGAAAATGTTATTTTAACGTTCTGAGAGTATACCTATTTATTGTTTGCTTGGCCTGAAAATGGTAGAGAGGATATTTAAAAGTTAGGCAAAATATTTTTGGTGTAATTTAGTTTTTGTTTTATTGCACTCTTCGACGGCTTGATAGGACGTAAGGAGGTGCGAAGAGGAGAAGTATTATTCCATTACCTTTTTCGGAGGAGTGTTGTATTTTAGGAATATGTAAATACTTGCGTTCCATGTAATCCTTGGCGTTTCTTTGCCACTTGGATTTATTTTCATTCCACATTTGAGCTGTGTTTCTATTTTAGTAGTTCCATCTTTTATTTTAGTCTTCTTGTAATTTCCTCGCCCTGTATTTTGTTTAATTTTATCCCTTTCATTTTCCTGAATATCTTCGATTTTGCTGTCCGTATATACTTTGTCTTTTAATTTATTTGTCGGGAGACTCGCCCACTGTATTGTATACTGTATATATTATGTAAAGTATCAACACTATGACGTATGTACATCTACCTTGATTTACTAACTTCTTGTACACTTTTTCCGTATTTGCCTTACAAGTGTTAATTTCTCCTTCGAGTACTCATTTCTTGTATAATATAGTGCCCATATATTTCTGTTTTTGTTATTTCCTTTTGGAATACATGTAGCTATACTTTATCTAATTTAAGTTTTTACCTACGTCATTGTTTTGTCGTAGGAGTAAAGACAATCTATTAATTTGACTATGTTTCTCAACCGCTGCCGGTGAAAAGAAAATCGTGATTTGCGCTTGTCTCATAGACAAAGAACTATGGACTAAAATTAATAACGTAAGTAAAAAGCTCTAAATAGACAAAGTATGTATATCTGCTCACTAAATTTCATCTTAAACTATTACGTCAAAATCACAGAGCCCCTGGACAGTTACTGTATAAGAGAGTGAAAAGGATAGATAGAAAGAAAGAAGAATGTTCTCTTTGCATTATGCAACTTTTTTTTTTATATTTTGAGTTTATTTTTCTGCAATGCTGATCGTACACAATATTTCGATATGGCTGGGTTTTGCTTTTCTCCTGTTAATGTCTGTTTTCCCGTACTGTGATGTTATTTATTGGAATCGCTGATCCTATAGTTTGAAATTTCCTATACAGCATCCTAAATGGGCTACAGCCCTAGGGCGTCAGTTGTATTTAACATAGTCAATATCAAGAATCTAACTTATTTTCATATTACTTACTGTGTGCTTATGTGGGGAGGTATCAAAATGTCTCGAGATTGGTTCTACAAAATTATAATAGAGCGCAAAATGCAGCTGTGATAAGTATAAATTTTTATCGGTCAGTATGCAAAATAGTGTTGTTCCGTTAGAGATAACTATTTAATGGTGTCTGTCAAATATTTGAAACGTTGACAAATGCATTTTATAGCGAGCGACTTGTGCATATAGTTTGGTTATTACACTAATGAAACTGCGTGCACGTGTCCTAATATTATAAAATCTCGTTGATTAAACATAGTGATTTATTTCGGAGGAGTTTGCAGGACCTTATTTTGTATTTATGCAAGATAATGCTGGTCTGCACGTAGCTAGACAAGTTTTTGACTACTTACATGATGTTAATATTCCGGGTTTTTTTTTGAGTAGCCATCTAAATAGTTCAGACATAAATCCGATTGAGCACATATGGGATTTTCTTAAAGGAAAGGTTCGCAACCGTACGTCTTCACCTATCACTCGCAATAAACTAGTGGAAGCCCTAGTTGAAGAATTGAAGAATATTCCTCAAGAAATTATTCGTAATTTAATCTCTAGCATGCCAAGACGTTGAAATGCAGTAATTAGGAGTAGAGGAGGTCATACTCAATATTGAGGTTGCATTGGAGCTACTTATTTGGTTTTTTAAGATTAATTTTATTTTGATTTCTGTTTCCATGTTTTACAAGTCTTCGCTACAAAAACAAATTATGACTTAAAAAATAGATAAAAGAAGACTATGTCCGCTAGTTATTGGCTACAGCCCTAGGGCGTCAGTCTCTTGGGATCGGCAATTTTGCTTGCACTCAGCTCAGTTTGATTTTTGTAAAACTTCACTGGTCCCCCCGCTGTTAGTAGCTTACAGACGCCAAATATCTTAGGACGGCCGTGCATGTAATTCATCTTTTGTATCATCCAAAATTTACTAATTTTCTTTGTTATCAAAGAAACTAAGGGTCGGACATTATCGGGCTTAAACACAATCTCATTTGTGTTGACAAATACTGGCTATTTTATTTAAACCCACATTGTTGAAACAGGTTTGGACAACTTCGTGACAATCCCAATCGTTTTTCTCGTTTTGTATATTTTCACAAGCTTTTCGAACACATTTCCGGCCGCTAAGTACTGTTATTAGTTTCTGATCAATTTAAATTGCGTATACCAATTTTATCTTTGGAGATATTTTATTTGATTTTCTTTTTTGAACTTCTCCCAAGATATTATTAACATATTTATAAATAGAATTCTCCACTTCTTATAACATAATGTTTACTTACACTAGAATGTCTTGCTAGAAATGGACTATAATACTAATTCCAAACAAACGTTGCATCATCTTTATCAATTCGCAATTCCAAACACATCCTGTATTCAGAGATATTGATCCTGTTATCAAATTTATCGTCATTAATTAGTTTTTGTTTTGTTTTCTATCAAAGACTGAGGGAATGCATGGTTTAAACCAGGCATGGGCAACCTTTTTTGTAGAAGTTTTATGCTGCGAGTAGTCTTGAAAAATATACATTTTTGTGGTGTCCTTATGATTCATTATGAATTAAGTTTAGACGGGCCGTGCTAATATGCAACGAAAGAATTAAGTAGCGGCCCGGGCAAATCTTACTCGAGGCCGCATGTGGCCCGCGGGCCTGAGGTTGCCCATCTATAGTTTAAACATACAGTCAAGATCATTCTTATTATATCTCAATCTAAATCGCGATCTATTTATTTTAGGTACTTAAAGTAGTAGCCAAGAAAAGGATTGGAAGCAATGACTTTATTGCCAGCATAAGAGAAACACTGGCAAATCACTATGGAAAGAAAGTAGTTGGTCTAGGAGGAACCTTTCTGCTGAAGGAAGGCAAGGCCAAACAACATGTAATGCCAGATTTCTCAACAACACCATTAAACTCAGACGAAGATCTTAATAACTGGTTGCGCTTCTATAATATGTCAGCCCCTTTAATCGCTGTGGGAACATTAGTCACGGACGAATATGTAAGCGAATCAATTTATAACTGCTGATGCTCTATTTTGAGTTACTTAAATTTTAAAAAAGCGAATGTATTTAAGTATGTATTAAATGCAATATTAATATCTTTCAGGACTTAGACCTGAGGGTACAGCATTTTCATAGTTTTAGTCACCACGGCGAAGCTGGTCATTACCATATCGACACCACACCTGATACTGTTGAGTATTTAGGATACTTTAACGTAGCAGAGACGATTCATCGAATTGATAGACCAATTAATTCACATAAAATAGGACGAGATTAACTTTATAATGGACATATCGGTCCATATTGAATTTTGGATCAATTTTGATATTATTTGTGTTGGTTTGTATTTTATAACAGGGTCTGTAATTAAAACAGAAGAAATGGTTGAAAGATATTTATTTAGTTACATTTTTCTCCTTTTTCTAATTTAATCCAGCTGTGCTACAGCCAGCTCCTTGAGCTTCTTTCTATTATGTCTTCGTAATTTTCTTGCTGGTAAAATTAAACGTAGATTACAGTTACTTTGGTACCATTGTTTCCAAGCATCTAAATGTTTCTGCAGCATAACTACTAGCCATGAAGAATATGTAAAGTCGATAGTTGCCATACCTAAATCACATATCCTACAATTCTTGAAATAACAGAGAATTATTTCAATTTTTATTAAATGAAACTGCATCTATTACAAAACATAAAAGCGAAACTACACATTTATGTAGTGGAATTTTTATACCACTTGTAGATTCTAGAAATTGACTGAACCATACTTGACATAAATATCAAGAATCAGCCAGATAAAGACGGATCAAGTTATTACAAATGAAATGTCGGTTTGATTTGAATTTTTAGATTAGTCGTTATTATTTTCTTTTATAATGTAACAACTCGATGACACGACATCCTTTATTCAACAACTGGTAAGTTGAGCTGTTGTAGCTTTTCTCTTTCGGTAAAAATAGTTTTATCAGGTCAAGTCTTTATCCTCCACTCAAACTGCAGTTTATTCAACGTCTAGCTATTTTTATTTATAAATTTGGATGACACAAGGGTCCATAATACATACTTGAATGTAGGTATTATCCATAAGAAAAGAATAGTTTTCGAAGCTATAACGATCAGAAAGAAGTGTACCTTAATCTTGCAACACATTAAAAATACCAACAACTTTCTGGAGGATAGCGAAAAATTATAGACGATGAGTTATGAATTCTTAAACACGATTCAGAAAATAAGCAAAACAATAATTTGTATCCTCAAAACAAATTTGTTAATGATCAGTTTTATTTTTGTAAAATTCTTAAAAGTATAGTAGTTGGATGCTCACGATGCTTCTTATCGCACGGCGATCTCTATAATCAAATGTATTTGTATTCTTTCCTTTAAGGGTATGAGGGGAAACTAAGGGAATGTGTCTGTCTCTTTTTGAAACTAGAGAACATCATTTTGACATGGAAAAGGAAACTGACTAGCTGAGAGTGATTCAAGTAATTCATTTCTAATAATTTATTTTAAATTATTGTAAATTATACTGAAGGGTAAAAAGTTGAATTATGCGAGCGCTGTTTTCTTTTCAACCTCCGATCGCACAGTATGAAGACCAGGCATGCGACAGGTGGCTGGTGAGCGTATTGGTGGCTGCACATCTCGCCCTCCACACACTCTGCCACTGCCGAGTCCAACACACCATTTCTTGTTAAACTGTAGTCATGTAAATATGGCTGTCTCTATTTTTTTCTCCCGCAAAATGTAAATTGCAAAGTATAGTAAAATAGTGCAGCGGGAATTCATAAAAATTCACAAAAGAGAAGGTATGCTGTCTTCTGGAATTGTTCTGATCCATGACGATGCCCGTCCTCACACTGCTCGTGTAACCCAAATCTTGAGCACTTTCAATGGAACATTTTTAAAACACCCACCATATAGTCCCGACCTAGCACCGAATGACTACCATCTTTTTCTGAACTGAAGAAGTGGCTTGGGGGGCAGCGCTTCCAAACTGACCAGGAACTCAAAGAAACCGTGGCGTGTGTGTGAGTTGTGAAGTGAGTTGTGGCAACTCACTTTAAACCATTGGCGACAACATTTTATGAAGAGGGTATTGCGAAGCTTGTTCACAGATATGACAAAGGCCTCAATCGTCAAGGTGATTATGTAGAGAAGTAACCTTTATTGTACATTACTTTTGGTAATAAAATAATTTTGTATACTCACCCGTCTTTCCTTTATAGCCTATCGAAGGTTGAACAAAAGAACAGCCCTCATAGTTTCAAATAATATGAAGTCGTAGTTAATCCGCAATTTCCTTTGTAATTCATTTCCAATAACGATTTTGCTGCTGATTTTCACTGAGGCGAAATTGCGAGGATGATTTTTTACCCCATGAATTTCGAAAAGCAGCAACGACTTTTAGAACACTCGATAGGGTCTACAACCTATCCAAGTTTCATTCAAATTGAGAAGCGATATTTGGGAATGTTCTCTTCTAAGTTGGAATATGTAAGTCAATCCACGAAACGGATTACATTTTTCAAATGATGACATCATAGATTGAAGAATCAAGAATTGCATTTCTTTAAAGTGATAGTGCTCCAAAATTCATCGGTTGAAAAGAATTAGTAATTTTGAATAAGTCATTTTAAGGACATCTTTTCGTGTCTTTTTAATATATATGCACTAGACAACACTTGTTTATTACCTATAAGAATGGTTTAAAAAGCAGTACTTTTATGAAAAATATAGTACAGTCACAAATAGTGGAGAAAATCAGAGCTAACATCCGTGGTATTAATAATAAAAACAAATCTCACCAAACACTGCCGTAAATGCAAGGAAGTGGCTGGTAAAATTTCGACCGCATTGTAGATTATGTTTCATGGCAATATTGTCACACAAGACCATCAGCAAATACGTTGATGCAATCGCAGTAGGGGTGTATATTAAAAATCCTAGTAAATCCATAACTAGTTCTTTTAAGCGATCGCCCGGATGTGTTAAGAAAACTATGATTGACCATGGAATACTATATCTGAAATTAAATATAAAGAAAACTTCAGTGAACTATCTTTATATAGGTTTAGCGGGACTGTGAGCATGTCGCATGTAGCACACTATGGTTACAGAGTAAAATAGACAGCTATAAAATTCAAAAAACAAATTTAATGCTTTTGTGATTATATACTTCGCATACTTCGGCGCATGGTATCAATTAAATTATTAACGGTTTCTTCCGGTACATTGTTACACTCTTCTGTAACAGCCGCCATTAGTTCTATTTTATTGCTAGGCGTTTGGAATCTTTTCGCCATGTTTTGCTGAATTATGTGCCATATGTTTTCAATAGGATTCATATCAGGCGATTTTCCTGACCACTGCAAAATTTGAATCCCCTGAGTTTCTTTCTACGCGGTTATGGTTCGCTCTTTGTGGCAGGATGCACCATCTTCCGTAAAAGTTTTCTTTTGACAGAACGTTATTAGTGAAAAGTGGCAAGAGCCTCTTCCCCAAAATGTCAATGTATTTTGCCCCATTAATAATTCCTTCGTACATAACCATATGGCACGCCATACCATATTGCACCCCATACTCTGATGCTAATCTCCCCGTATTTCACTGTCTGGTGCAAAAATCTGTTGTCCAGTTGTTGTGACGAACGTTTCCCTACCTATGTGCAACCACTGTCACTAAATTGGCAATATCAACTTCCGTCACAAAAAATTACTGATCTCCAAAAGTTCTCCGGTTTTCCTTGCATGTTTGTTGCCCAAACCATTCGTCGCCTTTTTCGAAACGGTGTACGGAGAGATTTTTCTTTTGCCACTATTTTATAAATACCCATGCCGTGCAAATATCGCTGGATTGTACGCTTACTTCTTTTAGATGTTTCTTCGAGGTTGGCTACACTTTTCCGCAGATCCTTTAGCACTTGACTGGTGAGCCCTCTTTTAGTACTCTCAGATAGACCAGGAAAGCCAGACCTCGATAAAACTGTCCTCTTATCACTGCGTTTAAATTGCGTTAATGCGGTTAATTGTTGATACGGGAATTCCTAAGAATTCGCTTATTTCGCGCTGCAAAGCATCCCGCTCGCTACGACCTACGATACGCCCAGGCATGGTTGTAACACCACTAAACCTTGTGAATATGTTTATAGTCACTGTAATACACGCAGATAGCTGTCTCGTTCTTCCTAAAATTCATGAAATTAGGACATTACGTGTTTTTGTTAGGTGTCTATTTTACTCAGTTACCCCAATGTACCGTTATGCTATGTTAACTAAAAGAAATAAGGGTTTTCTCAGTTAAGTATGAAAATTATAATAAAAGAAAAGGTCATTTGAAAAACTATAACAATATGCATCAAGTTCTAATAGCATAAAGTATAATAATAATTTAACAGCTTGCAGTAATGCAGTATACAGAGAGGAACTCAAGATAGAGTCAATCGAAACAACAATATAGCAAGGGAAATTAAGATGGCTTGGCCATGTTATAAGAATGGGAGAAGAAAGGTTGGCAAAAAAATATATAAATCAAAAGAAATAGAAAAAATGAGAAGAGGAAAACCAAGTAAGACATGGGAGCAAGAAGTAAAAAGTGCATACGAGGCAAGGGGAGAGAAGTCGGAGGACATGAGGGAGATGCAGGGAGGGAGAAAGTGGAGATAAATATGGAAGAGGGAGCCAGGAAACTCAATTCCCCACAACCCGACCCTTCACAGTCGAACGGGTTTCAGGATTAAGTAAGTAAGTAAGTAAGTAAGTAAGTGAATTTGCCGGTAGAATACTAGACACTTACGGCGCAATATACAAATAGAAAAACAAGAATTTTTAGTCAGTCCTTGGAGTCACTTACAGTTCAAAATAAAGAAACTGAAAAGGCAGTACTCAGGCTCTGTAGACCTTATTGTACTAACTTCCACGAGTTGACAGATCAGCTCGAAAGTCATGTCTTCCTTATGCAAAAGTGGATCCTCTCTGGCAGAAAACGGATTATATCCGTAGGTTCCAGATATCTGTCCCCTAAGTGTAAAAAGCAAATGGTAAATAACTTCAAATATCTGGGATTGCAAATGGGTAGGGATGGTTATAAGGGTGAAGTATAGAAGAGAGTGCAGGCAGGAAATTTAGCCTTATTGTTGCAAATCATTGTCAAGGGAAAAAGAAAGTGAGCAAGTACACTAAAATGGAAATTTATAAAACAATAAGAAATGTAATAACATATGCAGGCGACACCTTACCCATGACCAGAAAAGAGGAAGAAGAACTAACATTATTCGAGAGAAGAATAATCAGAGTGAGGTTGGGGCCAAAGAAGGTATGCACAAATTAATACAAAACGTTTATGAATCACGAAATAATGGGGGTAGAAGACATCGTCAAAATAATAAAATCACAGCGTATAAGATGGTTGGGGGCACATATTGAGAAGTGGGGAAGACCTAGAGGAAGATAGATTGATCAAATGACATAGGATTTAAAAATGATGAAAGTAGACTACTGGAAGCAGAAGGTGCAGGAAAGGAAATGATGGAAAGATATTGTTGCCAGGGCTAGGAAGTACGAAAGATAATAACTAACTAGGCAATGGGCTAATCACCCAGAAAATCGATTGGGGAGTTTCAAATGAAAACTGCGAATTCGAATTCCGAAGAGGAATGTGGTGGCTTATATGTACATAAGTATAAAAGCCTGCTGTTAAGCGCAAAGGTTAACACCTGTAGGCTAGGTGCTCAACAATTTCATCTGCATCGCAACAGTATCTGTACTCAGGTTTACTGATGAGACTGACTTTATACAGATGGCAGTTGACAAACCCTGAGTTGACATGAACACTTTATGATGTGTATATATGTATGATACTGCCGCTATAAGTCAATTCTTTTGCCTTCTCATTGTTTTCAATGCCTTAACGGGCTGGTATCCAAATTAGGTAAACCCTATAAGACTTAGGAAGCTTTGGAGGGTTAGTTACAGTCAAGTATTCAGCCAAGTAGACTCTGTGAAGATTCTTTTGGGCTCAAGCTGTGAGAGCAACTAACCCGACTTAATAGACCGTGGGATAACGACCAAACGGGATACTGATTCTTACTCCCAGTCGGTCCCACACATCTCCATTCCCGCTCCTTTTTCTTTGGGAAACCGATCCGTCAAACAAACGCCTCCTCCGCCCCCTGTTTTGAGAAAGGGTGGATTAAAGGCCAACCATCGCTCCCTTATGTGGAACAATCATTTTATATTCTTTCGAAGTCACATTTTACCATTTCCAGCCAGACCCGAGTGTGTTCATAAGGTCAATTTTTACTAATACACTTGGCACAGTCATTTAGACGAATAGAACTTTGTAAGTCTCAACCTCCACCACTAAATGTACAGGCTCAAATCTCAGAATGGCCGCTAGACCTAGCGTAGGTGTTGTTGTGGAAGATCCAGATACTCTCATACAGGCCAATCTCTATACTATATTGAGCTGTCTATTGGTGGTTACCAATCGAACAGCTGGCTACCAAACAAGAGCACCATATTTAGTCATTGGCCTTAGCTGTAAAGCCAATGTACTATGTAATCAGGGTTTTAATCGGTTGGTACTGATAGATTTATTAAACAGGATGCACATAGAAATCTTAGTTAGTCTAACGCAATAATATTCGACAGTTTGCATGACTTTTAATAGAAGTAAAATTCTCCGGGCAACAATTACTACATCGTTAATGTCAACCGACCGATTTTAAGGATTTTTATGTTTGGTGTAGTGGTCTTGCCCAGAATAATTTTTACGCTAGAGCTTTTATTGGACACGAGTAGACACAAGACAGAATTAATTGTGACCCATTCTACTAGTCTTGTGTAGTTGGAATAAGGGCTCTCCTATAAACTGTTGTTTTTTGATTAAAACCAAATGCGATATTACAAACATAAGCATAAAGAGACGGATTAAAGTTCTACTATTGCAAAAAGGTACCTTAAAATCCCCGGGCAAAGCTGGAAGTTAGACTTGTATGAATAGAATTCAATTGGTAAGATACAGTTTGAGAAAGCTGACCCAGTTACCGACGAAACATATCCAAAGAATAATAAGCAATTGTGTGGTGAGAACTTTCCCAATGTGATCTAGTGTCGGTAACACCTCTTACGATAGAATATCGCCATATGGTTTGCGTATCTAACCCTTTTTGCTTTCCTGATTTGCATATTTAACCAGGGAATGAAAATCCACTAAAGAACAACACTTACTTTGGTTCTCTAATGACATCGTAATGGTGTTGGCACAATTCGCATCGACTGTTAGCCGATTGTTTCAGCCATTCTTCGAGACACTGCAAATGTGCAAGGGCAATGGATCCTCTGCAACGACAAGGCGTAATCAAATTAGCCACACTTTCACCTCCATGACATATGCGACAGAAATTAACCCATCCAGAACTGGTAATCGTTAGCTCGCTTTCCAAAACCGATAAATATATGTTGTTTGACTTGCATTTTAATTTATCATCATGCGCTGTAGTTTTAGCAGATAATAATGGTCTTGTGTACACTTTATATTTTTCCATTAACATAGGCGCGTCATCCTCCTCCTCCGTATGGTAGTAGTCTTCCGAATCTTAATAAGGGTTAATAATGAAAGGATATTAATATATCGAACGAAATATTTCAAACTTCATTCCACAAAGTTGAAAATAGAGCCAGCGTTTCCATTAATGTTAACATGGAAAAGCAACTAAGAATACTTTTATATTGCATAATAGTCAGCTACTTTGGAAAGAAATTAACCGAATATTGTATTAAAATAAATTAGCTTTTACCTCACCACACCGACTACATAGAGACTCCAAATATGCATCTAGACCTTCCAAGTGATTATCCTGAGGTCAGCTTCGCCCGTGAAAGTTAGTTAAAAATAAAGAAAATCATGTTCACTATGGTATGTTGAAGACCCTGACAAGATCGTTTGTAATGTGCCCTAATCTATATTTAGCCCAACTTCCTAAACCTTTTCGCAAAAGCTGTAAGGTTTCGGGGAAGAACACTGTTCACTTTGATTGTCTCCATTGTAGCATTTCTTCAATTTTTTATGCTTGAATGTAGCACGTCTATATATTTGCGTAAAATGTGCTCCGAAGTTTTTGTTGCTCTATTGAAAATCCTATATTTATCATCTGTCACGTGGTTTGTCCTGTGATCTTGAGATCGTATATCCAGTGAGAAAACCGATAATCAGTTTTAGGTCTTGTTCAAGAAATTTCATCACTTTTTTAACAGAAAGGGTAATATACTTTTTACCTCTATAATTCCTGCAATATACCTCTGGTAGGAAGTCTTTGCTCCTCTTCCCCAGTCACGAATCCTCCTTATAATATGGCTCTTAGTAATGGCATTAAACAGTTCTGGTCTAAGCAACGGTATCGGTAGATCCTTCTTTAGCAAGGCTGTTGGCAGTGTTGTTACCTTTGATCCTCTAAAACTCCTGACATTTATATCACAGTTACATTGTTGCTGCTATCGACTCAAATGTGATTGATTTCAGAGTCTTTGAGGCTGCCGGACTATCTGTGCAAATAAAAATCCTTGCCTTTTAGAGTCCCCGTTAGATACATTCCCGGCTCCAGCAATGTATTGCGTAGATCTCCGCTTAGAAGATGGTTGGAGATGCGCCCATAGTTTGCGACAAACGAAAAGTCTTCCCAAATATTCCGAATCCAGACGCATGCTTCGTTATTGAACCGCTGTAACATCATTTTAACATTTGGCAGTCACAAATTGTGACAAATGCTGTTTCCAAGTCGTACGTTTTGAGCATGTTCTACCTCGGAATGTCCATGCGATCTAGAGTAATAACACTTAGAATCTCTAAATGGCCAATAAAAACACTTGCTTTTAATTTAACTGACTGTGCTATTGTAAGGGCGTTTAATACCACCTCCCTCCTCACAAGTAGTAGAGGAGCAGGAGTAAGCATCACTCCAGCAGCAACAGTGGGGCAACTGTTCATATCTCCATCATTCCAAGGTAAATCTGTCTCTTTAGTTTTTTTGCAGTAATGCCTGTGTAGTGATCTATAAAGTCTTCTGCCACCACAAAAGCTATTGGTTAGTGGTGTTATTACCGTTAGATAAAGCTAGTAGTTTGAAGCTTTAGATTCTCACCGTAACTTTGGAAGAAATGCTTTCAACGTGAATTTTCCAGTTTGATCCAGAGATATTTAAACTCTTCAAAAAGAATTCCATTCAATGTGGGAGCTTTTAGGTTTCCATTGTAAACGAAATTTGGTTTTCCTTTTGGGGTTACTTCTGTTCAAAAACACCACTTGCCAACAAGTGCTAGGACAATGTGCATCGGTGTGTAAGGGTAAGAGCTAACTTATGTAAGTTCTAAACGAACAAGCTTCCCTAATTTCAGTGATTGTAATAATACTTTATCACTAAATCAGTGTCAATTAAATGAAAATGTGGTTTTAGAAAGAACCACTCAGCTGTTGATCAAATTCTCACAATAAGACAATTAATGGAAAAATGCTGGCAATTTAAGGAGACATTATATCAACTCTTCATTAACATCATGGAATTATATATGACAGTATACCATAATAGGAGTAGAGTTATGAAACGTAATGGCAGAAGGTAATATCCTTAAACAACTAATTATTCTCACGAAACCTTGTGTTAAAATCCCCTTCCCATTTTGTGCAACTAAAATTCTATTTCCAACACAAATTTTCGTTTCGAAAGTTTAAACTTACCGTCAAAGTTTTCGACTGATGACGAAACTGAACCAAAATTCCTGGCAAAATAGATTTCGTCAACGTTAATATGGTCAACATCATTGTATCGGCTTCTAGCAAACAACTGTTTTAAACTCTGCCCAGATGGTCTATCAGATGGCGGATCGCTTTTAAAAAATTAAAACTTTTCAATGAAAATAAAGATGTGCTGCTTTCGTCGTTCAATAAATCCTGTAAGTTGGGTACGTCTAACTCTAACAGACTAGCTGTGGATTCGGAGAGAATTATTGATACAACGATATCCTTTTGTGGTAGGCTACAGTAACTTCCTTCTGATTCAAGTTCGATTTGAATTGTAGACAGAGAAGACATACTATTTATATGCAGTTGTTTTTCATTTAATTACTTTTAGTGATGAGATGGATATACATACATACATAAATTTTGATCTGTGTAGATGTGATGAAATGTCATTTAAAATGTGAAAATTCTGTCCATTTTATAATTATGACAGTTACTTTTATTACACATATAGCTCCATCTTTCAAACTGTCATTGACTACCTGCGCAGTTATGTAATGTCTAACAGAAAACACAATTATCTAGAGGTACAATTTGTAAGAAGGATAAGAATGGAAGCGTACAAAAACGGAAACCTCAATGTGAATGTCAACCAAAACGCTGTAAAAAATTATTTACGTCGTGAATAAACCCATAGTACACTTATTGTTAGTCAACAACATGCTACAGTATAGAGTATGCCCAAAATTCTCACATTTCAAAATCTCGACCTTCAGAAGAACTGACTATGTAAGTACTAGGCTACATCAACAATTTCCAAAGTCTTTGCAGCAATGATAATAACGGAATTGGTCTAATATATGAAAGACAAATAGATCATCTACAGAACACGACATGCCTACAGTGATCCACTATAACAGCTATGGAGTTGATGAATGTGAGGTGGCGTTTACCTTTGACGCGGTCGTTGATCTCCAGCTCTTATATTGTGACTTGGTGGGGACACCAAAATCATCAAATGATATCGATCTAGTCTTATTCAAAGGGAATGGTCGGAACTTAGAGATGGAAAATGAACACCGAAAAATGCGGAACTAGATGTAATAAAACGCAGTTTGGGGTGTTTTAATTTAATTAAAGATATCTATAGGTAATATATTACAAAATTGGATTGTTTAAAATGTGAAATTTCTTTATTCGTCCAAACCTAAGGAGTTCCAGAATTCGTGTGGTCCTAAGCGTTCATGATCTTATTGGGTCCATCAATCAAGAGATAGTTGAAATCTCCGGTTTTGGTGACCGGCTGGATATTTGCTTCGCGTATTCTGGGCTTCCTGTAATGTGAAATATTCTCAATTTAACACAAAAAAGTTATATGTGTGAGTGAGGGTAAGACCCATAAATGTAGATGTTCCTCTTGCATCGGTCTGCATCTATGAGCTACTGATTCGTTATACAAAATATTTTTCTAATAGTTTATTATTAATAAAAACTAGAATAATAATAACTTTAATATCCAACAGGCCAAGCGCATTTACAGGATACACAAAAACACATAAGAAAAGTATATAATAATAACAATCACAGTATAATAGTGTCAACGGCGGCTTCTGATACCGTACATTCGTAGGTGCAGCGAAGATAGCAGTCGTTCGTATGTAGTCATATATCGTCGGCATTTACCAATATGCAATTGCCGTCAATACACGAGCATATACGAACTAATGTTATCTTCGCTGCAGCTACGAATATACGGTATCAGAAGCTACTGTTGAATAGTGTCACCATGCACAAAACACAGGAGAGCCAATTTTAAGTGAATAGACTACCCGGTTGTTTGTTTCTAATCTTGGAAAGGATATATATTGGAACTCGCTTCATCGTGGCTATTCTGGCAAATGGAATTTTGAAATTGCTTCCATGTCTCGAGCTAATCCGGGGCACAGAAAAATTCATACGACTTAATATAAAAGGGCAGTCAATTTTGTTCTCTAAAAGTCCATTCAGAAACTTCTTACAAACAGCATCTCTTCTTACACTCAAGGATCGTACTTCATGACGTATTACCAGGTCATCCTGAGGAGTACCTCTCTTTGGGTATGTTCCATCGATTTTAAATGAGAGAAATTTTAGAAATTTACGATGAACCCAATCTATAGACAAGGAATCACAAGCAAATAAGGGATACCAAATCAGACATGGGTATTTATCGTACTCACGACATAAGCATGACATAGTGATTTTAGTGACTATATTTTTAAAATATTTCGAAACACGTAATATGAATCCCAGAGATTTAAAGGCCTGAAAGCACATGTTAGTGATATCTTACTTGAAGGATAGAATAGAGTCGAACAGTACTCCCAAATACCAAATTTCTGTTACGCGGTTTAAGAGGTTGCGATTGACAGAGTAAGATCCCATACAAGGTGTAGAGGACCTAGTATAACTAACTATGCAACATTTATCAATATTTAATCTAAGCTTAAATAGGTCGCACTAATTGGTTAGTTTATCTAGATTGTGTTCAAGTTTATTTGCATCATCTAACGAAGAAATTTCAGAATATATTTTAATACGATCTGTATATCCAAGAATCGGGCAATCAATCTCAAGTAGCAAATCATAATAATATTAATCATTTTCGTTATGCCCAACAGTACAAACCAAAGACAGGATAGAGCATAAAGAAACAAAAATAGTTACAGGATGAATACTTTAATTTGAATTTATTCAATTTTGCCACTCAAGAGATATGTCATCAAAATACCGTATAGCATTCCGGTAAATTTGGGTATTGGCACCATAACGTTAGTTCGGCTTCTAGAAACCAAACAGGTATCGGTGTTTCTCAATTCTATTTTGAGAACGTTAAAATGTATTATGTTATAGGTGTGTTCCAACACAGCACAAACCAGACCAAATTTGGCCTTCCAAATTTGCTTTGAGCATGTACCCGACGATGCACAAACTGGTTTTGTGCTGTGTTGGAACGAACCTCATGTAACAAAGCAGGACAATCAACACTGCCTTGAATTAAATCGTGAAGAAGTTAGCGCTTACCGTTTTTCAACGTCTTATTAGTGACTGAAGACCATGCTTGCCAAGAAGAAAATTACAGAAGCGTATTCCAAGATGCTACGGATAAAAGCAAATAACAGGACCTTGTGTCAGCATCTGAGAAAGATCTTGAATTTCGTAACACAAAACCAAGTCTTCATGATGCAATCATACAAACCTCCTTGACGTAATCCGCAAATGAAAATTGATTATCAAATAAGACACCTAGATCTTTAATAGCCTTTTCAAGGTTAATAATTGACTGTTTATAGCATAGTTGTAATTACATGTATTTCGATGTCGAACTTTCAATCTGTTCTTTTGGTATCAATTGAATACTAGATTAACATCTCTCTCCAGCAATTCAATATCCGGAATATCGTTAATATGACTATAGATTCGATAGAAGTCATCGGCACATGCGATTGCTGGACATGTCACTTATTTAAGTAAGTCAGTTTTAATAATTATAAACAGCAAAAGTTCAATGTTAGAACCCTTTGGGACCCTAGATGATCCGTAAATCGTGAAGATCTAAATCCATTATATTGTAAATAACTAGGTCCTGCTGCGCAAATAACTTGAGAGAAGTGATATCACGTTGCCTCTAAAGCTAAGATGGTTCAACCTACCGACCAAAATACAGTGACCAATAATATCAAAAGCTCGCGCAAAATGAGTATCAACAACATAGCGAATTAAGGCATGTGTCATATCTTGGCATTAATTGCAATATAGCCGCTTAGTAGAATTCGCCCCCTGCGACGTGAACCAGTTTTGAACGTTTATCTTAATCTCATCATCACTTGCAAAGTACTGGTCGATAAAAAATTTCTTGAGATGGGAGAACAAATGAAAGCCGGATGGAGCTAGGTCTGGACTGTAAGAAGGGTGACAGGATTGGTTCCAGCGAAATGAATCAAGCAGCGTTGTCGTCACGCATGCGGTATACGGTCGCGCGTTATCATGCCCGAACACAATACCATCATTTAGTAGTCCACGCCTGCATTTTGTGCCGTAACTTTTTGAAGGTCTCACAGCGTTCGTTCCATCTAGTTCACTAACAAAATTCCTTGACAGTCCCAAAACACGGTGCACATGATTTTTCTTGAAGAAAGAGTTGGCTTTGCTTTCTTAGGGTTTGGGGAACCAATATGCCGCTATTCCAATGACTGTCGTTTTAGATGTCTCGTAACAAATCCATGTTTCATCGCCTACGACAATCCTTTAAAAAATCATTTCATTCTGTCGCATGATGCTACAAAAGCTCTAAGACCGCTCCCATACGTTTCTGATTTTTGAACGTCAGTTACTGTTTTCGGTACCCATCGCGCACGCAACGATCTGTTTTCTGTACAGTATCTTGGTATCACTGTTCCAAATCCATCGATGATTGCTACAAGCGTTTCAGAAATTTGTCTGCATAGCCGGGAATAGCAGAAAATGCTAAAAAGTGGACGAACAGCCTCAAATCCCCGAATGAATCCCAACTGGGAGGAGAGAAAAGTGAGCGTCAGAAATTAAAGAAATAAAGTTAATAAAGAAAATTTCATTTACATATCGGAAGCTTCTTTTGCAGGAGATTCTTAAATAAGCTTTATTAGAACAGTTTCTTTAAAAATTCGAGCAGTAGTCTACCATCATTACGTATCCCATCTTCCCTGGTAGCCGTCCTTCATTCTTTTTATATCTTGACGAAATCTTTCACCTTGCTCCTCGCTGATGTTACCCTAATTTTTAGGGAAGCGGTTCAAGTGGTTGTGTAAGTAATACATGCTATACCCAAGGTTTATGAAATCATTTTTCTATGATTGCCCAGAAAATTTTCGACAACCAGTACAAACGACGTCCATGCGCTTTGCTCTCCGGTTCAGTTATTGAATGTACAAAAACGGGATCATTTATGAGCTACGTTATGAGGGAACCGTCAAAAATTACAGTTCTAAATTTTTGTGTACTTAGTTTAGGTATTTTTGTTGTCTGAACGCAACGCATAATCCAACATTAGCAAAACCTAAACTATTTAATCAAGCCTAACGTTATATGCAGCAATGCTAAGAACCTGGTAACTCAACATTGGCACAATATTAACTCAAAATGTTACACGAGGCAAATCGCCAGTTTGGAGCGCCGAAAAGATGTCTGCATTCATAAGTTAGAGGCGCTTCATTACAAAAATTGTAGGTAAACAAAAAGTTTCTTTTTGTGGACTGCGTTATCTATATGAGAATGATATCCTCACTTTTAATGAATTTTATAACAGTAAATATTGTTTATTGATTACACTGATCAGCAAAATTTAACTTTTTGCCTGTTAAATTCGTTAGAACGGCTGTTTCTTATGGGATCTTTTCTCTGATTTCAAATTTGCATAGCAGGTTTTGCTCGAGGAACAGCCCTCTTAGTGCCTAGCAATAATCTGCAAGCATATTTGGATTCCATTTTCCCTGATATCCTTTTTCCATTACTGAAATGTCTTGATGGAATCGCTCACAGTGTTCGTCACTCACAGCGCCGAGATTTTGAGGAAAGAAGTTCAAGTGTGAATCTAGAAAATGTATTTTTGAAGACATGTTACATCCCCAATCTTTATAATTTTGAAGGAGTTCTGAAACTAATTCTCCATAGTTCTCAACATTGCTATTGCCCAAGAAATTCACTTACGACCTTTTTTAAAAGACTTTCATGCAGCTTTTTCAACACCACTCAAACTTTCCTCAAATCCATGGTCCTTAATAAGCTCATGACGAGTAGTTCGCCATAAATTAATATAAACACCTTTCTAACTCGACACGCAGGTTTAAACTAAATTGAAGTGACTCACGTAAACGACGCCCTGAGATTATCAAGTTCGCCAGACTTGTTTTCACTGGTCTAGCGTGTATTTCACATTTTTATTGAAATCTATATTTCCATACATTGTTGGTGACCACCTTCTTTTAATAAAACTGCAAGCAAATACAGTTACATCAAACAAGATATTTTGCCATCTGTGAAATATATATATTTTTTAATATACGTAAAATACAAAGAAGCTGAACTCAGTGGGCAACTTTTATAGATATATTAGGCTTTAGCGGGAAAAGAAAATACATAAGAAACACCTACAGTCATCCATTTAACACTAATACTGTTGACCACTTTTATTGTTATTATTAACTAAAATGTAAAAAATAATAATGGAGACAGAATGGTACATTTTTATCATACACCATTTTGACCAAACCCATTTGTTACTATATGGTGCTTTTCTTTTTTAATTCTTAATTTAGTACAATCCTTATTTCTTATTTTATTACAACAAATATTATCTTCAGTGTGTTAGAAAAATTCTTCCACGGCAATAGTGTTTTAAATATTAAATCGTTTTTGTTGTTGATTTTCTTTTATTTGTTAATGCATTGTCAGTTGTGGTGTGGATATTGATCTTCTAAGAGATTGTATCTTATAGAGGGTTACACACTAATTGTCGAATAAAACTTTTGAATTACGAAGTTAAACTCTGCTGGTGCTCTCACATCTTACTTTGACCATTTTATCAGCGTTTGACCAAAACTCAATTGAACGCACAAGCGTCTTTACTGAGGCCCCGGCTTTGGCTATATTCAACCACCTTCAGTATCGAAATTATTAAACATCCTTATCAACCTTAAAGGTCAGACGAATACTCGAACAAAATTAGATTTTGAATGCAAGAAGGTAGCAACTGGGCACTTCGAAAAATGCAAAGCTGTTAATTGTTGTGGAATAGAAATAAATAAATAAATAGATCCAGGATTCGAAAGCTTTCTGGCTAGTTCTATTTGGTAAAATTATCCCGACTCCAAATTGAATTGAAAGAGGTAGTTGATCTCCCATTGATGATGTCGTTGACATGGATAAAAGGATCGGCACTTGTATGTGTCTTGAAATTTGAACATTTTTATTTAGGGAAAAAAATGTCAAAAAACCGGGCCTTGAAAAGAATGACTGATTCACAGAGCTATGGTGTTGATTGTCAATGTCTTAGCAATAATCAGATACCTTCTCTGGACGGCCGTGCAGCCTTGCGTCATCCCCAAAACCACCCGCTCTCTAATGATAACGGTTGAATTTATGAATGATTTCTAAACGAAATGACTCTTTTGTGCCACTTCACAATGCGGTCTCCCCGAAATGCTGTTAAATGTAATTAAAGTAAAGGCATCTGGTTCACAAACAAATACATTCAATATTATTCAGGAAATTGTCAACTTGGTGCATTTAAGTGGGTTTATAATTTTAAAATAACACTTTTATCCTTTTACTTAATTTGGCCGAGTTCAAATTCTAATGGCTTAGGGATATAAAATAGCGCTAAGGAGAAAGATATTCAAATTACTTACAGGTGGTGCATTTCATATGCAGACAGTGTGCATTATGGATTGAAATAAGTGAGGACAAATTTGATCCTTGGTTTTATAAATATCGATCTAAGCAACAATGAGTAAGTATCAAACGAGAGTTTAAAAGATAACTGATGTACCGATAATATATGGTTGGCTTTAGTGAATCTGAATGGTTTGATAGTATGTAATGGAGTTAAAGAGGGAAGAAGGGGAGTTTGGTGTTTATGTTTACTAATATTTACAGATATGAATCGGGGAAGCCAATGACAAATGCGCAACAAAAATACTAACCCATTCCTTGCAAAAGTTAGCAACATATCTACCAATTTTTCCATCATCTCTTCCTCCTCATTGGTTACGATGTCTGGCATAATAAATGCTCCTTCGTAGTAAAATTTACAATCCATTGTATGTCCAACACCTAGAAAAATACGAACATCAGTAATTTACAATTAGGACGTATTCTTTAAAGCGATAAGTTTATGTTTACCAAAGATGGTGTAATTAATAATCATAATTTGGACCATTGGGCAGAGGAAAATTCGCATGAATTTCGGGGATATGGTCACCAAATAAGTTTTCCGTTAACGTTTGGCTGGGCATAATAAATCATAGTCGCTGGGCCGATTTATCTGCCATATCCTCTTGATGACAATGGGTATCTCAATGTATTGGAACAAGTTCTTGACTGAATGACATTGAATATACGTCATACCATAATTTACATGATATAATCGAGTTCCTGCTGTAATGTGGTGGTTGGATGGACACTTCCCAAACAGATGGATTGGTCGCAGTGGCCATATAATATGGTCTGCGAAATTTCCCACACTCAATCCTTTTAGACCTTTTTGCTTGGGCTTTCTCTTTCTTGTGAAATATAAATGTCATCTTAATAAGCTACCATGTACATAATTTAAATTCTGAATATTGCTTCTGAAATTAATAGTTTTAACATCTTTTGTAATCTGTCTTTTATAATCATTTTCTTCTTTTTTAAATAATTTGCTTTTCAAAATCAAAGCATGACCTAAATCTCTGTAATGTTTTGTTACAGCGGTCCTTGCTCCAAAATCACTATTTAAAGAATACTGATGATTGTACCACCCTTGCTTTAAATATTATTTTGCCTGACCAACAAAAGATCTATCACAGCCCTTAAAGTTTATTTCATAAACTACATTGCTTTGATTTTGTTTGTTTATTTTACATTGAGTGTTAGTACAAAGAGATTTGTTACTATAATTTAGAATGAAACTTGTTTCCATTGGTCGGGTCGAATCATGCTTAACTGTACCTGTGTTTAATTGAGTTTTTCGTCGGTATAAAAACAAGTTCTTGGTGTAGAGTTTACATAATTGTGCGGTATAAGTATTGACGAATATAATTCTGTTTTCGGGTTCTTGTACGTTGCTCCTGTATAGAAGTTATAAAGGATTTGTTGTTTATTGTACAAGTACGGGCTTACTTATGGTTTTTTCCTGTGTTGAAAGAATCACATTGGAGACTTCTTTCTATTGGTTTTTCTGCTCTGACCGAATTAACACACGTACTTATCGGGAATTTGTTTATCGAATTTATTTATTGGATTAATTCATAATAGACTTACAAGAATAGAACATATTAATCTTACCTATTAATATGAATAGCAGAATGTGCACCCGATCACAAACAAAGAGTTTTCTTAGTAACTTGGATGAATCAAACACGCACGCAACTAACGCAAGCTACCTTGAATATATTGATAAGATCGACGATATTGAAAAGCAATTGATTACTGTCGGAAGCAATGCAATCATCTAAGGGATATTATACAAAAGTTACAAAAAAGTAAAAATGCTACAGAAAAAGATGATAAACAAATAAGGGTACTAAATGTACAAACTCAAACTATAAGAAATATAGATTCCACAGATAAGGGGACCAGCATGTCCCGACATTAATTACTTTCAAATTTTCATGATGCATGCACACAAACCACGAACCATAGTAGCAAAGTAGGTTGCTATGGTGTGAACGAAGGCTGAATTGAGGATGAACTGTACACAAATGGACGACTGCAGAAACTACCAGTGGGAACTCATACTGGATTGAACTGGAGTTGGGGCGCGAACTGGTTCACCAGGAGGTGAAACAAATGTGGATTCCTTCTAGTGACGTATGGGCGCGGCGGGGGCAGGAAGTGCGACGGCTGCAGGTGCAACAACTACAAAAGGAAGATCCAAAGAAAAATAGCGTGGATGACAAGGTTCTGGCGATTGGTGACAATCAAGTTAGAAACATAACGAACATTCTAAACCCTTTACTAACAAGAAGGAACTCTGTGCTGACAATATGTAAGCCAAATGCTGTTTTTCGGGAAGCTGTTGGTGATGTTCAGCGCCTATCTAAGGGCTTCTGTAGGAATGATTACGTCATTATGCATGCGGGGTCAAGTGACATACTCAGGGGTTTGGTTTTTGATGATGAATGCATATGCAATTTAATTAATGGATTAAAGCATACGAATGTATTGTTCTTGGGTAACACCTATCGGTACGGTGGGCCGATTTTAAACAATCTTATATACGAATATAATTTGAGGTTGTTTGGTGTTTGACTTTCTAACGTAAAATATATCGCCGTCAATAATTTTTTAAATTTTGAAAATAAAAGTAAATATGGCTCTTACATCATTGGGGGAGGCAGGAGGACTGTGTATCAGTATATAGGTGCCCTCATTAGTTGCAAACAGGATAATACTCCAACCAAAAGTATTAATTATAGTAATTTAATTTATGTTGAATTAGATAAAGACACTAAGGTTGATTCAAATTTTCAATAGGCGTCGCAATGGATGATGGTTTTCCACCATTGTCCACATGTGTTTTGTCGATGTTTTGCATTACTATACGGAGTATCTTCGGCAAGATCATGGAGTTAGAATATCTTCTATCTGAACAAAACTACGATGTCCTATGTTTTAATCAAACTTGGACGACTGGGCATGAAATTGGGAATTTAATTTTGAATAATTATGTATTGGCCTCTACCTTCTGTAGAAAAACCCACCAACATTATGGGGTGGCAATTTTTGTTAAATGATACATTAAATTTAGCACTTACAATGTTAATGATCTCTCGATAGAAATAGAATCGGAAGTCTGTGCTGTCGAAATACCTACTTACGATTTGATCATTTGCTGTTTTTATAGATCATCTGAGGGCGATCTTCATAGATTTTACGATAATTTGACATGTCTTCTGGATAGTATGCCTATTGATAGAAACATTGTTACTTTGGGCGATTTCAATATCGACTTTGCGATTGAGTCCAATAGCTCGCGACATGTAAAAAACCTTTTTCATGGTGCTGGATGGCATGAATGCGTAAACAACTGTACTAAAGTTTTTTTTTGTAAGCTTCTACAGTGTTACTTTGAACCAATAAATTATTATTATTATTATTATTAAATACCAGTAAAACTAGAATTAACGACGCTTTCTCTAATATTCAGGGTGATAGACTAGTGGGCAGCGTTTTTGAGCCAGCACTATCGGACTACAGGGCTATATTGTTGAGTTTGGTTTGGGTAGGGAGAATATGTCTAAAAGTTTCGCTAATAAACAGAGAAAAATTAATGATTGTACTATATGCACTTACAGGTCCTCACTGGTTGGCCTGGATTAGTGTAAATTTTATACCGGGAGTAATGTGAACGAAGTTGCTGAAATTTTATTGGATGATATCACAGGGTGCTGAAATGCTAGCTTTCCTGTTAAGGAATCAACTATAGGCAAAAGTAAGGTGAAATACTCCGATAAGCTTAGATTTATGAAAGAACATTTATTGATGCTACATGATTTTAGTAAATTTAATGCGGAATATACAGAAATATATAATTCATGTAAGAAAACCTATAGGGCTGCTCTTAAAACTGAAACAATAGATTAAAATACTGCGCGTATCATTTCGTCAAAGAACAGGAAACTACATGATCCATTATCAAACCGACCACACAAAGAAATAAGTGCGATATAACTTCGAATGAGATGAACGATTATTTCAGTGGTATCGGTAGGGAAGTGGTTGATGGGATTGTTGTGGATAATCTTGAGCACTTGGGCTAGATTGCTGGATCTAGGTGGGTTCATCCTTTTTTCTGTATCCTGCAGATGTTTCTGAAGTGGGTGGTGTTATTGATGGATTGAAAAACTCTAAAGCTGTAGATTATTACGGGTTGTTTGTATATATATATATATAATAGTTTGGGCTTAAAACTAGCTAAAGACGACTTACTAAAACCCCTAACACGCTTTGTTAATATTTGTTTCGCTGAGGGTTGTTTCCCTACCTGTTCGAAAATAGCTACAGTTGTTTCTACATTCTTTATTTTTTTATTAAAATTAGAATAGAAAAGTATCTAGAAAAAAATAATGTATTAAATTGTGGTCAATTTGGGTTTAGAAAGGGTAAGAGCACTGCTAAAGCTTTGACTGTTTTATTTATATTTATAAGTGACGAATTAGAAAAGGGAAATGTGGTGACCGGTAGGTTCCTTGATTTAACTAAAGCTTTTGACTATGTCTCACACGATATATTACTAACAAAATTGGATTCATATGGTATTAGAGGAGCCTACTTTATCCTTGATCAAGTATTTTCTGACTGACAGGACTCAGGCGTACGTTCAGATCGGTGGCGAAATTTCTGGGCAGCAAAAACTTACCTGTGGTGTGCCGTAAGGCTCAACTTTAGGGCCACTTTGATTCATTATCTATATCGATGACATCAACAAGAATATCACACATTCAGTATTGACTAAGGTGGGGAGTCGGCGATGCTGCCGAAACTTATTTCGTAATTATACGCTGTTACCGCTGTTTGCCCAGGCTAGTTCTCACCCTTAGATAACTAAAAAGTACTGCAAGTGAACGCTAGCTCCTCCGGTTGACACCCCACACAAGGTGATGGAACTTTTATTCCCTCTAAAATTTTCAATCATTCTTTGAACCCATTTTAAAGCAGCTACTTGATCCTTCAATCCACAATTACCACCACCATCACCACTACTGTAAAATACTATGTAGAAAAATATTTTTCCTATTGGAAGAAGAGCAGAACAACACACCCAATGGTCCGAGCCGATAATTTATTCTAACATAAAGGACACCGTCCTTCCCTTCTTAATACATTACCGTATAGCAATCCAGGATAATTCTTAACATTCATAATTTTTATAATTGTCCAGAAGAGTTACTCAATTACGAATTAGAAGAAAAAGAATTCTAACCTCTCGATAACTGTGAAAAATAATGTAAGTGAACACTAGCCGCTCCCGCTGATACCCCGCATAGGGTGAAGGAAATCTTTGTTCCCTCCAAATGTTTCAATATTCCTTTGGACCCATTTCAAAGCGGCTACTTGATCTTTCAACCCGTAATTACCACGACCATCACCGGTGCTGTAAAATCCTATTCGATAGAAATAAAAAAATGTAAATATATTTTCCTTTCTAAAAAGAACGTAGCCACACACCTAATGGACCCAGTCGATAATTTATACTGACAAAAATGACATCGCCAGCCATTAATTTCGGTGGAAGCGCCAGCATAGCCGGGCTTCCTATTATGAAAGCTCCGGCGTGAATATGGAACAGTGCATCCAACTTCTTTGAAAAATTTATTTTTGTGCCTGGCACATAGACGTTTAGATAGAGACAATCTTCTTTGCCTGTAAGGGCAAAGCTTGATGAATATAAATAAAGTAGTATTAACATTTCGTGTTACCTATAATATTTTTGGTGGGGAGTATCATTTCCCACTGCAAGCATATGTGCAGGTTATTGGCTTCTAAAATGTTTTTCCATGGTTCCACTGGTTACGGATCCTATAAATATCATTATCTAATTTATGTTACGAATGATGAGCTCTCGAACAGTTTTTAAGTAAAGGAAAGTTACAGAGAATTTGGGATACGCCCAAATTAATCGACGATTTGTGGGTACTAATTTAAAATTTGAGGTTCTTAAATACCTACCTCAAATCTTAAATTTCCTATTGGTGGTTTGGCATAGAGAATTCCCTCAAAAGCAATATATTTCTTACAGTCAAAGATTTTCGATAGGATCCTCTAATCCTGCCATCTTTTAGTGCAATTACAGTACCATTTATATACAGTAGAAGCCGCTTATTATAATCACGGTTAATGTTATCAAACGGTTATTGTTATCGAAAACCGTTGGTCCCAAATCACTCTATTTAAAACTCATTGAAAGAAAGCCGCATATTGTAATCAAAAACCGCTTAATGTTATTAGTTATGAATAGTATCCTTTGTCGGAAAGTTTCTTCAGGCAACGGTGTCTGCAGCGCAACTCCTTTGAACGAGCCGCTTTTTCTCGCCGATTTCAATTAAAACTCTCATATCGCATATTACAATCTAACAAATTGTTATTTCTATATTATGAAGAGGTCATCTTTTTTTTATGTACTTTATGTATAAAAGGTCCGTTCGTTTAAATGATATTCAGTTTCTCCTATACTCTTCTACGAATCTCACGTTCTACAGTCTTGTGTACGGGTAAATTATTGAAATTTCGCATAAACCACCGTGGTCATGGCAGAAGTGAATAAAAACGTCGCGATCTATCGAACGAAGAAAAACGACAAATTCTCGATAACTTCTATAAACTTCCGAAAATGAGTCAAAGGAATGCTGCGGTACAATTAAAAATTTCGCAACCGCTGTTGTGTAAAATTTTAAAAAACGTATAGAAATAGAAACGTGTGCGCGTTCGAATGAAAACATAAAACGAAAAAGGGAAAGATCTGGAAAGGATAATCAAGTTGAATCAGCTTTAAAAATTTGGTTTACAAATGTTCGCGAAAAAAATGCCTCTGTGAATGGTCCTATCATGCGTCAAAAAGCAGAAGATATAGCCAAAACTATGGGGAAAGAAAATTTCATTGCAACAGACGGATGGTTCAATCGGTGGAAAAAGCGAGAAAACATCGTTTATAGACCTCTGCACGGTGAAGAAAAAAGTGCAGATTCGTTAGCAGCCGCTGACTGGATGCGTTCGGAATGGCCAGAAATTATTGCAAAATATCCGCCTCGGGACATCTACAATGCAGATGAAACAGGACTCTACTTTCGCGCGATGCCTAATCATACTTATTTGTTCAAAAACGATAAAGTAAGAGGTTGCTTATCTTCGAAAGAACGAGTAACAGTGTTATGTTCTGTTAATATGGAAGGTGAAAAGGAAGAACTTCTAGTGATAGGAAAAAGTAAGAATCCTCGGTGTTTTAAAGGTGTTAAAACTTTGCCCATGGAGTATTTTGCTAATGCGAATGCTTGGATGACAAGTGTCTTGTTCAGCGAGTGGTTACTCAGGTGGGACAAAAATTGAAACGCCAAATCGTCTTATTAGTAGACAATTGTACTGCGCACAAAGTGAATGCAGTTTTGACGAACATCCAACTTATTTTCTTACCTGCGAACACTACGGCATTGATACAACCATGTGATCAAGGAATCATTCGAACATTCAAAGAATACTATCGAGGGCAAATTCCAGCCCAAATTATACAAGAACTTGATGAGAATCGAGATGCACCTACTGCAGATGCGATAGCAAAAAATCAGTCTTCTAGATGCGCTGCATTTGCTGGTGAAGTCATGGAGGCAAGTTCAACCAGAAACGATCCGAAACTGTTTTCGAAAAGGAGGTTTTTCCAAAACTGGTGATGAAGAACCTGATCTCCATGAAACGTGCGCTGACATTTTAGAAGGTATGAAAAAAGAACTTGTTTTGTACATCTAACTAATATTTTTTTAATTTTTTTTGTAGTTCAAGGTCTGTCCAAAAGCGAATTTTCCGATTGGGTGGATATCGACAATGATGTTCAAACAGCTGCCACAATGACTATATCAGACATTTGTCGGGAAGTTGTGGATCAATCGTCCGAAGGAAGTAATCCTGAATTACCCGAAGTAGGAGAAGAAGAAGAAGAGGAAATGTCTGAAGAGCCGCCAACTAATGGCCAGATGCAAGAAGCGTTAAATATTCTCCGACGTGGTGTACAATTCCGAGAAAGTAATTTTGATAGATATTATGATTTTGAAATATACATACAAAATCTTATTAATAAAAATAAACGTCAAACGACGATCGACCAGTTTTTCGAATGAAATCGTAAAGTGTAAATAAATGTACCTACGTATTGTATCGATGATAAAAAATAAACAAATTTGGTAAAATATTAAAAATTGTTGATTAATCGTTAATTTTTCCCTTGAATTTTATTTGTAAGTCGTTAAATAATTTGATTACATACATACATATTTATTATTGACTACATCAGCATAGAAAAATACATTTATATTTACCTTCCGCTTACTGTTATCATTCGGTTAATGTTATCAAAATGGGTTTGTTCCAAATTGATCACAATAAGCGGCTTCTACTGTATTTACCTTCAAATGGAGATAATTAAAGAGCTATTACAAACTAATTTAATGTAAAAAATTAGAAACCCTGAAAAGTCAATAATAAACAAATATTGATATACGAATATTTGATGAATTGATTGGACTGATGTCCAAATTCGAAGAATATATAAAAATTATTTTCATCCTCACACCTCATTTAAAAAGATTAAAGATACGTTTTAGATTATAAACTTGTTTTAAGAAGTGGAAAGTCGAATTTTTCACCTTTTGAGCCTTGCGAAAGGGATGCAATTTTGGGGTTTTGACTTATTGTTAGAAGTGAATTATTTAATTTTGAGATTTTGGACTGGAAAGGAATGATTGTACTTTGGCATTTTTCGGAAAAGAGGAGATTCGTTTTTGGAAGTTTTGAGTTGGTATAGGATGCTACGGCTTTGAGACTTTTGGGTTAGCAAATTGTGGTTCAATTTTGAAGTTTTTGGAATTGATAAAACGGTTTGGCTTTGAAGTAGTAGCCCAGAGGAGGATGGTTTGACATTTAAGTTGTTGAGTTTGAAGAAAGTCGTTCAATGTGGGCAATTAGGTTACAAGCGAATAGTTCAATTATGATGTTTTAGGCTAGAGACTTTGTGGGCGGTTCGACCACAAGTTCGACATTTGACTTTTGGGAAGAAAGTTTAGATTCTGTGACTTTTCAAAGCATGGTGCGACTTTGTTGTTTTGAAACGAGACGATGCAGTTCGATATTGATGTTCCACTTTGTAAGAGAGTATTGGTATTAGTGTTGTTAGAATGTGATTCATGCACTTAGACCTTGATGTAGAGTTTTTATTGTACTCCTCAACTATTACTATTATGAGGTGAACTAATCATACAGTACCTCGTCCAGCTTGGATGCTAGTAAAGACTCCAACAAAAACCAAATGTGGTATATTCTTTTCGATTTGATAATGATTCAAATGTGTAGCCTTTGCATACTATACCATACAATACCACTCCTCTTTAATACATGGTATGAAGTCTATCGCTTCTATACAAAATCTGTAAGTGTCGTATGTTAGGCGACAATTCAGTTTGCAATGCCTCAAAAAGCAATCCATAAGAATTCTCATCGATTCGTTCTAAGGCTGATACAGACTCCCGATTTCTCCTGATCACAGTTCCCCAGGAAATGTTCTACCTGCCGATAGGTTTATTCAATATTTTTGCCTGTTCTGGTCTTCCTCTTTCTCATCGGTGCATATTCCAATAGCATTTATTTCGGCCTGAAATATGCTAAGATATTTTCTGCATGATCATTTGCACGTGAAGAAACTTTTTTGTTCTCTGGATGTCGCATAGTTTGACTGAAGAGCAGATGACACGGCACGTCGCATGGTGCCGGGAGACGCTGAAAATGTTTGATAAGGGACAATCTCGGTATGTGAACAACATTGTGACAGGTAACGAGCCTTGGCTGTACTATTATGACTATAGGCTGTACTATAGGATTGAAACTTCTTGAGCATACTCCTTACAGTCCAGACCTTGCTCCCTGCGATTTTGCACTGTTCCTGCATGTGAAAATGAAGCTGAAAGGGGTGAGGTTTTCCAGTGATGAGGACCTTCTGAGGGCTTGGGACAACGGGTGTGTCTTACTCCCTAATGAAATTTGATAGATCTGATTTGACGATTGGTTTCGGAGGATGGAGAGATGTATTGAACATAGTGGAAATTATTCTAAAAAGTTAAACAAACAAAGCTGTATCGCAACCTTTCCTAGCATCCTTTGTACAACTTATTTTTGTAAAAGATCTGATTTGTCGGATTTATTATTGAGGAAGTTACGTAAACATGTCTGCTTGTCCAGCTGGTAGCTCCCCTTGTGACTACTTATTTTACTACTATGGCATATATCCAGCAAAGGATGGCTAGGTTCCAATCCCAGGACTTTTTATCTTTGTCCCTCCACACCATGAGAAGAGTGGTAACTTGATTGAGGTCTCCCTTTATATTTTTTTATAATTCCCCGATTCCTATTCTTTTAGACTGGAAGGTACGGTTCGATTTGGAGGTTTTGTTTTAAGAGAACTTGGTTAGATTTTATCTTTTCTAGGATTCTTATTTTCTTTTAATAGTTTGATTATGAAAACATTTTAGTCCGAATTGATGGCTCGATTTTGAAGTTCTAAATTGGATGATTCGATGACGAGTTAGATTTTTGCCTTTCTGAAAGGAAACGTTGATCCTGGACTGCCAAAGGAGTGTGGAAAGAAATAGTTTGATTTCTATTTTTTGATTATAATGATTCGTTTCTGTGATTTTTAATTAGAAGGAAGTGGTTCTATTTTATACTTTTGGTTTGAGAGGCCTCTGATTCAAGTTTACACTTTTTGAAGAAGCAGTTGGTTTCATTTTCTGCTTTTAGTATGGCTAGAAGCACCAAATAATGATGATACATGACAACAACCGACTGAAGTGGTATATAAAGTATATGGATATAAACACAAAACTTAGTACACCATAACGCTTCATTTGAAAAAGTTCCAGGAATATATTTCGACAACTATGTTACCATCCCCTAAATGACCAGGGATAACAGTCATCCAGAGCGTTGTAGTGTCTGTGTTTCTAAGATTAATCCCCACATATGGATTCGGCTAGTGCTTAATTGGTCTGTACCCACGGAAGTGCGAGCGAGGCCGAATAAAGAGTATTATTGTGATAATGGGTTTGAACCAGATAGAGTGTGAGCCTTGTAAACAAGCGTGTCTATGCTCTTATCTTATTCGATCTTATTATCACGGTAATGCTCTTTATCCGATCTTGCCCGTATTTCCGTCACTCCAGACCCAAGTTAAGCACTGGCCGAACCCGTATGTACAAAGGGCACTAGCAAAGTTTTGCAATACAGCTTTATTTATTTAATTTTTCCAAAATAATTTCCACCACATTCAATACATCTCGTCATTCTACGAAACCAATCCTTAAACCAGATCCCAGTTTCACTAGGGAGTAAGGCACACTTGTCACAAGCCCTCAGAAGGTCCTAATCACTGGAATACCGCATCCCTTTCAACTTCATTTCTACATGCAGGATGAGTGCAAAGTCGCAGGTAGTATGCACTGTTCAGTGTATCACTTAGCTGTGATTGTCTTTTGTGCATCGAAAACTGCATGCTCCACAATTGCACTTGATTTGTAAATGCAGATATCATTTTCTTCTTTATTGATCGGGATTTGCTCACAGCTACGAATGTATCCTCATCATCAAAAATCCAAACTTTATTGAGTCTTTGTCGGTACATCGTAATAGTACGGTCAAGTCTCGATGTTGTTCACATACCGAGTTGTTCCTTATCAAACATATTCGGGTTTTCCCGACACCATGTCACATGTCGCGTCATCTACTCTTCAGTCAGAGTATGCGGCACCCAGAGACAACCAAGTTTCTTCACGTGTAAATGATTATGCAGAATTGAACGAATTGCTGGTGGATTTAGGCCTAAGGTGTTCCTCAAGCATTTTCCTCACAACAGTAACGTTTTTCTCCGTAACTGACGTTCGTGGCCTTCTCGCCCTCTCAGCGTCTTCCAGAGTGAAATTTTCCCTTCTGAATTCTCTGTACCACCTGAATATAGTCGTACGATGTGGACAAACATCACCTAGTGCAAGACCCATTTCTTCTAAGCACTGGTCTATGTTTAAACCACGAGCGAAGTTATATTAGAAAAATACCTGTATCTCATTTCGTGATCACGATGCGATAGCAAGCACTTTATTCTACCACTGTTAACGAATAACTGAACCCACCGACTTGGCGTAGCGGTTAATGTGCAAGTATGAACATGTCCCAGCATGCACCAACAAGCAGACCGTGCGACACTTTCCTAGTACCCTTTGCCTTTGCCATTATAATCTTGCAGATTGTTTACGCTTTTGTAACAAACTATTTCAACTGTTGAAATATGAATTTACTTGATCTTCAGTATATTTTTGACCCTTCTAACGGATCTTTAATAAAATCAAAAGAAATTAAACATACCTATGATATAGTATATTACTAACGTAACACGTAATAACCAATTCATGTTTGTCAGATATCAATACTTTTCCAACTCAAAATTTTTATATGCACATTTGTTTTCCAAAAATTTTGCTTTAGTGACCGCCAAAAGAATGTAAATGTAAATAAATTCAATTTTTGTCATTTAACACCAGCGACAAAATTCATCCAATTATGCACGTATACGTAATAGTCATTCTTAATTTGTTCAACTTTGTTTATATATCCAAATGGTAATTGTTAAAAGTGATAGCGGTTTAAATAAATTGTACGATCGACATGTATTCTACTGTACTAATTTTTTCATTTTGAAGATGCTCGGAACTACGTCCAATATATTGTTGGTGCTTGTATTAGCCCATTTCGTAAAGCCGTACTCCATGTCTCCATAACCTCTAATAGTACAAAAAGGTAAAAATAAAAAAGAATTTGCGATATATTATTTATTGTCTCATCAATTCGATAGATCTTAGTTAATCGATCTTGTTTAAAGCTAGAGATTCCCAAAATCGACTAGCTGGGACCAAGGTTTCTTCAGTTTTTAAGGTGATATCATCAGGTCCATTGATAAATATGTACTTCAAAGCTCCTGACTTGGAAACGGGTTGGAAGTCGACGCCTTTTATCTTGGGTACCCTATAATTTAAATAATAGAAGAAAAAACAATGAGGGGCAATTGAGTGTGGAAAAATTTTTTACGTAATAAATCGCTTTTTTACAAGATACTAGTGGGAATTTTCAAAGAAACCTTGTTACCATTTTTCTAGATGTCTTGAAATAGTTGATGTACTTTTTATTTCCTCCGTAGAGGCATCTGACTATTGAAAACTTTGTCAATGATCGAAATCAAATTGAAGATAATACTATGTTACAAAAAAGTCGGATCTAGCCTACTATACTTCTTCTGGCCCATGATCCTTATGTCCATCTATGGGTTAAATTATGTTTTTGTTCTGCAAACCATTTTTTCCAAGCCTTCCAGTCATTTGCCATTAATTTTATTTCTCCCATACTCTTCCCCTTTCGATTCACCGTTTCTTCTATTATGTCCAGTCATCTCCTTCGAGGCCCAGCTTTTTTCTTTGTTCCTATTTTCTTATTTCGAAGAGTGCAGTTGGGTTTATTATCAATATATGCCCATACTAATTATTGACTGCCCTAAATCGTCATTCTTTATCTTCTTCCAATTGGTCTTTCCCGCAAATACTTAATTTCTATGACAATTATGTGACGTATTAAATACCTTCAATTCTGTATTTTTATTTACTTGTTTTTTTTTTCAAATTTGAAATTATTATTATTGGACAGTACCTATTACTTTCCTGTCCGCTATATTCATCTTGTGAAATCATGTTGCCCAAATCCTCTTGTGTTGTAACTCTTCTCAATATCTTTATTTTAATGTCTTTAATCATATTTTCGTCCTCATTTTTTCCACTAATTATCATCACTTTGGGCTTGGCTATATTTATATCCATCTTCTAATTTTCAGTTTCTACTGTCCAAATTGTTACTAGACCTTTCGTTTTCTGGATTAATTAGCAATCACTACCAAGTCATTGGCACACATAAGCCTATCCATTTCAATTTAATTTTTAATTGGTAAAAGCCTATACTATCCTATCACCGACTGCAACTTGCATCTTGAAGCTCTTGTGGTTTTTCAAGATTCTATCCATTACATACACACAATTATAAAAAGTAGTGAACCCATACACTGTTTGTTTGATCCCTTTCTGTATTCTAAAGTTGTTGATCTTCATCCATTTATTTGTACCATACCCTTGATTTTACCATATACATTCGAAATCAGTAGAACCAGCTGTATGCTACAGTGCCTAAAATAGTTATTCTAGGCATTTAAAAGCGATATTTCATCCTACAGTTCCAAATTTGGCTATAAAGGTCTGTCACCAACGCCGCGTTCTAACAGCGATACGTCCCCTCCCGGGTCAGTCTTCAAGTGACAGCAACACGATCAACATCGACGAGCAGCCCTGAAGATGTCCCTTGTAATAGTGGACCAAACATCGGCACCCACACCAAACCAGACGCGGTTCCAACCCAGAAACCAAGTTATACGATGAGTGACATAATTTACGGAATGTATTTGCCCACCACTATCCACTACACTCGTTATGATGATAGAGTTATTAATTTATTATGTTCCAAAGTATTGGAAATTTTCAAGTCAAACGCGTCATGACTTCCAAGGAAATTTAAGATCGTCGGGACTATGCCGACTAGACCTACCCTCTGTCCCTCCTTCAGCTTACTGGTGTGATCAAAGTGATAGGATACAATATTTCACCTACAATCGGATAAAAAGATTTGCAAACCCCTTCAGAGATAATATTGACTATGTTCACAGAGCAGTAAGAAAAACTAACCCGGTTTTAGCAAAAGATGCCAGCATATCTAGTAAAATATCCTTCATCCGTTCTTCCTCCTTATTCAAAACCCATGTTTGGATGAAAGAGCCATCAGTGTAAAATTTGGTATCTATACCATGGTGGACTGGTATATGTATTACAGAGAACAAAAATATTCGATAAGAAATGTTGGATGTAAAACATTTTTTATCCTACCGATGTTCATATTGAATCCAGATATATTTAGAGGTCTAAATTCCCTGAGTAATTCATGAGGAGAAAGTAAGCGTTAGAATCGGATATTTCAGCTTGTAGGCGAACTGCTTCTTCTCCTCCTATGTGGAAGTTGCGATGGGTACAAGCCTGTGAAATTAAAAAATTACGTATTATCTTTCAATTTAAAAGTTATATGGAAAAGTGCTTTAGAAGGATTTTACCCGTATGACAAAATGAAAATTATCTTTCGAAATTGACTGATTGTTGAAGTATTCTTTCCTGACCTTCTCAGAGATTTCATCTTGTTTCTTTTGATCGTATGTATAATATTCTAACAAAAGTGGGGCCCATTTCGCCCAATCTCTATTTAAATCAGCGAATTTGCCATACATTGCTATAAAATCAAAGAGTAAGAAAATAATAAAATCAAAAGTGAAAGTGGAAGACAAAGAGTTTTCGACTTACTACTGCATGGCACGGTACCCTCATTAGTCACCATGGATATTAACAAAGGCACATTCATAACTTTCTTGTTCAATAATTGCTGGTAAGGGGATTCGACGAGAAATGAAGTCGGCGAATCCTTTTCGACTATTGGCCCAAAAACTGTCAGAGGTAGGAACGGTGCCTGGTACAAAAGCCAATCGCTTTATTAATCTGACTAGCCGATCTTCGTTTTAAACATTTATATACATCTTCAATGATCTCGGTTGGACAATCAACTACTTCCGATAAAATTTTTGCATTATTTGTGTAGTTCTTCTTCCAAGCCCACGGATTTAGGGCCACTCCGCTTTGAGAAAAACCCTTATGGAAAAGACCTACAATCAAATTAGATGATAAAAGTTAAATAACTGTGAATCCAATTAATTCTAATAGCTTTGGGCGATGCTAAGAGGAAGAGCAAAAGAATATATAAACATGTTATACCTTTCGATAAATTAGAAAGATAATGAAACTGAACACTGGCACCACCAGCTGAGAAGCCTGCTATGGTGACGGAATTCTTATTTCCACCAAATTTTTCGATGTTTTTTTGTATCCACCTCAGCGCGGCTGTTTGATCTTTCAAGCCATAATTTCCACGACCATCACCGATATTGAAAAATCCTATAAAACAGTACAGTTAGATAAATGTGTGATGAAAGTATTTTTATGTAATGAAAGAAAGATATTAATAAGAATTAGTTTTTGATGGTGCGTAGATTGTTTTCTAAACGACTGCGGTCTTAACTTTCAGCATTCATCTTCCGGTCGATTTTAATACCTTCAACTTTTGGATGGTTATCAAAGATGACGACATAAATAATTAAATGTCTAGATGAGCACATTACGTTGTATTCAATGATCTTTAATATTTTGTGCATGCACCGCCCTCGACATTTAACACTAATCTTTTGTTCTTTGTCTTTTGTTCTTTTAATATCTCTTTGTTCTTCTTCTCCATCTTTTACTATCTTATACCATTCTCGAATGTCGAATGGGATGAACACATTGAACTGTGGTAATGATTGTGACCTACCGAACGACTGCACCACACATCTACTATTTTATCTTTGAATGGCATTAGGCTAATGTTTCAAACGCCACCAGTACCAGCTTCAATCCAACAGTCATAGGTATTAAAATCGCCCTCGAGATACATATCGAAAAATGGTCAAAGCTACATTCGTCTCTAAACCCATTGGAAAAAATAGCAATAATATATTTAGTTGTTTTAATACTAACCAAATGGTCCCAAACGATAATTTATGCTAACGTAAACAACATCCCTATCCATTATTTTCGTAGGTTCCCCTAAAGACGATGGACTTCCGATCACAAAAGCTCCTCCATGAATGTATACGACCACTTCCATATTTTCAGTAGTGTTCACCTTCTCTCGTGGGACATATAGGTTTAGATATAAGCAATCTTCTTGTCCTTAAAAAGATTGATTGTAGAATCAAGCTTATTTTGGACCCAACAAAATAATATGAAAAGTATTTTAATACCCATCTTCTGTAATACACTTCCTGACGTCAGAGCAAGTTGCAAACAAGTGTATGAGGTCTTTGCTTCAAGGATGTCGAACCACGGTTCAACAGGCAGAGGATCCTTAAGAAAATGACAATTATACCTAATACAAAACTACAAATACTTGCAACGCATCTTTTTATTCACCTCAAATCTCAGCTCTTGGATAGGTGGTTTGGCATAAGGAACACCTTCGAAAGCCAAATATTTCCTGCCATCGTAAGATCTTTTATAGGTACCCCGAATTAAACCATCATCGAGGGATACGAGTAGGCTGTCGTCGGCAGAGCTTTCTGTAAAAGGAAAGGGTGAAAGCAAAAAGTTATGAACGGTGCGATTTAAGGTTTTATTCGAAATAGCGATTTTTATTTTGGACGAAATTTTGAATCGGTTTGACTGCATCGTTTACGATTAAATCGCAGTTAATTTTTATATTCGGATTTTGTAGTAATTAGTAGAGTTTGTTAAAAAGGTGGATAAATGATTGTTGTCGTTGAATAATAAAATTCCAAGAAGTGATAGCGTCAGTTCGATTTGCACTATGTACTTAATGATAACACGTCATCCACCTTTTTATCAAACTCTAGTAATTACAGATCTTAAGCGAACCCATTTTTTTCTCTTTTTTGATTTCCTCTATTTATTTACAATCTGAACTAAGTATTACAATTAACAAATTATGTGACGATACGATACATTATGACATGCTGGAACTAACCCATTGGTTATTCCCTATAAATTACAATTAATTACTGACTAATTTGTTTTGTTTCTGAGCAACACTAACACTAACACTAAAATCTGTTAACTAACATTAAGTCACAGGGAGTGTGGCGTTTTAGTCTACGTTGACCTACTGGGGGAATCATAGGGACGGAAGGAAGGCTGTTTGAGTGAGTACTTAGTCTTTCACTATATTTTACACTAAAGTTTGTTATCTCTTATTTAACGGATTTATTCTGTAGATCGCCCAAGATAACTTGATTTGGTACGAACCACGTAGCATTCACTCTCACTCTTAGAACTTTTGACTGGAATCTTAATCAATATTTCGATATTTGATATGGATACTGTTCCCCACAGTTGAATGCCGTAGATCCATATAGGTTTTAGAACGACTTTACTAAGAGCTTGTTATTTGCTACCAATTGGGACTCTCTGCCAATCAACCAGTATCTCTCTGAGTATTAGTACTAGTTGTTTTCTTTTATTTAATATTTGTTTCATCCAAGTTAAGCATCTGTCTAGTATAGGTGAATACCTAGATATCTAACATCGTCACTTTGAGGTAGTCCTTTATTGTTTAGTATAAGTGGTAGACAGTTGTCTTTGCGATCTGTCAAGGTTACTTGTACAAATGTTGCTTCGTTGGTCCTGATCCGCCAGTTTTTTCAACCATTTTTTAACTTTGTAAAGATGATCTTAAAGATTTTGTGACGCAATAACAGTTCTCGTGAGATGCTTTAATGGTCATATAATCTGTAAAGGTTGCTGTTAAGACATCACTGCTCCTTGGAAAATCGGCTGTATATAGCTGATAGAGTAATGGTCCGAGAACGCTGCTTCGGACAACTCCGGAATTGACTCCATGGCGAGGTGTTTGTTCATTAAGATATTTAACAAGGAAAGAGCGATCTTCTAAGTAGGACTTTAGGATACGATAGTAATTCAGGGATAAAGTCTTTCTAATTTTGAACTTGAGACCTGCATGCCAGACTTTATCGAATACCTGTGTGATGTCGAGGAACGCTACAGAACAATATTCCCTGTCTTCCAAACCTTGTCCAATCCTTTTAATTAAATGATCTAGTTGCTCGATGGCAACCGGTTCTTGTCCAAAACCAAACTGATGGTTTGATATTTGTTGCCGTTGTTCTATTATTGGTAATATTCTTTCGCACAATAATTTTTCAGACAGGTTTGATATGATGAATGCAATTTATTTCATTTTTCTTCGGTCTAGCACCTTACAAATTCACGAATATGCCTCTTAGGAAGAATATCTGAAAATTTCAATTTTGAAAAACGGAAACTTTTTCCGTTAATTTTGTTTTCAAGACAAATCTAACTAGATATGTAAAACTATTCAGTCATACTAAAAAAGGCACAGACTGGTTTGACGAGGAACTAAACAAAGAACTAAAAGTAAGGAATTAGGTCCGACAACGGATGGTTCAAGACCCAACTGATGAAAACAGAACGAAGACAACATGAACTGCAAAAGCCAAGAAAAGAGCCCGTGGAGAGAAAGGCCTTGAAGAACTAACGTCGAAGAAGAAGATTCAATCCAAGAAATACAGAATATGAAGAATAGATTGAAACTAAAAATGGGTACGATTATAAAGAATGACGAGGGAAACCTTGCAGCGAATAAATTACCGGGCACAGATACATTGTTACAAACGGGAGCGGGGGTTAGTTGTTGAGGTTGTAAGTTGTGCCGTCTAGTTTTTTCCTTGTAATTAATTAGGAAAAAACAAAGTGAAACGTAAACACTTTACTAGAAGCTGCAAAAAAGGTTAGAACAAAACGCAGGGACTTGTCCCAAAAGGTTATTGGATAACTACAGTATTCACGATTAATACAGCAATATAAATAAATATGAAAAATGGTTTCGATATGTAGTTAAATAATAATAATAATAATAATAATATTTATTAATGCAGTGGATCACTACAGATATAGGCTGTGTCAATAATAATTAATGAAATAATAAAATCGTATAGTGTACACATGTACATATGTCAATAATTTGAGTCCAAACAATACACATTCGAGTTGGAGCAAGTATTATTGCCCCAAAAACTCGGCCACAGTATAAAAACAGTTAACACTAAAATACTTTTTTACAGCAAGTTTATACTTGGATAACTTATGAGCCTTCAGTACATCTGATAATTTATTATAAACTTTTATAAAAACATAACTTGGGCTTATCTCAAACATTGAAGTTCTATGTGCTGGTACGGAGTACTTGTCAATATTTCGAGTGCGGTAAGTTTTGTTAATATCGCCGTTAGTCAGAAAAGTCGTACAGTGTTTTCTAGCATAAATGGCACATTCATACAAATAAATAATAATAATAGAGGGCAGTGACATGAGTTTATTCGTTTCAAAGAATGGCTTACAGGATTCCCTATATCCCAATGAAAACATTGTTCTAATGATTTTTTTCTGTGACTTAAAACATCGTTGGAATTCAGACGAGTGACCCCAAAAGATAATTCCATATCTTAACCTTGACGAAACATGCGCATGATAAAACATCAGCACTGATTCCCTGTTAACGCTGTTCCATAACTTATAGAGAGCATAATTTAAAGAATTTAATTTGGAACAAAGACATGAAATGTGGTCATTCCATGTTAAACACTCATCTATATAACACCCGAGGAATTTTGTGCTGGATACCACAGGAATCGCTCTTCCATTCATTCGTACTAACAGAGAACGATCCCTAGACCGCCTAGCAGCACCAAACGATATCACGCATGTTTTGTCAGCACTCACTAATAAGCCATTATTCCTACACCAGCCGTAAACAGCCTCAGCACATTCACTACCAGTCCTTGATACTTCATCCTCGTCAAGATCAGATACAATAACAGTAGTGTCGTCAGCAAAATGTATCAAAGGGATACTGGACAAGGAATTACCAAGGTCATTCACAAAGACCACAAAGAAGGGGACCCAAAACCGAACCCTGTGGAACACCCATCTCCAGGCCGGTTGCCTATGAGTACGCAACTCTACCGGCACCAGCGACAGATACTATCTGCCTACGACCATTCAAATAAGTAGATAGCCACTGTAGAGCAGGTCCTCTTATCCCACTGAGAGAAAGCCTATGCAACAGCAATCCATGGTCAATGCTATCAAAAGCCCGAGACAAATCACAAAATATCCCGGCAACCGACCTATCGCTATCCACTTGCTTACAAACAGTGCCCAAGGTCTCAAAAACAGCACTTTGTGTAGACTTAGAGCTTACAAATCCAAACTGATTCGAAGAGATCAAATTATTATTACCAAGGGATGATGCAAGTCTGTCATACATAGCCTTCTCGAAGACTTTAGAAAAACACGACAATATGGATATTGGTCGATAATTAAAAACATCACGTCTATCACCTTATTTATAACCAGGCAATATTTTAGCTACTTTAAGTCCATCAGGGAATGTACCCTGAGTGAATGATTTATTCAACAACAATGACAGTGGTTCAGAAATAAAATTGGTCACATGCTTTAACACACTACAAGGAATCTCATCAATACATGACGATGATTTTCTAGAAATGGCCATGATAATGTTAAAAATTTCATTTATGCTAATAGGATTCAAATATATTGTTTTACAAGATGTGATATCATTAATCATTGATAAATAAAACGGTGAAATCAGTAATAATGCAATAAATGGTGCTAACCAGGGCATGCTTGGGCCTTGTAGAAGCAGAAATAAAGGAATTAAGACGAAAAGAAGTGGCGACAACAAACGTAATAATAGGAAGGGCCTACGAAACTACATTCGGTATCGGAACAAACGCCAATCTGTCGCAAGAGAGAATGAGTGACACTGATACAAGTCCTGGGCCCTTTTTTATCGAGCAATGGGGCTCTATCACACACATATCATACGAAATTGGCGTTGTACCACTGGACTAAACTAATCAAAAGGGGTCGATTGAGCTAGCCGCGAGAACGAACGGGTCGAATATCGCATATAAGTGGTAAAGTGCCGAAAATGCCGAATTTCGAATGTTAGACGTAAGAGCTCGAGTTACTCTATCGTAAGTGTCGAAAAGTAATTTGTCGTATCAGCGGCTCGAGAGATACTCGCAGAATCTTTCCTTCTTCCCTAAGCAAAAAGATTTTAAAAAATTACAGAAATCAACTGCAGCTAATCGGAAGCGGACGAATGGAAACTTCCAATTAGGGCATGCAGAATAGAAAAAGAAACACGCGGGGATGATTTACAGCAAACTCCGATCCAGTAACGCGGTCCATGATGATAAATAATGAAGGCTGTAAAAGAGAAAACAGACGAATATTCCCCAAGGTGTAATCGATACTGCCTGAAATAAATCAAAACTACTAACCTCTAGTAGTGTTTGCCGAAAACGAACAAATCGACGAAAAGGTCGTCTGGAAAGCAATGTAGGCTGTAAACCAGGCATGAGCAACCCCCGGCCCGTGGGCTACATGCAGCCTTCGAGTAAGATTTGTCCGGCGCGTCATTGCATTTTTCCGGTACATATTAGCAAGGCCCGGTAAACTTGCCTCATAAAGATACTACAAAAATGTATATTTTTCAAAATTACTCCAGCATAAAACCTCTTTGCCCCCCTTCCACCCCTACAAAAAAGGTTGCCCATACCTGCTGTAAACCAACATATGGATAACTGTACGATTGGCAAACAGACGATTTTTCAGTCGTGAAGATATTTCATACGCAGTTACGGTGCATAAAAGTGAAAAAGAGGGCTAAATCGGTTTTATGACATTCTTTAGAAAGTCTGTAAACGCAGATGTTGTTTTTAAGCTACTAAAAAGAAAATAAATTTTAGGCAAAAAATGTACCACAGGAAACGAGTTAATTAATAAATTAATATAGTGCTATTTTATTTAAGTATACAAAGCGTAACAACATAAAGGAGATATTTTAATAAGTTATTAAATATTCGTACACGGTCCGACGATGTAGCATTCGAATTTATTTAGTGTACATCTGAACCACCAATAGAAGTACATACAACAATAGATGAAACGTAGAAAGCCATCAGTAAACTCAAACAAACACACACAAAACAAAGCACCAGGAAATGATACCATGCAGAGAGATTTTCTTATGAATGGAGATTTGTACTTTTAAATTTTCATAGTCTTATCTATTAAATATGGAAAGATTAAATTCGAACTAAAGAGAAAAAGAACTCAAAATCGGAACTTTTACACGGTCCCAGCTCCTTTGATATTTAGATGGTTGAAGACTACATTAGTCGAAAGGGTTGAATCGTTCTTGTTTAAAATCAACTCTAACCTGACCAAATTTTACGATTTCCGGATTTTTCGAAAAACTAGCGTTTCGGTGGAAAAAGATTCCAGTGGGGAACTTACTGAACACTTCTGAGAACCCTTGTGCAACCTAACATTTTCGACCACTTTCAAAGTTTAAAAATGGTAAACTTCATAGAGTTAGGATTCTGCTAAGCTCGGCGAGATCCGCAAACTCTAAAACTATTCGCATTGCACTATGTATAGGCTGGTAATGTAACTTGCAACAATAGTCCCAAATGAATAGAATATGTATATTAAAAGTTTTATTTTTCTTTTTTGAAAATAATTAATGCTTACCAGCAGTAGAAGACAGAAGTATAACCCATACGATCAAAAACATCTCAAAAGCAAAGGAAAACACAGAACCAGTTTCATTAAAAATTCAATCCACACTAATACAATTCGTACTGGACTATATATATTTTTTAAATATTCAAGACCTTGCACACCGTAAAAGGTCGACCACAATCATCCTTGACTACCTTCTCTTATCAGCCTAATTTCAGTACGTAGAATATTAAAAAAAAAAAAACAGTGAACAAAGAAAAGCAAAACAGTCAGAAACTCCGAATATGTTACTAATAACTTTCAAATATTTTCAACGATTTAATACAGAAGAAAAAACAGAAGAAACAAAAAATACCAAATTGTGGCCTCGCTCAGCGCTCTTAATACGTTAATTTAGATGATTTGAATCGTTTACTTGATATCGCTTGCTTTTTGATACACAACACGCTTTAAGACTCCTTTTTCAACAGTAACTAAAGTTTCCCTATTACTACAGCTATACAGGTATCCACGTCGTTGTGCGTAGATATTATTATAAAGTAAATCTATTTTCTTCCAGAAAAATTATTCGAGCTTGACCTCGCCCCTTAATCTAGTCCCTCGACGACCAGAAAAATTCCTTCTCATAGCGACGACTAAATTAAACAACTAGATTAATCCACTTACAAAATAGATGTTTTTGCAAATCTCCATTCAGTTTACTCACTAAACTAAATCTTTTCATCATCATTTCCAAGACTGCACGATTGCAGCAGTTTTTCTCTGAGATAAGTGGGTGCAGGGCGGCGTTCGCTGACCCTAGAAATTGAGTAGAAGTTCCATGTGTTCTTAATCTAGACGTAAAATTTTTCGATCTATCGATTTCTGAACTCAAAAAAACAAAGAGCACACACGACGAATTGATAACCTCCTCCTTTTTGGAAGTCGGTTAAAAATAGAGGTTTCCATTTGTAAAAGATCTTCATCTTGAAGCTCATTGTCAAGGTCAAACATGAGTTTAACTATGGATTAACATTAAATTACACATACCTTTCAGCCCATCATTTTTACAATGCTAATAGCTTTCCAATACTAGAAAACATATTCATAAAACCCTAATACATCCACTTTTCAATGGGTTCATTAGACCCTTTTATATTGGCAGGTAGTAAATTTTATGAGGGTCATTTAAAAGCGGTGCATTTTAAAACAGAAAGATAATCTAAAATGGAGTGTAGGTATATAACATTAAACTTGTTCTCTTATTCGGCCTCCGTGTCATTTTCGAAGTGAGTGATTGTGTGTAGTTAAGAAAGTTTTGTTAACGACGAAAATGTCAAGTGAAACGTGCCGCGATTGCAAAATTTCTACTGACAAGTTTTGTTATATTTGTGGAGAATTTGTGAAGAATTTGTGGTGAAATCACAAGCCAGACCATTTTCTGAAAATGTAAAAGAGCCTATTTCATGTATTTGGAGATCAAAACAAGCAGTGGGCTCCCTATGTGTGCTACGTTAGATGTAGCGTGTTATTGGTGGAGCGGATGAACGGGAAGAGGAAAAGTATGTTTTATGCAGTTCTAATGGTATAGTGAAAACCCACCAATCAAATCAATTTTGACGATTGCTATTTTTGCATGACAAAGACTGAAGGTTATTCCAAAAAGAAAGTGCAAGATCGAATATCCGAACTTGCCTTTTGTCATAAGATCCGTTCCTCACAATGCAGACGCACCAGTACTGACTGCGCAAACAAAAGCAAAGTGACCTAACAAACAAAGACAAATACGTAAAACCTTGCGGTGCTCCTCTAATCTTATTTAACTTCGGGAGGTCTGACTAACTCAGTGAAGATTGGAGTGGATCTCAATCTTTGGCCTAAATGGATTGGCGCCACAACGTTTCGCCCACTACGCCTGGTATCTCTCAAACCCAAAAGAGAGAGGGAAAAGGTTTTCGGTGGAGGAGCAGACAAGCAGACACCAATTCACAAAGACAATTTCCTTTTTATTGCCCCAAACAACAAGGCAAAAAGGTGCCAGTTGCAGTTACACGGAAATGTTTTAATTACTTCCATTAAATGAAAACATCAGCACGTAAATGTTTAAGATAAGCATAAAAGAAAAGAGAATACTCAAATTCAAATCAAATCAAATCAAAACATTAAAAAAATTAGTAACGGGATAAACCTTAACGTATTAACAAAACCTATCCAAATTTCTACTCCGAATGTTTATGATGACTATCTAAAACTTTTAAACAAACTTAAACCAGGTACAGAAAATAAATTTAAAAAATCCACCCGTTGAAAATTTTGTACGAAGATAACTATTGTAGAATACATGTATGATAAAAACAAAATAAAAATAACTTGCTTGTGTTAGAGTACGTTAATTCATACTGAGTAAGACTACAGCAAAGTGAAGCTTCTTACGAATGTACCATCATGGACTTTAGTTATATCCGGTCTTTGGAGGTACAGCCTGCGCTCCTTTTATTGTATCGGTTTTAGCGTCAAGCAAATTTCGCACATACACCAGGCCTTATATGTGCGAAATTTGCTTAACGCTAAAACCGATACAATACCAGGAGCACAGACTGTACCTCAAAAGACCGGACATAACCAAAGTCCGTGATGGTACAAACGACATGTATTGCGTTATCTTATATTGAATCGGAATAAAATTACAGGCGTAGTGATACTCCTTGCAGAAATGTACGGTTATTGCTAAATAAGACTATTCTAAAACTTAGCCCCAAATCGAAGAAAGGTAATGGTAGCAGTAAAAACCGAGGATTTCACATAACGTAATCTATAGTTCATTGTAAGAAGAAGAAGGTAATGGTAATAATGGGAATCACTAGGAGAAGAACAAAGGCGAGTAAAACCAGAAACGAAAATTTTAAGGGAAAGACGCAGAAACTGAAGAAGAACAAAGGGAAAGATAATGGCATCTGTATAAAATAGAAGAAGAAAATTATGTTAATTGTGCAGGCCGTGAAGAATCATTACATTTATTAAGATTTCCCTAATTTCCTTATCTTTTCTTCTTTTTGTAATGATTCTTCACGACCTCCATCATTAACATCATTGTTGAAGTACAGATTCCATTTTTTGAAATTCTTACTTTTTACTGCTGCCAACCGTCCCTCTCCTTCCTTTTTAGGTTATTATTTAGTTCATAAAAAGCAATCTGTAGTTCAACTTCAAAAATAAAAGAAGTACATTATGACAGTTGTGAAGAATCATTATATTAATTAAGATTTCCCAAATTTCCCCATTTTTTCTTCTTTTATAATGATTCTTTACGACCTCCATCGTTAACATCGCCCTTGGTTTTTATTGCTAGCCTTACCTTTCTCTTTTTTTTTTGTTCTTCAGTTTCTTCGTCTCTTCTTTAAAAATTTTTCCACGTCCTCGTCCTTTTCGCCTTTACTATTCTTTTAGTGATTCTCATCGTTACCATCATACTCTTCTTCTTACGTTGAGCTAGAGAATGCGTTGTACGAAATCCTTGGTTTTTACTACTACCCTTACCTGTCTTCTTTTGCCCTTCTTCTTTCTTCGTCTTTCGTTTAAAATTTTTCTTCACTTCCTCGATGATAAAAAATTTCAAGTTAACATTCAATTTCTTTATGTCTATAACACATTTCAAAACTTTAAACGCCCTCCAATAATTTTTATTCTTTTCATTTTGATTTTTGATTATCTTTAAAATAACATTTTGAAGTGAAGTTTGAAAATTGTAATTGAAGTTAATTTAAGAATTATTTATTAACAAATGATTGCCCTTTTTTGTCGAAAATTGAATGTTTTTCTTCAAATATTCACCAATCACACAAAAATCAATATTTTTTAAATCCCCTACGTATTTCACTATCTATAACCATGTAGATTAGATGAATTTCTTTTTCTGTTCTGGATTCGAATTTGCACCACCGCGTGCCGCAGGGCGCCTCAAATTCAATATGCATCGCAAGAATGGCTACAGCGTCACTTTTTAAATATTTATCAATGTTAATTTTTTAATACTTAAACATGTTCTTAATTATGTCTTCAATTATTATCCTATTACCTTTTCTTCCATCCAAAAGAAATTGTCAAAAATACGCTTTTTCGGTTGTTGCAGTGCTATTACCCCTCAAAACTGATGGTATAAGGAAAAGGACTATGTTGAAGATATTTTTAATTTCTATTGCAATATGGTTCGTAGCTGTATTGCGGAACTCATCCTTGGATTATGTCTTATATGTATGTATAAATGTCATTTGTCGTTAATTGCTAGCTTCATGTTAACTAAAAACCGAGAAAATTCAAATATGAATTAGACTCTGATAAATATCAAAAGTTAAAATTAATAATTTGGCTCCTCTTTTTTATTGCCATTATAAGTCTCTCTGCGCCCTCATTTTTGCTAAGGAATCTCAATAGTCAGATAACCATATCGTTTTGTGTGATTGTTTCTGAATCTACCACCACTATATCTCTTAGCACAGTCACACCTTCATAATTCTTTTCATTTTAAATAATAAAATAAAACAATACCCACATTTACTGTAAACATTTATTTAATTTTAACTTTACAAGTAATACAATACAATAAAAAAGGCAAAAACGAAAATAGTCGTTTTCGTTTAAACTTTTGGTACTAAAATCACTTTCTTATATCACATGCATTCAAATCAATAAAACGACACGCGCACCTTCGATTTAAATACAAAAATAAATCTTTTCACATACATAAACTATATTTCAAGTAAAACATTTACTTTCAATGGATATACGAAATGCAACAAGATCCTAATCGTATCGTATTAAAACTGAATATGTTGTATTTATTTGGAAAGATTTTCATAATTGTTTTCGTAGAGATTTTTGATTTTCCTCTTACGCCTTAAACGTTCGAACTACCCTAGTAACATACTGTCGGCAAATCGGGCATTCTGCTAGTTGTTTTCCGCATTCCAAACAGGTTGCCATATGTCCACATTCTAGTAACACACAATCCAATGGAGCGTCCATACATATCTTGCAACAGTCTTCTAAACTTCCTTCAAAATCTGAAAGTTATAAAATACGTATATATATACTCATATATCATTCTAGATTTTAATTTATGATTTCAGTGAACATATGAATGATATTAGAATAAGAATTTCCATGACAAAGAAAGCAAAAAAACAGCTACCTGGAGTAATCTGGAATATTAGTTTAAGGAAGGAGGTCAAAAACAAATCTTCCATAGCATAATTGAAAATATTGTTTTATACCGAGTAGAAATTTGACCTGTTATAACTAGAAATCCTGGACAGAATCAACAATTATACAAAACTTAACAACTAGAAATTAAAATATACCGATAGAAGTAGACATGTATAGTCTTAACGATAAAACAATTTACGAAAAAAATGGCATGAATATTTACAGAGAATGGAATGGACGAAAAAGGATTATTACTAATACTTAGACCATAGACTATCAATGACCGGGCAAATATGCGGTGTGATGAGTCATATTTCCTTTTCACAATGTAATATTATATTACACGGGACAATGGTCAGATGACTCCTCATATCGCATATTTGCCCAGTTTACTAATAATTAACGTTTGTTAAGAAGGTGGATGGCGTGTTATCATTAAGTAGTGTAAATCGGAATGACGCTGATACTCCTCTGAAATTTTTATTATTCAATGATAAGTTGTCATTACTTAATGATAACACGCCATCCAAATTTTTCATAAACTCTACTAATAATAAATGGTGCAAAACAAGAAAAATAGGTAATTCAAGAAAACGCTTCTTGGTATCATAATAGGCAATAATATCTAATACGTGTAGCGAAGAAGAAAAATAATTTGCCTTAATAAAGTTAGATAAGACACTAAACACAATTTAAATATTGACGAGATTAGATAATAGTAATTCTCCTGTAGATAGTAACATTTAATATCTGACCTTAAGTCTATTTTTGGTGGCACAATCGAATTTATCAATCACATATCAAATAGTTCTCAATATAGGAAACATGAATCTAATACAGCAATCTGTAAAATCCACTATCTTGCAGCATGACACTCAGAAAATATATTATCGGCAATATTAGCTTCAATTGGTGTAATATCTGCCTACTGTTAGCAATTATAATTGACACCAAGGTATATAAGGTTCAATGCAACTCTCTGGCGGTTTTCTTATATGAAAATAACATCAAAATCCGACATCATTTCATGGTGACTTCCTCTTTATGGCAGCTAACTCTCTAATTCCCTTGAATTGCAATAACAGGGTGTGATCGGATTCTTCTTGGCGTTCGAACCACCGGAATGACAAAATCCTAAGCATGAGATGGTCCCGAATCATCTCCATCTGAATCGTCATTTCTATTACCATCACCATCCTCTGTGTGGTCGTTCTCATGCAATAATTCGTGAACAATTTCGTCGTCCGTCAGCATCTGATACCCTAGATCACCATTATCCACAAGTGGCAATTCATTCACGTTTTTTCATCACAATCAGTGAAATCACCAACGTCGCTCAACGCCGCCAACATTTTGGTTGGTTTATTGTTAGGTTCGTCGATTTGTAAGACGCATGAACCGTTTCCGGTATGGTTCAATGTTTCGATGACGCTCTGGTCCCATGGGTTGAATTAAGAAAGTTACATTAGGTGGCAAAATCTTTTCCTCGAACATAGCATGTACCTTATTCAAAGATTCAGGTGATGGATGTGATGGAACATTGTCCGGTAGCAGTAGTACATTGCCTTCTTTGCCGCAAGGTTACTTTTTTTTTTTTTTACTTCAGGAATGAAATTGTGGTCAAACCATTTCGTGAACATATCGCTGTTCGTCCACGCGCTTTTTTGGTTCGTGTATACTAACGGAACTTTCACATTTTTTGGATGTTTCGATTTCCCTATTAAAAGCAGTGGAACTCTGTGTGTCCCAGTTCCATTAGCACACACTATGACCGTGACACGCTCCTTGCCGATCTTGTAGCCTAGAATTGCGGATATCAACGACTTAGATGGTAAAGCTTTCCAATAGAGGCCTGTTTCGTTTGCATTGTAGACGGAATACATGTCATATTCATTCTATTCAAGAAATCGCTTTAAATTCTCGGAAAAAGAAACTACTGCGGGGCGTTAGCAGTTAATTTCTCACCATAAATCTTGATTTGCCGAATCTTATGGCGTAATTTGAAATTGTTTAGCCACCCCGAATTTGCGACGAATGAAGAGTCACCACCAAGCTTCAGGTTTAATTAATAATTTTCATTTTATCTTTTAATGAAAGCACTATTCCTTTCCTTTTTGTCGACATCTTGCAAGTTTTACTTAAAATATGTGACAACAAATGAATGATTTAAAAGCCCTTAATTGTTAGTTGGGAAAAATCTGATGAACAAATTACATACACATAATTCTTAGTAAAAAAATATTAACACAGCTAACAACCCTCTGTCTAAGAATTAATTAAACTTTTTATACGTAAATCGTCGCAGCACTTCGCTATACATATTTTTTTATTGTTTTTAATGATTTCCGTAAATAAAATTCTCGAAAACTGAAGCAACTCTCTAAAAATCTTGAGTACTAACGATGCTCGGCCAGAACCGACATTTCCTATGATTTGATTTTTTTCTGATGAAGCTAGTTTGGATAATTCAATGTTGGGATAACTGACGTTTGGGTAATCCACGCTCACTGTATTTGTTTTTTTTTTTTTGTAATACAACATACTCATGTAGATATGATGGTATGGACACAGATGACGCACTGATAACAAAAAACAAAAAGTCCAAATAGATCTAATAATAACATTTCTCTGATAACGCTATTAAGTCACGATAAATAAAAGAATTGAAATATATTGTATTTGATCTATAGGTTTATCATTTGAGATTGAAAACGAAGATAAACTGCGTATTTAAAAAAATGTAAAACTAAAAATAAATTTGGCTATAATTACATGTAATAGTATACAGTGTGATTCATTTAATGTGTCACAAGCAATATCTCGGTTAATATCAGAATGAGAGAAAAATGGGAAAGAAATTTCTTTTGTATACCTTCATTTGTAAAATACTACATAAATAAAAGATAAATGTGTTTCTAATTTAAGACATAAGTTTAAAATTTTAGATGGAACGTATACAATTTTATTAGATATTCTAAATGTTCATCAAAATTCCTTTACAATGATGTAACATACGCCGGGAAGTATAAATAACAGGAAATAAACGGTCCCAAGCGTTACCGCTATACCGCACTTGATTCACTTGTTTGCCTTCACAGTGTTTACGTTTATCTTAAACATCTTACTTCTTAACGCACACCAACCTCTCTCAGTCACTTACGGATGCACATGTTTTACATAACGCATTCAATGGATTCTATCAATTTTAATTGTAATACCTTCAAAGGTAGATATATACCTAATGATTATGAAAAAAGTACTTACTGCCATTTCTATGTTGATTACTATCCACCCACAGATGAACAACTTTTTCCAACAATTCGCTTTTTTCTACACATCCTTTGTAATCTACCCTATTTAGTGTTAGCAATTCTTTTAACTGCTTCACCGATAAATCATTTAACTGATCTTCGCTGCTAAAATCTGCCAATTTTAGCAATTTCCGCGGAGGATGATATTCTTCGGACGGTGCCTATAATAATCGTGTAATTTCTTTTAATACACAGATTAAACTAGAAATTAGTTAAACTATTTGAAACAGAAATCACAATCTCCTTACTGATGGAGTTGGTTGTTCTGATAACGGTCGTGATAGTCGACTTGACGTCGGTTGACTTTCAGGAAAACTGTTTGAACTTGCTCTTTGGAAATTGGGAGCATTTGTCTCGAAACGTGGAACAGTACGATTTTGATTTCTTGCCGGTGGAATATTTGGTCTTGTAGGTGAAGTTGTTGCTGAATAGCTTTGATTCGATGGCCACATTCCGCGGGAATTTTGAAATGCTGCTTCTGCATTGCCTAAAATATAAAATTACACATTACAATTCACCAATAAAAGGTCTACAAGATATGAAATATCTACACAGCTATATTTACTGACTGAACAAAATAACAATAAAACAGAAAGGAATTAATCGGCAAATAGAGGCTAAGTTAATAATCGAATCTAGACTTCCACGAATATCGTAGAATTAAAATATACTATAAGACAACATACCAAACTATCCTTTATTTAAAACGACAAAACATCGAATTAACAACTAGTCTGGACAAACAACGGTAATTACGAAATAAGTTAAGACAGTATGCATAGACATAGAACTACTCGCACACAGCTAGATAAAGCGATGGGGAGTCAGCTCTGATTCTTTTCAGATTAATAGCATTGTAATATCATTAATTATAATAACTATGGTAAGAGTGGATGACGTGTTATCATTAAGAAGTGTAAAGCGGACTACTACACTACTTAATGACAACGCGTCATCCACTCTTTTATCAAACCTCAATTTGATTGTCCGTACCAATGGGCGAATATGAAAAAATTGATACGGAAGGTCCCCGATAACCAAAACAATGGTGATTTTAAGATCTTAAATATTTTTTTAGAATACCAGCTACCGCACTTTGTCAAAACTTTAATATTATCAACTTATCTATCCTTACAGGTACAGACAAATGTATTTCAATATTAGGAATCACGGAATTTCATGATAATCGGATTCAAGTTAACTTTTAGCATATAAAAATTACTTTTGCGTTTTGAGGTTCAAATCGAAAAAAAAATTTATTGATGGCTAACTTCACACCGGTAAAATTAAGCAAGATTAGAATAAAATATGATAGAAATATGTATATAAAATAAACATAACAATATAATAATAATAATAATAAAGTAGACGATATAAAAATGATTAATTTATTATATTTGATTTTATATTATTTTATATAACAGAGTTCAATTTCAGAAACAGTTTTATTACTGTCTGCTTTTTTGTTTAAACCAAGTTCAGATTGACACAAATATCACATTGGTAAACTCCTCACCACACAATTGTTTATAATAAAATCGGTGAAGAAGATCGATGTTGAAGATGCTTGCCTCGAGCTAGCGAAACATGTGTCACCGATTTTATTATAAACAATTGTGTGGTGAGGAGTTAACCGATGTGATATTTGGGTCAGTAAATTACACCACAGTCCTTCCAATCACCTTTATCAAGTTCAGATTAATTTTTCTCTCATTATTCATTTTACTTGTGCCGTAATAACCCACATGCATTATTAATCAAATGATTTTTAACCTTCCTATACTCACGCATACGGTCTGTGAGACCGACTTATATAGTATAGTATACATCTTTCATTTTGACGTGAGTATAGGAAGGTTAATAGCTTTCCCTAACTTAAACTCTCTGTAAGGCCGATAATTTGGAGTAATAGATAAAAGTTGGATTTACAATTAGAGAGGTTTGACTATACTTTTATACCTATCTATGTAACTTCAAAAGGAGTTTGATGCCATAGGTAGCCTCCACACTGTAAAATATATAGTTATACATTCCAGCATTTGAATGAATGACAAGCATGGAAAGTTGCTACGGTTTGATATATCCAAACCTTTCAGTACTTAACACAACAAGAGATAAAGACAAAAAAACAAAAAAACTGTCCAGAGTTAACTATAATAATAAATCTAATTAATCTTAATAAATAAGCTCATCAAGAGAAATTAAAGAATGTAAAAATATATATGGTATTTTCTTCTACAAATTAATCTATATTGTATTGCGCTTCTGTAAATTGTTTTGAACATTTAAAATTTAAAAAACAGGTACAACTGTGTTTGAACTTATTTGGAAGATATCAAATAAAATTTTTATATATATGTATACATGAGATGTTATAATATCTACATACCTCCAGAATACTTTTATTCCAATGGCAACTGGTCACACTGTTTTGTTTTTATGGTTTTAAAAAGTTATCATTAGCTATAATAGTGATAAATATTTTTTTATCACGAATGTGGATAAAATAACTATATATTTATAGTGTGCTTGTAATATTCACATTAAACTTTTACTAGTATTGGTTATTAATACTAGGAAATCCCAATATCTATACATGTGGAAACAGAAAAATGACATTGGACAAACACTTGCAAACAATTAATGAGAATAACGAGATATATTACGGAGATAATTATTACAGTAGAAACTCCATTATCTGGCACTTAATTATTTGTCACCTTCTATTATCCATCACTGAACTCTTCACCTCTGTCCAAGCTAAATTCCAAAAATTTCAAATTCACAATTTATTAAGTAATTACAATATATGTATAATCTTCTCATTTTATGTATAATTATATGTTTGTGTTTTCCCAAAAGTTTTGAATTTTGACGAAATTTATTCACTACGTTATAAGAGCATTCTATAAGTTGTTCCTACTATCTGCCTTTTACTCATATCTTTCGTAATTCAGATGTAGATAAGAGGTTTTACTGCAATAATAAATTAATAGCTCCGTTAAAAAAGAAATCTTACTTTTCAGATTATTGAAGAAATTTTGTGATTGCGCTGCTAAATCGGGTACAGAGCCTCCTATATTAATGGGAAATTTCTTGTTAGATTTTTTATGCCTCACCGGAATAGATATGCGACAGAACAATTCAACCAATTCTGTTTTTTCTATAGAAAGAAGTAAATTAGTCACTATTGAAACACGACTGCTATAATTCTTACCAACTAATCCATGTGTTGAAACTTTATGTTTATTCAAATATTGTTGTAAATCTTTCGATTTTAGTTCCATCAACTGTTCTCTGTTCGGTGGTCTTTTAATTAATATCAAACATACCCCGCAGAAAAAGCAACTGCAATATACAATAATTGGACTTGGTACATATGAAGCTGATGTACTTACCCTTCTTGCTTTCGTACGCATTTCGAACAATGCAGATCCTCGCACTCGGTGCACTTCGTTTTCCACGTTAAGATGTTAAAATCGGCATTGCATTTTATACAAGGCATGTTGTTTTGTTTCTTTGTACTATACAATTTTGCGATAAAAGTAGTTACTGTGATTAATATTTAAATGAACTAAATCATCGTTATGACGATAGTTTATATCTAGTCGTTGGTAAATTTCTTTAGCGTATCACAATAAAACTGATGAGTTCGTTACCGAAAAGCGAACATGGCCAAAAAAACATTAAATACAACACATTCACCAACAACCCTTCCCTAATCTATGGCACCAACACCAACATAGTCATCCAATAGCCGTGCCAATGGCTCTGAAATTATCGCCACTCGGGCACTCGACTCGCCCACTTGACAAGATGAAGTAGATAACTTCACCAACTTTACAGTAGTCCGATGAACTGAACTTCTTTCCAAATTCTTCTAACTTCAGACATGTTTTCATCCACTGAAAATAATAATTTGGAAGATATCGAATAAAAATATTTTATGATAAAATATTGTGATATTCTACATATATATATGGAAAGTATTTCGTACCAACAATCCGGACGTCCCAATAAACCAAAGATCATGAATAAACCGAAAGAGAAACATTTTAATGTGCATTGACCAGTTTACTTATAAACACATTTAGTATTGTGGACTTCAGTACTAAATACATAATAAAGCATGTACATTACTAAGTACATATGTAAAAGCAGTGAAAAACGTAACAAAATTAAATCATCTTATTTAACAAGTAAGAATCAAGAGTACTTTGCTTTCTTTTCTTAATTGACTCGACATTAACAAAATTGGAGCACGTGATAAGGGCGTCTAAAGCTCTTCCCTCATTCCCCCTTTTCTGCAAAAAAATTATCTTAACTTCTCAATGTAATTTTGTGCTTCTGGCAAAGAAACTGGCGTAGACTCTATTTCTTCTTCGCTGTCAGAATCAAAATTTTCATCTCGTAGGCGTTCTTTCATTTAATTAGTGATATCCTCATCAAGATTTTCGTCGCAGCAACTTAAATTATTGTTTAAATCGATGAATTCCTCTTGATTTGTATTCCCGTCTCTTTCAACACAATGTCATCGTTGATATATTCGTCCATTTTCACTTAAGCTTTGCACTAAGGAAAGCAATTTTTTATTGGTAGTTTATGGATGCACAATGTTGAGTTTACTGCTCATATCTTTAGCTCTTGAGTTTGAACCCAATAAATTTGCTTCAATTTTTTTCTTAAATGAAATTTACTAGCTTAGTTCTGTAGCTAGTTTTCAGGTTTTTAATAATGCCAATGTCCAAGGAGCGAGTCAATGATGTATTTGGTGGCAGATATGCAAGGGTTATGTTCTTTAGAGCGTCGGTGTATGGATGAGCAGCATAATTGTCTACAATCAGAATTATGGATCTGGCGTTGCAAATCTTTATCCCAACTTTTCGGCCACTCTAGAAAAATTAATGACGTTATCCATACATTCGAATTAGCATAATATTCGACGGACAATCTAAGCGTAAAGCGAGGTCTTTTGCTTTTTCCAATAACAAGCAGTTTTTCTTGTCATTCCCCGTCATGTTCATGGAACATAAGGCAGTTGTTCTTCCCATTGCTTTCTTCTAACTTGCTAAATTGTCTTTTTTAAACAAAGAAAATCATCTGGAGTTGCTCTATAATACAACCCTGTCTTATATCGGCGTTGTAAATGTTTTTCGGTGAAAATTCGTTCATAATTTCGGGAAGCCTTTCGAGTTTCCACTTATCAGCAAATAAACCATCAGCACTCGCTTTTTCCCCCATAAACGTTTTTAAACTTGATGTCGTGTCTCTTTTTCCAACGAGAAATCGATCGCCTTAAAATTACCATGCTTCTGGCCCAGCTTCTTTGTAGACTCTTTGGCTTTGCATTTTAACATAGGCCCGGACACGAACGCCTCTATTAGTAACAATGTCAAACCATTTGTTGAGCCCTTCGTCAACTGCAGCATCTTTTCCTTCTCATTTACTGTTTTGCTGCACTCCACGCCCCTCGCACCTTCGATGCTAATTTGTTCACGGAGTTTCCTTTCATTTGTACGAATTTGCGCAATCGTAGTTTTCGGTACATTTAAAATTTCAGACAAACTCCGATACGATGTGTTTGGATGCTCTTTTATTTTATTTAAAAGTTCCCATTTTTTGAACAACACTTAAATCTTTACGAGGCATTTTGAACACACGAGCCCACACCCAATTTGTATTACATACTTGGAAGGGCGCATGTTAATAAATGAGTCGAGTTTTGTCCCCTCGGTTTACATTTCGCTTCCCGGAGAATTAGGGGTTCTCCCAATTGTTCATTGTTTTGTCACGATAAAACGGTGAAGTTTTACTTATCTTTGATTATTTTATTTTTTTATTAGAAATTTCGCAATAAAGCGGTTGTCCCAATTATCCGAGGACCCAATTAAGCGGAGTCGACTGTATATGGTACACATCTTATATTTTTTATTATTAAAACAATTACACCAGTAGAAATGAATGAATACATGGATATTAAAGGTTATATATCTTCAACAGTTACCATATTTATTTTCTTAAAAATGAATAAAATGGTGATGTACGGCTAAATAACTTTTAAATAATTAGAAGCTGCAGCTGTATTTCTCTTCTATCTTTTTACGTTATGAAGTGAAAAGCCAGTTTCAAAATATAAGCGTATTAGCGGCATTAGTCCTTCATTCCATTTACAAGAAGGAAACTGAACCGAATGTAGAAGTTCCTACTTTGAATGAAACTCTCATTAAGTTTTGTGAAGACTTTAAATTTCTCAGGATCATGCTTGATAAAAGACCCAACTAGAAAACTCCTATTACAAGGATTTCTGCAAAGCTATTTGTGAGGAGATAAGTGGCACTAAACACTACAAATAGGAGAGTTAACTAAATTAAAAGCTGATGACCTTACTGAGCGTCTCGATATGTTCAGCACCATGTGTGTACCGTGTTCCGCCATTTGATTAAACTAGGAAAACTAAGCAAATTAAGAACTTGGGCTCCACATTGTTTCACGGAATAGAACAAACTGGACCGAATGCCCATTGCCATAAAACCTCTACCAATACATTATAATGAGCCCTTTTGAAGGAGGATTATTATAGGAGATGAAAAGTAGGTTAGGTACGAAAATGTTGCATTCTCTCCAGATTTACATGTTTGGTGGAATCAAGGGGATTTTATTCACTTTAAACTGCTAAGCTGCAAAATAAACTGCGACAGCAAGAGTTTTATATTGACTAGCTTAAGGGGGTACAACAAAATCTGCAAGCTTTCGCGAATCGGAGAAACGTGATGTTGCAGGGTGTCTTAATATTACAGCTTCAGTGATGTGTATTACCTCACTTACCCATATTCTCTAGCCTTGTACCTTGTGTGACAGATTAGCAATTTTTTCAATCATTGCAAACTCCTTTAAAAACAGAATTTGTGGGTGATGTATTTTATTAAAAAAGTGGACTATTGCAAGGGCCATTAAGATGATACTCCCCACCAGATGAAACCATATAACATAAATTTCGCAATGCAAATGCAATTTTAGCCCGTAAAACAGCGGCTTTAGGCACGAATACAGTAAACAGCCGCCATCGTTTTTCTACTTACACAGCGAAAGCAGGAATTGTGCTACTCACACGCATTCTCGAACAGTTGCACCGGAGCGTAGAATAATTAATAGTCTGGGCAAATAGCGGCAATTACGAAAGAAGTTACGACAGCTTACACATACACATAACTACTCCCATACAGCGCAGCGTACTGACTAGAGTAGGGAGTCGGCGATGCTGTCGTAACTTATTTCCTAATTGTACGCTGTTACCGCTGTTTGCCTTTGGGAGTCGTCTGCCTAAAACCACTTATACCTATTTATAACGAACACAATTTTCAATACGTCGGTCACCAATGGCACACAGCAGACTTTCCATTCAGAGCGCGATGATCACCGATGACTGAAATTGATTTTTACTCTGCTCTCTGAAACGATGAATATTAAGCAGATTAATACAATGCCATGTAGGAATTTAGCACTAAAGGTAGGAATTTGGTGTTTAATCTATTTACTATGAGATGTGGAAAGTAACATAGTTTTTTTCAACAAAAATATATTTTCATTATTCTATTAACGAGTGCTACATAATAAATATTTGTATAAAAGGTAAAACAAAGTTGTCAAGTTACGTTAAGTATAATCACCATTTAATGTTTAAAGCAGTATTCATTTTTTCCACTGCATGATATTGGGTATGTAGTATTGCATTACACTTGTCACTATCCACACCTAATAACCAACTTTCATATAAGTCTCTCACAGTTTTATTCTCTTCTGGGGATTTTTGTGGCAATGCTGAATAATATTTTTCCAAATCATGCGTTAATTCTTTGGATGTCGTATGTGCAGTAGGCCTAACTTGAGCACCGCCATTCAAGCAACCTAAAAATTTTATAACGCGACTATAAAATAAATTAACACATATCTAGTTACCAGAAGGGCAGGCCATTACTTCCACATAATGGTACTGGGACTTGCCTCTCTTTAATTTCTGTACCAAATTTTGAATATTTTTGAAACCGTTTGCTACGGCAAATTTAAGAAGAATGTTGCCATCTTTTTCTAAAATGGCTTCTCGAAAATCTGGATTTCTGTGGGATACATATGTATATGTTGTTCAGTTGAATTTACAAACCTTAAATGAATACGTACCTTAAGTTTTTATATTGAATATTAGAAACATCTATATCAAATAATTCCCTCGCAGCATAAATAAAGATATGATCAGAATATCCTCCAGAACCTGACCCCATATGAGCAGTTAAATTTGGGTATGATTCAAACTGTTCTGCTGGTAGCCAAGGACAAGTAAATGGCAACTCTGGCACATCATTTAACATTATATCATCTCTTTGAAGCATTTGCTCTAATTCAACTAGAAGATGTAGTTAAAATTTTCAATTGTTATCTAATAAGATCTCGAATGAAATAGTTCTTAGTTTTACCACATCAATGTAGATATGTATTTCGATAATTAATTCGCCATCTTCACTGTGAAAATAATTGTCGAAGAACGCATTTAGAAATATCCAAGCGATAAGTATAGTTTGGTAAAAAGGGGGATGACAGTTTATCATTAAGTAGTGTAAATCGGACTGACGCTGTCACTCTGATTTTATTATTCAACGATAAGTTGTCATTGATAAGTTACCATTGAATAATAAAATTCACCTTTTTAACAAACTCTAGGGATAAGCAAGGCACGGTCATGTTTAGTCATTATTAAAAATAGTATCAGTGTTTTGTTTCGTTGAGCTCATACAGTCGGTGACAAAATTGAGTGGACACCTGATTGATTCGAGGACCAATTTTACGCCATTTACTGCAGCTAATCTTTACTAATTTTTTTATTAAACATGATGTTTTTATAATTAACAAGCACCAATATACGAACAATAATTACCATAGTTTTCACGGTAAACATTTATGAACGATAGTATTGTTCCCAAGGGAGGGACAAAATTGAGTGGACACTATTCAGATAGTGTATCACGTGGTTTACGCGCATCGACAATGTTAGTAAACAGCGTTCTCGTTTTCCAACAAGTAGCATCTCGTTTGGCATGTCAACAGAGCATCGTTTTCAGTAACATTTATTCTCTTCACGTAGAAATGAGCAACCGCGGAGAAATTTCGTTGCAAATTAGGAATTTAGTTCTTTGTTGTTAGTTGTGCAAAAAATGTGGAAACAATATTTAACATATAATACAACAGAAAATGTAAAAGGTCGCGGTCGCAAACGATGCACAACCGATACATGCAATCGACGTATTGTCAGAGAATCCAGACGAGAACCCACTGTTATACGACGTGAATTGGTTGAGAGACTAAACCTAAAGATATCGACGAAAACTGTTTCCCGTAGATTGAAAGAAGCATCGTTGCAAAGCCGTGTACCTCGACGTAAGCCCTTTATAAACAACGTGAATAAACACAAGCGATTAATATTTGCCAAAAAGTATGTGAATGAGCCGATTTCGTTTTGGAAAAAGTTGTGTGGAGCAACGGAAGCAAGTTTCAACTGTTCGGCATGAAAAGAAGATCGAAAGTGTTGAGAAAATCGAGCGAGGCGTATAACGAAAAGTTTATTTCTCCAACTATAAAGTTTGGTGGCGGCTCTATAATGGTGTGGGGTTGCTTTTCATTTAACGGAGTGGGGAATATAGTTCTGATCGACACAATTATGAACGCCGATCTATATATTACTACCCTAAAGGAGAATTTAGAAGACTCTGTGGAAAAGATGGGTATTTCTGAGCATTTCATCTATCAGCAAGACAACGATTCCAAGCATACCGCGAAGAAATCTAAAAATTCTTTGAAGATTCGAGGATAAAGGTCTTAGAGTGGCCTGCACAAAGTCCGGATATAAATCCCATCGACAATTTGTGGGCTCTAGTTGACAAGAAAATACCCACTAAACAAAGAATAAACAAACGGAGTTTTTTCGAGGAAATAAAATCGTCTTGGGAAAATCTAGATAAACACTTCATTGAAGGTCTTGTGGAGAGTATTTCAAAACGATTACAAGCTGTAATTAACGCTAAAGGAGGACACACTAAGTATTAAATTGTAGTATTCAGCATAAAACATTGAGTTGTTAAAATGTCCACTTTATTGTGTCCACCTTCAATTTTCAATATATTACTATTGATCGATATAAAATTAACGGTAAACATTTTCATTTTGATGTGTATTGTTTCTCAAATCATTGAAAGACTTTATACAGGTAAAGGAAAATTATATAGAATGCAATCGGTAAAAATTTGACCTGTAATTAAAGGCAAGGCGCGCCTGCTATTCGTGTCCACTCAATTATGTCCCCGACTGTATATTCCTTTTATAAATATGTACAGTGAGTCAAATGTAGGAACACCCTTGACCTTGCGCGAACTATTTAAGAGAGAGGCGTGCGGCAAAGACGGACTACTTACAGGTGATATTGCAACTGTGTTCGATGTCCACACGATCACAACTACCATGTAAATGAGGTGCGCTGTGACCTGCACGCTGCACCTGACCTTAAAGTGCGTTCCCAATTTTAATTAACTGTGCATGGTTCGACAACATATAGACGCATAGAAGCCGCCACTTTTTTGCTTTATAACGTGTTTCTGGTTATCGCGTGTATGTGGATAGTAAGGCGGGTATTTATACACAAATCGACGGATAACGGAGGATGTTCGGTGGTCAGATTGCAGAACGATTGGTTTTCATCAATCGATAATATCGACGGATTCTACTTATTATTGTTAAACTAAATCAAATGAAACACAAGATAATTACTATTCTAATAAGTTAACTTCTTACTTCCACTACTCGTGGGCAGTGTACTCGGTAGTTCCAGCTAAATAAATAAGGAGAATCGGACAAATTTACACGAATACGTTTATTAATAAAACGTCTTTTATTGCAACAAATAATAGAAGATTCAGAAAAGATGGCCAAGGAAAATAAAATAAACTGTAGAACGAAATGAAATTTAGGCTATGATACGAATAACGAGAGGAAAAATAAATATACATTTCAAAACCGTATAAAAGCCGATCTGAGGACATTCCTTAAAGTTCTAAACGTTCATATTTACCCCATTCTTACTGTAATCGTGTGTGGAGCGTAAAAATATTTTCTCTGAGACGGCCTACAATGAAGCTGGTCCTTCGTAAAAGACCCTTATAAATAACATATCAAGTGGAATAAGTGGAATAAGTTTTAAACGTTAAAAAATTACATATATCGTCATGTGACTAATTTAGTTAATTTTCCGAAGAAAGTTAAAATGATAACTAACCTTACAAAGATTAATATTATTTAACTATTTTAATTATAATAGACTGAACAAAGCGGAATATTAAATAGGACCGCTGTCACGATTTTGAAGATTTGTATTTTTACGTACGAATTGTGCATATGTTTTATCAAATTTAAACTTTCCATTGTTATGTCGCGATATTTGCCAAATTTATACCACTATAACGGTAATGTGTCACATGTGTTCTTTAAATCGTGTATCTATTGCGCGTCTCGACTGTCCTATATGTTTTATCGCATACACTACAACCAATTTTAGAGATACCCGACCGTTGTTCCAAACCTATTTTGTCTTTCGCATTGCCTAAAAGATTCTTTTAGGTGTTGTTAGATGTCGAGCACACCTTCATGTTTTGTTTCCCTAGAATATTACTAATCCCTTTTAAAACCTTATATGGTAGTTTAGTCACTATAGGGACCAAGGTCGTTGAATTTCTTATGTGGACTTTTTTTTTTAATTCTTTCTAACCGTTTTTCAACAGCTCTTACGGAGTAACTTTAAGTCCTTTTCAAACCTACTCTTTGTCAGCGGGATTTTGACTAACCTATTAAGTAAGAAATTGATAAACGAAATCTTTTGTTGCATGCAATGGTTCGAATCCGCCATTATAACCCTATTATCGTTTGTACTTTTTCTATAGACGTCCACTTCCAATTTATTATTGATATTGTTCGTAATAACTAAACTATCTAAAAATAGGAGGTGATTATTCACTTCTATCGAATATCTAAACTTTCATTAACGCGCAATAGCTACACGATTTGAAGCACATGTGGCACATTACCGTTATGGTAGACTGGCATCGTCAACTATCTGAACTATCGCCAGGCATATGTACGACACGGGGTACGATATAAAAATGGAAAATTTTAAATTTATGAAACATGTTAATTCCAGCGCTGTCACTTGACATGTTATTTATAGGGATCTCTTACGACGGACGGGTATTATTGTAAGCCGTCTCCAAGAAAAATACTTTTTACGCCACACACACGATTTCAGTAAGAGTGGGGTAAAGATGCATGTTTAGAACTTTAAGGAATGTCCTCAGATCGGTTTTTATACGGTTTGCTAGTGCTTGTCGTCCTGGCGAAACACGTTTCACTGAATTTATTATTAAACAATTGTGTGGTGGAGAGTTTACCGATGTGATATAATGTTACTGGTGTTGGGTGAATTCGTCCAGAGTAGTTCTGTTTGTACACTTTTCTAGGCTTTCTTTGTGCGGGATTTTTAAGTTAAATAAAGAGGAATATCGGTAGCTAAAATACTTCGAATAATTGCTGATTAAAGTTATCCGCTTGTTGACCGCTAAAATTTTGAAAATACACTTGTGTTTGTAACTGTTGTATGATATGTCTTTTTCGGTCCACTACAAACATACCATAGCAAATATCAGAATATATCTCACAATCGACTTCATATGACATGGATAAATAATTGTTCTTCCCAATCCATAATTGAAAATGCCATTTTTTGTCATTAATTTGGGAAGCCAAGGAAATGGTGAAAGATATAAGGAGATAAAAAACCTAAAGGATAAATAAATGTAGTTAGAAAGAAATTATTATAAAATTATCTGGAGTATACAATTACCAACAAGAAAATCAAAGAAAAGAAAATGGAACCCTCATATAGGAGAGACTAACTACTGTATTAAAATGAAAACGAACTGAATAAGACTAAACTTTCAAGGAACGTCAAAACATGCAAATACATAAAATAATAAAATTTAAACAATAAGATTTCTACAATATTGTGTACCCCTCCGCTAACTTGACTGAACACGTCCGTGCCTTGATAATAAGCATCACTTTTCTTAATTTAATAATAATAATGTACACTTACTAGACGTTATAACGCAATCAACATCGCGAGTTTGCATTTGTTCATCGAAAAAATCACTTCTAGCGGCTTCCAGTTTCTTATCATAACAAGGCATGACAGTAACATGGTAAATAGAGTGATTTGCACCAAACCAGTGTTTTACTAATGAACCCATAATTTGTTGCGGTGACTTTGTCGTGGATATGTATGGTAAAATATAACTCCCATGCGTTTTTTCGGCGTAGCACACCCATCCTACAAGATTGAATGTAAGTCAAGACATAATAATTTTAAAAAAATCACCTGGACAACTGGATGCCAACATAGGTAAAACATTTTTAACATTATCGTTTTCTGTGGCCCTGTATCTTCTTATAAATTCTCTTTGGCTTTCTAGTAGAGCAAAATCGTCAGCAATTGTCATGTCAACAACTATATCAGCACCCAACGATTTGAAATAGCCACATAATCTCGCAGCACATTCATTTGGTGACAAGTTATATCTTACACTTAACGATAAAATTGGTTGAATCGAAACAGAAACGACAATAAGTTTAATGTCTTTTGAATTATTTTGCTGTAAATATACAAATAATACTGCGTATAATAGAACTACGTTTCTATTTTACCTTCTTTTAGTGTTTTCACTAAATACTCTTAATAATTCATCTTGACTTTGCTGGGTGATGAGAACACTTTCAGCTGACGTAATGCAACCTGAGCATGCCAAACAATCGGCTAAAGTTATTTCCACTTTTGAAGCTTTTGGGAAAAGCCTTGGTTATCAACTTGCATGTAACTGCCGTCTTCTTGTATTCTAATTTTCGATCCAGTGGATGTTTTTGTTTTCTCAATTTGTACCGGTTTTATACATTCCTGAAAATTACAATCCACTATAAAAATTATTTTCAAGTATTTATTAGGACAGGTGAAGATTTAGCACAAAACAATGGTCTGCTATTGATAAGAATTAAAATAATTTATTTAAATTATTAACAACACCTTTTAGAGTTTCAGATCCATTAAACACGTACTTAACAACGAAGCCAATATATTTATGTTTTACAAAAGTAATAAACTTCATATATTTTTAATTCCACTCATTTATTGCACATTTTTAGGATACTACTTTCATTTTTCAAATAATTTATGTTATATGTATGTATGATAGTTTTTAGAAGTTACATAGCATTGTAAACTTTTTAATTCCAATAAAATAAAATCTGAATGACTCTGTATATAACGACTTAATTAAAATAGGTACGTACCAAGTAATTGTGATACAAACAGTCATCCAAATTCGATTTTATTAAGATTTTTGCTCTTACTAATAGTTTACTATTTTTATTTTCTTTTAATTCCAATCAATTATAACAGAACTATCAAAGAAAGTACGATGGTTAAAATGTTGAAAAGTAGAATTGATTGCAAAAGGAAACGGAGAAGTTTGAGGAAGAAATTGATTCAAGCAATGGGGGTGATTTTAGACCATCAAGTTCTTATTTATTTAGCGTTGACTTTACTTTGTCAACCGTGTAGAAGGATTATCATATAGTACTATTGGAAAAGCTATCAATATTTTGATCAGACAGAAGATAAATGCTATAGCTCGTACTTTTATCACACCGATTATTTGGAAACTCCATTTCGACCAGCAAGTGGTCTTCGCAATTTCCGATCGTCTGCAAGTAACTCCGAGCGTTACACGTTACCTATAAAAGCCCAGTTTGATCAATTCCCAAGTTACCCAATTGTGTAGGGGAGTCCCTGATTTATGTAGAATAAATCCATATTTGAAGTTAATTGTACATTTCCGGGATAACTGATTGCTATAGCAAACACGGATACTTAGTTGCGCATGTAGTTTTGATTTTGTAAAAGTAGTCTTAATTACAACTTTGTTAACTGAGGTAAGTTCTTTAATACAGGATTACAAAACGCTATTTTGATGTCTTGTTATCCTTAATGTTTACATATTTGTATTTTCATTTGGGCGTATTAAAGGTTTCTTTTAATAATGTGCTTGTTAATAACCACCTTCACTCATGTAAACATTTCGATAATGTGAGACACCTTGGTCGGAATTAGTTGACGTTATTGAACGTTTGGTGTATAATGTAATTTAACATGTCCATTGTGGTTCATATTTAATATATGAGGGTTAAAATTGCGTGTTACAAGACATCTAATATGTGGAGTTTTGTGGCCCATTTAGAATAAATACAATAAGTGGCACTAACCTCGTAGTGGCCTTACAATACAACCTCACAGTCTTTGAATTACAGGGAGAAATCTAAAAACATTGCATATGCAATGAGGATTATACTGTATTTCGCAAGGAACAACAACCGTGGATTAGTTTCATCCTATTTAAGACTCAGCACTCTCATTAGCAGAAGCTAACTGATTATTTCACCCATAAAAAATTCATACAATATGAAGTAAAATAGGTGTGACTAGAATTTATAACGATTATAAATTTGGTAAAAATACATCAAAGTTTAGATACTGACTATTGAAATAATTTCTCATTAAATGATCATTTTTGCTCGACGTAAACCAACATTGTATTGTTTTTGGGTTTTATACCAAATGCATTAAGTAAAAATATGGGAATGCAAAGAATAATTTACCTGCGAAGGAGTTATAAAATCATCTAAGTCTGTTAATTGCAAAACACCACTAAATCCTGCCATAATTAAATTTTATATTAACTTTATTATATTCACATTGTAGGTTATGTCAGGTTATGCATTTGACATATGTGATGATTTGACAATAACGGACAGTAGATTATGGCGTGCATCGGCTAGATCTATCGTTGAATAGACAATTGAATTACCACTTTTTCAAAAAAACTAGAATGGACGTGTTATTTTCAAAGCCAGCAATACTCTTGTGACACGTTCCTGCAACAAAAATGATCCTCCCACACCTTATTTCGAACCGTTGAGTTGAAGTTTCGACGAGAGTAACCAATCACACTTCATACACTGAAGATGTCAACTTAGTCGTCGAAATACGCATTTGAATTTTCCAAAGCTGTTTTTTAATTTTATTTTATTCAGGTTAATATCGCACAAGGCTAGCAACATTGTTGTTATATTAAAACGCTTCAGAAACACCAAACGGTATCCTATATATGCTTTAAAAGGAGAAATAGAAACAGGAAGAAGAAAAAGAAAGGGAGTCGCTTTTTAACAACTGTTTCTATGACGTTTCTGTGTCGTTGAATTGGTCCCAGAGGAGACAATCAGCTTGCTTCAACTCGGAAAGGTTTATTCCAGTGTTTTTGCTCGTTTTGTCTCCTTGATTTCTTAACACTTTGTTGAAAACTTGTAAAGTACAAGTGTATGTTGATGATTTGGTTTGTTAGAAATATGGATGACGTTATCATCAAGTAGTATAAATCGGATTGTCGCTGTAAGTGCTCTGAATTTCTTTATTCAATGATAAGTTATCATTGAACAATAAAATTCGAATGGGTGACAGCGTCAATTCGATGTACAGTACTTAATACAAACTTTAGTCATTAGTCATTTAGTAAGGTTTGATAATAACACGTCATCCAGTCTTTTATCAAACTTTAGTCGATAGTAGACGCCCTCCACCAATTACTCCCCGCTTCGATTTAAGTGTTTCATTTATCTAGAAAGTATCTGCGAGTAATACAATTCTCCGCCCTTTGCTTTGTTTGTAAGGGCTGTGTTATGTATATACAAGTTTACGTTTATATGTATACACTCGCCCTTACAGCTAATTTATACACCCAATTAAATTGCAATATTTGCCCAGTCTGAGAGAATTCCATCTCCACAGTAGGGATTTTTAACGTGCTAAACATCGCATTAACATGGGGGCCCCTCTTATTGCCCAAGTAAGGAGACGGAGCTGTTTGTCCAGTCGCACAAACAGTCTGATCGCATCTGATACCTAAAGAGGCTCTTGCCTTAAAAGTTAAGCTTCTACTAACGTTTCCAAACTGACTTCGAAGTGATAGTAAAATAATAGTTGATTAACTTGGTTTCTGTTATCCTTCTTGTTTACATCCGCGCATGTCCTCCTTAGCATATGCTAGGGTATTCTCTCATTAGCTTGAAGTTTAATTAATAGGTATATATTCAGTTCAACAGGCTTGTAGACCTAGAGCTAATTAAGGTTCCAAACCTATTATTAGAATTTTAAATTGCTACGCTCCACTGCGACGCAACCGGAGTTTGATCTCTGTGATATGCGCATTTTACCACTTAACCATTAAGTGTGTTGAAATTGAGGAGTCCATAAATTCTTATCCCTATTACATTTTTGACTCGTCATACATTTTATGGTATATCGCCAAATGAAATATTTTGTTGCGCTTCTAAAAATTGGTCAAGGAAAATTTACTACAAAGCTATTGTTTGAAGTATTTTCTTGGAGCTTAATTTTGTTAAAGCAAGGGCTACTATACTTTCGGTTGATCCTGTATTTCACTAGCCAGGAATTTAATTTCGAACTAGTGGTATTGTGGCAACACTTTATTTATAAATGTCAATCATTACGCGGTTTTCACCTGAATTTGAATGTCAAGAAAAGTATACTTTCGTAAAAACTTGTTTAGAAAATATTAGAACTGAGTTATGGAAGGAGAAGGAAAAGAAAAAGAAACAGAAGCGAAGAAAATCGTACACACATATCCTTTAATAAGGGTGAGTCATAAAATATTGATTTTTATTTCTGGCTAATTGTATGTAGCATTCTGATATGGCTGAGGAAGTAAAACAAGAAGTAATGGAACTGGTCGTAACAGCATGCGAAAAACATTCGGCAAATAACGAAGTAATTGATTGCACACAATAACAGATACATAAGTAAATCAAATGCTGGTTACAGGCAGCTGCTAGAATGATTAAAGACCAAATGGATAAAAAATTTGGACCTCCTTTTCATGTGGTTGTGGGTGAAGGTTTCGGATTTGAAATTTCTTATGAATGCAAGAACCTTTTGTATATGTTTTTGGTGGAAATTTGGCCATATGTGTTTGGAAATGCTGATATATAGTTAATTGTAAGTAGGGAGGAATGAGGAATGCTTAATGTAAGAAAGTACTAAACTTCATTATCGAAATAATATATTAATAAAATTTTTATAACATACAAAAATTAAAGTTTAAACTATTTATATTTGTATATTCAGTCCTGCAATAAAACAATAACTATAGTATCTTTCATTATTACTACTCACAATACTTTCAGATAGGATGGAGTTTTGGTAATATAATTTGTCAGACTTAGTGTATGGCAATTTACAAATAGTTTTTCAGATTAACATTAACAGTGAAGTGAAAAATATGGAGTAGATCGGACGATCACTGCTTACATTACTTTATATATAAAAATTAGAACATAGTATAACAAATTGTTCAAGTTTAACAGCTCTAAAATTTCAAAAACATAATAAAGTATAAAATGATGTTAAAACAATTTAATTTTAATTTTCAAGATATACTATAAAAAGCAATATTACTGATAAAATATTTCGTATGTATGATAATATCAAATTAATTAAAGATATATGGTCGTATATATAAAATAATTGCACAAATTGTTTTTTAAAAAATATCACCAATTACTATTTTTTAATTCAAATTTGTAAAAGTAGTCTTCTTATTAATGCGTTGTATATGTAGTCACTATCTGCTTTGTCTCTTTTGCTATTGCATACGCTGAATTTCTAATACTTATGATTAGGTTGGGAACATGTTGCTCATCGCTATTTTTATTCGCTGTTTGTAAATTTGAACATGATACCTGCATTTGTGATACGCTCTCCAGAAGTCTTCGTACTGTTTCTCCTTTATTATCCTAAAAGATAAAAAAGTTCTATACTATATTTATATTGTACAAAAGTGATTGAATAAATTTTATTTCTGAGGCTGATCTTTGTAATTGAAGAAATTACAAAGGTATTTGATTGCGATAATAATTAACAAAGGGAAAGGTGGCCGGTGTAGTGGTGTCTACTACAGTGTCAGTGGTTCGAGTTAAAAACTCAAACCCAGGAGTACCAACTCCAAGGCCCACAACCTTGGCAATTAGTTACCTGTATGTTCTTGTTGTAGTTATCTGTGCTACCATTCTACATTTCAGTGTAAAGATGCATTTGCTTATAGCAGATAGGGCAATGTTGGTTTAAGGTTCTGAATGAGCTTCCAAATACGTCGAAGCCCCTGCTTTCCTAAGTTACATTGTAATAGGTGCATGTGTGTTAGTTTTATTAACCAATACCAGATAGTTAGTGAAGCCGCTATTAATTGTATCCCAATAGAGAATGGTGACTAGCGCGAATAGCAATCTCAATAAATATCCGAAGATATATATGACTGAGATCCGAACACACGATCCCACGTAAGTGAGGCACTGTATGTAATGTAATTTATACAGTGATAAACATTACTTACTTCAGGAATTGTTGCTGATAATTGCGTCACAGCAAATCTCACTCTATCCGCATACGATACACAATTAGCTCTTTCAGATCCCTGGATGCACTGTATTAATTGTTGTATACTTTTGGTGATTTGTTCAGTACATTGGTTAATCACCTGCTCCATTTGACTGGAATTATTATAAAGGCTAGTCGTTGTTCGTATTTGGTCGTTCTGTTTGAGCTGTAAATAACAAGTTTAGATACAAATCGAATATAAAGCTAGACTTATAAACTTTATTTTTGAGATCTTGCCAGTTCGATGTTCTAAGTCCTTCTCTAGTTTCAAACATGCTCAACGGTCTTTGACCTTTGCGTCCATTCCTTACATCAGGGAAACTCGGTAGTCCATTTATCGGTTGTTGTTCTTGACTCTGATATAAAAACCAAATTACAAAACGTTATAAATAATATCACATGCTGATTATTAGATCACTTACTAATAAAACATCGAGGGAACTACAACCACTATCACCATTAAACGAGGTTATAGAATTTGTTCCAGCTTGTGAAAGCCTAGTTTTCAACTCGCAATTTTCACTATTTAATTTTTCAATAACCGCCTTTAACTTTGACACCTCTTGCATTAAATTAGAAATAGTATCGTCTGACTTCTGTAGTTTTTAGTTAAACCTTCCAAATCTACCATAGTTTCCTTAAGTTCAGACTGAAGAGAATCGCCTCCACCTTTTTTGAAATCTTCCTTTTCATCTATTGAATTGGTTATCTTAAAAGCAAGTTTAAAATTATTTTCGTTAGTGCACTTAACTATTGCAGTAATTACTTGCTCTACACCTGGTACTACAGCGTAGTCGTCATCAGAAGCAACAGAATCATAAAGAGGATCATCATCAGATATATGGGAACAATCACGTATCTTCGGTATGGATATGCCTCTCGCCAGTAGTGATTCTGCATATTAAAATTTTATTGATAAATAATATAGCGTTTATAAACACTGCCTTACCTTTATCTGATGTGTTTTGTCTTCTTTGCGTATCAACTAATATGTCATAAACTAGAGTTTTAAGTTCAGGAGATGAAAATTTTCCCAGCTTTTGCCTGCTTTGATTCCTTGTAGTGGAAAGCGTTGGATCAACGGGTAGAAATGGCGGTGCATTTAACTTAACCGAATCCGAACTACTCAGCCATACTATTGAGCAAAAATAAAAAAGGAAAGTGGTGACATTTCTTAATAAAGTTTGTAGTTTTAGTTGGTTATTAAGTTGACAAGTTTTATTTGCAAGATCACACATTTGTATATTTATAAATTTCTTATATCTTATTATTTCTAAAAGTACCGAAGCAGTGCTCAAGCAATATTTCCGAAACTTAAAATATTTAGCTTAGCTTAGCTTAACGAACTCGACTTCGCATTGAGACGACATCTTGCGGACAAACGGTTTGTGGCACGCATTTATATAGACCATATGTTCGAGCATTTCACTCACGCCTTGAACTTAGTGCGATAGTGTAAAGTGGCATCACAGATGAAAGCTGCATACGCTTCGAGCATATGAAAATCACATACGAAAAATAACCAATACATCTTTATTCCATCTGCTTCAACAACCGGGCGCAAAACAACGTATGTTTTTACCTTACACCGGAAATATTGATCTCTCCGTGGAGTCCAATATACAGATGCTATCTTGCTTTATAATTTCGTTAGATGATTCGATCACACTTGTTTAGAACCTAGTCGATCAACGGACCCAACAATATTCATATCCATCGGGTGCGATTGTAGAGCTCTGGTGGGAAAACGCGTTATTGACCATCCCTCAAAGGACTATTCGATTTCATGCCAACTCCAATACCACCTATCATTAACGCACACTCCCAAACATCGAAGCTCGATGCCATAATAATTTTTAATTTCATGTCTTCTACTTATATACGTAATACCAGTCAAAAGGCTCTTGATGAGTTACGATTACAATGAACGCTCGCTTAATATATGTACCTCCGTTGAAACTACGTTCGATAATACGTACATATTTTTTACGGTACTTTAACCGCCCCTACACACTAATGTTTGAATGTACATCAGCTCTGAAAGGGATGGCTTCAAATAAATCCTATTTAAAAAATTATAAAATTCATTCACTTACAGAATACATAAAGTCATATATGCCTAAAAATGGATTACCTCCATCACTTTGTTTAGCTGTAAAATTCAATTTTACTTTGATTGACCTAAGAAATGGTGGTGGTAATCCAAAAGATATTTATTTACGATGTTTAATAAATGTATTCCTCGAAAATACTAAAACATTAACTGTAAAAACTTAATTCAAATAAATAAGCGCATACGATAAAGTAAAGATGTTTCATTGGCCATAGTTAGAATCCCATTTGATCAAAAATACGATTGAAGATGTTTGCTATATTATCGTTCAAACATGTCCCAATAAACAATCAAGTTCGAAGTGAACAGTAGGGATGCGTTTCAATATTATTTCCACTACACCATTCATTAATTCAGTCCCACTTATTACAAGCAAAATGCATGCAAATGCTTAGGGAGGTTGAATATGGAGGTTAGGATCATACTTTAAAAGGGTACAAAATATTCCCGGTGAGATCAGCATTAAACCCAAAAGAAAATAGAAATAACAGTTTAGATATTTTTAACTTCAAAGCAAACGTCTCATACTACGGATATTATCAAGTTTGTGTTTAATTATGTAATTTCAATTCTCTAAGCTAAATGGCTCCAGATAAATGCCTGGTAGGGATGGTTTTCTTATCACCAAAGAACGGCGTTATATATTTATCACGTAGCAGCAAAAATTAGTGCGAATAAAACGACGTATGCCGGTAAGATTGAAACCTGGAAAAACAACTAGATACGTATATCGCATTCACATACAGCGAATAAAACCTTATCGCACAGATTGTAATTATTTGGCGAGCAGGACCTGGTTGATAAGGAAACGGATAAAACAGGCGTGCCCAACCATTGTTGTATCAACACAGTTACATACATAGATTGTTGATTAGATATATTGACGGCTATTGAACACGAACCAAAAATAGAAAAATTGACGGAAAACGCAAATAAAATATTTATTGCCGTTCTCGACCTATCACCTCCCTAACATTTCGCATATAAGAAAAAAAGAACTATGAAACTAAAATCTATTAAATTCTATTAAAACAACTATTCTAAATTCCTTACTTTACTATAATAAGGAATGTTTACTTGGGGCTAGTAGGTTAATAAAAGAAATTGTAATCATGTACAATACAATCGATTCAAATTTCTAATTTTTCAAAACTAGTTCATTATATTTCCAAAATTTTCAAAAATCTATGTCAAAAGTTGATGCCTTCAATTTTATTTGAAATGTAGATGAATGCAAAATTTTCAAAAAGAACTGGCGTATCTTCGAGTATTAGGGAAAATTGAGGAGTTTTACTTCCAGTTCCAAAACTTAAAAATTACAAAAATTCACATTTAAAAAAATTGAAAGGCACTAGCCTGTGAATAGGAGAAGCATCAAAATCGCCGTTCTTGCAAACTTTCGAATGTAGGAATAAAAAAACGCTATTATGGTTGGTGTAGTAACCTTATTGGTATTCAGAATATTAGGTCTATTGTTATTCTCTGCAAATAATATTTATTATTTATTTGTATCGGGGATTCGTTCGCATCTGCGTGTCTGTAAATTCTATAAGTTTTGAGGAAACATGTCTGTTACATACACATGTAACTCAAAATTTCACGTAAGTGGATTGAATGAGCTATCTGTGGTAAATCTTCATTTTATGCATTTTTGGTGCAATCATTCGTACAAAGAGGCAATATTATACATGCTGAATCCTTAATTTCTCTTTTTCATTCTATGTCCAATTTACCGGATTCCTTCACATACTTCAATTTTTTTCCCCTTTGTATTATTTTCTAATTAAATGTTCAAGTCAATGTTGTTTACTTCTTCTTTATGTAATGACAAAAACTAAAAAGCCTAAAATAGCTAATAGCAAATTTTTTAACGGTACATTACGGTTCTCTTTTACATTAAGTGATTAGGAATATGTGTGAATATGGCATAGACACAGAAACGTTGTTTAAGAACGCTTAATACCGCAAATAACAGATTTTGCTGTTCAATTCTGAAAAAACACCCAAAATCGAATTCGCATACCAAAGTTGGGAATATTTGAAGTCCAGATAATCGAGATTTTACTGTACCTCAAAAAACTAAAGTCTGTTTCTCACAAATGCCACAATCAAATTCCAATTAGATTTTAACACTCACATGCATTTCTAGTTTGGTTTGGTTTTTACTCTTACTACACCAATCTAAATATTTACATACAGTTTCTTTCCAAATAGTAATAGTGTCTGATCAATTTAGCGAACAAAATTTCGGGAGCAAAATTTAATATCTTCGATTTGTTGGAAAGAAGTTTAACCCCTAATAATTTACGACTGAAAACAATTTTTATTAAATTTGGGCATTTATTCATCGAAATTTGGCAAAACTAACAGTGCTGGAAATATAACAGAAATTCACTGACATTAACAACAAAAATTAATATTTCTAACCTGTAATCAAAAAGAAATTAATATTTTATAGTGTATCCTTTGTATTTATCACTACTATACAACATCGAGGCATGGAGTGTACTAACTATTGATAGCGCACTTGAGGCACAAAATGCCAAACTTCATTCGAAACTTCGTCAGGAACTCTCCACAAATGCTCAACCATCGGCTTATTATCATAAAACTACTCTGATCTACCAAATTGACATGTGAAGACAATTAGTGGTTAAATTATATATTTAAAAGCAATGAAATTGGTGTGATAAAAGTAAACGGTAAACAATAGTTCAAACTAAGCTACAAAATTTCTTCTTTTTCTAGAACACTAAAGTCTTTTAAATATCAAACTACAAATAGTAATAGAAATACAGCGTTGGCCATATGTATTAGACACCTCTGTGAAAATGCCGTATTATGAATACATTTATATTTACAGATAGATAGTACTCGGAAATACTTTCGATAAAACTCCTTAATGTAATTTTAACGAGGGTCGTGTGTACTTAAGCAGGTAGTTTTGAAGTAAGGGGTCATTTTACAGTTTTGAGTATCACTTTATTTCCGACACGCTAACGAAAAGGAGTTTGTTGCGAAATTGTATTCATTCATTCAAGTGTGTATTTTTATTATTAGTGTGTATACAGTAAAGTATAAAATAATGCCAAAAGTTCGTGAATTAACGGAAGTGCAGCGCGGCCAGATCCTTCTGCTCAGTTCGCAAGGGATGACACTGTCAGCGATCGCAAGACAAATGAAGTGTTCGCGATGTGCGGTTCGTACCACGCTAAAAAGGTACGAGGAGACAAGATCATTCACTAATCGGCCTAAAAGTGGAAGAAAACGCCTAACAACTGCAAGAGAAGATCGAATTTTAGAGAGAACAGCCATACGGAATCGGACAAAAATGTCGAAAGATCTCGCCAGCGAATTAGCCCTGCGTCATGGAATTGATATTTCTGCACGGACAGTTAGGAGAAGGCTTGTGGCAGTTGGTTTACGTGGATGTAGAGCTCGACGAAAACCATACTTAACTGCAGAACACAAGAAAAAGCGACTTCAGTGGGCTAGAAAATATAAAAATTGGTCCGTCGAAAACTGGGCCAAAGTATTATGGTCCGATGAATCTAATATAGAGGTATGTAAGAATAGATATTTATAATGTTAGTAAACGTAGATAAGTTAAATTACCGCTTAAAGTTTTTCAAAAAAGACAGCCAATTTAAAGTATATTTTATTACTTTATTTTCCAGCTTTTCGGCCAACCTGGGGCGCAGTACATTCGACGACGACGAGGAGAGGCATATCACCCGGATTGTATAGTACCTACAGTAAAGCACGGTGGAGGCAGTATTATGATTTGGGGGTGCATGTCTGCATCCGGCGTCGGCGAACTCTTCTTGTGCAAAGGTCGTATGAACAGTGGTGCTTATATTGATATGCTGGGGGAGGTATTGGAGCCGTCGGTATTAAAATTGTTTGATACAGATGTACCTGAATATTATTTTCAACAGGACAATGCGCCTTGCCATAAATCACGGCAAACAATGGGGTGGTTCAACGAAAATAACGTAGAGATTCTAGACTGGCCAGCTCAGTCTCCGGACCTCTCCCCGATTGAACATTTATGGAATATTTTAAAAACTAAGGTGGTAAAACATAAATGCAACAATAAAAACATTCTTAAACAAAGAATAATCGAGGAATGGTCAAAAATATCCAGTGAAATGTGCCATAACCTGGTAGCAAGTATGCCGAGAAGAGTGCGTGCTGTTATAAAAGCAGGTGGAGGTGCTACTAAATATTAAAATAAACTAACATTCTTTAATAAATTACTGACGAATACATTCCTGTTTGTGATTTTGATTTCATTTCTTGATTTTGTACTACGGGTAACAATAATTTAAAGTTTTTCGTACGTAGGACTAAGGTGTCTAATACATATGGCCAACGCTGTATATATTCAGATAAATCATAAAAAGTTGTGTGTTCTAGAAAATAAACTATTTATTTGTAAAGTATGAAAGTTACTCTTTATGTGAAAATTCCCTAAATTTATTTTTTACTATACTACACGTACTTACACTAATTTTATTCCTAGTTCGTAAAAGCGAAAAAAGCACAAAAAACGATTTAATAAAAATTCTATGCAATTGGAAGTTCACTTACTGGCTTCGATTTCTCTTCTATCAATTTCGTCATAAACATCAATGGCAAGTTCTTCAAATAGGTGGTTGGGTAACTGAAATACACCCCATAAATATTTCAACTTGAATATTTATAACTTGCGATTACCCGTTTTAACTTGTTTATAACAGTAGGATTTGATGGAGAAACATTCTGTGGAATTAACAAGTGCACTCCGTTTTGATGGTCCGGTTTTCGATGACACAAATAATTACTGAATTTATCAGTAACATCATATTTACATTCGTTTAATCTGTTTGTAAGCTCCCTGTGTCCTTTCGTCCTAAAAATCAAAATATGTAATTTGATACTCTTCTGATGGTGAGAGACAAAGAGATTACTTAGCATAGTCTATCGGTGTGTTTCCAGATCTATCAGGACAAGTTGGATCTGCACCATAAACAATGAGAAGTTCAGCTTGTAATATTTGATTCTTTTGGCTGCAACGTGTAACGGTGTAGTTCCCTTTTCCTGTGTAATAAAAGGTTAAGTTATATGAATAACATGGGAGGAAGTTGGGATCATTTGTACACTTTTTACATTATTATTGTTAGCTAAATTTACAATACTATTTACCAGCACATACGTGTATATGTTCCAAATAATAATATCAACTTAAAGTGACTAACAAAAAGCTCATTTTCTAAAACCCACGAATTGTATGAATTTTCCTCATGAAATTGCACCTTATAATTTATCAATTTAGCTCTAAATCTTTGTAGGCATGATGTTTCTATTGCAGAAGTTAGAAAACATAATGGATAGACGAATATTATAGCAATTTATGTGATGCACTTTGATTATTCATATTTAGAAAGACGAATATTCGGGATAACCTTGGTTTTCTTCTCTCAAAGTAAGCAATAAAATGCATAAATATAAAACCTCAAAAAAGTTTCAAGGGAAAAGAGATTGCGAAGAATTTTTGGAGTGCATATTCCCAAATCGGTGAACACCTCACCACACAAGTATTTAATTAAATCTGATGAAATGTATTTCGCTAGAAACGAAGCTAGCATCTTCAAACCGAACCTTACCGAAGGAACTGCGATTCCTTAAATTCTATTTATGCAAATTAAATTTTCTCCTCTACAACTGGGAGCGTATTTTTCTATCTATTAGGATGCGAAGTTATTCCGAGAAGGGTCACCCACCTCGTCTCAAATCTAGTAAAAACGTTACTTTTTATGCTGATGGCACATACATATCTCTTCTTCCGACAATTTTTCTATGTACGCAACCCTCATGCAAAAAGTAAACTACTTTGTCTAAGCACACTCTTATTCTCTGGTAGAAACTTCCTTTAGATTCGTACTATCAGATTCTTCAGGAATATCGATCCTTTCACTGGAAAGCAAATTTCTTATTGGAAAAAAAAATGTGTAGTACTGCGTTTACTAGGTTTACTTAGCAAGGTGTTTCATTGCCACAATTTTTTAAAGGGTCAACTAAGGAGTTGGAGCATAAAATAAAAACTTGTGTAATTGTAAAGGAGATTTGTTAAAAATATCCGTCCAGTACGATAAACAAAAACAGTGAATGGTTAAAACGGACTTTTTTGTTGAAGCTGGCAGTATCAATAGCAAGGCGTAGATATTAAATACTGATACAAGAGAAAACCTAAAGAAAGAAGTTCCGATTATTAACACCGACAGTGAAAGTCTCTGAGGATACTCTTATTCCCTTTTGCATGTCTCTCGTCTTTTCTGGTTCTTTTCTCCCTGAGATAAATTATGTATTTTATCAAATTTATTGTAGGGCTATGGTAGTTATAGAGAATTATCAATGCAAATGTTAACCATCAAATCTTATTATTATATTCTTTAAAAGTTGATATCTCTATTGTGGCCACAGAACAAAAGTTGTCAAAATGTGCGTAGTAAACATTTTAAAACTAATGTATGAGTTTATCCTTTTAAGGTAGTATGGTAGTGAGTAGTTTGGGCAAACAACGGTGACAGTGTACTATTACGAAATAAGTTACGACAACATCGCCGACTCTCAACTCTAGTCAGTACTAAATCGAGTATGCGAGTAGTTCTATATAAATATATGTAGGCTGTAGATTACTTATGTCGTAATTACCGCTGTTTGCCCAGACTAGACTAGTGAGCATGCACCAGCACAGTGTTATATTAAATCAGTATTTTTCACTACGGTATACAGTTCCTCAATTTATTGATCGAATGTGCATAGCACTTTCAAATATTTTGATACTAGCCAAATCTCAGAAGCATAACAGCACTAAAACTAATGGCAGTGGTACCGTTAGGGTTTTTATTTCTGTATATGTTAGAGATGTCAATTCGATCTCATTTGCTTGCGTGATTTGATTCGTAGAATAATAGTGAGATTTATTTGATCAATTTTTTGAGTTTAAGAGTAAATGTTGAAAATGCACTTGATTCGGTAGAAACCGACAGGAAAATTAGTGTTATTTTATTATTTTTGGAGGTCAGTATTTTTCATTCTCTATCAATCTTAAATCTATTCATTAAAAAATTAATTTTTTAGATGAAACCAACATCAACAGAAACAGCAAGTTTAGTAGAAAAGTTTCTGCGTGACGAATACTCCCATTGTGAGATCGCACGTAGGGTGCAGTGCGCTATCTCTACAATGAGTATGATTTTTAAAAAGTTGGAAAATGTACCAGAAACCGCTTGCTAGTACGAAAATTGCTGCTGTCTCAAGTATTGAAACGGAAAATAGTTAGGCAAATCAACATCGAGGCGTGTGATAATGTAGTGAAAATCAATAACAATCAACGACTTCGTAAAAATGACAAAGTCAACGTTTGTGATGAAACCGTGCGAAATGTCCTACATGGAAATGGTTTAAGGGGCCGGTATAAGGTTAAGAAACCCCTTTTAACAAAGTGGCATAAAATGCTGAGGCTGGAATTTGCAAATGCGCATAAAAATTGTACAATTAAGGATTGGAAGAGAGTGACGTGATCCGACAAAACCAAAATACACAGATTTGGTTCGGATGGGCGGCAGTGGTTGTGACAGAAAAGTGAGGCACTATCGATAAGACACGTACGACCAACCCTGAAGTTTGGTGGCGGATCGTTAATGCTGTGGGGTGTATGACTTGGAATAGGGTCGGAAAATGTCCAGGATTCAGGGGCGAATGAGTACAATCTCTTCTTGGGAGCTTGAGCCAATGGCGTCTTTCCATTGAAAATACCACTTTCTAATAGGATAATGACCTCAAGCATACTGCAATGATTACAAAAACCAGGTTTCAGGATAAGAATATCCAAGTTCTCGATTGGCGATCAACTCCATAAAACATCTTGGGGAAGAACTTAGAGGGTTCTTGGCAGTGAATGACAGTATTCCACCCACCCTGGATGAATTGTGGCAAAAGTGAAATTTGACTGGAATAAAATTACTCCAGAAATTTATCAAAAACTAATAAAGAGCATGTCCACCGGAATAAATGCTGTTTTGATAGCAAAAGATGGCTACACCAAATATTGACATACAAACTCAAATAAATGATCTAATCACCTGTTAGATGTTCGTACATATGAGAGTTCAATTACGAAATTCGGTCATAATGTACTAATTACCCATTTTTGCAGCCATTTGATTCTACAGAAGTAGACAACTTGTTTTGCCACAAACTCCTGTAGTAGCTACAATCGCGCACTCGGCTAGCCCGCCGTGGGAATCTAATCACCTCATAGTTGTTTCGTTTTACAGTTAACTGAAAAACATATTTGCGTGAATTTCTTTTTGTTTTTAAAACTGTTACCAATTACTTTTGTGTATAAAAATAATTTTTATTTGATAATGTTACTAACTTTTCTTTCATCAACAAGTATGTTAGCACATCATCAACATTCAATCAATAAATTGAGGAACTGTAAGGATGGGTAATCTACAAAAAATATGAAAAGGGTGTGCACTACAAATTGTATGTCCACCACTCTCAACACAACAATAAAAGGAAGTTATGTACATGAATGTGTTATATGTACCAAAGATCCCAATCTTGTTTATATTTATTTATTCTAACTTACGTCATGGAAATAGTTGGGATCGGCCCCTTGGATTAGTAAACGAAAGGAAGTTTCCAAATTATTCGTTCGAACACTAGCATGAAGTTGTTTTCCCAATTCATTTTCAACACACAGTAATCCATCTTCGTTGTTAGGACGGAACACAAATGCACAATCTTTATGTTTAGCTTTTATGAATTCTGCTTTAACACTAGGATTGTTTTTTTAGTAACATTTAAGACTTTCCCTCATTTAATACTTACTCCAATGAATCTTTTGGTGTTGGCTTGCGCTTATTTAATTTGGAACTATTTTCTAACAACTGATGTTCCCATATATTATTAACTCCGTTGCTATTTAATGTTTGCACTAACTAAAAGAAAAGCAATGTATTAAAACAAGTGCTGAAAATCCTGTAATGTAATTGGTTATACTGAAAGTAATGAATTGCTCCAGTGGCTATAGTGTAACGACTTCACTTGAGATATATGTCGGCCCATATTCCTATGGATACAGCAACATTGGACACATAAAAGTATACCTCTATTTATTGATGCCCATGTTGGATCTAAAGTTTAAATTAATTAGAACTAATTGGACGTAATCAATTCATAACAAACCGGGTGCTCCGCAGTCAGCGCATACATCAGTATTAGGCTTTGATTTAGTTCGGTTCATTTTTGTACTTAATCTAAATAGCTATTATCAAAAAACATAAAAAAATAAATTAAAATTATATGTTTATAAACCAATTATATTACGCCATTTTACTTGTATTGTTTGTGCTGTGCACTGTACACATGACATTTCTGACGAAACCAGTCTGACCAACACCCTCTCGACAATTACCTACAACTAAATTTTGAATTTGATATTATTTTTAAAGGATTTGTTTTATGCATGAGCGAATATTATGCGCAAATAGCGAATATCTGATATGTATTCATTATACGCACGTATACGAGTATAAGCAAATAGTAATTTTAAACGCTAATTTCATTCCTAATACAAATTAAAATTTTCTTACAAATACTCTTAAACTGGAAAAAATAATAATATAGTGTTATTCTTTGTCGTATTTTTTTATTTCAATAAAATATAGAATCGCAACCATAGCACAGAATAAGATTATTCTTATTCTGTGACCATAGCGACCTTCACGATGGCGTTTCTCCCAGTACTGCAGAAAGCTTTTTCGGAGATACACAGGTGTCCCAAATCTCCCAATGACAATCGAATAGTATATCATCTTGGTGGAAAGGTTTAGGAAGCTCTGCGATAGCTCAACCAAGAGGTCTGACACGACAATGTTATCTCCATGATACAAATCCGAAATTCCGGTATAAATCCTCCAAATCGTCATCCTTACAGCACCCACGGTTCGGGCCTCCCCTCAGAGAAAAAGACATACGCGAAACACTTCGAAGATGTATTCCGTGGTGTCCCCCGGGCAGATGACGATGAGGAGGACTTCTGTAAAGAAATAGTGAAGGGGCTGGCAGAAACCAGAATAACAAGGTGGGATTGAATCACTAATTAGACACAACGCAGTATCTTTTTAAAATCATCGGCGCGATACTCTGATTAAAAAAATTTCTTCCGGCTCCAAACCCTGAGAATATCAGACCTTTTCTCGAAACTATAGACTGATATTCTCTAACTTGTTGAGAACAACAAAGGCGTGTATCCTCACTCAACTAACTGAACTCAGCGACAATGTAAATTTCATTTAGGAGGAACATCTCTGATTTTGAGCTGACTTATCTACCAAATTGCAGTTCCTCTATTATTCCGAGAAACGAGATCGACTTGCTTACTTACTTAATTCTTAAACCTTTTCTACCTCTTTCCCTGGGGTGTAAGGCTTGTGTGGAGTTGAGTTCTCTATATTTCTTCTTGCATATATCCCTCCATCTCTTCTTATCTGATATGGCTTGTGCTTCATCCCGCAATACTCCTCTTTTACCCAATGCAACTCTCACGTTCTCTAGCCATGTCCGTCTGGACCTTCCTCTTGGTCTCTTCTTGTTAGCCCTGGGTTTAAACACCTATTTGACTATTCTTTGTTCCGGCCTCCTTTTCACGTGTCCATACCATCCACCTGTGGTTCTTCAATCCTTTCCTCTATTGGTCTCAGTTTCAGATTATCTTTGAGTGTTACATTTATAATCCTATCGTTTCTTGTTTTATTTACCATTTTTCTCACAAATCTCATTTCTGCAGTTATCTTTCTTTTCTGTTTCTCAGTCGTGGTCTATGTTTCCACACCGTATAAAAGTATTGGCATAGCTACTTTTTTAAATACTTTTACTTCTTTTCGTATCTCTTTTTTCTCCAGAAATGTATTTATTGTACTATTAAACAGTATTCCTCCTGCTGTTGTTTTTTCTTTTATTTTTTCCTTTATCTCACCATCCTCTGATAGTATTGAGCCCAGGTATTTACATTTCTTTACTTGGTCTAGTATTTGTTCTCCTACTTTTATTATATGTTTTTGCGAATTCTTTCCCATTATCATTGTTTTAGTCTTCTCTATATTGATATTCATGTTTATTTCCTCTAATGTTTTCTAGTAGGTCTGTATGTTCGTATTACGTGTTTTTGCGTCGTTTGCAATTATAACCATATCATCCGCATAGCATGTCTCCGATATTTTTATATATTTTTTCCAGTAGCCTATTTCATACATATCCAAACTCCTCTGCTTTGTTCTTACATAATTTGCTGTTTCTTTATATAAACTTTGCACTCCTCTTATTACTAATTCCTGTATTTTATTATACCTGTTGTCCAATCCCTTGGTACACTATCTAACATTATCCTGCTCATAATCTTCGTAAGTTCTTGTATGGCTATCTCTGGTAGTGTTTTTATCATACCGGCTGTGATCGCCATCATGCCCAGGTGCCTTTCTCCTATCGCTTTCCTTACTTCCTTCGCACTTATCTCGTCTGTTTCTATCTATTTCGTGTTCTAGTCTTACATTCAAATGTTGATTTTCGGCGGTTATGTCCTCCCCTTTTAAAAGATCTTTGTAAGATTCTCTCCGTCTGTCCATAATTTTGTCTTCTTCTTTTATGATATTCTTTATTGTTCTTTATACTTAATATTGTCCCTGCTCTTTTCTGTTTCATGTTCCTAATTACACCGAAGAAAAACTGGTTCTCTTTCTAGGCTTTTTCATTTGTTCTCCAAATTGTTGCGATGATCTTTTCTTTTCTTGCCCCATTACTCTTTTGACCTCTTTCCTTCGTTGTTTGTATTTCTCAAAGTAACTGCTACTTTTACTCTATCTGTCCACCAGACAGAAATGTCTTTTGACATTTCTATTTACTATCCTTGATGCGCCACACTTGCTCGCGCCCGCAGTTAAAATTATATTATTATTTTTTCCAAATTTTAGTAACATCTGTAAGAGGAATTGATCGCTTCCTATCTCCGGACCTCTTTTTACTTTAATATCCTTGACATTTCTCCAAATTTCCTTATGTATCAAATAGTAGTCTGTAATAGACTTTTCCTTTCTTGAGATCACTTGCCTGGTTATTTTATGGATTTATTTTTTCTTAAAATGTGTGTTGCCAATCTTTAATTCATTTTCTAAACTTATTTCTATTTTTCGTTCTCTATTATTATTTCTCACTGTCTCTCCTTGTTTTCCCAAGCATCATTCCATTCCTTCATTCTCTCTTCCCACTCTTCCGTTTAAGTCCTTCATTATTATTACCTTATTATTTGTGCTCTCTATCTCTTCTTGTAGATCACTAAAAAAATATCTTTTTCTTCAACTATTAGAGTGTATTCTTTGTTTCCTCCATTTTCTTTAATTGATACCGATATTATTCTTTCATTTACAAATCTCTTTCATATTTTTTATCTTTTCCTCTTTTATCAGTACTCCCGCTCCCGCATTTTCCTCATGTTCCACTCCCTTCTTTCTTTGTCGCCGTGACTCCTATGTAATGCAATTTTAGTTTTTCCAGTTCCTGTGTCAATTCATCTTCTTCTCCATTTATTCCTCTAACATTCCATCTTCCAAATCTGAACAATTTCAGATAGTAATTGCTTCGTTTGCATTTTATGTGTGTGTGTATTTCTAGTTTCCTTCTTAATTGAATTTTAAACGAAATCGAAAGGCGAGAAACCGTAGTAGCCCTTTTCGGCTTAGCAAGTGCTTTCGATATGGTCTGACAGGACGTGTTGAATGAACGTTGAAAACGAAAACCTAAGCGTGGGGATGGTCGTCGATCCTTTCCTCGAGCCATCCACCAAACTTCTTTAGCGTCAGCTAGCGTAACATTCAGCTTTCATTTTCCTTTAAAAGGTGTGGTCCCTATTAGGTCGGTGTCCTCCCTGAAATCTACCACCTTTCTAATGAAAATCTTTTTATCTCTTCCGGCTGCAGAAATCCAAAGTGTTTAAGTTAAGCCATGACCTCCGCTTTCACAAATAGTTACGGTGGAGCAAGATCCACTATCGCCTCCATAGCAGTGGTTACCGTATAATTTTTTACCAGTTTTCTTCCGGTGATTCCCGATAGAGCCTGCTTCTGAAGAGTAGTAAGCAGCTTTACAGCCAAGGATACTTATCTTTCTCCGCCAGATTACATCTTCGAAGGTGTGTATAATCAATGTACCACTCCTGTTTTTAATCCCCAGCTCTTGCCAACAACTCTTTTGCATCCTCAGAACAACTGCGCGGCCCTCTTCGTCACTTTGAGAAGGTGTTTACTCCAACGCTGTTTTGCATCAAGCGTTATGTCCAAATAGTTCATTGGTCAATTCTAGATTTTGCCCAAACAGTTGTATGCTGCCCAAGCCTTCTAGTTTCATCTCATATCTGATAAGATCGTCCACTACTAGACTCCACAGCAATAGTGACAGCAGCCCCCTCTGAAGACACTCTTGTTCTCATGGTGACAGTTTATTATGCATTTGGGCTTGGACTTTTCTGCTCTGATGTTTGCCTATTTGCATGTAGTATTGCTATATTCCGATCCTGTAAAACCCTAATCATTGAGGACGACAAGATATTTTCAAAAGCACTTTCTATGCCCATAAATAGTACAACCATATATTTTTTATGCAAGCTCCTTTCGAGGCCTCCGACCAAACGATGCAGTGCAGTCCTTTCTGATTTCCCCATAATTATTTTGACGTTCTAGCCACACAACGAAAATCAATCTGTAAAGAAAAGAATGATCTCGGCAGACAGTGACTGCAAATAAGCAGAACAATGCCTTGCACAAGTCACAGGAGTATCAAAAACTCATCGGTCGAATATCTGTAATGGACTTCAGAATCCTTGATCACCTTGCGTATAAACTTGATCTTGCCTCATATGACTTTGCCTTGTCACCTAGTAAAGACTGGGTTGAAAGGAAAGAAATTTGCTGGGTAAAGAAATTCTGAGGCATGGCATGTTATCAATGGATACATGAATGGTAAGTGGTTTTGATGGATGCAGAGAGTGCAATGGAAACTAGTTTGCAACAGTGAGATAAAGGTAGCTATCATATATTGTAAAATGTTCCTAGTCTCCTTTGTATGTTGGAGTAATATTACTGACATCCACAAGGAATTTGTGTTACAACAAAGTTGTTAGGATTTGGTTCCATTTAAGTTGGCGAGAATGATGTCATCTTCAGAAGCACAAAATTCTAATAAAACTTACCTTTTCCTGTTACATGTCAAGGCGAAAAAATACGAGGATAGATTGATAAGTTTCCGGAATAACAATGAAAACAAAATAATACGGATTCAAGCTATGTTTTACTTTTTGAATATAATCCTTCGGAGCTCAACACACTAAGTCCAATGTTTCTGTAGCTCCTCGATTCCCTCCCGGAAGTAACTTTCTTCGAGGTTCCGACAATAATCGTTTACAACCTGTTCTTGATTCGACTAAAATCTCTTTCCACCCAGAAATGTTTTGAGTACCGGGAATACGGCGGATGCGAACGGATTTCGAACTTCAATTCTGTCAATTTTTGCTAAACGATTGCACTTTAATGAGTGGACGCATTGTCGTGATGGAACAACACTGTTAACAATTCACGAGCGTTTTTGCTGAGTTGCTCCTTTCAATTTGTCCGAAAGTGCTGTGTAATATTGGCTGGTAACACTTTTGGCTTTTTCAAGATAACCAATTAGTAGAGTTCCTCTTGCGTCCCAACAAAACGATGCCATCATCTTTCCTGCCAATAACCTTTGCCCTCCTCGGAATCGATTCACCGCGTGCAATCCACTGCATTGATTGCATTTTTTGTTTCTGGTGTGTACTAATGAATCCAGGTCTCATCCATGGTCACAAATCGTATCTTGAAATTCATTGGATTTCTTGTAAACACTTCCAAAGAATCGGCTGAGGTTCGAGCTCGAATACGCTTTTGCTCCGAATTGAACAAAGACGGCACCCAGCTTTTAAACCCAATTTATTGCGTACAATACGAACTACTCGTTCATAAGAGGTGCCCACGGCTTCCTCAATTTCACGCACTTTTATTCAGCTATCTGTGATTTTTTCCACAATTTCTGGCGTGGTAGCCGTTTTCGAAGGTCCTGAATGTGTATGTATCACTTGTATGCGCGCGGCTCCGCTTGAGTTCCGAGACCCGAAAACTCACGGTGGAAAAGGAAAGGGATAAATCCCAAGAACGGCACCTAAACTTGATTTGATTTCCGTTGCCCTTTTTCCCTCCAAAAAGAACAATTTGATGACCGCTCGAACTTCATTTTTATCCACAATTGAAAACAAAAAGGAATTTGACTTAAATGTTTATCGAAACCAGACTATTTGACAGATCGATTTCACATTTGGAGTCAATTGATATGAAAGAGTTGCCAACACAACGACATAAGGTATTTGAAGAAATAGTCACCCCTACTAGCGATTCCGGAAACTTATTAATCTACCCTCGTAATTAATCGTATTTTTCATTACGACTAAAGGAGTGTAGAATTAGGTTTTCAATATCATATTGATAGCAAGCACATGAAGATACTAATATAATGTTTATTAAATAGAAATAAATACAAAAAATGTCAATAAATAACTTAAAAAATTAATAAATAACATCATACATATACAAAGTAAAAAAGGAAATATCTTGGTGTTTACATAATTACTGTATGAAATATGTGATCCGAACGAGAGCATCGTTTGGACTTTATAGGAACATTGAATGGGCTTTATTTGATAAATAAAAAATTAGACAATATGAAAACAGTAATCGTATTACTAGAGATCAAAACGTTGATATTGTAGATTCTGTTAAAGCTCTGTTATTGTTTAATTATTTGTACAATGCAAAACATAAACATTTGAGTTATAAACAACAACAAAAAATCATAATATCAAATAAGTAATACTTCATTCAGTAAATATGGTAGCGGATTTGTCAAGTTGCGAGCTATCAGATACCTTGTATGAAATAATAATAGTAATTAACAATGGGTAAACAACAAAAGTATAAATAAAGTAAACTTTCACCCGGATCGTCTAATATTTGCAACTGTTACCAACATTATATATATTCTGTCTTATAGGAAACATTACCTATTAATAGACAATGTTTTAAAAAAGAAAAATATTTAATAGCTTTGTTTGAAGTGTTACAAATAAATATACAAAAAAAAACAATACTACTTAAAAATTATAAACGATATTATACGGCCTACATTGGCTGATCTGATATCATACCATTGTATACTTGGAACTATAGTTTAATAAAATAGTCTTGTAATAATAAATAAATTGTATTTTAAATACAAGTATTTCGAAATTTGTTATTATTTTATACGACGCTCATTTGATATATTTCAATAAAAAACAGAAAGTCATATACAATTACTCCACACATACTATGATAGTGCAACTGAATTCTAGAATAAAGCAAAGAAGTATTGATAGCGTCTCTTACATTTTACACAGACATAAAGCGCTTGAAATTTTTATCTAAAGTTAACGTAAGGATCTTACAGATATTAAGGACTCATATATTATTTATTGCTTTATTTATGACATGCCCAAATAATTGAGAATGTCACTAATAAAGTAGTCATCTTCCAAAGTATCCGAAGATTATTATCGTAGTGCGGATATTAATTTTCTAATTTTATTGTAAACAAAATAGATATTAACAAAGATTATTTATAAATAAAGACGAGAAACGTTTAGTCCGCGCATAAAAGAGCGTGTCAGCCATGAATATTGGGAGATGTCAAGAGATATCAGTAATTCATCCTTCCATGAAAAGACGTTTTGTAGATTGGTAATTCATTCCCGCAGACCGCGACTAAAACAATCTAGTTTCTATTTATAAAGTTTAGTATTTACTAGATTTAGCGTCCCGCAGCTATTCTAACGGAAGTCAATTTGTGAAAATGCTGCCTACTACTAACTGATTTAGTTAAAAACTAATTCTTTTTACCATTCTGTATAATAACCTTTCGTTTGTTATTGTAGATATATCATTTGTGAAAATTTATATATAAAATAACATAAAGCTTGTACTTCTTCGTTATAAAAAATGTAAGTACACAATATAATATGAACTACTTAACAGAGTTGACGCATTGAAACATTACCCAAAAAATAATTATTTAATATTTCCGTATTTTTTGAGGTTTGCAATAAATCTTTCAAATAATCCCTGCATAACGGTGGAAGTTTTCAATGATGTAATATTATTGTCAAAGTTATATGTTTTTCATCCTATATATGTTTTATAGTTGGAAATCTACACGCCCAACTAAATAAAATAGACTTTATATTAACATTATGTTTTATAAAAAATAATTATATATAAGTACACAATTGAACTATGCACTAATTTAAAAAAGAAGGTAAAATAGTAGTCTCTAAATTGTATATAATATAACTTTGTGTGAAAATAAAGATTAAAAACTGATACAGTACGGTCATTATTTCTCATTACTCGATATGAAGTTCCAGTCTTTGTGTCGATACTTACAGCATCTTATAATTGCAAATTAATATATACAAGGTATAAATTAAAGAGTTACGTGGGTTTGAAAATTTGAACAAAAAACCCTTTTTTATTTCATTATCTAATAGTACGATATGTCTAGAATATTCTACTAAAATTTCAATTTAATCGGAGTAAAACTCTAGGAGAGATCCTTTGGGAAAGACCGATCGGGAGCGACGCATATAGAGTACAAAAGAGGATGGGCATCCGTTTACGCAATTTAGTGAAGAAAACTGTTGATGAAACAAAGATCAGAGGTAATACGGTTAGAAAAAGAAACCCTATCTGGCAAAGGCAAACTTACGGGTAAATTAATTGATAAATTAACAGTTAATTACGGACTGGCTATAAGGAGAAACTGTGATTCAGACGCTATATGGGCAACGTACTTACACTACAGCTCCACGGACCAAAACCCATAGCACGAGAAATGCCCAAGCGGGCCTGACCCATGATGCGTTTGACAGCGTTCTTCAGCTATTAATGTTTTATCATCATAGAAACATGACTACGCTCCATTGCCAAGTGATGTTTTGTCAGCTATCAAGCCTATTTATGAGAAGCTTGGCAAAGATGTGCTTCTAGAACGGTGTGTTGGTGGCTTCATGCAAAATAATAATGAGAGTCTGAACCAGTTAATTTGGAAAATCACTCCAAAAATACTTCCTGCTGGTTCCAAAATAATTGAATTTGCTGCATCAGTTGTCGCTTGTACTTTCAACGAAAGAATTTCAGCTCTATTACTTTTTATGCATGAGATGGACATGAAACTTGGTCGAAATAGCCAGGGGTACGCGCGAAAAGAGGATGAACATCGTATACTCATAGCTGAGACTGGGACTCGAGAGGCAAGAATTCGTCTCAGACAGGAACAAAAGGATGCCCTGGACATCGCAGCTGCAACAGGATCTTTGTTATACGCATGGTGCTAGAATCGACGATTATATATGAGTTTCTTCGTTTTATTTCTACTTAAAACTTCAATCACATTTTTCTCGAAACAACATTTTTAAAGTCGATGGGCACTATTTCTCAAAAACTAATGTACCGATCTCATTGAAATTTGGCACACTTCTTCAAAATAGCATTGACCAGTATCGAAACGAAGGTTTTTTTCGACTACAAATAATTCTATATGTAGTGTAAATTGTACTATTTTGCATACAACTTCAAAATTCAAATTTCAATTTTTTAAGAAATCCTTCATTCAGGTACGACCTATACTTATCTACTAACAGAGAAAAATATGTTGTTTTTAATCTCAGATAATGCTATCATGAGTTATACTGTCTACTATGAGGACACTTTTTTAGATAACAATTTTTTGAATATTATATATATATATATATATTATATATATATATATATATATATATATATTATACATATAAAAATCGAGAAAATATACTTTTTTCTTTGGCTACGAAACCCACGTAACCCCTTAAGTAATGACTGTAATTTCAGGGAGTGATTTCTTGCCATATTTTATAAGGAAAAGGTCATATAGACACAGTCCTAACTTGCTTCGTTTGTTCCAGTGTGCAAACACTATCATATCCTGTGAAGCAAATATGAACAATGTCAAACTATTTTTTATTTCTTTCTCAAAAACGAAGTGAAATACAAAAAAAATCGTGAAACAAGAAAGTTGTATTTTTAATTGTTGAATCTGATAAAAGTATCAAACTTGAAAAAAAATCTAATTACACCGAAAGAAGCCCATTATTATTACTAACAGACACATCAAGTTCCATCCAAATCGTCGGAAAGACTTTTGAGTAATTAATTTAAAAAATCGATCTTTTTAGTAAAACTATAACATCCTGTTTCTCAAAACCGAAGCAAGTTAGGACACATGTTTATATGTACTTTTTCTTATAAAACATGACAAGTTCACAAGTTCATCACCCCCTCAAATTAAAGTCATCACTTAATTTGCACCTTGTTTATGGTTGATATAGAAATGCTATGAAGCTATGAAATGAATGCGCAATATATAACAATTGCACAATCGATTCAATTAAATATTTTAAATATCTTTTATAATAATTATGTACCCATTGTTTTTGTTTTGCATCTGCTCATTCATCACTGATAATTAATTATTTGAGCTTACATTATTCGATTATGACAAAAATACAAAAAATTGAAAAATCATTCAGAGTTCCACTAGTACAAACATGCAATACCATGTTATAAAAATTGCATATAAAGGACAGAAGAAATCAAATCGTTATTTGCTTCAGGTGTAAAAATTTCAACGAAATATATGTTTGATTCATACATTTATGATCAAAAATTTCCGGATGTTTCAACCTGCATATTTTAATTTTTCTTTTTTTTTTAAGATACACACAATGTAAATGCCAAGTTTGGTTATAAAATTGTACTTTGTTTTTTCAATCATTTGTTTGCGGGACTTTTTACCAGTGGACACGTTTTTATAATATAAACCATACCGTAACTTGTTTGGAAACAAAATTGTCGCTTTGAGTGCTAGAAAAATCCATGGTATTATTCACGTGCCGACAACAAATCAGTGCACAGTCGTATTCGACCTAATCACATTTAGGACAAAATCCCAATGGAATAAAATGCAAATATACATACTCCTACACTACTATAGAGTTCATGTAGAACACGTGAATATGGCGGATTTTTCTAATGAGAATGACAACTTTCTTATCGAAATGCGTATCTAGATTCTTTCTAGACAAGCTGTTGTAACAGTTATTTTTATTTTATTAACACATTTCAACCACAATCTTATATAACTGCCAAAGTTATCCTTATTAAAATTGAAATAGGCGTCGCAATTGTATGATATTTTCCAAAAATTGTACAGACTAATGCCATCATCGCCATGAAATAAAAAGTGTTATGTTGCTAAATGTTAATTACCTTTTGGAATTACAATTTCCCTACTAATAAAATCAGATTTAATATTTTGAAATGAACCCGTGTTGCAGGGCGGTTAGGGAGCGCGACTACAATGCCGACGGCCGGGGCTCAAATCCCAGACCTTTATCGGCCTTCATTGTGAATAAAGGGATTATTAAATGGAGGTTTTTATTGCTTCGAGATGTAAGTGAAAGTAACCGTAATTCAAAAAGATCTGAGCTTTCAAATTCGTGATATTACAGCTTAAGTTGTCGTATATTCCAACCGATTTTACTCATTTAGCAGTATGCAGTTCAACACATTGTACCACTATATGAGTCGCCATTTAGATTAGTGGCGATGTAGTCCGCGATTTATTCCTAAGGAGTTTAGAACAATCGCCAACATTTAACAAAACAAAATGTTAAATATTAATGAGTATAATATGAAAAATTATAAACGTTCGCGTTTACTGCGTCAAGTTTCCAGGTTTGTAGGTCTTCTAGCATTAACAATTAATGCGAGAGAGGACTGTAAGTTTCTCATTTCTAGTATATTAAAGAAAATTGAGGAGTGAAGGTCGCCCGATAAGGCCCTCTTAGAGTTTCCTTGACTGGTAAATAGTTGGGAATCACTGATCTTGGGCATAATGACACAACAATGGATTTTTGTCAAATTTTATACTATTGACCACATGTCACAGTATAAAAATCGTCATATCTGTCTTGTGCGAACTTAAATACGAAAAAGAGCTGTTTATTTCTGCAGATCAAGATGCAATAAATTTTGGGTTAAGAAGAGAAAGTTAAGTAAATTTGTATTATAGCTATGATAAATTATTAAGTATGACACCCATATTAACAATTCCATAACCACTTCAATGCATATAACAAAATATATTGCAGTGTTAAAGTTCGAATAGCCCCGAATATTAAGCGTCCTTGAACGTATTAAATTTTATGAAAACAAAATAACATTTTGTAAGTTTGAGCTACAGGACCTAAATGAGTTTGTGCCAGTAAAATAGGAATTCCCTTTTTTGTTTTACCTCGCACTATTCAACCTATTCAATTATATTACATCACCAAAAATCTCCAATATAAAGTATAGTCATTTTAATGACTGTATATAAGTATGCCTGTAGACATACATATATGCCTTTTTAATTTTCTATATATGTACTTTTATTTATCATTGTATTACTTATTTGTCTTATTCTTCCCTTAAAATAATTATATAACATAAACATTTAATGGAAAATATCTTCATTATCATTTATGTACTGCACTGTAATGTGAGCAGTTTGGTAGTATATAATAGCGTAAATAGATAAATGTAAAAATTATTTTATAACGCTTTTATCGTCTCGATTTTTGATAGGAAATTTATTTTCGTTATATGTGAACTTTATCGTATCTAATGATTTTCTATTAACGGCTACTTGTGTAGGCTTTAAATCAGTCTTATTAGTACTTGTTGCTGTTTGCTTGTTACATGAACTTTCTGTTAACAAATTTTCGGTACTCATTACGCTTTCCTCGGCTACCATCTGCAACGGTGGACTTTTCGCTTCGAATGTCGCGGTCGTAAATGTTTCGGTTCTATCCAAGGCAATCCCAACCTGTTGCCCCTCGACGTTAAAACCGCGCTTAACGTTTTTGTTCAAAAGGACGACTGTCGTCTTAGGTTTTTGCGATAATTCGATACGCCTTTGAATCATAGAAGGGTCCATTTGGTTTAGATTCGTTTTTGTTGCGGAACCGTACGGCTGTTTTCCGGCGCAGCGGGTTCTTTCTTCCTCTGATTGGACAATATTGAACGCAAATCAATATGTAGTGATTCGAAATTTACATCCAAGAACAATTCTTGAATCAATCTTCTCGGTCCTAACCTGTACGAATTTTGAGATACTATCCTACATACTTCCGAGTAAAGGCAGATATCTTGGAAGATGTGAGGATATCTCTGTTTGTGTTGAAATAATATTTGCTTTGCCGGCTTCAACAACAGCGGATTCGCTAATCGTTCCATCTGCTTTACTATGTCATATTTTAAGGCAGCGTCTAATGTAATAAAATAAATGAAAGGAATATGTAAGATACTGAATTTTTGCAATCTTACCAGTGTCTGTTCCTTCCGTCCACTCACGTTCTACTGATTTTATGTCTGCTAGTAAATTGAAATGAAAGAGAAACAAATTAATAAATTACTTTTCTTTCCTGTTTTGTTTTGGTAATAAAAATTTCATGAAAGAATTATATATATTTTACTATTTAATTTGAATATACTTCTAGGGAGCAGCAGCCGATTACAAAAATACCTTTAGTTCGTATACCCTCGTATACTGACAGCCCATATATGAACTAATGCTACCCTTGTACTCGCCCCGCTAAGGCGTCATCGCCGTCCGTAAACATATTTTATAACTAAAAAAAGACTACTCTAATACACATTGTGCTTATATTTTCAATCACTATAATATATATTTACACTCTGTCTAACAAGAAAAAGGTTTAATACTTGCGAAGAATTAGGTAGTCAAGGTGTTTAATGTACCAACCATCCAGAAATTCTAGATCGCAAATTACGAGGTGTGTAAATAAAGTAATCAGACCGGTAGAGTTGTTTCACTATTCTTTGGCACCGGCGTAGTTACCGAATTTTGACGATGAAACGAAACAAGACGATAATATCAGTGAGATACGACTTTACATATTGGCAAGCCTCAGGGGCTCACTGTTAATAAGTTTAACAAGTGAGTTCGGGAATTTAGCGCTCCCGAAGTACCCGAGCTAAAACCCAAATTAAGGTGTAAGGTAACGTACCGAGAGTTGCGTGGCAGCAGGGGTGTGCGGTATTTAACGTTCACCTGGGGGCACCAGGCGAAACCACCTTGAAATTAGCCTTGCCCGATCAAGTGGGGCTCTGATTGGGCGGACAGATACTTCCTTAGCTACTTTTCGTACAGCTATGCTATCTAGAAAGGCCAAGGCTAAAGTGGAAAAGCTTGTGAAACAGGTCCAAGGTTACATACAGGCTAAAAGAGCCATAATCAAGGCCAACTTCACTAGCCGTGCACAAAGAGGCCAGGTTTAGTCTCGTCAAGGAAGTTAGGCCTCAACAGACGGCGGAGGCTACTAAACGTTAAGAAAGGACGGAAAGCCAAAAAGGCGAGGTCGGAGGGCAATACTCCCGCAGGTCTTCCGAAAGGCAAGGGACCAGAAGGTTTAACCTTCAAGGAGGCTGCTTTGGAGAGGATCGCGGTAGTATGCAACGACTATCCAGCCACCCAGATGGAGCCGGCAAAGCTTAAGGCAGTCCAGGACTCTATTATGGAGGCATATAACAGCATTACGGAGCAAGGGCTTCAAGTTCGCTTTGAAAATACAGGTATATGCGGAAGAACCGCTCTCAAAGGTGTTAAGTCTAATTAAAGGAATAAAGCTGGAGAACGTACTCTAAGGAGGCATAAAAATCCCTAGCTACTCTTCGTACAGCTACGCTATCTGGAATTTCCAAGGCTAAAGTGCAAAAGCTTGTGAAACAGGGCCAAGGTTACATACAGGATAAAAGAGCCATAGTCAAGGTCAACTTCAGTAGGCATGCACAAAGGGCCCAGGTTTAGTCTCGACAAGAAAGTTCGGCCTCAACAGACGGCGGAGGCTACCAAACGTAAAGAAAGGACGGAAGTCCAAAAAGGCTAGGTTGGAGGGCAGTAGTCCCGCAGGTCTTCCGAAAGGCAAGGAGCCAGAAGGTTTAACCTTCAAGAAGGCTGCTTTGGAGAGGATTGCGGTAGTATGCAACGACTATCCAGCCACCCAGATGGAGCCGGCAAAGCTTAAGGCAGGTCAGGACTCTATTATGGAGGCATATAACAGTATTACGAAGCAAGGGCTTCAAGTCCGCTTTAAAAATACATGTATATGTGGAAGAACCGCTTTCAAAGCTGTTAAATCTAATTAAGGGAATAAAGCTGGAGAACGTACTCTAAGGAGGCATGAGGACCACAACAGATCTGGAAAGGTCACAGTGGAACAGGCATCAGTGCCACCTCAACTAATCTAATCTAATCTAATCTAATCTACATATTGGCCATCATAAAAGCATTGCTCATTTATGTTTCTGTAGTTGTTGTATGTTTAGTTTAACCTCAAACGATTAAATATATTTCTTGTTAGCTTTTTTTTTTCAAAACTCTGCAGTTACAAATACGCTGTATAGGCAAGTATGCAATGCCCGATTTAGGCTATTATGATTCTAACCAAAATTTATTTATAGTGTCTGAAACGACTGAGAATTATGGGAAGATACATCAAGGTGCGACAGCGAGAAGGAGGTCTACCTATCCAAAAGAAGCACGTAAAATAATTTGGAACATTTATAATTATTTGACGCGTGACAATATAAAAGGTAATTTCATGCAAAACTATATTTATAACGTGCTTTTTTATTTCACTTATATATATACCATGTTATAATATAATGTTTTGGATGCCGTAGTACAACCAACAGGTGTCTGTAGAAGGATAATATATCATTTCCATAAAGTTGAAAGGAAGAGGCCCACAATTACATTATTATATAATTATATTGTTGAAAATCATTTAATGGGTTCTACTGAAAAAGAGTTTTTGTTTAGGAAATTACTAAAAACCATGGGATTTGATATGTACCAGATAACTCTGGGCAAGAATCTTTCTGATTTTAAATAACATTGACAAATAATATTCTGCATAACAATTAAATTTATGGAAGTATGAAAATAAAATAAGTCATTTAGATATTGAAGCTATTATTTTGTGTTTAAGGTGGAAAAGAACTGGTGATAACAGACCAATTTTAATGGAAAGAAATGAAATACGTGAATTATGTGCAACATACATTCAAAAAATGACAAAATATCGTGCAGAGAAACGACCAATTATTTATACAGGTTTGTGAACAGTTTGTTGTTGCAAATGTATATAATTGTATGTTCATATGTATTTTTAGATGAAGCCTATATCCACGCATCTCGCACAACACCACACGAGTTCAAATGAAGAGCTGAAGACGACTATATCTAAGGGAAAACGCCTTGCAGGTGGCAAACATGGATTTGTTAATAATGCACTACTAATTTTTAAAGCAGATAAAATAAACTGGAGACTACCATGACGAAATGAATTTGATAAATTATCAAAAGTGTCTGGAACAGCAACTAATTCCAAACCTACCAGAAAATTCAGTTGTGGTAATGGACGATGCTAACAGTGAAACATCCAAATTTAATTAGTAGAAAAACTGAGATGAAGTCTTGGCTGGATGAACGATCCATTCATTATGCTCAAAATTTAACAAAACCCCAATTATATAATTTAATTACGTTACATAAACGAGATACCCACAGTATGCTGTTGGTACCATCCAGAATGAAATCCAATTGAAAAGATATAGGTTACGGTGAAAAATTTGGTTGCATCACGAAATGTTAGTTTTAGTTCAGCTTGGCTGCGACTCATCTTCAGATGACAATGATTTGAGTGGCAGATAAATTATTACTTGTTATATTTACCATAATTATTTTAAGAGTCTGTTTGGATTTGCAGTACTTATTTTTTTTTTTTTTAATTTTTCTAAATTGTGACATACTTTATATTGCAAAACATACTTTTTTACCCTTGTTTGCCCCAATTTATTTGTCGCTATCTCATTTAGCTTTTTAGAAAAAGTCAACAACAACACGAAATTTGATGCTTTTGCGTTATATATGTATTTTTATTGACATTTAATTATATATTCTCCTTGTACTTTGTTTATATTACATGTTATGCACTTGCATACTTTTTTTTTAATAATAAAAATACTTAACGTTTTTTTTTAAGGTTAATATTAAAATAATGTTTTTAATTCCAAAGCCGAAGATAGTTCCGTGCTAAAACGATAATGAAACAACTCTAGCGTAGTGTTCGATCGGTCAACACTGGTAACGCAGAGCTTAGAGGGGAGACAGGTAAACATGTGATATGCCATCAGTGCGAGTTGGAACTCAGGTTGACGTTGTTTGTCCGTAGGGATTGTTGTATTGAAGCAGGTTTTGCCTGTGCGTTCGGACATGAGTGACATGAATTTCGAGCAACAGCGTGCGATCGGCTTTTGTGACAGACTTGGGCACAGTGTAACAAAAACTTTTTCAAAACTCGGCAGGCCTGCAGAAACACTGTTTTATCAAGGGTGTTTCGAAGGTTTCAGGCACTTGCAGAAGGAATGCTCGGGGCAGAATTGAATTTGAATCATACCACCGTTCATCAGATTTTGACCAATGAATTGGGGATGAGAAAAATCTGCTAAAAATGTTTCTGAGAAAGGTTCTTGAAAGACTTCAAACACGAGGTGAAACTGGGCGTTGGATTACGACAATGCGCCTTGCGAGTGAAAACATTCAGGTGGCCCTCAGCCTCCTTATTCGCCCGACTTGAGTCCTTCTGACTTTTTTCCTCTTCCCGAAATTGAAATAACACATCAACAGACAGATTTTGGGGCACTGGACAATATTTAAACGGGAGCAACCGACCAGCTGAAGGCTATTCTGGTATTCGAGTTCTAGCACTGCTATGAGAAGTGGAAGAACCATCTCCAGCACTGTGTGGCATCCAAGGCAGTTACTTTGAAGGGGACAATATTGAATTGTAAAGTTATTGGCATAAAACAAGTGAAAAAGCGGTTTACGACCTCGTATTTTAGTTTATAGACCAAAGCAATGAAAAGGACGGCAAGTGTTGCACAAGTATGTGCCAAAACCGTTACGCCTACTCTGTTCAGGACTGGTATTGGCAATGGAAATACTTTCTTTCGGTATAATATTTTTCAAGAAAAAGCTGATCTGTTCTAGTAATATTTTACAGCACAGATAACTATTTTCTAACAATAAAATAACAGAAAGATGCCGTAGGGATCCTACATTCGAATGACCAATATCGATACATTAAGTTTGTAGTTGGTCGGTAATGGGCACGGCCGTAGATGCGACACCGCCATTCATTTCGATGGCTAGATGGTTTGTAGCTAAAGCTTAAGGAGTGGTGAAACTATATAAAACAAACAATTCCATCTTCTATATAAAAATAGTTTGACCACAATAATAAACGGTAAATGGTCCTCTTAGAATCCATGTGAATCCAATTGAAAGCAGTAATAAAGCAGAAGTATCGTGCTAAGTCTAACTATACGCTAAAACAATTATCAATGAATCTAAGGAAGATATGGAGACCACTACTAGTTGTTTATGCTGAGAAGTTATTCGATGGCATGGATAACAGTTGAATAGAACGAAGCCATTATTAATAACGATGGAAGTTAAACACTTTACTATTTATGTGCGTATTACATTACTCTCAAATATCATGTCAGATATACTGCGCTTTGTGTAACTTAACCATCGCTATTAGACAATCATAAGGGCTTTATAGCTCTATTTAGAGGCTTCATTCTTAATGTAAAGTATATTTATTTACCTTTATCATTGCTACTGGATTCATGTCCACTTAGTAGAAGAGTCTGGCGTATTCTAGAACAACTGAAGCACGTTTTGGTGTCATGTTTCAAAGAATTTTCAACTTTCAGTGGGGCATTGCTCTCTTTCCAGGCTTCAGCAGCTACAATATATATTTGTTTTATGCACACACTTTTATATACGCCGTAGTTCATACCGTTTTCGTCTTCCTCAATGGTTTCAACTCTTGCAGAACTGTGTGAATGCTTAGGAAATAAATTTCCTAACTCAAGTGGCAGGCACACACCCATATAACACTGATCTTTATTCTTCGTACTCAAGGGATTCAACCGCCGAATATATGACGTCATATATTCGTTGACGTAATTTTTGGAATGATCTACGTATTTGTACGGCATCTTCTTTTCGCTGTCCCACGTCGGATACTGTCGTCCCATTAAATATTCCGTTAATTCGTTGGAACTTTGCAATTCTCTAATTATTTGGTATCCTATCCGATCTTGATAGCTTAGTTTACCGCAGCTACTACTGGGTGGCGATACTGTCGATCTGTCTGACGGAGTAATACCTAAAAGTATATTTTATAACAAATTTAAGGGTATAAGATGATTTATTCACGTACTTTGCATCGAGAATCGCTTCGAACAATCCGAACTTCGACCGAATTTTTCTGTTTTTATCGTTATCAGACTGGAAGAACTCGGTATTGGACTTAAAGTTTGTGTGCGATCACTAGGCAAGTTATACAAAGAAGTTGCGTAAGGTGTAAGAACGATGTCTAGAAAGTCTTATACTTACTTCTTCAAACTTTTTCCAACAACAGATTCACTCGAACCAACGCCAGATGTAGATTCTGTACCCGAATTTTCTCTATGTCTATGAGGAATGTCTGCTGTAAGCTTATCTTTGCTTCTATAATCATGTCCCCCAATCAATTCGTATGTTTTTGATTCAGATAATGACCGCTTGTGTTGAACCAATGAAGAACTTTGATTATTTGGTAACGTTGATGATTTCTTGCGATCGTGCAGATATTCTATAAGAATATTGTAATTAATAAATTATCTGTGTCCAATTGTCTACGCATTTCGAAATTGAATTATAACTTAACTTTTACTAAACATGTATTTCAAATTGATATCCCTAATTGTTTTTACTAATTCCCTTACCAGGATCTCCTATGAGTAACATATCCTCGTCCGTAGTTATACTACTATCAGTTTCTTCAATGTAAACGAGAAATCTATCACTAGATCTCTCTGAATCAGAACTAATCGTGGGGTTTAAAGTGTGTTCGATTATGCTTTCATCTTCCCAGTTCTCTTCTTCAATTATAGGCCATCGATCGTGTCGGTCGTGTCTCGTGCATACCCAACCTACACAATAAAAAGTAAGAACATACTAACCATATCACAAATGTTATGCACACATACGTAATTTAAACAAAGAATCTGCACCGTTCTTTGTTGAAGCTACCAAACCCAAAGAATAAAATGCGGTAGCTCTTACGGAGTACACTTCGCAATTTTCGGCTAAATGAACCATGAGCGTGAGCGCGTTTCTAGTGTTTAATAAATCGGAGCCCATACTAGAACTGCCTAGGTGGCCCAAAGCCCATAAGGAAGACTTAATGTTCAATATATCTTCGTCTGTTTCACATAAACCGCTTTCTAAGTGCTGTAACGTATGTGTTAGTAGTGATTAGACCCAATAATTTTTGGAAAGCAACCTGTAGGAATTTATCTATCGAACCATGGTCCAAGAGCATTTGAAAGCCTTCTTCATGCTTCGAAAGTTGACCATATATATGAGGTGGCAAAAATATTTCTTTTCTCGTGGTAGACCGACTTGAACTAGATCTTTTGTCATATCTACCATCCTCTCCTCTTTGATGTAAAGTTAAAGAGTCTGATATTTCACCCTCCACAATTTTGACGTACCTGCATTATTATTATCATTCTTTAATTGCACTTTCTTTAAATTTTGATGCATACCTAAAATTCAAACCTTCATCCCATCTAACAATTTCGTTTATGACGAATCCACTTTTCTCTAGTGTATTAAAACAACTAGGTATTGACAAAAATCGGATTAGAAGGAAAACTCCTTTTTCTCCTAGATGTAAAAGATCGGGATTTAATTTGACGAGATTTTCCAAACAAGCAGGTATTTCGCAAGCTTCATGCAGCGTGGAAAGGGCAGAGAGGTATATGGTACGTGATTTGTCCTGGAGTTGCGTCGCCAATAGTTTCATACCCCAATTGCAAAAGTCAGGTAGACCGGCTCTTAAGAGAACTAAAAGGAACTGAGTTGCATACAATCGGGAAGATTCATTAGGGCAGGTCAACACAGCAGACAGGAGTTTGTAGGATGTCGCTTCTTTATAATCAAGAGATGAAACAATAAGTTTCACGTAACAACTGTGGTTGGTTGTAGTTGCCAAGTGTTCTAATCTGAAAATTGAAATATATATTAAGTCACACTTTTCTATAACGAGAACCACAATTGTACAACCTACTCAGGGTTGTAAATAATACACAATTTTCTTGAACTTTGAACTATCTTAATACTTTTGGTATTTGGTTTTTAAACATGTAATAATTTATTAAATCTTACTTTGTACATGATTTTTTACACGTATGTTTTATGCATACTTACTGATCAAACAGTTTAACATCCTTCAACATTTTCAAACCTTCTCTTGTGCTACCCAATCTGCCTATAAATAGGAAGTAAGTTTGGCATTGAGTTTTCGTCATATGTTGCGGGCTAAACAAACAATCATGCGAGCTCTTGCTGAGAGTAATCGCAGAGATGTTTTCTGATATATTCAGAAATAAATCTAATAGTAATTTTGTACAAAATGGATCAGCCAGTCTTAATAGACAGTAGATTAGGTCGATACCGACGGCGGTGTAACCTTGAGCGTTTTTAGAAGACGACAAATCCATATGGGAGTACAAATTACTCGATGGTGTATAAAATTCGACGAGGCGCTTAAGGAAATTGCGGTGACTTGTTTCATTCATGTCTAATTTCAAATTAATTTCATCCTGAAGATTATAAAATTTCGTAGTTATTATGCGATGCAAATAATTTAAATAATCTTACTCGTACGATAACTTTAATTAAATTCCAATTCCAAGCTAAAATATCCGTATTTATCAATACTCCAGTCTCTTTGATTTGATCATCACCATCTTTAAGAACTAGCTATAAAATGGAAAGAACATGAATAGTAAGTCAAAATACATAATACAAAATTATATGTACCTGAGATAATTTAGATTTTGAAGTACTAATTTTATATTTCTTGCTGTATTCAACTTTATTAGACGCCTTGATAAAACTCCCACTTTGAAGTATATGATCCAAATACAAACTATACGATGCAGGTCTGCGTTTTAATAATCTGAAATAAATAAAGTTATGAATATAACATCATAAGGATTCTACTGAATGCCTTACTTATGTAACTGTTGTAAGGCAGTGATTGCTCTGAGGGCTTGTGGTTTATTGGTCACTGCGTACTCTAGAAGATTCGGCAAGGCAGGGCTTATATTGCAGCATTCTGGCGGCAATAATATTTGAATCAGTCGCAAGAGTTCACCTGCAAGTATTTATATAAAATTGTACTATGAAATATAGACTGCATTTCTAATAAAATCATATATTTGTTTATGTAGACTGCACTGTACATGGAGAGTTTGCGTCGTAATTAATTATCAGGCACGATGGTTACTCAAAGGCATTTTCGGCTAAAAACAACTACTACACATGGGCTAACTAGGGACGGTGCTTTCATTCCTAATTAATTTAATGCAAATCATGTCCCTAATTAGTACATGCGTCTGTATTTTCTACAATGCAAGTTGGCGCACAATTCTTGACCTAAACATAATGCAATCTTCTGTCGGGGTAGTACTTATTTTTTAGACGGGGACTGTCTAATTACCTGATTACAAGATTACTAGTTTACTGGAGGCACACCCAAATTTCATGTTTACATTAGTGCCTCAAACGAGGCTTTTACGAAGAATATGTTAAGAGGTATCGCACTCAGATAAATGAAATATACTAGAATTCTAGCGTTAGCAGCCTAGATTGATCAACAGTAACGTATTGTAGTGCTTCGTGATACGCACATCTATCAAGAACAATAATTTAGAAGTCACACAAATTGACCATGAGATGGTTTAATAACCGAGTGGTTGAGAAATGACCAAGGAATTTCTAGGGCTGAGTTTCTATGAAGGTGCTATTCTTTCATCTTCTTGGCAAAAGTATACAATAATAGTTAGTTTTTAACGAGATTCATGTTACAGCTAAAATCGATTTCATGAAAAACATTCAAAAGATCAGTATGTACATACATATAATTGATATTAATAGTCAGGGATTCTCGCAACAAGGTAGTTATTTGAGATTGAGAAAGGTAGGTACGTATATTTTTACATGAAATTCTTGAAATTTTGTTCGATAACATGCGTAAATATTTCTTTGAATTATTGTAGGCGAACAAATAACTGAACTTTTTTAATTACATTACTATAACTGTAAGATATCAGGTATTTTGTGCTTTTGCATATATGTGCATTATGCATGGTATAGCAATAGTAACAAATTATCATACCTAAAAGAACAGTTGCACGAACACTTATAAATGTATCACTAGTAACTACAACTTCTGCAAGAGCTCCTAGAAGACCAGCTTCTAGAAAGCAATACAACAACAATGATAAATGCATGTCACTGATGCTAGGAGTGGTACGCGCTAAATGGGGTAACACCGAACGACCTTCAGCAACCACAAAACCCTCATATAAACGCCAGGATGATTGAGGTTCTGCCGGATCGACGGCGCTTAGTGCCACAGACAACTCATCTGTCCATTCTGGTTGTGGTAATCCTAGAAGTTCGTACATTAAATCCAGTACAGCTTTCTAAAAACATAAATATATTATTGTGACTATAAAAAGTTTGGCTATAAGACAAGCATACACACCCTGACTTCCAGTTGATTTAAATATAAGACTTCTACAATTGCTTTAAAACCAGAATTATCATGAGGACTACAAAAATGTAAAATACCAGGCCAACTTAGTAATACGGAAAGCATCGCTAGTCTACTACAGTTAAATCGTAATTCCCTTTCATCCCTAAAATAACAAAGGATAATGCATGAAATGAAATCTACCATTATTTCACTTTCGAGTACCTATTCTTATCCATCCAGCCATGCCTATAATGAAAATCGCAGTATGGAGCTGCAATGCAATGTAAATCTACTGCTGCACTCTTTCTTGTAGCAGGCTTGTCTAGTAACAGCAACAAAACACCACATAGTGATTCAGCTATCTTAGGAGTTTGACATTCCAATAAGTTACGAGTAATAGCTGCCACTCCACCTGATGATATAAAAACATCAGTATTCAATATACCTATAAGTAATGCATTCTTAAATTACGCCAAGTAACAATTATCACAAATTTACTCACATAATTCAGATAAAGTTGCCAAAGTTACACGAAGCATTCGATCTTTTTCCTCAATGCCACCATTTGCCAGCGAAACTAAACTACGAGACAATGCGACATCAAAATTTGAAGGTGAAAGGAACAATACTTTCCTTATTAGTTTCATGGCCTCTATGCGCTCTATATCATTTTTTAATAACAAGTCAAAGGATCTACAACTCGTTATTTTTTTATATGTTAATAGTATGTAAAGGATATAAATACCTAGCTATTAAAATGGGGAATAGAAGCTCATTGAAATACTGTATGTCCTCCATCTTCGTCAAAACATGTCGTACTGCTCGAAATCCTCCTGATCTTACTTGAGACATGTCATGAACAACACTTACTCGTAGACTAAAATAATTCTTGTAATTGTATCTAATATTAACAGTTAACTATTCTTTGCAAACATACCATAACAATATTTCTTCAATGTTATGCCCCAGTTCCGCTACATTGCCACCAACATGCAATGTTAAATTCACAAATGCATTTAAATAATTTAGGCGTTTCCCTTCTGATAAACCAGAAGTTTTGATGATTTGTGACAATATTTCAAACGCATTTTCACGTGGGTCTAAAAACATAACGCGTATTGAGTTTTAATTATGCCAATTTAAAAACTAACCTCTATCTAGATCTATCCTAACTTGATCTTCAATGTTCACTTGCTGATCTGAAATGTACGTGGTTGTATTCCTTGCTTCTTTTTAAAAGTTTTAATGCGTTTTAATTAAATATAGACTTACTGCGATTATATCTGTTGGGCCTAAGACTTCCTTTTCCAAGCATCCAACTAGCTACGGCCATATTTATGCCTTTATTCGATTTACACTATTCATGAATTCATTAAAAAATAAAAATATTTGTTACATTTCCATATAAAGATACATAAAACACTCCAAATAAATCATTTTCGTAACTTTAAGTCAAAACGTCAGATTATACTCTTAAACATAGGTTATGTGACATTACAAATGTTTCCCGATGTTTCCCCAAAGATTGGATAAACAAAGAGCACATGTTATGAGAAAAAGAACGCTATATCGACGATTGCGCCATCTAAGAATTGGGCAAATAATTGCAGGAAATATTCCAATGGAAGTAACGTAAACGATAGTTGGGGTTTCCCCATATAAAGCATTATTCTTATAGAGGTGATATTATTGTAGTTTTAAGTCCCCGCGGACTTACCGGCAACGGACGACTACGGGCCACTACACTACGGACGGCAATTTATTCTTTGCATGTATATTAATGGAGCTGAGCTCATTTATCGGAAACGGCCCTACCAACGACTCTCCATTAGTACACATGCAAAGAATAAATTGGCGTCCGTAGTGTAGTGGGCCGTAGTCGGTAAGTGCGCGCGAGGCTTTATACCTCTACATTGGCTTTCGTTAGTTAGAAGGGTTTTTATTATTGTGAATAGTTTTTATTATTACACGTTAGCTGGCAACTTTATTTACTTTAGTGAAAGATTCCGGGAAAAATTACGTTCAATAACCGGGCATACACGAGAAGGATTTGCGAATGATCTGACTCATCGTCCAAATCTGTTATTTCCCGCTGCGGATCTGATCTGCCACGGGATAAATCTGTCGCTTTGCACTAACGTACATATGTATCTGATTTGTGAAGGAACAGATCGTTTAGTTAATAGCGAGATTTTTAGGATTTGGAGGGGCTGAACTGCGGGAGTCGTATGAAATCACGCGCGGCTAAACAATTTTTCAATATACTCTTCATAATATTGTTATACTGGCAATCAGCTCTTGTGTGAATGTACCACCTGCTTTATTTAACGACGTAGAAATCATGGCATTTTCTCGAATGTATATATGTATGTATGTGTAAAAAGATTTTTGTGGTGTATGAATTGTTCCACATCTTCTGTAATTCCCCGAAAGCAGATATCCGTAACACCGAACTTTGAACTGCAGTGAAACTCTTAGCAACGACCGCCTTTGTATATGTAACACGACCACTCCAGTAAACGTCCTAGTTTCTAGGAAACGTTACAATTTTCTGTATTTATCGGCTCCTACAAAGCGACAATCCGATAAGACAACCGAGACTACAATCACGACCGCTGGCCTGTTTATGTAGGGGAATACCCTGAACTTACAATATTTCTATACATGTATGAGTTGCAGTTGCACTTAAATAGGGGAGAAACAAACGACAAATCATTCATTCGTATATGTATTTCTAGGAAACTGGGGAAAAATCGTTTAAATAACATATTGTCAGATGTGGATCCATTACTTGAAAAAGAAATTTTAACCAGGCAAGCATAAAAAGGGCGTTCAAACATTTATTCATGATCATTTTAAATGAGATGTATTGAGAATTTATTTAAACGATATGTATATTACATATACATACATAATATTTACTTTAAAATACAGAGGTTATTTCAGCATCTCTAAATAGATGTATTGCTGTTTTCTTATGTTGATGTCAAATGTTAAATTAAAAAGTGGGAGGCAGTTATAGGTACATTTTGCTGTCGCTTAATAGGAGTTTCACTGTATTTCCATACACATTTCATATCACCATATATTTGTAATAAAGGCGTATAAACGTAAATATTTAATTATTATTCAGTTCTATATTCATTTCATTTTTTATATTAGAAACGGTATGTAGTTTTGGGGCCTGCTGTATTAATGATCTTCCAAGTATTAACCCCATATAAATGATTAAAATGTAGTTGTTCCAGAGATTTGCCACGTCAAACTCGGGAGCAAAATTTAAGAGCTTGCTTTATATACATACATATGTGCAAGGTGTCAGGATTACTTCTGTTTCTTATCGACTATGGATGGTGAATAAGAAGTCGACCAGGTAAGTCGAATGTTAGAATAATTGCCTTTATTGAACAGTGATGTTAACTGTTTATTATACGTGGTTTACTTTCTATTTCGACTTTCAAGAATATGTAGCCGTCGAAACTTGGTCAAGGGTCTGCTCTGCGCTATGTTGTTTCCTCCTACTTCCCTTTATAAGATTGTTTTCAATTTCGCGTTAATGGTTCAACATATGTGCGTATTTCCTTCTTCCATTCATTCTTTGACTTCTTCCTCGGTCTCTTGGAGGTATGCGCCAGAGCAAGCATCGGTCACCCTGTTCGTAGTTCTTTGTAAGGATCTAATGTTTGGACAAGAAACAATATATAATAGGCAGGTACGGTGTCTCTAGGCAAAGAAAAATTGTTGCGCCCCTTATTAATATGTATGCACTTATATATTCATATTCATACATAACCAAATATAAACAAACTTGATATAAAAAGAAATTCGCCTAAATCGCTCCAGAATGGATGTTGAAGGAACGAACGACAGTGTTGGCTAATTGACAAGCGCCCCATTTGTTGTCGCCTAGGATCTGGGAAGAGATAATAAGTAACGCTACATGGATAGACGTGAGGGATAAGGTGATGGATGACGTTTTTAGAAGTATGTATTGCACCACACTACTCACTTAATGATATGATGATACGTTGTGTTTGCAAGGAATTCGCACTTTAACACTGACTGATCGAATAGAAAAGGATCGACTAAACGAGTCGTAAGAACGAAGTGGAATATTGCGTATGGATGTTAAATACTGAAATGTCGAATTTCGAATGTTGTGTGTGAATGTGTTTGAAGTTCGAGTTAATCTGCGTGAATCTCGAACCAATCTCCTAGTTTATTTCTAAGGAAAAAGATTTGAACGAACTATCAAAATCAACTGCAACCAAACAGAAAGTGGACGAACGGGAAACTTCTAAATATGGGGATGCAGAAGAAATATAAAAAGAAATTAGGATGGGGTGATTGCGAGGAAGGTCTGGTGATTATGCATTGTCCGAACGGTATTTTGACGGTGGCTAGGACCTTCTGGAAAGGTCCGTTGAAAACAGAGAACATTTTGAAGTACAAACCTCGTGTTAGCCGGTGAGTGAGGTGCGTCAACTGTTTCTACTGAAGGATAATGTATGCTGTAGAAAAATATGAACCGGCATCGTCACCGACAAAGCATGGTGCAGCCAACAATTTTGAAATTCGTGCACAATTACGTTTCAAAAAATTCAACAGGCTAAATAGGTTTATTATATGGATTAGAAAACCTGCATTGAACTACTATAACGAAAATAAGTTTTAATAAATAAACGTATTGACAGGAAAATAGAATTAATTAATGAATCAAGATATGTACTAGATATTTTGTTTTAGTACATGACGTGTAACAAGCTATGTTGAACACATTTTTGTAACAGTTCTATCGTTTTTTCAGTGGTCCGTTTCGGCAGGAGGCTATATGACTTTGTTCGAGTATAATAACATGTCCCAATATAGCCCATGAAGGGCGATTGGGTTCGACTTAGTACAGATTACCTGTTTTTGTTTCAATCCATCCGCTAGACTGGCTAAAGAATTGATGGTAGTGTAGCCATCAACTTCGAGTTTGTAGTGCTGCATAGTGAGTTGCTATGGATCTTACTGTGCGAGAATAGTTTATTCTTACTTACCTGTTATATCACCTCAAATAGTGCTTAATCTGCGCCCGGAATAATGCATTTGAAGAATTAAGAAGAAATACAGTCGATAAGCAAATTGTTGAGTTGAGTCAGTCGATCAAGGAACTAAAAATAGAAATTCAAATACTAAGAGAATTGAATATCGATTTAGTTCGTCCTCTATCAACATATTGAATCGGATGAGAGGATTTAAGAAAGAAAGGTAAAGGTAAACGCCAATGCGAAAAAAACAAATACATACACAGATTAATGCTACGAATACGAAACCCTATAAATTTACAAAAACAAATTTGGAAATAAAAAATTCATGATAAACGTTTTGGAACTTGACGTCATGTCTCTGATAAAATAGTGTTTAGCAATAAGGCCTAACTGATAATATAACACTTGATTGCGATTAATACACATTTAACGGATATAAATATTTATTTAAGGTAAAAAATCACAATATTTGCTAATGCATATACAAAAATAAAACACGCTTGTATGAAAAGAAAAAATGGAATGTCAATTGCACAGTCAATATGAAGAACAGACTCCACAAGGTATTGAGTTTACAAAAATTAACACTAAATTAAATCAGCATTTTCTATTTCTGTTCATTTTATGTTGGAGATATGTTTTGGGTTTAATTAACAAATGATTTTGACAGTAATGTATTAAAATCTGTAAGCCTAATGTTTCATGTATATTTATATAGCAATATCTGGTAAACTGTATTGACATCTGAATTATTTTGTATTTAGGTTAGATATAAACCAATTTTACGATTGTGATTAATGTAATATGCATTATTCGATATGGCTTCCAAATCCGATATCTTAATTTGCATTTAATAATGAAACCAAATGTATACCTAATACTGCTTTAATTTAGTATTAACTGAATTATATGGTTCTTAAGCTCAAGTACTTCAGCAGCTAAAAAAATGATCAAATCTGAGATCTAATATCCATATTCATTTCCTTTTTCATAATCTGTTTCATTTTCTTACAAAAAAGTTTTCCAAAAGCTTCAGGCACTGGGATCGATTAATACTTTTTCTCTTATTTACTGCTGCTACAAATAAAACCATAAAAGTCTACTAGCCAAAATATTTACAAACGAAAAACATGCAGTAAGAGGGGAGAAGCAGATCTTTTGGTGGAATATGGTAATGCTTTTATTATTTGTGTTCAGCGGAAATATTTTAATTTCATAATTTGGTGTCGGGTGCAGTGGGTTGGTGTGCAATTTTGGAAATCAGCAGTGTGATTATCACAATTATTTAGTTTCTACTTTCCAACATAAAAATAAATGCAAAACCATATATTACAAGTATATAGTAATAACTGCTTCACACTCTTCAATTAAAAATATATTTTTCTATGTACAAAATAATACTTAGGTTGTAAAATAAAATTTAAATTAAAAGAATGAGCATTATAAATGTGAATACTTTTGAAGTGACTTATAATAAAAAAAGGGCAATATAGTTGATTCTAAAGTACGGATTTATAAAGCTTAACATATTGAATCTACGCAAATTAACAGATCTAAATGTTTGTTAAAGTTTGCGTATTTTGAATAGAATTATTTTTTTACTATAAGCCACTTTGTATTCATAAAGTCTTTTACCAATGGCTAAATTATAAATTACTAATCCCTAAGTCTATCTATGCTATGGCAATTATTACAAGTGTAAAAATATAATGTACACAATCGAAATACATATACATATAGCATATATATATATATATATATATAAAGTTATTATATAATTTTATCTTTTTGATGGTTCTATTTCCTAAATTTCTTTTAATATTTGATCAAATATACTATATTGGTAATATAGAATATTAATTGCAGAAAAAGGGAAAAATACTACATACATATGCTTACAAAAGTACATATTTGTATAGTTATTCTTATTAGCAATGTATCGAAAAGATTAATCAGATTTATCTGAGATTCATATATTATATTTTATTTCACAACGCCTCTAAACTGTAGTATATAGTCCCTAATCCAAAAATACAATTAATAATTTTGAGTTTCCTTTTTCTCTCTTATTGTTCCTTAAAAATTTGATATACTTTTAAACGGATATGTAAATATATAATATCCAAAATAGCTTCCTTATCATCATGTCGACCAGTCTTACAGTATAAACTAAAATTATACTTTAAATTCGTACACAGGTATAATATAATAATATGTATTACGAAGACAACCACGAACTTAACTACTGAAGTGTAAGTTTTGTACAAGAAGTATTTGATTACTAGTTTTCCTATTACTATTATTATACAGACGTTTCCTCGTTTTCGTCTTCTTTCCTATTAAAACAAAATTCATATGAATATTGCATACAAATTTGAGTAATTACACCTTACCCCCTTTTGGTGATTATTTATTAATACCATATTCCCAACACCATCTACAATAAAGGTTACGTAAGTTGTTAGTTGAAAATATTATTGCGCTTATACAAAATCCAAACTAGAACTTTTTGATCGGGTTTCACCGCAACATTTACTGATACAGAAACAAGATAAAAGCAAAATGAAAAAGACTACATTTAATTCTGGGTGAAATTGAATGATATCATAAAGAAAGAATTATAATTGATTATACTAGGCAATATTAAAATTTCTTGCTAGGTGAAAGTACTCAATTCTGAAGTTTAAGTGCTGAAGACGAATATTACTTTGAAAAAAATGTTTGGATCTCGTTGCAGAGATATTCACATTTTCTTCGTTGTGTAGGCGCTATCGCGTAATATAATATTTAACTGCGGCAAATATGCCTGGCAGATCTGTGCCGACTTGAAGGTAGTATCTCTGTTGATGGTTTTGCAGCAGGGATATACAAAAATAATGATGTTTTCTTTGTCTATGTGACCTCAGACCAATCGATTTACATATCAAGAAAGAATGGCATTCGAGATCTTTTAAACTTGGAGAAATTAATGTACAGCACCTAGAGTTGGTATAACGGCACGAAATCATTATTCCTCCTTGACATATCAAGTCCGATCCTATTAAAAACTTGGTAAAAGTCACGGATAAGAATGAACCAGTATTCAAGTAGCTGCGTGAAAAATGTTGCTAGTTTTAGTGAAGCCGAAATGACAGAGGGCGATTTTGTGAGGCTTCGGATTAAACAGCTCTTCAGAAATCCCAAGTTCGAGAACGTTCTTTAACGTAAAGGAAAGCCCATACGTGCGTTTTGTCAAGTTCTTCTGCAAACATGGGGAAAGACAAGGCCAAAAACTTTGTTTCATGAATTCGGCTACAATATGTCCTTCAAGATCCATTTTCTTGATCCTTACTTGAATTTCTTCCCAGACTACTGCGTGCAGGTTAGTGCCAGGGCATTGCTAATATGAAGCAACGATACCAGGGCAAATGGTCCACGTCAATGCTGCCTGACTATCTATTGTTGCGCGTTCAAAGGATAGGTCAAAAGAAAGGGAAAGTCCGAAGTAGATTAAAATTATAGTATTTACATGTATACATTTTTTCTCAAAAATGTGTTAGCCAATTTAGCTTTTTCTTAGTCATATTCGAATTCAGCATATTGAATTAATTAAGAAATGACTATTTTCATCTCGGAAGCATAAAGTTTTTGAAACGTTGTTGCCTAGTGTTATTGACAGCTTTGATATTTTGAAACTAAGTTTGTATTAAGCATATCGAACATCACTCAATATTAAAGTATATTGACGATAGTATGGCGAGAAGAAACAATATTAACAATATCGAACATTGTATACGATTTTGTTTTTTTTTAACTTTGGTGTTTTATTAACCACATTAACAAAAACCGCCACATGTTGACAAAATTAAATTTAGTAAAATTATTAAGGTATGCGTTGTAATTCGGTGAATTGGGTGGTCTTATTTAATGTTTCATAGACCACACGTCGTTTTAATGGATAGCTAAGGTGACCAACTCTCCCGGATTCGGCGGAACCGTCCCATAATAACAGTTGTAATCCCGCATTGTGATAATTAATAAAACAATCCCGCAAAACGTCTAATGCGTCCCGCATGTCCCGCATTTTCCATATTTCCAAGTCTAACCAATGCACCACAAAGAAAACAACAAACGAACGACGAACGATGGGTGAAGGTGTCCGAAAATTTTAAAGAAAGTGGAATGCTATTCAAAAATTGCCTGGCCATCGTGCAGTACCTTCTTTGTTTGCCAGTGACGAACGCACCTACAGAACGAGTATTTTCATTAATGAATGCTTTATGGACATCGGAAAAGACGTCACTTAAAGTTGAAACGTTACGTGCAATGCCTGTTGCAAAATTAAATATGGACAGTTGTGAAAACTTATGACATTCTTATTCAAAACCCAGAATTAGTAAAGAAATGTCACATATGTGAGAAATATGATTTTAAAAATAAGGATGACCTCAGTAAGTTGCGTTTGTTTGTTTCCTAATTTAAGTGCACCGACACACCCTCAGTCCTTCACTCTCACACCCCCTATTCCCAAGAATGTCCCGTATTGACTTTTCATAAAGTTGGCCGACTTATAGATAGCTTATTATTGCTAGGTGTCAGTTTGCTTTTATGAAAGACGTTGTTTAAAAGAGATGTACTAAACATCACTATACACACTAAAAACGCATACCAATGTTTTTGGATTTCGATCACTAATAAATAAAAAATAATATATGAAAGAAAAGCGGCTTTTCTCATAGAATTCATGTTTAGCTACGGCTTAGTCAATCAATAAATGAAAAAGACTAAGACAAGGCACTTTCAACGATCCAACAGAGTAGGTATCAAAGCTAGCAAGACAGAATTTACTAGAAATACGTGAAAGCCTATTAAATGTTACTTAACACAGAAACTGTATGTGTCTATCTTAATCTGTTGTTCTAGTTTATACACGCAGAGTTAAACTACAAGGTTTGGCTATAAAATAACAAGACTGATGCTACTACAGACGAACTACCTACCCCCTACCTAAGGACATAGTAATCGAGTCGTGGCCTTCGTTTGTACAAAATCTATTTTTTTGTTTTGCCGGAAAAATGATAAGTGTTTTGGTAAGGCAACGAATTGTCGTGAAATTTCATGTGAAACGGAAAAAATCTTTGGTTTTTCACTCATGACTCATGATACAGAAACTAAACGTCAACCCATGCATTGGAAAAGCCCATCTTTACCGAGAGCTAAAAAGCGCTAATGATCAACAAAAATAATAGTAATTCAAACCAATAATGATTGTTTTCTTCAATATTCATGGAATTGTGTACCCTCACTGAGTGCTTGAAGATCAAACTGTTAATCAGCATTACTACCTTAACGTTCTTGCTCAACTCTGTGAAGAAATTAGAAAAAAAAACCCAAATTGTAGGGTTCTTTATCAGGACAACGCACCGGTTCGCACTGCGTTATCTGTCAAATCGGTTTTACCCAAGTATAATATCCCAGTATTACACTATCATCCTTATTGGCCTGACCTGGCACTATGTGACTTTTATGTGTTCTCCAAGGTAAAATCTGCATTAAAAGGAACAATATTTCAGACCGTTGAAGCTGTAAAGGAAAAAGCGGCATACATCATGAAAGAGCTCACAGAATAGGACTTCCAGTACGGTTTTAAACAATGGAAAGTTCGAATAGAACGTTGTAGGGATAGAGGGGGGTGTATATTGGAAGGGATAATAATATATAACTAAAAACAGTTTTACAGTTACGTACATTCGTTATTTTATAGCCACACCTGGTAAGTACGGTAAATATTCCAGCTTCCTCTCTACTCTCAGAGATATACCTAAAGTAACCGACAATGTTACCTTCACCATACATCGTCGAATAAACTAATAAAAGAAATAGAAAAAATCGCTTACTGAGTTGGTTCGGCATGATGACCACCGGTGTGCATCATAGAAACGGGTGGCATTAAAGGTGACGGAGTACCTCTAACACTCCCACAAACCGAACCATGTAAAGATCCTAAAACAGATCCTATCCGTGAACCCATTCTCGATCCCATGGTGGAACCATGATGATAATCCAGTCCAACTAAATAAAAATATCGATAAAGAATGTTGACGTCAATTACAATTCACATTTTGTTAGTGAGAAATATTTTACCTGGATTGTTGATGTCATTACTAACTGGTGACATCATACGACTCGATGAGTGTAGATAATTACCGTGACTGGATACGTGATCCTCTTCAGCTAAAATGCAATAGGTGAATATCAAAGTTACTTGATTCATTATCTTTATTAGACTATCGGTTATAACTATAGATAAAATTCGTCTTGAGATGTAATATTTAAGCCGAAACCTGGTCTGTTTTTCGATGTTATTTTATCCTAGTAAAATTAAGCAGTTTTGCTCATCCTCGTATACAAATAAACTGAATAAGATTAAGTGCTCCAACTTGGTTTAGTTGGCGGTTGAGATTTATCCTTTATATGCGCATAGGTTCCATGAATATAAGGTAGTACAACAAATTTCTTCAGCGTTTTGCATTTGTAATTTAAAATACTCTAATATTAATAATTGGTATTTGTAATAATTTGTATTATACATATTTTGCCCGCTTTTAACTCGATTAGCATTTCCCATACTTTTAGGTTTCGCGGGCCTCTTGAAATGTGTTATGATTCGCGTTTGTTCGCTCTTCCCCAGCGTATCGATTAACGAACGTTTAGATTATTTTGTAAAATTTCTTAAAATGAATAATATCGGCGACGTCTGAATAGCCGAAAATAAGAAGTTAACTTCCCTTTGTATTAAATAGAATTAATCTCAAATTTTTGCCAAAATGTACATATAATGGGACGGCACAGCAATGGGAAATCTCTTGTCTCCTTTCGTCGCCAACTTATTTATGAGTAACTTCGAAATGGCAATGTATAGGGATAGAGAATATTTTCCGAGAGTGTGAATTAGACGATATTTTTGCCGTATTCGACACCAAGAAACGCTCGATTGAAAATTTCTGAGGACAATTAAATTCAAAATTCGACACAATTAACTTTACGGTAGAAGAAGAAGTAAATAATCTCCTCCATGTTTTAAGATAGTTTGGTTATTAAGAACAATAATCATAAATTGGAAGTATACGTCTATAGAAAAAGTACAAATGTTAATAAGTTCATATAGGCGGATTAGAACCATCGCATGCAACAAAAGATGTCCTTTATCAATTTCTTACTTAATAGGTTAGTCAAATTCCCCCACAAAAAGTATGTTTGAAATAGAATTGGAATCTATCAATGGTTACTCCGTAAAAGCTGTTGGAAAACAGTTAGAAAGAATGAAAAGAAAAGTCCACATAAGAAATTCAACGACCCTAGCCCCTATAGTGACTTGTGAAAGGAATTACATTAAATCTATGAGGTAACTCGAAAGACCAGACAGATTTGGAACAACGGTCGTGTATTGATAAAATTAGTTGAATGCGATAAAGCTTATATAGGGCAGTCGAGACGCGCAACAGCTACATGTTTCAAAGAATCTGGTGCACATTACCGTTATGGTGGGGATAAATTCGTCGAGTTCGACATAAAAATGGAAAATTTAAAATTGATAAAACATTCTAAATCACCGCGAAAACTAGATGTGTATGCAGCGATACACATACATAAAAATATAAATTTTCTAAATCGTGATAGCGGCCCCATTCAATATGCCGCCTTGTTCAGCCTATTATAATTATATAATTAAGTAAGTATGTCAGTCGTTGTAAGATATATTTACCCTTTTTAATGTTTGTAATTTTGTTTTAAAAATTAGCTAAATTGGTCACATAACGATACATGTAAAACATTTACAACATATACAAACCAGAATCTAACCTTTACCAGGTACTGTTTCTTTCTTTTGCATGTTTGTAGATATCGTATATTCAAAAATGCTTGAGATCAAGGTCAAATCAACGGTGAAAAATTCAAAATTTAAGTTGGTAGAAAATGTTATTTTCAATTTTCGCTTTGGATTGCTTCTTAGTTCTTACTGCCTTATTTGAGTCTAATATTTAAAAAATAAGTTCTTTTCAGAACTACTGGATGCTTTTTAGTGCGATAAAGTAAGATAACACACATAATTTTAAGATGTCTTTATTTTAATAGCCCATTATCGTAGGGCAAATTTAAATGCAGATGGATCTTGGGCGTATGACTTGGTGTGTTGCATTCAGCAATTTATACAGTAGTTTCCTGATGTAGAGTTCAATCGCACAATTTTGTTAATCACAAACATAATATTGTTAGAAAATTTGAAGAAAAGAAATACATTTGTAAGGGAAAGTCTTCCCGAATACCATCAAAATTAACAGTAGGAACACTAGATGATACTTAACATTGTATGACAACTACCCTGAAAAGTCTTTAAAATTTGAATGAAATTTATTAGTTCAGACCGGTACAATACATTAAACATTTATAAAAAATTATTGTTACCATAAATAATTTTAGGACTGCCACTTGGCGCTATTCATACAGCTGTATAAAGAAAACTTTATTTGCATCCGTATAAAATTAGTCTTGTGCAGCAATTAGCCGAATTAGATACTGTGAACGGTTTAATGAAAATTTGGCACACAATAATAATCTGCATTTAACATTTTTTACATAGTTTCATTTATCTGGCTATATTAATTCATAAATTTTCCCTATTTGAGCAGCTCAAAATTCACACGAATTTTTTGAAACTCCTCTACATCTCCAGAAAATTGGAGTGCGGATTGGAATATCAAAAAGACGTATAATAGGACCCATTGTATTTCAAGAAACTATGACAGCCGAGAGATATCAAATCAATATTTTGCAAGAATTTTATGAAATTTTTTAATTTTATGAAAAAGGAATTATCCGTCAAGGTCTTTAATTTAATACCTCTGGATTTTTATTTATTTGTTTGTATATATTCAGGAACAGGTCTCATACTCTAGAAGAACTTCAAGGAGCAATTACAAATGCACTTCAAAGTTAACTTTTTGAAAATATGAAACGAAGGGTGAATGCATGCTTATATAACGAGAGCCAACATTTTCAGCACATGTTGTAAACCTTTTAGATAATAATTTTAAAATAAATTTGGAATTTGATGTTGATTGTTTCATTTTTAGTAATTAATAAGACGAAGATTTAATATGTAATTAATCTAGGGACTTTGTGTCGAATAGATACCAATAGTATACGTCTGGTTGCCTATGCTATCATCTCAGTCATTTTTGAACATATTGTGTAAGACTTAACCACTTGACATGTTATTTATTTAAGGGTCTTTTACGACGGACGAACTTCGTCGTAGGTCGTTTTCCGAAATATATTTACGATTACACACGATTACAGCAATCTCTTGTACAAAGAAAAAATGTAGCAAACATTAACTTCAGGTATTTTGCATTAGTTTCAATATACTAATTTGCGTTTTACACTTTGTTTATTTATTCTGCTGCACCCTTCTTTGAGAAACGCTGAGCTACGATAAACCATTATGCTATTTTCATTTTCATTTTCATACTTCAAAAAAACTTTTTAATTTTAAAAATGTACTTTTTAATATTACCTGTGTAGGGAAAGTGATATTTGTCATGATGTTTCTCGTCATTATCAGACATCCTTTCCGTATAATCTTGGTAATTTACATTGTCGTGCGAAGGCATGCGTTTATTCATATAATCATTCTTGTTACTCTGCAAATTAGCAATATATTGAGTTTCGTAATGCGTTCTAACCATGTACTGATCCGTTTGTAACGGTGGTAAACACGTATCCGGGGTGACATCCGGATTTGGTAGAGGATTCGGTGAATTTTTATGACAAAATTCGTTATCTGATCCCGTTTCTACAGACCAACGGCCAACTTCCGGAACCAAATTGTATTTCATTTCGTCCTCAGTAGTCAAGTGATCCCGGTATTTTATTTTCTCCCTACCACCGGTATTGGCGGTGGGTAAGTACGATTCTGGTAACTGACTGGACCATCGTGGAGCGTACATCGGTTGTACGGCAGGAAACAGTTGAGAATTTGTAACTATATTGAGTGCTGGCGGCGTTCCGCATCTTGAAACCACGTGTTCGGTTATATTGGGCAAATATCCTTGTCTAGGCGCGCTTCCGTTCCGAGGTCTGTGTCTGCGCGTACTAGATGATTCGTCATCATCGCTGGAATGGCTAGACGCCAAATCCAGACTTCTGCCTTCAGAAGCATCGGAATCAGAATCACTTTCTGCTCGGTGACCTCTTCTAGTTGTTTCTTCAGGAACTTAAATCGCAGTGTAGATTAATATCTTTGTTATATCAACCTAAGTCACTCACCTTCCCTATGTCGATGTAGGGAGGTTTCATGTTCGAAACCTCTCATATAAGATGGCACATCACTAGTTGAATTATAATTCGAAGTGCTGGTTGAAGTATGACGTAAATGCGCGTCGCTGCGGTAGGGACTCGAACTAGTTTTAGTTGTGGATCTAGATGTTGTACTGGAAGTAGAGATGCCGATGTTTCTTCTATTTGGATCGAGACCACTGTGGTAGGCAAGAGCTGATCTCTGGAAATATAATTTTTCATGATATACATCTTATTTGCAACGTTAATTGTAATTATACCGTTTGAGCATGGATATTCTGGCTGCTTGTACTTGCAACACCTGCTACGGATCCGGTCTCTAACAAGGGTACTTTCTTTCCCATACATCTCATGACAGATCTAAAATACATAGACGTAGATATTTAAGGCTAGATTTACGAGCACGGAATATAATTATACCTCAGTAAATTTTGACGAATTCTATTGTTAGCAAAACAGTATCCCCTAAAGAAAATGCAGCATGTAATAGCACTGCTACCGAGAGTGCTGGCGTCAACATGGGATGATTCTCCGATGCAGCGATTAAAGCTAAAATCCAGGATGCGCCTAATAAAGGTAAAGCCACGACGGACACCCACAGTAACGTCCTACAAGATTTATTTAAAGATCTGAATTTAAAAAAGTGAATGAGTTAAAATGCAGCACATTTTAAGCAAGCTATAACAGGAAAAAAGGGAAATAATAAAGACTTAAAATAATAATTTCTGAAACCTTTAAACAATTATTATATACATACAAAAAAATATTCTACTAGCATCAAACTTGGTACTACTGCACATTATTTGGTTTCTAACTGTGAATTTTAGCAAATTTACCTTAAATTTCCGAATCCAGTCACGTGGTCTTGTAAGGTAAATGCCGCTCGAATGGCAAACACTAATACACCTAAATTCAATAAGACCATAACACAGATCGGCCCCACCAAGCTCCAAACCACACTTTCGTATAAGGAGACCCAACAACTGAATCAAAAGATTTTCGTTTCAACTACTATATGAAGTTTAGTTTTATAATACTTACAAATAATAATTTCCATACTGATGGGCTCTTACACCAACAGCTAAACTAACCACGATAGCAGGCAGAACGTAACCTATGCAATAATAGAATCTCATCGGTCCGTGATTAATGTCGCGCATTTCAGTTAACATCCTATATAAATGAAGCGCATCGACTAACATCCACGCAAAAGCCGCCAACCATAAATAGTGTAGTCCCATTGCTGCTATTTTGCAAGCGAACTGAAATGTTGAATGAATGCTTTAGTTTACAGCACTTCACAATAAATGCGTTTTTTCACTGAAGATGACAATTGAGTTATCAAAATACGAAGTTGGAGGTAACGAAATCGGTGTGGTAAAGATAAGAACTATTTTTGAAATGTGTAGAATAGCAAACCAATTAAAGTAAGTACTTACCTCGTTTCCTACCATCGGCTTTCTTGCTTTCAGGGCGATGAAGTAAAGCAATTCCGCTAAAAATACGCAAAGTACCAAATTTTTACGGACAGTACTAGAATTTGTTTGCACCCCGCGAAGTAAAGCCAAAATAAGATACGCTGCCAATAATAACGGTAGAGATACGGAAAAGCTGCTGTAACTAGATATATCTTCCAGCAATGATGGTTCAGGTATATACTGGAAGCAGAAATACAAATCTTGACTGGTAGAATGAGAGCATACTGGCATTTTTGCGTCATAATTCATGATTAAATCTTAATATTTAGAGAAGAGACCAAGTTGCTTCGACACCAAAAATGATCTGATACCTTAACATAGTTTTGACGTCCATCGGATAAACGTTCGATGGAAGGAATGTGTTGGTTCAAAATTTGTTTCTAGAAAGATGCATACTTAATTTTATATTACAGCAAAACCTTTGCTAGCGGACATTTAAAAAATCAACCATTTCTGTTGAATGATCCCTCCTAAATTCAAATTACTGTATACAAAGATTTTCTAACTGATTAAATATACTGATACAGTGTCAGTAGTGTTTTGGTGCGGTTCGTGAGGATGTTCAGTGTGTGTTGTTTATTGTGCAGTGCTTTGAAGTCGTACAGTCTTCGTTTTGGGCGTTGACCAGATATCGCTGGTAATACTTAATTTTCCCAGTTTTTCCACTGAAGATGGCAATTTAGTAGCTAAAATGCGTATCTGGATTATTTCCGAAAGGTATGGCAAGGGTAATTTTAGGAGGAAGATTAATGTGTTATTGTTAGGTTGGTATTAATTTTTATAAGAAATTTGCTTTTCATTCACTTTACTTTTGAAATCAATATATCAAACCCTGATACTCAACGATAAAATTGATGTTTGTAGTTATTGGGAGCGAGAAAATGGTGCAGGTGGCAGCAAACTTACCGAAAAGCTTTTAAATAGGGGAAAACAGAAATTACTGCAATAATACAAAATATAAATTAATTTACTATTGAGTAGAGAGTGGGGATATCGCCGCCAGCGCAGCGCTGCGGTGTAATTTGGTTCAATGTGAGTCTGGCAGTGCTAGTGAAAGAATCGTTCGGGCATTCTTTCGTGCTATTTTGGCCCTTTAAAATAGCTGCTGCAATTGAACGTCTCGCCGACTGCGAACTGCGTGCTATTACCCGATTTCTGTGTGCAAAGAACATGAAGACGGCTGAGATTTATCCTAAACTTTGTTCTGTTTTGGTGAAAATGTCATAAGTGACAGTATATATATATATATTTCGTGACCTTTTATACTTATCTTATATGATAGAGATCTACCACTAATAGGTCAATAAAACAAGGCTGGTTTGAGCGATAGTTATATTTTCAGAACGTTTACAAACGTTTTCGGAACACCTTCGTCAGTGAAAATATAACTAGATAAATATATAAACAAACTTTTGTTTTTATTTGGGACTATCAACAAAATAACTAGTGACTAGGATTTCTTGATATAGAGGATGTATAACCAACTTTTATATATATATAAATTATAAAAACTAAATTAATATGTAAACATACATGCAAATTAAGTAAAACCTTATATCAAAAAATCTTTGTCGAAACCTTAACAATTCTGTTCAAGGACTAGGGAAAACCAAATTCAAAAACCTAGCCAAAGGTTTCCTTCTTAAGAAATGCAAATGTCATTTTAACAAATTGCTATATACATTACTTAAATTTTGAATATCGGTCCTGAAATTAATAGTTTTAGTGTCTTTCTGTATATTTATCATTTCATATATTAGTCTTTTTTATAATTATTCTCTGTTTTTAATATAATTGTGTTTTCAAAATCAAAGTAATGCCCAAGATCTTTGTAATGTTTTGTTACAGCGGTCATTGCACCAAAATCATTATTTAAAGAATACTTATGGCTATACAACCTTTTCTTTAAATATTGTTTCGTCTGACCGATGTAACAACCATCACAGTCTTTACAGTTTATTTTATAAACTACATTACTCTGATTTTGTTTAATTATTTTGGATTTAGTATTAGTAAAAGAGATCTATTACTATAATTTGGAATGAAAGTAATGTTTATGTTGTTTTTATTAAATTCTTTTTTATTTTTCGCTTAAACCTTTTTTATAAGGAATAGCGCTATAACATTTATTGTTATTAATTTTAATTCCTCTATTATATAATTTGTTAATTCTATTTTATTTTTTATTTTTTATTATTTCTTAAGAAATCTTAGATAAAAATAATTATCCAAATAGTTTTTATGAAAAAATAATAAAAAATAGAATTAACAAATTATATAATAGAGGAATTAAAATTAATAACAATAAATGTTATAGCGCTATTCCTTATAAAAAAGGTTTAAGCGAAAAATAAAAAAAGAATTTAATAAAAACAACATAAACATTACTTTCATTCCAAATTATAGTAATAGATCTCTTTTACTAATACTAAATCAAAATAATTAAACAAAATCAGAGTAATGTAGTTTATAAAATAAACTGTAAAGACTGTGATGGTTGTTACATCGGTCAGACGAAACAATATTTAAAGAAAGGTTGTATAGCCATAAGTATTCTTTAAATAATGATTTTGGTGCAATGACCGCTGTAACAAAACATTACAAAGATCTTGGGCATTACTGATTTTGAAAACACAATTATATTAAAAACAGAGAATAATTATAAAAAAGACTAATATATGAAATGATAAATATACAGAAAGACACTAAAACTATTAATTTCAGGACCGATATTCAAAATTTAAGTAATGTATATAGCAATTTGTTAAAATGACATTTGCATTTCTTAAGAAGGAAACCTTGGCTAGGTTTTTGAATTTGGTTTTCCCTAGTCCTTGAACAGAATTGTTAAGGTTTCGACAAAGATTTTTGATATAAGGTTTTACTTAATTTGCATGTATGTTTACATATTAATTTAGTTTTTATAATTTATATATATATAAAAGTTGGTTATACATCCTCTATATCAGAGAAATCCTAGTCACTAGTTATTTTGTTGATAGTCCCAAATAAAAACAAAAGTTTGTTTATATATTTATCTAGTTATATTTTCACTGACGAAGGTGTTCAAAACGTTTGTAAACGTTCTGAAAATATAACTATCGCTCAAACCAGCCTTGTTTTATTGACCTATTAGTGGTAGATCTCTATCATATAAGATAAGTGACAGTGTGGTTAGAAGATGGTGCCGCATGTTTCGAGAAAGAAAAACCAATGTCCTTGATGCAGAACGGAGTGGAAGACCAACAGAGTTGTGACGGACGAACTTTTAGGTAATGTTGAAGAGAAAATTCGTGAAAATCGGCGATTCACAATTATAGAACTGAGTGCCTTTTCCCTTCACGTACAGTTTTGTACCGGACAGTGTTACAGCATGGCTTCATTCACAGGCGGCAGAGTTCTATGAAGAGGGCATTAAAAAACTGGTTCATCGCTACGACAAATGTCTCAATCTTAAGAAAAATAACTGAAAGTACTACTTTAAAGTTGTACATAATAAACACTTCTTCATATATTGATGTTTTTAACAACAAAACGAAACTTATTTTACGAATCGCCCTCGTATTTACGTGCTTATTACAGGTCGGGACAAAAGTGACCACATGTTTGAGGGATTCTAGTAAGGAGTATTTAAATTGAAGTTAATCTAAATCAGATGCGTTATTTAATAACTTAATTTATGATTTATTTAATACGGATTGATTAAAGTCTGATCTTTAGTTGTGGTCTAATTCAATATGTACTATATATATGTACTACTATGTACACTACTTAAAGTATGGATTGACTGTTCGAACAATCCCTTCTTTTATTAGCAAGATTTGAAATGTTAAAGCACTAAATTTGCTTGTATGATATTTTAAAATTAAAGTATTTGATAAGCTTATAAGTTTATTATGTTTTAACGAACACAACTTTTATTATTTAATTTTTCATACTATCTCATTGTTTGTTTCAATATGTTAATTTTCAAATACAGCAGAGTGTCGATTATCCGAACATTCAATTATCCGAACTAGTTTCATGGAAAAAATCAAATCATAGGAAAGGTCGGTTCTGACCGAGCATTGTTCGCACTCGCTGTTTTTACATGTTATTTCTTAAGAGCGGGTTTGCGGAAAGATGGGTTCAGTCTTTGGTTGCCTCAGTTTTCGAAATTCTGTTTACAGAAATCATTAAAAACAAAAAAAAGATGTATAGTGAAGACAATTTACGTATAAAAATCTTAATTAATTCTTAGGAGGAGGGTTGTAGCTTAGTATTTTTTTTTTTACTAAGAATTATGTCTGCTCTCAGCTCTAAGTTCCAAATCATTCATTGTGAGGTGTACATTGAATTTGTGGTCACATATTTTAAGTGAAACTTGCAAAATGTCGACAAAAAAGGAAACGAGTAGTGGTTTCATTAAAATATAACATGGAAATTATTACGCGGCTGAAGCAAGGGGAAACGTGTTCGGCACTAGCTACCAAGTTCGGTATTGGTCAATCAATGGTAGAGTTTGTATCTTTAGACTAGTTTTAATGATGTAGTAAAACGTTAACTATGTTGTAGACAATTTCAACGTACACCCAAAACGAACAAAATACAAAATGGTCAATCCCGCTCTATCTATTTCACTGATCCGTAGTCGGTTGCTGTGGTAACGTATACCGAACATCAAATTTAATGTGCTCTTCTCTAAGGAAACACACTAACGGGAATAAAGCATAATTCTGATTCAATCACTAGGTATGCACTTAATTTTGATATGTGAGGAGGGCAGTTCATATCGCAGACCTATGAAAAACCCAAATCCGAATTGTTGTAAGATGCTGCATTCACTTGATTTTGGTAAAGACGGGCTTCTGGGCAGCCAATTATGTGTGAAAAAGCAGTGGAATTAAATATGAATCTTGGTGGGACTCGTCATTCGTCGCAAGTTCTGGGTGGCTGAGAAATTTCAAATTACAACATGGGATTTGGTAAATCGAGATTCATGGTGAAAAATTAAGAGCTGACGTTCCAGCAGTAATTTCTTTTTGCGAGAATTTAAGCAGATTTCTTGAACGGAATGAATATTGCATTGATTTTGTCTACAATACAGAAGAACCATCTAAATCGTTGATATTTCGAGGATTCTCTTCTCACCAGGCTACAGGACCAGCAAGGAGCGTGTCACGGTTACGGTCGTGTATGTGTGTTAGCGTCGTTAGTTTTCCTAAGTTTTCTGGTTTAATCTATAATTTAAAAATCATGGTGCCCATAAAATCAGTAAGTTGTTAGCTCCCATGTGTCTGCGTCAAACATCACCCCGTAAATGTTTGCCGTAGACAGTAATACTTTAAATATCACTGTTAGAAAATCTGGGTTATACTACTAAAAATTGTAAATGTGGTAATAAATCTGCGAAAGAATCACTCACAATTTTAGTTTACCTAAAAAATTGAAAAGAAAGTCCACATTGACAAACTATTAAAAAAGTTATCATGAGAGTTGGTATACACAAATTAACAACATAATAGACATTTATTGTTTAATAATGCAATGCATGTTCATTGCAAGATTCCATTGGGAAACGCATATGTAACATAAAATTTGAAATTGTCTTGGAAAGTTGTTTGATTGACAGTTTTAGTGTTTATAGACAATGATTGCTTATTTTAAGGATTATAAAAATATTTTCATATCCAACGCTTTCATTTGGATATCATAATTTCAACAAAAATGATCGTATAAACGCCTTTATTCCTCATATTAAATGATACGTTACAAAATCTAATACAATTTGACATAACGGATGATAATATGTTAACAGGAGGTTCAGAGTTGTTAATTACGCATTATGTATGTATGTTGAAACAATCTGGAAACAAATTTACCGAAAGTGGTTTGCATGAAATCTGTACGAAGCCAGGAAACATCGATTTCTTTCTTGTTCTAATAAGAATTAAGCGGATTTTAATATTTCAAAACTTGTAATAAAGTATAAAGCCTACAAAGATAAAGAAATATGGAACAGATATTAATTACGAACTATTAAAAAATATAAATAAAAAAGTCGATGTTTCTTTTTTCTCTTATTAAGAATCATTTTTATGTATCGGTCATTTTTATATTCCTCGTCAGTGGCTGTTGCTGAAAGGTTTTACTGTATTCGTATATATTTTCATTATTGCGCTATATACGTGGCCATAAAAATCAAACATTTAATAAAATAAACTTCTTACCTCCAAATCAACAATATCAACTAAAACAGCTACTGTCGATAAATGATTACACGTACAGTTAACAAGCATTGGATGTCCTTCATATAATTCAAACCAGTCGTCTGAAAGTTCTGTTCTACAACCAACTCTAGACCATTCTCCAAACCTTAAACAACAATCAAATTATCTTTAAATTGAAGCATAATAATAAATGATTTACCCTCTAACTGTCGTCCAATGTACACATTGAGGATTGGATCTTTCATTGAAGAGAGTTATATCCGGGTCTAACCATATTTGATATCTTATAGGCATAGTCAATGAAACGCCAGACAAATTCTTATACAACAGTTTCTTGGTTAAACTCTTATCACGTTTCGTCCTATGCGATTCAAATCGCATATAATGGGCTTCGTTCTCGAGATTCTTCTGATCTGAGTCAGTTAGAATCATTTTCAATTCCTTTTCTCTTTCCTCTGGAGTTAATACATCAGGCGAACGAACGTCTTGGAAGTGGATTTTGTACTCGTTATTTTTTGTAACAGCTTCTATATATTCTGGTACTAGAATACTAATCGATATGACCGGGGAACCTATCGTTATATCTACCCCCCATCTTCTCACTACCGAGTCGTCGTAGATACCGGGTAACAACGCACCCGCCTGTCTATACTCAGCATAGCTGACAACGGCTCCGTCATCAGGTAATGTGTGCTTAGTTAAATGCTCACCGTGTTCCAAAGGTTTAATACCTAATAACTTTAAAGGCACTAGAATTTTAGAATACTTGTCGAATTTTGATTTGTCTTGCAGGTAGTTATTGTACTTTGGAAAGGAAACTAATGGTCCGCTTGATTGTGACGTAGTAGATGGTTCATTTTGAAAAAGTCTGAGGTATCTGGTAAGATTACACGTTCGGTAGTATACATTTGATCTCCCATTGGCAGTTGCATAGTGTCTGGTTCGTAGCCGAATAAAGATTCAGGTGTTACTATATCTAATCCTAATACTGAAATGAATTTTAAATTTGTTTAATGTAATGAGTCGATTTATGGTCGGATATTCCTAAGGCAATGAATAAAAGTTTTCAACTTACTCATATTGGTGGAAACTATTTCGAAAGGATTGGTGTATGTATCATGTTGACTAGCAGATAATATGTTTATGTACATTTCGATTGCGGAAATCAGTTTTTCATTGCTGCCTCCTGTTAATTCCTTTATTTTAAGCCAGTGGTGATAGTATTTGAGGTCAAGTACTACGCTTGATGATTGTACTATATTCTGCAGAATATAAAAAGAAATTAGAATAAAAAGTTTTGGGGTAATATTGTAACAATGAGAATATCTAATGAATCGAAACTAAACCAAGAAGCAGAAGAAGCTCTGGCGAAAAAGGAGAGAAATGAATACTAAGATTCAGATGTCTGTCGCTATTTCTAGGCATTGCTCTAACCATCTTTCAAGCGGAGATTCATTTTATTAATCTTTGTCTCCTAAGAGACACCTTTTTGTTCAACAGCTAGGCAGCACTAAACGTCTTTAAATTTTGTGTTTGCGAATCGAGAACTGCCTGGCTGGGGTTGTTGTGGATACCGGGATGCCGGGACACAAACAAATCGTTAAGCCTCGAAATCACTGCTAGTTTTGTTAAGGAAAACACCGCGCCTTCATTTTTGAAATGAAACCACTCAATGTTATTTTAAAAGAAAAGTCCTTGGCATAATGCTGGTAAAACGTTGTCATCTTTTCTACTGAAAGAGTAAAAATCGGCAGAAGAAAGAATTAAGTCGGGTTAGAAATATTTCAAGATTTCAAAGATTTTTAGAGTCTGTAACAATTACAGCAAGGAAAACATATGAAAGCATTCTGACTGAAAAACTGAAAAGAGAGACAGAAAAAGAACTAATGCAAGAACAATAACGGATGCAGTTTGTGTAACAAGATCTCTGAGGGTATGGAACAAAGAGCTAAAGAAAAGGAAAATAAAAAAAAAAAACGTTGATAATAACGAAGAGCAAGACAAAATTAAAGCTAAGTTTAGAAAATAAAGAGATTGGACAAGTCTCCAAGTTCAAATATTTAGGGGTCACATCATCGTAAGATCGAAAAATAGAAGAAGAACTGGAGGAGAGAATGAAAGCTATTACTAGGCTATTATATCAACTGAACAAAAACATAATCAACGGAGGAACTGTCAACAAAGACGAAGATAAGAATACACAACGTGCTGTACATCCCCGCGTTAACATATGTATCGGAACTATGGACACTGACAAAGGAGTAGAGAGATTGCAGGCAAAGGAAAAGAAAAACCTGAAAAGTATAGAGGGAATAAGACTGCTCGACAAAGAAAGACATAAGGAAATAAGGAGTACGATCGATGGAACAAAGAAAAGGCTTTGCGGCGGTTTGGACATTTAATAAGAATGAACCCAGGGAGATTAACAAGGAGATTGTCGAAGATGGGAAGACCGAGGAAGAAGGGGAGAAGGGACCACGAGGGAAGTGGAACGACGAAATAGTAAGACATTTATCCGGGATGAAAATGAACGGGAACGAGCTAGCAACACAAGCAAGAGAGAGGAAAAATTGGAGATGACGGATAATCGAGACAAGGAAAGTGGAAACAGCATAAGTGGCAACAACCTCGACACTGGCAGTGCCGGTAGAAGAGGCCAGCATTAACTAAGTAAGTAACTATTTACTTACTTAGTTAGTAAGTAGTATTTTCATTGAACACTATTTATTGAAAATAAAAGTGGGACATACGCCTGAAGATAATTGAAGGTACCTAGTTAAATTACCGTTGAGCTGGCTAACGTAAAAGTCATTTTTTCCCAGAAACTCATCAATTTTACCAATAGTCTAGAAATTCAAAGATATGTAATCAAAAGTTGAGCTTTACGTGATGAAAGATTGAATTCGATTGCAGGGATTGAAGATACACGTTGCCTAGTACTACTCAACATATAACAAAGTTTTTATTCCCTTACATCTGTTTGACCGATTCATCGGTAGGTGGTAATCAAGAAACACAACACTTTTAAACAATTAAATGATTGAAAAATTCTCAGATTACTTACGTTTATGTAATCCTTATCTTGGCTGTGGGTTAGATTCAATCCATGAACCTTTGATTCGTATTTTAATAACTCTTGTATTAGGTCGTACGTTACCAAAACATCAGCTCCGTATAAATTGATGGTTAAATTCGTTGCCCTTTGTAAATCCGAAGCCAACTTTATAGCGACAAATGTATTGAGTTGCAGTTCGCCATCCTCTATTAATGCCAGCTGCAAATAGTCATACATTGTAGGCAGAAATCCTTTTGGAGAATGAGCATTATAAGTTGTAGTGTAAATAACAAATTAATACCAGATGCAAATCATTAAATATCCATACTGCAAATGGGGCGGTTCGTACAAAATCTGAGTATTATCATCTAGTCTAACCTTTCAAAGAACATATGTTAAATTCTCAAATGAATTTATCAATTAATTTCGTTGTACCAGTTATTAGAAATGAATGTGCCCAGGTATTTTGGTATCATAAAAAAAGAGAAATCTGCGCGAATATCAAAGAAAAGTTTGATGCGGTTTGTGGAGACCCTGCATTGTTGATGAAGATTTGGTAACATTACATGTGACTGAACTTTCGGTTTGACTAAATACGTTGGATTAAGGTCGCTATATGGGAAGACGTAGAAGGAGCCGTAGACATCTCATACATTGTTCGAAATATCGGAATCGAATAGTGATTTCGAAATAGTATTCGCCAATGCGTATGTGCGATCTGGAGGAATTTCTACGTCACTTTCTAAAAGTTGAGATTTGGTTTAAATAAATATAACGTATACTCCTCTAAAGTATTCCTTGACTAGGCACCTGTTTCAGGAAGTGGACCAGCAAAGCGAAGATGTTGTATCTTCACAAAGATGAACAGAGTCCAAGCAACAGTTCTTAGTGCCACTGCGATATGCAACAAAAAAAAAAATTACCCTAGAACACATGGCAGCACACATTTGTATCTACGGGGGATGTTTCCAACGTTATAGAAATTTGGCCAAACCTTCCTATTTCGTAAATTTTCATCCAAATTATAATGTAATTTCTCAATATGATCTCCCTTTAATTGCATTCACTTACCCCAACGTGATATAATTTTTCCAAACCTAAAAGTTGTATATCATTTGTGGTCTCAAATCAAACACCACCTAGTGGGTCTTTCAAATTTGGGACGAGTTAAAAATCATCAGGTGTCAGATCTAGCGAATAGGGTTGGTGTGGAAGCGCTTCCAAGCGCAACTCGTTTACGCAACTTTCTAAGACATTCCTTGTACAGCGCCTGCCGCAGTGGGCCAAATAAAAGATTACAATAATAATCTGCGCTATTTTTACTGTCTTTCAGTAGATAATCTATAAAAGTAGTCACTTCACAATCCCAGTATACAGCAAGCATAACTTTCCCAACCGACGGAATTGTACGTGTTTTAAGCGGATACCATTCTTCTGGTTTGCACCATTTCTTTGACTGATTTTTAATCTCGGTATTGAAGTACGGTATCCATCTTTCATTAGTAGTTATTATCCGTTGTCAAAATTGGTTGCTGTAACGCACTAAAAGCTCTTGAGCTTCTGTTCCGGTCCGAACAACATTGATACCCAGCAGCTTAAAATCTCGTTCAATACCAAACGATTGTGTTGTGAAATCGTAAGTAAAACTCAGTTATTAATATGTGTTTCCCTACCTATTTAATCAATTTTAATCAAATTTAGCTTTAATGTTGGCCAAATATTAAAATAAAACAAAGAAATTACTATTTTTATCAGAATTTCTCTAACTGTAATAATTACGTCATTATTTCAGATATAAAATCTGTATAAAAATCTTAAAATTTCTGAGGAATTTAATCAATTATTTTTGATAATTTAAAAAGAATGGGTAATTTAAGTAGGTACTGTAATTGTTTTTAGGTGCTGTGTTAATCCTAGCCAGGATTAGAACGCAACATGGAGAAGCCAGAACCTAGTAAAAAACGTAAGGTTAAAGGTGAAAATCGGCAGTTTCAAGAAATTTGGACTGAGAAATACTTTTTGTATGGTCGCATAACAAAGTCGTTTGTTTAATTTGCAAGAATTCTGTTGCGATTGCAAAGGAATATAATGTAAATAGGCACTATGAAACGCAGCATCCTTCTTTTACCAAGTTTACAGGCGAATTAAGAAAGCAAAAAATGTTGTCTTTAAAACTGGAGCTTATTGGTCAGCAAGCTATGTTTACAAAACCCATTCAAGATTCAGAAACAGCTACAGAAGTTAGTTATGAAATTTCTCGAATGATAGCAAAGCGAAGTCGCCCCTTCAATGATGGCGATTTTGTAAAAGAATGCATAGAAATTGCCGCTAAGAAAATGTGTCCAGAAGCAGCAAAAAAGTTTGAGAAAATTCAACTGAATCGTATGACTATCCAAAGACGAATTATATCTTTGTCAAGTAATATTGCGGAACAATTAATTGAAAAAACTAAGATCATTGAATTTTTCATTAGCACTCGACGAATCCACTGATATTAGTTCCACAGTTCAACTTCTCATATTCATACGAGGTGTTACTCAAGATTTTGAAGTCTTAGAAGAGTTATTTGGAATGTGTTCATTGAAAGGTCAAACCAAAGGGGTTGATATACTCAATGTACTTTTGGATGAGTGTTCAAAAACTGATTTGGACTTATCAAAATTATCGGGAGTTGCGACTGACGGTGCTCCTTCGATGATTGGTGTCAATTCCGGGCTAGTTACTTTACTGAAAAAGTATCTGCAAGGAAAAAACATAAACGCTGAAGATCTCATGCAGTTTCACTGCATTATACACCAAGAAACCCTCTGTTCTAAAAAAATTGAATTTCAAAATGTCATGAAAGTGGTAGTTTCGACTGTAAATTTCATAAAATCACGAGGACTCAATCACAGACAATTCAAACAATTCCTTGATGACATCGAAAGCGAATACGGAGATTTAGTGTATTATACAGAAGTAAGGTGGCTAAGCCGTGGATTGACACTGGAACGATTTCTAAATTTAATAGAAGAAATTGGAATATTTCTGGCGGAAAAGCAAAGGGATGTCCCGGAACTTAAAAATCCTGATTGGTTGTGTGATTTGGCTTTTTTAGTTGACATTACAAATCATTTGAATATCTTGAACACACGGCTTCAAGGCAAAAATCAACTGATATCCCAGCTCTACGCTCATGTATCATCCTTTCAATGCAAGCTGACACTTTTCAGATCACAATTGAATTCTGGAAATTACAATCATTTTCCGAATTATAAGAAAATGGCTGAAAAATTCAACAAAACTGCGATTAATTTCAGTTATGTAGAAAAGCTAGATATTTTGATTCAATCTTTTCAAGACAGATTTTCGGAGTTTAAAAAAGTGAAACCTCTGTTGGACATATTCAGCAATCCTTTCACGATTTCAGTTGAAAATGCGCCAGAGTCAATGCAGTTAGAAATTATCGACATTCAAAACGATCAAGATTTACGCAACAAATTCAACGAAGGAGACTTGCTGAACTTTTACCGCTGCATTGTTAAAAATATGTACGAAAAGTTGCGCATAAACGCTCTGAAATGTGCCAGCTTATTTGGTTCTACCTATATATGTGAACAAACTTTTTCAATACTAAATAATAATAAAAAAAAAAATCGAAACCGCCTTGCAAATGAAAGTTTGGAAGCAGTTTTACGTGTTGCTACAAGTAAATTTGAGCCAAATATAAAAAGATTGTAAGCACTATGCAGTGCCACGCTTCAAATTAATAAATTCTTTTTGAATTTTAATAAATTATTATCAATTCTTTATTGTCTTTAATTACCTATACTTCTGGCGGCCGGCCCGCCATCAGTTCATGATTTGCCCGAGTGGCCCCTAGTCTTCATAAGTCTGTGCAACCATGATTTACAGGGTTGCTCAATCAATCCATCGATAGACTGTGCGTTAAGATTCTGCAGACTCTCCAAATACACCTTGCAGTGGTTGAATGATTTCTGAAGGTTTCACGCCCTTTTTAATTAAATAGAAAATGAAGCTCTTTATGATTTAGTCACGTCTTTCATGATTGCAAAGTCAGCGGTACGGAAATACGTCCATATCAGTTACCAGGTCTAGTAGTATGAAACCCGAATTTTTTGTAAAAATAAAACGATTATTATTCAAAAGTGATAAACAATATTTTATTCAAAATAACTTCCAGTGGATTGTACACATTTTTCCCACTTCTCCGGCAATTTATGGATGCCTTGCCAAAAAAACTTTTCTTCTTTCGAAGCGAACCAATTTATCAAGCCATTTTTGTACATTTTCGTACGAATTGAAGCGTTGGTTAGCGAGAGCGTGACCCATCGATGCGAATAAGTGATAATCGGATGGAGCCAAGTCTGGGGAATAAGCCGCGTGCGGTAGTAATTCCCAATTGAACGATTCAGTTGTTTCCCTGACCGGTTTTGCTGTATGAGATGGGGCGTTATCATGCAGCAAAATCACTTTGTGCTGCCTTTTTGCATATTCCGGTCGTTTTTCAGTTATTGCTCGGCTTACATTTATCATTTACTGTTGGTAGCGTTGAGTGTTGACGGTTTGACCAGGTTTCAGCAGCTCATCATAAATAACACCCTTTTGGTCCCATCAAATACAGAGCATCGTCTTCTTTCCAAAACGATTCGGTCTTGCACTTGATGTCGATGGTTTGGTTGGATTCAGCCATGATCTACGAAGCTTAGGATTTTCAAAATAAATCCATTTTTCATCACCTGTCACGATTCGATGGAGAAATGATTTTCTATTGAACCGGTTAAGCAGCATTTCACAGGTGGTTCTTCGGTTTTCTTGCTGCCTTTCGTTCAATTCATGCGGGACCCATTTTCTCACTTTTTGAATTTTTCGCATAGCTTTTAAACGATTGCAGATAGCTTTCTGCGATACATTCAATTGATTCGCGAGTTCTTGTTGAGTTTGAGCATCGTCTTCATCCAATAAGGCTTGTAACTCTTTGTCTTCAAACTTTTCTGGTGGTTTTCCACGTTCTTTGTTACTAACCTCAAAATCGTCACCTTCGAATCTTTTGAACCACTCGAAGCACTGTGTTTTACCGAGAGCATGTTCACCGTATGCTTCGACAAGCATTCTATGCGATTCTGCAGCAGTTTTCTTTAAATGGTAACAAGAAATTAATGCTGTCCGCAAATCGTAGTTATTAGGCTCGAAACTTGACATGTTTGAGGTTATAAAAAAATATACTAGTGTACGGAACGTGGGTTAATGTTTGTTGGCACTCTTCGTCAGCTGTTAGAAGAAGACGATGGCTATGTAACAGGGGTCTTATGATGATTAAACTGAACGCTGGCACCATCTATAGGGAAATTCCGGTTTCATACTACTAGACCTGCAAAGTAGCTGAAGTATACTAAATAGTATTGCACGGGATGGCTCCGTCAACATGTCAAGGCTTGTCCCAGGCCTATTTGACCTATAAAATTTACGCAATTGAACTAAAGCCAAATTCCTAGAAGATTCGAAACATCTCTCTTAATTTAGAATTGCAAAGACGCCAGCAACTACACCTTAATTACGACATAGGGAACCAAGCCAAAAAACAGCAATAGAAACGCGGTTGAAGTTGAGGCAGTAATTTACCAATGAGGAGGCGTGAGATCCGAAGGTGGTTAATGCTGTATACTGTTACACAAAAACATAGAAGTCTATCTGAAGAAGATATATAAAGAAAGCAAACTGAAGAATTTGTACGGACATATTTGCTTGAGACTAACAATTGATGAGGCTTGAAAAGAGATTTCAAGCGTACAGAAACAAGCCAAGGAGATTTAAAAAATAGGTTGTACGCCTAGCAAGAAAGAATTTGCGTATATGACTAGTTACAAAAGAGTTACGTTCCTAGATCAACTTGTTGCTTACCTTTCTTTTTAATTTAATACACATACGATTCAATTTTATGCATTCTAAATTACATTTAGTTTTGGAGCATTAATTTTAACTGGTGATAGTGCTCAACAATTCAATCGAAATAAAAAAGTGTATGTTAAAATTGTTAAATAACCAAGATACGACTATCATATCTTAAGAAACTCTGGCAGCTCTCATCACAACGTTGCTCGTCGAATCTATGAGTAATAGGACGTTGTGATATTTTCTTATTATTTAAACGGAGTCTAGAACCCGTTGATTTAATTCATCTAAATTATGATTTTCATGTAACTGTTCACACCAACAGCCGACATGTACCGTATACGTTGCGAATATGTTCAAAAGTAGATAGTTGTGTTCTGTGAACCCAGACTTAAACATTTATAACATAATTAGTTTCAATATTGGAAATTATTATTATGAAAATCATAAATACATATGTACGTATATAGAGGTAAATGAGAGTTTATTAGAATATCACCATATTTGTTATATAGTGTGGACAAAATCAATAAAATCTGTAAATAGTGAAAAAGAAAAGACGATCGGACACGTCAACCTTAATTTTTAAATACGCAAATTTGTACAAAAAACGTTTTGTGACGTCGTTTTCTCTTAGTTTACACAATGCGATTTTTTAGAAAAATATATTTGATGTATTATTTAATTTAACAATCAAAGTTTCACTAAAAAGTTGAAAGTTACAAATAAATTTAAAATTATTTCAGTTCAATGTTCAAACCGCATACCCCCACAAGAAGAAATCGGATGGAGTTAGGTCCGGAGATCTTGCTGCCCATCCAGTTGCTCCTCGCCTACCAATCCATTTGTTTGGAAGAATGGTACATTTTACATTGACATTTATTACCTTCGTGTTAAAAAAATAAATACAATCGGATTGTGAAGAAAACGAGCAAAAACTGAGTATTAAAGGAACATTTCTTGGACGTTATTCGAAATCAACTCCTTTTTTTAATGTAAATTTTAAACAAAAATTACAATTAAATGTAGATAAAAATGGCAAGAATAAAATATTTTTGTCTTAAAAATCTTGTTATGTAACCTATCTCAGAAATAACCGTTCTGTATGCAGAAAAACGTTCTTCTTCAAATGGGGCTATCAAAAATTGGGAGTACCATTTAAAAGAAGAGATTACGTCATATCTACGACAATAATGACGTCACAAAATAAGTTTTTCTTTTGTAAAAATTTGCTTATTCAAAAATTAAGGTTGCAGTATCCGATGTTTTATTCTTTTTCCCTATTTACAGATTTTATTGATTTTGTTGCAACCTATACGTCCACACTGTGTAACAATCTTTATTCAAACAACGTTTTTATATTCATTTAATTAAATTCTTGAGTATTATTTCCAGTTAAAATTAATTCCCCAAGGCTAAAGTTATCCTTTATATTTCTACATACATACTTAAAATTAATCGGTTACAATACAGAAATAAGTTCATTATTGCACGTTAGAAACAGTGAACAAATTATTGATAATTATATAATTAATTATTACATTCAGTCTATGTGTATACATTAATTTTTGTACATATGAGAATTCAATTAAGAAATTCCCCCAATATGTACTTAAATGCGCATTTTTTGCAGCTATTTAATTCTTCAACAAACAAACATCAAACGTACAACCATATATAGTGGTTATTTGGAAATGAAAACTTCTTCTACAAACCATAAAGTCGCACTGATGAGCGGTATAACCGGTAAAACGCGTCTGCGAATGGTGGAAGTATTTTTCTAATTACATGTATACTGTAAGATAATGTACCTTGTCATATTCATTGTTGGACTAGCAAAACTGTTTTGGATATCTGGTAAAAGTGATTTATGCAATTAATTCGGAAACGTTATCTTTCATGTATTACAAAACAAAATCGTAGGGGTATAAAACACAAATCCTTAATGAAAGTAAAAAATAATAATGGATCAAAATTGTTACGATGAGCCACACCATATGCAAGCAAAAAATATTGAAGTTGTTGTTGGCGTATGCACAGAATGTATTGTTTCCTGTTCAATGAAAGATTAGCGATAGAAGATGCTTATTGAGCAATAAATTCAACATTAAAAATATTTAATAAAATTTACGAAATACCTGAGTACGAAGTTCTGCAAAGCGTTCAGATGTACAGTTGAAAAGATCAGGCTGTTGCCAACCGCCTAACTGATTATCACACGATCTAGATGCTTTTCCTAAAGCTCCTTTCGGACAATTCTCAATAGCTTCTGAACCAAAATTGGTTCTTAGCCACCAAACACTCATAGATGCACTTCTGGGACAACCGTCATATACAACTGAAAACACACGTAAATATTAAATTGATTAGTACATCTGCCTCCGAAGTTGTTTGTCTCTTCATCGTTAACATTTGATTACCACATTTCTGTTCACTGGCCGTTAACTAATAAAACTAAAATTGTTGATACATGATAGCGGTCGTCGAAGTGTTAACTGTGAAAAAGTTAGTCATATTTTATCCTACCTTCGCATCCACGTAAAGTAATCTCTGCGTACGGATTTGGACAAGCATCACACTTTTGGCCTATTACTCCATCTCTACATCTACATTGTCCAGTTTCTGGATTACACTGGGCGCTATAGGAACCGGTCAAGTAACAGTCGCATGGAATACATTGCGCCGAATTTTTAGGTTGATAGTGATTTTCTCTACAATAACACTGTCCGGTTGTTTTATCACAATCAGGATTATATCCGGCTTCTACATCACAGTGACAAGGGCCGCAGACTGGATATCCCCACCAACTGGATGGACAAGGCTGTGACATCTCGTTTTCGCAGTATTCCCCTGAGTATTCCGTGGAATTGCAGTCGCACTTATATCCCCTTTGATCGCTTGAATCTTCTAGACAAATTGAGTTATGTTCGCATGGGTTTACGTCACAAACGGGTACGCAAAGAGGACCGACATGTGCGTGTTGGCATTCACAGCGTGATTCTCCCCATCCAGTTATACAAGTTGCTGTGGAAAGGCATTCGGTTTGACAATCAGTTACTGACAGGCAACCGTCGTGAACATTTTCCCGAACAGTCGGCGTACTGGAACTCATTTGATAGTTTCCTATGCGAACATCTTGAATACACCCATCTAAGTAGGTATATCCCGCATTTAAGCTATTGTACGTGTTGTCCGGTCCACCGATCACAATTTTTCCAACATACAGACCGCCTATTTTTGGTGTTGAGCCTAACTTTGGAGAAAATGATAATAGGGTAATGTAGTCGCCGAAGTCGGTTGCTAATTTAATTTCTGTTCCGATCCACGTCACTTCGAGATGATGCCATTGTCCGTCTGAGAGTGGTTTTGAAAATAAATTGAAGGATTCCCCATTATACGTGTAATGCAATAAACCTGACTTTAGTGATATAATTGAAGTGCTATTCAAACCAATTTCTATAGACATCAAAAAAGCATCTGATTGTAACGTTCGGACCGATAAGGCGTTTAACCAGGGTAATTGTATCTGTTTTACTAAGGGATTGAAAGATAAAGTTCCATCCCCTGAGAATCTCCATGGTTGATGAATCAGCCTGGCACAATCTTTTCCCCCAAATCCTTCCGGGCAAAGGCAATGGTACATCGACCATTTCTCAATACATTCTCCGCCATTTTTACATGGTTTAGAACTACAAAAAGATCTTTTTCTGGACACCCGGGTACAGTTCCATTATCCGCTACGTAGCTATTTAAATCGACGAACTTATAATCAATTCTTAAATCCGAAATGCAACCTTCATAATGGTGGTTGTTAGGTTGAAATGTCGCTGGCAGAGCTGGTAAACCGCCAAGTTGTAAAGGACCGGTAAGATCTAGAAATCTGTGACACGTTTCCGTGAGAGATGCGCACTTTGCCTCCAATTCTTGCCTGGCAAATCCTGCACAAGCCCACGTGCCCCCTAGATCGCTACCATGTTTTAACGCTAAAGCTGTATCGCAGTTATCCAACGAAATTGTTACCGATTTATTGAAATAGGTAATAGTCACCTGTAATATATAAAAATTAAATTGAAGATAATATTAATGAATTGAATTATTACAGTGTGCCACTCTCCGTCTGCAACTCCGTTCGGTATAGTAGCCAGGGCTCTGGTTACTGTACTGCCAAGAGAAAAGGAGAATTGTACACCACCATCTACGACTTCTAATGATATGAAATCGTGTTGTTCATTATAGCGACCGTTGTATAATAACAAACCGTTTCGTTCATGGGTTGCGAATTTCAGTTCCAAGTGAAAACGATGACGTTGTTTTAAACTTGGGAATGTTAGGAACGAATTTTTGATAAAACTTCGACTTTTCAGTTCGCAAAGTGGTGTATAATGTTCTAAATCAGCCGCTAGAGAACAGTCTTCGCAAACGAAACCACCAGTACGTCGAGAGGTGCATGTTGAACCGCTTCTACAAACGTTTTGGTTACATGGATCGAGTTCCAATTTGATATCACAGTTGGTTCCTGCAATTAAAATTGCATTTAGGAGTATTAGTTGTCATAAATCGACAGAAAAACAGTGAAATTATGGTTCAAAAGGTTTTAAAATGTTTATGGGTCGTGCCGAACGAGGAGTAGGGGGAGAGCAGTTGCTCGAAAACAAAGAAATCATCACTCCCCAGCATGCAAAACTTATTCCCGTTCGCTATTTTTATATGAAGTATTTTTTACACCCCGTATAACAATGAAATTAATGGATTTTTTACAGTGATATTAACTAATTTAAAATTTGAAATTTATCATCCTGATCTTATTTTACCAAAATTGCGAGATAAATGTAGCTGTACGTCAAATTTTCCTAGTTTCCTTTGAAGGTAAGATAGCCAATCACTTCAACATTAAGATATAAATTCAACATATTCCTTCCATTTACTTATGCATTTAAGCTGCAAAATCTTTAACTCAGATATTTTCTACAAAATAGTTTCAGCTTTTTCTTTTTCTTTTCTAGGGTGTTGACGTAAATACTGTCTAATGAAAGTTACTTTCAAAATACGAATCCAATGAGCGCTTTCTGAAAGTTCCTACCATTTTCCATTTTTCTCTCACTATATCCTGTACATACAGTATGTCCCTGGATTGACTTCATTATAGGTATAATTGATGAAACATTTTTGAATTTTGTTTTAATGTTTTGTCATGCCACCCTGCATGGTCTGAAAAGAATTTCAAACTCATTTTTATTTATTTAATTAATTAAAACTCGCATAATACGTAAATTGAATTATTATGAATAAAACAAAATTGATTACAATTATTTAAACAAAAATAGGGATGCTACAGATGAAATTAACGCAACGACTATATCAAAAGTATTTGAGGAGTTTTGAGTTAGGGTGGAAAAATGTGCCGATCGTGAAGGTTTTTTTTTTGAATAAAATACTTTATTAGTAGTAGTTACAATGCAAGAATAGAAAACAAATAATAATTTAGTCAAAGTGATTTGATATGTGTGAAATTTTGTATAGTCATCATTTCACATTCTGAACAAGTTGTCTCAATAATATCCTGTCGTATTACTGACCAAAATGGCACTTTACTTCGACAGAAAATGTTTTTTCTCAATTGTCATGACGACCTTGTTTTTCTTTTAAGTAGAAATGTGCTTGAAATTCTCTTCAGAGCAAGCGGTGTGTAATCCCAAAACATTAAAATGAAATTCAAAAATGTTTGATCCGTTATTCCTATAGTGACGTCAACACACTACACACACTATATATACAGGATATAGTGAAAAAGAATGGAAAATGGTAGGAACTTTCAGAAAGCGTTCATTGAATTCGTACTTCGAAAGTATTTTTCATTAGACACTATTTACGTCAACACCCGAGAACAGCCTGAGAAGCAAAATATCAAGTGACAGAGCTGAAACTACTACTATATAGAAGATATTTGAGTGGAAGGTTGTGCAGCTTAAATGCATAAATAAATATATTAATAACTACAAGGAAGATATCACATTTACTGGAAGAATGAAAAAGAAGAAGAAGATGGAAAATATATAAAACATAGTACTCTGGCCAAGAGAGTTCTCAAAAATTAAATAAAGTAAATAGTCAAAGTTGACATATACATATGTATGTCGTTTTTTATTTGTATTCCTATCTGCATACATTCATATGCATATAAATTTGGTGCTGTTTTCGAGTATTTCTATTATGCTGTTTGTGTAAATAATATTCTGTCGTGCATTCATATTAAAATTTTGTTGTAAATCTGTTGTAAATTCAACCATTTTTATATTAATACTGAATTATAAAAATTCAAAAACAAACCAGTCATACCATTTTGGCTTTCAATAGATGGGGCCTAACTATATATTAAAACTAACGACTGTTACAACGTGGCGACCAACTAGTATACTAATTGTAAGCTGTTTCAATTTGGCGCCCAATGTGGGGCTCGATTTAATTCTTTTAACTGTTACAACGCGCTTAAACTCATCAATTACCAAAGCTTCAGTTAATTTCAAGCATTTAGTTTTAAACAATTTTACAATTACTGTACATTGATATAAAAAAGGTGCACGTAAATTACGAATAATCTTATATGATAGATCTCTCTCTAGGTGTTCCGAAAACGTTTGTAAACGTTCTGAAAATATAACTATCGTTCAAACCAGCCTTGTTTTATTGACCTATTAGTGGTAGAGATCTATCATATAAGATAAGTATAAAAGGTAACGAAATATATATATATATATATATATATATATATATATATACATTTAATTACGAATAATGTAAACAAGGAGGATATTTTTAGGCAAATATTGTTCTAAACAACTAAAAGGATTCTTTATAAAATCGTTGCACAAGTACTAACGCCTAAAAGAGACAAACTTCATAGATTCTCAGGTCAAAATCGTCTTCAGCATGATTTGAGAGATACCAAATTATCCAAAAGCTTTAGTCAATTTCAAACGTTAAAATAAGTTTTTGACAATTTTTCGGGGGATACCCTTTTGGTACCTTTGTGGAAACTCTACTTGTTATAGCAACTGTTACTGCAAACTCTTTCTAACCAATAGAATATTGCTTGCAAGAAGGCGATATACACATGATATTTACTAAAATGTGGTTGCAAACTCTCTTTCTAATCAACGAGATATCGCAAAATGGAAGATGATTTATGATATTTAATAGAAATTGTGATAGTGAACACTCTTCAATCAACAGGAGTTCTTATTATATTTAATGAAAGTTATTAGCGCCACCTTGTCTTCATCAGTGGAATATCATGAGAAACTGTATTATAACAACCGTTAGCTCAAGCTTTTTCTAATCAATGGGTGTACCGTACCGAAAAATATTTCAGTACAAACATTTCGGCCAACTCTTTGTAACCAGTGAGATAGGGATAATCTATTATATTTAATAAAAATTGTTATGGAGACCTTTTTCTAACCAACGGAAATATTACAAGGAAAGAAACTATCGTATTTAATAAAAATTATTAGTGCGATCTTCTAATCGATGCGATGCTGCGGGAAAGAAGAGTATTTATTATATATAACAAATGCCCGCTGTATCAGGATGAACCGTGAAGAAAAATTACGTTAAGTTCGTATATTTTAGGCTATGCAGGTGATAGTTAATACTGTAACTAACTTTATTACAATAACCAACTTACCTGTAAACCCAGGCGAACATACACAAGTATAACCTCCTTCTCTGATCTTGCACGTTCCATTGTTCTGGCAAGGAGTAGAATAACATAAATTAACCTCGGTGTCACATAAATAATGTTCACGGGATCCTGCAATTTAATTCGTGTAAAAGGAAGACCAAATTCCTATAATATCTTACCTGTAAATCCCGTAGGACAGCGACAAGTAAACGTTGATACTGGATATATAGGTCTGAATAAAACTGTATCACTGGTTATAAACCCGGATGCATTTCCAAATTTTAAAACTGTGAGACATTCTTCGAAATTTAAACAAGGTTCTCGTACGCAGAGATTATCATCAAACGGAAGTACTTGCACCGTTGAAAGCCGAGCCAAAATCGCCCTATTTAAGTACACTTTTTCTTGTAAAAATTGAGGTGAGTAAAAGTCTTCTTTAGGAATATCGGGTCGCCTAACCGAAAAACTAACATTTAAAATTTTTGCGTTCACGTCAGTATCATCTTGGATGCTAAATAAGAAAATATTTTCTTTTGGACAAGGAATTATAGCGGCTAATCCGTCAACGAAAAATCCCAGTAAAGGTGATAAAAAAGCCTCCTTCGTCATTTGATTTAATCTTACGGTGATCGAATTGAATAACATTTCTTCCGTAATTAATCGTACTGTTAACTGCATAATGGCCTTCACATCATTCACGCCATCAGATACAGAAACTTCCATAGTGGCGACTTTTGGAACGTTGGTGTTTAATTGGGGAGATAACTGCAATTGACCCGTCGTTTCATTCAATGCTACAAGATTAGCGTTGTTTCCGGATAAAATTCTATAGTGCAACTTATCGGTGACGTCTGCATCATATGCAGGAATTCTACCGATAGGGCCGGTCGGAAAACAATCTCTAAAATTATTAAACATGATGTGGAAATCACGTAGCATGGGAGCATTATCATTAACATCCGTAACTATAATTTCTACATGGGCATCGGATCTCAAAGGCGGACTGGCCGCTCGTATAGTTAAGAAATACTGTTTCTTTGGACTTTCATAATCTAATTCAGTCATTGTTAGCAATTCCGCCTTTTCTGATCCAGGCCTGGTCACTAGCGTAAAGCTTTGGGAATCTTCACCTCCTATAATCGAATACTGCACAATCGCATTGATACCTTCATCAGGATCTTTCGCATAAATTTCTCCCACAGTCGATCCTTTAGGGCTATTTTCTGGTATATAAAGGATGATTTTGTCGGTTTCGAACGCCGGAGGCGAATCGTTAATGTCCTCGATTCTAATGTGAACCGGAACTGAACTACTTAAGACCGGGGAACCTCTGTCTATTGCATAAGCTTCTAATTCGTAGGACGCAACCGATTCACGATCTAAACCTTTATTAGTTCTGATTACCCCGCTAGTAGGATCGATGACAAATGAACCTTCTTCGACATCTTTATCACTTAAAGCGTACCGAATCCGCCCATTCAAACCGATATCTGCGTCGGTTGCGGATACCTGGACTACAGAAGTACCAATCAAGGCGTCTTCTAGGATGCTACCACTATACATTGGTTGTTTAAAAACTGGATAATTATCGTTTACATCTGTAACTGTAATTTCTACATCCGTCGTGTCAGATAATGCGGGATTTCCACCGTCCTTCGCAGTAACAGTTAGTAAATATCCGCTGACAGTCTCCCGATCAAGCTTCTTAGTCGTTACTATGGCACCAGTTTGCGGGTTTATTACAAAATCTCTATTATCTTGATCGGAATCTTCGCCTAGGCTGTAAGTTATTTGAGCGTTCATACCAACATCATTATCTGTAGCGGACACCACCAAGACCGTAGTACCGATTTCAGCGTCTTCAAATACCTATAAAGTTAAATATATGTGTTTGGTTTTGTCTTGTAACTAGTACATTTCCCGAACTTACGCTTGCCGCGTAGGGAGCATTTTCAAAAACAGGAGCAAAGTTATTTGCGTCAGATATGTTTACGTATACAGTAGCCGTGTCAGTTCGTCCTCCTGAGTCTGACGCAGTTATCGTTAGAATATATCTTTTTCTTGTTTGTAATCTAGCGGTTGAGCTACCGTAATAAGTCCTTCTCCGTTTTGTAAAGTTATTGCAAAACGTCCTCTAGTATTGCCATTACTGATTTCGTAATGGAGTCTCTTGTCTTCGTCAGCATCTGTAGCGGTTACCAATGCAACAGAACTACCTGTAAATAAATAACGAGGTAAGATAACTTTCAAAAATCCATGTATTTAGGTTAACAATATCGTGTGCTATCGATGTAAATTAAATTAAACCAATTAAAATTTTATGCAGGCGGAAAGTTGTGGGATCTAAATTGGTATTAAACACTGAACTGCGCAAAATAACGAGCATTTTACAATACATCTCTATTGTGATTTTTTAGTTTAGTTTAGTCATATTCGACGATAGTTTGAAATATCATACAAAAATGTGTCTCGTTATTGCAAAAGACAAACATTTATTTTCTTCTTCAGGGTCAGTCGAGGTTAATCAAAATTTATTGTATGTATCATTCCCACAAATAGATAAAAAGTTTGTCACTTTGCTGCTGAGAATTGTGTTATTATCAATCAATTCTTGTGACATTTCATACGAGGGCGAATCGTAGAGTAAGGAGTGGATCAGCGCGATCGCAGCGCTGCTGTGTAGTCTGGTTCAGTGTCAGTCCGGCAGTGCTAGTGAGTAGTTTAAAATGGCTGCTGCAAATTGAAAATCCCGCCAATTGTGAATCGTGTGCCGTTATCCGATTTCTACGTGCATACAACATGGAGGCTGCTAAGATCCCATCGTAAACTTTATTGTATTTATGGCCAAAAGGTCATTAGCGACCGTGTGGTTAGAAGATGGTGCCCTATGTTTCGAGGACGAACTAATGTCCATGATAAAGAACAGAACGGCGGACGAACTTTTGGATAATGTCGAAGAGAAAATTTTTGAAATTCAGCGATTCACAATCATAAACCTGAGTGCCCTCTTCCTTCAAATTTCACGTACAGTTAATTCACAAGCGGCAGGGTTCTATGAAGAGAACACTAAAAACAGATTCAATCTTAATGGCAACTATGTAGAAAAATAGCTGAAAGTAGTAGCTTCAAGTTGTATATAATAAAAACCTCTTCAAGTATTGGTGCTTTTTTAAACCAAACTGAACTTATTTTTAGAAGTTAACTCAATAATAATCAAAGAAAATACTGAACATATGTTCTGAAAACCAATTGGATGGTTGAAACTTGTTGACGTGTCTGCAAATTCCAACCTGACATTCTTTCTCGTTTTTGTGTTTCCTTGATTTTGTGGAACTGAAATTTCATTGCTTTTTTAATATTCTTCTAAAAAATTGATGTTCAGCGCATAGGTTTGTAATCAATTCTTGAATCGTTGTCAATTCTATACGCATATTTACAGATTGCTAGTAAACAGTAAGTATTTTTATAAACATATATAAATTCCTACACGAGAATGATCAGGTAAAGAGGACTTAACAAGAGATACGCAAATGTCTACACAGAGTGAAAGTAAGTCCTTCGTTTTCGCAGTCTTATTAATTAGATGGGGATAGATAACTAGATCGCAACCCATATACGACTGCACAACCTCGAAGAATCGATGTAAGTATCCTTGGGGTTTCGATGTACACCACCGTTGTCCGTGTACATCACAGATGATCTGCTAGGTAAGCCAAACCACCAACTAGACATCCCCACAGAATTAATAATTCCGCCTCTATAGAAATTTACGTATATGTGACCTAATGCTTTGTGTAGAAACTTACATACTGGACTATTTATTATAAATTGATAATTACTATTTTAATTAGACGGACAAATTTGTGTGCATATTATACTCTTTCATCGTTGTAATGAAAACTATAGAAATGCGTAGTTATTAGCAATAGTTAAGTAAGATTAATTGTAAAAAGAACCATGATGATTCTGTTACGACGAAAATCACGAACTTCAATTTTGTATTTCACATCCAAAATTTTTCGCTTTCATATCAAAGTTTCATCAAACAAACGAAAATTAATTAGTTACGTTTCTTTTTTTGATGAACTTTTGATGAAGATTAAACATTTTTTCGATACTCGAATGGAGCCTCTCTGGCGATTCTATATATATATAGTATTCTATATATAAATAGTATTTACGTACATTGTAGTATTGAGTTAAAATCAAAAAAGTGTATACAAACCAGGTGAAATATCTTCGGAAATTATAGTTTCATAAATTTTCGGTTCAAAAACTGGATTATTGTCGTTCACGTCCTGGATGGTGATAATAACAGTGGCAGTAGCTGACAAGGGTGGTGCGCCGTGGTCGGTAGCAATAACCTGTATAAGTATTTCGAGTTATATTAAAAAACAAATTATGTTTAATTAATCATATATTGGTGCGTTATACGAGGATGAAATGAAATAATTCCGGCCTAACAAGGAAAATACTAACATTCTGACATAAATCTTTCTTTATTTTTCTATAGTCTCCTTTTAAAGATCCACAATTGCGACACATGTACTCGAGTGGTCGAATCCCTCCTTTGTAGGTACCCTTGTTCTAGTCTACGAAGGTAGTCTCGGAAGTACCCGACCTAACAAAGGAGACACAAACAGTTTGGGAAAACGTATCTATCTTAATTTCTCAACACAGCTTCCTTTTAGCTCGATACACTTTTCCCAGTGGTGTTGAATAGCTTAGATAACTTGTTTATAGGGAGAACCATTAAACTCCTCAAAATAGCCATCATCTACAGACTTCACCTCTTCATTGGTAGAAAATCTTTTACCACCGAGGCATTTTCTCAAGTTTGGAAAGAGAAAATAATCTGAAGAGGCAAAATCTGACGAATAGGGTGCGTGAGGAAGCAATTTGAACTTTAACTCATGGATGTGTGAACTAGTGAATTGTCTTGATGAAACAACACCTTCTTTTCCGCCAAATGCGGCTGTTTTTCTACGATTTCCTTTTGGAAGATAATCAATGAAAATTATCCCACCGTCTTCAAACTTAAGCTTTATAAGGTTGGTACTATCGACCATGTATTCTTTTCCAAACAACAACCGTCATATATACTTCAGGTATATACTTTTCCCCAGTACGGAGCTTTTTGAGGTTTGGAATGAGGATGAAATCTGAAGAGATAGTATTGAGTGTATAGAGTGCAAACTTTAGTTTAGGAATTTTTCATTGTTCTGATGAAAAAGGGCATTCTTCTTCGCCTTTCTTTCTTCACGTTTTTTTTTTTTTTTTTTTGGAACTGATGATTTCAAACGAGTTTTATGCGGTTTTGAATCAGAGTTTGAAGTTTTTGGATAAGCGAGGCTTATTTTCGTAAGAAGATTGAAGAGTGAAAGAATGTTGCGGGATTATCTCGTGTCGTGAAGCAAAGAAGGGTTTCTGTGCTCGTTTGGATTTGGAGGCATTGTGACAAAAGAAAATTATTAAAAGAAAAAACAAGATAATGCAATACCCTCAGTATTACGTTTACTTGGTAGTAATTTTATATTCATGCATGACAACGATTCTAAACATACGGCATTGGAATGCAGAAATTACTTAAATAACCAACAACAAAATAATATCCTTGAAATAGTGACGTGGCCACCGCAAAGTCCTGACATCAATTAGATTGAGCTAATGTGGGATGAACTCCACAATAGATTTCGAAAGGTGTGTCTTAGCTCCACGACACATTTATGAAACATTATGCAGGGCCCAATATGCCAAATACAATGCTTGAAAAATTGATGGTACGGGTGCCTGAAATTGTTAGCGCCATCCTTCGTGCAAAATGAGGTTTTTTGACTAAAAGAACATTTAATAAATTTAATATTATATGTTGAGAATTATTCTTATTTTTAACGTATGTTATAAAAATGTGTTAATAACAATAATATTATATAAATTTCATTTTCTAGTTTAATTGAATGTCCATATTCTACAATTTTGTAAATTTACTCAAGTGGCCGAACTAATAAGGATGGTAGTGTATGTACAGTAAGCGATGTGTTAAGATTAATTCACGTTTGGCTCCACGAGCACGAGAGCAAGTTTTACGTATTTGATCTGAAATACTGACTTTTTCTCTGTATTTTATCTTGGATAAGACCAAATTTAAAGCAACGAAGAACCTCTCCAGGGTAGGTGTTGAAATATATATATTTTAAACCTAATTTTGTAATATACAACGCAGCAAAACTATTTGCTATCATACAAAATATTTAAAGCGAATACTCACTTGAAACATATATTGTGCTCTTTCCTCCCTATCTAATTCTTTGGTGGTATAAATCCAACCGGAATGCGAGTCAATAGTCAAAGGAATATCGTCAGTGCTACCCCTCCGTAAACTCTGGGCGCTATTGTGTATTTTATATTTGCGTTAGGCCCTTCATCTGCATCATATGCTTGCACTTTAACTATACTATACCCAGATGGTACATTTTCAGTAACACTTTCTTGAAATAACGTGGTATAGAATCTAGGCGGGTTGTCATTAACATCTTTCACGTTTATAAGCAGTTGCGTGGTGTTGGACCTTGCGGGGCTACCTCCGTCTTGAGCTCTTATAACCAGTCTATAATTCCTTAACGTTTCGTAATCTAAAGGTTTTACTAACGACACGTCACCCGTTATAGTATCGATTGCGAATTGAGATTGCGTATTGCCACCGATTATTGCGTATCTTATTGCTGCGTTATTGCCTTGATCTGCATCTGTTGCTCTGAAAAATAGTTGAAAAAGAGGCGTTCTCAAATATAATACGCATTCATAAATGTTAAAGTATCTTACTTGATATGTGCTATTACAGGGTTTTCACTCCAACTAATATCTTCGCTTACGTTGACGGTGTAAGTACGCTCAGTAAATTGAGGATAATTGTCGTTGTCATCCAGAATTCGAATTACAACAGTGGCACTGAAATTGAAATATAAAGCATTAAAGGAAATTCCAAGTTCCAAGAAATAGGTTCTTGTTTCGCAAGGTTAAAAATGCACAGTATGAATAGTATTTACAGATTATCAAAAATAGTTGTTTCATGTTCTTTAGTTTCTTCTTGCTTCACCTTGCATAGTATATTTTTAGAATCATATTTAAGCAAATTAAATATTTTTACAGTATTAATAATAACATACCTTGAAGATCTTCTTGCGCTTTGCGGTATAGCTTGATCGGTAGCTTCAACAATCAGCGTGTAAACCTCAGTTGTTTCCCTATCTAGCATAGTTCTAGTTGATATAACGCCACTTTTAGAATCTATTTTAAAAGCTTTCCTATCTTCTTCCTCACTAGACAATCCACCCCCGCTGACGCTTTTTATCGAATATTCTACTTGAGCGTTCTTATCAATGTCTTTATCTGTTGCTTTTAAGGTAATTACAGTTGTACCAACGCTGACGCTTTCCCTTACGTTCGCATCATATTCGTTATTTTCGAAAACAGGTGAATGATCGTTTGCGTCCAATACATTAATTTGTAACATACTCGTCCCGGATCTTGGAGGAAAACCGTCATCCACAGCCGTTACTCTAAAATAATGGACATCCACCAGCTCCCGATCTAATTTAACTTTGGTCGTTACAGTTCCCGCTTTCTCATCAATATCAAACATGGACTGCGTGCGGGAATCCAAGAGGCTGGTCATCGAATACGTTACTGGTTTATTTTCGGGGTCTGTTGCTTTCACAGTGGTAACGACGACACCAGGGTCACATTCTTCCAACACATTTGCGACGTATAAGTGTTGTTCGAAAAATGGAGATTGGTTTCTCATTTCTCTCCGCACCCTTCGTGCCACGTCATCGGTATCGTTGAATATCTCATGATGGTAGACTATTTTTAATCGGTGTTCTGAATCCAGGACTCTAACATTCTCGCACTGTATACTAAATAAAATAACAATCTTCCACAGGGGTTCGCTGATGCAGACGTCTTCGCTAGCCACTAAGTCGCCTTGGGATTTCTCAATTTTAAACCGATTGTCGTTTACGTCCAAAAACTTTACAGTACAATGCTGCGAAAGAGTTTTCGGTAAGAATGCTGTTATGGAATTGATAAACTGACTCTGCTTTAAACATATTTTGTACCATTTATCTGCGGATGGTATAGCGAAAGATGCGTAGGTCTCCGATACCCATTTCCTAGCTTCCGCTATTCGAGTATTTACAGAAGGATAAGCGTGTGATAAAAATGGATTATAAAACTTCCTATTATGACTACTGAGATCATTTCTAGATTGTACCGTATCAGAATCGGGATTACAATCTTTTCCGACGATAATTATCCTTAGAGGTAAACTATAATAGTCGATGGATCCTAATCTATTCGATGTCGAGTCGATATGTACAGTAAATAGATTCGGATAGAACATCGAGTTGCACTGCAGATTGTCCAACAGCGAAACCTGGCCATCTTTGGGGTTGACGTTTATTAGTTTGCGAACGAAGGAAGCTGATCTCTTCCCGTTTATCTCGTAGTGTCGTTCCGAGCCCAATTTATACACTGATGAGTTGAAAATGACATCGCCCGGCCTTTGATTTTCGTTGATAAGTATTAAGTAGCAGTTTGAGAACGCAAAACAAAAAGAGGAAAAATAAAGCAGGATGTAGACGGATGATTTCCTCTCAAGCATGAGAGACGATGAGAAAATGATCATTGTTTAACAAATGCATAATCGCTGGCATTTCAATCTTAAATGGGGTTAATCTCGACCTATTCGTACGATCATTCTGATGGGAGGTTTCATTTTCTTTTCTGAAAAAGAGAAAAGAAAAACTGTTAGATATGTTTATAGTTTCTTGTACAGCTTACAAGGAGAAGATACGGTAATCGGATTTTTGTAATTTTGGTATTTATGGTACGTGCTGTTTGGAAAGAATATTTTGGAGTAGTTCGACGGAACGTTCATAAATTACCGAGATAATCGATGTTGAAGTTTCACCCACCATTTAAATCCACTAGATATAATACGATTGTCAATTGGACTCGTGACCTAGTTGATAACGTTTTGGTGTGATACTCACGAAATCGCTGGTTCGGGTCTCGTCACGGGACGTTTCTTTTTCTTCCATTCAAAACGCACCATATGCTTTTTTTCATTCATCTTCTCATATCAAAAATTATGAACAAACGAAATATATGAACTATAAGCAGGAACATTCTTCAAGTACATCATTAACCTTCCTATACTCACGTCAAAATGAAAGACGTATACTATACTATATAAGTCGGTCTCACAGACCGTATGCGTGAGTATAGGAAGGTTAAAATGCACAATCGGTTGATAAACAATATTCATTTTGAATTAACTTAACAATAAGGTAATAATAAAAAATGTTGCTTTTCATGTTTCTATGATAACTACCATTCTGGCTCATGCCACACTGCGTAAAATGTCGCATACTAGATATAAAATAATAGAAATTTTTATTTCCTGCCTGACTCCGTTCGTTTTTGCTTTTTTTTTTGAAGAAACCTTATTGCTAATTCAAAATGAATATTGTTTATCAACTGATTGTGCATTTTAATGAAGTACTTCAAGAATGTTCCTTCACATAGTTCATATATTTCGTTTGTTCATAATTTTTGATATGAGAAGATGAATGAAAAAAGCATATGGTGCGTTTTGAATGGAAGAAAAAGAAATGTCCCGTGACGAGACTCGAACCAGCGATCTCGTGAGTATCACACCAAAACGCTATCGACTAGGCCACGAGTCCAGTTGACAATCGTATTATATCTAGTGGATTTAAATGGTGGGTGAAACTTCAACATCGATTATCTCGTTAATTTATGAACGTTGCGTCGAACTACTCCAAAATATTCTTATTTAATGTCCAAACTACACGTACCATAAATATCAAAAATTACAAAAACCGATTACCTTGTCTTCTCCTTATTAGATATAGTAACCAATCAAGTTAACTCAATTGATGTATGTATGTAAGTTTTGAACGAAAACTAAAATTAGGATAATTTAAAGTAACTGAAAATCTATATTCATTTCTTAGCTAATGAATCAGATTTTTAGTTAATTTAAGATCAATTCATGGTAGCGGTTTCCAAAGTTCGCAATTTAATTTTGATCAATGACGATCACAAACAAAATTGGTATAAAAATCATATGATAATTTGGTAAGAAATGGAACATACGCGCAGGCTATATGTTAAGAGAAAGAAACGCTAAACTGATGATAATATCATATGATCCTACAAATTATCAGTAGTGATTGGTGGTACCCTATATTGGAAGCTGCTGGAAAGATTCATTACTTCGCCACTATATTAAGATATACGAACAAAGGCTTCTAATATACGGTATCATCAATAACTGCTGCAGATTATATAGTGCATCCCCAGATTGACATCACTGTAGGTATAATTGCACAAGCATTTTTGAATTTCATTTTAAAGTGTTGGGATGTCTGAAAAGAATTTCAAGCATATTTTTACTTTTTACAAATCAAGGTCGTCATGAGAATTGAGGGAAAAACTTTCTATCGGCGTATAGTGCTATTTCAGACAATAATATGACAAGATATTATTGAGAAAACTTGTTCAGAATATAATATTATGACTCTATGCAAAATTTCACACATATTGGATCACCTTGCCTAAATAAGTGCTCGTTTTGAAAAAGAAAGTATAAGTTGTATAAGTTGGAAAAAATTAATGTAAGTTTCTAATATCGTATTTTACTCAAAAAGGAAAATACATAACAATTACTCCATTTGAATGCTTTTTCTGTGGTACAATGCAAGAATACAAAATAAATACTAGATTTAATCAAACTGATCCGATAATTGTGAAATTTTGCATAGAGTCATAATTCATATTCTGGACAACTTTTCTCAATAACATTTTGCCGTACTATTGACGGAAATGGCACTTTACTTTAACAGAAAATGTTTTTTTCTCAATTGTCATGACTGCCTTAATTTTTAAAAAGTATAACTGTGCTGTAAATTCTTTGCAAACCACGCAGGGCGGCATCCCAAAACATTAAAACGAAATTCAATTTTTTTTATCAATTATATCTATAACGAAGTATCCGGGGATATGCAACAGCAATACAGTTTGATACCTACGTCTCATCTCCTAAAAATTTATAGAATAACAATTTTTTTATGCGGGAAATCAATTTACAGGATTTATCCCAATATTTTGGTTCAAAATGTGCAAAACGCTGTGAAACGAAATACTGTGCTGTCATTTATACACCATACTCTTTAAACAAATTTGTATCTATATATATATATATATATATATATATATATATATGTGTGTGTGTAACATTTTATTAAATGAAAAGTGCATTCAAAACTGTCTTATATCAAATTTGTGGCTGTATGTTATATCGATACATTTATTACAAAGAAACTTTTAACAAACTCAGTCAACATCACATAATCTCCTTTAACATTCAAATTTTATCTCATCTTTTCAACAGCTTAAACCTCATATCACAATACTATTACTGTTCAAGATATACATTGTATGACCCCAGTTTCCAATAAGTTATAATTCACAAGTTTGTCAGATTTAAGAATTTGTGTGGCGAGATATAAATATAATGACACTATGATGCAGCACCTTTTCAATTAGATCGCTTCATAAAATCTTTTGAGAATGTCCCAATATCTGTTGCTGTTAATAACAAATATGCTCCTTTTAAGTTTTGCAAATGGTTCGGTAACATGGTAACATGTCTCCACGTCATGCGGAGATGCGGAGATGATATACAAGTACACAGAGGTCTAAGGACATTATTACAAAATTATTGAAGTAATGCAATTAACATAGTCTAATGAATAAGAATAAGGAGACTAGTTAAAGCAATATATATAAGAAATGAATTACCCTTACCCCCTACACCGTTCGAAAATAATTGCAGATACGTTTTTCCGCAAATAAGTTGCCATCTTCAGTGGAATACTGGGGCACTTAAGTATCACCAGCGATATTCGGCTAACGCCCAAGGGAAACATCACGCAACAGAAAGCTGTGCAACCCTAAAGCACTGCACAATGGACATCAGACATTGAACGCCCGCGCGAAACACACCAAAACACTGTTGCCACTGAACAACTATGATGCAGTTGTCCAGTTTGTTGTGTGATTTCCAGAAGAGGACCCATCATATCCTTAAGTCCCTCCTGCAGAATCTTAAGAATCATTCCATCTGTTCCTGCGGATTTATAGGATTCCAATGGTTTCACCCCCATCGTATAAGATGTGGCTTGAAAATATCGTTTCATGGTTTCCAGTAGTCTGGTCGCTCTCCAACTAGAGAAAGCGAGCAGTTGGTTAAGTAGTACCGATCCGGGAAAGTGAACTCCAAAAGCCTTTTCCAGGGTGGTTGTATAAGTCCCGTCCGGCTTCTGAAAGGTTCTAATTGCGTTTGAAGAGCCTCTCTGGAGAATTCTGTTATTCCTTAGCATGTCAGGGACACTTTCAATGTTATTAGAGAAGTTTCTTAAGGTATTCTTGCTTTCTTTAACTTTGTGATTGTAAGTATTTATGTAAAAGAAATAAAATAAAAAAATAAGTGTCAACGGTGTTTTGATATGTTTTGCACTGACATTCAGCATGTGATGTTCATTGTGCTTTAGAGTTGTACAGCGCTCATTGTGTTGTGTTCTTCTTAGGCGTTAGCGTTATATCACTAGTGATACTGAATTCGCCCAGTTTTCCACTGAGGATGGCAACTTAGTTGTCAAAATACATACGTATCTGGAATTATTTCCGAAGGGTGTGGCAAGGATAATTTTATTTCTGTAATATAATTTAATGAATACTTATTACCAGAATATTGTAAGTCAAAACAAAGAGTGTGCGACGGAACAATGCCAAAGAAAGCTGCAAGTTATTGAATTTCTGATAAAGAAGGGTGATACAGTAAAAATTTGCGAAATTGTCTGTCATCAATACTCTTACTCACTTAATATTGCTGTAGACCTTCTGCCTATTAGTTTTTCTTTACTCTCCTAATTCTTACAAGTATTGATGTATCTTCCTATCGAATACTGCTTTGTTCCGCTCCAAATTCTTTCCGATCTTTCTCTTTATCCTTCTTTACTTTTTTAACTGACCCATTTTGTCCCATTCTTTGCAGATAACCCAACCATTTTAATTAACGTTGCTGTACAATTGGTTTTATCGATATTATTTTCAATCTCTGCATACTTCGTTCTTTATTATTTCCTTGTCTACCCTTCTACTTTTCTCCTTTCTTTCATTGTCATTCTTTTACCGCCTTGCACCGCTGAGTATTGAGGAGGTGGGTACACTGAGCCGTAGCGATAGTTGTTGCACTTCCAAATATTGACCTCAGCGTTTGTTTGACTTCAGGGAGGAAGGAAAAACTACTTAATCTTTTTATGGTTCAGAACGAAAAAATATTTAACGGAAATGCATCGTTGTAGCGAATAAAGTATGGACTAACGAGTTCTTTTAAAAACCAAAAGAATATGTGATGGAAAATAAGAAAGTATCGTGTTAAAAATAAATAGTTTAAATAGTTCGTTTAGAATCGGCATTTCCCTTCACAGTCATTGTTTTAATCCCAAACATTCCCACTTCTTAAAGCAGAGCAAGTTATACCAGCCATGCTTATATCACTCTTGTTCTATTAAAAGAAAGTATTCCTAGAAATTCTTTTGTTCAACGTGTGTAGGGAACGTCCAGATTAAACGTGCAGACCATTTACAACAAATATTTGTAGCTTTAATATCAAATTGCTTTCAGATATAATAATAATAATAATAATAATAATAATAATAATAATAATAATATATTTTGCTCAACAGATTATAATCCAATTACAGGACAAGTACTTCATAACATATGTATATTTAAATCTATTTCAACAATACATAGGTGCTGTCACACAGCAATCATCTACAAATACCGAAAGTTAGTAGTACAAATATTTAATATTGAAACCAATGATGAAAAGTGAATATCAATGGATTGATCCGAAAGGTTATCGTAATTCACACACATCCTATAACGAGGGGATTTAATTAAAATATTAGTATTTGGTTTACTGCAGTAAAACATCCTTGTAGATCTACAAGCTGGGCGAGGTACCATGAAATTAATTTGATATAATATTTTCGGCGCGTCCAGACTATTGTGAAGTAAATTGAAAAGAAATTTAAGATCGGCATGAGTTCGCCGCAGATCAAGGAGTTCAATCCCGTACAAGTCCAGAAGTAATTTGTGACTAAAGTTCTGAACAGGATATATAGAATAATCCTTAAAGCAGATATATTTTAGAAAACGTCTTTGGACTTGTTCTAGTAAGTTTATATAGTATTTATAAAAAGGGGACCAAATCAAGGATGCATATTCCAGCTTAGAGCGCACGAAAGAGAAATATAAAGACAAGATCGGATCAGTAGATGTGAAGTTCCGTGTAATTCTTATAATAAAACCCAGCATTTTTAAAGCAGAAGAAGATATCCCATTGATGTGATCGTTAAATATAAGTCGAGAGTCAAAAGTTACGCCCAGATCATGCATAGTTTCACTGCGCGTAAAAGTAGTATTATTTAAGTGGTAATCATTTATCATCATGTTTACTGAAGTCTCTTGAACACATCATAAAAACACGTCTAGAATGGTATTTGGAAAACAATAACCTCTTAGCAAGGACTCAGTATGGTTTTAGAAAGGGAAGGTCAACTAAAGATAGCATTGGATGTTTATTGTTAAAAATCTACGAAGCATTCTCCAACAAAGCAGTACTGGTGGCCAGCTTTCTAGACATAAAGGGAGCTTACGACAATGTTAATTGGAGTATCCTTCAAGATAGCTTGTTGTACGTAAAAGTATCTAACAAATTAGTAAGACTCATAATGGATATTATCACTGAAAGAATGTTAACAGTCAAATTTAGATCTAGGTTAGAAGGACCTAGAAGAAGTTCCAAAGGTCTTCCCCAGAGGTCCATTTTGAATCCTCTTCTTTATGCGATTTACACCTCAGCTCTGGAGAAGTGCCTTCCAAACAAGTGCGAAATACTACAATTTGCGGACGATGTAGTGACTTTTTCTACAGATACGATCTTGACGAAGGCGATTGAATCTCTCAATGAAGGACTAGAGTCGGTAAAGACTTGGCTGGAGACGAAGGATTTGGAGTTGTCGATTAATAAGAGTAAAGCGGTTATTTTTACGAGAAAAGTCATCTCAGAAACGATTGATAATATCAGGTTTGGTAAGAAAGTAATCCCTTTATGCAACCACCATCGCTTCCTTGGCATAATCCTCGACACAAGACTAAGTTTTAAATTAGAAATAGGAAACATCGCCAATAAATGCCAAAAGAACATGAACATTTTGAAATCCTTGAGAAGAGTGTGGTGGGGAGCAGACCCCAATATCCTCCTATGCCTTTATAAGACGTTGATAAGATCCCATATTGACTACTCCGGTATGTTTCTGTATCCACTAGCAACATATAAGAAAGAAATTCTTAGTAAAATACAATATCAAGCTTTGAGACTATGCTTAGGTGCCATGAACTCCACGCCTACGTATGCGCTACTGATAGAAGCAGCAGAACCGCCCTTGCATCTGCGGTATAAACGTCTTGCTTATAAATTTGTCCTTAATAGCATTAGTTTCAAAAGGAAACAAACTATTTGCTAGAAAATATTACCAATTTAGCAATTCACCCAGGTTCTAACATGTGGCTCCGTCGTGATGCGCCATTTTTCATTCAAGCATATAACGAACTCCATCAGTTTAGAAGAGATATCTTATACAACGTAGGCCCTCCATGTTTTCGATATAACTATCACGATCAAATAAAATCGATACCTATTTTTCTGCAGTTTTCAGAAATCCATAAGTTATCAAATACTCCGGAATCGCAAATAAACGCGGTTTTTAATATGCTTATTAAAAACAAATGGCCTAATTTCGTCCAGGCTTTCTCAGACGCATCAAAGAACAGTAATCCAGCAAGTACAGGAATCGGTATCACAATCCCCTCACTCCAACAGTCGTTCAAATTAAGCCTAGATCCCCGGACCAGCATTTTTGTGGCAGAGAGCATCGCTATTTTAGAGGCATTATTATTAATAGAACGGATTCCAGTGCCTAAAGTTATTATCTTCTCGGACTCTAAAAGCTCCTTGTCAGCATTGAGCACAGCGGGAATATCCCCAAAAACTAATAACTACACCCTAGAGACTCGTCAAAAATTCTTCGAACTATCTAACAGAGGATTTGAAATCAAGTTTGTGTGGATCCCGGGCCACAAAGGAATTAGGGGGAATGAAATGGCTGATAGGTTGGCGAAGGAAGCAGCAACGGAAAAACACGCTACAAGGATACATAGACTGATCGCAACAGACTTACTACCGGCTATGAATAACAATGTCCATGAATTATGGCAACGAGAATGGGAAGCGTTCTGTGGTAGCAAGGCAAAAGATACTTTCAGATCTCTGAGGAAGTTTCAAAGAAACCATGGTTTTACCACCTTCCCCATTTACTAAGGTCTTATGCGACTACAATGTGCAGAATGCGATTAGATCACTGCTTGTCACCAGCACATCTCTATAAAATCAATATAAAAGATAATCCCAACTGTGAATGCGGTGAACATGGCGATATTCAACACAACCTATTTTCTTGCCCGCTGACGGTAAGGGCTTTCAATACTTTATACAGACAACTAATAGCCAATTCGGAGGCTCCTATTATTCTTAACGATATTTTACGGCTACCTAATGAAAAATCCATCAAAGATATAATAAATTTTTTGAAAGAGACCAATATAAAGCTGTAAACGTTGTATTGGAAAGTAGATTTTCTCTTTCCATTTTTCCGGCTGTTTTGTTTTGAATTTCTTCCACTTGCATTTTGTTCCCTCCTTTCTTTTAAACTCTACTGTTAAATGTTTTCCGTGGCCCATTTATGTGCAGCTGTAAAGGGTCCTACAGCAAGAAGAGACATGTATGTGTTACCTTACCTTTCGTATTATAGTATAAATCTTCAGTTTATTCTTTTGATCCGAGCAACCAAGCTATAAAAACTTAAGTACCACTTACACCCTTTTAATCAACACCAGAAACCTCGCATACCCAAGTGACTGGCTGGGATGGTATAGACCAGAGGCCAAGAACAAAGAAAGAAGGAGAAGAAGAAAGAAGTGGTAATCATATACAACATTATTTAGTCTCCGCGTGAAGCTTACTACTCTACACTTAGATATATTCATACTCAAACCATTATCTGCGCACCATGAGTACACTGTATTCACCTGATTCTGAAGCGATAAACAGTCATCAATGTTGTTGATAGTAGCGTACAATTTTAAGTCATCAGCAAAAAGTAAGCTCGGGCAATCAAGTATGGAAGGTAAATCATTTATAAATAGTAAAAGTAAAAGGGGACCCAGATTAGATCCCTGAGGTACGCCTGATGTCGGAGAAAAAAAGTCTTTGGACATAATGGTCTTCGTAAGCTACATAATTATAATCATAATATATAATTTATATTAATATATATATATTATAATATAATTATAATCATAATATATAATTATTGAGATAAATAATTGTTTCATGTACTCCATATTTTATTTGTATTCCTTGCATCGACTTAGCAATGGATTTAGCCATAAATTTTGCTACTATGTACTATTTATTAATCTTTTACTTCGTTTTTCCGCTTGTGAAAAGACTGCTGCGGTATTTCTTTCGAAATGTTAATAGTTTATACACATAATGCACGCACTACTTCGATCGGGGTTTTTGCTCTGTATACGGAATAGTAAAACCTCATTAAAGAATGCACACATGATTCAAAACCCTTAAAAGATCATACCATATAATTTTTCTTCACGTATATCGTGCAACATTGGAGAAATTTGTAGACATATAAACAAATATAAAAAGCAGAATTAAGAGATATAATTTAGATCCCTGATGCGTGTTTCCATCTGACGAAGTGAGTGAATAAAAATTTTCTCACACGAGCACAATTATGTAGTGATTGTCGAGATTCTTATCGGAACACTGTGGGAAAATTAATTGTACCATTTCATCACATCTAGCAAGGTTTATCGGTATCTATTCCATTTGCACTATAAGGCAGACGAGCGAGGATTTAGATACGTAAGCGGCCGGAGAAAACACCATATTAAAGTTATTTACATTCTTGCAGTTCGTCGTGTTCATCGTGGCTTTTAGTTGCGATGCGTGAGTTGTATTTACCAGAAAGAAGGAATAGAATGAACAGGACACGGTTATGGGTTTTCCATAAAGTTAGAATTTATATCTTTAAGTTATATTATAAAATTTATACGTGAAACCTTAATGCACATTAAGAAGGACGTCGTTTTAATAACCATCATGGTCGGTATGCCCACAAACCTGTTTTACCTCTGGATTAAAGATTATTTTTAGTTTCTACCCTTTTCTTATCCTTCAGAAGCACTAATTTGAAGTTACGAATATTGTTACTATATCAATCAAAATTTATAAATTCTCATTTTGTTTGTTCTTATGTATTTAATATCGGAGCGATATTTCTAGAATTAAAAAGAAATCTGAATAACAAATCAACAAACAAAAATACCTGAATTTTAAACAGATTTCAAATATCTTTGATTTAAGATGATCTTAACCATAGAGATTAAAAGTTTAAAGATTTCGCATATATAGCTAATAGTTCAATACTTCAAGAACAATACACTCGCCAATGTAAAGATAAAATAGTTCTTACCTTAAAGTATCTAAGACAGAAAGGAAAAACTAACAAGAAAATAGTGTCGCCACCAATCTACCACTAAACCAAGCCAAGTTATAGATAATACGGAGCATTACACAAACGGTTATCGGATTAGTTGATCAAGCGGTTAAATTAGCTAATCCCGAGTTCAGAGCAAAGAATTGAAGCAAAGTTGGAGAAATCTTAAATAAAAATAATTATCCAAATATTCTTTACGAAAAAATAATAAAAGACAGAATTAATAAATTATATAATAGAGGTATTAAAAATAATGATAATAAAATTTATAAGGCTATTCTCGATAAAAATGTTTAAACGAACAAATACAAAAATAATTTAATAAAAACAATGTAAACATAACTTTCATTCCAAATTATAGTAACAAAGTTCTATTTACTAGCACTAAATGCAAAATAAATAAACAAAATCAAACTAATGTAATTTATAAAATAAGCTAATATATATTTAAACCGTTTAACTGTTGCCTATTTGACCGTAACCGATTGTTGTGTAAGAGAATTGTATAGAATTAACTAACTTGACTTCTCATTTTAGGTGCTACATATAACTTCCTTATCGTTAACCTTCCGTCATGACAAGAGCAGAAATCTCTTCAATTAGATTTGAGGAATACAAAGTAATAAATTCTGTTCTAGACGATAATACAAAATGTTTAACAGATTCTAAATATCAAGATATCCTAGTCGTTAGTTATTTTGTTGATAATTTCCAAACAAATGTTTGTTTATACATATATCTAGTTATATTAAAACTAACGACGGTTCTCCTGGAAACGTTATTTGATCGTTCTGAAAATATAGTTATTAACTACAGTGTTATTTGATTGTCCTGTTAGTGGTAGAAAGGATATCTAAAAAGATAAGTAAACGTCACAAAACATTCGTTAATGATAATAATAGTTATATTGTTTACCACACATCACATTGACGACTACAGGAAATGCAGGAAATGCAGGTAATGTAATCATATAATTAAATTTCTGCTGTCCATCGCGAATATTTCTTTGTGTAAACAGATGATTTTCCTATTTTGTGTTGTTCTGAATAACTTATTCTAGAATGATTGCAATCTTTGTGTATTAAATTAATATAAACATAAAATAAACGAGTTTTTATTTTGCACTTTCTTTTTAATATTGCTTTCTTATAAATGTTGGGTTATTCACAGCTTTGGTAAGTGTTTCTTGATGCCATAAACTATCCAAATGTAGAAGTTTTAAGAATTTCTTCGACATCTAATTTGTAGAAAGCGTGCTGTTTCATACGGCAATCGTGCTGCATCAATATCCAGGTGCATGCACCACACCTGCACTTATGTATTAGATTCTGTCTAGTTTCAGATGCATACATAATAACGACGAAGATATCCAGTTTCTACAGAAACACATAATAAGCGCATGCATACACCATAAGATAAAAACAGCTTAGTCGATACGGCCGATGTCAGTTATATTCTGGTACCGGTTCCACGTTTATAGCAGGGTTCAGAGTAATTCACGAACATTCCGGCTTGGATTTTTGTAATAAAATTTAATTTTCTTTCCGCGCTGCTAATTTATATTTCACTTTAATCTTCTTAAACTTCTTTACATTAAGTGGGTAGATAGGTATATGCATATACAATATCAGTTTCATTGAAAATTATGAAATCTACCACACTCCTTTCCATACCTAATTCTGAATATGCTCTTTTAGACGTAGCCAATGTTAACTGTTAGCACCGTATTTCGTTCTTCCTAATTTGAATAGGTAATCATATCTTTACATGTATGTGGGCATGAAAGGTGCTTTCAAAATTCTGGAAATGGTGTGATACTTTGTGTTTATCCTTGTGTATCTGATTTTCTTAGTGTTAGAATAATTCGGAAAAACTTGATGGGATCTATTTTATGGTCTCGATAAATTTTAATTTTGAGTTAGCTTTTCCAAATATTACAAGAATAATTAAGATAAAAAAGTAATCGATGGGATTAATAAAGGTATTACAATATCATCACAAAAGCCTAAATATCTATGCAAATTAACGTTAAATGGAAACGACGACATTAAGAACCACTATAAGAAATATTAGATGATCTACAGAAAAGCAGTTATCAAAAGCAAAGTCAATGTACTACACCGTCTTGTTTGACAACTCAACGAATAAAACTAAAACTGCTTTTTCAATTACAATAAATTATACAAAAACAAAAGTAATTTTATCTATGGACGGTGCTCTATGTCGGGAACCCAAAACGGTGACTACTTATTTCAATATTTACTTTAATACTATGACAAATAGGATCACAGTATTAGATTCAATGTTGGAGAAGAACTCCATTTCTTCTTCTTACATCCTACACAAGTAGAGGTTCTCAACAACATATCTAACCTTAGAAAAACTCTGTCATCTGGTAATGATGATATTAGCGCCATTTTATTAAACATATGTGCAGACGAACTCGTAAGGCCATTAACAATCATTACCTACTAATAATCCGTTTGCCGAGGGCGTATTTTTGGAAAAGCTAAAAGTAGCAAAACTTAAGCCTATTTTGAAAAAGAGTGTAAGTACCTAATCGAAAATTATAGACCCATATATTTGTACATACATTCGCCAGGCTAAAAACTGGTAGCAAATAGATTAATAAGCTTTTTAAATAAGTACAAAATTTTAAATCCAAAGCAATTCGGATTTCGTGCGCGAAAATCTACTATGTCAGCTGTCATCCAATTCATAAATGATTTATGTATTAATTTACATAAAGGACAAAAAGTATAGACCTTTTTATTGTTCTGAGCAAGACACTTGACAGACCAGTCACTGTATTTTACTAGAAAAGCCCAATTGTTATGGAATTTGAGGCCCATCTCTAAAATGGTTTGAAATCTATATCAAGAGTCGTCAAAACTATGTCCAAATAAATGGGGTAAAACATAGGATGTGAGGCAAAGAGAACTGTGCAAGGATAAAAATCATATTACTAGGGTTATAAACTGTTGTTGAATACACAAAAAAACAGTATTTATAGAGTTTAATCCGGCAAAATATGATATAATTACCTTACATCTAATAAAACTAAGTAGTTGCAGTATTGCACAAGCACATGGTATCAAATTATGAGTATCACAATAGATGAAAACTTAAATTTCAATGAACATGTCCATCTAATGCATATAGGAATAAGGAGATTGTGGCTAAAATAATATATAAAATAAATAAAAGCACCCATACCGTACTTTTCGGAAAATATCTAGATATATATTTTGGCAACTGAGTTGCCATCCTCAGTGGAAAACTGGGGGAATTCAGTGTCACCAGCGATATTCGGCTAATGCTCAAGACGAACATTACACAACGAACATTGTACAACACTGAAGCATTGCACACTGAACAGCACATGACACTAAGTGTTGTACAGTGTTCGTTGTGTAGTGTGCGTCTTGGACATTAGCCGGATATCGCTGGTGATACTGAATTCCCCCAGTTTTCCACTGAGGATGCAGTTAGTTGCCGAAATACGTATCTGGTTTTTTCCAAAAGGTGTGGCAAGGGTATTTTTATTTATTTTATATGTCCATCTAATAGCAAATAAACTCGGTACACAATGTTTTGCGTTGTATCGATGAAGTCACATAGTAGTCATGGCCACGAAAACTGTTTTATTTTCCACATCTTCATTCTATACTGACTTATGAAATAATCACAGCAAAAGGCAATAAGCACAATGAATAAAGTGAACAACAGAACAACTTGTAGAACGCTTTTTAAGGAAAAGAATATCATGACATTTCCCCATATATACATACATATGGAGATACACCAACTACTAACGTATGCTAGGGAACACAAACGTTTACAAAATTGACTGACCATAAGTATAATACAAGAAACATCAATTTGTTAGAAATACCTACACATGGATTAACTTATACACTCAATAAGTTCAAGTATAGAGTTAGAGAGAGATATTAAGGTTCGACAAACGTGCGTCTTGTTCGCTGTAAGAACAGTGTATATACGCGTTTGCCGAAAGATGGCGATAGACCTATACCAGTCTTATATATGCCTGCTCCGTCACAGCAATAGTGACAAGGATTTATAAATAAGCCAAATATTTGTTGCCGCTAAATCCAATATGTTATAAAATAGTTGAAGTATCCAGGGTCGATGAGGAGCTTTTACGCTATACATTCTCGCCATTTCATCGACAACGTCAATCCCATATTGGTGTTGTTATAAAATTTAACTATGTTGGGCTTCCTTTTTTTGTCTAACTAGTTGAGACTGATCAACTAATATTAGTTTTTTGTGATATGGTTGAATACTTCTTTGCACTACACAAACTTACTTTATTTGATTTTGTGCTCTAGTTTCATCTTTCCCTCGGGAGGAAAAACAATTCAATGAATACTTAGAATCTAGATCAATTGCTAACCAAAATTTCAATCCCAATTTTTCAGGTTTATTTGCCAACTAATGAGTAAAAGGGCATTTTGCTTTCGTTGGAAAAAATGTTAATTAATTATTATATTTGCATCAACTCGTTTAATGGCTGAGTAGCAAAGCATGCGCTTTATAGTGAGGAGTTTGGGGTTTGAGACCCGGTCGCTGCTGAGTGTAGCAGTTTAAAATCATAAAATGGGTCTGTTACTTCTAATGCACGCTGCGAAAAGTAAGGAAATGCCACTGGACAAGCCAGCAGTGGTACGGTGTACCTACGTATACGGTTCGGTGGCTCCAAACAAACCCTGGGCCTTCAAGGCCTATTCTGCTGTTATATATATATATATATATATATACATATATATGTATTTCTACCAGACACATAACAGCAATGACAATTGGTAAGTATATTACCCCAAATTTTGATGCTAATGCTAACTTATCAGTTTCAAGTCTTGTTACCCCCAAAACTACTACGGCGTTACTACTATCTCTCCGAGATAGCAATAACTGAGGGGAACAATTGGCTACAGTGCACAAGACGACAAGAACAAAACAAGAAGCGGTACATACGCTTGTCGCAACAGGCTAGCCAATGCGGTGCTCAGCTCAGTGGGAGGTCGTGTCGGTTCTTTTTCAAGCTCTAAATAACGGTCGTTGAATACAACAGGTCATGTCAGGGAAAAAGATGGTATGGGCGCCAACCATGAAATTTGTGTCAAAGGTCATAAGAACTTACCAGATATATTTTCATGGTCAAATAATCGGTACCTTTATATCGATCGAAGAACTGTCTGACGTCAGGAGCGACCAAGATCAGCTGGAAAATGCACGTTGATTCTATATGCTTAGATTCTGTTACGAAAACAATAAAATTCTACTTGAAAAACTACACCCGGTTATTCAAGAACTTGTGTATTTAGCCTTTAGTTAGAATTCATTAAAAACATTGAAAAACTACATAAAATTTGAGATAAAATTAGCTAAATAATGCGAACAGTGCGGTAACCGTAAGTCAACATAAAACGTTTTATCTAAACTTTCACAATATAAACTACAAAATGAGTGATGTTAATTGTTACTGTGAGTTATGCAAAATAGGATACAGGTCTAGTAGGAATTTCGATATATATATGAATATCAATGAATTTAATAAGAAGATACGGCCATCTAGATAATAATGATTTTACAAGCTAGTGAATATTAACGTTGAACTTAGTTGAAATTATTGATACGATATACGAAATATTTGAAACAAAGAGAAAAGGTTTAAGACATATAGAATGAATGCTTAGCTGTGATGGCTTCCGGGTGATGTCATCGCACAAGGTTCTACCCTTTGTCTGCCTCGGATGTTGTAAATGGTCTTTCGGATTTGTCCGACGGATTAGACGATCGGTTTTCCTTCGTTTAATACCTTGATGGGGAGCTATAAAGACAATGATGTTCTATTAGGCACGACGAGGTGTAGGAGGGTTCGATCTCGGGTTTCTTTTCCTCCGCGAACGGGAGATGTACTTCAACAATACACTAGAGGATTTGCTGGCGAATTCCCCACTACAGGGTAAATACTTTCTTGATGATAATTCGATAACCGATACACACACTTAAATTTTCTCAGCCATAACCTCTTCCGATCTCGTCACCGATCTTTTACCACTCGCTACCTAATGCCCAATTCCCTCTTTTTTGTTACTACGCCGAAGCTAAGATTCGCTTCGCGTTCTCGTGATTGGACGAATTCGAAAAACTCAAGGGCAACTAACACGCGGCGATATGATGGGTTCAACGGGAATATCGTTAAGCGATATTAGAAAATAACTATTGTCCGAAAGGAGTAAAATTTGAGCCTATATTTCTAACAAGTTAAATGAAATACGGAACTGAACTAAGTGAAATTTGTGCACGTAACAGCCTCTCTCTTCTTGTAGATTCTATGTCAAAGCGAATGTACATACCTCATAATTTGTACGAATAAATAATAAATGCATCTAATTCTTTAAAAGAAGATTCTCATGTATCTGTCCCTATTGATACATCGCTTTCGTTACCGTGCAGTTTCGAATATGTTTCAAAGCTGTATCATGAATGAATAAGCGGGAAGCACTTCGAACTCAATCAACAACTAAAGATCTGTAAAAGTACGTAATTACGTAAGACTCAAAAAAATGATACTACAGAATACCTTTGAGCGTATGATATTGAGCCAGGTATATTTCTCATTATATTTCTATTGGCAATTCTTCCGGAATAGTGTTTAGTTTTAGTTTTTGCCAAACAGTTCCGTCGATGGCAGTTTCAATGTTCACTATCTGGTTTCCTTCACGATTTAAATGAAACTTCATGGATTTATGGACCCATGTAGTGTAAAAACAACAGTAACTTTCTTAGCTGCCCAAATTCACATTGACTGGATATATATGTACATACATATATCGTGACCTATGCACTTATCTTTTAGCTACGGTTGTATTTTAAACTAAACATTCAAAATATAGGTCGTAATCATTGCGCAGAGTGGACAAAAGACGATATATGGGAAACGTAAGTTTATACAAAAGCAGATTATAGTCAATTTTCAGAAATTAGTTGGATAACTTACAATCATGGCATTGCACAATAAACCCCCTGATAAAAATACAAACAATTGAATTTTAGAACAAATTTATTAAAATGAATTTCAAAATGTCTAATTTTATAAAATATACAAAGAATACTCTGGTGTAACTTTTGTGATTTATGTATGAGTAATTTACTTTGGAAAGGACACATGAAATACGGATTCCTGCTAATCAATATGAAACAAAGCAATGAATACATGACTGTTTAGACTGAGACCTTGACGAGCCTTTATCGATTCTCTTTCAAGGACAAAACATATACGTATGTACATACAATATAGTTACACGTACCCATATGCAGATTCTCCAGGTTATTCATTTATGGATGATATTTATATACAACCACTTTGTTAACGTGTCTGCATCATTAATCGATTCCGCGATTAGTCACGATCGTCGTGGGACGATGACACGAGAAAGCGACGGTAAAAGCAATTAATTTAAATAAACGATGCGTACACTGAAGGACAATACCATATGGGTGACAGTAATGGGATCTACTTAATGGTGGTAATAATCGGAGAATTATTTTTCTTAACTGTAAAAGCGACAGCGATCTGGAAAACTAGATCGCATACACTTCGAGGATCGAGGGGAAGAATTCTTTTCACTTCTAACAGGGATACGTACTACTCCAATATTTCACGCATTAATGCGGATGCGAACACCGTAAGGTCGTTGCAGCGACATATCTATATTATTAGTGTTTCGACGGGGAAACGTGCATGCATGCGAATAATATTTTTAGAGGAATTCAGCAGGCCAGAAGGGACGTTTATTCGAATCGAATGTGTCCACTGCTTTAGCCGAACGAATCAGGCATACCGATTCGCGGACTAAGTTGGAACGAAATCATGTGAAAGATGAAAGAGATTATAACTTCCTATTCGTTTCTGAGTGGATATAGAGAACCAAACGTAAAGGAAAATTAGCATTCATAGTTGGATTAAGGTGTGCAATGTGTGCATTCTATCTATCACAACAGGAATTCATTTGGGAAATAACTGTTCAGCAGGCAACGACTAAGTAGACACCGTTTAACACTAAACAAACCAAAGTTATTCGAATGTAAAGTACGAATGTAAAATTTTGAACAGATTTAATGAGCATTTTAGTTTGAATTAAGTAATGGAATGGAAGTAAACTATGTGGAAAGTCGTATATAAATACACTTCAGTTGAGAGATAAGAAATAGTCACTTTTGTGATAGAAATCACGTTGTCCACGACTAAAAGCATTTAATTAATCCTCTTCTTTATCACAACCAGCTTCTCATTGAATTTCATACAACTTATTATTTTGTAATAATAGCAAAAATGATAATTATGAAACTTGGCGAGAATCTTATGTGTATGGAAGGTAATATATACAAAAAGTATGGGCTGTGACCGAAATTTGTAACACTCGTGGACGTGATATACACAAAATTCTAGCAATACAACCTTCACCTTCACATACCCAAAAAGATATAGGCTCTCCTCAAGTATGCCTTCCACATTGGTTCACTCGTTTGCGATATCCGAAGATGTTCGATACACTGTCAGTAGGCACCTTCGGCAATATTTTGTTGAGACACTCTAGTACCGAGTGGGAGGGCCATATGTGGCTGCCTCTCAAAACACGCCACACTGCACTTTCATCGCACTCGCCGATAGATACTATTATACACACTTTGCTACTTTCTTCATACTTTCGGTCAAACATATATTTCCCTTTTTGGTCTAGTTTACTATTAGTACTCGTCAACGTTTACATAATAAGAAGTAAGATAAAAGCAACCGCTGACGACACACAATGTGAATTTAAAGGAGAAAAAGCACGCGTATGATAACCACTTCTCCCTTCAATGTATGCTAACGAAATTTCTCCTCGTGTATTTGAAGAATTTTTTTAAAAGGTGTACTATCTATGTATGTACCAAGGCAATTCGTAAACTAAGTTTCGTTTCCGCTTAGTGAGCAGAGGAGTGGGGATATCGGCACGATCGCAGCGCTGCGGTGTAGTCTGGTTCCAAGTGAGTCTGGCAGTGCTACTGAGAGAATCGTTCGGACATTGTTTCGTGTTATTTTGGTTGTTTAAAATGGCGGTTGCAATTGAAAATGTCTTCGACTGTGAACTGCGTGCTATTATCCGATTTCTGTGTGCAAAGAACATGAAGGCTGCTGAGATTCATCGTAAGCTTTGTTCTGTTTATGATGAACATCTTATGCGTGACAGTGTGGTTAGAAGATGGTGCGGTATGTTTCGCGAAGGACGAACTAATGCCCATGATGAAGAAGGGAATGGAAGACCAACTGTTCTGACGGATGAACTTTTGAGTAGTGTCGAAAAGAAAAATCGTGAAAATCAGCGATTCACTCTCACAGAACTGAGTCCCCTTTTTCCTTCAAATTCGCAAGGGTTAGAGAGCGATGAAGAGCTACAGGACAGTGTTACAGCATTACTCAATTCACAGGTCGCAGCGTTCTATGAAGAGGGCGTTAAAAAACTGGGTCATCGCTATGACAAATGTTTTAATCTTTACTAATTGGCCTCGTATATCAATGAAAACAGATCTTTCTCAGATTCCTCCAACCTTTTCGCCTGCCTCAATAATTTCAGAGTAATGTCTTAATTAGACGTCTGGAGTAAGTATAGTCCAATAAAATTTCTTTAACTTTATGTATTTCATTTCATCAGTGCAGGGTAAAAATCTCTTGCAAAATAGAATTATCTGTTGTTCTAAAGGTACAGGTGTACTGCATCCTTATTTTTTTAACGTCGTTGAATAGTGAAAGATACTTACAGTAGATAATAGTAGGTAATAATAAGTTAAAAACCAAAAATAGAAAAATGAATGAAACAATATACCCACTTATACTAGCTAATATCACTGTTGTGTTAATTCCAGTATCAAAGCAAATCTACATCAGCTCAAGTAAAAGTGAACATTCCCTTTTCATGCAGTTGCAACTTTAATTAATTATGAACGTTTCTTATAGTTTCTTATTTCTAATATAAAACCATATAACTCACAATCCCTTTAATTAAGGCCGCCTTAAGTTGATGATTGTAATACAACAAGAAGTAGTAACATAAAAAATATCTGCAACAGTCAATAACATATTCACATTACTGTATATAAAAAGAATGTCAGTGCAGTTGAATCATTATACCGGTCTGTACACTCATATGTTATTAAGACATTCACTAGCTGCCCATTAACATTTTCCCGCTATTTATTGCGAAAATATCGGTTTATTCTTTCCATTAAGTCGTACAAGTTTTAAATAAATATTTAGACGTCCAATTTCTTGCCGATTGGAATGATAAATTCTAATACGAATATGTATTATTTTTCATGTCTGATGTGATACTTTCACTAACACGTCGTGGCATATAGACGCGCAAACTACAATGGTTTCGAAATGCAAAAGGAATACGTTAACATGCAACAATACTATGCAATTAATTTTACCTATCTAAAATCGGCACGAGATAAATGGTTAACATAAGAAAATGAGACGGAATGGAACCGATTTTTTTAGAGCGGCACATTTATAAACGGCTGCCGTTCAAGTAATCACATTTGAAATAAATTATTTCGTAGCGAGATTGTCCTATTGATATTTACAGTTATGTACGCATTTATTGCAGCACTGAAAGATTTATTGTAAACGTAAATGCGGTACTTTATAACGTCCTTCGATCGCATTACAATAATTGGCGAATTAACGGGTTGCTGCTACATCAGGAGAATGTTTGCTTCGATATCTTCATACTTACAGAGAAATATGTTTATTATTATACGATTCTAGGAGTGAGTATCCTAACACGTAAATTACATCCTGAAATTACATATTTAAAATATGATATTACATTTTTACAGTGTCATTCCTTTATTTACAATACGAGATGGCAACAAACAAATTCTTGATGAATATGAAGTATGTTGCTCGCAATGTTTTAAAATATTTATAATCTAGTTGGTTAAATGTAACTACATACATATCTGCTGTTTATTAAATTGCAGTTTTTGTTGTGGCAGAATCCCACATGAATTAAAAATGCTTATTTTCAGTAATCAATTGAACAATCACTGTATCCAACCATAAATCATTAATGACTAGGGTATCCAAACGTGTGTTGAAATATCTAGTCTTAACAATACTACTAATGTTGCTATTAAACTGCACTAACTATATTGTTAGTGCAGTAGTACGTAAATTTAAACGAATTTTGCATGCGCATATATGACAATGTATCGATTATGAAATGGTTAAAGTCTTTAGCAATTAAAAATTAGGGATTCTTAAAAGCAAAAGATCAAACACGTGCATATTACCGCTGCAGAAGTTATTATCAATTTCACATATAACCAAAAAATGTATAACACGCCAAAAGGATTGTCTAAATTTGATGTTAATGTAAATGAAATATAAAAATCAAATGTTTACTTAAATTATATACCAGGGCAATTCGTAATGTAGGTTCTGTTTAGTTATTAAAAAAATACCAATATATGAAGAGGTTTTTATTATATACAACTTAAAGGAACTACTGTCAGCTATTTTTATACATAGTTGCCATTAAGATTGAGACATTTGTCATAGCCATGAACCTCGTATAAAACTGTACGTGAAATTTGAGGGGAAAAGGCACTCAGTTCTGTGTGTCGGTTTCCTCTTTGACATTACCCAAAAAGTTGTCCATCACAAAAATTGGTCTTCCACTCCGTTCTTCATCATGGACATTAGTTTGTCCTTCTCGAAACATACAACACCATCTTTACACTTTCACCATAAAATGAACCAAGTTTACGATGAATCTCGATAGCTTTCACGTTCTTTGCACACAGAAATGGGATGAGAGCACGTAGTTCACAGTCGGCGGGATTTTCAATTGTAGCAGCCATTTTAAACCACAAAAATAGCACGAAAGAATGTCCGAATGATTCTCTCACTAGCACTGCCAGCCTCACATTGAACCAAATTATTCCGCAGCAATCGCGCCAATATCCCCACTCCACTGCTTACTAGGCAGAAACGAAGCTTACTTTACTCACCGCCCTCGTAAATAGGAATCAAGATGAGGCACTTAATAGGCAAATAATAATAACATAAAATTACGTCTTTAACAAGTTTATTGTGGTAGTCAACTTATAAACAGATATAAAACCATAGAGATTAGCAATTTAAGTCAAAAAAGCGATTCTGATGAGTTCAACGTATAGAAAATCTGAACACGAAAAGGAAACTTCATAATATAATTAATCATTTAATTATCCAATTCATTCATCTATTCATTGATTCATTAATGGATTGCATGGCGCTGTTGTTATTTTATGTATCCGGGTAGCTTTCAATTATCTTTATTTAATTCTGATTTTTGTATTTTGATCGGCATGGTTTTCTATTGACTTAGTTGTTCTGTTTCTCATTTTTCTTATCATCTTTCTTCACAATTTTTTTAGTTGTTTTTTGTTGCGATATTCTTCATTGAAGCACGCTTTTAACTTTTTACTCCCTGGAGGACTTATTAATTGTTAATTCTAGGGAAGCAATTAGAAAACTGATTGAAGCACGAACCCCTAACGGAAACCCCCAAAAAATAATGAGGAAAATATTGATCTGAAAACCGCAAGAAAAAAACCGATATAGCAAAGATCATCAATAACACAAAAAGGTCAGTTCTTGGGGATACTAAAAAAATGAATGTCACAAACTGAAGAGAACAGAGCACAATAGACATCAATAGAGCAAGACAGTAAAAAAAAACAAAATGAGACGATATTCGTTGGTGGTAAGAAGATGAAAGAAGATTAACCAGTGATTTATTTCTAACGTTTGCAAATTTGTGCGCTAAAAATTTAATTTAGAACTATTTTGTTTAGATTCATGAACAATATTTGAGAGAACCCATTAAGCAAAAGAAGTGCACATATTTTAAATACGCGACGTTCGGCCAAGATGAAGCTGTATTTGTTAGCGCACAAAGAATGTTATTGCATATTTACCCATAATAATTAGTGCACAAATAACATCCATTATCAAAATCTCGTCAGTTTGGGAGATTTGCTACTTCAATTTTAAATGGAAATCATTCTATGTATACATGCATTCTACTTATTTATATAGAAAAAATATACCTAATTTTTATAACAAAAAATTGCTAGCTGGCAATACAAATGATTACTAACCGACACAGATTATTACACAGACATTACTTAAATTTTCACCAGGGCGATACACTCAAATACATATACATAAACACATTATGATATCTCTTATGTAACTCGTACCATGTCAAAGAGATCGGACACATCAGGTAAATTAACTATGGTTGGTCCAGAATGGGGCAAGCTACTTTCCAGAGCGGGTATTAAGGACGTAGTGGTAATGGTTTGTATTGGTATTATCCCAACAACACAGTGCTTTCTCGTGACTTAATGATGCCATATCACAAAAGGCAATGAGTCATGGTTGATATCACAGACAGTCGAAATTATATTATAATTGTACCACATCAAGTATATAGGCGTGAAAGATCCAATATTTGTTCTACATCGTGGTAAATAAAATGTTGGCGGATTACGAGATAAAAATTGTGGCACATAAAAGTTTAGTAATTGCAAAAGATTAGGACAGTCAATGTTACCATGAATTAAATTATATACATATTTAACGCTAGAAGTAATTCTTCTGAATTGAAGTGACTGTATCTCAAAGCGATTCGACAAAATTGCCTGATCTATATTTCTAGCTGGATAAACATTATCAATTTGAAAACTTGGGAATTTTAAAAATCTTCTTTGAATTAATTCAAGATCTCGTCTGTGTGTTAAATAAAAAGGGTACCATATTACTAACGCATAATCTCGACGAGATCTGACCAGAGCAAAATACAAAGCTTGTAAAGCCCGAGTATTTTTAAGACATCTGCAATTCCTAATAATGAAACCCAACATTCTTCTAGCCGATGCAGTAATTACATCCATGTGATGATTAAAATTAAGTGTAGGATCAAACCAAACACCCAAGGCCTTGACTAACGCACACCTTTCCAACTGATTCTCACTAATACAATAAGGGAAAGAAACCGGAACGGTCCTGCGTGTAAATGATATTGTCTTACATTTAGATATATTTAGGGGTAGGGGCAGTCCGATACTGATGAGATTTCTCGAAACACTTTAAGATCGTCGGCAAACAGCAACTTATTTGAGTTAGTTACAGTTGTAATGTCATTAATAAAAATATTGAACAGCAAAGGACCCAAATTTGAGCCCTGAGGTACTCCTGACAGTGCTTGAAATGATCCCGACGAATAGCCATTGTAGAATACATATTGTGGTCTACTCGTTAAGTATAACTTAAAAAACGAACCAAATCTTCACTAAATCCAAAAGCTATCAGTTTTCTAAGCAATGCTGATGAAAGAAAGATGAAAGCATAGAAATGTGCATTTAATTTTCGAAATAATGGCCTGGTAGGGTATTATTTATTTTATTTTCTAAGCTTTGAACTACAGCTTCCTCCAAGTATTATAAGAATACCGTAATGAACCAGAAACAGAATTTGGACAGAATGGAAAAGGATAAACAAGAACTCGCCCAATGGTCATCATAACATTCGAAAAGAAAAGAAGGCAGACAAACAGAAAGATGGATAGATTATGTGTTAAGCTTGGTGATGCGTATAGTTTGTTAAAAAGGTGGTACCGGGCAATGGCGCATGTCGGTGAACGCGGCGTACTGGAGTCAGTTGATTGGAGAATAGTAGAATAGAACAAATTCGCGCTAGACGCTGCGCCCTTCTAGGTACCACATTTTTAACAAATTTTAGTGATAAGAGATAAAGGTTCCCACGGAACAGAGAAAAATAGAAAGCTTTAGGAGGTAAAATATGTTTAAATTTCACTTTTGTTAATTAAACTCACTCCCAATTTTGTAAGAAGTTTATTTTGGACTTGAAAAATATTTTAACAACACCATAGTTTGTGGCGAAATCCACCAATAAAAAGTATATCAACGTGCTCGTGAATTTTTATTATCTTGATGATATTTAGTTTGTTTCTTTAATTTTATTAGTCATAAATTTAAAGCTCAGCTCTATTATAATTTGTTATGAATTGTTTTTTTCGTAAGTACATTGAATATACCGCAATGGTAGTTACATCTTGCTGTGGTAAGTTTTATAACACTAACAAACAAAATCGTTACTGAGAACATCGAATACATGCCTACATGCGCATAATAAATTTCCACTTTCAATTATTATGCAAAATTATTCATCGATGATTTTGTTACATCCACCTACTTCACCTATTTAGACTCAATACATAAATATGTAAACAATTATGATTGTTACTTTAAATCCAAGTTTATTAAGAACGAAGGAATTTATTCGTATTTTTATTTATATTTTTGTATGACATATCCCTTCCCAAGTTTCCGCTCAAGGTAGTAAATCATAACTGCAAAGTATTTAAACTGTAATTAAATTAAGCTTGGTTATAAGAAAACAAGTTTGGCTGCACGGGTATGTAATTTTCAGCTGTTTGCGGGATAAATTAAAAGTCGCGTACGTTTGTAGAGCGTGCAATTAGTAGAGATATCGTTATAGCATGCAGTTTGCAATTTTAATTGGCTATTATAAATTAATAAACAAATTTAGTTGTCTATCAGTTGCTACATATATACAAATGTATAACTATGTAGTTACGCGGCAACTACAAAATTATCTTTTCATCGGCAGCTTACGGGTTCGATCCTCGGTCGCGGCGCGGTCATGATAACTTCGATTCATTTCGAAGGGATGTAGCAAGTCGCATTCTAGAATGGAACCCGTTACTGCCAGGAGTGCCTGACAAGCCCAAAGGTTAGTAAAATTGCCCTCGAGGGGATTGAGGAAAATAAAAAATTTTTAAACTAATTCCTCCTAATCTATACTAAATATAATAGATAATACACTAGCACAGTGGTGAATAGTTATTCAGTTCCTTGATATGTATGGGTCTTTTATTTTTCTTATACCTTACATATATCGGAAGCAACAAGTGACTGATAACATTGCGGGTAAAGCAATAAAAAGAAATTTGTTACAATAATTTAGAATAAATATTTACATAATTTTGTAAACAATTAATTTGAGCACCGACACTCAAAATTTGAGTAATGTGTACAGTCATTTGTTGAAATGATGTACACATATCGTAACAAGAAATGTTTAGCTAAGTTCCTTTTGCCAGTTTTCCCTAGCCCTTGAACACAATTATTGGTTCAACAAAGATTTTTTATTTTACGGTTTGATGCTATCCATATGTATACATGAGCACTTAGAAATAGTACATGTATAAATTTACTATAGATCTTATATATCAAGAAATCTTTGTTGTCAATTATTATGTTGATAGCTGCCAGAATAAGCACAAATGTTTTGTTTATACTGTATTATATTGCAGTGAGGAAGTTTCTACGAAACCGTATGGCATACCGTTATGAAGAAGAATCTACTAAATTGAAGTCGTATTCGAAAGATAAGAATTTAAATAGCGCCCGAAATGTATATATCGTACATTTAAGATAAAGTATAACTAAACAAACTAATATTGAATTTATCAGCCAGCCAATCTAGTATCATACTTTGGATGACTGACGTCCTTACAAAAAGCCGAGATTTTGAATTTTACAAATCCTTCCTAATATATAAAAAAGCTTTCTATAGGGCGAAAATTTGGGAAGCGTGAAAAAGGAAAAAGGCAAACAAAAAATACAAAAAGTTATACAAAGTGTATATGAGGGTACTATGAATTGTGTGATAAGAAATAATATGGTATCAGAAAAATGTACTACGGTACAAGGTGTTAGACAGGGTGGAGCATTGAGCCCTTTATTATTCATAATATATATGGATGAAATAGTAAAGGAAGTAATATTAAAAAGTAAACCGATAAATATAGGATATAGAAAACTTGAGAGAATAGCATTGTCAGAATGTCTATTTGCGAATGATGTAGCCATTATAGCAGGCAGTGTGAAAGAATTGTAGGAGAACCTGGTAACCTGGAATGAAACTTTGAAAAATACGGAATGAAACTGTATTAAGGATAAAACAAAAATACTAATGGTCAGTAAGAACAAAGAGAAAGTGAAGATAAAGATAGAGGGAGTAGAAATAGAACAAGTAAGAAAGTATAAATACCTGGACGTAATATTGGAGGAAAGTGGCAAAGAAGAAATGGACATAAACCATAGAATAGAAAAAACTAATAAACTGTATTATGCAATAAACAAAGTTCTAGTAAATAACAAAGAAATAAGCAGACAAACAAAATTAAGTGTATGTAAAACAGTGTACAGACCGGTACTAGAATCTAATGAAAAAGGAAAAAGCTGAATGCAGGCCATGGAAATCAAATTTCTAAGGAGAGTTAAAGGGATAACAAGAAAAGACCGCATAAGAAACACAACAATAAGAGAAGAGCTGGGAATGGAATCGTTGGAACAATACATTGAAGAAAGACAGCTGTGCTGGTGGGGACATCTGCAGAGAATGAGTGAAGAAGTGCCAGTCAAGAAAATCTGGGAAATCAAAAGCAGCGACAGGAAAAGAAAAGCTAGACCGAGAAGGCAGTGGCCAGCGATGATGGCGGAAGTATTGGAGCGGAGAGGGTGGACATGGAAGGACGCTAAGGAATTGGCAATTAATAGGAAAGAATGGAAGAAATGTAGTATAGGAGAAGGAGATGCTTGAAAAGGCAAAATCCCTACACCTTAGGGTAGAAGGGGAAACTGATTATATATATATATATATATATAAATCCTTCCTAATTCCTTATCTCAAAATTAGATGTGCGTTCAATTTATTCCGATATAGTACTCAGGGGAAAGGAATGAGGATATCCACCTCAACAAGGATAGTTGGCGTCTAAATTTTATAACTGCTAAACCAGTTTTATATATAATTAGGAGTCACCTACTATTTTTATAATTTCAAATTACTGTTCTATTCAAGTTCGCTGGTACAAATGATGCAATAATCCGCGTGAAGATTGCTTACAAATATGTGAGCGCCGATTTAGTTTACATGCAGTAACGTACGGTTAAACTGTAAGACATACATAAGATAATGTTTCACTTAAAGTTCGAACATGAATAATATGATGCACACTGCCGAGCAGGTGGGGAGTGGGTGTTTTCTTTATATTTACGATTATTTACAAAAAGGTTTTTGGTTTTCAAAACGAAAACGGTTATGCAAAGCGTAAAATAATCCTCGGTCGCCTAGAAATGTCGGTGTTTCATCACTTCCTTGACGTACATGATCACAGAAGCATCTTACATGACATTGTATATATAACGAAATTCAATAATGAGTATCTATTTACACAGATACACTATACACTATACACACTATACAAATCAACTATATTTTTACTACGCTTGTCCCTTTTCATTTTTCATTTTCGTTATAAACTGGCGGAACTAGCGCTTTTATTACGTTGGCACATGCATTTAATTAAGCAGCCCAGGTGGTAGAGCACACTCATACTTCTGCCTCGGATTGTACATGTGTGAGACGACCTAGTAGGTATGCCATAATATAATACACGCGATATACCGTATAAGGACCAACGACTACAGGTGACCTTCATCTTATTCTCTCTAAGGCATGCAACGTTAGCAGCGAGAAATGTTTGTTATCCCGTTTGGAGTACCATTATGTTCGTTATTAGAACAACCTCAAATTTAAAGTTAGGAAGGGATGGTAGGTAGTGCTTTATTCTTACTTGACCTATGCGGTTAATTGTCTTTCGTGCAAGTGTTCTCGGGTGGAGGTAAAAATTAATTAAAAGAATACAGAAAGATATTAAAACAGGTGAAATATTTATAATAGGAATTCAGAATGGAAGATGCTTATCTGAAATGTGTAAAAATACTCCTTTTTATATCTACTATATTCTACAACAAAAAGAAACGAAGGAAGACTACCCTACAAAACATGCAATAAAACCTTTGAAAGCAGATATTTGCAAACCACGATCAATATATCCCTAAAATACAGTCCTAAACATCAGTCTAAAGTTTTAAGTATACGGAAGAAGATCCTAACATTGAACTGTTCATAATTTTATGGGACGCAAAATTAAATACAAACTGACAGAGTTGTCGCGGTCGATTTAAAAGCACTTGTACCCTTACGCAGCAAAAGTCAAAGTAAAGCACTGCTTCGACCACCATCGGTTCGCTTTTACTTTCATCCGTTTTCTGTTTAGTTTTCCGATAAATTGCTACCTCTAATCCAAAACTATTACTTTATAACCGTGATCTAATTAAAAACAAATTAATTTTAAATCAAATTGGATTTTTCTCCATACAGCTGTGGACACGTCAAATCTTGGTACAATGTAAACCTTTTTCGCATAAAGATAAAATTGATATTGTTATTGTAAGTGAAAAGAGAGATTGAGTGCCAGAAAACTTATGGAAACGTTTGAAATGGAGGAGACACAAGTAACTGGAACAACAAGAGAAGTTAGTCAGATTTCTGAAAATAGAAAAAACTTGTGGATCAAATTGTATTTAACTAGTTTTGTAGGGCTAGGACAGATTTTTACGGCGGGATAACCACTTTCAAAGCAATCTGTGGCGAGTTGTAGTAAAGTTTCGAAGATTATTTTTAAAAGATGTGTACGAAACACGCACCTATTACGGAAACATTAAAACATGCTAAATATGCAAAAATCCCCGATGTTTGCAAAGTCAAGTCATTTTTGATTAATGCAACTTCTCGCTGCAAAGTCTTGCCAGAAAACGGCAAGCTAACTTTTTCCACCATGCATCACATACATTTGCCTCAAAAATAAATAAAAAACAAAAATATAAAAAAGACAAAAGTATATTGAGAAGTAAGCAAGGGAAATATAAAGTCACTGATAAACACATACTTATTAAAGAATGGGTGCAAGAAAATAAGACAGCTTTCAGGAACCAACAGGAAATAACAACGAATTAAAGGGGAGACCGTAGATGGGAGACAGTATAAGTAAACGAATAAGTAGAAAGATCGCAAAAATATTTTGGCAAAATAATAAACATTATATATTCAATTCCCTCAAGAGACAGATACAGCTGAAGGAAATTTGGAATTCAAGAAATGATATATAATAGAACGTCGATTATCCGAACAGTTATCCGAACTATCAATTATCCGAACTGGCTTCATGAAAGAAAAACAAATTATTGGAAATGTCCGTTCTGGTCCAGCATCGTTAGCACTCCATGCTTTTACAGAGCACTTCTTGACAGTGGTATTTCGGGAAGACGGGTTCAGTCTTTGGTTGTTTAGTTTTCGGAATGTTATATACGGAAATCATTAAACACAAAAGATATATATTAAGTGAAGTGCTGAGACGATTCACGGATAAAAACTTGAATTCGTTCTTAGAAAGAGAGTTCTGAGCTGTGTCAATATTTCTTTACTAAGGATAAAATAGAAATTATTACGCAGGTGAAGAAAGCTGAAACCAGTTAGGCACTAGGTATCAAGTTCGGTGTTGGCAAATCAATAATAACGGGAATCAAAAATAATTCTGTTTCTATCACAAGATTTGCACTTAATCTTGACAGTGAAGAGGGCAGTTCATGTCGTAAAACTATGAAAAAAACCTAAATCCAAATAGTGAAAATATGCTGCATTCACTTTGTATTTGCAAAAACGAGCTTCTGGGCAGCCGATATCTGGGCCCATTTTGTGTGAAAAAGCAGTGGAATTAAACATAAAGCTTGGTGGTGACTTGTTAGTCGCCGCAAGTTCTGGTTGGCTGACAAATATCAAATTACGACATGGGATTCGACAAATCGAGATGCATGGCGAAAAATTAAGTGCTGAAACCCTCAGCAGCAGTTTCTTTTTCCGAGAATTTAAAGAGATTTCTTGAACAGAATGAATACGACATGGATTTTGTCTACATTGGAGACGAAACAGGCCTCTATTGAAAAGCTTTGCTATCCAAGCTGTTGATATATCGAAGAGAATGCGCTGCTCCAAGCTACAAGATTAGCAAGGAGCGTTTCACCGTCATCCTGTGTGCTAATGCAACTGAGAGTTCCACTGCTTTTGAGAGGGAAATCGAAAAATCCACGCTGTTTTCAAAATGTGAAAGTTCAGTTAACATAAACGAGCCAAAGAAACGGGTGGCTGAACAGCGATTTGTTCACGAAATGGTTTGAACACAATTTCAGGACATGACTACGATCACACAGAGGATGATAATACAAATGACGATTCAGATGGAGGTGACACGGTACCATCTCATGCTGAAGCCTTTCAGGCACTGGATTTGGCATTCCGATGGTTCAAACAGCAAGAAGAATTCGATCACACCCACTTACTGCAGCTCAAAAGAAATAGACCTAGCTGCCGTAAAGAGGAAGTCATTATTGAGTCAGACCAGTATTATGACTTTATTGTGCCAAATTCATCTTAGGCATACAACTTATATGTTTTTTGTGTCGTTTATTTTTTCCACTGTGTACTACAGTTACATAAAAATGTCTTTTTTGTAAAAATTTGGTTGACCATTTTACACCTTCTTTTTTTTTCTTTCACTTTTTAGTGAATTTTAATTATCCGAATTTTTGACAACAATAACATTGGTTCGGGTAAGCGACGTTCTACTGCACACGACTGTACTTAAAATTCGGAAAAGCTACAATAAACACACCATATATACTGAAGATCGATGATTCTGTTGCATTGTATAGTACTGTACAATAAGGTCAAACGAGTATAAAGGAGATTTAGATCAAATCATTGTACTGATAATATTACCGGGATTACTACTATAATAGAATAATATTGATCTTTATTATAACTAGCATTCATAGATTACAAACGAGCTGTTAACTCCTTGAATCGCATGCTATTTAGATTGCCTTAAAAGAAATTAAATAAAGTCTTACTGCACCTAAAAACAAATCAAGAAAAAGGAAACAATAAAGTTGTGAAAGTAATTTATTGAATATTGAAATTTATAATAGAAACTTTCTACGTTCATTGTAAGACCAATAATAATGAACTTTTCTCTAGGAAAATGGAGGCAGAACAATTTTTTAAATTTTACTCATTAATATTGAAAAAATGGTGAGTCGATAGCTATTGTATTCACACTGAATAAATTTCAACTCGGTCATTCCAGCCAAGCTAATTTATTTCATTTATCTTGTACTCAATAGGTTAATGTAGGTATATGTGTTTGCGATTTCTTTAATCCCATGCCACTTTATGTGAGATGTGAAATGAGATTTGCATGCTCTTTAGCACGCTGATTTGCGATAGTTTCTGGACGTAGCGTTCTAGTGACCTACAATAATGACTTTAGGTTGAAGATGATTGGAAAAAATAAAAACAATTTTTTAAATAAAGATACGTTTTAACAATCTTTATAGGAGTAATATAAAAATATGTGATAATTATTATAAATATAGTGACATAGTAATATTTTTGAAGGGCTTGTTTACGTAATCATTTATTGATACCTTTACAAACAATCCCGAGATTGATAACTGATAGGCAAAATGCCTATACATTTACTTTCTCCAAGTCTACAATAGGTTAGCTTAGAAATATCCTTATCTATCTAAATTATAAATCTTAAGAATAATACTAATTTTGTAAGAAACTTTGTGCACTCATAAGGATCTTGCATCTGGATAATACGAGGGTGGTCTGAAAAGTTTCCAACCTAACAAAGATTTTTCCTAAAATTTATTTTTCTTTTTCCTTGTAAGTCTACACACTTCTCCCAGCAATGCTCCCATCTCTTCAAGCCGTCCAAATAGTACTCGGCATCTTTCTCTACAAAATAGTTGTTTACGAAGGTGATGGCCTCCTCATTTGACGAAAATCTCTGTCCTCCGAGCGTACTTGTTAGATTAGGGAACAAAAAGAAGTCGCTTGGGGAGTAAGGACGGTGGTTAAGCAATTCAAACCGTACTTCGCGGATTTTCGCCATGGCAACCGCTGAGGTGTGCGACAGCGCATTGTCTTGGTGAAACATTTTTTTCTGTAAATGTGGCCGTTCTTCTTCAATTTCCGCCTTAAGCTTGTCAAGTAATGATGCGTACTATGCTCCTCTAATGGTTTGTCCTGTTTGAAGATAATCGATTGTGATAACTCCATGACTATCCAAAAACAGTCGCCATCACTTTTCCAGCCGAAAAACAGTTTTTGCTTTTTTAGGAGCCGATTCCCCTTTCGCAGACCACTGTTTTAACTGTATTTTTGTTTCTGGCGAGTGTCCAAGCTTCACCTACAGTAATTAATCGGCGCCAAAACTATGATTTATTAAACTGCGCCAACAGAGCGTTGGAAATGTTCATTCGAACATGTGTTTGGTCTAACGCTAGCAAGCGCGGATAGCTTTCTCATGCCTAAATTCTTTATTCAATATGTGACAAACACGTTCTTTGGACATATTCATAATCTCTGCTATTTATCTCACTTTAATTTGACGGTCGTTTAGGACCAGCTTGTATTGACGGGTGCTGCCATCTTCAGGTTAAGGTCAGAAACTTTCCAGACCATCCTCGTATATCCCTACATATTCATAGTGAGAATATTGTGTGAATTGGATGTACAGGACCAGTATGGCGAGAGAAAAACGAGTGAATAACTGAATCGTTGGTCCTTGTCCTATTAGGTTCCACAATCATCGGCATTCAACATTTGTTAAAGTAAACAACGAAGAATCATCAGCGCTTTGGGCAAGGTAGTCCCGCTTTCAGATAGCCTATCTTGCTGTCCCCAGCGAGAGGAAAAATTTCCCAGTTTCGCAAACAGATCAAGCGATAATTTAAATAATATAAATAAGTCAAAATAAGCATAAGATTTTGACTTTGACGGTTAACTTTTTATTAAACAATCAACGTCACCATGTGTGTAATGTAAAATTTACAAAAACCTTTTTTAAGGAAAACCTTTCATTTCTTTCACATTTTCGTGGTTGAACTATGTTACGCCGGACAATTTATTGGATTAATGGCGCCATCTAACGAAGATGAGTAACAGGATAACGCCGTCTAGTGGTTTTTAACGGCACTACGATGACCATGACTTCGAGATTGTTCAAAACTCGACTATTCGAAGCGGGAGGGCCGTGGAACGTTTGCCAAGTTCTAGTGCATTCGATTATTTGAAGGAAGTATTATCTAGCAATGAATTAAATAAGAAAATTGTAGCATTTTGTGGCAACAATACGAACTGCAATTTTGGAGGAAAGAATAGAACAGGAAGTAATAATATTTAGACAAAATTGAATCTATCACTGGGAAGACATCTCATCTGGATTGGATGTGGTTCACAACACGATCAAAACAGCCGCAGACTTTCTCCTTGTGGATTTAGAATGCATCTTTGTGAAAATTTATTCATATTTAGAGCAAAGCTCTTTTAGCGAGGTTCTGCCACGAGAGTTATCTGGGAAGGAAGTGAGACGCCTTAAATCGTCACTAGATGCTTTTATCTTCCATTCGTTTCTTTCATTAGTTCCTTCTCTCACACACATACTCAGCGCAGTAGCAACTTTGAAATGCGCCGTATTTGCGTCTCCCTCCATTTCAAATAAGCATCAAATGCGTAAAGAGCTTCGCCTTGTCGGTTGTCCTCTTTTTTACATCTACTGCTGGGCTACAGTAAAACAAGGTGGCTTGCGTTGTTGCTGGCGCTTGAGAGAGTTTTGAAAATGTCTCTGTCTTTGGAAAACTATTTTCTGAGCATTGATAAATGCCTAAATATTTTAAAATCATTTTCGAGGATTCCAGCTCCAAATTATGGTTAAATTTTATGCATGTGTAGGCAGTGACTTTTCATCAAGGGATGTTAAAAATCGCGGGACAAAACGTATTTCCGATAGAGTTTACGAAGGAAATTAATCGTCTGCGATATAAACTGGCACTTAGGGGTGTTTGATACTTTTTTCAAAATCGGTTAAACTTAAATTTTTTATTGGTTCCAAAACTATTTTGAAAATTGTATATCTGACCTTTAAAAGTAGCGTGTGTAACGATAAAATACCAGTTTTTTACAATATTAAGAGCTTCTACAGCTTTAATTTTTCTTCAGTAATAAGTGAAGAACCAGTAAGTTTACGCGCCCGAAATTTTGCATACCGTGTATTCGTTAAGTTAGCTACGTCTTATCGGTGAGCCTTTTTGTAAATTCTTTGTTTGTTGTTGAATTTAACCTCAATTAAGGAATAGAAAAATGACCGAGGGCTTACCGTCATTTTTAGACTTCAAGAAAGCAACGATAACAAAGAAATTTACAAAAAGCTCGCGGATAAAACATAGCTATGGTAACGAATACACGATATGCAAAATTTCAGGCACGTAAACTTACTGGTTCTTCATTTATTCTTGAAAAAAATTAAAGCTGTAGGAGCTCTTAACATTGTGAGAAACTAGTGTTTTGTCGGTACACATACCACTTCTATAGGGCAAATATACAATTTTCAAGATAGTTTCGGAACCAATAAATAAACTTTAAGTTTAACCGGTTTTGAAAAAAGTACCAAACACCCTTAAAGAGAACTCGCTTTTCTTTCCTCAAACCGTCCGTAATCTACGGGTAAAATTGCAAGAAACTGACGCTGCTGTTGAGCAGAATGTAAAAACTGCTGCGTCTGAATTTTATAAAACAAGTAAAGAATACTTGGAGCAGTGGGGCTAGTTCAATGCAGAACTAGAAGTATTGGAATAGGCAAATTTGAAAAGTACCTACGTGGGAAGAAGTGTAGAATGTGACGGATTTGGTGATCATGCAAGGATTTATTAGCAGCAACCAAGATACGAAAGTGTTCGATGAGATTTCGCTTATTTCCAACTTTGTCACAAGCTGGAACGCTGGGAATCTAGCTACTCAAGACCGTTGGGTCGAGTTGTTCAAACACTTTTCTGCTACCCATCCCTACTGTACGAACTTTCATATAATTATTGAGCTTTATGTCTACCTGGAAGTAGCGCACCTATCGAAAGAATTTTTGCCTAATAAATAAAATATGGACATGTGAAAAAACACAGTTAAGTGTCGCAGTTTTGAAAGCAATTTTGATTACTAAGACCAACATCAACAATTCATGCAATCAGCTGCATTATTATTACAAAACTAGACCCGATATTGTGAAGTAGATTTATTTCGCCGACATATACAAGACAAGTGATTAGACGTTATATTAATTCTACCTACCTACTTATTATTAGTTTAGTATAAAGTGTTATAATGTCCTCGTTTTTTAATAAAAAATAGTACAATACTAATAAGTAAAGGCCGGATAATGTGCAGTTTGCATAAATTTGTATATTTGCATAATATATGCATTTTGTATATTATTTGCATATTTTGTAGTAATTCAGCATATTTGAAGTATCCGAGTTTTATTTATTTATTGGATGTAATTTATTATAGGACAGGCATTACTAAAAATTTGTCGTGGTTGTAACAAACAATGAGTTAAACAGCCCCCTTTAAATTAAAAATATCATTCTATGAAGCCTCTTCTCGATACTTTGCCGATAAGTGCTTCCAAAAATTTATTAATGCTGTTCCCATACATCTAGACCGGGACAGAATTCAAGGAAAAGCTAATTCCCTAAAACTTCTAAATAAATACAAAAATACATTTTACCAGAAAGTTAGGAGCACAGGTGTTTCTTTGTTATTCGGAGAAATTTATTTCCATATTCGAAAGCAATCTTATTTATTTTAAACGTCATTTTACGTTGGTTTTTCGAAGTGTAAACTCGATTGCACCTTATTCAGAATTGCGTGTGGATGGAGAAAAAGTATTTTGCGTAGCATGCAGCAAGATTGTAAGTAAAATTTAAGTTTATTTCCTCTTATTAATCTATAGTTTTTAAACAATGTTTAACAAAATCACCAATACAACGCTTCGACAAATAATTTTATTTTAAAATGAGATGTATATTTCATGGGTATTTTTCGCATATCATCAGCACAATACGGAATATCTAATATTCCGTATTCTGCTGATGATCTTTAAATAAAAATCATTTTAAAATAAAATTATTTGTCGAAGCGTTGTGTTGGTCATTTTATTAAATGCGGTTTATTCCGATTGCTTCGCAAACTCTTTACACATTAGTTTTTTATTACTCCTTTATCTTTTACTAACACTTATTTTATAAGAAAACAACTGATGATGTGATATTTTTTATGCAGGTTACAAGTTGGAGACAGTTTCAAGTCGACCAGCATATTAAAACTATTAAAACTATCAAAGATGAAATTGGCGAAGAAGGGTCAGCAAACATTACCGCAATGTTTGCCATCAACCTCCAAAAAATCGGAACAAGAACAATTTAATGAAGATTTGTGCCTAATGTTTGTGTCGGCAGATATTCCACTACATAAAATAAACAATTTAAATGTCAAGTTATTTTTGCAAAAGTACACCAGCAAATATAATATTCCCGACGAGAGCACCTTAAGAAAAAATTATATTCACCGTATCTATGCAGAAACATTGAGTAGCATTAAGAAGGCTGTGTCAAACAATTAGCTATACATATGCGCAGATGAAACTACTGATAGTGTGGGCCGATACATAGTTCATTTAATGATAGGTATCCTTAACCTAATCTTGTTTAATTTCATCCAAACAGTTGGAAAAGGCAAATAATTTGACAATAACAAGGTTTATGCGGGAAGAACTGGCAACCTTTTTCTTACCGGAATCGATTCCAACAGAAAAAATCTATTGTTTTAAACGGATGCCGCACCTTACATGGTGAAGGCAGCTTGCAACTTGAAAATATTTTACCCAAATTTAATTCACACAACTGGCTTGGCGCACGGACTAAATCGTGTTGCAGAAGAAGTAAGAAACCATTTTCCCTTGGTAAATACTTTAATTAGTAGTGTTAAGAAACTGTTTTTAAAGGCTTCATTAAGAGCTCAGTTTTACAAACAACATCTACCCGGTATTCCGCTTCCTCCTCAACCAGTAATCACACGATGGGGAACGTGGTTGGAAGCTGCTATTTTTCATGCAAATCATTATGAAGAAATAAAGACAATTATTATGGATCGTGATGGCGATACACAATCTGTGCTAGACGCCCAAAAGGTGTATTCGAGTAAAGAAATATCTCAACAGTTGGCGTTTATTAAAGCCAACTACAGTTTTATTTCCACATCTATATTGCACTTGGAAAAACAATTTATGTGGCTAATTGAGAGCGGTGAAATAATAAACAAATTTGAAATGTTATGTTTTGATGTTAAAGGAAGGGTGGAAAAATCCGTGTATGAAAAATTTTTAAGTGTAATAGAAAAATGAGGGTTTTAAAAAGCTAAAGGATATTGCTAAAATCTTGTGTGGTAAGTCAGTAGAAAATATTGAGTTGACAATAGAGGATATTTCTATTTTGAAATATGCTCCTATAACAAGCGTGGACGTAGAACGAAACTTTTCAATATATATGTAAATACATGTTATCAGACAAGCGCCACAATTTTTCTATTGAAAACTGAGAAATATGTAATTGTAAATTGTTTTCATAGTTAATTATGTTGTAAAATGTTATAAATAAACTTGTAGTAAACATAATAATATCTTTTTTCTATAGTATTATATTTTCTAGCATTACTCCTATTTTTTTATCTGCATATTTGTCATAAGAAAGTGCATATTTAGGCCAAAACATCTGCATATTCATGCGCATATTTCCATTTTTTTGCATATAATCCGGCCTCTACTAATAAGATCTTTTTACACAAATCTTTAGGCGTTCCGCTCTGCTGAAAAACTAAATGGTCACGTTAGTTATAGTATACCTATATATTATATCTATACCTATTTTCTATCATCTTTCCAAGTACATACATGTTTTCACCAAAGGTTTCCATCATCAACCTTTCTGTATGACATATTCGTTAAATAACTGACATTAACATCTCTGAAATGAAACTTTCAAGCAATTATTGGTTTTAGGCCTTATTAAACATCGTTTGCTCGAACTCCTAACTCGAAGCCTAATACATCTATTGTGTATGTACTACCTCATCATCACATATATAACAATATGACATATTTTTCACTCTTTCTGCTTTTGCATGTTCTGTCGCTCGCACAGATTCATATCACATAGCGCTAATTATAAGAAAAACGATATAATTTGACTATATTCATAACGACTACTGTCGATATGTTTAATAAGTATAATTTTAGTTTGTTATTCTCGTCTTTCAATAACGGTAAAATGCTTTTCCTACAATAAATCATTATATATATCATTTCAAAAACAGTGAACAAAACACATTCTAATGCAAAAAGAAAGATAGCGCGACAACATTAAACAGCGGAAATCCTAGAAGCATTAATCTATATCCAGTATTCAAATGCGTATATACGCGTACATTCACATTTATGTAATCCCTTTGTATGGATTGTGATAAAAACAACAATTATTAAATTAGGGCCAATTACTTAACGATATCAATAATTGATTCGTTCATTACTGAAAATATTCGCTCCTCATTAAACAGGTAAAGCCGCCGGGCATAAGCGAATTGAGATATTTTCGTATTGCCATACAAAAAAGGTGTGAAGCCTTAACGCTGAAAATCCAGTTTTTATTCGTATTAACAGGAATGAACATATTAAAACGAAACGTGAACACTACACAATATTTAAATCAATTATGCATACGCATAGTTCTCGAATTATAAATATGTAAGTAGCACGTTCGTATATGAAAAAATCGATGCATCACTAATTTATGATATCCTGGGAGTCTTTCGAAGTTACAAAAATATACAGCTAAAAAGTTACAATATATCCGTTCCGGTTTCTAATGCGGTTCTGATTTTATTCTTGTCATCAGCACACTGCTCATCACTCTACATTAATTCTTTAGAATCAAGTATAATAAAATTATATTTAAATGTATTCGGAGTAGTTAGTTTTCCAATTAGCAATACATTCCTTTTATTTTGTATTGGTAATACATATTACGAGGGCGATTCGTAAAGTAAGTGTCATTTTCATCTTATGAGCAGAGGGGTGGGGATATCGTCGCGATCGCCGCGCTGCGGTGTAGTCTGGTTCGATGTGAGTCCGGCAGTGCTAGTGAGAGAATCGTTCGAACATTCTTCCGTGCCATTTTGGTCGTTTAAGATGGGAATTGAAAATCCCGCCAAATGTGAACCACATGCTGTTATCCGATTTCTGTGTGCAAAAAACATCAAGCCTGCTCACATTTATGATTAACTTTGTTCTGTTCACGGTGAAAATGTCATGAGTGACAGTGTGGTTAGAAGATAGTGCCGTATGTTTCGAAACATGACGGACGAACATTCGTGAAATGTGGAAGAGAAAATTCGTGAAAATTTTCGGTTCACAATCACAGAACATACAACGGTTTGAGGGCGATGAAGAACTATAGGACAGTGTTAATTCACAGCTGGCAGAGTTCTATGAAGAGGGCATTAAAAAACTGGTTCATCGCTATGACAAATGCTTAATGGCAATTACATAGACAAATAGCTGAAAGTGGTAGCTTCAAGTGACTATTACCGATTTCAAGGCTAAAGAATGACCCATATTTAAACTTTTCTTTTCTTGTTTCTTTTATTACAAAACTTCATACAAGCTTTTGCCTTTAATTTGTACATAGTTTGGGAGTATAAATTTTTGTTTTCCTTTTTCTTGTTTGATCAAGCATTGTTTACTACAGGGCGCCAAAGAGCTGAGATAATCTCAAAATTGGCATGTCTGAAACAGAAATTTCAAGAAGTATTTTAAAGAGGAAGGTAGTTTACATCGTAATTCACCACCTATTTATAAAAAATTTAAAAGAAGGCAAAATGGCGGCTTTGTAAAAAAAAAAAGAGATGTAAAAATCACGTTTTTTTTCACCTTTCTTTCCTTACCAATTTTTTTTTAGCAATTTTTCTGCAATTTTCTGGTGAATTACGGTAGACGAGATCAAAATAAACAAATGCACCAAGAATGAAAAAATCCATATAGTGGTTGCCGAGAATAAGTCAGCGCAGTTTGAAAAAATGTTAATTTGAGTAAAACGCGTTTAAAGTTTGCGACTTTCTGCTGCCTTTTTCGTACGGATTTTTACCCATTTTTAATGCTTCTGTGCATTTCGAAATTCGAACTGACCACGTGATAGCAAGCCAACACTATAACGGCGTCAAGATTGCTACAACTCTCTTATTTTTTCAAATTTCACTACAAAATATTAGGAGGTGATTTCTGAAGGTACAAGGATTCATAAAAGGTTATAAAAGAATAATTTTTTCAAAATTCTAACCGGTACTAGTCCCTTAAGTTGTAAATAATGAAATCCTATTCATGTATTGGTGTTTTTTAATAACCAAGCGGAACTTACTTTACGAATCACCCTTGTAGATAAAGGAAAACTTGGGATATAAGAGGAAACTGAGCGTTTATACATTTAGCTAATACGAGGGCTGTTCTCTTTCCGCTGAGGCTAGTCAACAAGAACTCAATCTATTAGACAAAACACATTTATTTATAATATTTCTCCTTCTCCAAAACATGTTCTCCAACCTTCTCGCGTTAAGTTGTTTAATACATTTTGAAATTCGTCCACCGCTTATCCTCTTTACGCAGAAACAGGAACAAAATCATTAGGTGTCCGATCAGTTATAGTCATTAAACTTGTAAACTACTAGCTTCAAATGCCAAAAAATATTTGTTGAAAAATAGCACGACTCAACAAAAGAAAACATCCCTCATACATACTATCCATCTTGTTAGATATTTGGTTCTTGATATGCCCAAAATTACACCGACGCGACGGTCTATTCCCATATAAATTCGTGTAGTTACAATTTGTCGGCACTAATCGATATTTTTCAGGATCTTGTTCGCACGAACGTCAATTTGTTGGTACATAAGTACATACAATCCCCGTTTTGTAAATTGTCAATAGTATGCAATACCGTCATGCAGCGGAGATTTTCCACAGTCTAGAATGCACCACAGTCTTCATCTGATAACGTGTATTTTTTGAATCAAGGTTTTATAGTTATTTTAGTATTCGGGAAGAATACATACATAATTTATTAAATCGTAAATAAATATCTTTTGGATTACTTCCACCACTTTTTAAATCAATTGAAGACGAAATTGAATTTCGCAGCTAGAAAAGTGGTGGAATTAACTCATGTTTAGGCTTTGCTATGTGTAGAAATTTTATAATTTTTTAAATAGAATTTATCCCTTTTCAGAACTTATGTACGTTCGTATCAACATTGGTACGTACGCGTGGTGAAGTACCGTTAAGAACTATGTACGTATTATTGAACGTAAGTTCAGCGGAGGTACACTGTACTTAAATCGACTGCATATTTTGCATGCATGAAATAGCACGACATTATTTTTCAAGTGGTAAAACGGTAAAGATTTAATGCTGAATCGTTAAAAAAGCAAATGTGATGCCAAAATTTTGAATTGTACTAAACAAAAAACTTTAATGGGGAAGATCTATCAAAATTAGACGCTGAATAACTTTAAAAGAACAGAGATATGCTGCAGTGATGTCGGGTTGCTTTTCGCAGGCAGGAACGAGATATTTGATACAAATAGAAAACATTATGAGAAAAAAGCAATTCGGGAACATCCCAGAGAATAATTATATTTACTCTGATTGGCAACTAATAAGAGATAATTTTATTTTCATGTACATGAGTTCGACAAATTCTTAAGTAGCAGTTGCATCAAAACATTCTCAGAAGATCATACAGAGGAGTTGTAAATATGGGGTAGAGGAAGGTGGGGCAGGTTCGATCACGGGACAAGTGCGATCACCAGCGATTTCTTAAAATGTCGTTTTTATTTTTAAATGGAATTGCCGCCAAAACTTAGTTCCTCTAGTGACCTTATTTCGCACATGTAAAGAATGATAAAGAAAACTCAGATCTCGATGACATTCCACTGATACGTCGAATTCGTCCGTTCTTGGTTCTTTCCAGGAGAAATCAGGAGATTTCCAAAAGCAAAACCAAGAAAAACTATGCAAAGATGAGGACGCGGTAAAAGCATCATTGCTACAGGCATTTCAGTGAGAAAATTGATTGAAGAAAAGCAAAAGGAGAAAAATTTGAAAATGAAATCTGGGGAAAACATGCCTTTATCTAAAAAAACATAGTAAATCAAAAAGTAATGAGAAAAATGTAAGCATCATGATATTTTGTTTTATTACAATTTAATGAAACCATTTGTTTAAACTATATTCATTTAACTGTAAAAGCATGTGTAATTCAATCCAATTATAAAATAAAAATTTATTGGAATACTTTATCCTCGTCCCACTTTCATTACAGTAATACTACAACTAACATTTTCAACTAATTTAGGCACTGCACATTTTGTTTGTACATTGATCGAACTTGCCCCATTGACTACTACGATCAAATGAGACCTTTGAGTAAATGTCCGTATTACCTATTATTCAAAAGTATGATGAAAATATATATCGATTATGTATAATGTAGAGGGACGTTTATTCTTTTATTTAACGACAAACGAATAAAAATTGTTCAATTTCTTAGAAAAAATTGTTTTAAAAAAGTGATCGAACCTGTCCCACTCTACCCTACCATTGTATTCATTATATCATAGTTTCTAACAAAATTATGCAAATCAATATTCAATTTCTAGAATATTTAATCAAATGTAGTTCAGTTTATACAATTTTGAGTAAATGGAGAAACTTTTAAGGGGTAATCCTACCTTGTAATTTTTTTTACCATTTTTCTTTATTTGCCTAAATGCTTAAATATTTATTGAAGAATGATATCTGAAAGTTTCTATGGGTGGAAGAATTTCTAAAGTCGTTGAAAAATGTCAAAAACTACTATGCGATTTCGGTATATTAAACTTCAAACGCGTTTTCTCAAAACCGTGTTTTTCGAGTTCGCCGTAACGATAACGCCTACAATTCTCAACCGATTGACTTCAAATCTTAACTGTAGCTTCACGATCATATTATCTAGTGAACATCGTAGGATTCTTGCGATAAAAGAAATGTATGCATTTCATCGATGATTTACGACCGATTTTTCAACCTTCAAAAACAGCATTTCGACATAAATATCAACGTCATTTCTTTAAAAATTCAAATTTGAACAAAATCCTACGATGTTCACTCCATTTTTGGATATATTTTAAGGATCTTTTGATTTTTTATTCTGGGTGCAGAATTGCAAGCAAGAGATGTACGGCCGTATCGACTTTGTTAAAAAGACGTATCGAGTTGCAAAGGATGCAACGCCGCCATTTTGTATTTGAAAAAATCCAATAAAAATTTGCTTTTGTACCTCAGTACTAATAGAAACATAAACGCTAAACGAAATTAAAATATATCAACCTGTTCCCCTCTGATAAAGCTAAGAAAATGACCCACGATTTTGTGCTCACAAGGTAGGATTACCCCTTAACGTAATCTAAGGTGATATAAAAATAACATAATAACATAATAATTAAAACACGTCACAAAAAGAAAATGACAAAAAAATGAGAATAGGAATAACATTACATATTTGCATCTTATTTGATGTTTTGTTTAGTTTGCGTTACGCATATCAAATAAGAATAGCAGATTAATAAGTCAATTAGTATACTAAGAAATAGTCACAAAACTATAGACAAAAATACACAAAAAAAAAAACATAATTGATACTATCATTTACATACTTGTCCAATGTTGTGGAGAGCGCAATTCAGTATACCACTTCTATCACACTCTAACATTGACAAATTAGGTCGTAGTACTCTACTAACTTTATAACGAAGAAAATTACTAAGTTTGCATGAGTTCCCACTAAATGCAGAAAAAGGTGGAATAATCCACACTCATAAGAATTATTGAAGGAGTGTCGAGAATTGTTTGGTCAGTTTCGAAGAATCGATATTTTAATGGGAAAAGTTTAATGTAGTTATCAATAAAAGACATTGTATTTCGTACTATGTCAATAGTTTATCGTATATAAATAACTTTTGTAAAGGAATTACGACCATACAATGTTAAACAGAGACTTATCTTTACAATACTTCTATCAAAGAACTTTTAACTGTTTATGAACAGGAGTGTATATGAAATCAAACATTTTTCTTAAATTTAAGTTTTATTTTATACATAACTATTTCTACTATAAACATATAAGTAATAACTTAATTAAATTAATTAATAACTTTCAGTTTAAAAACGTAAAAACCATGTATTACTTTGTGTCACGGAAGTACGACTGAGAACGAATAAAGAGCATTACTGTTACAATAAAATCAAATAAGATAGTGTGAGGCTTGTAAATCGTGGTAGAACGCCCCCACTGTATCTTTTTCGATTTCATTGTAAGAGCAATGCGCTTTGTTCTTCTTCGCTCGCACTCTCGTAATTCCAGACCCAAGTTAAGCACTGGCCAAAGCCGTATATCTGTTGGCAACTTTGTACACAAGTACCTGGTTTCATTATTGTTAATCTTATATGATAGATCTCTACCACTAATAGGTCAATAAAACAAGGCTGGTTTGAACGATAGTTATATTTTCAGAACGTTTACAAACGTTTTCGGAATACCTTCTTCAGTGAAAATATAACTAGATAAATATATAAACAAACATTTGTTTTTTATTTGGGAACTATCAACAAAATGACTAATGACTAGGATTTCTTGATATAGAGGATGTGTAACAAACTTTTATATATATATATAAATTATAAAAACTAAATTAATGTGTAAACATACATGCAAATTAAGTAAAACCCTATATCAAAAAATCTTTGTCGAAACCTTAACAATTCTGTTCAAGGACTAGGGAAAACCCAAATTTAAAAACCTAGCCAAAGGTTTCCTTCTTAAGAAATGCAAATGTCATTTTAACAAATTGCTATATACATTACTTAAATTTTGAATATCGGTTCTGAAATTAATAGTTTAAATTATACCAATTGAAAAATGAAGCATTCGACAAAATTCGCATTTCATCACTTCATTTCATTGTTATTTTATGGAATAAGCAAATTTTTTCATACTCATCAACAATTGAATGCATTACATTGACATTTTATAAATGCATTAGCTTAAAAGCAAGAGTATATAGAAACGTGAGTGCATGGTTTTATAGTTTAAAGCATCATTAATGACAACAACGTATGGATATTCTTCATTACTAGCACATTCCTTTCATTATAAGCATTACAAAAAAAAAATAGAACAAACTCGCATAGTACTACTACGTAGCAAGAGCCTCGCCACAGTAATTATTATCGTACAGTAAGCAGCTTCCTTTCCAGTAAGCAAAAATGTAAACGTATACCTAACAGACAGGTTTTGAAAATGGAAGTCGTACGTAATTGTTTGTTCTCATCAAACCATAGAATATTCGTTGCGTGCGCTTAATGCACAGAAAATGATGATAGTTACTACGGCAGCTCGGCTCGCAGGACGTCGCTTATTTGTCAATCTTCGCTTTTTTGCCGCAGCTTTCGTTTAAAAAATGTAATGAAGGTAATGGAATCGCGCTCGACGGGGTTTGCTTTTAGCAATAAGCGAATTAAGCTGACGTTCGCGGAAAAAATATCGCGCTCTCATACATATACGTGATTACCAAAATGAGAGCGGAAAAGTTAATTCGAAAAAAAATAATAAAGCGTTAGTTCTTTGCGATAATTGGAGAGAAGGAAAATTATGCAAAAAGCAAATTAAGTTAAAACCTAAACTATTCCGTTCAAAAATTGAGTTACATGCGGCATTAAGAAGTCAAAGACTTTCTTCTTTATAACGCTGTTGTGCACATTTGTCGCAAATATTCAAATTGGTTACTGTAATATCACCCAGGTTAAGGTTTTCAATTAAATTCAATTCAATTAAAACTATTGTATATGTGGTTTAATATATTTTTCTTCTGGACATTGACATGATTATGTCGGTGCGAACAAAAGGGAATCAGGCCCTCACTTTCTGCAATGGCTTTTGCTAAGATTTCGTGCTTTGAAAGTCATTGGACTTCTAAACTAACCTATTCCCAAATAACGTCATAAATACATACAAATTTTTATAAATACTGACAAGAATTTGTCGAAGCTATGCTGTTAACCTGGAAAAGTTGGGAAATTTGCGGTTCAAAATTATTCTTACCTTTCCCACAGCACTTTACATATTAATTCAGTAATAAAATATAAATAAAGGAGACATTTTGAGTTAAAGGCCTCACGTTGGGCGCCAATTGTCATCCTGTGCATATATAGGGGAAGATTATTTGGCCGCAACCAAGTTGTCTCCCGATAATCACTTTCTAATTACGGTTTGAAAAAGGTCATAGATAAATTCTCTCCCAAGTTGCAATTATATGTTTATATTCCAAACTTTGGTATAAGATACAATTGTTACAAATTAAAGCTTAAAGGTATACCAACTTTTATTTACTCTAAACCTATGAGACACATTTTTAACAAATTCAAACAGAGTTAACTCTTTTGAATACAGTTTTTGAATTTGAATATCTAAAAACTGGTTTCTCTGTAATATTTTTTATCGTAAATACATTTTTCCATACTGCAACTTCTCTGTCTGATATAAGAATCGATTTGAAAATTCAATAAAATATCTATAAAAGTAAAAATATTTGGATAAGGCGAGTAAAAAGAAGCATTCAATTTCGAATGGAACGATTCACAAGCATTAGTAGTTCTTTGAAGCGATGACGAGTTTTCTGCCCAAATATGTGGTGGCAACAATGAATCGTCATCAATGTATGTGGAAACAATGTAGTCTGCAAATTTTGTAACAGCATTTGATGTTGGCTGGATGGAACCCAATTCAATGGCAAGAAAGTCACCTACATCTTGCGGGTGTAAAAATGGCAAGCCAAAAATGTAATTCAAATATTTTGCCACTTCAGATTCTTGTTTGTTGTATTCAGTGCTTAGACCCACTTCTTGAATTCTCCTATACCACGACTGTGTCAAGTGAAAACGACATCCTCTAATAAGAGTGCCGGGAAAAACAGCACGAATTGCCGTATGGATGGACATTTCGAAGTCTGCTGTAATTCTAAAAGGTTTGAAGTCACCGGTTACTTTGAGTACTTCATCTTCCATATATGTAAAAGCCGTCTTGTAAGTATTAACTTGCTTATTAGGTAAAGGGAACATAATGACCATTTTTCATAGCAAATATAGTAAATAATTGCAAAAAAAAATTTAGGGCAATATTCAAAAGTTCCATCCAAATAAAATTCAGCAGCCGTAGTCAAAAATTCGATGTAAGTTTTACATGTAAACATAACGATATTGTTGGCTCTGTCATTTTTTATTACAAAATCTTCATTTTTGTTGGTTTTTATTCGCCGTTCGTCTAAATATGTATGAACTTCTCCAATGTTTTTCGGTAATGGTGGCATCACTGATCGACGAGCATTGTAGATATTTTTCTAACTAGATTTATATCACTTACGGTTAGAGCATTAATATCACATGATTTGAGTTCCTTATGGATAATTTTCATCGGCCGTTCTAAAAGATCGTCTTGTGCTTCCTTTTCAGCTTATCGCTAAGCTGCTGTCTTTCCAATACGGGACTAGGTAGCTTATTATGGTTATGATCCAACATCGAATCCACGATAACATTATCTTTGCCATCTGTTTTAATGTAGGGTTTCCACAATGTTATTCTAGATGTACATGACCACCTTTTAACACCTCCAGCCAAAGTCTTTTGAAAAGAAAATTTGTGGCCGTTTATTACCAAAAGCACTTTTTCCCTTTTCACTTGAGACCACTTGCAAACTCATTTTAATATTTAACTTGTATAAGAAGTAAAAATAATAATACTGACCGCCCTATTTATATACATAGTTCTAATTACATAATGACGACAACTTTTGGGGCGTATACAATAAGTTCCTGACCTATCCAGATCGATTTGTGATAATTATCTATTGCAAATTCGTATGTCATTAAGAAATCAGAGACAACTTAGTTGACCGGGATTAAAGGGATTAAAAGATTATGTACCTGTTAGTTATCGGAGACAATTTACCTATCATTGGGAGAGAATTTACCTATGCAAAATCCGGCCTTTTAGAAGATGGGAGACAACTAGTCTCCGCCGGATTATTTGTAACAAAATTGATAGGCCTCACGTTGGACACCAATTATTAACCTATTATTATCGTTTATTGGTTGGTGTGGCGTTGTGTCGTTAGCGAAACATTAAAAAAATTAACAGAAAAATGGTAAACATTGTAAGGGAACGCGGTATAAAATAATAAATAAAGTAAAACAAGAATGCAAAACCTGACTCCTAAAATATAACAATTTGAGTGATGAATAAAAAAGAGACTTGTCAACAAATTTTATAAGAAAAATTAATTATTATGGCAGAATTGATTAAACGAGGAAAGTAATAAATTGGAACGATGCTTGAGGTATTTATCTGTGTAGTGTATTAGCTTGAAGATAGGGGATCTTTCGAAGTGATGGGGACACTTTGAATATGTGATGAAAAGTACTTACACAGCAAGTTCAAAGGAAGGGCTCCATCGGGTAACGAACCAACTAACTTGGGGTGGGTTACGGTAACTGAGATTCACTGAATAAAAGTTAGAGCGATTTTTAAATGGAAATAAAGGGCGCAAGCAATTGACTAAGATATCAAGGAAATTATAGATAACAAGTGTGACCAACCATACAAAAGATATTTCGAACTAATATTCTAAGATAGAAAAATTAAAATATTTGCTGCCAGAAATGTATGTCTTAGTGCGTTACAGTAAAATCGATGAGAGGCATTTTTAAACCTATAAGCAGAAAATCATAAAAGGGTAAAATTGTATTTCGGTATTACTTTTCTTGAACTTGATCTAGTACGCGTTACCTAAAATTATTAAGAAAAACAATTATGGGTTGTATTAAAAGTCGTTTGGAAAAAGCGTGTAAACAGTTTTTCATGTATGAGGGATGTTTCCAAAGTTCTAGGAAATTGGCCATAACTTCTCCATTTCGTCGATTTTCATCAACATTACAATGTAGCTTTTCGATATAATTTTCTTTAATTGAGTACACTTAGTCCAACGTGAATCTCATTTTTCCTTAAACTGTTCCCAAAGAACTTTTTCGGAGTTTCTGCAATCCACTGATTTATAGCAAGTTTTACCTCATTAAGAACTTATGTTAAGTAACCGTTCACGTCATCTTGGATGGGTGTGCAGATTTAAGTGTATCAACCACACACTGATATATTTTCTGTCATTGATATACAGCTGACGCTCGATAACCTGAACTAATTCAGACCAAGGGTGTTTCACATTATCGAAATGTTTACATTAACGAAGGTGATTATTAACAAGCAAAAGAAACCTTTAATACGCCAAAATAAAATACACAATATATTCGAACAACTTTTTGTAAACACTAAGGATAACAATAAATCAAAATAGCGTTTTATAATCGTGTATTAAAAAACGAACCTCGGTCAACAAAGTTGTTATTAAGACTACTTGTGCAAAATCAAAACTACATATCTATGTATACGCAACTAAAAGCATCTGTGTTTGTTATAGCAATATAAGTCATTGCCCGGAAATGTACACAACTCAGTTCAAATATGGATATATGCTACATAAATCGGGAACTCTCATACATAATTGGATAACTGGGGGATTGATCAAACTGGGTTTTTCATAGGTAACTTGTAATGCATTTGTAACGCTCGAAGTTATTTGTAGACGATTGGAAATTGCGTGCTGTTTACGTTATCGAGCTATCGAACTTACAATACTTTTACGTTATCGAGCGTTCCGTATAATCATATACTACGAATTTTGTGTTCAGATTAGCACAATGTTTCCAATATCAGATATTCACGTTATCGAGCGTCAGCTGTATGTATAACATAATTGACAGTTAAAATTTCATTTTGAATTATGGATCGTGTATATTGTTTCGTTACATTTACTAACTCAATGAATAAAAAGTAGAAAACAAGAACAAAAAATATTTCTGCTGAAGTATTATTTTCGTAGCGGTCTTTTTACCCCGGTAAAATGACAATTAACATGTTAATTGACTGTATACGGTTTAATATCCTTAGCTGTTCCGTTGACATCAAATTCAGACAATCTTTCTCTTCTCTTTTTACATAATTTCGTTTTTAATAGTTTTATAATTTACAATCCATCTAAATCACACCATCATTTGCGAGCGTTGGAAGAAAATAAGAAAGAAACCTAGTTTGTTGCTATCCTGCTGTAACACCCTGGAGTTGAGGACGTATTCAAGGTATAAGTTTAGTTCACTGATGCTAATCTATTTGTACTTTATTGATAATAGCGTACCCACAACTGTAATTTGTTTCACTGCAGTTTCACCCGTTCACTTTTAAGACGAGTGCTTGCGAGTAACGAACAAATTTTGTTTGGCAATTAGATAGATATGTATGTTAGGACTGAAATGTATTAATATTAAAATAGTACCAACGAAATACTCTGCGTTGATTTTATGTTCAATAGTTATACAGAAAGTTTGTAGTTGCTAACTAGTATTTAAAAAAAAGCAGACAAAATAAATACACCTTTCTACCTTCAGGTGTAACGTTACATATTCACATATCTCCGTATGATTTAGATTTTATATTGCCAAATAATGTCAGTTGATTAAAGTTTAACACAGAAATTCGGTACAATGCAAATGACAAAAGAGAACCTTATTAATTTGATCGAATACCTAATACGAATAGCTGTCCATAATTATAGCAATAAATACTAACCTTTCAGTAAATAAACGTGTCCCGTCTATTCTATAAACTGTCACTTAAAGAACTATACGTATGTACTTATCTAGATAGATTTGCACTTTTTAATAATAACGGTAATTTAAAACCGACAAAGCGAAATGTAGATTAGCAAAATAACGTAATATATCGGAACAGAGTTGCCGAGATCACACAACCCTTTTGTTACAGAATTTATTTTGCTCGTTTTCGTGTCAACCCCCTGGTTTTAATAGGTACATCCGAGTATCTCTCATCATCTCTAGTAATCTGCGCATGTGAAAATATCCTCGCGCTTTAGATATTTCAGTTTACATTCATATATGTACATATATATGTTGCGTATACACAACAATTATAAATTAAAATAGTGCAACAATGGGATTTCAGTTTTTCTTATCAAAATACATGAGTTCATACAAGAAAAAAGTAGCCTTTCAGCTGATTAGTAATTAATTTTTACATTAAACAAGCAAGTACATACCCGTATTTTCCTGAATAATAGTACCTATATGTACATAGTATGCTTAATATCTAGTTGTTAAATAAGGACTGAATAAAAAGGCATCAATGCAGAATGGCATAAATCGGAAGTAGGATAATGGGGAACACATATTGTTTTACTGTTCAAATAAACCTATTTGCGGTGTAAACTCGTGCATCTATCCGAGTTTCTAAAGTAATAGAAACAACCTTGAAAGTGGATTGCGGTAAACGATTTTTCTTAACATTTACGTAAATATACAATATTGACTCACAGTTACCTTATTAGCAGTTAATTGAATGAAATTATTCGAGTTCTGTAATATTACTATTTTGTAAGAATAAATATTAATGTTATCTATTCCGTTTCCCAATGGAGTTTATTAGCGATACTTCAAGCATGCGATGAAATAAAGTCAAGAATTTATACATTTTAATTAACTTATGAAAAGAATAGTGGGCGTTTAATTTACGGTAATAGTGAATTAAATCTTATTATCTATCTTATAGCTAAGTCCAAATACGTAGAAAAATAAAGATTTTTGTAACGTTGTTATTATTTAACAAAACGACATACATCTGATTAAAGTCCATTTATTTGAAAACAAAAGTCATTTGAATTCGACATTTTTGTGAATTGATATCTAAATTGTATACGACTTCAAGTTAGAGAATGTCAAAAGAAAATTGTTTAATATGTAACGAATGTATTAGTACGGCATAGATTACATGAATAATGAGGGAAAACGTTATTCTGAACTATATTTAGGCAACAAAATAAAGCAATTTATTATATATACAGTCTGGACATATCGGTTGGAACAAAATCAATAAAATCTGTAAATACGAACACACACGCATGAGGTAGAATGCGTTTTGCACGTTAATGCATTTAGAATGCATAAAAACAATTATACTTAAAACTAATACATGTGTTGATTTACCTAATTTTGAGTTGCTGAATTCAATGGAAAAATCAGTTTTTCCCTATGATGTCACAGTACCTACAAGGAAACATCCTTAACCCGGAAATTAAAAATGAATGGAACTTTGTCCATAAATAGTCCTCATGGAGGAATCTTCGAAACCATTTTTCTGATCTGCATATTGTATGACCCCTTGTACTGTATAAAGATGATGGTGAAAGATTTATTCTTAAAAGGGTAGGGTGGGCACCGATAGAACTCGAGGTACTGAATATCCCGGTATCATATTAGTTCCTTCAATTCATTACGGAGTTCTATTAAAAAATTGTGACATCATCTACATTTTGAAAGGCGTTTGCACCTCCCTTAAAACGAATTTGGGCCCATAAGAAGGGGTTTCAAAGATTCCTTTATAAGAACTATTTATAGATAAAGTTTTATTTCTTGTTTTAGATGCACAGCATAATTAAAAAGCACTACTGGTGAACATTAATGTAATAGTATCACATAGTTTTAATTTACATCTTCATTTTGTTTTGAAAAGTGTGCCGATGATGCTCTTATTTTATATAGTGTTCCATCATAGTCCCTAACAGGATGCCAACAGTAGTCGCCCATCATTCTAATGCCCTTGATAACGATTTTTAATAGTAACCCCCTGATCATCGCTTACGGCGCCCAAATTTTCCGGAAATAGGTCAAGGTATGAATGTAAAAAAAGTGAATTTTAAGTGGGACTCTACATCTCATGTTCTTGTAGTTCACCAACAGATCATTCATTATAGAAACATGATGATAATTATGTTATTACTGATACATCATTGAGTTAAAAAAGTTTTAGGTATTGGAAATACGGTTCTGTCACTTTCTATTTCAAAAATACTTTTCACAACAACGCTCTAAATCATTAATATTTTGCCATAAACTCTCACGCACATTTTCACTAGTTTCTAATTCAATTTGTGATATGCTATGTTTTGCTGACTAAAAAACGTGTTTTTATAACGCTTTTTTCTACTATTTAGTTACGGAAAACCAAAGAAAACACTTGAGACTTACTGTTGCAAAATAATATTTGTATGGTTTATGCGAATAATGTTCCCAGTATTCAGAGTTTGCAATCGGTTTAGAAAGTTCAGAGCCTGGAAGATGCACAGCATGTACAGAACGTTGCGGCCGTCCATTTATCACAAACAGGCACTCCATTGAATCAATTGTGAAAGAAAACTGTCGATATACTATTCGCGAGAAAGTCAATGCTTTAAAAATTCTGAAAAAATAAACGTCAACAATTATCTGACAAATCTAGGTTCATATTTGACATAGCGAAATATTCTTGCAATTACTTCCAGGTATAATTTATTAAATTAGTCACTGGAGATGAAAGTTGGAAACTTTATGGCAATGTTCAACCTAGCATTCTTGGACTAAAGATAAAGAGCCTTTATCTGTACCAAAGGCATAGATTTATCAGTAAATGAATGTTATATTAAAATTAAAATGTTAGAGAATGACATTTCTAATGTTAGAAATGTCATTCAAATGTCGTTACAGGATTCGGATGAATTTTTTAATGTAGCTAATATAAACTATGAAAGAACTTTTAATAAAATAAAACAAAACAATATTAATAAATTTAACCAATTAATAAAAAATGCAGGGGTTGATTACCCAATTTTACAAGAAGATTGGATAATCAACCTAACTGATAAAGAGATTTGTCAAAATGTTAAATTAATTTTAAGTCTAGGTCCTAAGTTTTCTGTAGATTTTAATGTCATACCGATAGATGATTTTATTTGTAGTATAGAAAATATCGTTCAAAATTATGAGGAAAACTTAGAACCTAACTTACGACATAAGTTGGTTAACATCTTGACAAATTACAAAAATAAAGAAAACAATAAAAATAATAATAGCAACAATAATATCTTACAAAAAGCTTTTAATGAAACAAAAAATTTTTGAAATCTAATAAAGATATTATAATAACTAAATCAGATAAAGGAGAAAAAACCATAATTATGAATAAGATTGATTACGAAGCCAAAATGAATTCCTTATTGGAAGATAATCAAACTTATTCGGTACCAAACAAATAAATTACAAAATGAAATAAATAAACTAATAAATAGTTGGTTTTTAAAAAATATATTTCTAAAGATTTAAGTAACCATTTAAAAATTCTAAATTCTATATCTCCAAGAATATACGGTATTCCTAAAATACATAAAGATAATATTCATTTACGTCCAATCGTAAATTGCATTAATTCCCCCACTTACAATCTTTCCAAATTTTTATCTAAAATTTTAAGCAATATTGTAGGTAAAACTACATATAATGTGAAAAATTCATGGAAATTTGTAGATTCGGTTAGAAATCAAACAATTCCTAATAATTACGAATTAATCAGTTTAGATGTTGTTTCTTTATTTACTAATATTCCTGTGGATTTAGCACTAAAAATTTTAGATAAAAATGGAATTCCATAAAAGATTTTACAGATCTTCCAAAGGAGGAATTCATTGCAGCTTCGAAACTTTGTTTAAATTCTACTTATTTTACATATCTAAATAAAATTTATAAACAAATTTTCGGTACTGCAATGGGTTCTCCATTATCAGCAGTTATCGCAAACCTGGTAATGGAGGACCTAGAGCAAACTTGTTTGGCAAAACTAAATTCTAGTATAAGTTTTTACAGACGTTATGTGGATGACTGTTTTTGTTCCGTAAGAAAGGATAGTATTGATGAGATATTAGATTCATTTAACAGTTATCATAATAGATTAAAATTTACATATGAGAGGGAATCTAATAACTCATTGAGTTTCCTGAACGTGACAGTCATGCATAATAACGGCATTGTAAAAACAAATTGGCATATAGTCTACCAATACAGGAAGACATTTAAATTATTTTTCAGAAACATCAAAATTACATAAAATTAATGTAGTTACCGGTTTAGTTGATCAAGCGGTTAGATTAGCTAATCCTGAATTTAGGGAAAAGAATTTAAACAAAGTTAAAGAAATCTAATAAAAAAGGTTTAAGCGAAAAAATAAAAAAGAGTTCAATAAAAACAACATAAACATTACTTTCATTCCAAATTATAGTAACAGATCTCTTTTTACTAATACTAAATCTAAAATAATTAAACAAAATCAAAGTAATGTAGTTTATAAAATAAACTGTAAAGACTGTGATGGTTGTTACATCGGTCAGACGAAACAATATTTAAAGAAAAGGTTGTATAGCCATAAGTATTCTTTAAATAATGATTTCGGTGCAATGACCGCTGTAACAAAGCATTACAAAGATCTTGGACATTACTTTGATTTTGAAAACACAATTATATTAAAAACAGAGAATAATTATAAAAAGACTAATATATGAAATGATAAATATACAAAAAGACACTAAAACTATTAATTTCAGGACCGATATTCAAAATTTAAGTAATGTATATAGCAACTTGTTAAAATGACATTTGCATTTCTTAAGAAGGAAACCTTTGGCTAGGTTTTTAAATTTGGTTTTCCCTAGTCCTTGAACAGAATTGTTAAGGTTTCGACAAAGATTTTTTGATATAAGGTTTTACTTAATTTGCATGTATGTTTACACATTAATTTAGTTTTTATAATTTATATATATATAAAAGTTGGTTACACATCCTCTATATCAAGAAATCCTAGTCATTAGTTATTTTGTTGATAGTCCCAAATAAAAAACAAAAGTTTGTTTATATATTTATCTAGTTATATTTTCACTGACGAAGGTGTTCCGAAAACGTTTGTAAACGTTCTGAAAATATAACTATCGTTCAAACCAGCCTTGTTTTATTGACCTATTAGTGGTAGAGATCTATCATATAAGATAAGTATAAAAGGTCACGAAATATATATATATATATATATATATCACGATAAAACCAGACTGCATCTGTCTTTGACCATTAGCAATAAATTATTGTTACTTGTGTAACGGAGATGTTCTCCGTCATCCTCTTCTAAATATTCCGCGGATAGCGTTGCCGATTATTTGCTTCTTTCATACAGGAAAAGTTGGTGTGTGTGGTTTACGCACGTCTAAAGTGAATACCCATTAATTGTCGTATTTCTTACTTGTAGGTAATCGCGTTTTCATTCGACGTGTTTTTTTGATGATTTGGAAATTAGTAGGATTAGATTGTAGAAAATCTTTCTCGGATGTTTTATGTATAATTTTTATATTATTCGTTCTTATACGTTAAATTAGGATGATTCGGAAGCCATTTTGATTAGGTTGTATAAAATCCTTTTCGGAGGTTTCATGATCATAGTCTTTTATTTTATTCTTTTTTAAGTTTATGTATTTCTGAGCGCAGCACCTATTGTGGTTTAACGTTAACGAATTGCCAATTTCAATTGTTCCGCACATCATACTCTCCCTGCCTTTCCTTCTGCTTCAGACGAAGCAAGCACGCACGTATCCTTTCTTTGGCTCATCCCCTCGCTCACACATCATACTCTCCCGCTTGTTTTCTCTGTCTTTCGCATGAAGTGAGCGCCTGGCTCCGCCCAAATTTAACGCTCGAGCTGGCCCGGTTTCCCTTAAGAATTATTCACTTCAAAAATCAATCCGTAGTAAAAGACTTAATTTAATAAACAATATAAAAATGCATCTTTACGTCCATTTTGTCAACAAAAAGTTTTGGGAAGATGATCGTATTATGACGTGTCTGGAGAGATGGAGTAAGTTACTAGAGCAAAACAGATCATACCTTACTCAAGAATTAAAAGAAAATGCAAATTATTGAATATTTCTTATCTATTAACAAAATGAAAGAAATTTATGAGACAAACTAATATAATAAAGGTGAACTGTAGATCCTAGACATCAAATTATCAGAGAATTTTCGGTAATTGAAATTATCAACAAATGTGGAAATTTTTTAGGTACAGCTTCTATATGTGAGATATGTAAGGATGGAATAGAAACCTACTTAAAAGAACATCATGGAAAAAATGCAGTCCCTTACTAATTATTATAAAATAAAGTTAATTTAGGAAGTAGTGCGTCTACTATCAGATCATCTGTTGCTCGCAGATATAAAACAGATAGAAGGTGGAATGCCGAGTTTTTAAATAATTCTGGTATAAATACATATTTTTGTGGAAAAGTCGTTTGTGTAAACAATGAATAATAATCATATCAAAATTCATTGAAAACGCAGAAACTAGTAGACTAGGCCGATCTGGAAACACAATAAATCCATGACTTTAGTGATCAATAGAGTTGCTCAATTTGCGTCAAAAGTACTACAACTATCTCAAACGACTGTACTAAACGTTCTCAGTTTCAACGTATAGAATGAAGCCGTAAAACGTAGTCGTATAGCGCAATGTTATTTTATTCTAGTACAGCCGCTTCCGCTAGTCATTGGCGCACATCGAGCAACTCTAGTGATCAATGCGTTACGCTCATAAAAAAGAAACCAGAACAGATTTTGAAATCATCTCGCACGAGTTTACAGTCCGAAACAAAATAATGCACGACGCAAATGAAATAAAAATCCCAAACGAATGTTGTTCATTAGCGCAATACAAAAACCTGCTTTCACTTCTTTCTTTGCAATTTCATTTACATCAAACGTACTTCACGCTGTTAGCTGGATAGAATTTCAAGAATGTACGAAAATTAAGTAAACGCATACGTAATAGGGAAGATAAGGTTGAGGTCCGCCTCTATACAACACATAAGCTCGTTATGCAAATTGGATAACCGTCACAATCTCGTACCTCCATCTCGTTCTATCGGTCGTAATTAATTCGATGCAGGTACGCAGTACAAGTGAATGAATTCCTCTTTACATGTAAACAATTGAATATCCTCTTATAGGTATACTGATGTATACAAATGTATGCGACTATATTTTACAGCGACAGACAGAATCAATCCGTTTGTTCAATACAACTACGATTTTAGATAAATCAATGTTTCATAATTAAATGATTTGAGGGTTATGTTGTTTCTTAATAGCCTACCGCAAGTTAGCTGTACAAACTACGATGTTTATCAAAGAATGTTTACTGAATATATTAAATAGATCATATAGTATGTGTACAGTTTACGAGAATTGAAAAGATAACAGTTAAGGTCTGATTACATACTACATTAACTATGGATACTGGCAATTTGAACACTATAACGGTATTAAGCTAAGCCACCTAATGAATTTCTATTCTAAAATCGAATAACATAACATAACAGAAATAGTTTTTAGAAGTAGTATGACAACGTACCATAAATAATAGCTTCTATGCTGGGATTTCAGAACCAAAACTGCGATACCGTTATACTCATTTCGATATGCATACAATTTCTTCTGCTTCGTAAATTATTTCTACATTTACAATCGCACATAATTTTCGAATTTGTAAGATACAAAAGTACAAAAGTATCACCATATATACCATCGACCATATTTTTACCCTAACAATTACCTTAGAACAAGCAAGTGAGTGACGAAAGGACATAAATGTGGGTTTCACTGTCTTCGAGAATACTTTTGATCGCGTAAACAAAGAATAAATGTGGAAAATTCTAAGACTATGCGCCTTATCCAGAAAATGCATTAATCTAATTAAACTATTTTATGAAGAATACAGTGCCAGACTAGAACATTCGGAGAAAATAACAGATGCAATAACCATAGAAAGTGGAGTTAAACAAGAGCGCATCTTGTCTCCAATGTTATTTCTAATTGTAATGGATTGGGTTATGGTAAAAATGACTAACAAGAACAGGAATTAGAAGGAGTCTACAGAACCGCTTGAAAGATTTTGAGTTCGCAGGTGATATATGCTTATTGACAGAACATAATAAACATATACAAACGAAAATAAACAAGCTAATTCAATATTCTGAAAAAGTAGATCTCAAAATAAATGTAAAGAAAACTAAATTTCTAAAAAACAATAGCCAACCCAACAATGATATACCGATAAATGGAAAAGTAATAGAAGAAGTAGTTAAATTTCCATACCTTGGGTCAGTTATGGGAAAGAAGGGAGGAAGCAAGGCAGATATTCGAACAAGGATAACTAAGGCACAGCATACGTTTAACTCTTTAAGGAAAATTTGGCAGAGAAGTTACCTCTCAGAAACAACAAGAATCAAAATATTCGACAGTTGCGTTAAGACTATACTATTATATGGTGCAGAGACTTGGAAGTATAATGGAGCCCAAAATACATCACTACAAACGTTTGTCAATGAATCGCTGAGGAGGATTCTGAAAATACATTGGCCAAATGAAATAACAAACATTGAGCTATGGGAAAGAACATGACAGGAACAAAAATCAGTCACAATCAGAAGAAAGAAGTGGAAATGGGTTAGCTATAGTTTGAGGAAGGAAATTAATATAGCCAGGCAACCTCTAGAATATCAGCCAGAATGAAAATTAAATAGAGGACGACCAGACAATAGTTGGAGGAAAACAATTACAAGGGAATTTTTAAAAATTGGGCTAAGTTGGGGTGAAGTTAAACATAGAGCGAGAAACAGAGAAGAGTGAAGAAAACTAGTGGATGAGATCTAGCCAATGAGCCATCCTACACTCGAGGCTAAACGCAGAAGAAGACACAGTATTCCCATTGGAGTGGGGGGACAGAGAGATGGAGAGTACAAAAGTATTAAACTGTTCAGAAATAATTAACTTATTTAAATTGGACTGTATTTATGGGGCACTTACACCTTATATGTGTGAGACAAGGGTTCTATAGCCAAATTTCTATAATCGTGTACCTCTTCACTTCTAGTTATCTAATTTCGTCCATAAACGATAAACAAATAATGTTATCTAGGCAATTCACCACAAAATTATGAAACTAGTGTGTTTCTTTTTCAACATGAAAATGAAGTATAAAACAAAAAAGAACCTGCGCAGACCTATTTCTGGTGATTAAAACAACAAGCTCTATAATATCAATTTATTAGATTTAAAGTAAGATACGGTAGAACTTTATCTACCTATAGTATAAAAATAAATATATTAGTATTTAAACAAATCAAATTAAGGATGTCTGCGGTTTAGGACTGCAAATAACCTAGCTCTTACCGCACCGATTCCCTGGAAAACTCCAAATACGATGTTCTGAACGAGCACATTTCACTATCTCACAATCGAAACTCGTCGATTCTTACGAGCGACGTTTTTATTTCCTGTGTGTTCTTCACTGAGGATGACCACGAAAGTATTTTGAGATCCAAAATGTTAATAAAATAAAATCTGGATGACTCTCCATATAACAACCTAATTAAATGAGGTGCGTTAATGGCCAGCTACCAAGTAACTGTGCAGAAGTTTACTAAGTAAACACAATTTGCATAGGTCAATAATCCGTGATGAGAATTAAACTTTGTCAATTGCATCATCACCTGGAGGAATATCGCTTGTCAATTGCAGACCGATATAGGAGTCCTAACAAGTTGCGGTCTGCGATTGACAAAGCTTAATTCTCATTACGGATTATTGGTATATGTAAATTGCGCTTACTTTGTAAGCTTTCGCACAGTTACTTGATCGCTGCCCATTAACGCCCATAATTCATTAGGTCGTTATACAGAGAGTCCTCTAGATTTTATTTTTATTCTATAAGTACATAGCTAACAAATTAGAATTATATAGCCAGTTTTGAAACTGGTGCCAGTGGAATTAGAATGCACTGTGATACTGATTGAGGTAAGGTGGTCGGAAAAGGCTGAGGCCTTAAATAATTCTTCTCATTATCATCTAGTAATACCATTACACTATACTAGATCTATCAATAGGTTGCAAATCCAAACTAAAACCTATAAACCGTTATTCCTGTTCCAAAATGCACGTGGTGTGAATAATGGTTGTAGTTTTTAATTAGTATAGTTAACCACAATTGTTCGAAGGAGTTGACGATCTTAGAATCAGCGTTACAGAGAAATTCTATAAAATTTGTTCCTTATTTTATTAGTATTTATTCTATTATTTCAAAACATTAACTGGTACTGAAAAATAATACTACCCGATAATTAACGTCATTGCAATTCATGCAATCCTACACAGTAATTTGCACAGAGAGATAAAATAAACTAAATAGTTTACAAGTAGCAGGTATGTATGCGTATATGTTTACATCTACAAATGTAAATTATAAGAAAAGTTTTAGTAATTTCGAAAACTGCATTTAAAGATAAATCTGGATTAAAATAATAGAAAAGTTGACATAAAATACGTTCTAAATTAAAAGCATTCTACCAAACGACGGGATGCTAAACAAGAAAAAAAAACAATCAATCAACTAGTTTCTTATTTATAAGTAGGTCCTTACGTCTTTTGAATATTTATCATACTAAAAATGATAACTCGGTTATGAGTACCCAAGTAGAATATAGTTAGCACATTTTCATTTATAATAATCTACTTAATGCATGGGCGGGACCAGAGCGTGTGGCCCAAAATGTTTACATGGTATTGTATTGTATTGTATTGTATTGTATTGTAATGAGGTGAGATCTGGCCCAAAATGGCCCTTTGCATTGCGACCACGTTGATCTATTTTGCTTCCTCTTGTTTGTTTTATTTATTTATTTAATACGCTGAGGAACAGGATCAGCTCCTTCAATGGGAGTGTAAATAGGTTCTCCTCACTCAGCGTTTACATGGTAAGGGGGTCGAGAGGTATATTTTTTGAAAGATCTTTCATTCCTTTATTGGGTGACAAAAAAGCGGCACAGTATATCGAAAATATTTTGGAAGAATTTTGTCTTTTAATAAAAACACTTATTGTTAGATACAACCTTCTACTGTAGGTAGGTACCTAAACCAACAATTTAGAAAGTGTAATGAGTTTTTGGTGAATAAAAAAGAAATCTAAGAAGGTTCTTAATTCTTTTTATATTAAACGGATAGAAACAAAAAATATACATTTTTCAATTAAAATATACAATAATAACAAGAAACAAACGTAAAATCTTGACTGAATTTTGGGGCCGTCCCTGCGTTAGATACAAAGTTTCACTTGATGCCAAAAACAGTGCAGCTTAAAATAAAAATCTATGTGCATGATGATTTTTGTAGAAAGTATTCGATTGTGAATATTTTGTATTTATTCCGCACTTTTGTCGCTCACTAAATATGGAGATATCAACGCTAGCACAAGATGCTAACCTTCCCCTCAAACGCCACTACATTTTTTATTACTTGTGCTCTGTTTCACGGTCAAAACTAACCTAAGTTAAATCGGCCTAGGTACTTAAAGCATCAACGTTGGCTTCAGAACGTAATTTAACCTAGTGCCGCTTGGGGCGCTATTATCATTATATTTTGACATGCGAATTTGACATTATTGTCGGCCATTTTATCTGTGCGTTTTTCAAATCTGAAATCATGGTATATAAATGTTGCGTTTTTACTTGCGCTAAATCTAATTAAGAAGTGATGCTACATTCGTTTCCAAAAGAATTAGAGGTAAGCGTAGTTTAATAATGTATCAATTAACGCTGCAAAATACGTAAGGTTTGTATTTTTTGACAGCGCTTAATCGAATGGCTTCGCATAATTGGACGGAACGATTTAATTGATAAACCATTTGAACGGATAAGAAAAAATTAGATAGAGTATGTGATCTTCATTTCGCTGAAAATGTAAAGTTTCAAACACATCACAACAGGACAAACCTTGTTGCAGATGCTTTGCCATCATTATATGCCCCAGGTAAAGATATATTCACTTATCATTGTAGAATGTGAAGGTAATATTCTTTAGGTTGTACGCTGGAGGCTTACCAAACTGTGGATAAGGAAAATATACCACCAGAAAGAAGCCATTGATAATCGAAAATAAAGATGAATGAAATAGTTTGTACGAGGGATTCCAGGATAATGAAAATTATGGGGAGCTTTTAGTGGGTTTGAGTCTCACGCTACCATGTCACGGTTCGAATCCTCGAGCGTATGTGTGCACGAAGCATTTTCTCCTACTAGAAATAAAATGTATATACAGTAGAAGCCGCTTATTATAATCACGGTTAATGTTATCAAACGGTTATTGTTATCGAAAACCGTTGGTCCCAAATCACTCTATTTAAAACTCATTGAAAGAAAGCCGCATATTGTAATCAAAAGCCGCTTAATGTTATTAGTTATGAATAGTATCCTTTGTCGGAAAATTTCTTCAGGCGACGGTGTCTGCAGCGCAACTCCTTTGAACGAGCCGCTTTTTCTCACCGATTTCAATTAAAACTCTCATATCGCATATTACAATCTAACGAATTGTTATTTCTATATTATGAAGAGGTCATCTTTTTTTTATGTACTTTATGTATAAAAGGTCCGTTCGTTTAAATGATATTCAGTTTCTCCTATACTCTTCTACGAATCTCACGTTCTACAGTCTTGTGTACGGGTAAATTATTGAAATTTCGCATAAACCACCGTGGTCATGGCAGAAGTGAATAAAAACGTCGCGATCTATCGAACGAAGAAAAACGACAAATTCTCGATAACTTCGATAAACTTCCGAAAATGAGTCAAAGGAATGCTGCGGTACAATTAAAAATTTCGCAACCGCTGTTGTGTAAAATTTTAAAAAATCGTACAGAAATAGAAACGTGTGCGCGTTTGAATGAAAACATAAAACGAAAACGGGAAAGATCTGGAAAGGATAATCAAGTTGAATCAGCTTTAAAAATTTGGTTTACAAATGTTCGCGAAAAAAATGCCTCTGTGAATGGTCCTATCATGCGTCAAAAAGCAGAAGATATAGCGAAAACTATGGGGAAAGAAAATTTCATTGCAACAGACGGATGGTTCAATCGGTGGAAAAAGCGAGAAAACATCGTTTATAGACCTCTGCACGGTGAAGAAAAAGTGCAGATTCGTTAGCAGCCGCTGACTGGATGCGTTCGGAATGGCCAGAAATTATTGCAAAATATCCGCCTCGGGACATCTACAATGCAGATGAAACAGGACTCTACTTTCGCGCGATGCCTAATCATACTTATTTGTTCAAAAACGATAAAGTAAGAGGTTGCTTATCTTCGAAAGAACGAGTAACAGTGTTATGTTCTGTTAATATGGAAGGTGAAAAGGAAGAACTTCTAGTGATAGGAAAAAGTAAGAATCCTCGGTGTTTTAAAGGTGTTAAAACTTTGCCCGTGGAGTATTTTGCTAATGCGAATGCTTGGATGACAAGTGTCTTGTTCAGCGAGTGGTTACTCAGGTGGGACAAAAAATTGAAACGCCAAATCGTCTTATTAGTAGACAATTGTACTGCGCACAAAGTGAATGCAGTTTTGACGAACATCCAACTTATTTTCTTACCTGCGAACACTACGGCATTGATACAACCATGTGATCAAGGAATCATTCGAACATTCAAAGAATACTATCGAGGGCAAATTCGAGCCCAAATTATACAAGAACTTGATGAGAATCGAGATGCACCTACTGCAGATGCGATAGCAAAAAAATCAGTCTTCTAGATGCGCTGCATTTGCTGGTGAAGTCATGGAGGCAAGTTCAACCAGAAACGATCCGAAACTGTTTTCGAAAAGGAGGTTTTTCCAAAACTGGTGATGAAGAACCTGATCTCCATGAAACGTGCGCTGACATTTTAGAAGGTATGAAAAAAGAACTTGTTTTGTACATCTAACTAATATTTTTAATTTTTTTGTAGTTCAAGGTCTGTCCAAAAGCGAATTTTCCGATTGGGTGGATATAGACAATGATGTTCAAACAGCTGCCACAATGACTATATCAGACATTTGTCGGGAAGTTGTGGATCAATCGTCCGAAGGAAGTAATCCTGAATTACCCGAAGTAGGAGAAGAAGAAGAAGAGGAAATGTCTGAAGAGCCGCCAACTAATGGCCAGATGCAAGAAGCGTTAAATATTCTCCGACGTGGTGTACAATTCCGAGAAAGTAATTTTGATAGATATTATGATTTTGAAATATACATACAAAATCTTATTAATAAAAATAAACGTCAAACGACGATCGACCAGTTTTTCGAATGAAATCGTAAAGTGTAAATAAATGTACCTACGTATTGTATCGATGATAAAAAATAAACAAATTTGGTAAAATATTAAAAATTGTTGATTAATCGTTAATTTTTCCCTTGAATTTTATTTGTAAGTCGTTAAATAATTTGATTACATACATACATATTTATTATTGACTACATCAGCATAGAAAAATACATTTATATTTACCTTCCGCTTACTGTTATCATTCGGTTAATGTTATCAAAAAGGGTTTGTTCCAAATTGATCACAATAAGCGGCTTCTACTGTATATATAAATGATAGTCGCATACTCCTATTTCGATAAAATGAATTTTTAAAGATCATAATATGTTTAACAGTGTTATTAATGTCAAAACTGTTGCTACAAGTTGTGCAATAAATTGGTATTAGCAAAGTAAAGATTGTGTTTTATTATTGATATTAGTTCAGAATATCAATAGCTATGAAATAATGTAATTCAAAATTTCCTCTGTTAAGATGAAGCGTTCATAACGACACTGGGTAAAACGAATACCGTAGTCTATAATCGGGGCAGTTGCATGTCTAGATAGTTATTGATACTCTATGGTTAAATGAAAATGGAAATATAGAGCATAAGTCTAGGTATCATTCTTCGTTTATATCTATGCAAACCTAATGTCAATCATTCCGTATATGTAAAAAATAGGCTGAATAAAAGTGTGTTACTTAGTGATACGTAGCATTCTTCGCTAGATAAATCACGATTAACAAAATTACCAGAATAAGGAGAAGACAGGATCGATCTTCATCTTTGACTAAAGCCTGGTATCTATGGAGTGTGAGCCTATTTGTTCGCTGATCCATTTATCTACTTTTTCCATTCTATTTCTAGTTAGTTCTCTGATTTCTTCCGTTTTCTCTGGTACCGCCTGATCCCTCTATTTGTTCCAGCCAATATTTGAGAGGTCTTCTTTTCTTCCGTTTCTTATTCCAATTAACTTTCAGTGCTTTCTTCGGCTGGTCATCATTATTCATCCGGTGCAGGTGGCCAAACCATTCGAGTTGCCTCCTTTCAATTTGATCTGTTATTAATTTTTCCGGATATGATCAAATTTATTTTTGTTATCTATTTTCCTAACCACCTTCATTTCCGCTGCAAGTTTGGTTTCATATTTGGGGTGAAGCATCCATGCTTCACTACCAGATATAATGATTGATACCAAAACAGTGTTGCAGACCTTCAGCTTTTCTTTAGCTTCTATTTGTCTCCTTCCAAAGAATATGTCTTTTAAGGCGTAATACATATCGTTGGCCTCGAGAAACTTAGAAAATAAAAATATTCTTATTTAGAGCTTTCAGTACTACCAAACCAAGACACTCCTGATTGCTTACTTTGTACGAATCAAAATTACTAATACACACCTGCCATTAAAAATTGGCAATTTTTAGATTTCCTTTAAGGCAAAATTCTGAGATTCTATGACGGTTTGGGCAAAAAGTAATTTCCAGTGTTATGTTTTAAACTAGATACGGGTATCGATTGGCACATCTTTATCTCTTGCTAAATAATTTAAAAGAAATCCTGTGAACTTTCTACAAATATTTGCTACATAGTTGTTAAATATTCTGTTATGATGTGGTCATACTAACAAACACTTTCAATAGCTAACCCATAAAATTACAGTCGCCAATAAATTATTGATATTCGTGAGTCAGAAAGCTATTTAAGTACGTGTTAATATCACGGAGTAACTCCTCCGATTGGGCCGAAAAAGAGGTGTCTCTGGGCCGTCCTGCCGAATTCAAATTTAAATAACAAATAAAACACGGAGATTTTAAATAATCATAAACGGGTACAAGTAGGTACCTACGTGAACTTACATTAGAGCATTTGTATTACTTACTTTGTATATTTTAATGTCATGTATAAATACATAACTAACATAACAGATATCGCTGACAACTCTTTCGGAGAGAAAATACCGGTTTCGCATTTGACTTGCGATTTCCCCCTTATTTTTATTTCCGCTTTTCTTTCTAAGACGCTCGTCTTATAAATATTGCATTCAGTCAAGATACCGCTTTTGGCAATTCCTGTTTTTCGTCCGCTGTTTGTGGGGTGCTTTCTGAAATTGTTTTCGCTCCTCTACTTCACGAATTCCAGCGCATTAATATTTATCAACCAGAAGCAGCTGTATTAGATTAACATTTATTTTCTTCCTGTAGGTATATTTTTCAATATCTTAAAAGCAGTGTGTTTTACTATGTACGAAAGTACACGTATAGTATTATAGATATAAGCAGTGTATAAATTAGTGGATAACCTACACAGAAAATTTTAGATTACGTCATTCTTTTATTATCAAAACTGCGACAAAAATATTCGATGTCTTGGTAGGAACACCAAAGTCTAAAATTAGCAAGAAATATTCAAGTCCTACAAATATCTTTAATCTGAAATGCTTGTGTGCTTGTTTCCTGGTGATTTCAAAATAGAAATTGGTTATTGTTTCAAGTGGGAATTCTCACTCTTTCAAATATCGTGTTTAAAATATCCCACTTTGCTAATTTCTGAAAAAGCTATCAAGTTTTACCAAGCAAAGAGTTTATTGCCAAAAGAAAACTGACTATGTATTGATTGAGATATTTAGTAATTGCCGATTTTCTCAAGAAAATATAAAACAAAGATTGAAATAATTGAAAATCTAATAGTCTAAAGTGGAAAAGTGGAAACTATATGATCAATGTGGCAACACATCCCAGTCAAGCCCTCAACATTTTTTGCGGAGTAGCTGAAGATGTGTATCGTCCTGCATTGGTGGAACACACTGTTTTTACGATTGCCTCATTCTAATCCCTTTTGTTGAATTGCGTTATTCATTTAGATTAGGTATTGAATATACACACCTGAAATGATATTTTGGTTGCGTGGCAAAACTTCAAAGTAGGTGATTCCGTTATAATCTCTCAAACCTATGAATATCAAGTTTAAACATTGTTTGAACTTAAGTCCATCTTGTTTGCTTCACGATCTTTTTCGACTGTCATTGTTTTTAACAACCCGCACCAGTTATTAATTCTTCTCTAAACCTATCGATTTCAACGTCCCATTAGCAAATTGCAAATGTTAATACGTCGTGTTAAGAGAATTTATTTGAACTATCGAGGAACCAATAAATCACGATTCTGTATATAACCAGGCTGTTTTGAATTCTTTTAAGTGCATTTACGTGATACATCCGGCTTCTCTGCAATCTTTGCAATCTCACATGGTGGTCCACATTGACTCTTCCTTTTTATTTCAGCTACAACGGGATCTAAACCTTATCCATAATGGAGTGAAAATCATCAGAAAGAAATTTAGGAATTCATTTTAACAAGTTTCAACCCAAGCAAGCCGAGCATTAGAATTATTTTCTAGAGAACAACTGCAGTAGTATAGATAAGGCAACAATACAGGTCACTTAGATTATGTAAATATAAACACAACAACTTATTGTTAGTTAAAACTGCCTACTAAGGGGTAATATCACCTTGTGACCACCAAAATTTAGGGTCATTTTCTAAGACTTACCACAAACGCAAAAAAGAACATGAATATATGGGGTTTTAGGCATATGAAAGATCTAGTCTTTAGGTACAAAAACACTTAATTTAATTAATTACAATACAAAACGGCGGTATAGTAGCACACTAAAAAAATAGAAAATCGCTGATGATCCACCTGGGCGCACTGCTACAGGTCACAATTCTTAATCCGGGACAAAAAAACTAAACGGTTTCTTAAAATATAGATGATAATAAAGTGAACATCGTAGGATTTTGGCTTTATCTCTAATCTGCGATGCCTGCTCCATACAATTGGTCGTCCATTTGAAGATTTTCCACCTCCTAACCCTTTCTTGACGTACATGCATCTCTGCGAGCTGTTTTAGCCTCTTTGCTGAGGGAACGTTCGAAAAGTGAGATGCCCGTCGCATCGGCTTTTGCGCAAAAATTGTAGCAATTTTCTCCAATGGTGATGCCCACTTAATCCATTACTCGCATAATTCCATTATATCCATCATTGAAATGAAGAACAGCTAAATATACAGCTACATCAAGGACCTTTTTGCCACTGGAAATATTTTTAGGTGCCACGGACCATACTAGCGAACTTTCGTTAGAAGTCTGTGTAAATCCACCCAAACAACGAAAGAGAAGTTGTTCTTTGCTTAACTCTTCATATACTTGCTTTATAGCTTTAAATATCTCCTTTGGCATAGGAGGATCGTGCTGAAAATCTGTCATATTTGTACATAACGATTTTGTACTCTCGACGCAATACTTTTTCTCTTAGAAACTGATTGACCGTGCTTCCTTTTGACTGATTGATTCCCGTGACTGATGTTGATTTGCATCCATGGTAAAATATAACAATTGAAACACAGTCAAATGCACTAGAGCAACGATGGATACTTGAGGAAGCAGAACACAGACTGTTGTGTATTCTAACGGACTTTATACAAACAGCTGTTTTTTCAGCATTGAAATTTTATCAGTGGACACGTGTATTAGTCATATTTGAAGGCTCGGAGCTAAAATTTGTCGGTACGTTTCATACAAATAAGAATCCCGAAACACATACTTCTCTGCGCAACCGAAATACCGCTAATTTTGATCTACGACTATGCTCGGAAAATGAAATTTTTCACACACTTAAAAGTTTTTCCCCTCATAATCAACTTTTTATATCATTCTTGGATAGTTTAGGAAGTGTTTAAGTCAATAAAAAAAAACAAAAAGAAAAATCATAAGGTGATATTACCCCTTAATGAAATTCACTACTATTTAGTACTGCTAAAGGAAAAATTTGGAATTAAAGAGTAGAAAAAGAAAAATAAGGCAAAAGTGCTTGAAAAATATTTCCAAACCAGCAACAAATCGGAGAAGTAGTCTGATTGATGATAGATAAAAAGGAAAAAAAATTGTGGAATCTATCAAAAAGAAAATAAAATTTGTTTTCAGCATAGCAAAATTAAATAAACATATTTCACCAAATTTCACAGTTTTTTATTGAAATAAATAAAGTATGAATGGTAAGGTACTGAACTATTTTAAGGATATAATGTACGTTTCTAAAAACTTGTCACACTTAATAGTCTTTTGTGTATATGCTGCTGTAGGTAATATTCAGGTAACTTTAAAAAAGGGCTTACAGATATAAATTCTGCGCAATTAACAAATGGCCTTAAATATTAGAAAATTCTAATTAACTTTGATACAACTTTTAAACCTTATCTACCTTTACTCAACAATTAATCCAATAAGCTACGTTCTATTAGATATCTAATACCCTATTAGATAATCCAGTGAACTTTTTTTTTCTATTTTTCCTATTAAAAAAAAGTAGCATAACATTAATTCTATTCTGTGTATGCATTAGCTCAACATTGTGTTTAAAATGCTCTGTATATGATTTTTGTTCATAATTAAACTTCAAAACAACAAAGTAACAGGCTCGTCTAGTCTAGACTATGTTTTTTTTTTTCTCTCTGAAGAAGACCTATTGTACTTTGTGAAGCTTCCTACTTGTGTTTTCTTGCTAATGAAAGGTAAAGCTATCGACCACGTAATACATGATACACTTCACCCGGCAGAAGGGTGAATTTCCTAAGGGCTCACGCGACAAGGGTGACTCATTACATATCTAAACACGTTCCGCTAAAAGCGATGCTGGGAGCTTTCAATTCTATGGGGTGAAAATCAAAAATTATGATTGTATCAATAGTAATGTAAGTGTTTCTGTTTATGCAGAATAAGTTCCTGTGTTAAGGATTTAATCCAGGATGTTTATAAAATAATAATATTGCACATAAATATAAACAAAGTATTTTGCCAATGTTTTGGGTTAACATGCTAATATGGGATTTCTTATATTTCAACACCGACACTTTCGTAGCTTATACGTTTGTTACGAATGAGAATACAAAGCAGACGAAACAAAAACAAAAAAGTTACAAGCGCGAGTTGCAATTAAATGAAACAAATATCTGGATATGGTATAGTTGCATTGTGATAACATGTCAATGTCAGAGTTCGAAGAGTTTAAAAAGACGAAATTTTTGTTGTTTATAAGCGAGTTATTCCGTCGAGTGTACCTTACATAGATGTACACAAAGTGCATTGACATTAAGGCATTTAAACTTGCTTTTGATAAATAAAAGTTGACTTATTTTTAAGGCCTAATATAAAAACGGTACTTACTTACCTGAAAAGCACAAATTTGTCAAATACTGGAAACACTTTCGTTTAGAAAAGCGCGATATATCATAAAACACACTTTACTGCAACTTGCTAAGCAGCCATTTTCAAGCTTTTTCCTTCGGATGATTTCGGTTCCGTTCGTCGGAGACCGCGTTCCGGGAAAAACGGAATGTTCGATAATGAAATATATAGGTAGGTAGATACGAAACGAGACGAGGTAGAAAATGAAATACTTAGGATGGTTGGAATTATTCCGAAGGTACTTTATTGCACCGTTTTCACGACGCGAATTATGAATTATATATTTCCTTCTCCCTTAACAATTCATCTCTCGAGTATGAAATGAAAATCGGATAATGCTATGACCCCGGAAATGCAAAGAACTTCTTATTATATAAACTTTATTGCACATTTGTTGTTTATATAAATCAATAAAGTCCCTAAGTAGTGAAAGAAAACAATCGGACATGTCACCTTATTTTTTAAATAAGAAAATTTGTACAAAAAACTATTTTGCGGCGTCATTATTGTCGCAGATATGACGTCACCTCCTTTTCTTTTAAAAGGTAACTCCAACCTTTGAAAGTCCCACTTGAATGAAAACGTTTTTCTGCATACAGAACGATGATTTCTGAGATGAATTACATGACAAGATTTTTGGGAAAAAATATGTTATGTATATATATGTTAAATATATTGTGTATTTTATATTTAACAATCAAAGTTTAACCCAAAGTCAAAACTTACAAACAAATATAAAATTATCCGTAATGTTCAAACTGCATTCCATTTACGCGTTGACTATGACATTAAAGGTAATTGCAAGGACTGTGGTGTAATTTACTGTCACAAATATCACATCGGTAAACTCCTCACCACACACCACACACAACTGAAGTCTTCGGTTTATACGGTTGTTGAAGATGCTTGGCCTGAGCTAGCGAAACACGTGTCACCGATTTTATTATAAACAATTGTGTGGTGAGGAGTTTACCGATGTGATATTTGTGTCGACTATGACATTATTTAAAACTTGCGGAATTATTCTTCTTCCTCGGTTATTTTACTTTTTTTTTTATTTATTTGCCCAACAGAACATTCCAATTACAGGACAATACGTTAGAATATCAACTAAATTTAATCATAGGTTATACACCAGAAAATATAAAATAAAATTAAGTTACATCATGTATAAAAAATAATAAAAATAGAAGGCAGAAATATAAGTAAAGTATGGTAATCAAGCAACATATATGTAAAAGATATTTATAAAGCGTATCTATTGCAGTGTTCGTTTATGATATTCTTAAATGAAGGTAACGAGTTAAAATGAATATCTGCATAGGAAGATATTTTTATTGTAGTTGTAGGACATCACATAGATAGGTGATTTTATCATTAAATTGGTTCTGGGAAAAGGAAGATAGAAAGTTGAAGAGGGACGAGTAAAGAATTGTGGCACCAGGAAGCTAAATAAAGATAGAATCTCCGAACAGTCGACCTCATTGTGAAGAAGTTTGTAAAGGAAATTGAAGCTGAAGAAGAAGCGTCTGAAGGAGAGAGATGGTACTAGGAAACGGGAAAGCAGCACGAAATGATCACAGCCCAATCTCCGCTGCACAAGCTCCAAAATATATTTTTGAGTTCGATAATGGGGATACCAGATCAAGCCAGCATATTCCAACTTCGTCCTCACCAACGTAAAGTATAGCGTATTCAATACTGTAATATTTGTAAAGGATCAACAGTTCCGAATCACGAATCCTAAAGTCTGACTAGCCTGCTTTACCACGTTGTTAACATGAATATTGAAAGTTAGCTCAGCATCAAATCCCTAACGGTCTGAGCTCTAGAAACAGTCACATCACCAAGCATATATGCGTAGTTAATGGGAGTGAGTCTTTTGGTATAAGTGAGTACTTTGCATTTGCTAGGGTTAAGAGGTAGGCTGTTAATTGTACACCATTGTTGTATATTGTCCAAATCCATTTGCAACAAATCACAATCGCCAAAATTGGTGATCGTACGATACAACTTCACGTCATCTGCAAAAAGAAGCTTATCGGATGCATTCTTGTCAACCACACGCTCTGTCACTGCCGAGTCCAACACGCCATTTCTTGTTGAGCTGCAGTCATGTAAACATGGCTGTCTCTATTGATTCCCTAGCAAAGTGTGAATTGCGAAGCGTTCTGAACCTTCAACAACTATAAGATTATGGCAACTGTTTTTGGGACCAAAAATGTGTATTGCTTGTGGGGTTTATGCAACCGGGTACAACAATTACTGTAGATTCATATTGTGAAACTTTACGACGCTTACGGAGAGCTATTCAAACCAATAGAAGGGACATGCTGTCTTCTGGAACTGTTCTGATCCATGACAATGTCCGTCCTCACACTGCTCGTGTAACCCAACGGCTCCTTGAGCAATTTCAATGAGATATTTTCGAACACTCACCATATAGTCCCGACCTAACGCCAAGTAACTACCATGTTTTTCTGAACTGACCAGGATCGCAAACAAACCGTCACAACTCACTTTAAATCATTGGCGGCAGGAAGAAGAAGAGGATATTGCAAAGCTTGTTCACAGATATGACAAATGACTCAGTCGTCAAGATGATTATGTAGAGAAGTAACCTTTATTGTACATTACTTTTGGTAATAGAGTCTTTTTTAATATACACCCGTCTTTCCTTTATAACCTATCGAAGGTGGAAAAAAGGAGCCCCCGTATTAGGTCGGTGTAGATACACTTTCGATTTGAGATAATCCTACAAGAAAAATCGAGTGGAGTGAGATCGCGAGATCTTACTGGCCATTCAATTGCTCCTCGCCCACCAATCCATTTGTTTCGGAAAATGGTAGGTACTAAGATAATTACCAACAGTTATAGAATAATGTAGCGGTGCACCATCCTGCTAGGATCATGTTTTGCATTTGCATGGAGAGCAATAATTTCGGGTATTATGCTTCGCTGCAGTAATAACAAATAATTTTACCATTTAGTGCACCATCAATAAAAAACGGCCTTATGACTATGAATTACCGACAATCCCTGCCCATAAGTTGATTTTTTGTCCGAATTGTGTATGTCCTTCCATCATCCAATATTGATTTTCAGGTCCCCAGTATCTACAGTTTTGCCTATTAACAGACCCGTTTAGGCAGAAGGTAGCTTCGTCGGAGAAAATTATGCGTCTTAAAAATTCCAGATTGTTATTGCTTCGGTTCATATTATTACAAAATTCAACTCTTCTATCAAAATCATCTTCGTAAAGTTCTTGATCCAATTTTATTTTGTACGGATGCCATTTTTCTTTTTTAAACATTTTGAAACGGTAGACTGACTGATTGACTGCTACAATGAGACATCACGCCTTGATTTATTGTGAGGGGTTTCGTGAAACATTAGTACAACATTCAATTCTGCAAAGTTATCGTAGTCCATAAATTTGCATTTTACCTTACTTACTGTTGATCGCGTCATAAGCCGATTCTTCTTCTATCCGGAACTTGTCTCCAAAACAAATTATTAAAATTTCTATTCTTTGGGCTTCACTTAAACGTACCATTTTTAGTTTTATATCAATTAATCAAAAATCAAAAAATGTTTGTCCGTTCCGTTGACATTTATTACCTTTTTGGTACAACAAATATGAACATATTTTTATTCGTATTTATTGTAATATGAATACAGAATACAGAAAAAACAATTGACGGATCGAATCCTATAAGCATTTCTCGTGGTGTACTTCAGGGATTCATTCATAGACGTACACTATTTAATATCTATGTATCTATGTATGTTCTCTTCCTGCATGCCTGATGACCATGATGACACAATATGCCAACGATACTAGTTGCATAGTTTCGGGTGTACATATTGACTAGGTTTCCCTGTGCGTAAACGTTGTTATATCGTGAATGAGCGATTAATATAATAGCAATGGACTCCTACTTAACACTTAGAAGACCACTTACGTGTAATTTTGTGCATGCACAAGTGTAAGCAGTAGCATATATATTAAACCTAATGGCACATCTATTCCTAAGGATGGATGTGTTAAGTTTCTCAGTGCACTTTTGGACAATAATTTGAAGTATGAAGATCATTGCTCTATGACCGAAAGAAAATTATGTTCTGCATACTATAGTGTGCGACGCTTGAAAAGCAGAGTTGGTGTTGATGCTTGGTGAATGTTCTATTTTTCGTATGTAGAATGTCGTTTGCAATGCGCAATTATATTTTGGGGATCTAGCACTAGTGCAAGGAAATTATTTCTCTATCAAAAAGGAATCGTAGGATTTATGGTGGGGGTATCTTCTACGCATTTCTGTCGATTGATATTTAAAGATCCTTTTTCTTTATAAACACTATATTGATGTTGTAACATTACAATTTGGTCAATTAATGACCAATGAGAAATTTAGTTCTGACTTAATTTACTACTACGAGGGCGAATCAAACATTAACCGGACTTTTCTTTTTAATGCTCTCTAGGTGAAGTGAGCAACGTGACGTCTTGGTATATGTTGGATGGGGATGTAAAGTGGAGGGGAGTAAATCGGTTCGACTCGCCAGAGCAGAGTGGCTTGGCTGTTAACAGCATCACGTTTGAGCAAGGGGTGCACACGTCTGTTGAGCAACGCATTATTACTACATTTTTGCCGGGGAGGGCGTAAAACCTGTCGAAATTTTGCGTTGACTAACTGCACAGTTTGCTAAGAAAAACGCTTTCAAGGATGCAAGTCTAAGACTGGCACAAAAATTTTTCGGGGGCTAATCAGCCAAGACTGCTGGGAAAGTGCAACGATCTCTTGGGATTGCAGAGGCATATTGTTCGTTGATTTTCTCTATGAACGGCGTACAATTAATGCTGGCCTATCGACGAAAAAGTCGTGACATACCTATTCGAAGTGTGATTCTGCTCCATGGTAACGCTCGGCCACACATAGCTGCACTAACCCAAGAAAAATTGGACAAAATTTATTGGAAAACATTGGAATATGCGCCCTACAGTCCCGATCTATCGCCGTGTGATTACGATATGTTTGGGCCACTCAAAGAACTGGGAGGTCATTACTTTGACGACGACGAAGGTGTAGAAACGTTCTTGCGCAATTGATTAAGACGTGACCAGATTCATTCTTTGATGGAATTAAAAATTCCCGATTCGGTTGGAAAAATGTGTGAATAAAAGAGGAGATTATATAAAAAATAATGTGTATTCAAAATTTTATTTACTGTACCAATAAATGATCCAAAAAAGTTCGATTCGTATTTGATTTGCCCTCGTATGATATAAATATAGAATTAAAGTACACTAATAAGCGTTCTCAATGTTTTTGTTTTGCTTTGGGAGTATACTACACTCGGCGTGATATCGCCGCAATATACTCTGATTTCACTAACAATAACTGACCCTATACTAAACTAACTCAAAAAGCTTGTCTTTTAAGTCTTCTCACTAATCCTGTGTTGTCGAGGAGCTGAATACCTTCAACATTCACATGATAATGGAGTCTTTCTTCACGACTTCTGGCGAACCTTGCGATTGTTGTGTCTACAGTTTCTATTTTCAAGTGGATGGAGGTCGCTGTTTCTGTTGTACTACGGTGGGTCTACAATGCTTCTCAGTACTTTGTTTTGAAATCGTTATATAATCGTTCTATTGCTTTGGTTGGTAAACCCCAACAGGTGCACACTGTAAGTCCAAACCGGTGTAAGCGTTTGCTTATGTGTATAACAAGATTTTATTATGTAGAGACAGAGTGGAATTTCTATCAATCAGCCAATACATTTTTCTATATTTTATTTAAAGATCTGAAAATACTTCCCTTATGGTTTTTGTATATGTACGAAATACTATCGTTTTATAAACGTAATGAATATCAATTAATTAGGAACGATTTATAAGAGTAGTCCATACTATATATGTGTGATATATTTCAATGGACTGTCCTCCGAAATCAAAGCAGTTCCCTCACTATACATTTTCATTTCAAAGATTACCTACACTCATTTCATAATGGGGAAAATAGCTGGGCGCCATAAGGTAACTCCACCCCATTTATTGTTCCTTTTTGTATGCTTTTTGGAAATAAAAATTGTCATTTACTATGGTGTGGTGAGGAGTTCACCGATGTGATATAGTGTCATTTACTATTTTATCTATTGACCAAAGACACATTTTTCTGATGTTATTGTCAAATTACTTTACTTTATGCACTTAATTTCTATTTTCTTTATTGTAATGCTGTATGGACTATGTCTATGTTGTTTCAACTTAGGACAATAGCTTTACTATTATTATTAGATGAAGAAGGTAACATTATACAAAAACTGATTTTTGTATTTATGATGGTAATAGGTAAAGATCTTCCATTTATGACCAACTTTTACGAAGGACATTGCGAATCTTCTAGGAATTTGGCTTTGGTTCAATTGCGTAAATCTTAAAGGTCACGCTATTGGTCCGAGGCAAGTCTTGACACATATACGCCATCCCATACAATATTGTTTAGTGTACTTCAGCTACTAGATTAACCCAGACGCATTTCCGTAACGTTGATTTTGCAATCACGGAAGACGCGCCTAAATCACAAAGAGCTATCATTTTATTTTTATTTAAATAGGATACGCGATCTTTAGAAATCGTTTAACTTCTGTAAGGTGTATTTGGAGATTCTTCGGAATCTAAAAGTTACTTTTAGATTCGATAGACTGTCGTCTATCAATGGGCCGATCGTTTTAAAGCTGGCAGAAGGTCACTAGAAAACGATGAATGTAGTAGAAGGTTGGGCACCTCTATAAATGAAAGAATCGTTGCTGCCGTAGAGAACCTACTGAAAGATGCATATCTATTCATGAAATTAGTGTTGGTGTAGGAATAAGTACACGACAGGTTAATGAGATTTTATACGATTGCTTGAGCGTGAAAAAGGTTTGAACCCCTTTGGGTACAGAAATTCAACAACTTCAAGAGTTTTTAGCATATTACGACAATCCATTTTGCCAACGAATAATAACTACATGGATACCCTACTTAAATCCTGAGACCAAAAAAAAACAGTTAAAAGAATGGCGGAAACCAGAAGATGGGTTCCATATGGCTTACAGCACGTGTCGTTCCGTTGATTGGAAAAGTAATGCTTACTGTATTCTGAGATAACGGATTACTCCCACAAACTCCCGTCTATGACCATCATCGTTAGATGGGCGCAGGACCTCCTGAGGGATTGATGGCGAATTGAGTGCGGCTCCAGAGGTTAACCCGGGATGAAGATCCCCCTGGAGTTTTGTTAAAGATGAAGAAGCAGTTCGATCCCGCCGCTGAGGACGTCTCCTTAGTGAAGGATACTGAAATAATAGCATTAGTAAAGGTATTGATGATATGTGAGGGCAGGAGCAGCTTCTTTGGAAATAAATTATTTACTATTGAGCTAGACGAGTAGTAGACGAGAGACGCATAGTATCAAAGTTGTACATTTGATAGCCTACGTTCGCTACTGCGATAATGCATCTATAAGGAAAAACTTACTTTTTGCAAAGAAATTGCGACGGTGCCGATCTTAAAATTATATAAAAACGGAGTTCTTAAGGGCAAGACTATTTTTTCGATATGGTCGAATGGACGGGTATTTGAGTGTCGGCAGGATATATACGCGTTGTCAAAGAAGATGCCGCGAATTTTGCTGACGAATTGTTCATACTGAACTGGCTTATTTCACTGACATTCTTGAAAATTGAATATTTTAAATAACCAGTTACAAGGAAATAATATTCATATATTACAAGTATCAGATAAAGTTAGCAGCTTTTCGAGAAAAATGGACCTTTAGTCAACAAGATAAACAATGAAGACACAGAAATGTTTTTTTAATTTAAAAATATTTATTAATGGTAACATACCAAATCATAAAATGTGTGTATCATTTTTAAATACATCGACCATCTTTTAAAATCGTTATCTAAAAATTTTAAACGTTACTTTTTTAAGAATGTTGGCCTTCTGACCAAATATGAGCGGATAACAAACTTGTTTGGAGTTAAAAGAAGATACAATTCTTCAACAATCATTGTCAAGTTTTTGGATTATTGCGCGGGGCGACAAAACTTATAGAGCCGGTGCTGCTTATAATCGACGTTTTACCGCATCAGGTGGCGCTGTAGAATACTGTCAAACTAATGTCAAATCATTACTTTTGTCAAAGTTCCATGTATAACAATGTATAATGAAAATGATAACGAATAGGACTATAAATGCAAATAATATGCTATGATATGTCTGAAATACTGCATAACCGTAAAGCTGTCTCCTACATTCAACAGTGGCAAAACTTTAAAATGTCTAATACCTAATGGTTCAATTCACAGTTTAATTGCCTTACATGAATATTATCATGGAAACATGCAAATATAATGAAAATTGATAAGAATCATCACAGTTAGACAATAAAATATATTAACAAAACTGACAAAACATTTGTGATCCTGCTGCTTCCAATATGGTGTCTTACATATTTTATTTATATGGACATATTTGTACAAGCTTTCCTTGGGAAGTAATTGTGTCTGCGATTAGCTTGACAATTTATGTTATGACTGCTGATCTTCGTGATGTAAACAAGAGTTCGAACAGACATCCAGATCTATGCTGCCAACAGAATCATTCTGTTTCTGACATAATGGTGATGACAATAATTAAGTGCTTAGCCGTTTTATATAGTTACTACCAATTTAGAAATCTTCAAACATTAGGTTCTAAATATGTATTAGGAATAACTGGACTGTTTGTGATATTTTCTAGTTTCATTTTCATTACAACAGTATTAAATTTCTTGCAAATAGACCTTAGTGATTTACAGGATGCTATGTTTTTCTTTTTGTTATTGATAGACCTATCCAAGGCTGCACGGCTTGCTGGGTTTGCTTTAATTTCCTCTGATAAAGTAGAAATTAAAAGTAATATAGCAAAAGGTTTATCAGTATTAGGTCCAAAGATTACTTTAGATACGGCTGTAGAAACCTTAGTCATTGGAATTGGTACATTCTCTGGTGTACCACGTTTAGAAATTCTCTGCTATTTTGCATGTTTATCTGTAATTGTTAATTATATGGTTTTCATGACCTTCTATCCTTCCTCATTATTTTTATTATTGGAATTATCCAAAAATACTTCTATGAGAGATAATGATACTTTACATTTAGAAACATTCCCAGAAAATAATGAGAAAACCAATCCAATTGTAGAAAGAGTTAAAATTATCATGACCATTTGTTTATTATTAATTCACTTGGTTATAAGGCAATCGTTCCAAAATAATTCAAGCCTACACTTTGCTACAGATAAAGCTTCGATTTCCAATTATGTTATGCATGGATACACCTCAGATTGGTTGAGTTTCTGTATTGACCATGTGTTAGTTTTGCTTTTGTTAATAGCTATAATTATCAAAGCCTTGTTTCTTGACAAAGGTGATAAAGGATTACGCTTAAATGATATTAAATGTAGCCAAAAAGTAATAAAGTCAACAAATGTTGGAATACAGACATGTGAGAGTAAGAACTCTCATAATGTTAAACACTCAGTTAAAACAATGAGTAAATGCTATGGTGGATATAATGAAACAGAACTGCCTTGCTTAACTGATGAAGAGATTATTGAATTTGTTTTGCACAAAGATATATCTCTTCACCAATTAGAAAATGTTCTAAAAGATTCAGTTCGTGCTGTTATAATAAGGAGAAAGCTTTTGTGTCGAGATGAGAAATATAAAGACATCATTGGTCTATTACCAATGGACAATCTTGATTATGACAAGGTTTTTGGAACGTGTTGTGAAAATGTAATTGGTTATATACCTGTTCCACTCGGAATTACGGGACCAATTATAGTTGATAACTGCATATACAGAATACCTATGGCAACAACAGAAGGATGTCTTATAGCAAGCATTACAAGAGGTTGTAAAGCGACCTCAGTTAATGGCATCACTAGCAAAATAATAAGCGATGGCATGACCAGGGGCCCAGTAGTCCGCTTTCCAACAGCTAGCAGGGCTGTTGATGGTTACGAATGGTTATACAAATTAAACAATTTTGAGGAATTAAAAGAAAAATTCGATTCTACTAGCCGTTATGCACAATTAACAAAACTAAAAGCTTGTGTTGCTGGGAGATATTTGTTTATACGATTTGTTGCAACAACTGGTGATGCTATGGGTATGAATATGTTATCTAAAGGCACTCAAGAATCCTTGAAGTGCATGCAACAACATTTCCAAGATATGGAAATATTGAGTTTGAGTGGCAATTTCTGTTCAGATAAAAAGGCAGCGTACATAAATTGGGTTGAAGGCAGAGGAAAATCGGTTGTATGTGAAGCCATCATACCATCTGAAATTGTAAACTCTTTACTGAAAACTACTGCTCAAGCTATTGTTGAAGTTAATATATCCAAGAATTTAATTGGTGCTTCAATGGCTGGAAGTATTGGAGGAAACAACGCTCACGCTGCTAACGTTGTAACAGCAATTTTTATAGCAACTGGTCAAGATCCGGCTCAAAATTTAGTTAGCAGCAACTGTATTACACTAGTTGAGTCATGGGGCTTGAATAATCAAGATTTATACATATCATGCACTATGCCTTCTTTAGAAGTAGGTACAGTTGGTGGTGGAACAATATTACCAGCGCAGTCAGCATGTTTGGACATCATGGGTGTTAAAGGTAGCAACACAGAACGACCTGGAGAAAATGGAAAGCAACTGGCAAGAATTATATGTGCAGCTGTATTAGCAGGCGAATTATCACTTTTAGCTGCACTAAGTGCAGATCATTTAGTAGAAAGTCATCTAAAACATAATCGTCAGAAGACACATGTTAGATAAATCTGATTAAGTCTTGTTTACATGTGTAACAAACTGCAATCAAATATTTGAAATAGAAAACAAAAATGGAATTATATCAAAATATTTAATTGCATTAAATAAAGTTTTGTAACACCATCAGTTATTTCATTTTACATTTTGAAATGATCCTAGACTTTTTCTATACACAGTAAAATGTTCTAAATATTGCTGTATAGTATCATTTGGTGTATAAACCTCTTGCATTTTATTTTGCAAATAAGGAGGTGGTGTACTTGATACGGATGAACCGAGGAATCCTTGAAGAAACTCTCTGATAAGGTCCCAACACATAGCAGGTACAATACAAGGGCGGTATTCAACTTCTACAAGTATACCTTTAAAATTTTGACTTACAGTTACACTACCTAGCTTAACACTGAAATCTCCAATTTCAAACCTAGGACCTTTGGATTCAACTTTTGTTTGTTTCTTGGATTGATAGAAATTTGACATTTTCATCATAAGTAAATCAAATAATCCATCTGTTATAAGTGGTATTGTTTTGGTGCCAGTTTCCAAAATGGAAAACACTGTAGCTGGTTGCTCGGAATTGTGAAGTACATGGACAGTTTTCTGAGCTCCTAATTGAGGAACAGAGCTATAGGTCTCACAGTCCACTAAAAATTGTCCTTGTTGTATTGCTCCTAAAGCTACAATTCTTTTTGTTAGTAATTCTATGGTAGATGGTCCTGTTCTTTGTTCTATAATTGGAAATTGTTGCAATATTGTTACTCCCATGTTGTAAATCTATTCACAATACGTTCAAATCATATTACAGATATATGTATTATTGATTGTTCTGTATTTGAAAACAAACCACAACTTTTTGCTACTAATTAAATATAAACAATCAATCTCACATAACCTTACTACCGATGACTGCCGATGATTACTGATTTGCTGATGATGACTACCGAGGATGGAAATCACATAAAGAATACAAAATTCATTATTAAATTAAATAACACCATTAATTTTTGCAGTTAACGAAATTACTTTAAATAGTCTTAAAATTAGACATTGTATGTTTCAAAAATCTTACACAAATATTAGGCCCAATTGCACTATTACATTGGTTGGTCGCGGATTTCTGGAATATTTGTATTAGTTTGATGGGTAATCCCCGCTCTCTCTGTACTCTGATTTACACGATAATTACGAACAAAAATAATATACCATGAGAGCACGACGGGGTAAATAGGCTAAAGCTACTTTACCACATATTCCTAATAAATTTACTTTACTGAGCGCTTTTGCGGATTTTTACGGGTAGCTGCTCTACTCTACTAACTATTCGTTCTATTACTAATTGTGTAAAGCCAGTGACAGCGTCAGTCTGGTTTACACTACTTAATGATAATTTATCATTAAGGTTTGATCAAATAGTGGATGACGTAATTCATTACTCTGTCTATCTTATATGATAGATCTCTACCACTAATAGGTCAATAAAACAAGGCTGGTTTGAACGATAGTTATATTTTCAGAACGTTTACAAACGTTTTCGAAGAAGAAGGAAACCTTTGGCTAGGTTTTTAAATTTGGGTTTTCCCTAGTCCTTGAACAGAATTGTTAAGGTTTCGACAAAGATTTTTCGATATAAGGTTTTACTTAATTTGCATGTATGTTTACACATTAATTTAGTTTTTATAATTTATATATATATAAAAGTTGGTTACACATCCTCTATATCAAGAAATCCTAGTCATTAGTTATTTTGTTGATAGTTCCCAAATAAAAAACAAATGTTTGTTTATATATTTATCTAGTTATATTTTCACTGAAGAAGGTATTCCGAAAACGTTTGTAAACGTTCTGAAAATATAACTATCGTTCAAACCAGCCTTGTTTTGTTGACCTATTAGTGGTAGAGATCTATCATATAAGATAAGTATAAAAAGGTCACGAAATATATATATATATATACATTTACTCTGCCTATGTAAATTAGACTCATATAGGTACAATAAATTTATTTATCTAAAAGATTACCAATCGAACCCAGTTTTAGACTGTCCGTGACGTGGTAGTCCCTCTCATAGGGCGAAGGAATCCTCTTCAGCTAATAAGTAAAATGCTGCAGAATAGGACTATTGGAATCCTAATTGACGACCTATATTATGTAAGGAATTCGCAGATCTATTGGGATATGGGTATTCCGACTTTACCAGAATATCTTGAGAAAACTTAGAAGGCCGCATGGATCACAGCTGGCGTGGATGAAAGCTCCTGTCGCTATAATTGTGTAGCAATTCCTCGCCTAGCGTCAGCTCAGGTTTCCCAACTACCAACTTTCGAAATGGAGACGTTGTTATTATTAACATTATTAACAAAAGGATGATTTTTTATCTCCATATAATGTAATTTATTTACTAAACTAAGTTTCTACTCATTACTCCCCAAGCTGTGTGATTGCAACAATTTTTTAAATGGTATTCTAAGATTTAAGATCCTTGAAACCGACCCTTGATTGGGTATTGAAGTTCGCAGTAGTAAAGATTATCAAAACACTGATATTAATCCGGTCCACCCAATACGATACTAGTTTCTTAATTATAAATATTCTTATATTAAGTGTAGAATTCTTCTCATTTTCTAAGATTAACTTTTTCTTTGTACAGAAGAAAATTATGTTAATTATGATAACTTTCAACCAATATTTTAAAGTTGAAGTAAATTTCTAACTCGGCAGTTGAAAAAACAGGTAGCGAATTAGTTATGATTCATTATAAAAGAACCGAATACTGAACCCCGTAGTTGTGCTTAGAAAATTCTTCCTTGCTTCATAAATTTTACAATAATATCTTTATGGTAATTCAATATTCATTTCACTTAAACTGTTCAACATTCTGATTCATATTTGCCAGTCTTAATTAGAATGAACTTGCTTTTAGTTCTTCGTGTTTATTTCCCTCTTTCACATCCTGCTGAGACTTATTTAAATACTAAGTGCACCTACCTTACGTTTCAATTCTACCAAATTTTTAGTCGCTTGCTGTTTCAACTTCTTTCAATAACTGTTTAATGTAAATGCTGTTTGTCTTTTACAAGGCTTCCTAAATGCAATAATTGCTGGAGAGTTTCTAAACGAAAGTAAGGATTTCCTGGATTTGAAATATTCTTTGCTAAATGCTCAAGAAACACAGGAAAATAAAAATCTGTACTGTATATTTATCGTCCAATACTAATCTAATTCGATAATCAAATAAGACACATTAAATACAATGTACAAGTTTATATTTGCATCTCATTAAAATAAACAAGATGATATAGAATATAAATACAGTACTGTGCAAAGGAGGAATAAGAAAAATGGTATCTACAATGGCACTAACTAAAAAAATGCTATTTTGAACTCTGGTAAAAACCTTAAATCTATCATTTTATGTTCAACATAAATTACAGTGTAGAAATTTGCTACAGCCACTTCAATAAATTAAACAATTATTGGTCTCGAACTAAACCATTTGATATAAAAATTTATCTAAATAACAATAAAAATGCTCGACAGAAAATATTCACAATTTAAATATTACTTATTAAATGATTTTATTTACAATCTCTTACTCCGGTTTTAGATTTTCAGCCACCATATTGTAATAATAACTATTCACTTTATATAAAAATATAGCAACAATAATAATAATGACATTATTGTGTGAATTGAATTAAAAAACGTTTATGAGAACTGAGATCGCGATATATATTACTATTAGACAATTATATAGCTGAAAATCTTATATATTTATTTGTAAATCGCTAATTTAATCGTTATATATGTTAAACTAAAATATAATTAACACTAAAACGTTTTTTCTTTTATAAAATTAATTATTTTCATAAAGTTTCTCTCTTAAACATTTGATTTTGTTAACGAAATAAGCCTCTAAAGATTCAGCGCATTTAAAGAACTGAGACTCTTTGGGATTGTAATATCGACAGTTATCAAAGATTTTCGTCATATCTCCAATAAATTCACTCAATTTTTTATAAGTTTGAGAATTGATTTTATCTTCTATTTTTTGTAAATCTGTAAAATAAAATATAGTTCGAAATAATATTTTTAAGTATTAAGTAACTTTACCCATTGGTTCTTTTATGACTTTATAGTAATCTGGTGCTTCTGTCGGATCAACGGGTTCCATGAACGGCCATGCGCTTTTGTGGGCCTATAAAGAAATTAACGAAATTAATTCCCTAAGTAAACGTAATTGTGAAAATTGTATATGTATAGCACCATTTTTTCACCTGTATTTGTTTTATTAGTTTTCGAAGGCCATCGAAATCTTTGCTTGAGAGATCTTTCATGTTAGCATAATTAACAGAAGAATTTCTTTGACAATTTGGACAAATATATTCATCAATGTTATCTGCTTCAGATTGCAAAATTCCAACGCATCTACCATGGAACCAATCCTGGCACCTATCACAACATATGTAGAACCTAAAAACAAATCGTTTAAATACAAACACCCAAAGCATGATCGCAAAACAAATAATACAGCTTTGCGAAATTTGAGGTTTTTAGTTACAGAAATGACAGCGGGCCAATCTTGTAGATTTTTTAATGCTGAAAACGCATCCGACCGCATAAATTGTCTAACATGCCAGGTTTCGGAGTAAGTTTAGGTTAAATGGTGAAGAAATTGTCATTTTGACCAAATTTATGATCCTTTTTTATATTCCCGAAAACGTTTTGTACCAGTCCAGCGTAGCTTTAAAATCCACTTTCGACTGCCGCTGTACGATTTTATTAGCTGTGTAGTAGTGGTCATGAATATTATGGATCTGTCTGATATTCTGTTTTAAATATTTTTAGACAAACACTCCCAACATTTCTTGATAATCACGCAAAACGACTTGGATCGCTGACCGGAACTCTGCAGTCAGAAATTCCCAATTTAAAATGGCTAGTATTACATATTCAAACTTGCATATTTCTTAGTGGCTATCGAAAATTGATTTCAAAGCTAAAGACTAAAGTAGTATGCAATTTTTTTGGGAAATATAAAAATATTCGTTCCTTCACAATTAATTACATAATTTTTTAACCATTTAATCTAAAGTTACTCCAAGACCTGACGTGTCACAAAATTTCTGCGGCCGATATCGTTTCAGCGTCAAAAATCTATGAGATTCACCTCCTGTGTATCAAGTAATACTTACTGAGATTCATCATACGGCTGCCTGCATAGACAGAAAAGTTCTTGAGTATCCCGGGCGTGCTTACATTCCATACATATGAATTCGGACATAGTTTTACTAAGTTCCTCAGTAATACCAACGCAATCTCCATGAAACCAGTTGTTGCACAAATCACAGCCAACGTAAAACTTTGTCTCGTCGTACGGCGTTCTACATATACAGTATAATTTTTCCTTTTTTCCTCGTGCTTGTGACGGCGGTGATACCTGGGATTTTTGACTTCTCTTATTTTTCGGCAAACTTTTGCTACTACTTTGGGCGTATGCGGTCGTAGTTGCTGCTACCACAGATTTCCGCTTGCTGCTACCAGCAGAGCGTACTTCATCTTGTTTTGTGCGTTCCATTTTAGTTCTAGCTGCCAATTCTTCATTGACTTCTCTCTATAAATCATGATAGTCACATGTAATGATTTTTGCATGTTTATTTATGAATTTACTTTACCTGAATTTCGGTTTGTAATTCTTTTTCTAATAGCGCCCGTTTGCGCAAAATATCTTTTTTAAGGAGTTCCTTATGTCTCAAAACCGTGAATATCATCTTAGTTTGAAGAGCAACTTTCTTTTCTTGATCTTGAGTTTCTTTTAATTTCACTCTAGCTCTTGGTGAGATGGCCACCTTCTCTTTGACGCTTTCACTGTTAAGATTTATGGAATAAAGTTAACATTTAAGTACTATTGGAAGATATCCACATGAATCGATGAGACATAATTTAGTATCATTCACTAAGAAATATTATTACCTGATAGTGTAAAGTATTATTGGTTTGGCAACTAGCTAATTTTGGATTTCACTTATAGAATATTTTGGTTCTATTTTTAGGTATGTTTACGTATTTGCAATGTTAAACCGATATGTTTCCTGATAGTTGGTTATACAATTGTTCCAAAAATTATATCAATCAATTGTGTAGTTTTTGTTTGGCGTCGATCGAAAATTTGTGACTAAAAACCAACACTTCCGTTACGAAAACGTATCACACGTTCACAAAATTGTGCATGGTGACAACTTTAAACCCGTGCCAGTGTTAACATTGGTTTGCTATAAATCTATCGGTTTAGCATATGTGTAGTTGTGAACTCATCAGATTAACAATTATTTAATTTTTCGCAATTTTTCTTGACTGATGCCTTCAATATTGATGATATCAAATCACGTTTGGTTCGGCTTTTTACCGATAAAACTAGAAGCTCTCTGAATCAAGATATTTGATTCTAAAAGTTGTCTTTGCACTCAGGCTCATTGCTGAGCACACGATAGTTGATCATCCAGTAAAGACAGTTATTGTTCCGAGTTAACTTCTCTTTAGTTTTCGAAGGTTCATGGTTTCACTCCAATTCAACGGCGCTTTTATGAAGAGCTTGGATTGCTTGAGCATTGTCTGCTGTTGCAATTCGAACCAGAATTGGTCTTCAGATAAACTTTGTATCCTTGCCTTTACAGTAGGGTTACTTATGTGCAAACTTATATGCTCTTTCATTGCCTTTAATATCGGGTACACAAATTAGGTAATACCTTATTAGACTTGTAGCCTTTCTACGGTTCGTTTACAGTCAAGCCTTAGTGCTGAGCCGACTCTGGCTGATTCTAACACCAGAAGGACTGTTAGTGTATACTTTCTTATCTTACAGAGAAACGGGGTTAGTGTCCAACCATTGAAATGTAGAGACTCAAGTCCTACAATGCCCTTTGGGCTAACGCGGGTGTTGTTCTGAAAGCTCCAGATATTGACATACAAGCCAATTTCTATAGCTTATTGCATTGCCTCTTGTTGGTTGCCAACCGAACCGCCGGCCAGCCAGCGCCAGATATAGTCATTAGGCTCATCTCGAATGTACTATAGAGGCTTGTAGTGCTCAGGTACATCGAAAGGATTCTTGCAAGCCTATTTCGAATTGATGTGGTCCTTTTACAACTCTTTCGATATATCCCTTCCAGGACAGAGTCAATTATCAGATATATATCTATCTCACCGACTTGGAATGCGTTAACTCGGGGCTGAAAAAGGTGGACCCTTTCAGATCTACCCTTCTTCTGTTTGTGAACGGTACTACTTCGGTCATTGCCGGGTTAACGGAGACCGTGACCGTGGTACCATTGCTCCACCACAGTAAGACATCTCTGCATGAGTGCTTGAATACTTATCAATGACAATGGCATTATCATCTGTGAATATACTCCTTGCTCATTCAGGGTACACAGCAATCCAGCCAGTACCAGGCACCACAGAAGCGAAGAAAGAACCATACCCGTACTCTCGGGCAGCATTGCATTCGCCATTAAAGATGATGTAACGCTGCTTTTAAGCAGGACCTGGATACATCTGATGATGATATCCTCCCAGCTTAAGCTTTTAGCAGCATCATTTATAGTCCTCAAAGTAGTTATTAAACACTTTTATTTTCTTAATAATATCTGCAATTAATTAGTTGCCAAGTCAATATTATAACCGTTTGAGTGTTAAGTGGCGTTTATCAATGCGTGCGTGGCTAAATTCTACCAAAATTGAAATATAATACAAGAACATTTTTCAAGTGTACATTCGAAACGACTTAAGGATGGAGATGTGTGATTACGGTAATCTATCTCAATATTTTTTCGGAACACAACACATTACCAATAATAAACACGCCTGTGAAGTATGAGGACGATTCACTACATATTTATTGAGATATACTAATTTAAAAAGATGCATTTTTACATGGACTCTTACGTGACTACTCGAAAGTAGTTTGACGCGTCGTTTGGATAGCCGACTGCCACCAACTTACCAGATAAAACATTAGCCATACAGTGTTGTCACGTTTTCTCCTTCATTTTTCTATATTAATTTGATGCATATGAATTATTTTAATTGAAAAATTCAATTAATACTTGAATACTGTGATACTTTTTATGGTCATGCAAACTTAATTCGATCACTCTCATCGTTATACCACAAAATTTATTCTTCGAAATTTTTGTGGCACGGTTAGCTCTCGGTACAGTCTGAGCATTTGACAAATAGTAATTATTGCATAAATCTCAATTTTAAGCAATTTAAATAAAAGAATCTGCTTGTAGACTGAAACCTAAAGATTTTTTATACATATCAGCTAGTTGAAAATATTTTTTATACGAGAACTAAACACTACAAACCGAGAAATTAGAAACCTCAAAATCTGATTAACTTTTTGCACAGACTGTCACACACCTACTTCCTTAATGGCTGTTTCTAAGTAAAAGCAGAGCAATTACGCTGTTCGCCATTTTTCAATATCAAATTAAACACTAACACATCACTTCGATTCTTTTTTGTCTTTTTATTTCTACAAAAGTCAGTACCACTCAAACGGTTGCGATAGCCACTTCGTTAAAATTGGATGGAATAAATTTTAATTCACGAGTGTCATTACATTACTTCACTTACAGCGTATCTTCTTTTTTGATTTCTGATCTACTGGGCCTGCTTCTTTTTGGCGTTTCCATTACCCAATCCTCATCATCATTTTTAGATGCACTGGGCGGCCTCTTCCTGGATGGTATGCTATTTCTGTTAAATGCATTTTGAACAGAAACTCTGGTAGAATGAACAGGCAATTCGGGTTCTTGTTTCATCTGCTTCTCTTGATATCGTTGTAGTTGCAGCAATTTCTCTTCAATTTCAGGGTTTAGATTTTCTTGTTTAAGGGCGGTTTTGATAGCTAATTATTATATGGGGAGAAAAAAATAATAAATAAAAAATAGGTAGGAAAAGAAAGGGAAGAGTCAAGAGAGAATAAGAAAAAGATACCCAAAGCAAAACGACTCAAAATAAATAATGAAAAATAAGGGCACGAAGAAAAGTCGATAATTTTAATTAAATGATTTTATTACATAAATTTTGAATTACATCTTCATTACACATAAAATATGTCCTTTTGAGGAACACCTAATTTTGTAATACTGACTCATTAAGTAACACGAGTATATATGTAAAATTATAAAAAAAGGATAACAAGTGCGCCATCTAAAAGAATTTCAGTCGAAAATATATCACAGATTAAATAAATAGTGTGGATCGATAAAAAGAAAAAACAAGAAACAAATAACAGTCAATTTGACAGCAATTGCCCTTTTGTCTTTAGAAGTATTTATGCTAATTGATGTAGTCGTTTTGCAATGGGTATGCACAATTTGGATTGTACACTATAACAGAAGGTTGATATACAAACATACTTTGTTGTATGTAGTCTGGAGTAACCACAAATTGTTTGTTATTTTGTTCTTCATTACTTTGTATTGTTTGCTGAGATGCTGATGGAGGCTGATTCGCTTCCATATTGGCTTTCATTGCTTGTAAGAGAACGGAGGTTTGTTGACCATTTACTAAAACTTGCCGAGCAGCAGTGTTGATAGTTTCAGTTGTCTGCAAAGTAGAAATAATAGAAGCAAATGTACTAGAGATGTTTGTTTTAATATCAATAGGTATTTTAATGGCAAATTTTTGAGGTCTCTATTTTGTCTCTCAAATTTTCATTTTGACGCTATGGAACGATATAGTTATAAAAGAATACATAAATATAAGTATTTTAATTATCAACTGAATTTTTGGATTAGCAATTAGCGATTGAAGGAATCGATAATTATTCTCATTTTCATAATTTTAGAAAATGACATTACAGCCAAAAACGGCTACTTGGCGCGGTGGTAAAAGGTTGTGTGAAGATCCTCGAATGTTTTCTGTAATCGGAGCTCGCAGTGGTCATCGTTAGTGAAAGTAACAAGATACTGCACTTACATAAAAACCAACTGTAGGTTAGCACTACCTGCTATAAATAAGTACATCTCTACGCCGAAAGATAGAAAGAGGGTATCGATAATAACATCCACACCAAGCCAAACACAGTGAATCAATTACAATTCAACAATTTTTTAAATCGTAATTAATTTCCCTTTTACGCATTTATCCTTTTATACCGTTAAGTATTGAAAGGGAAGATTACACCAAGTCATCGTGATGATTGCCCATCCAAATACGGATCTGAATATTGATATATATATATATATATATCTCCTATTTGAGTTCGAATGGAATTGGGCTATCGCTTAGCCCAGCACCTTACAGCCACTTACAATTATTTTAAGATAAAAGTAGGCATATGCACTGCTGTTTGTAATTTTTTGAACAAAAAGGAAATTATAGAAACGTTAATAATTGTTGCTTGCCTCAAGCATTAGTCACTACTGTTATCGTGTTAGATTTGTATCAGCCTGTTCTTGAAATAAATAATGTAAAAAGATTCGATTGTAACATAGATACCAATGTTAACGTCATATTTCGAAATTTCCATTGATAAATTATGGTGTTTCGATTTCCCTTATAATGGTTTATTCTGCGAAAATAGGTAATACATAATATATAACCCAGTAATGTATATGTCAATTGTATATACATGTATATTAAATTCGAATTCTTCAAATTCTTAAAAGACAATCTTTTTAAATTTTCTCAACTGAGCACCCAAAGTGACAAAAGAGTCTGGTTTCCTAAATGATATTATAACCTTTGATTTATTGTTTATTTATTTCTAATTTATTTCTAAATCTTTTACTCTCTATGTCTTAATGATAATTGGTGCTCACCCACTTACTACATACCAAGCAACTGCCGTTTGACTTTAAATAGCACTAGGCTAATGATTGATGCTGAACAGTCACTGCGCTTGTCTAATCCTCGCGGTTCCAACATATTTGTTTATCGTAAGTTTCCGGAACGCTCACCATTGACTATATACTACAACCGATTTTTGTATTTCAAAACATTAGTATTTTTAGTTTTTAAAATTATTTCTAGTGAAAAAGAAGACTAAGCTTATAAGATCTCATGAAAACATAAAAATCACGGAATTATGATATTCGAAAGAATGCAGCTTTCGGATCATGGTTGACCTAGTTTGTAGATAAGGAGTTTAAAAATAAAATATTCTCTTTTATAATTACCCAGACTAAGGCACTATATTATATCGATAAATTCCTCACCATACAATTATTTAATTAAATCCGGTGACAAGTGTTCGCCTGCCGTTATTAAGAACAATAGTAATAATAAACTGGAAGGTGTGGTTTATAGAAAAAACCACAAACATTAATGGCTTCATAATGGCGTATTCAAACCATTCCATGTAGCAACAGATAATATTTATTAATTTCTTACTTAATAGATTTCAAATTTCTGCTTATGAAATGTAGATTTGGAAATAAATTAGGTAGCTACATACAATGGTTAAAAACCGTTGAGAAATATCAAACGAAAAGTACACAAGCAATTCAACAAACCTCTCTAGACGGTAACTTTATCAAAAAATTGCCGTAACATATGATTTCAGAAGGGATTAGGAATATCCTAGAAACAGAAAATCTAAAGGTGTGTTCGACATTAAGGAACACTTTAAAGAATTTATTAGGAATCTCGAGACAAAACAAATTTGAACAACTGTCGGGAATTTATAAAATTGGTCGTAGCGAATGCGATACAGCGTATATAGGATAGTCCAGGTGCGCAATAGCTAAACGATTTAAAGAACAAATGGCACATCACCGTTATCGTAGAATAAATTAAGTGTTTCAAAGCATATGTTCGCCCTGAGAACTAGATACGTGTGAAGCGATACATACGTAAAAATACGAATCTTCTAATTAAGGATGTCGGGCCTGTCAGTCACTCCGCACCTTTCGATCTATTGTAAGCAGGTAGTTTGCTTTCTGCATGTGTATTTAGTAAATAGAAATTTTATTCGGAGAAGAGATGCGTACTTCAACATACAAAGGACTTTATTTATGAGTTCTTAGACAACGTGGGTGTCCCTTCTCGGAATAATATTTTCACCCCTTGTAGGTATACTCTCTTCATTCAACAGAAATAGTTAACCCACTCTCTAATAAAACCGGCAATATTTGAATAAAATGTTTCTATTGGTCGTATGTCTAAAAACCCGTATCAGACCAACGTGTATACTTCATTCTGCGGCGACGAGCTGGCCAAGGTCAAAGCCCATTTCGTTTCGAGGTTTTGACAGTGCTTCACCATTGATTCACTTTGCTGTTTGTTTGTCTAATTCTTTTATCAAAAAATGATGAATGAAAATATCTGCAATTTTCTTTTCCCTACTAAAACGGTTTCAGTAATAATACTAATAATAATAATATAAATATAAATATGTACTATTTAGAAAAATAATTTTTACTGTAACAATTTGTATATTCTCTATGTTAAGTTTTGTTGTTATAAATAAATACTATTTTTATATTTTTGTGCTTATTGAAATTATTAATAACTTGAAATTTTATATCAAATTTGTCGCGCTTTTACTAATTTGTAGCATGTTAAACTGTCTGTTGCGCTCAGTGCTATAAATGAGTGGCTTAACTAGTTCTGTTGGATGAACAGAGTATAGATACGTATGATCCGAGTCGTAGAGGGAATATTTAGTTTGCATGAATAGAATTTAAGAAATTACTATTTACTCGGTTAGAGAATATTTGAAGATGCTTAACTCGTTCCTGGGGAAACACGTGTCAATGGATTTTGTTAGATAATTGTATGGTGAGGAGTTTGCCGGGGTGATATTGTCAGTAAAGGAAACTAAGCTTTAATTGAAAGATATCATAAAATTTGAACTCAGATCAGGAAAATGAAGTTTATCAATTGGATAAAATAGTATTAGAAACAGTATCCAAAAAGGTAAATGTTTTTTCAATGTTCTTTTATTCAGGATGTAAGATAGAATCTGAGTCTTAAACCAAGGCATTAATTTCTTGGTTGTTAAATTTATTCGCATACCGTTCTTCTTACCTGTTTTCTTTGAAGAAATTACTATAATTTTCAGATAAGTTCTAACAAGTTCAAATTATAACTTTGAATGAATCATGCATTGCTTAATATTATATCCCACTCTACCTCACATTTATATTATACAACACCAAAAGCAAGCAGCGATATGTAAAAGCAACAATAAAATTTTTAATGATTCAAGATATTAAACAGATCAAAAGAGGGTCGATAAGAAGCAAAACCAAACCAAAAATGTTAATAACAGAAATTTTATTGTAACTTGTTAATACATTAAAAGCAGGAAAAATAAAAAATAAAACAAGCAGATTTGGCTATACATGAACTTTTGATTTGGTTTCATCTCACCAACCGTGGTGTACGTTAATCATTTCCGAGAAAGGTGTATAAAAAAACAAACGTTCATGTACAGAAATACATTAACATAAAAGCTACAAAAATGACAACACACATACAGTGATATAGTCAGATGCACCCTTTTAGGAAACAAAATGACCTAAAATTAACTAAAAAGAATATTAAGAAATGTATGAGAAAGTTCTATGCTTTTTTTTTTAAATACAATAAAATATTCGTGTCGCTCTTAAGAAATTACATGGTTAAACTCTAATACTTATTGATCAGTCTCTTGTGCTAACAATAAACACTTTATATTTCTTAATACTAATCCAATATATAAATCACAATATTCGGACTAGAAAAAAATGCACAGACAAAAAACACAGAACTTTGTTTATAATAATTAATTCCCCAATAAGATGGACAGAAGTACTGGTTTTTAAATCAAGTATGTATGTTCAAATGGACGGTGTTTTAATGTATTTGATTTAGTTGGATACAACATGCTGTAGTAGGACATATATTAAGTATAAAGTACTTGGTTAACAGGTTGCACTATCACTTTAGGGTTGGGTTTCATAGGGTTGCATACCTGTTGGAGTGTTGTACTTGTCTGTAAACCATCTGGGGATGTTTGGACTTGATTAATCACAGTCTTTGGTTGAGTAATTATATTTGTGGCTGAATGTACAGGATTCTGTTGTACAGGAGCCAACGGTGGAGGTTGCGAATTATCAGCGTCTCCATTACTTGGTTGAACCGCTAAGTATATCTTGGTTGGACCTAAAACGCCTTGTTTACCAGTTGATGCTTGAGCTGTAAAGAAGTAAATTGAATGTACTACTATTTCCTTCCTAAGTTATTTTGGGGTAAAACAGATACAAAAACATGTCAAGGAGATAGAAACAGCAATATAAATAATGAACTAATAACTTGAAATTATTTGAAAGAGTGATAACAAGTTAGGGTACTGGATCATGTTACAAAAATTTCTAAATGGAAGATTCCAAACAATTTATGCAAATACCGGAAGGAAGAGAGTTGTCAGAAAGGGAAGTAGTTGGATGTACTGGCAGAACATTCGAAGATAATAATAAGGAATTGAAAAGCTAGTGGAGATGACAATCGAATGAAGGAAAGAGCTTGAAGACGTTAAGAAATTAGAAGGGGAAATAAAATGAAAATTATGGGTCTCTAGACTGAAGGTGCTATTAAGAGCATATTTACCTTTGAGTAGTTGTTGCTTAACTTGTTGCTGAACAGCTCCCAACTGCTGCGGAGTGAAATCAGATCCAGTAAGACCTTGAAGCACAATTCTAGGACCTTGCTGAGTTTGAATCACTTGGGCCGTTACACATTTAATGACTGTGCCAGGCGGTTGTCCAGTTAGTAATTGCTCGTGATCTACTTGATTGTCTTGAGCAGACTGCTTCTGAGTAGTTGTTGCTACAACAGCAGCAGTAGTAGTGGGGGTTGTATTTTCTTGTAGTATTTGTTTAATTGGGGAATTGGTAATGGCAGGTTGAGTTTGCGGTACTATCGTCTGTTGTACTTGAGATACTTGAGCAACAGTGCTCGGCGTTAATTGAGCTACTATTTGCGCCTGGTTGTTTCCGGTTGGACGTATTAATACTTGCTGTCCATTTATTGTTGCAACTTGAACTTTCCCTGAAGCGATTTGTTGAGCTAAGTTCGAATTATTAACTACGATTTGACTCGTAACAACCTGAAACAATATTAAATATATTATAAAATATTTGTCACCAATGAATATTACAATTATTTTATTGAAATAATACAGTACCTGGTGAGTACTCGTTCCACCGATTACTTGATTTCCGCTTACCACCACCTGATGTTGTGGAAATACTTGATTTCCACTCACGACGACATTCCCTGCAGTAGCAGTAGTTATTTTCTGAACAACTGGAGTTGATTGCTGTTGTTTAATGATGACATGCTGACTTTTAATTGGACTCTGAACTGGTTGCTGAAGAATTGCCTTTACTTGACTACCTTGCACGACCACTTTACCTGTTGAAGCATTAGCGGCAGTTTTTATAACGGTTTTATTTGGAGTAGCAGCTTGTGTTTTTGTTGCTGCTGTAGCTGATGGCGTTGGAGGTTGAATTTGTGTAGTAGTAAGCACTTGCAATTTGCCATCGGGCATTTGGACCAGCTGTTGGCCAGGCATAAGGCCCTTGACAGTGAGACGCCCGTCTGGACCCCTTAGTATTTGAACACGTTGAGGAATTTCATTTGGCTTTAGAGGTGTTGTGGTGTTTGCTGCATACAAAATAAGTGTATACAAGTTACAATATACTTTCGTTATAAAGAAAAACTTTTCATATTTACAATTAGGATAATCAATTAAACAATAAAATGGTAGGGTGTAATTTCTGGTATTTGTAGACAGATATGTAAGTATCGTAACTATAACTAACTTTTAGTTATCACAAAGATCTAAACAATTCCGCTAGATTTGAATATAGCCTATTATGCTATTATTGTAACCACTAAGAACGTACTAAAATAATAATAATTATCGCCCCCTTGAAAACAACATAGAAGATACGCAATATATTTTGATATTTACCCTACTTTTGATGTCAATTTCAAAAATACATGGGACATATAAAAAATTAGTGAGATTTCATCAGGAAACAAATAAAAGAAATAATTACTTGGTTGTTGTATCTGTATCTGCTGCACAGGTTGGCCAGCCGTAGTTTGAACCTTGATCAATGATTGTTGTGCATTGCTAACTCCTTTAGGTAAAATGGTGGTTCCAGCTGTTATCACTCTGGTAGTTCCATCAGGGGCTTTTGTCATAAATATTCTTCGTCCAGCAAATTTGTTCCCAGCAGCATTATTGTTAGCAGTTAGAAGTGAAGTTAACGTCGTTTTGCCAACTACTTGATTTGGTACTACCACATTCTTGACAATCTTCATTTGACCGTCTGAAGTAGTAACTGTTGCAATAAAAATTCAATGAAAATATTATTACCACTAGGTTTAGAACAAATTTAATTAGCTAGTTAATGTCTTGGGCACGAATTGACAATTGCAAAACATCGAAATATAAAATGTTAATTGACTCTTCTTTTTGAGAGATTCTCCAATATATAAAGAACAAGCAAACAACCAACTAGCAATCCCTCTGAGTAACATACCTTTAGGTTGAATTGGAGTATTTGCTGCAGTTGGTTTACTTGATGTAGTACTAGTTGCAGCTTACAAGAAAAACAAATTGTCATAAAATACAGTAATCTCCTAGATGTTTAAACGTGCTTCTATTATCCTTTAACACTTACCTTGTGCTGTACTGCCGACCATTTTGATAATTTGTCCTTGAGGATTCTTAAGTTCCATAGCTCTCTTTTGCTGATGGGCAGCTCTTTGCATGCGCAATTGTTGTTCCATTTTTTCTTTAATTTCTTCAGGCGTGGCTTTGCCACTTACCAATAATTTACCGGGTACTTCGCTGCTTTCCGTAATCGCTCTTGCAGGTGGTAAATTGCCCGTTCGACTCCTAGTGATAACTTGAGCATTAGCCTTCTCTACCCTGTAGTGAACACACACAGCAGGCTGTTAGTGGGGTACATGCAAAGAGTGAAGCGAACTACATGAGCAGTGGCATGCTATTATTATCATATACACATATACACTCCGCAAACATAAATACGATCAATAATGTTTTTTGTAAAAACTTAATCCATTGTTTTTGGCCACTAGGTGACATCGATAAACTCCTGATCACGCAATTATTGATTAATTCCGAGACACACGCGACACATTTCCAACTATGATGTGACTCCAGCAGTAGCTGCAGCCGCGTTTTTCGGCTAGCGCACCGTGTAAAATGTGTAATTAGCAAACGCGTTTCGCGGTTATACCGCTCGTCAGTGCGACTTTGTGACAAAAGCGTGAATGCAGGAATCTGTAGCAACTTAGTTGGTCACTTCTGTACAAGTAAATAGCTGCAAAAATTCGCGTTTAAGTACATATTGAGGGAATTTCTTAATTGGATTCTCATATGTACAAACATCAAACGTCAAAAAAGTCGTACTGATGAACGGTATAACCGCAAAACGCGTTTGCGAATGGTCAAAGTAGTTTTCTAATTCCACATTTCCAACTATGTTACTGAATCACTGTAGGAACTGTGATGTAGTACTAGTAACATTAAATCACATCAGTGGTCGCCACACAATTGTCGATTCTAAGCTAGCGTCAGTAATACTGGACTACAGTCAAGTTATTATTGCCCAATTAATCATTTCCTTTTTTGCATCGCGAACCACTGTCTACTGAGAGTCGTGCGCTACTAGTGATGAAAATGCGCACCGTTTGAATATGATTGGTTCACAGTTGTAAAGACAAGCCCACTTGTCTTCAAACAGCGTACGAAATTTGCTTAAATGACAAATTATGATAAAATTTAAAACAAAAAACATCCCAACTTAGTGAGTACACCATTAGTATGCACCCTACAAAAATTCCTGAAAAATTTCTCAGTCGTAAAAACACCAGTTAATTCCGTCGCGGAATTGCTGGACATATCTTCGTCAGGATGATGAATTTTTGATTGGCCACCACTCATCACTTTCCGCCGACTTCAACATAACACAGAATTTTAGGGATGTTTGATGTGCAGTTTATATTTAAATGCAGCAATTCTGAACAACAATCGTGGGCACTAAAGCGTAGTTGGTCTAAACATCCTTGGCTAATTAGAACATTGCTTAATTTTTCATTCAAAATAAATAACCAGCAAATATCTTGATATTGGTCGTATTTATGTTGCGCAGAGTGTACATGCGCGTGCGGTAGAAATGGTAAAGTTAGTAAATATAGTTTGACATATTTACTAAACCAAAAATATTTTCAATATTTAAAATACATTATGTTTAGCTTTAATAAAATATCAATAATCAGTGACTGAGTATTTTGCACTATATGTGAATAATGTTCACATTATCTTAAATAAATTAGCTCTTACACTTTCCACATGATTATTTGCAAACTCCAAATACGCCTTTCATTTCTCAAAGAGAAGTGTGTTCTCCATTAAAAGTGACCACTTGATGGTCGAAATGCGTCTTTGGAGATTCCAAATGAACGGTGTGGTAAAGGTAAAAGAAAATTCATCTTAGTTTTAAACCACCCATTCCTAATTTGATATTTTACAATTATCTAAGAAAAACTCTCACATTAATGTATGTCGATATTTGAATTTCTTGTATATTAGTAGGCAAAAGAGGCGATATAATTTGTTGTTATACTGTAAATTATTTTAAAATGGTAGGAATTAGATTGATGATCAGACCTCGTATTTAGAAAAACGACAATGTATACTAAGTAGCGTTGAAACCGAACACCCAGTAAACAATTGTACGCGTGCTTAATAATATATGTGTATGCTATGGAAATGTCTTCAAGGCCGTTAGCACAATACCTTTCTGTGCGCGACTTGGTTTTAACTTTAAGTTTATGTGGCTCTCTCCAAAAATTGTCTCATTTTTTGGTTTATTTAACTAGTTTGTGCTTATTTTGATGATGTGTGATGCCTAGAGTATCTAGAAGAGGGAGGAGTCAGATAGTGGATATGTGTGAGACAAGAATGTTATTTCATGACATTGTCGGTAGTATGTAGATAAGTGTGTCCACTGTATAAAATTGTTGAACCACATCCAAGAAGATCATGCACGTAGGGCTTGGGATACAAGATGTCGTAGAAGAATCATAAACGCTAATATTTGAAACAATTAGCGCAAGACCGTTTCGCCATTTCACAGCAATAGTAAATAGATGATTTATAGAATAGCCAAGAGCTACAACCATACGAACTGTAGATATACCACTGAATAATTTTTTTCGTTCCCATTTAGTATTACATCTTACAGCTGAATACCCTTTGGAATGACAGAAATGGGGCGAACAATGGCAATCGTATTTTGTGAGGAGTCCTGGTTATGTTTGGAGATGAACGATCATTATGAAAAACATGATCCAGAGTTGTCTATGGAGAGAACTGTACACCGAATTGTAGGTGTTATAGTCTGCGGAACTATTACGTATGAGATAGAGTATTCCACTTGAAGTTCTAAGTATAGGGCTTATGAGTAGAGTTTGTTAAAAAGGTGGATTTTATTTTTCAATGATAATTTATCATTTAATAATAAAACTAGGAGAAGTAACAGCGTCAGTATGCTTTACGCTACTTAATGATAACACGTCATCCACCTTTTTAACAAACTCTATTTATTAGAAATCAGATCGATTTTACCATATCGTCGTCGTTAGAGGTTTCCAAAATCGTTGTTCGACACATGGCATTTATGTAAAAATGGTAAACATATCAGAATCGAACCAAACTTCAGACTATATTAAAGATACAATTGCACAAAACAGCAAAAATGTATTGAAAGTGATCATTTACAACGATAATTTGGTAAAATAATTTATTAAATACATGCTCTAAAGTTATAGTAAACATATATTTTATACTACGAGGGTAGATTGAAAAGTTTCCGGAATTACAATGAAAACATAATAATGCGGATTCAAGTTAAATTTTATTTTTTAATATAATCCCCTCAAAGCTCAACAAACTTGGTTCAATGTTTCTTTCGCTTCTCGATTCCCCTCGATAAGTGACTTTTTCAAGGTTCCCAAAATAATCTTTTACAGCTTCTATCAGTTCTTCATTCGAAACAATTTCTTCCACCCAGAAATGTTTTGAGTTTCGGGAACAGGTGGAAGTCTGACGGAACCAAATTAGACGAATACGGCGGATGCGGAAGGATCTCGCAGTTCAATTGTTAATTTTTGCTAAACGATTGCGCTTGAATGAACGGGCACATTCTTGTGGTGAAACAGCACTGTTTTCTTAAACATTTCTGGGCGTCTTCTCTGTATTGCTGCTTTCAATTTGTTCAAAAGTGTTGCGTAACAGTTTTCTGAAGATAGCCAATTAGCAAAATACATTTTGCGTCCTAAGAAAACCGATGCCAACACCTTTCCAGCCGAGTGAATGGTTTTTGCCTTCTTTGGCACCAATTCGACGCGTGCAATCCACCGTTTTGATTGCATTTGTGTTTCTGGTGTCTAGTGATGAATTCCGGTCTCATCCATGGTCACGAATCGTTTCTTGAAATTCATTGGATTCCTCGTAAACACTTCCAAACAATCGCCGATGGTTCGAGCTCGAATGCGTTTTTGCTCCAAATTGAGCAAATGCGGCACCCATCTTGCAGAAAGCTTTTTTAAATCCACTTCATTATGTAAAATACGAACTACTCGTTCATAAGAGATCCTCACGGCTTCCTCAATTTCACGCACTTTTATTCGTCGATCTGCCAAAATCATGTCATGCATTTTTTCACAATTTCTGGCGTGATAGCCGCTTTCGGACGCCCTGAACGTGATTCATCACATGTATGCGTGCAGCTACGTTTAAATTCCAAAACCGAAAAACTCCTGGTGGAAAATGAAGGTGATGAATCCGCAAGAACGGCATCTAACCTTGATTTGATTTCCGTTGCGGTTTTCCATTCACACATTTGACTTTATGCTTGTCAAAACCAGTCTATTTGATAGGTAGATTTAATATTTGCAGTCAATTGATATGAAAGAGTTGCCAACACAACGAGAAAAAGTATTTGAAGGAATAGCAACCCACAAGGAGCGATTCGGCACACTTGTGAATCTACCACCGACATTGGAATAAATTTCGTCAATAACTGGTTTTAACGTACAAAGTTACGATCTCGACTCGGTGGTGTAACAATTTGCATGTCGATCTCTAGATCTAACGGTCGGGGAGTCAAATCTGACCAATAACGGTTAATTTAAATTTCAGATAAAAATCTCAGACATTTCTTGGATAGGAAGTAAAACCGTAGGCTCCGTGCCAATACGATGTTTGGCCAATTTCTAGTCGGGTGTACGAATGATCTCCAAGGTTGGGTATATTTACATATAAGTGCGAAAGATTTCTGCCTGCCTGACATTGAGCGCTTACAAAGAAAACCAAGCCACGATATCTGCTTTTCTTCAATTGGTTGCCGGTATTCTTTTACATCTTCTTTAATGCAATTAATACACAGATAATATGCTATAAGAACTGGTCATGTCGTTATACTAAAACTTGGTACATCGCTATTGATTGCTGCTAGTAAAGAATTTAATGTAGGAGACATGTTCTGAAGAAAAACGCTGTGTCACTTACGATTGTAGTTTTATCATATTTGACAGTCCCAGTTTTTTGTGTTAATTTTCGTATTAGTTTTCTTTTTACGTAGATTTCTAATTGATTGCTTTTATTTTCGAAATCCGTGTACTATAACTTGATTCCATCCGAGTGCTTTTGAATTTGTGTAACTGCAGCAGACACATTCATCTTTTTTCTATAATGACAGCATTAAGTATCATTTAACGTTCCTTACTACTAACTTTCACTGCTGTACCCTATCTTCGATTCTGTATCAGTCACGTCATAAAGCAACATGTACTATTGCGGCAACAAAAATCCGGACAAGTCTTATAAGCTATTTTGACTATTTTTGAGAAGTATAAACCAGTCGCTTGGCATGTCAATTTTGATATATCCATTTATTTTTAATGTCGCTTTTGGACACTACAAATCTATTACCTAGTTTCTAATGGACTATCTTACCCCGACTAATGTAATTATTTACATTTTTTCAGCACCGCTTAAGTGCGACGTAATGACATGTCAATAATTATTTTAAAAGGCGCTAAGATAAGGTTAAAGCCAGATTTACACTGAATTGTACTAAGTGTCCGATTTTTTTGCCGCAATAGTATTATAATAATATTTTATGTGTAAAAGGACTGGCGATTTTATACATTGACAATGTGGCTAGTATAATTATTCATATTAAAAGTGGCAATGGAGCTTACGAGAGAAATGGATAGTTTTAGATAATTTGTATGAATGGTTAATGGCTCATAAGAGCGTATACTTGTGACTCCAGTAGGACACTTTTAGTCTTTGTAAGAGGCAATATGATAGCTGAACGCTGTGCAACAGAAATTGTGAAGTCAATCTTTTACCACCCTTGCCCTAGAACCCTAACTTGTCCTCATGTTATCGATGCAGCTTTAAACTGCTTCAAACACTACCTTAGCTAGCAAGACCACTCGATCTTTCGCCAACAAAGATATGGGATATCATTAGCAGAAGACTAATTTACCTCAGCCTCTACTGAAATTAGAAATCCATCGCCATCAGAGTCGTCACGGAATAAGACATCACAAGAAACGATAGATCACTTAATCAGTTCCATTTTGAGATAGCTCAATGAATTTATATAACGTGATCCAGTACATTACTAGCTAAATGTAGATAACCTATCAATCCATTTCTTTCAAAATTAAATCATAAATACTGGGTGTTCTCCCTTTTATATCGCTTAATATATACGCAATAAACGTTCTATTGTAATATTTACTGAATAGTTCATTAAATGTATATATATATATATATATATATATATATATATGTTTCGTGACCTTATACTTTAAATATCCTCTCTACCACTAACAGGTCGTTAGTTATTTTGTTGATAATTCTGATATAAAAATAAATGTTCGTTTATACATGTATGTAGTTATATTTTCACCGACGAAAGTTATGCCAACACGTTCTGAAAATATAGCTATTAACTCAAGCGGTGTTGTTTAATTCGCCTGTTAGTGGTAGAGAGGGTATCTAAAAAATGAATAATTAATTAGGTACTATTATCAAATTACAAAGCGTGTATGTAGCCCAAAAACCACACGTACAGAAGCGTAAAATTTATCACCCTTAACGAAAAACATTAAAAAGCACCCTATATTCACACCCCAAAGCCAAATCTCGTTATTTCGAAAAGCTAAATTCAAGCTAATGAGTTGATGTAAAAATTAAATGCATACAGACTGCATTACAGAAAATATAAACAATTTCGTAACGAAGTGCCGTTACATCATAGTCGCATTCTGTATACATATAAATCACGGTAATTTGCGGAAGCTTAAAAATGGGAAAGCATCAGTACTTCAACAGTGATTAAATAAAATAAACATTGCAACATATTTCTTGATAAAATAGTATGAAGAAATATATTTTGTGTCACGCACTTACAATTTTACGAAAAGCAACAAATTAAAAAAAAAAGGAACTCCTGCTATTTCGCATCCTAAATGTCTTTTTAGATTTACTTGTAATATAATTTAAGATTGACAAAATTGTTTACCAAGTAATACAAAGGCGGTATAATAAATTACAAACCTGTGCAGTATTTTTCTTTTAGTGTTTATTTCCAATTGCCAAATACTAAAATCAATTTAGACCGCTTTGAAGTCTTGTCATATTAAAATATAAATTTCTGTAAGTCTGATATAATTATTGTGCTCAATACTCAAAGTACTTGTATAAACCTTTCATTTTAGCTTTGTAAAATTGTGATCAATATTAATAACTTACTTGTCTCCATATTGTTTAATTTCCCACAGCTCCAACTTATCTTCATCAACCCACTCTTCTGTCACCTGTGGATCGGTACTCTGAGGAGATTCTGGTCTTTTCCTTTTTCGAAGTCCACTTCTAATAGATGTTACTTCTACAATCATTTGTATCTATTATCAACATTCTTATTAGCTACGTAAAATATTTACCTCTAATGGTTTTGGGTAACTCCAATGGGATAACAACTTTTCTTCTTAAATACTGAGTCTTGTCCAAAAACTGCCCTACATGTCTGTGTTTCAACAGTTCTAACGATAAAATCTCAGTTTCTGTTGTAATTTGGTGTTTACCGTCGGCACTAGGTGGTTTTGCTTGCATGTCATCCCATCGTAAACAAGCCCACAGGATTCTTAGTTGAAGTGCTGCTGCAGCTAATGACTTCAGGTTAACTGTTCGATATACCCAACATGTTTTAAACAAAGGTCTTGCGCATGGGTAAGGCCAAACGTTATTATTGGATTTTGCCAAAACATGGAATCCATTTATATGCAATCGTCCAGCTTGTCTAGCTAGCTTGCGAATATCATGCCTTGGTAGTACAAGTAAGGAACGTATACCTTTCTTAGTGTGGAATGTCGAACAGATTGGATATTTTACAATCTGTCTCCTTTTCTTTTATCATGAGGAGCTAGAACTATCTTTTTAGGTAAATTTTACCCTCAGTGGATACAGTTGAATAAACACGTTCTGTCCCGTCTTCGGCATGTTCCGTTTTGACTACCCTTTCCTCGCGTTTAGTAGTAGTCCTATAAGCGCAAAATCTTCGATTTTGCTGAGCACTGTAAATAGCAGATCTTGCATTTAAAGTTTGGATAGTACGTCCAGTCCCGTTCATGTTGGTGGAGACTGAGAGCGAACCTGAAGTACTCTTACTTGTTTCAAAAGATTTAACAACTCCATCTACAACTGTTTGTTGCCTAGTTACCGTTGTTGTCGTACTTGTTGTAACAGTGGTTACAACTTGGGAATTACTTTTTCAGATTTATGCTGTGAGCCCAATATCATCTCCTTTATGTCATCTGGGGACATAATATCCATATCAACTTCTTCGTTTTCGCTTTCACTTTGCATTTTTATCTTTTGTTTCTTATGTGGAGGGGACATATTAATATTAGGTTTTAAATCTTCAGTATTTACTTCCTCTTTAATTTCTTCTTTAATTTCGACTTTAACATCTTTAATTGCACTATCTGTTTTTATTTCTTCATTTGGGGAGGTTTTCTTAGGAACATAAACAGTATTGTCCTCTTCGATACATTCCTGAGCACTCATGACTGCACTTGCTAAATCTTTACATATTGAAGCTTCATTTGGCGGCTCTTTTGAAACTGAATTTTGAGTCTCTGTAAGCTTTTGCTCAAGAATTGATGGCTTTTGGTTTATTTGAGGTGTTAAAATATTCGATATTTTCATTCCTTGTCCTGTGTTTGTGTGTAGGTTAGCCTTCCTTAGTAAAGCGAGTAATTCTCTCCTAACTTTATTTCTTTGTAAGCATAAAGGTGAATAACAATTACTAGTTAAAGTGGATGTGTTACTATTACAACCTTTAGAATAACAGTGAAAGTCTTTGCCCAATTTAGAAATAGAAGTGTAATGTAATCTTAAAGCTTGTATTTTTTGGCTATCGTGCTAAGCATCTCCCGACTCACAGATGATTGTGCAGCATTCATTGGTGCAGCCATCTTACCAGACATCATGTTATTTAATTGCTTATCTAGTCCGATTTCTTCTAAGTCCATGTCATCATTTTCCACGTCTATATTTTCATCTTCATTAGTAGCCTCCTCAGTCTTAGCGTTGGCAATTCGCTTCTCCTCAATGGCTTTGAGCTGCGTTCGTCTGGCAAGAAAGTCATCCAACTTCGATTTTTTTGCCACTTTAGGATATAAAAGTCTACCTGGCGAAAGGAGAGCTCTAGAAATGTCAATTTCTTCAAATTCGGACACTTGGGGAACAATCTTCAAGTGCTTCAAAGATTCTGGAACTATGTCAAAATGTGTTAAAATTACAAGATATAAATTACGAGTAATTTAAGTTCTTTACATATGCTACTTAAGCGGAGGTTCTACACTTCAACGGGAAAATCAGGCCTATTTTTCGGGAATTAATTGCAAAGAATCTACTAAAGATATTAACACAAACTTTTTTCTAAATTAAAGATACATCCTTCTACTTTAACTCTGTATTTTTGCAAATTTAAAAAATTGAATTCCGCGACCTTGGAACGTCTTTGAACACGTCGCTACAAAAAAACATGGGTGTCATTGTTGTATCACTTCGACCGGTTGGGTTATCTGAAATCCAAAAAATTAAATATTTTTTAATTAAGGATGGTCTTGGCTATAATCGGCCAACGAGAATTTTTCGCGACATAAAATTTGTTTAAATAATGTAATATTAAATTAAAAGTTTGAAATTTAATTCAATTTTTTGACCTACTAGGGGCTATAAAAATGAAAAAAAAATTGAAATTTTGAAAATCGTGCTCGGCCGATCAGAGATGCATGTTTACTGAACAAATGAAAAAAGATTTTAGTCCATTCGATAAATATTTCTAGTGATAGGCATACAATCCAGCTCAAAAAAGGTAACTTTTGGGAAATCGCGTTTAAAGATAAATAACAGTATAAAACATGATTGGAGAACTTAGAAAATTAATTTGCTATGCCAGGGCCGTAAAGTTCTGCCTCCTCTTCCCGAATTTGCTCCTGGTTGGCCACATTCCTCTCACTTTGTTCAATTCGAGCCCTTTTTGCCGCGTCACTGACTGCGCTCGGAGCGGTCTATACGGTTTTCGTCGAGTCGAGCGGCGTACGTTTCAGCGTGTGATCTCAAGGTGATCCCCATGACTTCCATTGTTTTTAGAATTGATACAAAACCTTCGTTAAAGATCATCACCGCCAAATAAGTCGCAACTTGGACCACCTTGTCTCGACACTGAGCTAATCAACGAATTTCGTATGATAACACAAAACCACACATACACATACACACACATTGAAAATATGCCAGAATTAAACTGGATGATAAGTCCACGAAAGAAACTGTTCCTGGAAAAGGAACGGGTTGACCGCGTCGCGCTTAGATGCACAAAAAGGCTGGAGATGGATACTTTTGAGGTCCCGAAAACCTGGGAAGGGATATGTTTTCGGCAAAATCCTTTCACTGGCATATTTTTAGATACATATGGATTCAGAAAATGTAACAAAAAAAAATCGATTTTTTAAAATTTGTGTAGAACCTCCCTTAATCCATTTGCGTCATTGCTCATTAACTTTCTATTTTCATTCTAGTTGGAAATTATGTACACAACTTCAGAAAATGTTATTCAGGGTGTACTATTTCATTATTGGTGATTAATGAACGTCGTGGCTAGTGGAATATTTCGCAATAAGTAGCGACTATTATGTGTGGATTATTTCGCTTACGTATACAAATGGATCAAAAAGTTATTAATATTAACAGTACAACAATACTTACTGTCATCGTTATTAGTTCTTCCATAGTCACCGCCACCGTCCTCAACTTTGATTCCATTTCCACCTTCCTTTTTAAATTTTGAAATTAAAAACTTGTACATAGTAGAGTCTACAACCAGAATTTTAGAACTAACTTCATCTCGTACTTGCACCATAATCCTGTGAGGACCAGCTATTAGCCCCATTTCTTTCGAATTGGCCATTGTATGCATCCTGGCAGATGATAACCATAGCCAACCCCAACGCCCGTGGATACGATATTCTTCTCCTTTTTGTTTCCAAAGTTGATGTTTAAATCCCATAGTATACTTTACATAGCCAGTAACAATCATTCTATTTCTCTCTTCCTCCTCTTCTCTTTCTTTCTTTTCGCGTTTCTCTATCTTTTTACGTTCTTCTCGTTCCGCTGCAGTTATTCGGGATAACTTTGTATGACCGAGTTGTTCATGCCAAACGTTTGCAAATACAACTGGTTTAATGCACGCTTGCAAAACTATTAATGCCTTTGCAAAATCTTTTGCATGTTGACAAGCTCCTATGATGCTCAACCAATTTTTACGAATCAGTTGCCAATTGGGATGCATAAAAGGCGATTGGATAGCTTGTTCTAGCTGTATAATCGTCTGTCGTAATGTATTTAGAAGTAATGTTTTGCTGCCGCTAATTCCCCCAATCCATTTGAATTCTGATGCAGTTGTCAATGAAAATTTATGCGATAAATGTCTTTTTTATCTCTTTCTTCATTTCTCTGGGGCTTATTTAAGGCAATTATATTAGTAGCGAATTGGTTGACGTATGATTTGAATTGATTGTCCATACCTAGTTTGTATAGATAAGTACCATTAGCTAACTGGCTGGACTTTAACCTTGTCATCCTTTCTTCGCCTTTCTTGTCCAAGTCTTCGCGATTTAGAATAGCTGTTGTTCTCCTTCTCAAATCGTCTATGTTAAACGTTCGCGGCATTAGAGATCCCGTCCGTGATCTCGTCATGATATCTTTTTCTTTCTGATCGTCATCTAAATCTGGGTCATCCGACTGTAAATCACCCTCGCCAGCGGTCTTAGATATACTTGTACTAGTATTTGTGACAGTTGTGGTCGATGTTATAGTAGTGGTTGTTGTTTCGGTAACAATATTGTCCACCGCTGTAGTTTTAGTTTCATAGGTAGTTGTTGTATTTACAGTTTCTGTATTGGCTACGGACATGGTGTTGCTATCGCGAGTTTGAATTCCATCATTTGAATCTTCATGCATTTTTGCTACCATATCCTCTGCATTTTGTTTCGCCTTCTCCTTCCTTTCTTCTTCGATTTTTTCTTCGAGCTCTCGTTTGGTTTTCAATATTTGCGCTGTAACAATTCACAATGGAAATATCTTATAAAATATTATATATAATACATTTTGCGCAACAATATGCCTAATGGTTTCTTTTCTTTAATTTTTGAAAATAAATTCATTCATCAACCATAGAGTTCAACTTAATTTTATAGAAATTGGGTCGAGAGAAATATTTAGTGCAAGAAGTTAAAATTTTACGTCCTCTAGGACCACTATTAAAAATAGATCGCGTACACCAAAGTGTGAACACTTGAATTGAGAATTCCGGCATTCCAGTATGGTGTGAGAAGCATCAAATTTAATTCTTCCTGAAATGTGCGGATTACGACTTTTTACGCACTACCAAAAACACAAAACTTTTCCAGTTTCCAATAAGGATTTGCACCACTAACAAAAGGAGAAAGCCCTCATGTTCAGCTGACATTCAGAATGCCATCGTATGTGAAGTACTACCGCAAAATAGCGGACTGATGTAGCAATGAAAAGGCAGAAAAATACATCAATCTTCTAGAAGGGATAAGAGATGAATTTAGTCACCTACAGTTATAGATATTTCGGTTTGTATTCAGACAGCTGGCATTGTACTAACTTCGTCTAATGAACACCGTAAAAAATTATAACCAGCGTGGTTATAATTTTCTTCAGACTTAAACATAATAGAAAATATTTGAAAATTGTTGCCAAATGCGAAAAATTTATTAAATACCAAACATTACAATAATTTGGAAACTCTAGAGTAGGGCACTAGAATAGTTGGTCTGAACTTCCTTCTTAATCAAGGGTAGTTACTTGTGGAAGCTTTAAAATTCGATATCATCTAGCCAACAGATAAATTATAATGGAAAGAGTTCATTATAACTATCAACAAAAGGTTTATCTCAGTTCAACAAGTGTGGGCTTTGTCATATGTCGTATCCCAGATGCGCATGACCATATCGTATTTACTATGTTTAAATGTTTATTTGCAAATAGGTATTAAATAGATATTTATCTCACAGTTTCAAAAACCTACTGTCTTATTCGAATTAAGTATTCAGAATATACTTAGCCATATTTATATAGTGCGAAGCACATAGAGTGACAATACATAGTTTACGCAAAAATTTACAGACATATTTTCTTTCACAAAGTAAGATAGAACATACTCCCATCATGTCTGATAGCGAAAATATTTATATTAACCACTTCCTTGTAATCCAGTGATAACGTTTAAGTAATAGAATATCAACCCACGTGTTTTCTTAATAATCAAGTATATGTAGACATTAATGACAATATTATAGTTGCAATAATAATAAAAAACACTGAAACAAAACTGTAGACATTAAGCTTTGTACTAGAAATTATCGCACAGATAAAGAACTATAATTTAGTTATCTTGTTTTCATTGCTTTATACATACATAATTTAATGGATAAGCATTCCTCCGTTAGAACATATTATATGGTAATAATTCATTATATTTGTTTAAGAAACACATCTACAGCACTTTCTAACTCCAAATAGGATTTGTTGTCGGAAAGTGCAACAGAATATTCTTTCATGAAAATTTTATATTCCGAAGTCAATGTTTCGCATCAGTCGCAAGAACTTTCCTCAGGGCCAAAATGGTAACTAGTCCTTTTAACATTTATTACAATTTTTTGTTTCTAATAAAGTTCAAGATCGAAAATATTGAGAAAGTAAGCATTATATTGAAATTATCACATAGTTGCGTTGTACTGAATGCAACGCATTTTCTCTAATGTGCTGCATAACAATTACTCACACAATAATGATGTAATACATATGCGTTGTTATGTAATACAATCACAGAGACATTAGAGATTTCAACTTCTAAATTAATAGTCAAAATCTAGAATGTAATCTTAATCTTAGAAACTTACTATAGGAGGTTGTACAAAGAATTTTTGAATTATACCAGAAAGATTAGATTTAAACACCGTATAGTAGAACACAACAATTTAGTTCTGTAATGTCAATATAAGCTTAAACACAACTCAAACTGTCTAATACATACCATTAACAAATTCCAAGAAACTTTTCTTATTGGCCTTAAATTGATTTGTAATCTTTTCCGTTACTTCCATTTGTCTGATTATCTCCTCCTTGTTGTCATGTAGCTCTCTTACAAGTTGTGCCTCCATATCATTCTCATCTAGCACCTTTAGAAGTTCTTCAAACTGTTGTGATGTCGTGTAATACCAAACTTCGCCCTTGTCACCGTCACTGAACAATGAATAAAACATTGTACTTCTTTACATGCATATACAGTGCGCGACAAAAGTATCTAATATATTAATTATGTTTGCAATAAGCCACTTTCTGTAAAAATTCGCAGACGCGTCGATTTTTATTTTAAACGGCGCTTTTCTGCACGAAGTACAATTGCGTATGTAATGCAGGGGCGGCTAGAGGTAAGGGGAAACAAGTGATATATTTTCTCAAAGTTCTTTCCATTCTGCATTCAATAGTAAATAATCTGGTTATAGCAACAAAAATGTTTGGTGGGAATCTTTTTGCAATATTTCTTAATAAAAAAATTCATTTATGCAGTGCATTGAATATTTAAAAACAGAGAAGGTAGTCTGAGGATTTTAATTGTTTTACATCAAATGGATAAAAAAGAACAAAATAAACATTTTTCTTAAATCAAGTTAACAAAAAGACGCATACGTAGAATCCCGAGAAACACTTTTTTCATCATTTAATAGATGAAGATCTTGAAAATAATATATCACATTATCCCCCTTACCATTTGAAATTGTTGGCCGCCCCTCTTGCATCGCATTGCACACAAGATTGTATTTCATATCAAAAAAGCTCCTTTGCAAATAAAAATCGACGTGTCTGAGGATTTTTGCAAAAAGGAGCTTATTGCGAATATATTCATACCTTTGCCCATTGCATAAAGACCTACACTTACATGAATATCCTTCTGCATAAGAAAAAGTATTTTCTACCATGTCGATCATACCCCAAATGCTCTTGTCTAGAAAGTTGGCCCTGTTTTTCAACATCTAAAACACAATCCACCACACCAGTTACTCTATGAGACCGACATATATTGCACTGCCAATCTTCTTCTGGTACATCAACCAGAGGTGGATCAACACATTCCAAATGGTAGACAGCCGGACAAGTTTCACAGCAAAGTAAATCTCCGAGCTTGTGACATACCCTGCAGTGGTCATCATAATGCATGGGAACTGAGACAAATAAATATATTTAGTAAGCAATCAAATTATTTCTTTTTTATAAATTTGTAGTATCTCTTATCTGAATAAAAATTACCTTCACTTAGTAAATCTTCACGAACTGGGTTTGTTATTAAAAATGATCAGTTAAAAATTGTAAAACACTAATTTTATCTTCTACTGGACCAAAAGGATAATCAGTATTGGATAAGATATTTAAAACACTGGCATCATAGTTCTTATCACTTTCTACATAAGCCCGTAGCACTTCAGGCCATGTCATATAGTCTAAGAGATACAGAGAAATGTTAATACTGTCTTTCTGGTCTAATGGACCAAAATGAGTTTGTTGGGAATCTTCTTCCCGAAGTAATGCCTTAAGCAACATTATATGCACTTCTGCGAATAAACTATTTTGATCTTCACAAACAAGTGCAGCACAGAAATCTTCTAATCTGAATGGTGATAATCTGACTAGGTTTCTAAAATGTCTGAGAACCTCATATATGCTAACTACAGCCATGATATGTTCTGTTGGAACAAGCAAATCGTCTGAAGATTTGGGAAGTTCCAAATGTGGTAAAGTTCTGTTTTGAAGCCATAGAGGTTCTGGTGTCGGTGGTCTTGGTGCAGTGGTGGTCCGTCTTGGAGTACTTACATTACTATAGCCACTAAGAGAGAAATCGCTGTCACTAGTGCCTCCACCAACGATGGACTCTTCACTTTCACTATCAGAAAATCCTATATCGTCTTCAATATCACTTTTATTATCACTAGAATCATCACCAAAATCTGAGCCATAATGGTATTCTGAATCATGGAACTCTTGATGAGGATTATAACCTCTTCTCTGGTAAACAGAACCTACATAACCACCTCTTCGACTTGATTTATGACCATCTTTACCTCTTATTCGAGTACTACTTCTTCTGCCAGCATCACTGCCTTGTGGCGAAGAAGGTCTAGACGGTGTTGGCGTGCTAGGTTGAGAATCTGAGCTCTTTTGATAATTTAATAAATATTTTGGCTTTTTAAGCAAATGATATTGAAACTTTTTAGTTCTTTCAGAAACCTGCACTTTGGGGGGTCTCCCCGTTTTTTACTCCTCTAGTGGACATAGTGGGATTGATCTGTCAATCATAGGGTCCCATACACGTGGTGTTTAATGAAAACAAGCTTGTATACAAATACGAATGTCAAAACTTCACTTAGAACGATTCATGGTCGTTGTCGATACATTTCGCCATTCTGCTAACTACGTCACGTGACAATCAAGTCAAAACACATTTTTTCAGTAAGCCAATTTGTCCCTTAACGTATATTATCGATATCTATGCGACACTCCTCACATTTAATAATCATCCAGGTGAAAATCACTCATTACGGCATAAGTACGCATAAAATAGCCCAATGACGCGAACGCGAAGTGAAAAAGAACACCCTAACAAACGGAGCGACAAGCATTCCTATTGGCTGATCGCTTCGCCGCCATGACAACTTGCAACTATAAATTTAATATGCTTAAACGAAAATGCACTTTTTTAAAGAAAAACGCAATGTTGTTTGTACTTGGAGATGTTTCGCAATATTAAAGGCAATTTTACGCACAATAGCTTGAGAAAAATCAATTTTTCTGTAAAGCCGTACATCCAATCCTAACGCTTATACTCGACAACTGTCTGTTTCGGTAGATGTCAGGACCGTCTAATACAGATACAATTATTAATCTAGCCGAAATTATAATAACGAGATAAATGTCCATGATTAAAATAAACTTCGATATTTCTAATAGATCTGACGAACCGCCCAACCTCGAAGTTCCTATTATTTTTTTGTTCAATGCAGTAACTTCCGTTCTGGAGAGGAAGTGCTTCTTAAACGGTTACGTCAACATTTTTGTTAGAGTCAAATGTCATTGGCGGTTCGTTACGATTTAGTAAGTAATAATAGTTATTATATCTTTGAAAAGTGCATTAAATGTGCATTTACCAATCTTCGATAGCTAAGTAGAAATCAGTATTTAAGATGAAGTTGCAAATTTATTGAATATTGCAATTAATATACTTCAATTTTCACAGGTAACGAACGGCAATGACTTGACATTAATGAAGTGTATTATTTTCTTTAGCTAACGATCGACCCGAATCCGAATATATAAAAATCAAAGACGGAGGTGTGATTTGCAAAATTCGTATAAAATGGATGGCCCCCTCAAAATGTATCTAACCAAGCCCGTGGTTCAGCATGATGCACCAGTGGAATTGCCAAAATGCATGTATAGAATGAAAAATATCCATGTTGTAAGAAATGGTACAGTGATTACTGATACGGGTCACGTTTCGACGACGAAAGAAAATTTGGATACTTTCGACCAGGTTATTCTGTTTTTAAAGGTCTAAACTACCACTTAATTATACATTATTCTAATTAATACACTCTTATAGTATTTAGCACTGTAAACTATGTAAACTTACCATTATTTTATCAAAATTTGCCTGCATGACACAACAGCTATCAATTTTTGTGAACAACTGTCAAGTTACTAAATGTGTATTGAGGAAGAAACTTGTGCCTTCTTCCTGATATTCATTTGTTACAATTTTTTACTACTTCACTTTTCTAGGGTTGTTATGTGCTTTTACAATTTAATTTTGTGCTTATTAGGCTAATTTTAACTCTCACCATATTATTTTATAATGGGTAACTTATAAAATATTAAATTTAGAAGAATCAAACAATGCCAGAGATGGCTGCACTGGTTGCGAGGCAAGAACAAATTTTATTGCAATTGGCCGATCTCAAGAAACAGATGCTGTTACTAAAAGCAAACTTGAAAAATGATTCTACTGTTAAAAAGGCTCCAGCTGCAAATATCATTGCATATAAAGTAAGGTTATGAAACATACGATATTGGATTTTACCTACAGTACCAATTTTCTATATTTCAGTTTGATACAAGTGATATACTAATCAACGTCAGTCCATCGCATCCTCCATACTTTTTGGAAGTACTGCAGAAAATATGGAAACAGCATGTATATTTGAATGTTGAAAGTTATTTACATTCTACTGTATCTGAATTACCTGAACGAACAAGACTCTTTGTTAACAAATTACAATCATATTCACAGAAATATGGTGATTTGCCACATCTAACAATTATAATTATTTGGAAAGAAGGTATATTAGCCTAAAAGGAGCAATGTCTAAGATTTAGAATTAACTCAAATAAAATAGTGCTTACCCTTATTATAATAAGGGTAAGAATTGTTTTAATACACAACATTTAGAGCTACCAGATGGTGGTACCCCTCAGTATTGTATCTAAAACTACCAGAACATAATACACATAAAATGTTGTTAAAAGGTATCTAATATGGAATTAGTTAGTCACATATTGTATATTTACAATCTAAGACAGGCAAGGACAACCCCCAGCCTGCCGGCCACATGCTCCCTTCAAGTAAGGTTTGTATGGCCCATCGCTGAATTTTTCCGTTGCATATTATTATAGCACGGCTGGTCAAGCTTTCTTCAATTGTTTTTGTTTTGGCCTGTGGGCCATCCTAATTTTCTTTGAGTCCCTAGAGAAAACGATTGCCTATGCATGATTTAAGAGATAGAACTCGCCTATTTTATCATCAGATAGAACGCGAGTAACTAAATTTACAATACTGCCTTTTATGTAATTGTAGTCGCACTCATGGTGATTTGCATTAAACCGCACAGTTCATTTCTAAACGCATTTTCACGTCTTTCTTTCGTTCTTGATAAACGGCTTCTTAACGTCGGATTTGACAGTATACAGCAGAACATAATTTTTCGAAGTAGAAATCATATTGTGTGAACATAATCGCGAGAGACCATGACCTGGAAGGTGGAGCGCCAGGGATGTCTTCATTCGCACCCAGTTGCTTGTTTTAGATGGATAAAATGGAATACAATTTGTATTACAATCTTCTGTTAAGATTTGTGGTAAGAAATTTCCGAATTGTGTCATAAATTGTATTGTAGATTACAAGTTGTCCTATTTTCATTACAAATTGTACTACGAGCATGCGCAAATGCATGCAACTAATTATAAACTTGTCTGTCATTTTAATTCATAACATCTTAATGGGATATTCGCGTTGTTTAAAAGTTTAATAGATTTATATCTAACCGAATCATTTGCAAATCTTATTTTTTTATCGTAAACATAATTCTACCTTTTTGTTTTGCTTATGATTTGCGTAGATTAGATCGCCGTGATAGCTGCATAAATACACAGTCATTCATCATCCTTACTGCTCGTTATTGCGGACAAATAAGAAAAGAAACCGTAAACAATTTATAGGTTAAAATCAGAATAAAAAAGCATTCGGCCGTTTTCGCATGCGTCTGTATATCACTTTCAAAATGCGGGGACTCAGTTACAAAAATTTATAAACTGTATTCGTCTGATAAACATATTTTCTTTAATAATATATGTGACACAAATTGTACCCATCTAAAACAGCCTTTAGATAACCGCATTTATGTATCTCTTGTTCACAATTAGATAACTCAATTTTTATAATGACTAAATAGACTACCCCCCGGACCGAAACCTCGGAGTTTTGAACGTAAATAGTATATTGCACAGTCAAACGCCCCAACCATTTGACCACACTGGCTATGCGCATAACAGCATAATAATAAATATGTTATATGGTGTTTTATTCCCAGTAATGTGCAGATGATGGACACTGCAAATGCCTCTAGAAATAACTTCCATATTAATAAGTGGTTACTATGAACTAGGTAAAATAGGGTATGGAATAGATATTTTTTAAGAGAAATGGCAGATTACAAAGACTTCCGTTGGCAGACAGTAAATGAAAGACAGTGCTTGAATTAGGGAAACAAATAGAGTTTTTTATTGGACTACTTAGCAAACATAAGCAGATTTTTCTTATTGATATTAATTAGTAATATGGCAATTTTTGGTATCCCAATTCTCCAAACCCAAGTCCTTATTTTTAAAATTTGGTAAGATGCGTTTGTATGTATTGGACATCCTTAGATTAATACACTAACGCTAGCATTTAATGCCCGTTTCTTCGACACATTTAAATCACATTATTTATAACAACACGCTAATATTATTAGTACTATCGGCTTGCGATTAACATAGAACTAAATGTACCTGAGTTAAACATTTCGTGTACCCGTAATTTGTTGCAATAGGAATAGTGGGATGGATTAAACGCATAAAGGATCTTACTAAAAGTTTTAATACTAGTGTTAATGAGTGTTTACCCGAATGTTTTCTGTATTTACAATTTTATAGTTTCTCAGACTCCCAAATACATATGAGTGCATCTGTATTATTAAACCTTTGCACTCGAGACCCTTTTCGCATGCGCGAACCAGCAACTCGAGACGATTTCGGCCAAATTCGGCAAACACTTTACAAGTACTTTAAAAACATTTATAATCAAACAAACGTAAACAAAAAATAAAATTTCACCAGTTTATTCATTTATGTGTGGAAACCAACAAACTTTGATATATATTACACTCTGTAATTAGTTTTGCTGTGATATTTTGTAAAACAATATCCAAGATGCATCCTAGGTTTGGCAGGACACGTATCACAGTAATACGAAATTTCTCGCCTACCTCCAGGCGTGCTATGATCAGAACAAACCTTGCAGTCCCTTTTTGGCCCTTTTAGTATTACGTGGAGCTTCCCGTTTAGTCGGATTTCATCTGAATGCGACGTAGACGCTTGCTCTCGTCAGCGGTAATTATGAAGTAAGTTACGACGGTCTACATATACACATAACTACTCGCATACAGCATACCGACTAGAGTGGGGACAATGCTGTCGTAACTTATTTCGTAATTGTACGCTGTTACCGTTGTTTGCCCCAACTACTCAGCTGCCTATGCATACTTGCATTCATATAATGCAAAAAGTACCTTCTTAGAATATATGTTTATAATTTGACAAGCATGGCGCCGCTGTAGAATATAACTATAAAATAGGCGTGCGCGTCAAGTTTACCTCTTATCTGACTAGACACTGATGCGTAGTGAACTAGGAAACGCCAACGGTAAATTAGTGTATATATAACATTTCTTGATCTTCAGTCATTACGTATGTTTATTTAGCACTGTCTTTAATTACAAGTCCGCCAACGTACATTTACTTTTGCACGGCATGTTTTTGCGTACATAAAAAACAATATAATCGAGCTCGAACTTGCAACATCGATAATGTAGCCAACCTATCGATTTGTTTTTAGGCATCCATTAGCTAGATATGACGATATACTACTGAAGGGTATCGATATTCGGTAGTCCTGGTACATGTAGTGCCATCCTGATCTTAAAAATTTCTTTCAGTTGGTCCACATGCGGAAATGTTTGTGTCAAAAGTACCAATATTAGGTGAAGTGAATATTTTACGATATCTAGCTCGAGTAACATCCAGTATAGATTATGAATCACTCAATCCATTCGAATTAAATACTATATTAGATGCTTGCTATCTTTTAAGTCAGTCAACGACAAAAATAGATTGCAGTGCTGCTCTCCATGTGCTGAATAAAAAATTAGGAAAGTCACAGTGGCTGTGTGGGCGAAAAGAATTTACTATTGCAGATATAGCAGCTTATTCGTCATTGAAGCGAGTTTCACCGAGTGAGATTAACGTTAATTTAACTAAATGGTTACAAAAATGTGAAAGTGTATTCCTTAATTAAACTGTATTAGTATGTATTGCCTTGTTTGTATAATCCTTAATTTCATCGTTTATTTTCATTAAACTAATTAACATGTGAAATATCTCCAGGTTGCAATGTTTGGTACAGAGTGAACAACCTGGGGTGAACACCACAGGAGCTGAAATTTTGTATTGGCGGCACTGAGATGTTGTACATATCGTGCTAAATGGAGTATAAAAGGCAGGATATTTTAATTAGAAGATTAATTATGAATTAAAACTAAATTGTGCCAGCACTAAATAAAAGGCTACTATATTACGGTAGATGCTCTGTATAATAATGGTAAGCTACTAGAGAGCATGGCCTCTGAAGTGGCACGTTTGGGATCCCGTATCTTTGGTTTAAGTTTCATCGCGGAATATCAATTCATTCACGAGTGGTATATGGTGCTGTGATGTGCATTACACAACCGCTATTATCCTTTGTTCGCAATGAACGTGGGTGGTACTCGATGTCATTCAGTGCTGGATCCATTATGGATTCCTCCTCCCCCGCTCACACCACCTCGCGGCTACTTGGAAGCGGCTGATCAAATGTCTAGGAGGCTAATGGTGTGTTTGTTTGAAAAAGCTTCAGAAGAGACAGCAGACCTATGACTATGTCACGTCGAAACATAACGGTGACTGACTGCGAATGTAAATGTAAGGGAAAGTTTACGAGTGAGGTGAATTGCACCACATGTCTTCTCAAACAGAGCACAACTGTTGTAACACCTTTAGGTTTCTTATTGAATAAATAGTAGACCCTGAAGTAGAATCACAGATTTATTTTATTCAACAAAAAGTATTTTCAATGTATACAATAAATTACATAAATGAACGTTGGGCAGTGTATTCTACCATGTAAGTATACAATACAAATTATATAAAAAGTTCATTGGTACAACGTCTTACAAAATAATCATTCATTCATGATAAATTTTTACAAAGTAGAAATATAGTAGTAAATTAAGGGGAACATCCAAGCTAATTAAATTATTTTACATTTAAAAATTAAACGTACACAGAAAGCTCTTATAGTAGACGTCTTCTTATAAAAATTGCATGGTCTCAGATATGAAAATTTGAGCTTATTTCTATACGACACAATAGAAGAGTTTCATGGTACAAGAAAATAGAATATGTTAGCACCTTTTCAGCGTGTTTGGGTACTTGTATTTCTATGTATTCCTGCGTATCTTAATGAAGTGATAAGATATACTATTTTGTTGTATCACATCAGTATATAAACAAACATAATATAGGAACAATTAGATTAGAAAATATAGAATTCAATTTTATAAATCGATTTTTTACGTTTTAATTTTATGTACAGAATCACTATTTGTTCATATACTTCTGTTTTAATCTTCAGATTTTCTTTTATGCAAATACAATTTTCGTATTATGCCAAGACAAAAGAGCAGTGGATCGTGGGCAAATTAGCTACACAATATTTTGCTATTATTTTTTCATTGTCCTTGTCGTCCAAGCTTAACAGGATAATTGTGATGATTTACAGATGAGTTTTTAACAAACAAATATAAAATACTACAAAGAAAAAAATGGAATATATACAATGAAATATTTATAATTTCAAGTCTTAACATTAATACAAGTCTTTGTGTAGAATTTTATTTTCTAAACGTCTGCGCTACTTTCAAATAAATATCACTAAAGTACTTTGATAAATTTGATGTTTTCCCTTGACATTTGATTATATCGAAATTACATTTAACAGCAGTTTTACACGATATGTTTTAGCAAGTTTGTTGCGGTTAAAAGGATTATAATAATATAAGCCTTTGTCTTAAATCACTAATACATGATTAGGACCGCAAAAAGAAGTTAATATATTTGGTATTGGTATATATGTTATCAACATTTTTCATCTAATAAATAAAATTAATTTCTACATGCAAAATACGAAACTAAAATGATGAATTCCAAAGTAAAATAAAATAATTATTCTTCCCTCTAAGAAACTCCTTGATGCCCTATTGGGCGTCGGAGAATTTAGTTGCTAAAAACGGAAATTTGTGTTCGCAGAGGAGATGAATCAGTCAAAAAAATATCTACTAATGAATTGATGTGCTAATGTAGTTCCTTAATTTAAAACTCGTGTATAATAAGTAATTTCAATATAAGGAATATCTAAGTAATATATAAAAAAGTTAATCACATTAGTTTTGATTCGCTACTTAGATTTGGTATGCACTAGTGAAATAGAAAAACGAATATCGTCACAATTGGAAAACATCAACGTACATTCTACCGCGGAATATTGATTTAGTAGTCCTTCGCTTATTTTTTCGGTTCTTATGTAATTATTTATCTATACAAGATGATAATGATGAACGGGGTGGTCAAATTTTACACGAACGATGAGAAGCCTGGTAATGGAGCGCGAGATCTGGCCATGTTATTCATAATAATTTGTCCACCATTTAAACTAACTACTGCACTACCTTCCGGTTCCGAGTCCGTATAACTCGAATAATTTCGCACGGGTTTTTGTCTTTTCCATGATTGTCGCAGTGAATCGTTCACGTTGGCGTAATGATTTACAAATGAGTGCGGGTCTGATCGCACACTTTCATTTTCACTTTCTGATCCCTGAAATTAAAGATACGATTTACGATTATAATTAATTTTTTAACCCTTTTGTATATGTATATGTCTTAATTTTACAAGATAAAACACATACAGGTTGACTATCGTTAAAGTTGTTATTTATTTCGCGAACTCCTTATTCTTAAATAAACACACATATTCTGTGGTCGAAGTGTTTTTATTTTAATCGCATGCATTTATTTTCATTCGTAAGCTAACGTTAGCCACCTGTTCATATGAACACAATTAATAAATCGTAATTACAGAATGCAAACTGTAGTATAAATGTAAACTAAAATGCCAAAATGGATGCGTAGTAATTTTTAAATATTCTTGGAAAATAGACAATTCTATTGTATAGCAAGGGAAAATCATTATTTTTATCGTTCTGTTTTTGTTTCTTTAAAATACATCTTTAGATTAATTAAGGCGATATACACTTTAATAGCTTAAATTATCTTGGTTTGCTTTATTATAACTGTAAATATATTTTACATCATGCATAGTTTTACGGTAAAGTTCTTGTTAATCTAAGCTTCTATAACAAATGCAACTGGAGCTACGCATGCAAACTTTAAAATCGTACATAACAGTTACAACATCTAGAATAAGATATATGAAAAAATGATGTAATGATGTAACTACCATTTCAGTTATAATATGCATGCAAATTCAGTACCTGAAGCATTAACTTTCTACTGTGTTCCGATAGGTACTAATTGTTTCGAAAATGAAATTGATTAAAAGACGTAGCAGTAAAATAACATCTCAAAAGTTTTCTGTTAATGAACATGATAATGCCAGCTATTTTGGGGGTGATTGAAATAGCATTTATTCAACCATCAAGAATGGTGTAACATACTTTTGTTTAGTAACCGATATGTTTTTTTCAACAACTATTATGTTTTGATATAACTTAATGTGTGCAGAGGATTGTGCATTTCTCTGAAATATAGGAGGCTATTGTTATACCCAGAATTACAGATATACTTACATTCTATTAACTACTGATATATCAGTTTGCTATACACAGAAGAAAATACTACACAGTTTATAATAATTATCACATAAAACGTATGATTTGTCTTATTTCTGATGGATTAGGTACAGCATTTGGTTTTAAATCATGTCATAGTCACTTATATGGTGTTCCCACATATTTTTATATAATTTTTAAATATCATAGAGTACTACTTTGATAGAGAAAATAAAGCAAACAATAATCTTTTACTTTTGAGAATGTAGATGAACAATATGCGATGGAATATTTTTTAAAACTTTAAAGTTGAAAAATGTGACAATTATTAGGCTTTACCACGATTCTTTAGTATTGTCTATATAGTCTATATAGTAATTGGGGAAACCCACAAAAATAATAATGGGCAATGGATGATTGATTATTGTGAAGAGCAGGACCTCATTATAACCAACACATTTTTTGAACATAAAGAAATACATAAATACACAAGAGAACAAATAAGCAGAAAAGAAAAGTCAGTAATAGATTACGTTCTAACGGAAAGAGTTAATAGAACCAAAATAAAAGGTACGAGAGTTAAAAGAGGGTACGAGATAGGGAGTGATCATTACTTATTAGTAGCGAATATAGAAAAAGAAGCAGAAACAGGAAGAGAGAAAGGAGAAAAGAAAACGTGCGCTGAGGGAATAAGACTATACAAATTTAAAGAGCAAAAAGTGGCTAAAGAATATGAAAAGGAGATTAGTAAAGCAATAGAAGAACTGCAAGAAGAGCAACAACAGAGTATAGATGAAGAATGGAGAACATTCGAAACAATAGTTTTAGAAGCAGCAAAAAGATATGCGGGACAAGCAGACAAAATTAGTATAAGAAACAAACAGCATGGTGAACGACAGAAATAAAGAAGCAAATAAAAATAAAGAAGAAGAAATGGAAGAGACACTTAAACAAGCGGACGAAGAGTAGCTATGAAGAATATAAGGAAGAGAGAAAAAAAAAACCAAAGAAAATGATAGTAATGGAAAAACAAAGAACTTGGGAAGAAATCGGGAATAAAATGGAAGAAAATGCAAGAGACAATCAAGATATTCTATAGAACATTAAAGAACTTGAGAAGAGATAAAAAAGATAAGTAAATACGAATAAGGGATAAAACAGGGCAATTATTAGCGACAGGGGACGAAACAATGGAAAGATAAATTAAATTAAAATATCCAAAGAATTTATAACTAAGCAAGGAATTAGACAAGGAGGTAGTTTGAACCCATTACTGTTCATTATATACATGGATCAAATAATAAAAGACGTAAACAGAAAAACGAGAGCTGCAAACTTTGGATATAAAAACATGAAATAAGTACTGATACAGCAATGCGTGTTTGCAGATGACATTGCCATATTAGCAAACCGACAAGAAGACCTACAAGAAAAAGTATCTGTGTGGAATGAGGAACTAAGAAAATATGGCATGAAAATCAATGCAAATAAAACCAAAGTGATGGCAATATCAGTATAATAAAATTGTTTGCTAAATATATATATATATATATATATATATATAAGTAGTATGAGTATGTTTTGAATATTATTTACTACGAACAAAACAATGCACCCTTGTCACATTCCAGCATTAGATTTCTTTCGTTTCTTTTGTTTAGTTTTGATAAGATTGAAAATTTTAGGGGTATTTAACTATGCCACCAGCAGTAATTTTAAGGTAAATATCCTTTCTCGCTATTCGTTGTGTTAGATCTCTACAAATGATGCACAAATTATTGTTTTGTGTTTCAGAAATAATTTGTAAAGTAAAATAGAATTTATTCTTTGCTTGTTTTCTCATCTTCCATCTTAATTTCATCGTCACGTCTGCAATTACATAAACATGGAATTACCTGTGAATCACTAGAACTGATTTCCGACGGTTTCTCGGTTACGCTACTGTCGTCCGGATTCTCGTCGTAACCCTTAAGGCTCTCTTCATCCGAATGGTATGTGACCGACGCCGGTGACGGTCGCGGGGGCGATTTGCCTAACATAGGAGGGGGTGGTTGATGTACTGGTTTACGTGTTAAAGTGCTACGTTTACTCATTGTTCCTAAGGAACTTAAATTACCTCCTCCGTGACGAGATCTGTACAATTCCATCGCCATCTCTTGTCTGTCGTCCATCGACATCGCCATAGATTCTTCTAACGTTTTTTGTGCTTCTTCTACGTATTCAAATATATAGTAATATATTAATAAGAGAGCGAAAGAAGGACTGAACTACTAGTAATATGACAACATTGACGATTTTAATCGGAACAAAGAAACGAAATATAGTTTCGCGATAGTGTGAAGTAATTAAAATGTTTACGTATCAATATAAAGAAATTCTGAAGCAGAACACAATGCTCCCTGCATCGGCTACTTGATGACATTTCAAATTTCAGAGTTAGTCGAAGATTCACATTCGGTGTTCACATTATCGCGAGTCTACTGTGCACAATGAAGTTGATAACCAAACTAGGTCAACTACATACTTACGTTTATACTTATAACTCTTGCTTTTAACACACAAAATCGCAATGACTGTGATGATAATAATAATCGAGAGCGCTGCTAAAGCCACCATAAACCATGTCTGCCTATAAAACGGTTTATGTTGCAGGTAGCCATATTCCAAGTATAATTTCGACGGTGTCAAAACTGCTTCATCCGAGTACGCCGGGCAGCTGATTCCAAATTTATTGTACGGTATTACGCGAAAGTTGTATGAAGTCGATGGTAATAAACTTTGGTAGGAGATTGTGAAGTCCTGTAACGGACCGTTGGTCGTTTTTACTACTGTCTGCCAGCGCATCTCATCTGCAAATGGAACTAAAAATAGTATTTAAATACATTTGTTTTAAAACAATAAAATGCTATTCTATAATAAAAATAAAGAAGGTAAGTAAAGATACGTCAAAACTTTCCCTGGTATTACAAGAAAGGGAAGACAAGGAAATTGGGGTAAACCAAAAGTTCGTGTGTTTTCTCTTATATTAGTTTGTGTACTCTTTAGATAACTAAAATACAAAAACCAAGTTTGAGTGTAAGCATTGTCTATCAATCTGGAGCGCTTAAAATGCCTTTTAAGACCTATTAATAAGAACTAATTATTGTTTTAAATTTTTACCATTACAAAAGGACTCCGGAAAATATTGAAATTTGGAGAAATAAGAGCTCAAAGTAATTGAAGTGCTCATGAGAATAAGTGAAATAATAGGAGAAGACTTTATTTCAATCCGTATAGCACAGAAATGCCTCAAGAAGTTCACTGAAAGCGAGAGTGATCTTGGAGATCAACTACTTTCTGGCCGATCTACAACAATGCATTGAGAAGTTTTGCGTAAAGTTACCGAAGCCTATGTACTAACTAGTGAGTATAACAAATGTTAAGAAGTGTTCTGTGCAGACATTTTTCACTATTTGAAAGCGAAAAATTTATAATGCAGCAGTTGTGCCCAAGAATCGAAGACAGCCTGAAGACGGTGTTGCTGGTTAGAGGGTTAAAAGTTCGCTTATTTGATGTCCAATGTCTTAACCGAGGAAATACTTCTCTTAGAAAACCAGCATCTGATTTGTTCATAGCTTTAAAAGAGCTTTTTATTAGTCCAAGCTTAATATGGACAGGCGGCGGAAAAAATTTTATTTTGGTGCTCCACTGTCGCATAGACGCAGAAAACAACCATACTTTATAAAACTATCTTGAAGCACTAGCAATATACTAACAATATCACTTTTAAATCTCCGCAAATATCGCACTGATACTGTTCATATTGAATTTGAGTAAGTATAGTAGGTAAGTTATCATAGTTTTCTTTCATTGTCACTGACACGACTAAAGGGAACAGATGACAATTGTTTCAATTTTGAGGCAAGACCGTTTTAGGTTGTATTTCGATGAATCTATGAAAATACGCCACTGAGAAGGTACTCGGCATTTGATAAACGTCATAAGGCATTTTGGCAGATCCTGTTAAGGAGCGCCTCACGAATTAATAATAGCGGCTTACTGACCATAATTACGGTAAATTAGCTCTTATACTTGTCTCGCCGATTTTGGAAAATTAAAAATACATATTTCAACTATCAAGTGGAGAACATAAAGGAAAGATAGCGGCATCAAAGTTTACGAGCGACGCTTTCTTTTTTCGTATTCTCCTCTGATGAAATCTTTAAAGACCGCACACTAGTCTGGTGCAACAATTACAAATGAATAAAAAAGTAAAATATCTACATAACTCTCCAGTGAATGACCGACATATGCAGGTCATTCATTGGAGAGTTATGTTGATATTCAGCTTTTTTATACATTTGTAATTTGACTCTGAAGTATCTTTTTGAAACTAGTTTTCTACTTCATGAGTTATCTGAGTCAACATAATTAAGGATAGATAATATCGACGTTACATAGCAACAGCAATAGCCATGTCAAAGAAATGTAGGCTGATGTAAATGGATCTAAAAGCCTCAAAAGCTTTAGGTAGACCATTTTAGAGGTCAGAAAAGTCAAGTGTCGAATTTAGGAAGAAGCCTAAGTTGTTAAATCTTCATTATTCATTCTTGGTCATCCTTCCCTAGAGTTGACACCTTAACGGGTTAAGAAGACTTGTATGCTCTCGAACAAAACAGTAGAGGAAAAAGTATATAAAAGAACGTATTAGGTTAAGACAGCGACCTAATGGCGTAAACAAACTAGGGAGACATAATAACCAATAAACTTCAGTGCTGTGGGTTAAGAAACATACCACAAAATACACAAAAATAAACAAATTCCCATTTTGGTCATAACTTATATGACCAAAAGGGATTTGACAAGCTTTAATCCACCCAGAAATCATCAACTGTAGTTTATTCGATCTTGATCTGTACTTGTAAACAATCAACGAAAATTTGAAAATGCTCTATGTGATTGTGATTATTTAGTTTCGGTTATGTGTGATTAGTCATCAGGCTTATAAGAAAGTTAAATTTGAGTATAAATGATACTGGCAGTGATGAATTGCAGTAGGTGATGGAGATGTATATATAGAAAAAAGTAAGAGATTCTACTTTGAGATTAGCGAGAAGTACTCGGGATAACAAAGATAAGCCCTTAGATAATTTGAGAGGTTAAATATTAAAATAGGTCTGTTCAAAATGTATCCGAACTTTGGCCGGGATAAATCGGACTGTTTACTTATAGATATGAATGCTTAATCGTCTTCAAAATACTCCTCCCAGCGTTGCTGCCATTGTTGGAACCATCTCTGGAACGCGGTTCAGCTATTCCGTCACATTCTGTTAATGTACTGGCGAGTGCTAAATCTTACCCTTTCAACGAGATTTTGAACTTGGGAAACAGCCAGAAGTCGCAGAGAGCTATGTCGGGAGAATAAGGGGGCTGACAAACAATTGGGATGCTATGTTTGGTCAAGAAAGTCTGAATCAGATGAGAGAAATGCGCTTGTGCGTTATCATCGTGCCAACTTCCCGCTGTCCACAAATCAGGTCTCTTGAACCGAACACCATCACGAAGACGATAGAGAACGTGCTGGTAGTACTTTAGTAGTTCTTCTAAACCTAGTTTGAGGCGATTTCTTTTTGGCGACCTGGTTTTGGCTGAAAAACGCAGGTTTAATAATTGAGTCTCGATTGTATTTACTATTACGTTTTCATCTATTTCTTATTGTTAATTTTATTATTATTATTATTATTCAGTTGTAGTTTGTATGTGTTGCATTTTATTCTTTGCTTTCGTTCCACCCAACAGGCACATTAGGAAGATCATAACGCTATTTTGATTTAACTGAAGGTGTTGCCTATTGGTTCACTTCTTATTGAAACTTATTTGTGAGCATGTAATGTTTTTGTACTTTGAACCAATAAATTAAAATTATTATTACTCCTTGTTAATGGTCGGTCCGTGAGGAGCATACTCATGATAAACCACTCCATGATAGTTGAAGAAAAATGTCAACATCACTTCCACATTGCTGCGAACTTGCCGTGACTTCTTTGGCCTCGGAGATGTTCCCATTGCGAAGACTACGCCCTTGTTTCAGGGTTATTGACATAAACCCATTAATCATCACCAGTGGTAACAGTCTTTATAAAGTGTGGGTCATTTGCCACGTCCAGAATGTCTTGCGCAATTTCAGCACACAGTCCTTTTTGCTTCGCCGTTAGCAATTCGACACGAATTTGGCAGACACTCTTCGGAAGCCCAAATTATCGTTCACAATAGTATGCACGGAACATGCACCAACCTCGTCTGATTCCAGGACGTGCGTCACTGTCGACCGTTGTGCGGCCATTTTTCAACCGATTGTACCAGTCCTTGATTTGTGTAATACCCATGGCATTGTCGGCGAAAGCTTGCTGAATCTTCCGAATGGTGTTCACTTGTGTATTACCAAGCTTCTGTCAAAATTTGATACAATAGCGCTTTGCAAATACGACGAGCCACCACCACACTACCGCACTCACGTAGTTACCACTGCCGAAGATCACGAGCTGGGCACGGAATATCTTACACACATGCGCACAAGGGTACTCCACAACTCTCTACCCAATATCATAGCACTCGTTTATTACTTTCGCGGGGAACATGGCAGGTCGGATACATTTTGAACAAACCTGGTACGAACACAATATTGTGGTGAACTGGTAGGGCAAATGTGGGGAAAATAAGTAGCTTTTTCAAATTTAATGGCACGTCGTCCATCAACGTCTTGTAAAATGTTTGATGGACCAAATTTCTGATTCTAATAAACCTATATAATGCGTTATTTCTAGACTGCATCATTAGCTTAGTATTGTGTGTCTACTATGCTGCAGGAGGACAATAGAAAACATTTTTCTACAGGCGCGTGATGATCTACGACTTATAAGATATTGGCGCTGAAGAAAGATAATTTTGCAATAGATCCATATTAGGAAGATCATAGAGCGAACCAAGGAATTTTGTTAAGATCATTAAAAAATTCATAATAATTGAAGTTAATAACTTCTGGATCCAAAGCAACGTTTGAAATTGGTATTAATTTTGAAGTTAGCAGCACAAAACAGTAGTAAATTACAGTTTGTTATTTGATTGACCTTAAAGTGATTTTAAATAAAAGATATATATTTCTTGTAAAATGAATGTTGGAACTTTTGGTTTATCGCAACAGAATATTATCCTCAAAAATTTCATCATTTTCTGCAATTTTTATACTGAAACTAACCTTTCCGTCTTGATTCGATGTAGTATCCCAGTATTGGACCTTTTCCAGACATACCATTTAACCAATGTAATTCGATGTTAGAGAGGGTTTTTACCAACGTCAGTTCCTTCGGTGTATTTGGAGATCCTTCTTGTGGTCCGGTCGTCACATTACTGGATATGGCAGGTCCGTAATCCAAAGTTTGAGCTCGCACGGTGAAAGTGTATGTTACCTCCTCTTCTAATGATTGGACGTACAAGCTGGTTGATGTGACTTTTTGCTTGACTTGCTTACTAAATCCTATATTCATAAGAAATGACAGAATAAATGCACAAAATTGTACGGTGAAATAGAATAGACGGTTAAATTTGTATATTTGTACGCCATTTCAGAATTTGAATATACATATGAGATTCTTCGGATATTTAATGCTACAAAGGCAATAAAGATGAGGAAAAATATGTGGGACATGGACCGAAGAAATTATAATCACATAGTACAGTTTTAAGTACATTGCAATACTTACTTTCGTTTTGTTCTGTAGTTTCATAGGTAACTAGATATCCAATAATTTCCCCATTTCTCATCTTCGGTGATTCCCACGATACGTTCAAGCTGTTCATCGTTATATCGATAAAGGTTAAGCCAATGGGTGCACTCGGTAAGCCTTGTAATGTTCTCACAATTAATGGTCGGGATCTCGGTCCATCACCCGCTGGATTGAAAGCCAAAATTTCTATTCGATATTCGGTGTATTTATCTAGAAATACCAGACTGTGGGAAGTAGAAGTCGCGGGAACAACTTCTATTTCTTCTTCAATTTTCTTGTCTGATGGAATTTCTTGCGGCGAACTCAAAACTAAGTAAAATATCTAAAATGGAAAAAACCTTGGGAATTTCAAACCATAATTATGATTGTTAAAGATATTACCTTATATCCTAGCAGTTCGCCATTTTGCATTTTTTGTTGTGGTGGTTTCCATCGCAAACGTACTTCAGTGGATGAAACAGCTTCCCCTTCCAATCCCCTAGGTTCACCTGTAGGTACAGCTTCCCCGACGTAAACTGTTGATGGCGGACTGGCCGGTCCTTCTCCTTGCGAGTTAAAAGGGACTACTACGATTTCATAATTTCTATCTTGAAGTAATTCGGTCAATACCATTTTGCTGGCCTGAATAAAAGTAGATAATAGCTCTACGAGCTTTCAATGCTTATAACTTTAATTACTCTGATTCCCATTATCTCCTCTTTAGGCGTCGCTTGCAAAGCAGTTGGAAAATCAGACACAGGTTGAAAAATAACTCTGTAACCGCCAGTACTGACGTCACCGCTCCAATATTGTTCTTCTATCGGTTCCCAGTAGACTTCAACGCTTGTCGTGGTGATTGGGACAACTTTGACGTTATTAACGCCTCTACTAGGAGCTATAAAATTTAATGTTCGTAAGTTGTGTCTAAAATTTATTCCTAAAAATAACAACAAACCTGCTGGATAGGTTCTAACTTCAACGGATTCTGGACTAAAGCTACTTGGGCCTATATCGTTGGTGGCTTGAATTCGAAATTTATATGATGTGAACGGTTTTAAGTTTGAGACGGTGTATGATGTTAGTTGTGGATCTACCCGTTCAGGAAGTGATTGCCAGGGACCGCTATTTTCCATTTTTTGAACAGTATAGTATCTGAAAATGATGAATTAATTAGCTGTCTAGTAATAATAAGATTATTCTAATAAAACGACTCTTACTACTATTATACCAATTTGGATACTTTCCAAATATATATTTCAATAACTAAGTTGTAATCTTCAGTAGAAGAAATTAAAGTTTAGGCCTAACGTTTCCTTCTTCCGTAATTTTTCCAGTGTGGATCACAACTTAGTTATTCAAAGTATTGAAATTTTAACGCTACAGAGCTAAATCTAAATGATAGTGGTTTCTACGTTTTGTAATTTATTATAATTATTGTGAAATTGTCATGTTACACACCTTAATGGAGCAAAGCCATCTCTTCCTGGAGTCCAACTGAAAGTAATTTGCTTACTCTGTATTTGACTATGGCTTATTTGGGGCATTGATGGATGTTGCGGTGGTTCTCGGTTATTGGTCGTAAATACTAACACATGCGCGGTTTTACCCCAACCTAATCTGGTTTGTGCGGTAACGGAAAATAAATAATACATCTCGGGTTCCAATTGTGTAGCTCTGTAAACTATATTTGTTACCAATCCAATATTTGGACTACACCTTTTATTCCTACCTAAAAGTTCTATCCGTTGGTAAAAACTCCTTGGAATACTTTTTCGGAGTAGCAAACGAGTTATTAAGTTGATAAGTCACTTTATAAGCTAAAATTTCCCCGTTAGGTTCCTCGGGAACGTCCCAAATTATTCTAGCCGATGTAAACGATACATCAGGGAATGAGACGTTTGATGGAGCTCCGGGTACTAGAAAAATAAATCTTTGCATATTGCTATGGAAATATTTAACAAACTTACCATCCTCGAATGTTTGAACTCTTACAGGTGGCGTGCTAGGTACACCGTCGCCTAGTCTTGTGTAGGCGAGTACCTGGATATGATACAAAACAAATTTTCGAAGTTCCGTTAACGTTGTAGTAAAGGTAGAATTGCTGGGAATTAATTTAAATTGCACTAAAGATCTGGTATCGGCTCCGTAATAAACCTTAAATCCTTCTATTAAACCGTTTTGATGTCCTTTTGGTACATCGCCCCAACGCACTACGATGGTGGTCGAAGAAGTTGCATTTGCTTCCACGTTGAGTGGCCCAAATGACGGAACTACAAAAAAGTTACGCTAGTTGTAAGATGAACTTAATACGTCTTCTTTACTCAGACGTATGGAGCTGCCAAGTAATGTGTTGGTTTTATAAATAAGTTATGAAAGAGTGAGGATTATTAAAGCGGCTTTCCCTCTTGGAGTAATTTTCAATTTTAGCGTTTGACAATCAACAAAACTATACCTGATTCTCTAGTTCTCTCTAGAGCTTGTGCACTAGGTGCCGAACTTCCAACGTCGTTATAAGCTTGCATCATAATTTCGTAGAGTGCATATTCCTCCAATCCGGCGACAATGTGCGAATTTGCTGTTGGATCGTCAATGCTCTCGCTTTTGGATATTCCTGTCCTAAGTTCGGTGTAAGTAATATTATAGCCTCTAGGATTTCCAAACCATTCGACTTGTTGCAATGGCTTTAATAAATAATTTCATTAAAAGTGTGGAAATTACGGAATCATTTTAAATATTTTAATTCTCATGATAGTTTTCAATGAAATCTTTTGCGTGCTATCTGTTTGTTTTGTACGTAGTACACTTATTGCGACTTCTTGATTTTTTTTTGAATTTAGGAGTTACATTTGTTCTGTGACAATCGAATTGGGCACAAGAAATATTCAAGAAGAAATTTGTAATATTTGTAAAAATGTTCAATGTGTTTTCCCTTTTTGGTTTATGATAACAATAATTCAGGGTGGTTACTGTAGTAAACCAAGGAGGCATTTTATGTCAACACGGCAATTAGTTTTTTTCCCTGTGTCTGTATCATAAATAATATGCCAGAAGATTTACGTTTTGTTGCTTTAAGACATGCAAACATTATCATTATTATTGGCTTTAGAAGTTTCATCACTTTCAAGATGATCTAAGGTTTTTAGATCACTTGGAAGATGGTAGGAGGCCAAGAAGAAAGACAATCAGATCTTTACTACGTGGGATGGGCTAATAATTGAAGGAATAGTTGGATATTCAATTTGGATTGTCAATTTTTCGAATTCTACTTCTGAACATTAACTGAACAAAAGAAATAATGACCAAAGCCGTTTTTAAGTTGTTACAAAAACTAGGAAAGAAATTTATTTTTGGAACACGCGGTTTTATTGCTTTTCAAAATATCGTCTTTAAGATCTATATACGTTTGCATGCGCTCAAATCAATTGTCGGCACATTTTTTCCACTTTGAAGTTGGTATTTCAGGTGTTGAGAATCGTTAGGCGATAGATCAGGTGAATACGAGCAATCAAACATTAATTCGATGTTTTTTCTGCTCCAAATAATCAACTGTTTGACGTGCGGTGTGAGAGCTGGCATTGTCATGATGCAGAATGACGGGATGTTTTTGGTTGTTTTTCCTGATTTCGTCGATGACCTCTGATAAACAAATTGTTGTATACCATTCAGCATTAACGGTTCTTCGATATTCTAAAGCAGGCATGGGCAACATTTTTTTGTAGGGGTCCAAATAAAAAAAAATTAGTATGGACCATGGGCCAAAAGAAAAACAATTGATACTAATGAAGCAAGTTTTACGGGCCGTGCTAATATGCAACGGAACAATTCAATGGCAGGCCGGACAAATTTTCCTCAAAGGTCGCCTGTGACCCGCGGGCCGAGGGTTGCCTATGCCTGCTCTAAAGGAATGGTTATAACCGAAGAAACAAGCCATGCTTTTTTGGAAGTGCTTCGTCAAAGAACAACTTTTGTTTGTTTCAGTTCATTTTGGAACACTCGAATAGTGGATTGTTGCTTAGTTTGCGGTTCATACGAATATATCCAAGTTTCGATGTTGTATACAAATTTTGCAGTTCCTGGGTTGAATTTTTGAGAATTCCCATACACCAATTAGCACAAGCTTTCTTTCGAGTTTTGGTCAAATAATGCGGAATTGATCGGGATCTTTTTATAGTTTAATGCTGGCTGGTGCAAAATCCAATGTATTGCAGTTTCTAATATCCCTTAGATTGCCTCTATCTAACTCTAAGACACATACCAATCGTCCTCAATCATGTTGCGCCCAGCATCGATGTTTTTGGTTATAACCATCGCTTTTGGTCGACCTTCACGCAAATTATCACTGACGAACGTCTTTTCTGATGGTGGTTTATTACCAAAACTTCAACGAAACGATTATATGTATTGTTATTGAGTTAGGCCTTTGCTAAAACTGTAGAATAGTACCAAACGAAAACCTTCACGTACAATTTGCATTCTTTCACAAAATTGCTTTTCTAAGCGTTCACTGTAAGCAAACTACTCAATTTTTAAACTACCAGTATAATATAATAATAATTTTACGAAAATAATAATGACACATATCAATAGTGCCACTTAGTGGTCGTAACATAAAAACATGCGCACCTAGTATGTCTACGCGGTCAGATAATGACGGCGGCAAAATTTGTCGCATCCGGATCTGACACTTCATTTAACACAAATCAAGTTCCAGCGGTTTGAATCTCCACTATCTATTTAGTGATAGAATAATTTCCATCCAACCTGGGCGTGAACTGTAAAACGATGGAAAATACTTCGATATCCGAGAGAGCGAGTTTTGAACGAGATTGTTTCAGTTTAAAATTATTATTATTAAATTATTGGTCTCTTTTGTCAAATTCTTCACTAAGAAGGAGTATTACTTACAGGCAAACGTAACATTTACTCTCAGCCACTAATTTATAGTTATAAAGTGTACTTGTTTCTATTGTGAAAAGAAAACTATTCGTGATGGAGGAAAACAAAAAACGATTCTGGAATCAGTGTCAAAAAAGTATTATATTGTGTTGTTCGGAAAGTAATTTCGTTTTCTTTTTAAATGAAAGACGATTTTCTTATAGTGAATAAATATTTTATTGTATTATATATTGCCCATTCTGGTCCAATACCTTTTGCCATTTTTCTGGCAGTAGCATGACTTCATGCTCATAAAATTTTTGTTCTTTGCTGGCAAAAAACTGATCTAGGTGATTTTGGACTTTGTTTGAACTAAAGGTTTTACCGTCCAATAAATTTTATAGAGACTGGAACAGGTAACAATCAGAAGGTGCCAGATCTGATGAATATGGTGTTATGTGGTAGTGCACCCCAAACTTGTATGAAATTTCGCATTATCTTGGTGGAACACTACGCCTTTTGTATTTATCAATTCTGGCTTACTCTGTTTAAGTGAACCATTCAATTTGTCCAGCTGATGACAGTACACTTCAAAATGGATCGTTGCGTTGTCCGGTAGAAGCTTAAAAAGACGATTCCCTTGAAATCACTACACAGAAGTGCTTAGGGGCGGTTCATCTTTTTACTCCATGATTTCTTGCGTTTAACACTGTTGTAGACAACCCATTTCTCGTCCCCAGTGATGATGCGCTTCAAAAATGGATCATTTTCTTAACGTTCGGGAAGCAAATCATAGACATTAACGCAACGGCACAAATTTCTTTCCGTAACAACATGAGGAACTCATATGTGGACCTTTGAGATTAAACCTAGACGTTTCAAATGATCATGAAGGGTCGAATTCGATAAATTTAATCTCTTAGCGACCTCACAAGTTGTTATTCGTCAGTTTGCATCAATTAATGCCTTTATTGCGTTTTCATCAGCTTCAACTGGCCTTCCAGAACATGTGCATCTTCAACATCAAAATTGCCGAATCAAAATTTTGCAAACCAGTTTTGTCACTGGCGTTTGGTCAATACATTTTCTCCATACATATCGAATTTCTTGCTTGAACAGCATTTTTACCTTTTCGATAGTAAAAAAGTAAAATATGCCAAAAATGGTGCTTTTCACTTTCCATATTTGGTAGAGCACCAACCAAAAATTACTGCGTCGAATCAATCGAACTTTTTCACAAGCAAGCCTTGCTACATCACCTTTCAAAATATATAATGATGACCATGCGGCTTAAGTGTGACGTTGGCTGTGAAAAAATACAATTAAGTCCTCTGGTGGGAAAAAGCAATCCAATACGTTCATTACTACAATGGACACCTCTCACTATGCAGGGCTATTACATTACCAAGTAACAAACTTTTTAGAGATCGCACTTTCTTCACAATCAACTACGATACATACACTACCGTCCAAAAGTTTGGAAGCAGCGACGCCAACAACGGATTTTACAAAAACAGATAAAGTAAATTTTTATTGTGATTATTAATGAATGTATGTAACATACGTCACTATCATCCATAAACAGTAAATTTATTCAAAAATATAATAATATATTAGGTAGTAAGTCTATTTTCGTCTATATGACCACCTTTAGCTTTAATAACTGCTCCACAAATTTTTGGCATTCTTCGAAGCAATTTTTCAAGGCAGTTCTCGTCAATTTGTTGCCATGCGGTCCGTAAATATTCCCATAGCTGTTGGGTGTTTTGAGGCTGTTGCTGTCTAGCCCTTCGATCAAGTTCATCCCACAAGAGCTCAATAGGGGACAAATCCGGACTTTGAGGAGGCCAAACCATTAACTTTAGTTGATTTAATGCTGCTTTCTCCTCTAAAAGTTCTTGCAGATTCGAGCCGTATGTTTGGGGTCATTATCTTGCTGAAACACAAACGGCTCGCCAACAAGACGGCTTCCAGACGGAAAACCATGATTCTGCAGAATATTCAAATACTCTTCTTTCCGCATTGTACCACTAATTTTTACTAAATCACCCGTCGTTCTTCCAGCAAAACAACCCCAAACCATAACACTACCACCTCCGTGTTTAACAGACGGCACTAAACAGGCCTCACTGACTCTTTCCCCGGGTCGCCGACGAACAAAACTCTCCGTTTCGTACCGAATAGTTCAAATTTAGATTCGTCGGTCTATAACACTGTCTTCCAATCCTCCAGTGACCAGTTTGCATGTTCTCTTGCCCAAGTTAGCCTTTTCTGCTTATGCACATGTTTCAAAAACGGTTTTTTGCGGCCGACGCACCCCCTTAAACCAGCTGCCAATAACCGTCTCTTGACGGTGGTAACAGAAACATTTGTTTCTCGTTGCGTATTGACGCGCCATGCGATGTCCGGTGCTGTTAGACGTCGATCTCGTTTAGAAGTTGTTACAATGAATCTGTCATCAGCTGCAGAAGTCACCCGTGGCCGCCCACTTCGTCTCCTATCAAGATTTTGCCCGGTCTCTCTTCTCCGGGCCAAGGTATAATGCACACCCTTCGGTGAAATTCCCAACCGTTGTGAAATTTCTCTTTCGGTATATCCTTCGCCGCGGAGAGTACAAATCGTACAACGTTGTTCTGCAGTCAACTGTTTGCGTTTTGGCATTTTTACGCTCAGTACTTCACCAAATTGTTTTAATTCCGCACTGAATTCAAAACACTAATTCCGCAAAGGAAACCGATACGACACAAAAGTTTTAATACTTCTACCACACGCACTCAACGATTACTGAAGTAATACTAAACCGTTTGACCGAAAGCAATTACTGCAGGTGTCCTACTCATCATCGCCAAATAATAGCTGTACTCTTGGAAAAGAGCAATAAAACGTATTCGGGTGAAATTTGTACCTAAATGTATGGAATTTACGGATTATGAGTAACGATTTTATAATTGCATAGTATAATTTACAATAGGGATTAACGATTTCACGATATGCGTAACAGTTGTATAATTTTAAAGGAATTTCACCTTGCTTCCAAACTTATGGACGGTAGTGTACGTCAATTAATCATTATTTCTACAATAATTTAGTGTTTTGGCAGGCGGTGTTCGTAAATCTTTTCTTCTGAGTATTTTCAGCGTCACTAGACCTGACGGTATAAATATAGAATTTTGATTGTATCAAGCGATCCGACGCTGAAAGTCATAAGGATTGACGAGAAGAAGAAGAAGATTGTATCAAGCGGTTAAAGTAATGAATTTGAGGAGTTACCCAAACCAAAATATTTGCTTCAATATAAAGAAGTGCTACATCAAAAGAAAAAGAAAACTATCTTGAAGCCACAAGAAGTATACATTGACAAAAACATGAGATTAAGTTTCTAAATTGTATTAAAAATGATTCCATCTTGTATCATGGATTCAAATCGAATAATGTAATGAAGAAAATTATACTTACGATCCATCTAACTCTCAACTCTGTAGCGCTCATAGCTCTGACGGTTACATTCTTGGGAGGATGAGAGGGAGGTGCTTGAATAGTTTGAAATTCCTTGGTAGGTTCGGACGGTTCAGAAGGACCGACGACATTATTTGCAATTAACCTCAACTTATATAGTGTAAAAGGGACTAATCCGGTAATGGTGATAGTTGTCGCATCTGGATCTGACATTTCATTTAACACAAACCAAGTGGAATTTCTTGCGGTTTGAGCCTCCACTGTCCATTTAGTAATAGAAGAATTCCCATCGAACCCCGGCGTGAATTGTAAGACGACGGAAAATGCTTCGATATTCGAGAGAGCCAGTTTTGAGGGAGGATGTGGCAACACCGGTTCAACTCCAGATTGTATGACGGCTACCTTAGGCGGACCATTGCCCTTGCTGGTCCAAGCGCTTACTTCGAAACGATAGTGGGTCGTTGCTTGGAGATGTGTGACTTTTAAGCTTGTAATATTGGCGGTTAAATTTTGAATTTTTCTTGTTTGGATTTGATCTTTTGCTTCATAGATTACTCGGTAGCCTTTAAGAATTCCGTTAGTTTGTTTAGGTGGTGCCCAAATCACTTTTACGGCTCTATCGCTTACTTCATCAAATTGTAAGCTGGACACTTCATCGGGCACTTGAAATGAAAGTAAATCAAAAATAAGTTCGACAAATTGTACGATATAAAAGTGAAAGTTTTCACTTTGAAAGATCACTAAACACTAATGTATTTGGATCGATTAATTTGGTAGAACGCTACAATTTATTGTATTGCTACAAGAAATACCAAATTATACTCAAATACTCGAAAAGAGCGGGAAATCAAGAATCGCATGAAACTTCGTTCTGTTACGTTGATTTATGAGTGAATTGGAATTTCATATTAACCGTTTTAATTCTGAACAATGTAATCGTGCTCATAGAACTATTGAAAAGTGTGAAGAGTGCGATCGTGTCGCTTTTCTTGGTAGAAAAATTTGCCATATTGAAGAAATGCTCAGAACAAAAACGGTTAAAAGTCATATATTTTGAAATGCTATTAATCTCTACATATACATTGTTACATACCATCTTCCATCGTTTTCACGTAAGTGAATTCGCTTATTTCACCATCGCCTGGATCAGTAAAGCAGAGTACAGTAATGTTGTACTCTGTAAATTTTTCTAAGCCAGTAATAACCGCGGTCTGTTTTGCCAATGGATCCAATAGGTTAGGATGTACAGTTATTCGACGAGCTTCAACGTGTTTCTGTTTGGTAGCGATATATCTCCACGCTTGTAATTTGTATCCCTGATTGATTCCATTAATTTTTTGAGGATCAGGTGGCGTCCACCATATTTGTACGCCCGTTGAGTTCAAAGCCTTTACGTCTTCTATGATGGGTGGTGCTTCTGGAACGCCTTCTTTCGTTTTTATTTTTGCACCCTCTGTGTATTTTCCCTCGCCTTTGTTGTTGTAAGCAGCAATTTGGACGACGTAATCTTTCCATGTAATCAAGTCGGTTATGAGATAATTTCTTTGAGCCTAAAATGTCGATCTATAAGTTTCGTTTTTTGTTAAATAGCTGTAGTTTAGATATAAATTACAATAAAATATCACGCACTTTGTATGAAAAGATCAGATATTTCAAGAATTAAATTGGCTTTAGTTCAAAAGATTCACGTGACGCACATAAATCTCGGCCACAGATCATACTAAATACCATATAAACGGCGTCACAAATGTCATGTACAACACGTAAATCCTATGGACTTTCCCAGCGAAAATAACTATTTAGTTATCTCAATACGTATTTGGATTTTCTTTAAAACGTGCTAAAGATGACAGGCAACTCAACATTTTATGGCGGAGAACTCTCGAAACCAGATAAGACCTTCAAATGTCTATTCTTAGAAACGACCGGCTGTGTAACGCCATCATTGGCCTGCAATGTGTTTAAACAATTACTAAGTAATAGCTAGTCTGCGCAAACAGCGGTGATTACGAAATAAGGTACGACAACATCGCCGACTCCCCACTTAATCAGTACGCTGTACGCCAGCAGTTCTGTGTATACGCAGACTGTCGTGACTTATTTCGTAATTACTGCTGTTTGTCCAATAATAACTGTTTAAACATGTCGCACTAATGGTTTCATATAGCCGTTTGTTTAATAGAATTAATATTTTCACGGCTAATTTGTCATAGCATTCCGGTATTGTTACCGGTATTGTTTGGCCTCCCGCTCCACTTCTGACGTGTAGATGACGCCCCGCTTCCGTAGTTTTTGATACAACAATATTCGATAAGGCATTTTGCTCGTGACGTTTGGTTGAACAGGTCGTTTTTCGTGAATAGGTTATTCCGTTTTCGCTTTCGCAAGTCTCGCTTATCGAGGATATACACGCGAGTTCGACTCTGGGCAGTTTAATATTATCGTTGTGTGAATTTGGGAGTTAAGCTTCAACAATTTTGCTCTTCGAACTAATCGGTCACGTTGAGCACTTGCTTTCCCCTCAATTGGAGGTGAGTCTTTCTTTCTGTTATTTACGATGCCGCTATTTTACTCTTTCGCATTGTTATAGGGAACTAGTATAAACTAGTAGAGGAATTATTAGTCATTGTAGGGATTATTTGAGAACATCGGAGACTTTTAAAAAGTAGAAGTTGGAAGGATTTTAGTTTGCTGTGTTCAGCTGGTTTCCGACATTTTTACACCGAGTGCGAGAAAGCCGCCATCTTTGACAGCTTCCGTCCTGATACCGATTACCACGCCGTACGAAAGTAGACAACCGGAAATACGTTGCGCTAAGTCCCGTTGCTTTAGATTTAGTAAGTCGGGGATTTGCTTTCGAGTAATAAAATAGGTTTTTCTTACTTTTGCTAATTTAGTAAGATAATTGTTGCACGAAATATTAAATTCTTTTAGTAGAGGGGGGGATACATCTTCTTGTCACTTTGCTGCGAGGCGGCTGGATTTCAACGGCTAGAGTGTTATGCGAGTGTTATGCACCTTATTTAAGAAGCTAGCTTGAATTTTTATGAGACTCGTTCCACCCCAAGTGACAAATAAAGTGTCGTCCAATCGCCTGAATTTATTTTTTATTTCTTTTATGTCATTTTAAAGAGTTTTCGAGTAATTTTGCTGGTCGCTTCACGACCGAATAAAAGAATCGGTAACTTAGACGGTTCAGATAACCTCGATTCACTTACTATAGAAGCTGGAGGATCTCTCTGATTCCAGGAACTTAGATGCGATCCAGTTTATAATTGGAGAGTGGCGCCTTGTTATTAATAAATTCTCGAACTTGGACCTACGTCGTTTTCATTGAGCTAGTACGACTTGGATCCCCATCTTTGTCACCAACTAAGTGGATTATTCGAATGGTAACGATTAACTTCCGTATCGGTCACGTTTTCGCCTTTTTCTCTTATTGTTAGTATTATAAGATAAGTATAAAAAGGTCACGAAATATATATATATATATATATATACATTTAATTGTTAGTATTAACATTTTGACCAAAAGTTTTAGAAGCCGGTAACAACATTTAAATATTCTATCCAATTCTGAGTATTCTCCACCAAATATTGAATAACCTTATTAATTTACTATTTTTCGGGTCTCCCCTACCACTTTTACGTCAATAATTATAAGTATATTATATACATAATAATTTAGTTATCAGCACTTATGCATTCTTCATGTTATTACCTCATTGGTAATATTTCTTATCGTCCATGGACTATCATTATATCCATAGAGCCTGTAACGAATTATATATCCTAGAATTTGACCGTTTCTATGTTCTTCCAACGGTGGTTGCCATTGTGTGATTATCTCAGAAGAGCTCCTTGCCGATCCAACGAATCCGACAGGTGGTCCAGAGGGAGCTGTAGTAATTAGTTATGTAAGTACAAACAATTAAAAAGATATATATTCAGATACACTGATCATGCAAAAGGGCACAAAAGCAACACTGGAAGTGGTAAAGGTTGCGGTATTTAACATACACATTTTTTTTTGAAAATTTCACATTACACAATTGTTAAAATATAGAAGTAATTTTTAAAACTACAAACAAAATAATTGTGTATTTCACATTCAGAAGAGAATACAGGAATTATACGCTAATGTTTAGTTTATTCATGTGCTTATAGTTACTGAAAGTGGAAATCAGTCAAAAGCACATTTAACGAGAAATCATTCACGGGACATTACATGTGATAAACAGGAAAAATAGCACAAACTAACATTGAAATAGTTGCAATACAAATTTTTAAATGATACCTTGAAAAATAATACGATTTGAGCTTCCTGCATGATTGAAAAAAGTCAGGACAATTTACTGTTCACATCGCTACTATTGATGTTGATTAATAAATTTAGATTATTTTAAGGCGTACCTTCTTGTGGGAGCATAACTTGATTGCTTGGCATTGAGGGATCGCCTTCTCCGACGCCGTTTATCGCGCTGACTCTAAACTGGTAAGCGGCTGCGGCTTTCAAGTTTGTCAGAAGAACCCATCTTTGGTCCGCGGAGACGTTGCTCAACTCAGTAACCCAATTTAGTAATGGATCCGGAATTGGACCTGGAATTGGTGGCACTATTAAAGCAAAATATTTCCTGTCTTTCAATAATGTTGGCAGTATTTCATCAAGACTAATGATCTGTTATGAGCATGCATTTATTGTCTTCTACTTAATTGTAGGTATACGGTAACTGAAAGGGTTGTTTATATTAGTATTTTGTACAGGCATATACAGTTGTTTTGACGTAATGGATGCTTGTAATACACAGAAAAGATGCAATAATACACTATTTTGGGGGTATCACTAACGAGAGTACGTTGAAACATGCTCATGCATATAATTAATATTGTTTTTGAACATGTTTAATATTGTATACGCATAGACAGTAATAAATTTGCACAACTAATAAGCCTTTTAAAGCAACAGTAACATGTATGAGAGCAGATCATTAAATATCCCCAACCGAGAAGTAAACATGTTTTGTTATATTTTTACTACTTGTTTCTCTTTTAGCCTTGACCTGATTTCTCAATTTTTCTAGTATTATCTTTTTAAGTCTCCTTGGTCCGTAAACCTAGTCACGCATTCTCTTACCAACTTAAAACACTTGCCCTTCCTAGGGGATATTCAGTTAGTTTGAACATGTGCATACCATAAGACTCCTAGGTTCTTTATAGTTTTTATAATTAAGCAAGTAAATCCTTTTGTTCTTCATACTTTCCTCACTTTTTCGTCCGATGAAACCGACTTTCCTCTTTTCGGGTCTCATTTATGGCTTTTTAGTTTTTACTGTGAAATGATGGGTCCAAACCTCGTCAAGAGTTATATAGTGAATCGCTCAGTAACCCCCCAGAAACATCGATCTTATCATAATCTATATTTAGTCTTGAATTTGTAGAACTTTTACAAAGGCTATATGGTGTCTGGGAAGGAGTGTTTGGTACGTAATGATGAATACAATTCCCCTCAAGAGTTATAAAATGACTTAGAAATCACTTCGAATTGTGTTTATTGTGTTTTGAAATGGTCTTTCTGTTTCGTTTGTTATCTAATATTATCTATTGTAACGTATTTTAACACAGTTAAAATATTTTGGTGGTCGTTATTGACAATTTTTGTGGAAACTCATGTTAGTAGTCCGCAAGGTATGGTTTTTCTCGAGACATTTTATTAGTCACGTCCTATTGGTACTTTACATATTTTTGATATTACGGGGAGAATGAAAATCGCTCAATAATTATCCGATATATTTGTCGATCATGTTGATGTCCCGTTGTTACTTTTTCAGTTCTCCTGGAAATATTCCGAGTCTGTACCTAATATTTATTAGCTGGTTAACGGCGAATGGCTTTTTTAGTAATTAAGTTGTTGTTGCTGTTGTTGTTGTTGTTAAGCCATTTATACATCTTTCTGGTGTTGTAAGCTTATAATGCATTTGTGATGTGTATTGCTTCAATATCTGTTGTGACAAGTTAATACGTTGACGGACAAACCGAATAAAGTGAAGCTGTTATCCGAGATTAAACAGTCGAGGCAGTGGCATAATTGTAACCTCACCTACAAAATAAGTGCCCATCAACGTGCTAAAATTTTTGGACATGCCGTTATCGATTTTATACCTTGCCATAAATATGTTGATCAAAAAGTTTTGTCCAGGAATACGTCCTGCTAAATGCTGTCTTTATATTTACAAAAATGAAATAAAGTAGTCTGCGGTAATTTCACTATTCTTATGTATATATTTTTCTAATTGTTTGTATCTGTTCATTCATCATCAAGATTTCTAGGAACATATTATGCTTTGGTTTCACGCTCAAAACATTGTCCCAGTTCTACGTGCTAATTAACTTTGAAAATTAATTTAGAAGGTTGCCACGCTCCCATCGTTTATTGATCTAACATGTAATAAATGTATTTGGTATTTTTGCCGGTCGGTGATAAAACTGCAATGGAAAACATTTGTCCAAGATAACAACCAAATAAAATACTATCGGACTTAATCCTCTTCTACTTTATTGTATAGAGGTACCAATTAATATAACAGTAGAAACCAGAAAAGCTGCGAGAATTGCAGCCACGTACATAGTACAATACTAGAAATACTTGAAAACGGTAATTCCGCTAATAATGACATGCCCACGAAACTGCAACCCGCAAAATCAAGAACCAAACAGTTAGTAGATGAAAATACTGCGTAAAATTGCTGGGAAAAGCATTACTCAATAAGGGGAGAAGCGAAAACATCAGATAAAAATAGGGTATTAATGAATGGGTATTACATGATATTGAAAATAATGAATAATACGACTACATCAACACAATCGCTGAAGAGCCCAAGAAAGATAAATAATTTCGACTAATTTTTAAACAAGGGAAAAAAGGAGAAATAATATAATTTCTTTGTTAGGTGGACTATCAGTAGTTATGAACGACATTGCGGGATTCTCATAAAAAGTATACAACTTTTGCTGGATATGCTCACCACACGTTTTTCCTTCCAAATAAAAGAAGGAGCTTAATATTATTCTTTTTTTTCGGTAGTAAAAAGCGCGTTTAATTCCACCAGCGGTCAAACAAACTTAATTGATGACTTCGTCTAACATTTTGTCGACTTCTTTTGGAAAGAATGGGCCAAAAAGTTGCATGCGAGTTTTGTGTGACTGATGTTATTTATCGCCCAACACGGGAGTTTAATGATCTATTCTCATGTACAACATAAATTTAGTTTAAAAAATTTCATGAATTATATCATATATACAATGCGTGGCGAACATTTTTGTTACTCTGTACAAAAGCAATATTAATTAATTATTCAAAGAAACAAATATTTTACATACCTAATTCTGGTACCTCACGTTTTTGAATAATATACTGTTTTATAGCGCTATTACCATCAAATCCGGGCGTCCAACTTATATTCACTGCTCTTTGTGTTGCAGTATCTAATCTTACCGCCATCACATTTGTTGGTGCGAACGGTAATTCTATAACACTTAGTTTGGCACTTCTCGTGTCATTACCTCCAGGTGATATAATGGAGCATGTATATTGACCGACATCCGATGCTCGAACGGCCCGAATTTCAAGTGTCCCATCGTGTGTAATCTTTATTCGAGAACTCTTCACTGGTCTAATTAATCTAAATAGAGACGTAGGACCAATGTAATCTTTCACATGTTATGTTCCATTGAAATTACTATTGACGTATTTATTAAAATACTTACTGTTTATTATGAAACCATTGCAAATCATATGAAACCGATGGATCAGATGAAACTTTACATTGTAGCGTTGCATTTTGTCCCAATAATACGCTGGCCTCGGCTGGAGGTTGAACAATTTGGGTGCGCACTATAATACAGGAATATATCCATAAGTCACATAGTATTGACTATCATTTAATTATTTTTTTAGATTGCGAAATGGTTACTAATTTAAGAGAAACATGCACTTACTTACCTAGCACATCTAAATATGCGAACTCTGATATTTTTCCAGCTTCGTTAGCTCTAATGCATGTGTACATTCCAGCATCACTTTTTTACAGCAGCTAATAACAAATCGCCATTCTCTAATATCTGGATTCGTCCAGAAATTTCAACTTCATTTTGTTCTGTAATTAATTAGTCACGAACATGTTAAGTGAAAACAAAAACACCATGCAATGTATTTACATAGGTATTACTTTGTCGTTTCGGTTAAGTGTGGTATCATACAAAATTAACGTTTTGGCAACATGTTATCGAAGCTTAATGATTAACGTTGGAGTAAAGACCTTACCATTGTATATCCATGTTATATTCGGGACGGGTGCTCCAGCTGCTTGACATGTTATCGTAGCATCTTTACCGTCTAGTACTGTAACGTTTTTTGGACCAATCTCCATTACAGGTACAGAAGCTATAATACAATTTTTGTTAGATATTTTAAACAGACAAGGAAATATCTCAATTTGGAACACTTCGTACCAGTTTAGAATCCGTTTTAATTTTTAGAAATCCTATTTTGTACTTATTAAATATGTATAAGAAATTTTATATTATAATCATTTTGGTTATAACAGGTGGCGCAAAAGTAATGTCATAATGTGAATTGGCTCCCAATTTATTAGAAATGAAAAAATGAGCTCTGTTTTCACGAAAAGTTTATTTGAAGATGCAAAATTGATGACATTAAGTTGAGAAAATGATATCGGTCAAATGACCACCTCCCGAGTTGATGCACATTTGTACTCGCTTTACGGCATTTTGAATCGTTGCTCGCCAAACATCTGGCTCCAAATTGGCAATTTCTTCTTCAATGTTAGCTTCCAAGTCTTGCAAGGTTTGTGGTTTGTTGTGGTAAACGTGAGATTTCAAAAAGTCCCAAAGGGAGAAGTCTGGTGCCGTTAGATCTGGCGATCTGGACGGCCGGGAGATCACTCGGCCCGGAAATTGGTGTCTCAAAATCTCCATCGATGCCCGAGCTGTGTAAGCGGTTGCTCCGTCCTGCTAGAACCAACAATGCTCGAGATCCAATTCAGCAACTCGTTTAACATCTGTCTGTAACGCTCACCAGTTACGGTTACGGTGGTTCCATCGTCGTCCTCAAAAAAATAAGGACCAATCACTTTTTCACTGCAAATGTCACACCAAATACTCACTTTGAGGAGATATAATGGCTCTTCTTGCATTTCATGTGGGTTCTCTGTGCCCCAGAAACGCAAATTTTGTTTGTTAACATAACCACTTAAGTGGAAATGGACTTCGTCGCTCATTACGATTTTGGATACGAAATCATCCTCTTATTGCACCAAGTTTTTTGCACATTGTACGGGAACATCTTCAAGTCTTTCACTAAAATTCGTTGCAACGAACGTCTGCTGATGCCTAATTGTGTGCATTGCCGTCTCGTCGATGTTTATGGATTCTTTCTGACGTCCTCGGCCGCAGCAGCGATATTCTCGATCGAACGAGCAATACGAGGCCGACTACTTCTTGCGACATCTTGAATGGACCTATTTTGCATGAGGCACTCAGCCAAACGCTTAATTGTTCGCACACATGGTGTACGACGACGAGGATAACGACGACGAAATTCAGGCTGCGTTAAAACAACAGACCGAAAATTGGTCAAAATAGCAGTAACAATAATTTCACGTTCGTCAGGTGTATATAGCGATACATTGCTTGTTGTCAACTAATTCTCTATCTGTCTACAACATAGATGTCAAAGCGCAACAACATTTGACGCCATTTGAAAAAATTCAGGCAGATTTACATTATGACATTACTTTTGCGCCACCCGTTACATATTTTGGTGTTTTATTGCAGGAACTAATTTATGTAAGGACTGTGAATAGAAATATTTTTTCGTATTTCCACATTTAATCGAATATTAATATATGGATTCTCTTCAGTTTATCTAGAACAGGTAATGGGCATTACCTCCAGCCCTCCTCATCCAGCACTTATAAGGGCCTATTTTGTAGGCACGGTTTCATTCTACTGCTTTTGCTTTTGCATGGGTAGTAGTTGTTTCGGGTATCTATTTTTGGAAGGTTGGAGAGAGTGCATATATTAATCAAATTAAATGTTTCATATCACCAGCATTTATAAGCCAAATTGCTAAAGAAATACGAAACTAATCCAAATCGAGATAGAAAGAACATGCAAGACAATACAATTAGGCATGCGTTATATAAAGTAGGGACTTCTCCGTTTCAAAACAAGTGCTGACTAATTCATCAACATATCATAATTAAAAAAACAAATGACTAGCATAAAACCAAATATATATAAAAAACGATCTTTCATTTTCTCACTAATATTCAACGAAGCTGTCACTATAAATATCACATCATTTAAATGTAAGGGTAAACCCAATAATTCTAATGTTAAAGGCGTGAATCGGAACGATCTATGCAATCTATGGTAATTACACATTTAATTTAATGAAGCCATTATGACCCAAATCATTCAAGCCTATTGGATGGAGTGTCACGACCACGTTCGAACTATAAATTAAATTTAATTCTAATCAGGTATTAATTGACACTTAAAGAGCTACACGCAGCGGCAAACTAGTTAATTACTGAACTCAAATTACTGAGATTTAGTTTGCAAGCTGGCGCTTCTTCAATTCATGGCCTTATTGCTTTGTCATCCATGTACAGTTACATCCACCACAAAAGCTTTTGGTTTATTTCTTGGAAAGCCGGCGTTGTTGGAGAAAGTTGAGGATATAATTAGAAAATCCTTTAAAGGTACAATAAATATATTACAATCATAGCCATTAATTATAGATTAATATCTTTGGAGGTATTGTAAACTAGGTTCTTATGTTAACTGTTTCGTTTTTAATAATCTGTTTGACTTGAGTTTATGGCTCGTTAAATCCTAGATATTCCCAAATGTATTAGTCGGTCAAAGTTATCTATTATTGTCACTTTCAGTTTACCAACTTTTAAAATTTTTTACAACGTGTGATAGTAATGGTAACTCGTTATTCCAATGAAACAACTTGATACTTGATAGTTCTATACGGGGACTATCCAGAAGCTAACTTACGTTTTGGGCTGACTTACTTAATGCGCATCCAGCTGTGGTAATATGTGCATTTTTAAAATGAGTGTTGCAATAGAAAATCTCGCCAGTTGTGAAGTGCGATCGGTAATCAAGTTTTTGTTAGCAGAAAATAACAAGCCAATTCAAATTCATTGGAAACTTTGTAAAGTGTACGGAAACAACGTAATAAGTGAATTTGGTGTGACACAGTGGTCCATTATGTTTACAAATGGCCGCAGTAATGTTCACGATGAAGAGCGAAGCGGCCGACCTAGCATTGTGGCTGATGAACTTTTGTGAAATAATTTGAGAAGAGCAATTTAAAAAAAGCATCGGAGAATGCTGAGTTCAAAGGCATTGGTTTTTCATGACAATGCACGCTCGCACGCGGTCAATCTAACTTGGGAGCTCTTGGATGGTTTTGGTTGGGAAGTGTTCCATCGTCTTCTGTATAACCCAGATCTGGTGTCAGAGGACTACCACAACGATGTCGAATTGTAGGAAGGCGTGATCGAGTGGTTGAGGTCCCAGACGGCAAAATTCTATATAAACTGGTGCGATACGATAAGTGCCCCAATTTGAACGGGAATTACGTTGAAAAGTAGCTTAAGATTTAGGCTATTATGAACATAATAAAAATGTTTTTTGTGACTTTATTATTCCAAAACGTAAGTTTGTTTCTGGATACCTCTTGTATTTTCATCCCTTTTTACCTTCTTCTTCGTCTTCCCGACGTTTGGTCATGGTCAAGTGCGTCTCAAAACATTCTACAATTAACAATGCTCTAATAGTTCGTTCATTATATTCTTTACGTAAGTTTTATATTTTCTCTTCTACTTCTTCCATGTGGTGACCAATGTCGAATCCTTTTTACATGTCTATAACATTTCAGTGTGCAAGTTATTTAAGTACTTTGTAACCCAGGTCTTTATTTAACTCAAATAATTTTACCGATGTTAATGCTATTAAGAGCCTACTTTACAGCCTTGTGTGTAGTAAATTAGATATGGTTTCATTATCTACAGTTCAATATATTTGTGCTATATTTTTCAATTACAGCGAGTACAGTGGCGGTGACAAATTTTTAAGCTATAACGAAAGCGGTATTCATCCAGAAGGAAACACAGATCAGAATTCTCTATTGCAATACCATAACATGGAATCGCTGTTTATTAGGAGAGAGATTTCCAGGGTGATCTTTTTGCGTAATTTAATTCACAAGAGAATTGATTGTTATGCGCTGTTGGGACAATCACAACAATGGATGCACATAAATTCTCCAAAGAAACCCATAAAATTCAAACGAATCTTTAACAATCGTAAGGTTATAGCAAATTTTTGTGTGGGACCAAAATGGTGTGTTGCTTGTAAAGTTTATGTAACCGGCGACAACATTACTGCAGATTCATAGTCTGAAACTTTGCAACGCTTGCGGAAAGCTATTCAAAACAAAAGAAGAGGCATGTTGACTTCTGGAATTGTTCTGATCCATGACAATCCCCGTCCTCACACTGCTCGTGTAACCCAACGGCTCCTTGAGCAATTTCAATGGGACATTTTCGAACACCCACCATATAGTCCCGCCCTAGTGCCGAGTGACTACCATCTTTTCCTGGACTGAAGAAGTGGCTTAAAGAGCTGCGCTTCCAAACCGACCAGGAGCTCAAAGAAACCATCACAACTCACTTCAAATCATTGGCGGCAACATATCATGAAGAGAGTATTGCAAAGCTTGTTCACAGATATTACAAACGCTTCAATCGTCAAGGTGATTATATAGAGAAGTAACCTTTATTGTACATTACTTTTGGTAATAAAATTATTTCACCCGCCTTTCCTTTATAGCCTATCGGAGGTGAAAAAAAAACAGCCCTCGTACATTATTTTTGTATCTCTTGGAATTATGACATGATATACTATTAGTGCATTTATTCAATACACTATCGAGCTATATTGAAAAAATTCTAAAATCATCTAAATTGTGACGGGGGCTTTCACCTCCTTAAAACGAATTTGGGACGATAAAAAATAGTTTCGAAGACCTCTCCATAAGGACTAGTTATAGATAGAGTTTCATTTTTTTTTTTAATTTGGAAGCTGGGGATGTTCCTTTGTAAGACAAAGCAACTGAATTGGCCAACAAGCCATGTTCTTTTCTTATTCCTTCTAAGCCCTTATTTGTCCACAAGTAGACATAAGCCACATCGTTATCATTTGGAAAATGGGTGGCTACAATTTTGAAGTTGCTCAGGCATATTAACAGATTGATAAGAATATAGGGAAGAGTTGAGGATGAGAGAAAAAGGCGCCCCGCCTGATCCCCCTCAGGAGTGTGCACGAAGCGGGTACTGTCGGTTTTGGTAGGATTTAATTCCAACAAGGCGGTATGTGAAAGATTTGGGACCGGTTGTTATTTGTAATAGTTATAGGATATATTAACCGTTTCTGGATTCAATTACCTCCAGAATTCCTGAAGGACTCTTATTACAGATAAGGCGAATGAAATTTTTTGACAATGATGTACGTATTTCGAACATAATAAAGTACTTAATTTTTGAAAAGTAAGTTTCACTCCAAATTCTTTATTAGTTTCCCATGCGTTATTCACCACTAACAAAATGAATATCTCAAAACCTCAAACTTTTGATGTAGTTTGATACCCAGAAATTACACTAAATCAAAATATTACATTGCTCGGTGTACAAGTATGAAATGCGGATTATTTCTTATAAAAAAACATGTAAAATTCGGGAGAATCATAAAAAGTGCTTTATTCAATGTGCTTCATCGCTTGTTATACATTTTTTCCATCTTTCGGGCAATTTGTGAATACCACGCAAGTAAAAATCATCCCGTTTTGCTGCGAACTATCGAGCCATTTTTTCACACCTTCGTACGAGTTAAAGCGTTGTTCAGCAAGTGCGTAACCCATCAATGTAAAGCAGTGGCAATGGGAGCCAAGTCTGATGAGTGAGCCGCATAAGGTACAGTGCTTTCAACGTGTAGCGAACCGGTTTTGCCGTATGTGTGCATTATCACGAAGAAAGATGACTTTGTGTTGCCTATTTCGGTATTCTGGTCTTTTGTCAAGCAGCGAACGGCTGAAATCGGTGAATTATTGTTGGTAACGATTAGTATTAACCGTTTCCCCAGGTTTTAACGGCTCATAATAGACCACGTCCCTCTGGTACCACCAAACACAGAGCATCGTCTTTCTGCAAAGCGATTCGGTCATGTGGTCGATGTGGATGGTGCGCCTGGGTCTACCCATGATTTCTTTGCAAAATGTCACATCTACCGGTCTTCTGAATCTTTCCCATCTCTCGTAGCCAATTGGAAACAGCTTGACTAACACCCAATTGCTCTGCGAGTTGTTTTTGTGTTTGCGAGTCATCTTCGTCTAATAATGCTTGCAATTCCGCATCTTCATATTTTTTACGTTTTTCATGTTCCTTGTCTGCAACATCGAAGTCGCCACTTTTTTTGAGACGCCGAAACCATCGTTCACACATCTTGCGATGGAGCATGTTAACCATAAGCTTCGCGAAGTAATCGGTATGATTCAGCAGCAGTGTTCTCCAAATGAAAATAAAAATTAATGCTGTCCGCGAATGCTCTTTTTCGATATAAATTTCGACCTATTGAACACAATAACACAACACTATGCACACACTTTTCCAAAATATCACTCATGCGCATCTGACACTTGTTGATGACAACAAAATGGCGCAGTGTCAAATCTTTATAGCACAAACTGCGTTGGTGCGCATCTCTTGTCTGAAATCCACATTTCATATATGTACATGGTAATTATACTAGTTATATTATTGAATCGACGCATGTGAAGGTTAAAATTTTGGTTTTATATGAATATACGCCAGTTTTAATTTTAATGCCTATACCACAATGATAACTTTCCCATACGGTATATACAGGTTGGGTAAAAGTAAGTATGAGATTCTATTTAAGAGGTACGATAAAGACCGAGTAAATAGGGCAGTTTGTATATCAAATAACAACTAGAAATAGTTTGTGAATGTGTTTATAATAGTTTTCTTTTTATCGCAAGACGTTCGCATGCAATCCCACTCCATTAACTCCAGTTCTGTCTTCGCAGTGTTTACATCTAATCCTAAACATCTCCACTTCTTAACGCACACACCTGTGTAAGCAAAAGAGAACAGTCTATCTCAATCGTCCTTTCTTGTTCTATTTCAAAAAGTTGTTTTCTTAAAAATTCTTTTACCCAACGTAACAATTCTGCACCGCTGCTATTAAAAAAATGTTTTGTTGTCTATAAGCTAGAAACATTTTCCATTGCATGCTTGTTTCACGTGTTTCATGTGAAAAAGCATCTTCTCTTTCATTTCAAATAGTTGTAATTTGAATATGCATATAAACTATGCGCTGAAATTACCATTTTAGCATCGTTAGTATTCGATAATATAAAAAGGTAATATATTTTCAGTTAAAAGTTAATTCACAAAATATGTAGTAATTAATCAATTTGTGGGGAAACGTTAACTATTTTATAACGTAATTTCGAGTACTAAATTTATAACGAAACATTGATTTTTTAAATATCTTCTCATAATAATCACGTTAACTGAATATCATGTAAATGTTTACATACGAAATGATTATCTTTGGGGTTACCTTCACCACAATTAATAATAATGATGTGACAATATTTATAGCGAGACAATGCAAACAATATAGGGTTATGCAAATAAATGTGCAAAATTTTAGGATTCATTTCCTAAGGCATACGGAATATGTAACTGAACTACACAATACTGATCTAGTGCTAGGTGTTACCTAATGTGTGGAAAAATGAAAACAATCAACGCTTAATATCTTACTGGTAGCAATGAACTGAAATGTTTTTCTATTGCGGCGATCGTTACGGTGGTGTACGCTCCTAATTTTTCTGTACGGTTCTGTAGGGTTCAATAAAGTGACGTTATAGGATGTTTAGCAACTAGGAACTAATAGCATATAATGGAATAACGTATGTGTATTAAAAATTCGTACCGTTATAAATGTTTAATTATACGTGAAATTGGTTAAATACCTCGAGCGATTAAATACATGCCCTGATTGTTTATAAATTAAACATTTACAGCGGCAAAAGGATATTATAATTAGCTCGAGGCTTAAAATTATTATATAACAAGTTAAAAAGCTTACTTTTTACTTTCAACCACGTGGACATTGAGCTTTCACCAGCATCGTTTCGAGCAAAACACTGGAACATACCCATATCCGGTAGTTTTAGCTTCTTAATTAGTAGTGAATTGTCTTCTTCAATTTCATATCTGCGAAATAAGTACTCGAAATAGTGGTGTTATTGCGATTTAGATGAAACCATAACGGTGCTAGAATTCTACCTAGTCATCGAGTAAAGATGCGGCAACTTTTAAAAATTCCAAAATTTAGGCTAGTTTAATGGTGTACTAGAATCAGATCAAAATTTTGTGTTTACGCAAGAACAATATGAAATAACATCCTTACGAATTGATAAAAGACACCAACATTTTACTCCTTCGTTAGAATTTGAATGTTTGTATAAATTGAATAGTCAAAAACTACAGCGTAGTAGTAGCAACGTAGGGTTCATTGCAACTAACGAAAAAAATGTTGAATGAAGCTAATTAAATAGAAAAAGGAAACCTGACCTGTATGTAGGGCATATTTTCATGAATTCTTACCTACTTTCTTGAAGTTCTTCTACATTAACAGCGTTTTTATACCAAGAAATATTCGGTTTCGGTATTCCAACAACGTCACACGGTAAGATGATCTGTGATCCATAATCACCAAGCGTTTCTGTTTTGGTATGGCTGACGAACTGGGGTTTTTCTTGTACGATTACGTCCGCACTTGCTTGTACAGTAGGGTAACCCCCGATCTCAAAGATAAATGGCACTCGTAATTTCCGGTATGCGTCAAATTAGCTGAGATCAACGTTAAACTCCGGTTCCATATGTCGTTAAACGTGTAACTGATACCGGTATTTTCGATTAAAATTCCGTCTTTGTACCATAACGTTTCGAGTTCGTGTAATGGTCTGGCGTTCGCTATACAGTCTAAAGTCGTTTGGTCGGTTCCTTTTACGATATGCACGTCTTCCGGTTTTATGATTATCTTTGGAGGTATTTCCGTATCGGAATCAACACCGACTACGTTCAGTCTTATGTAAGCGCTATTTTCTTCTTTTCCCTCTTGCGTATTGATAGCCCTCGCTCTGTACGACTGCTGGTCTTTTTCGCTCGTCGAAAGGATGATTAGTTGGTTGGTTTTTGATTTGGCATACTTTTGGGAATATATTAGCGGTCCGGCGTCGGTTTGCCACGTTACCTCTGGTTCCGGGGATGATTGTATGCGGGGCAGATCTAATATAGCTGCATCGCCGGCGTTTACTTCTATCGACGTCTCTGTCTGGTTCTCGAATACGCCCATATCTTTGAACAGAAAAACAGAGAAAGTCGTATACGTCTCGTATAACACCTATATATAATTTAAAGATCGATATTGTTCGCGTAATACCTCCAGGCTAGCTACCAGAGGCTAAAGCTTACGATTTATGTTGTGAAAAAATTACGGGATTGTACGGTAGAAGATTGTCTGAAATGAGAGGAAATTTATGATTATTTCGTGTAAACAGACGTAAATTTTCTGGAAATGCGGTAGTTTCCTCGTAAAATATATTTCTATTAACTGCATTAACCTGAAAGTGCCATATAAAGTAGAATTAGTATGCTTTCTGCGATGAAAATAGTAAATACAGATTGGGTCAGCTTACCATTTAAGGAATTAAAGAAAATGTAACACTTAAAATGAATTGGTGTTTTCAATTTTTTATAATTAAGTAAATTAGCTTACAGAATAAGCTGTTTTTTCAGTTGATATCAATTTGATTTATTTTATTGTTGGTTTCTTATGAAAGGATGTGATCAAGTTTTAGATTATTTAAAAATCTCAATTTGAACCGAGAGGACTCAACTCCAAAACTTCTATGCTTTATGGTAGAAAAGCAGAGGGTTAATTCCTTTCCTTTTCTACCGTTAGGCATAGAACGTGTGGAGTTGAGTTCTCCCGGCTCAGATACAGTTTTTTTAAGTGATCTAAAAACAACATTTGACACAAAACTGATCAGCACTGATTATCTAAACAGCTGTTCGTTTTATTCAGCTCTAGGTAAATTGTATGGGATGAAGTTTTTATTAGGAATACAAGTCAGGAAGAAGTAACGAGTACTACGTAACTTGCAAAACTTCAGGAGTTACAACGTATTAGACTTTGGGAGGTCAAGGTGAAACGACCTAAATTTCGCTAATATCTTTTATTGCAGCTACAATAAACGATATTAGCGAAATTTAGGTCGTTTCACCTTGACCTCCCCGAGAGTCTAATACATTGTAACTCCTGAATTTTATTAGGAATACATATCTTATATGATAAAGATCTACCACTAATAGGTCAATAAAACAAGGCTGGTTTGAGCGATAGTTATATTTTCAGAACGTTTACAAACGTTTTCGGAACACCTTCGTCAGTGAAAATATAACTAGATAAATATATAAACAAACTTTTGTTTTTTATTTGGGACTATCAACAAAATAACTAGTGACTAGGATTTCTTGATATAGAGGATGTATAACCAACTTTTATATATATATATATAAATTATAAAAACTAAATTAATGTGTAAACATACATGCAAATTAAGTAAAACCTTATATCAAAAATCTTTGTCGAAACCTTAACAATTCTGTTCAAGGACTAGGGAAAACCAAATTCAAAAACCTAGCCAAAGGTTTCCTTCTTAAGAAATGCAAATGTCATTTTAACAAATTGCTATATACATTACTTAAATTTTGAATATCGGTCCTGAAATTAATAGTTTTAGTGTCTTTCTGTATATTTATCATTTCATAGTCTTTTTTTATAATTATTCTCTGTTTTTAATATAATTGTGTTTTCAAAATCAAAGTAATGCCCAAGATCTTTGTAATGTTTTGTTACAGCGGTCATTGCACCAAAATCATTATTTAAAGAATACTTATGGCTATACAACCTTTTCTTTAAATATTGTTTCGTCTGACCGATGTAACAACCATCACAGTCTTTACAGTTTATTTTATAAACTACATTACTCTGATTTTGTTTAATTATTTTGGATTTAGTATTAGTAAAAAGAGATCTATTACTATAATTTGGAATGAAAGTAATGTTTATGTTGTTTTTATTAAATTCTTTTTTATTTTTCGCTTAAACCTTTTTTATAAGGAATAGCGCTATAACATTTATTGTTATTAATTTTAATTCCTCTATTATATAATTTGTTAATTCTATTTTTTATTATTTTTTCATAAAAACTATTTGGATAATTATTTTTATCTAAGATTTCTTTAACTTTGTTTAAATTCTTTCCCTAAATTCAGGATTAGCTAATCTAACCGCTTGATCAACTAAACCGGTAACTACATTAATTTTATGTAATTTTGATGTTTCTGAAAAATAATTTAAATGTCTTCCTGTATTGGTAGACTTTATATGCCAATTTGTTTTCACAATGCCGTTATTATGCATGACTGTCACGTTCAGGAAATTCAATGAGTTATTAGATTCTCTCTCATATGTAAATTTTAATCTATTATGATAACTATTAATAATAATTACGAATTAATCAGTTTAGATGTTGTTTCTTTATTTACTAATATTCCTGTGGATTTAGCACTAAAAATTTTAGATAAAAAATGGAATTCCATAAAAGATTTTACAGATCTTCCAAAGGAGGAATTCATTGCAGCTTCGAAACTTTGTTTAAATTCTACTTATTTTACATATCAAAATAAAATTTATAAACAAATTTTCGGTACTGCAATGGGTTCTCCATTATCAGCAGTTATCGCAAACCTGGTAATGGAGGACCTAGAGCAAACTTGTTTGGCAAAACTAAATTCTAGTGTAAGTTTTTACAGACGTTATGTGGATGACTGTTTTTGTTCCGTAAGAAAGGATAATATTGATGAGATATTAGATTCATTTAATAGTTATCATAATAGATTAAAATTTACATATGAGAGAGAATCTAATAACTCATTGAATTTCCTGAACGTGACAGTCATGCATAATAACGGCATTGTGAAAACAAATTGGCATATAAAGTCTACCAATACAGGAAGACATTTAAATTATTTTTCAGAAACATCAAAATTACATAAAATTAATGTAGTTACCGGTTTAGTTGATCAAGCGGTTAGATTAGCTAATCCTGAATTTAGGGAAAAGAATTTAAACAAAGTTAAAGAAATCTTAGATAAAAATAATTATCCAAATAGTTTTTATGAAAAAATAATAAAAAATAGAATTAACAAATTATATAATAGAGGAATTAAAATTAATAACAATAAATGTTATAGCGCTATTCCTTATAAAAAGGTTTAAGCGAAAAATAAAAAAAGAATTTAATAAAAACAACATAAACATTACTTTCATTCCAAATTATAGTAATAGATCTCTTTTTACTAATACTAAATCCAAAATAATTAAACAAAATCAGAGTAATGTAGTTTATAAAATAAACTGTAAAGACTGTGATGGTTGTTACATCGGTCAGACGAAACAATATTTAAAGAAAAGGTTGTATAGCCATAAGTATTCTTTAAATAATGATTTTGGTGCAATGACCGCTGTAACAAAACATTACAAAGATCTTGGGCATTACTTTGATTTTGAAAACACAATTATATTAAAAACAGAGAATAATTATAAAAAAAGACTAATATATGAAATGATAAATATACAGAAAGACACTAAAACTATTAATTTCAGGACCGATATTCAAAATTTAAGTAATGTATATAGCAATTTGTTAAAATGACATTTGCATTTCTTAAGAAGGAAACCTTTGGCTAGGTTTTTGAATTTGGTTTTCCCTAGTCCTTGAACAGAATTGTTAAGGTTTCGACAAAGATTTTTTGATATAAGGTTTTACTTAATTTGCATGTATGTTTACACATTAATTTAGTTTTTATAATTTATATATATATATAAAAGTTGGTTATACATCCTCTATATCAAGAAATCCTAGTCACTAGTTATTTTTGTTGATAGTCCCAAATAAAAACAAAAGTTTGTTTATATATTTATCTAGTTATATTTTCACTGACGAAGGTGTTCCGAAAACGTTTGTAAACGTTCTGAAAATATAACTATCGCTCAAACCAGCCTTGTTTTATTGACCTATTAGTGGTAGATCTTTATCATATAAGATAAGTATAAAAAGGTCACGAAATATATATATATATACATTTAATTAGGAATACATGAAACTTCTGAGGAGGGATGAGCTCATTGATTCTGAAAATAATGGAAAATGGCGAGAACAAAGACATTGTAGTTTATATTTGTTGTGACGATATGAAAATGATGGCAAATTATTGTCACAGAGAAACGCATAAAAAGGAACAAGCAAGTAACTACACATTTAAGAACAATTATAAAAAAATTTCGCAGATTAAACACAGAAATTACCAAAACGTTAGGAAGAATATGGAGTAGAAGTGTCGAAGCATCAGGTAACATCAAACTCGACAAAGTTTAATGGTCATTTACTGACTTGATCAAGGCGAACGGTTTAATGTATGGACGACCATTTGGTGGTATTTTTATAATAAGCAAGTCTTAATAGAAGCTTTGTTGAGGTTGACAAAATATTCAGTTACTTAAAGTCGTCGATAGTTCCTAAAAGAAAGCTTTGAAAAGTGACGAAGATAGAAATGAGCGCAATGAAGATGCAATTTTGAAGGGCAACAGAATGAAAATTGAATAGATAAATTAGAAACAAAATGAAAATTCGAAGACCAGAAGCACATAAACTATTAATAAAAGGAAGACAATGATGGTGGGGTCATACCTATAGGATATCCGAAGATAAATTAATTGGGAAAATCATTGAAACAAAAGTTCAATATGATAACTGAAGATTGGCACCATGATAAAATCAAAAAAGTAGCAGGGAAACAGTAGGATAAAATGAACTACAGAACAGAAAAAGATCGAAATTAAAAATCATAACCCCACACTTAGGGTAGAGAAACTGTAAGTAATATATTAGGAACGAAGCATATAGAAAAATTGTGCAACTTCAACAAATCTTAACACTCCGTAGGGTTCGAAATAGAATAGTCTAACAAAATTGTACTTATTCACTTGTTGAATAATGACTAAATACTTATGAGGTACTGTTATGCATGGTAAAATACAACGATGAAACTGTCGTTGAAAACATGTAGGAAAATTATATTTGAATGGAAGAAAATGGAAATGGAAAGAAAAATACGTGAGCGCTTTAATAGAATTTAAATTCTATATGCTGTAAGCGGAAGCGTGGCGGAGTTTTATATCCGTCGAAGAAAATTTAACAATAACAATATTTACGAATTATGGGAAACATTACGTACCAAAGAGGTACATGGGTAGATACAGAATAGAAGCAAACATTTACTAATTAGACAAGTCAACACAATATACAACTTTTAATTGATTCGTAATGCTTAAAACACATTTAGTTTTGAGCTTTCTTGTAGTTATATTTCCTTTTTCAAGTTCCGGAAGAATCTTTTATTTTCACGAAACTTATTTAATTTCGCAGCCTTAATAAATTTTAACGCTCTGTCGACATCATAGAGCAGAAAACTGTTAATCTTTTGTACTTACATGCCACGATAAGCTTGATCTCTTCACTTACTATCGAACCGACTTTATTGGAGGCGATGCATCTGTAGCTGCCCTCGTCGTCTAGTTTCGTTGATATAATTCTGTAGAAGGATTCGGTGGAGAGATCAGTTATTGGTTCGCCATCTTTCAACCACCTATATTGCGGTTGTGGATATCCTATAAGGAAAGAACCATGTAAAAATAGGTGAAAATAAAAAAACTAGGGTAAGCAGTTTACTTAACCATAAGACTAACAACAGATATTAAATTGTATCAGCAACTCCCCATCACAATGAATTAATAATTATGTCACTGCATAATTATTGAATAATTCAGAATTTCTTTTACATTTTCTAAAACTGCAATTTTCTAACGCCATAAGTAATAGATTTGAATGAAATAGTTTTTGAACATATATAGGATGAATTAGTAATTATGTTACTGCGAAATTCTTGAGTAATTCAGAATTTCTTTTGCATTTTCTAAAACTGCAATTTTCTAACGGCATAAGTAATGGAATTGAATGAAATAGTTTTTGAACATATCTACAATGACTACAAGACACAAGAAATTTTAAAACTGATTTCCTGGTACATACATACATACATACATATGTATGTATACTTGTATTCAACCTTATTAATGTGTAGATAATACGTGGTGATTCTTTCTGTCACATAATAATTCAATGTACATAGTTTACAATTTAGACTTTAATTAGCCCGACAAACACCCTTACCCCTTGTATACCCTAACCTTTTCTTGTACAATATATGAATATACCAGGTGTACAAGTACGAAATGCGGATTTCAGACAACAGATGCGCAGCAATGCAGTTTGTGCTATAAAGTTTTGACACTGCGCCATCTTGTTGTGTCATCAACAAGTGTCAGACGCGCACGAGTGAGGAATTGGAAAAGTGTGTGCATAGTGTTGTGTTGTTGTGTTCAATATGTCGAAATTTATATCGAACAAAGAGCATTCACTGACAGCATTCATTTTTTGTTTTCATTTGAAGAAAACTGCTGTTGAATCACACCGATTACTTCGAGAAGCTTATGGTGAACATGCTCCAACGCAAAATACGTGTGAACGATGGTTTCGACGTTTCAAAAGTGGTGACTTCGACGTTGCAGACAAGGAATGTGGAAAACCGCCAGAAAAGTACGAAGATATGGAATTGCAAACATTGTTGGACGAAGATGATTCGCAAACACAAAAACAACTCGCTGAGCAATTGGGCGTTGCAAGCTGTTTCCAATCGGCTACAAGTGATGGGAAAGAGTCAGAAGACCGGTAGATGGGTACCACATGAGTTGAACGATAGGTATATGGAAAAGCGCAAAAACATGCAAGCATGGGTAGACCGAGGCGCACCATCCACATTGACCGCAAGACCGAATCGCTTTGGCAGAAAGACGATGCTTTGTGTTTGGTGGGACCAGAGGGGCGTGGTCCATTATGAACCGTGAAAATTAATACTAAACGTTACCAACAACAATTGACCGATTTGAACTATTCGCTGCGTGGAAAAAGACCAGAATATCGAAAGAGACAACACGAAGTCATTTTTCTTCACGACAATGCTCCATCACATACGGCAAAACCGGTTCGCGACACGTTGGAAGGACTCAGCTGAAAAGTTCTTCCCTATGCGGCTTATTCGTCAGACTTGGCTGCTTCCAATTGCCACTTGTTTGCATCGATGGGTCATGCACTTGCTGAGCAGCACTTTGGTTTATACGAAGATTAAAAAATGGGTCGATGAATGGTTCGCAGCAAAAGGTGTAGATTTTTATTGGCGTGGTTTTCACAAATTGCCCGAAAGATGAGAAAAATGTAACAAGCGATGGAGCATACTTTGAATAAAGCACTTTTTAGCATTCTTCCCAATTTAAGATGTATTTTTGGAAAAAATCCGCATTTCACACTTGTACATCTGGTATAAAGCATGATCCAATATTGGAAATCTTTACTATATTTGAAAGTTGGACTTTTGGCAATTATAGGTGGAACACAATATCGTTCATATGACCCCTACGGCTTCGTGTACAGGCAATCATTCGGAAGTCGATAGCTTTTTGCAATAAAAGTTGATCAATGGCATCTATGGCAGCTGTAATGTTGTTCTTTAGGTGCTGAAGTGTTATTGAAGCGGATTATTTTTATACACTTTACTTTTTAAATTACCCCAAAAAAGTAATCCAGAAGAGTTAAATCGCATGATTTTGAAGGCCAATTGACCTCGCTGGTCCCGGAAATGATGGGATCGTCGAACTTTGAGCGCAATAAAACGATTGTTTCACAACTTGTATGGGACGTGGCGCCATATTGTTGAAACCAGAACTGATTGACATTCATTTTATTCAAATTAGGCCATAAAGATTCCCTTAGCATATGACGGTAATGCTCAAAACTGGGGGTAACAGTGGTTTCGTCTTCATTTTCAAAAAGTACGGTGAAATGATGCTCTTATACCGTACCAAACAGTCACTTTAGTTGGTTGGGATAGTTGTTCATAAGGCACGTGAGAGTTTTCCGAGCCCTAAATTCGTCAATGTCGTTTGTTCACAAAGAGACCATCGAGGTGAAAATGTACTTCATCGCTGAAGATTATTTTCGATAAAAAACATTTACCTCTTTCCAGCACCAAATTAACGGATGTGCCATGCTGTAAATGGTCGAACGGCTAAGTTGTTGAGTTAATTGGTTCTAGTAAGCATGTAAATGAAGATCTCTAGTTGCTGCAAACGATGACGAATTGAAGTGCTTGGTTGTGCACATTTTCATTCGCGATCACGGCGACAATGTTTTAGTTTAAACGGGTTGGATCAGGATGTTGATTCGACTTCTCACCGATCCAGTTCCTTCAAATCGTCGAACTATTCCACCGATTCCAATCACTAGGGCGATTATTTTGCCTGAAATGATCACGAATTTTACTAAGCTTTCTTAAAGAACGACCATTCTCGTAGTAAGTTTGGATAATTCTTACGCGTTTCTCTATTGTAAACAACTCCATGACTAAAATTGTCGTAGTTTACACTTGATATATGTCCACAATATTTATATTAACAGGTACATACATTGTAATGTATATTTAAATTGTGTGTAAACTACTGTCATGGCATGTTCTTCAAGACTTTTTCTCCGCATCCGGAATGTCCAAACCACTTCATACCTTTTAATTCAATTCTACAACAGTTGTTGGTCCATTCATTATAGTTCTCACTTCTTCGTTAGTTCTCCTTTCTAAACGTGAAATTCTGGAAATTTTCTCAAGTAGTTCATTTCCACCTCCGTTAGTCTCCGCTTCAAATCCGAGTTCAAAGTCAAAACCTTTGTTGCAAAGCACAGTACGGATTCCATCATCACTTGACCTATTCTCTTGTTATTTATCTTGAATATGTTTCGATAGCATATAGCATAGGCAATTAAGACATTTCAAAATTTTGCAGCTTTGTTATTTGCACTCTTTAATTTCTATTTGTTCCCATTGGTACCAATCCATTTCTGATAATGTAGGCGTCAGGGTACTTAAATCTGCCAATTTGTTTAATTTCGACCATATTTCGACATACATAGTTATTCATTAGGAACTTAAAATTTGCGTCGGTGTTAACTGTTTGAGATTCAGTCTTTCTGAGGTTTACTTGCAGTTCCATCCTTCATAGTCTTTAAATTAGCGACGTAACATAAATTCCAAATCGTAACGACCTTGCGCCATTATGACTTGGTCATCCGGAAAGGTAAGTATGAAAAGTGTCTCGTTTCCGATCTTTAGTTCTATTCCTCTACAATGGGTCTTCCATCCTTTAAATACTACTTCGACGGACAAATTAAATAGCAGAGGAGATAAGCTGTCGCAAACCTTTGCTAACCTTCCTATACTCACGCATACGACCTGTGAGACCGATTTCTATAGTATAGTATACGTCTTTCATTTTGACGTGAGTATAGGAAGGTTAACTGTGAAGAGTTTGGATAGTACTGACTCTATTTTTATCTGTGCAGTGTTATCTGTATAGAATGTCAATAATACCCTCAATGTCAATGTTGATCGATTGCTAAAGTCATTAAAGCTTTTCAGAGGTTAGATCTTGGTACTGTATCATTGATTTTCTCTAGGTCAATAATTTATGAATTATAATTTAATTGATTTCTGTTAAATCGGAATTGTGTGGTTCTTGCAGTAGTTTTAAAAATTTTAGCTTATTACGTATACCACTACAATTCTAGCGGTTATTATTTAATTAGACGGAGTATTTACTGCAAGAATAACTGCAGTTCAGATGATATAATTTTTGTTAATAATTTATGGTCACAAAGTTAACCGGCTTAATTTCTTTAATATTTGTATTATATCCAGCATTTTTTTAGCTTTGTTCTATTTTTCTTCTTGTTCTTGCGCTTCTGCTTTTTACCAGTTGCCATTTTATTCATAAAAATTAATTAAAAAGTAATCATTTGACTAAGGGAAAATTTGAGGCCGAGCGAATTTCGAGGTCGGATTTTAATCCTGGAAGGGCTTAGAATCTCTTGAATCTCGAATCTGTAATATTGAATATCTCGTTTCTGAACTTTCGTTTAAGAATGCAGCCTCTAAAACTATACTAGTATTTCATATTTATTAGGAAAATACAAATGAAGTATAATAACAAAAATTCTAATTATGTTCTATTGGACGTCAGTGAAACAAAGCTTTAAGTTTTTAGTTATATACAACGATTTCCTCGTTATTTTCAAGGTTCGATTGGCCAAATGGTAGTAGATAAGAAGAGTAAACTTTAGTAGGACACAGAAATCCCATACCTGTAAAAATAGTCTACTATATGCAGACAATATTGTATTTATTAATACAACAAAATGTCAATGGTGAATACTTGGACCGAGAAAACAAGTTAACAAAAATAGGAACATGAAGAGGGGAAGTATTAAACGAGAGAGAATACAAGACCGTAAAGCAAGAAAATACTGATAAAAGAATCAAACAATGCAATACAACTACGATGTCTTAAAGCGCACACATGTACATGTGTCCATGAAGTATGGTAAAAAACGGTGTAAAAATTCGAGTTTCCGAATCTTGAATATTTTGAAGATTCACCCAATCCGAGTATTCGAATGTCCCGTGTGTTAAAACTATATCCAACAATTATCGAAATGTAAGGGTTAAGTTTTCGTCATTTCGATTAATTCACGTTATTTTGCATCAAAATTCATGTATAGCAAAGTTTAACTTAATAGCAGGAGAATAATAATTCTAAAAATTGAAGTGTACTGATATGAAAATAGCGCTATATTTTAACTTGAGACGTTTCCTTGTAAAAAGCTGACCTGCTTTTACATCTCCATCTTCTGCTTGGATTTAATGAAAGTAATTTCATTTCTTTTTCTTTTTCTTACATCATTTCAAGATATTGTCGTGGTGGCTATTTCGTTTTTTTACTCGTAAATAGCTCTTGAAGTAAGAGGTATCATATTGGAATTTATATTTCCTACGCTCTGCTTAAGTTCGAAACAGGGACGATAAAGCCTTGCTAAACAACGCTATGTTCATAGCAAGGCGAAGGTGAATTCATCCCTTTTATGTCTTATTTCGAGTAAGATTACTACTAGACGTGCATTAATAACGGTACTTGCAACACCAGCATTAAACGTCGAATACTACCTAGCTAGCACCGGGGATAACTTTAATAATTCGAACAAAAGGTATTCCGATAGGACCATGAAATTTTTAGAACTGGGCGACGTAAAATTTTTGCCTTATGCATTCAGCTGTTTACGGTCGAACATAAAGTTTTACAACGGAAAGTGTGTCGATCTTTTAATACATAATAAGGATGTACACATGAGATAGTGTCAGTGGGAGATGGATTTTTTCGAGCAGTGATAATAACGCCATGACTAATACTGCATAGTATAACGTGCATTAGGTCAAAGGTTAATAAAGTTGACATTATTTATAATTAGGTTCGTCGCCTTTCATAAGTACAGAACATGTTTAAATATAGTCTTCATTCTTCCACAAGGCTAGCTATTAATTATATATTCAAATAGAAACTGCTGGCATGGATCAGCGAGCGATGTAAATAGACGTATAATATAAAGATTCAGGCCATAACTTTGGAATTACTTCGATTAAATTAATACTCGTCCGTTTTATGTTTGCTTTTTTCTTTCTACCACTAGGTATCCACAATTGCTGTGAAATGTTCCACATTGCATCGTAAAAGAAGTTTATTTAAATTAAATTTATAATAATAGATTACATGTTACTAAAACTGTATTGCCTGTTAAAATGAAATGACAAAACAGCTGGCAATTGAGCTAGTACAGTTTCCACTCTAACTAATTCCAAAGTTAATGACAATTGTTTCGTCACTGTTGAACATTTTCAAATACGGAACAGTGTAATAAGGGACCACATATTGGACATTTAGAAAAGGAGATGAGGTAACAGAAGCTAGGTAATGTATACTATCAATATCTAAATAATACACACATTTAATAAATCAGTATTACTATCAAGCACAACTCTTGCTTGGTGAAAATTCTCAAATGCTGTGTAGTCTGATTTATAATCAATATTCTGGTGCACTTTTGTGATTTTAAACTCAAACATTTGTAACATTCGCGGCGTTATCAATGTTTTTCTTTTCAAAGATATCTATAATCTAACCCGTGATGGGATATGGGGCACAAGAAACTGATTACAATTCATTGTACAAACAACTGAAAACCTGAAGCCAGATTACTTCTCATTATTTTTGTTTCTTTTTGTATTTTTGAGGTGTTGTATAGATAGATTTGACCATAAGAAGGTTTGATGATACAGGAATGATGACCGAGAAACAGCTATCAGGGCGGTATAAAATTTCCAAATGCAGGAATTTAGGGCTGCTACCAAACGTAGGCAGGCACTGGTGTCTTCGGCAGAACACAATAGAAAAAAATTATGGTGGATACCGAGTAACAGGGGCATACAAGGAAACAAAAAGCGAACCTTCTTGCATCAGAGGGGACAAGGAAAGAATTCGTAGAGGCCGAAATCTACTTGCAAAACTTATCAAATAATAAGAACTGAGATGAAGAACTTGCTAAAAGAACAGTATGATGACCACCCCTTCAAATGCCAGAGCAGTTACTGCGAATGAGCAGGAAACAAATTCGAAAGACAATGAAATAGGATTAATGGACCATTCGTTTGTAGGCTCTGTCGTGAAAGAGAAGAAACATCGTGGTATATGCTAAGAGCTGATCAGTTGGAGACATTGTGGATCTTGGTTTCTGCAATTAAAAGGGACAAGGAAACTTGTTATTAGCAAGGTACTAGTTGTTACGGACGACACCAATCTGATATAGTAAATTGGTTAGGAAAGTCTAATACACCTTTGAGTTGTAAAATTTGTCATCTCAAAACTAGCAGTTTAAAGCTTTGTGCAAAACTCGATATGCTCTCGTCTAGGTACCCGGGTTATCTTATTGTACTTCGCCACCTAGATGACATTGTTTGGTGTCCCAAACTCGCATATAAAATTTCTTTAAACTCTTACAAGGGGGCACCGCGTTATGTCTATCACGGATTTCGATCCTATTATGCGTGAGTGTTCTCTGAGATCTCATGAAAAAATCCTCCAATCCTTTATCCGTTTGGGGCTTCGTTTTGGAGATATTAAATTCCGAAGAATGAAGTGCGCAAACTACACCAGATGGAGATGGGAAAATCATTCTTGTTTGGCCTTTCTATCCTTGAATGAAAGTTTATGAAACGTACAATAGTAAAACTTGTTTTGGACTGTTTTTAATTATTGAATTCAATACCGCTGATGTTTGCAATGATGAAAAAAGAAAAAATTGAAGTCGGTAAGAATCCAGACTAGAACCTCCACCGTTCCAGTGCGTCACCTTTTCCGCTCGACCATCTCGGCCTATTCAATTCTATTCACGCGATTCGGTACTTACTCGTGTGGTTTGCGCACTTCTTTCTTCGGAATTTAATATCTCCAAAACGAAGCCCTAATCGGATAAACACTCGGTGGGTTCCTTTTTTCGTGAGGACTCAAAGAACACTCACACGTAATAGGATTGAAATCCGTTATGGACATTATGCGGTGACCCCTTGTTAGTGCTCCCTAGTTCCCTGATTGTATGTAAATTTGAGCCTTTATTAGATCTAGGCTCAAATAAGTCTACGATATACATATATTGCGAGGTACAAAATTGGTCTCGAAAGATGCATATTTCAATGAAATAATTCCCTCATCTTTCGGATTGCAATTTTACATTTTAAACGTGTCTTGTGCACATTATTTCTATGCCCAGATTTAGGTCTCTTTGACTAGGCCAATTTTTGGACATATACTTTGGAATACATTGTAATGTTTTCTTTATAAAACTGTGTACAATTGTATGGTTAAGGATCCCCTTTACCACTACAGCGGACTACTAATTCGTTGCCTCTGTAATCCCCAAATAAATTTGTTTTTGTCATTTTTTTAACTTTATTTATGCATTTGCCAAAATTCCCGTCCAGGAGGACAATTATATAAATACATACCACATACCCTCAGTAAATACTAAATTTGTAGCTATAGAATAAACAGATTAAAAATCAGAAGTAAAACTATAATTTTTATATTCTTGAGGTATTTATTAGGTGTTCAGAAGGTATTGGAAATCCATGTATTCAACATTTTTATATTGCTTTTGTAGGGGCTTTAGTCTACCAGATCGGTAGTTCATAAGAAACTAGTAACTTAACGATTAAGTTCAAACTAATTCTGGTTTGAGGCTGTTTTTAAATTGTTTCCGAAAAATTGATAGCACAGCTTTCAGATAGTTCCTTTTAGGTGCGTATTTTCTAATTAAAGTTTTGATAACTTCAAGGTATAAGAGGGTAAAAGATGATGAAGAAGACAAAACCAGGATAAATTTAGGATATCTCCATCGAATTTGTTCACAGTAGAAAAATGAATATTCCGTGTTTCCCTCTTAGTAAATTGAACAATTGTGATTTGGTACCGAGCTTTCTATTTACGAATTGTATTTGTATTAAATCCCACAGGAGTCACATAATTCAAAATTGACATAAGCGTAAATTAACAATCTTGCATCCTTTCAAGGAAATAAAACAGCAGAATTTATCTGATTATACACATTACAAGCACCGCAAATATGGTTTGTATATATGTATTGCTAGCACTACCAGTTAATCGAAAGGTATGTAATCATATTAAAAATAGAAGGTCTGAAACAGCAAATAATGTCAGTTATCTAATTTAATAAATTTAATAAAAACGATATAATATTGAAACAGAAAATTTAATGTGAATTTTAATCCAAAAGAGGACTCTCATCTCGAGCGGGAATGTATTCTTTATCAACGTATACATCATTTGGTATTTAATTCATATTTCCTTTTATATTATTTATTTCAGGTCATTTTCCGAAGAACTGGCCTCATAAATAATTACGACTTTAAAGTTATCTTTCGTTTCGTGAACAGAAACGTCTAGAATTCGTTACAATTCCAGTTCTACATTGTAGAAGCATTTGGATTAGCAGTACTGATTACTAGAAAGTTGAAATTTTAGCAGCCTGTAGTTAAGAAATGACTATGTATTGCATAGTATTACTATTTATTATTGTTATTAATTAGTATTATTATCATTAATAAGTTAATATTATTTTAATTAACCAAGTTAAATAGCGAAATTTAAATAAAACAATTAGTCATTCTTCTTATTTGAAAATAACCTGTTTCAATCTGCGAATGTGACCAACATTATTAAAAAAATATCGTAATATGAAAACGATCTGTAATAAATATAAATGAAATACAGTAAATTTTCGTTATAACGATCTTCTAGAGCCCTAGAAAAAAGAGCGCTATAACCGGCAAAGCATTATTACCGGGAGATCTTAAAAAAGAACTATGTATACATTCCTACAAATTTTATTTTTAAAAAATCATTAATTTGTGTTATAATGACAGATGGTTTTTTTAAAAACGGCATTTTCTATTTTATTGATATTTTTGAAGGTTTCCTCTTCTACCTCCGTACAAGAAAAAATGCTCTGATTGTTTTCAACGCCTCCAAAACGTCGTTTATTTTTTGCGTAATTATTTCTGATGAATCTTCATCCTCTTCATTTTCCACTTCTGACGGTGCATCGTAATCGGCGATTAGTATCTAAAGGCTTAAAACTTCATTGGTCACTAGCCCATTGTCGAAGTCATAAAAACTTTCCAATTCAACCGATCTTTCTTCCATTTGTAAATGATCTCGCCAGCCTTCATCGATTTCTACCTCTTCGGTTTCATCTTCCCTTGTAAAGTAACCAACATCTGCTTTTTTGAAACAATTAAAAATGGTCTCTTTCGTAATGTCCATCCACGCAGCGTATAAAAAAGTGGATAGTATCAAAAACAGAAATTGTTGGAGAAGTCGAATTTGAGCTGTCCATAATCGATGGATATCGTTGGACCATCCTTTTCCTGTAACCTTGCTTCAGAACTTGTATGATGCCTTGATCAAGTGGTTGAAGCTCAGTTGTGGTGTTAGGATTGAGAAGAATAAATGCAGGGAAGGGTTTGCACATTCTTAAAGCAAAGTGGCTTAGCGTATTTTCCAATTATGAGCGGTTTTTCTTGTTTGTGCCTGTGCAATTCGGGCATATGAGGACCGTTAGACGTTCTTTGCTTAATTTTCCTCCATGGCATTTTTCATTTTTTAAAACCAAAGATTTATCAGGCATCGCTTTAAAAAACAACCCGAATTCATCCGTATTAAAAATTTCTGAGGAATTGTAGTCAGAGGTGAGGATCAACATTTGACTTTTCCAATCGAATGTTACATCAGGATCTACTGAATTTGACTCACCACAAATGTGAATGTCTATTTCTAAATCAATCGAGCCATCCAGTTGAAGCGGTAAGGTCTGTTATTCCAAGACTGTCGGCCACTTGGAGGGCTTTTTCTTGTAAAATTGGCCCACTTACCGGGATGTTGGAGCTCCTGGCCTGGACGAACCAACTTTTCAGAATCGTTTCTAGCTCTTCATATTTCGCGGATCGTATTGTTTTACGACTGGTTCCCTCATGCACGAAACAAATTCACTCCGCTTCTTTAAAATTGTTCGTAAAGTTGAAGCATTGATGTTTTTTGACGCTGCAAAATCTTTATGATTTAAATCGGATTTATCAAAGTCTTTTATAAGATCACTTTTTTCTTTTAACGAAAACGATTTTCGCGACATGTTGCCAGCAGCGTAAACAAGTATAAGATTGAAAGGAAACCTTGATTACGCAACCGCCAAATGAATAAGTCAGATTCTCGGAAAATTGTCTAAGATTCGTGGAACATCTTGGTGGAATTTGTTGATACTAATATTTCATAGAAATCGTAATGATGTTCACTTCCTGGAAATATGGAGACCATGTCCGTCTGCTTTTTAAACATTTATTTTAATTTAATTATATCCCTTTCTAGTGTGCAAAATGAAGTTAAAAAATTAATAATTGAAGTATGTATGTACTATTGCGGCAACAAAAAATGGGACACTTAAAATAATGTAGTTTAAATCTGGCTTTTGCCTTGTCAAAAGTTATGTCATTTTGAAATCATGACATATGTCATTATGCCGCATTCAAGTGCTACTGGAAAAATGGAAATAATTACATTACTTGGGGAAGGATGGTCCATAAGAAGACTAGGTAATAGATTTGGAGTGGCCAAAAGCACACACATTAAAAAATAAATGACTACAACAGAGAACTGTAGAAAGGCAAAGTGGTTCTGGTCGTAAATTAGTACGGAATTTCATGGAAGAAGAAAATCTTATTCAGTTTTTAAGGAATAATCCATTTGATACCGTGGTAAAAAATAACTAAAAATACTAGATTAATTTATTGTTTCCATTAAAAGATTTGTTTCAAGATTTTTATTTCAAATAAATGCATTTAACAGAATTTTCTTGCGTTCGTGGGTAAACTATTCTTGAAATTAGACAAGATGATGGACGTGAACATGACATGAAACGACTGGTTTACACAGCTAAAAGACAGTCAAAATAGCCTATAAGACTTGTCCCGATTTTTGTTGCCGCAATAGTACATTAAAAAATATCCTTCAATGGGGTGTTATAACGAATAAAAGTACTACAGAAAATTAGTCGCTGGAACCGGGATCAAGGAAAAAAGCGTTATAGCCGGGAAATCGTTATAAACGGGAGCATTATAACGAAGTTTTACTGTAGTAGGTTTCGATATACCGCTTATAAATTTTGGTATCATAGCAAAGTAAACCAAAAAAAATGGTACATGTAACCTTTCCACCTGTAGTCAGTAAATCCGAATCGTTCCAATTCACCAAAGTGATCTATGGTTTCTTTGCAATTGTATATATTTTTTACACCTCAGACTCTGCACACTCTATATTGCCTTCAATTCAATAGTTCGATAGATAACAATTTTTGTATGAGAAGTAGTTGTTTGGTGCAAATTTTTAAAGGTTCTGACAATTTCCTTTGAATGGAAGAAATGGCAATAGGGTAATAATATTCGAGGAAGTTATTAAGTATATATTTTATTAAGTATTAAACAAAGAATTATCATTGATAAACATTAAAATCTGGCGCCGCCGTAGCCATTTTTGCGAGGCATTTTGAATTTGAGGCAAATTTGAATCCGGAATAAAAAAAAATCACCTAATCGACATGGTTACAACCAAAGGAATACGTAGGGGATTTTCAAAATAATGATTTTTGTGTGATTGGCGAATATTTTAAGTAACACATCAATTTTCGACAAAAAAGGGCATCTATTTGTTAATAAATAATATTTTAATAATTTTCGAAAAATGCTGTACGTATTTCACATCAAAATCTTATTTTAGACATATTATCAAAAATTTGAATGAATAGAATAAAAATTATTGGAGTTATGTTGCGTTCCGTTCTGAAAAATCGTGTTTCGAGAAAAACGCGTTTAAAGTTTTGAAATATGTTATAGACATGAAAAATGAAAAAATAGATTGTTTAAAATGTTTCATCGTTAATCTGCTACCCCAGGACCATAAAGCTGTCCTTCCATGTTCCAATATTGTTCCTCATTCTCCTTTTTCGAAGATTGTATGCTAGAGCGCGCATCTGTTGCCGCATCTGCCAAAGACAGCTCGGCGTGCTTGATTCGCCTAGCATCGCCTTCAACCCAAAAATTGTATGATTGGACGCCAATATCCATCTCCAACACTTTCATGGTTACGGAATATTTGTTAGATCATCATTGAAATTACACACAGCAGTCTCAATCGCTATATTTAAGACCTTTTTGCCCCTTGAGTAAGATTTTGGAGCCAAGTTTCAAACAGTAGCATTGAATCTTAGGTTGCTATTTTGCGTACAGCCTCCTTAGCAGCGGTTTAGCAACTCGTCCCGACTCAGCTCCTCATAAATCGCCAGAGGCACTCACTTCTTTCGAATCTCTCAGCCTCAAATCTATTAAAAGGTCATCTCGATGAGGCATTGCTCCGACGCTGCGTTAGATATGATTTTTTCATACCTCTGAGATTACGAATCAAATGTTAAAAGTCAATACTACACACAAATACCGTGATGTCAAGCGAGGAAATTATATCCTTTTTGTACATGTACTTACGCTACACTAACGTAGTTTTCACTTCTAAATTAAACACGGAAATGCTTCTAACTGAACATAAACACCCTCTAACAATATCTGTTAGTGTATCAAAGGAGTTAGAAATCAAAGGGTAAGACATTTGGCTGTACCTTCCCAGCAGGTATTTCTTTGACGCAGGTAATCGTTTTGGAAATATCTCACGCGTTTGGGGAAGACCTCGAAATTTCATGGAAAAAAACTGTTTCAGGTAATAAATTTTTCCCCATATTGTAAAAGGTTCAAACCACCTACTAAGCCAATAACAAAAATATGATTTTCTAAAAAGTTTACAGTGGTGTTACAATGCTTTATTCGTTTTTAAACATGAATTCATGGTATTTTTGTTTGGACTTATTTTCGCCCAGTAACAATTAGGGTTAAAATGATGATTGCTTTCTGTGTATAATAGTAAATTAATGTTTATAAAGCAACAAGTCTCGAAGTAAAACAGGCCGTGAAGATATATTAGTACTGGTAGTTCCTAGGAAAATCTAACATCTACTTTCTTTGGATTTTACGTAAATAACATCAAAATGAAGTAGGGTTTCTTTATGAATGAATAAAAGGGACTCGTATTATCACGTTCCTTTTTTCTATTCCAGCATAGTAGTATCTGAAAATATATGTCACATAATTTTATCCAAAAAAGTCTTTTTCAATCAATTCACCTTCAGCGATAAAATAGAAATCCTTTAGTAAAATATCTCCTCCGTATCGTATACGAAGGATATTAAATATGGGAGCTAAACTGTTTTTCCATTCACATCCGCTCCTACAATTCAATGCAAGCTGTTCCCTAATAGAATATACCTGCTCGCCTAACCTTGATCCGGGAGAGACGTATTATTTTCGTCGGTCGTGTTATCCGTAACTCCGCTATTCACGAAACCGGTACTGTATGGCATTATGTGCGGGAAAATACAAGAAAAATGTATCAGTTACGGCTGAATTTTCCATATGAACAGGGTATTTCGTGCGGAGACAGCATAAATGTGGTTGCATTTCTAAGGCATTGTCGGCGTAATTCACGCGTTACGTGTACCTGCTGACAGTCAAAAGGAACCTCTTGAATACAAGTGGAGTTATCCGCATACACTAAGAGAAGCAAACTAGGAGGATAGAAACCATTGCCAAGATGTATCAAGTGCTTCGATATGCACACTGCACTAAATACTTTGAGACATGCAACAAACACAATACCGGAGATCACGCATAGAATCTTTAACAATAGGAATGTTAGGGAGCTATTTATTCTATCCAGTCTGCGTATGTGTCTACGCATTGGAAAATAAATTCAACTAATTCAAAACAACATTCACTTTGGTAGATAGATACTCTAAAACTTTTACTACGGATATCTCGAAGTGCATATACCTGTTACCTACCTTACTATAATGACATATGTATATCCCTACACATTACCAACAATGATGAGAATATAAGAAGATAATATGGAAATTTGGTACTAATTATAAATACGATAATTTTTTAGAAAAATTAGTGTGTGGCGAGGTGCTTTTTAATATAATTGGGTTAATCAGTAAGCTAAATTCGTGTAATTCGTAAACCAGCTTCATTAGATTCTCTTTAAATCAGATTTTGGTTTAGCATTCAATGTGGACTGTTATAACCAAGATTCTGTCGTTGAATTTATGAACCACCTCCACCACATTCTCATCAACCACATTTCAGTTTAGTGGCTAATTGTGATGTAAATGCGATTTTATTTTTGAGGACGATACGGATTTACGTACTGGGAAGGGTAACCATGATATGATGTAAAACCTTTGGTACCTCAAATTGAAATATTTACCAACTATATGGTTTCAATAAGATCTAATAATAATAATTATTATTATTATCCCTTTCTTAACATTATTCGAGCGTTTCCACTATTTTCGGAGTTGCATATTCGTACGTGAATTTCTTCTATGAGGGTTCCTTAAGCAATATGAAGGAGGAAAACGGAATAATCAAAAATGAACGAGTTTCTAAAAGAAAAGTTATAAGCAAAATATTTGCGTAAAGAAATAGAAGATTTTGGCGATTAAAGAATAGAGAGATAGATGAAATTAAGAAAGGAAAACCAGATTGCAAAGATAATAAAAGTGGAGAGAGTGAAGTGATTTTGGTACATAAACAGAGAAGATAAAACATTGACGCTAAAAGCAACAAAAAGGGAGCATCAATGGGGCAATGGAGGCCGAAAATAAGGATCAGGTGATGAGAAGATATACAAAACTGGCTGATAATTGTACAAACCGTAAAACACAATCTTTAACCTTCCTATACTCACGTCAAAATGAAAGACGTATACTATACTATATAAATCGGTCTCATAGACCGTATGCGTGAGTATAGGAAGGTTAAAAGCACATTGATTAACTGAAAAGTGGATAACATCACAAGAAATAGCGATCTAACGGAAGAGTGACCATTCAAAGGTTGGTAACATTTTGCTATGGTGATTCTGTTGTCGGCTTTGACCATGTTTCTGATGTCTACTGTCAAAATTTCGCACAAATCTGACGGATAGGTTATGTTTTATATTCATTTAAAAAAACTGTTTTTGTTGTTTTGTAAATATAAAAAAAGAAGAATTTCGAGTGTTAATTAAACATTATTTACAATTTACAACATTGTACGTCTATAAAAGACTTGGGTATACTTTTTGACACTGGCTTTTATTTTGTAGATCACATAAATGAAATCATAGCAAGCTCTTATCGAACTTTTGGTTTTATTTACCGAAACTGTAGAGATTTTACTAATACGGATTGTTTAAGTTTATTATACAACGCCTTCATCAGGTCAAAGCTAGAATATGGTTCGATTATTTGGTACCCCGTATATGCCGTACATATAAAAACTTAGAACAGGTTCAACGACGGTTCCTAAAGTACTTGTGTATATTAATGACCATGTGTACCCAGAAAGGGAATATGATTATGCATTGCTACTCAATAGATTTAACTACACTTCCTTACAAACCAGGCGGACTGTTGCTAGCATCAAATTGCTCCTTAAATTATTAAATAATAAAATTTATTGTCCGCGGTTACTTGGAAAAATCAATTTTAATGTGCCCAGACTATCTGCAGGACATCCATCCATTTTTTACCTGGATGGCATAAGAACAAATGCGATGCTTAGAGCACCCATCTATATAATGTGCCATAATGTTGATTTGTTTTGTAGCAATGCTGATCTGCATTTTGATCGGTTTACGGATATTATCAGTAGTATTGTTAGTTTGTAATATTGTTATATACTCTTATTTACTTGTAGAATAGCTTTTTTTTATTGTGTACAAATTTTGTTAGTGGTAGTAAGCTCTTTATTTTTGGTTTTTTATTGTTACGAACGTATTCGCATATATATTTTCTTTTTCGTGTATTAATTTTCCTGTACTTGGGTGTTACCCGTTGGAAATAAATGATTATTATTATTATTATTATTATTATTATTATTATTTTTTACGTGGCAAACAATTAAAGAAACGGAGGAAAAGTTACGTAAATATTATCGTGAACGTGTTCCGTTCCATGAAATAATTTGTAAGTGTCTTCCTGCTTTTAAAAGTGGCCATATGACCACGGATGATGCAAAAATAATAAAATAATAATAATTAATAATATTCATGTCCTTGTAATTAGCGATTATCGATTTGAAGTATGTGAGATAGCTAATGTGGTAACTATTCCAACTGAACCGGTATGCAACATTTTGCATGAACGTTTAAATATGAAAAACCTATCCGTGAGCTGGGTGCCGTGTTTGCTTAATGCTGATCAAATGGGCGCTCGTATTAAAAATTCAGAAAAATGTTTGGCCATCTTTGAATGTAATTAAAGGGCTATTTCTGGCGACAGGTCACAGTAGATGAAACTTGAATAAATTATACTTCAAAAACAAAAATACAAAAGGCAAAAGCCGTTTTTTCGGGCAATAAGTTCATGGCCACAGTTAATATTTCAAAGGTGTTATCTTTATTGATTATTTACAAAATGGAGAAAAGATAATCGGCAAATATTGGGCTGATTTGCTGACATGGTTTGATGCCAAACCTAAGAGAAAATGACCGCATTTGTTGAAGAAAAAAGTGTTGTGCTATCACGATAATGTGACGTCTCATTCGTCTACTGTTGCTAGAACAAAATTATTTGAATTGCGTAACAATTTGCTGCCTCATCTACTATATTTATCAGATCTGACGTGATTTCTCCTTGTTTCCAAATTTAAGAAAATGGCCCGGTGTAAAGAGATTTCAGACAAATGAAGAGGTGATATCCGAGGCAAATGCATACTTTGAAGATTTTTCGAGAGATTATTTTTTGGATGATTTGAAAGATTTGGAAACTTGCTGGGCTAATTATGTAGGGTTAAAAGGAGATAGTGTTGAATAATCAAGCCATTTCTTTACAGGAAAAAACATTTTTATTGAAAAGTCCTTCTTCCATTAACCTTCCTATACTCACGCATACGGTCTGGGAGACCGATTTATATAGTATAGTATACGTGTTTCATATTTTGACGTGAGTATAGGAAGGTTAAACCGCTATCGTACTATTGGGTCGCTTCAAAAGTAATATAATTAAGGAGCAGAAAGCGTAAATACACTACTCTAACACCCGGTAGTAATGACGAATGCTATTAGACCATTTCGGGTCTAGTTTGTATCAACAGACGGACATTTAATTTGTTCTACTTTTTCACTATTCCTTATCTCTTTTCAAGCATCAGATTAATGACTTTATATCTTCTTCCATGCTTTTGGTCTTTTGTCAGGATATTCATCTTCTCTCTTGTTTTCGCTCTCAATCTTCCTAATTTCTCTATTTGCTGTGTCCAGGACTTCCTGAGTATACCTCCTATCACGCATCCATACCATCCTAGGGGTTTCTTCATTTCTTTCATTATAGGTTCTTGCTACACTGTTACCTCACTTTTTCTTTCGTTTGGTATTCTATCCCATAACGTTTTCGTGGCTATTCGTCTTAGTTACTTCATTTCCATGGCATGCATCTCGCTTTCAGGTTTTTTTTTCTGTTTGCCCAGTTTTCATTAGCATACAACGTTGAACCGGCTGTGCTATACGTTCTCAATTTAACTTCTGTGTCAATTTCATTTTTCCGTATCACCACTCCATTGATATACATACATAATTTCAAAATAAGCAAATTGTTAATGCTAAGAGTATCTGCTAATATTGAAACAGATTTGGAGTAAGTAATTAGTTGCTGTGATCGTGTAAGTAAGAGTAAATGGTTCCAAGTTTCGCAAATTAAAATCTGCATACCCTTCGATGATAAAAGTAATATTATATGATAAAATCTTAAGTGTTGTCTTTACCCTTTGACACACCCGCCCCAAGTTACGAGCAAATAGAAATAATAAGACGAGCGTATCAAAGATATGGCAATTGCTCCCTTTTCCGCATTGTACGGGCAGACATTCGAGAGCGTAGATAACGCTAAGTAAATGGTATAGAGGGGCGTCCGCCTTCCGCATTTCGAGCACCGCCGGAGTAACTGATGTTCTGCTACTTTACCAAACAGCTCATGCCGCCGTCACGGTGTTTTGCATAATGAAACGTCTTCTTATTGTCCGTAATAACCGCTGTCAGAAATAATGTATACATTATGTAGCGGGCTTACTTCAAACGTCTCCATGATAGAATCGCGCGCTTTTCGTTTCTAAAGTTTAGCGCTATACTGCCGATAGCGTCTTGATCTCATGGATAATTGGAAAGACAATTTCCGGCCAGGACGCCGGAGTCGCGGCCGCTGGTGCAATATCCTGATTCTTTACGATGTTTTGTCCGTTTAGTAAGCGTTCCGCTTTCTTTATCCGTTTATTTATAGCAGTATCCGTATTTTGGCTTCTCCGGAAGTCATTATTTCAAGGTAAGTCGCTTATGTTCGCGGAACAGGGAAATATTAAAAATGAAGATAGTTTGTTGTTTTCTCCGTATACCGACTACAATCCACTTCTGTGCGAGACTATTACGAAGTCCAACATATACGCTGTAAATTTAGAGCCTAACACACTTTTGAATATTAGCACAAGCTATTTAGAAGCGACTTTCACACAATTACATCTTTTACAGCCGACATAGTGAATGAGTTTACGGTTTGTGATAGGTCTGTACAATACCTAATAATAATAAACATTTTAAACTGATTTTATTATTGGGTTGACTTTCTTTTGTATGAAACAGAATTATTTTCAAATTAATAACAAAATGTACATACAACGGGAAGGCACAGCCGTGAGAATCCCCTTATTTGCTTTCATCGCTAATTTATTTATGAGTAATTTCGAAATGGCGATGAAGGGAGATAGTGAATATTTTCCTAGAGTGTGGATTAGATTCGTGGACGATATTTTTGCCGATTTCGACACCAGGAAATGGTCGGTTGAAAATTTCTTAGGACAACTAAATTCAAAATTCGACACAATCAAGTTTATGGTAGAAGAAGAAGTGAATAATCGCCTCCCATTTTTAGATAGTTTAGTCATTAGAAACAATAGTAATAATAAATTAGAAGTGAACGTCTACAGGAAAAGTACAAACGTTAATAGGTTTATAATGGCGGATTCGAACCATTGCATATAACATAAAATGTCGTTTATCAATTTCTTACTCAATAGGTTAGTTAAATTCCCGCTCACACAAAGTAGGTTTCGAAAAGAATTAGAATATATGAAAAAGATAGCTATATACAACGGTTACTCCGTAAGAGATGTTGAAAAACGATTAGAAAGAAAAGCCCACATAAGAAATTCAACGATTTTGGCCCCGGTAGTTACGCGGAAAAAGAGTTTTATAAAACTATCGCATCATCAAAAGGCATTTGCAATATTCTAAAGAAACAAAACATGAAGGTGTGCTCGACAGCTAAACATACCTTACACAATCTTTTAGGTAATCCGAAAGACAAAACAGTTCCGGAACAACGGTCGGTTATCTATAAAATTGATTGTAGTGAATGTGATAAAGGATATATAGGACAGTCGAGACGCGCAATAGCTACACGATTTAAAGAACATGCGGCACATTATTGCTACGGCAGGACAGACTCGTCAAGTATCGCGAAACATATGCACGACACGGCGCACGACATAAAAATGGAAAATTTAAAATTGATAAGACAGGTTGATTCACCGCGAGAACTCAATGCATATGTAGCTATGCACATACACAAAAATAAAAATCTTCTAAATCGGGACGCGGGACCGATTCAATCTAGTTTATTCCGATTATTATGAAATAATTAAGTTAATATTGCTCACAGAAAGGCAACTAGTATTTTAACTATAATTTAATTTCTTCGGGCATTAACCAATTTATTCACACAATTGTACTTGTAAATCTTTAACGTGCAAATTTCGGGTTTAGCAGGTATTTTTTCCTTGACCGTCCACTTGACATAGTATGTAAGAAAAAATGGCACTTACGGGAGTAAAAGGCGTTCTAGCCGTCGCCGAGCGGGAAAATATTTGTCTATGCATACACACGCCCACAGTAAAAATTGGGGTAACAAAGCATGTTTTAGAATTTTTAATGATAGTGATAAATTCGAGCTAGCAAAAGACCGATTTTATTACAAACAATTGTGTGGTGAGGAGAGTTTACCGATGTGATATTGTGTCAGTAAATTACACCACAGTCCTTGCAATCACCTTCACCGATTTTATTATCACATACAGCGTATACATCTAATCTTGTAAGGTTCAGCCTTAGTTGGATAGATACTAATTTGTGATGTTTTATATTACAAAAAATCTTAGAATTAAAGAAAAGGACAAATCATAAGCTGTAATAGAAAGAATAGAAAGAAAAGTTTCAAATTTCAACTTCTACTTTGATATTTTGTAAATTAATAATTAATTATTATTATTATTATAATTAACGATAAAATGAGAAATAGCAAGTTTGAAGACATTAACACCATTGCAGTTTGCGGACTAAATGAAGATGAAACAGTAGCAAATAAGGAAGAATTCTGGAAAGGGCTGAATATTGTCACAGAAAAATGTAAAGATACTGTAATAGTAGCAGGAGACATGAATGTAAGAGTGGGGAAAAGGGACAGTAAGACTGGAGACGTAATCGAAAGAGAAGGTGGGAGTAAAAGAAACGATAATGGAAGAAGATTATTAGAATACTGTACTATTAACAACCTGATCGTAACAAACACATTTTATAAACACAAGGATGACCACAAATACACCAGGAAGGATTCTGCTAATAAAAGCAAGTGAATAATAGACTAGATATTTATTAGCAGAGATAGAAGAAGGCGAATTAAAGATGTTAAAGTGAATAGAACGGCAGAAATCTATAGTAACCATTACCTGTTAGTAGCAGAAACAAAAATTAGCTACAAAAACAAAAAAGGATACTAATGGAATGGTAATAAAACAAATACAAAATAAAGAAAATATCAGGACATACAAATTGAGAGAGAAGGAAGTTGGCAAATCATGAAAGAAGAAATAAAACAAACAGATCGCTGGGAGGAGTTTAAACATATTGTATTGAAAGCTGCAAAAATAAGCTGTGGAACAATACGAAGAAATCCAAATAAAAATAGTCACTGGTGGAACGAAGGAATCAAGGAAAGAATAACAGTTCTAACATATGGTTGTGAATCGTGGAATATAGGGAAGAGGGATAAGTGAAAAATGCAAGCAGCCGAAATGGGATTTATAAGGGGGACAACAGGAATGAGATAAAATCAGAAATGAACAAAGAAGAGAAGACTTGAAAATAAACCCAATACATGATTACATCGAAAGGAAACAACTGGCACGGTGGGGACACATAGAAATAATGGAAAAACAAAGAACAGCAAAATCATCTGGGAAGCAAGGGTGGAGAGGAAGACCCAGGAGAACATGCAAGCCTAACATGGAGGAGATGTTAGGAAGAGAAAAGAAAGCTGTACCTATAAGCCCGAAAGCTAGAGAAAGACAAAAAGGAATGGAGAGAACGCAAGTAGTGTAATAAACTCTACACTTGCTTAGCAAGTAATGTGAGTAATGATTATATATATACACTAGCTGCCCCGGGGAACTTCGTACCACCGAATTAATAAATGTTGTCTTAAGTTATTACCTGAGTTTTATTAACTTGTTAATGTTAAGATAAAATTAATTAAGTTGAATAAAAGTTTAAAAAGTAGTAAATTCACGTGGGAGCAAAGCATTTGCTTTATTGAATGTAAACCAAATGATTCACATGTCATTGTAGCACAACTTTCTGTTAAACTATTTGCTGAATGTGTTGCACTCGTGTCGATTATCTTCATTAAAACACGTTGTGATATACTATATTTTGCGACTTTATCTATTTCTTCTTGCGGCTCGACGTTGTTGATCTGCGTTCTGCTCGACGATTTCTCATTGCCAACCGAGCCGTTTCACGTATGGCCTCTCTTTGTTCTTGTGTTTGTGAAGCACGAAGTTGGGCCGTACTAACACGGCGCCCTTCTCTCATGCGATTTCTTCTTCATCTGCAGTGGATTGATTCGCAATATTCCGCAATCTAATTGCATTACGGCTTCGTTGTGAAAGATTCGATCGTCTCACTCGCGGCATTGTAAATAAGACTGTGATGGATATTGCTGACTTTGCTTCTATTATGACACAACAATTATTCATGCGCGCACAATCACAAATGGGGCTGATTTGTGAATCTAAACCATCCAGGGCGCCACCCAAATGCATGCAAAAAATCATTCAAATCGGTGAAGCCGTTTACGAGGAGTTCAGTGACAAGCACACGTACAGTAGAATTATATATATAAAGATATATATAATTAATGATTATTATTAATTAATAATCATCGGATCCGACAACCAATTTGTGGTCGGATAAAACAAATAGTGTATTCACAGAGTTTCCAAATAATCTATGGTATACAAAGGCATTAGAGATGCAATAAATCCTAGTTCTATAGAAGTTTTCAGGAAATTTTACAATTCAAAAATATTACAATTTTAACAATACGCAGATAGAGGATTCAAACCTATCGAATGAATAAATTTACATAATGTAAATGTTATTTTAGAATGGAAATAACCGTAATCGAAGTTAACTAAGTGAAATGTTTTTATTATAATATTTTCTATTCTTATAAAATCGATCTTGCTGACGTTTTGCACACTTGCATAATTTATTATTCTTCACAACTCTTATTACCAACTTTTTCACTATTTTCATGTAAGGTAGGTACTTACGTCATTAAAAATTAAGTACTTAAAATTAAAAATATATCAAAGTGGCCAGAGGTGGAATTTTGTATAATTACACACTTCTCGGAAAATCTTTTATTAATATTTTGTCGTACCTACTACACAAAATGGATTTTATTAGTATTATTAGTTATTAGTTATTATTTATTCGTATTAGCAGTATTATTTTTTTTTAACAAAACAGTACAAATTAATATCTATCTAAGCAAGGCTAAATCCTATAAATCGGAAATTTAAAGAATTTCTTACTTATCCACGTGTCGATCCGAGGATACACTATTGTCACTATTGTATATGTTAGTTTTAAGTTCCTTTGTTTGTAAGAAATCCTTAGTAACGAGTTTGCCGACTTTACTTAAATTTCCTGTGGCCTTTGGTCAAAATTGATGAAGAATGAGTCAAATTGTTTAACTTTCTTCAAACTACCTGCAAATTGGGTGTGAGAGCTCAGCTCCTGGATGGCTATTTGGTTATTTCAGTGACAACTTCATGTTTTTATATATTGCTTCTGAGCGCATTGATTTTCCTTCGGAAATACTGAGATATTTTCCAATTGACACGAAGTGTGTGTATGGGACATTTGCGTATGACTTTATAGCGTTTGATTTGAGGGTATGTTTAGTGGTTTCGTCGTTCTACTATCTCTTCCCGTCCAACTGGGTGTGAAAAATGTATCTCTAGGTAATTCGACCTGTCGGTAGTGTTCATCTGTAATCGTGTCAATGAGGGTACGACTCATCGGTTTCTTCGCCAGGTGCAGTGGGGGAGATACAATATGATCTCCATAGCCGCACCCCTATATATAATAAAATATACATCGAATATTCACCATGTGTAATTGTTGGTTACATTTGTCAGCGTTTCGACATATTTTTACCAAATATTTTACTTCAACAGATGATTAAAAACTTGCAATGAACAGTATACGTACTATTCTCATCATTTCCATCACTTTTAGTATCCATTAAAATTATTATTCATTTCGCTTGCAAAATTTTCAAAAACACCGTTCCCGTATAAAATATATAGTAAATAATGCATAGATCTCATGGACTACCACGCTCTGAGGCTTTCTTTTGCCATTCTTTCCAGAATTTTGGTTCTGGCCGCTATCTCAAACTTTTATATCTCTTACATCATGTGTGACTGGCTTTTTCTGTTTATTTTCCGTTCTTCCTCAAGCTTGCGTGTTATTATTAGTTTTTCTTTATTCTTCTGCACTCCATTCCTTTGAAAGGATGTAATTCAGCAGTTGTTGCTTCAGATATCGTACTATTGCTAGTACGTTACATAATTCTTCTAACCTCCTACTTTGCCCTTCTATGCCGTTTATAAAATGTGTCATATTAGATACACGATTCCACCTTAGTACACCTATGTATAAATTTAAATATTTTACCTTAACACACAATAGTATTGCAATATTTGCTTACACAATTTTATATTTTATTCTTTCTGGAGTTAATATAAACAAGTAGGGTATTTCTCATTAGTCTTTGCTAACGTTTTCGTGTTTCCCTTTATGAAGAACAAAGAACAGCGAATTGTAGGTTACATACTGCATACATACATACGTATATATATAACTGAAAGAAATACATTAGACTGTCGTCCGCTGACACTTTTCGTTTTATTATTTATTAAAAGTCGTTTCTATTATTTATGGGTTTCGCTTACATGTACTATTGAGAAGTACCTCGATCTTAGGGTGTTTTTGTCTCACCTCCATATTTGCAGGAAAAGATTAATTTTACATTGGGCATGCTAGATATTTGTCGATGCCTGTTTCAATATTCTCTTTTTCTTCACTTTGTACCCGTGTCCTTTTCGACACTTTGGGAAAGGTTATGATGAGGGAAACGTACAAAGCAAATTTATGCACGGAGGTCATTGGAAACTTTTTATTCGGTATTATAAAAGATGTTCTCTTCTGAAATACAGGATATGAAGAGAAGTTGAAGTTTGTTGACAATGTCTTTTACGAATACTGAAAATGTCTATTACAGGGGCTACAGTGATGTGGTGATATATGTATCATAAATGCTGTTGTAACTCTAACTAACTGAAAATAAACCTGATGACGTCAAATGTGTAGTATACTAGTGTTTTTCATTTTGGAGGAAAATTCTATTCAACTATGTAGCGTAACGAAAATTACGTAAAAAATCGGAAAGTACAGTTTTTTCATTAAATTATTAGAGCCAAACTTTCTATATTTCTTTTGTTTTCAAATATGTGGACAGTTTTTCTTCCACTAGTAGGTCAATTAAACGGGAAAGATTGAATTAATAGTTATATAATCAGAATCTTCATGAAGGTGTCTGAACGTTCTGAAAATATAACTATTAAGTCAATCTATGTCGTTTAGTTGACCTAGTAGTGGTAGAAAACTATCTATACATAAGTATATAGGTCACGAAATATAATAATAATCGTACATCCGTTAACATGAAGCTGTAAGTGTTCGGGTTCCGGTTTTGGACGAATTATAACATGATTATTTCTATATTTCTCCTAATTTAATGTCGTCGTTTTCAAAATGAAGCGAACTGTGTTTCTTCGAGAATAGTTCTGATTTCGTTTTAAACATTAGGGGACTAGAGTCCTGATTCTCGTTAACATGTTTCCAAAATAGAAACGTTTCCAAAGACATTAGACGATTTATTTTACTGAAGAAATAGGTTTTATTGTTCGCAAACATTGTTACAGATATGTTTTCGGATATCAGATATCATCGACGTAAGGAGAAAGCAATGACCAAACTGTTTTGCGGAGTTAAGAAATTATTATTATTATGGTCATCAGCAAAATAGTAAACCAAGAAGATTAACTTTAGAATATTACACTCCTAGATTAAGAATCCAATTATTTCTGGTGTAAATTTATTTGTAAAGTCAAACTGTGAAACAATAGCTATCCTACTATTATCGCTTAAACGTCTATAAATTTTACATTTACTGAAAAGACATGTAATTACATGAAATTAAGGTTGATTGTGTACATCGTTAAATAAAATTTATATCGAAAGATATTGCGGTGTAATTCGTCAGAATAAATAATTACAAAAATTAACATCAAGAAAGCCAGTGGAATTAAGTATTTCCACAAATGCCTTTAATGATTATTAATTAACTTAATGGTTTGTTCAGGTGATATATGGTTCCACGTATTTGAGTACGTCTAATTAACCCAATTCCAATTGCACTCATTATTCAAAAGCGACAATTACAAAACAATTCTGTACAACTGTACAGTGTATAATTAATTTTCTGAATCATTTAATTAACTTAAACACACAATATAGGAAATACGTACAGTAGTAATTATATTTCGTAATAATATTGGTAGTATTCTTCAACCCCCTGGGCCCTTTTCTGTTAGGTAACTTGCTTATTAATAACTTTTCTTATTGGTTCTCGAAACTGGAAAACTTTGAACTTACGTTTCGTCTGTTTAAATTTCAAATTCAATATGAACGATATTGATCGGAGTTGTTTCTCTTCTCCGGCCATAACTTTGGCTAGCTTTTCTGAACTAGCAGTTTCGAGAGGTGGAAGGTTCGAATTCTTGTGGGATTTCAAATCTTGAGTTTGGCGATTGCGTCAACCCTACTTAGCATTTAGACTGCAACTATAGAAGTGCTAACTTAAAACGAGATCTATTTACTGCTAATAATGTAGTAAAAGACTGTACAAAAATAGGAGATATAGAAAATAAAAATGAAACAGTAAGTTTGATTTGAGCACCTGAGAAAGAACGGGAGGGAAACGAATATAATGCATTTTAATGCCAAAAGAAAATTCAGGTATAATCTGTTGTGTATTTGGGCTCTCTGAATGTCTATGGTAATCTGTGCTCGTCTGTGTGCGTTTGTAGGATATGTGTTCCTATGGCAAAGTAAATACAGTTCAGAGTGGTGGACGTGAGAAATATTTACTTCGTCGCCTATTATATGTTCAAATATTTTATTGCTCTAGAAAACTAGTTGCAAAAACATATGCCAGATAGTCAAAATTATAAATAAATAAAAAGTAGAGTTATGTAGATATTTTACTTTTTATTCGTTTGTATGTTATTCCTGTTTATAAGATCTAATTAATTCATTTAGACGCTTTTGTGGAGGACATTTGAATAATGTTCCGGTTCATATTTGATGATGTAAAATGTATTTTAATTCAAAATGAAAATTAACTTTATATCTCACATCTACTTTGTTTTATTTAATATTACCAAATAAAAATTATACATGAATTATTACTTCAACCCTTGATACTCGTACAGTTCACTTCTGGTGCAGGAGCCGGTTTCACCTAAAACCTTGTTAGTGTTGCAGAAGAAGATAACAAAACTTTTTATATATTTTTTTGACAAATTTATTCTTCGTCATATTTTGGCGTAGGCTTTAAGGTGAGGTATGCAAAACTTCTGTTCTTTTTAACACCAGAAGTCAACTCTAACTGCTGTGAAACATTTTTAAGCAAAATGACGTTTCTTGCGGTTATTAGTTGTTTTATATCATTTCAGTATTTACTAATAACCGTAATGTTAAATATAAATAAAAAACTAATTTAATGGAATAATTACAATTCAACGGTAGTTATTTCTTCATTTATTATACCTATTTGACTGTATTCGTGCGATTTAATCTACAAAGCTGTATTTTATAATTTTTCGTAACATTATCTTCTGCAAAATCTCTTACAAACAAATGGCTTTTCACATAAAATATTACCATTTATATTAGAAAAATAATGGTAACATTTAGGAAATAAAGATCGAATGTTACAAAATAAACAATTACACTACCAATGTTCTGGAGGATACAATACCCCACCGATTACACAGCCCCATAAGAAAATCTCTTTTGCTGCATAAAAACCTGATTTTAAATATTTCAAGAACTCTGATTTCAAAAATACTGTTTCTTGTATCAGCTCTAGTTGTTGAGATAGACAAAAATTAAATATTTCATATATTTTCTTTCATATTGTTTCAATAAATCTTCTGAACAGACCTTTTCAATTATAGTTGTTTATTACAGTTGATTTTTTACTTCCCTAATCTTTCTAAGTAAGAAACTATTTATATATCATCTTAAATTCCCCTAATTCCCCGCGATGGTTTCCAAGAATACCAGATTTAACGTGTTTATGCAATAAACCGTTTTCAAGAAGGTACGTCATGAAGGAGTTATGAAAATAGTGGTATAATTGGTATTTAAGGTTTACTTTCCAATAATATCTGCCCAAATAACTATAAAGATATCTACGTGTCAACCCTTGATTCAATTTCAACTTAAGCTTTCTTACAAATGTGTTTACTTGAGAAGTGTTATTAAAATCATGGCTTCTACAAGCAAACGTAGTTGTGTTAATCATCCAGAAGTTGTTTACTATACATATATGTGGCGAATATATATTAAGAGAGAGTGGGAAACCAATTTGTGAGTTTGTACGAAAGGCATACATGGCCTATTTTGTTGTTCATCTAGGAGATCAAGATAAAACTTAGGCGCCATATATTGCCTGCAAATCATGTGTTGAGAACTTGCGCCAGTGGACAAAAGGACAAATAAAGTCTTTGAAATTTGGGATTCCAATGGTATGGAGGGAACCAAGAAATCATTTTGACGTTAGGTTACTTTTGTCTAGTTAATATAAATGGTATTAATCGGAATAATTTACATAAATGGACATATTCCCAGATGAAATACCAGTTCCAATATTTAGTAGCCTACATATATTACCAGAGGATAATGATGAAATGTCTTTCTGTGAACATAACAATAGTGCCTTTGGAGAAGGCTCAACATGTCCAGAAAGGTTTACCCAGAAAGAATTAAATGACCTTAATAGAGCTTTAAACCTTTCAAAGGAGTCTTCGAAGTTGCTTGCTTTTAGACTTAATGAAAAAGATCCTCTTTTTCCGGCAACAAAAATGCGTATAACAGTAACAGAGAAAAAGATCTTCTGCCATTTTATTCTCAGGAAAATAACTTGGTATTTTGCAACGACATAAAGGACTGTTACAAAAAATGGGTATCTCAGACAGTTCCAAAAGAAGTATGAAGTATGTCCTTCTACACAATGGAAACAAATATGGAAGTATTCCAATTGGGCATTGCACAAAGATGAAAGAGGATTATAAAACAATATCTCTACTTTTGAGAAAAAATAACTATTACACAGGGGTGGATTATAGGTGTTAATCTAAGAATGATAAATTTCCTTTTAGGACAGCAATGCGGATATACAAAATATCCTTATTTTTTGTGTCTTTGGGACAGCAGAGCGAAAGATCGACATTGGATAAAAATAAATTGGCCTAACAGAGACGCTTTAGTAGAGGCAAAAGCCAATGTTATTAATGCAGCGTTAGTAGAACGAGAAAAAATTCTAGACAACACAGCGATGGATCGACAAATATGCTTAACCCGTTTAAGACACTTATATATGTGGTACAGCATGTCCGGAAGTAGGTTCTGTGAACGATTCCCGCGCAATCACAGTTTTAGTGTAATTTCCAGGTGTTAACACTTGCTTTCTGTGTATCTTCTGGGTTTTATTAGTTTTGAAACTTCAAATCTGAGATACTAGGAGAAATACTGAGATATGGTATACGGTAAAGTTTTGCATCTTATACATAGGATATCAGGAAAACGATGTACTATTGTTCTGAAGTTTGAGGGGACTTACTCTTTACGAAGCACTAGCCACGAGAGATGATGACTACCTTGAAGCGAAAGCTATTACTTTGTTATCGCCAAATAATAACTCTCAAGATCTGGCAGACGAAGACTCAGGGGATCAAAATGTACTAGATACATAATTTGTTGACGGCCTAAATCAACAGCACTATTAACTATAAAAGTCCTACAGGGGCATTAGATACTGAAGATGGATTGCCATTGATTGTGTGTGAGATGACCAATAGACCCAATACAGTTGTAATAAAGAAAGGGAAGTTATATTCGTATAACACATTGACTGCCATGGCTATCGTATTTAATAGCCAGTGATGTTTCCGTTGAGGCTTTGGATATCAAATATAATGGCCACAATGTATTCACATGTCAGGCCACAGCTATCAAAAGTTTATCACTTAGACGCAAATCCTGTAGAAGTTTCACTGCTGGCCCCACTGTTATGTACTCAAATATGATAGCCATGATCCGCGCTGAAAAACTTGTGTTTAAGTTTCACGGGAATTGGATAACCAAGCAATAATTCATCATTACCATTAAATATTTAGCCAGATTAAAAAAAAACTTTTTACTTAAGTTTAATGTTAGATACTACGTATTACGAAAAAATATATATAGTCCCCCCCTCTCAGTGAACATTTGCAAAATTGGTTGGGCAGTTAATGTGATAAGAGTGAAAACGTACCAGTAAACCATCACTCTATCATCAACTCTATTCGCGGTTGAATTTCCAATAAATATGGCGTTCTATTATTTTTTTAATGATGGCATATTTTAGAAAATTGGGTTCAACCTATAGACTTAATGCAACAGTATTCCCAACAAGAAAAATGTATATCTAAATTGAACTACCGCATGTGATACTCTTGAACAATAAATATATGAGAGAAGTAGATCGCACGGAACAAAATACAGCTCAATATAGAGTCGAGTAGAGCAGTCATCATCATATGATATAGATCAAGTTGCGTTTGAGACGAAAAGAATGCTTTCCTACTTTAATTCGTACACTAAAATACTGTGTACAAGAAGATCTAACATTTCTATGAATTATACTCAAATTGGTGTTGGTTTATTCTTATCATTGTTATACAAAATAGACATAAACGTTGTTCAATTTATGTGCTACTATTATGGGTATGCGATATGGTAAAACTATTGAAAATTGGGAATGTACTTATTAATTGATTATTTCAATCGTGGAATGGTATTCAATTGCTTTATTCTAAAAATGGATAACAAACACTTTTTATGTATAAATTATGTTTTAAAATAGATTGCAATTTTGTCGCGTTTGTATACGTATGCCTACCCTGTTCATCTGAATTACGTTAACCATAGAACACTACAAGATCGGTCACATTATGTGCACGTACTATTTTACATATATGCATATATACATACATAAAATATCTCGGTTTTGTATAATTCAGACAGGAAAAGTTTAATTTCGGCTGCACGATAAAAACAATTTTAATATGTTTTCATGAAAGAAAATCCAGCTCGTAGTTTATTTCAACCATACTAATACCAGGATTAGACAGTAAATAAAATTTATGCTTGCGATACCGGACATTTATATACCAAAGCGTACTTTTATTATTACATCCAATGGGATTTACTGCTTCCAGGTTATTTACCATTATTTTAATCGATATGTTAATACATTGAAATTATCCCATCGTTGCGGAAGAATTACGATGTATAAATGAATATTTTATTTTGTTTAACTGTATGAATAATAAAACTAGGTATATACCATCTAGCAGAGTATAGACGCGACAGTTTGCTTTCCTTCTAATTATAATTGAACGTGCTTACGTATTTCTGAATTCCGTTTCATATTTCTTCCCTAGTCTGTTTGAATTTATGTTAGCGTGACTAGCGAAGATTGCGCCATAAAAATATATACGTATACCGTTGATACAATCGCAAGTAAATTAAAATTTTTAGTATGTAACATATTACTTCATTATTCAATTGCTTTCTAAAAATAGTCGGTGATCAACAAACATATTTTCCTTCCATTAGGTCACATTTTAAAACCCTGTCTAACTTTGGAAACGTTTTTTGAAACTATACTCACTATTTATTTCAAATACAACGTTTCTGAAATAAAGGCAATCTTGCCGTTATGGATGTTTCCAAATTGGGCAATTTGCAACCATCCAATGAATTCCAGAATGTTCTAATTTTTGTTTCTTATATAAAGTCTCGCATATATGTATATAACATAGCTTCAAGACTACATCTTTTTGTAATTTCAGATGCTTGCTTAGGTAATAAACTACAGCGGAATATGTTTTCGTTTGTACCAGCATGTGTGTAAAAAGCCGATGTGAGCAATTAGTTGTAGGTTGTTGTATAGTAAATCGTTCGAACAATGCCCACGGAATCCGTACTAAGGTCTTCTCGGGTCACTAGTAAATGCCACCCTAAATCGCTCGTTAGTATTTCAATCTCCGCTATCAAAGCTTTCAATGCGCCGTCAAATGAATCGACCCATTCATTTTGTCGTGGGCGACGATCCTCCGTCAGAAAGGGCAAAAACGGAAAACACACGGAAGAAAGAAAAAGCAGAGACCATCAGAAAAACGAAAGAAAACCTCTCTTTAATTCGTATCTGAATAATAAATGGCGACACTCCGGTCTATTGCACTGAACTAGATGCTAAAGGGGAAAAGGAAACCAAGCGTAGCCATATTATAAACAAACATCCTTATTACGATGGTATTCATGTCGGTCACTTTATCACGTCGTGTTTAAAACATACTTTATTCTCGCGACGTAAATTAGTAGGCAATTTCGTAACATAGTAAGGATTCTCGATGGTGGTCAATTCTGTTCATATAGCTATGTAAATACGCCAATTTTGTGGTGTTTTCTTTTTGCAATCTTTTTCCGATTTTGAGCGCTGGTTGTGTTTGGTTAGATTCACTAAAATAATGGTTTACTTATTGTTAATAATCTCTTCGTGTGTTTTTACATTTGTTTTAGAAATGTCCAACATTATTTCCCTTTTTAACAAACTTAATCCAAGGTTTGGGTGAAATTCTTGAACTATGCGTGACAGACCTGTTAGTTAAATTATGTTTTTTCATTGTGTTCAATAACTCGTTGAACGAAAATGCTTTTGCTTCGGTTAAGAATATTCAAAATATATCAATCATTCGGTGTATTACACTCCACCTGTTTCTGATGCGGTATTCTTCTTCTCGTTTTTGTAAATTCTTGTACATAGGTATGCTAGGTGTTGATCTAGTATAATGGGCTAATCTAATAGTACTTTTGCGGTGAATCGAAGTACGTTCTTAGAAATTATATCATATTAGTAAGTCGGCAGACGTCCACTTAAAACTTACAAAGAGAAGGCAAGGTAATCGGATTTTTGTAATTTTTGATATTTATGGTACGTGTAGTTTGGACCTTAGATAAGAATATTTTGTAGTAGTTCGACCCAACGTTCATAAATTACCGAGATAATCGATGTTGAAGTTTCAGCCACCATTTAAGTCCACTAGATATAATACGATTGTCAATTGGACTCGTGGCCTAGTCGATAGCGTTTTGGTGCGATAGTCACGAGATCGCTGGTTCGGGTACGGGAATAAATAAATGAACTATATGCAGGAACATTCTTCAAGTACATCATTAAAATGCACAATCGGTTGATAAACAATATTCATTTTGGATTAACAATAAGGTTTCTTCAAAAAAAAAAAAAAAAACAAACGGAGTCAGGCAGGAAATGAAAATTTCTATTATTTTATATGTAGTATGCGATATTTTACGCAGGGTGGCACGAGCCAGAATGGTAGTTATCATAGAAGCATGGGAAACAACATTTCTTTATTATTACCTTTTTTTTTTTTTGAAGAAACCTTATTGTTAATTCAAAATGAATATTGTTTATCAACCGATTGTGCATTTTAATGATGTACTTGAAGAATGTTCCTGCATATAGTTCATTTATTTCGTTTGTTCATAATTTTTGATATGAGAAGAATGAAAAAAACATATGGTGCGTTTTGAATGGAAGAAAAAGAAATGTCCCGTGACGAGACCCGAACCAGCGATCTCGTGACTATCGCACCAAAACGCTATCGACTAGGCCACGAGTCCAATTGACAACCGTATTATATCTAGTGGATTTAAATGGTGGGCAAAACTTCAACATCTATTATCTCGGTAATTTATGAACGTTCCGTCAAACTACTCCAAAATATTCTTATTTCAGGTCCAAACTACACGTGCCATAAATATAAAAAATTACAAAAATCCGATTACCTCGCCTTCTCCTTGTTAGAGGATGATATTTACACGTACATATGATCACTTTTATTACTTAAAATATGACCAGTGGGGCGTGCCTCTTTAGGACGATATGAAGAAATCGTAGGAGGGACCCAATACGTCCGGACCTTCGAAAGAAATATCCATTAAACGTCTTAAATCCACTCATTCATTCCTTCGATCGTTATTCAAGCTGGACAAGTTTTGACAAATCTAAAAAGTTAGTGCTCCACCTGCATTTCTAACGAGTCTGTGACTTCTGCGATTTCTGCGACTACTAATTACTGTACTACGGACCATGAATCACGCCCAAGAAACAATCGCCCACGCATAATTGTTATTCGTTCACTTTATACTGTACACAAGTTTACGAAAATCTCAAAGTTCTATTCTTAATATAAAGCATTTTTTATTAATATTAAAAGGTAAGTTTGTATAAAACTTCAGTCATAATTTTTATTTGTATTATTTAAATTAATAACTAGGCAGATAAGTGTATTTCTTCCCTTTTCGTTGTAGTAGAAAAATGGCAATAAAAAAGAGAAAGTTTTTTAAGGTCTATACTAAATTTTGATTTACCTTTATTGCAAAAGACGGCATACATAATTGCCTCGCTGTCTGATATGCGTAAAAGATTTGAGTAATGATGCCATTTGGCTTAGTCGCGTTGAAAGACATTTGAGCTATCACATCCTACTATAACAACGAAGTCGGATGAGTATTTTTTTCTTCCAAATCAGAAACAGTCAAGCCCATGGGATTGGATAAGTCACAAAGGTGTGTCACAGCAATTCAAACCTTCATATGAATTTGCTTTGTTGATGGCGAAGCAAGAGAAACCTCATACTATCGGCGAATAATTAATCAAGCCATGTGTACTAAAAGCCACGTAGATTGTATTAGAAGAAGAATCAAAACAAAAAATGAAGTTGACTTCTCTTTCAAATAACACTATCAAGCGTAGAGTCGATTATATTGCTGCACACATAAAATCATAAATCATAAACAAAGAAAAATCATTGCCATTTTTTGCCATAGGTTGCGACGAATCTACAAACATCGTTAACTGTGCACAGTTAATCGTTTATATTCGATAGGTCAGAAAACATCAAATTGAAGAAGAGATTTTCTACTCCCAATTTTTGACAGCAGGCACTAAATCTGACGATATATTTGATCCGATATTAAAAAATTATTTGAATTCAAATAAACTCATGCAAAACATCTAATCCTTGACAATCACCTTAACCATATTTCATTGGAAGCATGTGAATACTATCGACAGAATGGAATTGTTATATTGTCAAAAGCTCTCACACACATCCCATCGAGTACAGCTATTGGATGTTGCATTTTATGGACCACTAAAATCTGCGTTTAGAAGAGAATAATCTTTTCATTAGATCTCGTGCTCTATTAAAAATAACATCGTATGATTTGGCCAGGATTTTTAATAAAGCTTATTTTACAGTAGCAGCAATTCAGAAAGTTGTTTCTGGGTTTTGCTCAACAGAAACTTATTCCATGAATGTGAATATAATAAAGATAATAATAATAATAGTAATAATAATAATGAAGTTTACTAGTAGTACTAGTAGTACTAGATATAAGTAATACAAATAATAATACAAAGAAAGAGAAAAAATCAATCAGAATGCAATACAAATTATACAGAATATAGGCATAGGTATTCACAGATTTAACTAATTCTACAATAAGGTATCCAAATTCATTTGCAAGAAAAGGAAGGCACAGTAACTGGATCAACTGTACTAATAACGCCAAGTTACCAAGTACTTCTACAATAAAGCTATCAGCATCTACATGAACTCTAACGAAAACTTCACCAGTAACAACAAATGTTTTTGTAGAATCTATAATAGATAGTGAATCCAGTTTTCCAAACCTTCTCCAGATTCAACAAAACAAAGGTAACAGAAGAGGAAGAAAGAACAGCATTCCGAAATTTTGACAAGCACACGTATGAACCAACAATTGGACGTACACAAACGAAAGACATTACAGACTCAAAAAGAAACCCTGCATAAGAAGGAGGAGAAGTTTAGATATTTGGAGAATGACGTATAGTACGTTTTGCTTGGTAAAATTGTAAAAAGAAGAGAATGAGAACTGTCCAAACACAGACGTATGAATCCGATTTTGTAGATGAAACCATTCGGAGCAATGACGTATGCGATGATAGGAGTGACAAAGATACCGAGTCTGCAAATTGTATCGTATGTGGGGATTTTGGTAAAAACAAAATGTACCAAAAATTGTATCAACACTCGACTGAGATTATAGTATACCTAGAAATATATTTTTATGTAAGTTATATTTGACTAATGTGTTTAATTTAATATTTTGAACCGATAATCTTCTTTATTTCTTTATAAAGGTTTAGTATATTGATTCCTTAATGACTGACCCTGAACCTTGACCGGTATTATTCTCTGCGAGGGACAATGTCGGTGATCAGCGGTGATAGCATTGACTACTTTTTTAGGTGAAGTCAGAAGCTGCTTCTTTTTAATCATATTATTTGTAGAGCACATCTTAAGAGACATGGTAACCATAAACGTATACACACAGTTTTGATGAATTTTTAAAATGAAGGAAGTTATTTGAAATTTCCTTTACCTGACGTCATTCCTTCATCTTCCCCACGTATTTCACCATGATCGCAATGTAACTCGTGCAAGAGGAATAAAGTGAATTAAAAATATACTTAATAAGGCCTTGTTATTTAGGTCGGTATGTATATTTATAAGGTACAGTATCTGTAATTGCCTACTTAAACAAGTATATCTGTTAGGTATACGAATAATAATAGCAATTTCCAATTTACCTTTAATCTCTAATTCATTTTCCTTGTTTATTAGACGCAATTACTGTTAATTATAATTTATGACTATTATTCTTAACAATAAACCAACTATACAGCCAAATCCTTTTAAGAATAATAGCTGCATGTAAAGTGAAACTACATCACAGTTGCAATTATTACGATATTTATGCTACGCGTTTAGATTATGGATACTTTGATAACCAATCATTTTAAGCGTTAGTTCAGGATTTAGTCAACATCATAAGAAAAGATACATAAGAGAACATTTATTATGGGCGCAACAGTGACGTCTATATTTTTTTCACACAATAAAGTACCTTCCCCAATTAAGATGACATTTTGAAGGGCATAAAGGTTTTATACAACCTAAGTATATTACATAAATTATTCTTAATCCGTCTATATTCGAAATTAATAAACATATTGGTGTAGCACCGCCATGAATTTGAAAGCTGCTGATTTAAAACACATTTTTTATCAAAATTCCTTAATTTGAATAGGGCGTTTCGTTCCGAAAAATGTACTTCTTTCTTACACTTCCAAATGCAATATCAAACAACAATTATGATTATATACAAAGATACACAAAATCTTTAACCCGTTCATTATTCGCACAACCACACAGCCATGAGGTTAAATCCCAAAGTAAATACTAACACTCTTCCTACTTCAATAGAGGGACTATTTTTTATTGTTTCCTATTTTCGGAAATTCATAGCAGGCTTTTTCATCCTCCTTGTGGTGGACTTTGTAATAATAACTTAGACACCGCATTTCATCCAGCTTGAACTATTCTACTCCCCTTCACGCTGTTCATATTTTTGTTTATTGTTCATAAATTACAAACATAAGTGTATTGCGTATTCGTTGTATCACTAAATTATTTGTTTCACTTCATATAAACAAACGAGTTTCAACCCACAGTAATCGTCCCAAATAAAATAGTTCTCACCCTTACTAGATCAACCTGGATATCAGTCCATAACATGTATTTCCACAACTGCTGACGTTTTTATTTTCGTGATCTTCCAAATAAACGCGACAACATAGTTGTTGAAAAATATTTTGATATATGTAGTTCAAACTAATGTACTCCGGGTAAGAATAATTGTATTTGAATTTATTTGAAATCACATATTTTCTTCATATTATATCATCTTTCTTTATACTTGTAAAAACGATTGCCAACGTACCAAAAACTACGTTTCTTTAACATAGCGTTTGAATAAGTGTTGCCAGATTGTCTGAACGTAGAGAAAATAAAAATGTAGTTAACCATATTCATACAAGTAAAAAGTATATGTTTTGGATTGCCATTTAATGAAACATTTTAAAACTACGAGAGGATATATATTGATCTACCAAATAAAATTGTTCGGTTTATTTAGAATAAAATCAAATATAACTTTTATGACACAAAAAGTAAATTAATCCATCCGTCCGTATTGGTTTTTAATCCCAATGCTTCATTGTGTAACGTTAGTAGACCGCTTGCGCGTTGGACCCCGAAGAAACTAACTCAGATGTTTTCTCGTCCTTGAAGGTTCTTCTTTCATGGAATTTTGCAAAAATTGAATAAAAATATGACCCAGAACATTCTAAGGCTCTAGAAATTATTTCGGGTAGTAATGATGGGATTTGTCAGTTTAGTTGAGCTGAGTTATATTCGAAAACCAGAAAACTAAAGGAAATCTTTGAAGAAGACGACTTTGGACATCCTTGGATGAGGATTACTTGTTTACAAAATTTCATTTCTTTTAATTTGTAAGTCTGAACATCGTTTATTAAAAAAAAACACACTTTCACCCTGGAAAGTTATATATGTATAACTCTTATTTTGTCCTAGATGTCCTCCTGAAAATTATTTGATTAAGTTAATCGAAAAGTTAGAAGTTAATTTTAATCGGTTAGGTTAATAGAGTAATTCAAACACAAGCCATATTAGACTAATACATCTCACACGATCTGGTTGCTCGAAAATAGAAAGTATATTGAATCTTTCCAATCATATTTGGAAGCACCTGTTTTAGAAGCTGCGACATCTTCATCTCGAAGCAGTCCATGCGTCATCTTGTTTTTACTTCAAACTAGCTCTGAAACGTTTTTCGGGTTAGTCTGAATACCGGAAGAATCAGGCAGATGGAAACTATTTTATGCAGCGTACAGATTTCGAATATTTTAAAATTCCACGTTTAACGTACTCGACAGAAACCTTTAATGGTTCTTAGGAGAGATACAGATGGTGAATAGATATTATTTAATACAAAAGCTTAGTTATACCGTCACCATTTTTAATTTTTCAACTTTAAGATTATTCAGTAGCCGTTGTCATACCCTGGTATATAATAAACACCAAAATAGAACTTTTTCAAATATTTCTCATTCATTGCAAATCCTTAACTTGAAATAGTGCAGTATCAACTAAATTGGGCTTTATGACAAATTTTTAGATAAATTACATTAATTTTCTTCCGTATCTACAGAAGTATCTAACTATTACGTACATAGTTACGATGAAATCTGTTTAATAAATTTCCGCTTAGACTTTTATTTGAACTTGTCAAATGCAGTAATCCTTTAATTAATCACGACCGGAACCTTTTTTCCGGTTCCTTAATAACGCTTTAAAATTTTATAATCGTCCGCTTCGCTTAATATCATTCGCGTTTTATCAACTTCAATGAACTGCCATATAGGAGTGTTACGTAATTTACCTTAAAGCGCGTATTTAATAAAAATGTCTCGAGAAATTGCCTCCTCTAATTCATTTACCTACCGGGGGCGAATTTGACACGTGAAATTTTAATAAAGCTTCGAAGAGGTAAGAGGAAAAGCTCTCGGTCGGGCATGCTCGCGAAACAGCGTTTTAATAAACATATTACTCGATTAAACTGAGAGTTGTCGAAACGGTAAGCGGTAAAATCCGGGAATTATTACCTACAGGACCCGGCCTCGAGTTCGCTTTGCGCACCATCTGTCCTCGTATTTCTCGTCGACACAGATTTCTGACGTCACAATTTCACTCTTTACGACGTATAAAGCCTAAGTAGCCGAAGAACTTGTAGCTTGTAGTTCGTAGTTGATTTGTTCAACGGCGAATGAAGGAGACATAAAGAAACCTTATGTAGCATGACGCGGTACTTCCTTGACGATTTCTCTTAACTTTAAAGCTTCCTACGTCGGAATGAAACATATTTCTTTCATTTAGTCGCTTCATCGTTTTGCACTTGGATATTCCGTTATTATTATCGAATAAATCGAACACGTACGGATTTTCTAGTATCATCATCTTAATAATTTGAAACCCATAAAAATACTTCCGGAATAAATATTCTTATAACTGCAATGTAGCGCGCTGGTCAATAGTATCCGGGCACCGCCTGCTATGGCGAATATATTTCGTTTTCTCTTGGGTAACCGCTAAGCATTGTTGACGACGGAGAAAGCTATATGTGCAATGTTTCATTTTGTCCAGATAATAAAGTCAGGCACTGTAAAATTTATTTAAACACAAAATCCGTTGATCCAATATGTACTTCCAGATTTATGAGTGTTATTTGAAAATTAGATAACACTTGTGTCCAAATTATATACAAATTTCAATATTCAAGTTGGATTTTATTAATACAATTGCAGATCATAATCACGCTATAAGATAAGCAATAAAACCTACCTTACCGTACATAATAGCAAAAGAGTTGGAAAAATATATACGCCTGTAGCACAAATTTTATCTTGAAATCTAAGAATAATATTGGGATTTATAAATTAGGGCATAATAGTTAATGAAAATTATTCATTCAAATTGGAATACACGTTTTGTTTATCACAAAAATGGTAAATCGGGAAATAAGCAACTACCGCACCACTCGTTTATTATTTATTATTAGAAAGAGGCAGTGTTTAAGGTTATAAGGCACTTTCTTTCAAGATCGGTTAAAATTAAATTGTTTTTATTGGTTCCAAAACTATTTAAAAAATTATATATCTGACCTTTAATAGTAGTGTGCGTAATGGTAAAATACTAGTTTTTTTACAATGTTAGGAGCTTCTACAGTTTGAATTTTTTGTCAATAATAAGTGAAGAATCAGTAAGTTTACAGGCTCGAAATTTTGCATACCGTGTATTCGTTACGACAGCTACGACTTATCGATGAGCTTTTTTGTAAATTCCTTGTTTGTTGTTGCATTTAACTTCAATTAAGGAACAGAAAAATGACCATAGGCTTACCGTCATTTTTGGATTTCAAGAAAGCAACGATAACAAAGGAATTTACAAAAATCCTCTTTGACAAGTCTTAACTACCGTATTGAATATGTGGTATTCAAAATTTCAAGCCTGCTAACGAGCTGGTTCTTCACTTATCATTGACAAAAGATTAGACCTGCTCGAGCTCTTAAATTTGTAAACAATTAGTATTTTATCGTTACACATACATCTTTTAGAGCTAAAATATATAGCTTTCGAAATAGTTTTCGAACCGACCCACAAAAATTAACTTTAAGCGATCTTGAAAATAAGTACGTTACAGCCAATGATTGGGCTGCAAAGTTGTAGAGTCCCCTATTTCACTTTCCTGCATTATTGCTTTCATGGTTCAATGTTTTACTTAGTGGTGTTAAAGTACAGCTGTTATAATTACAGATTCAGTCACGCATTCATATAGAACTAATGCAACTGTTGCAAGTGAATTCTACCTTGAAGTCTGCCAAGTCTGCTTAATTGTTATGCATATACGTCCGCAAAGTAGTAACTCAACGCCGTCCCCGTCAATTACATCCGCTGAAAGGGAGATCGGGTAATATTATACCTGAATACATTAACCGATGCCGCTGAATATAGTGCGTAGTTGTTGCTGCTATTATTAATTTCAGAATTAGCGAAATTATACACACAAGGGGGAACAACTAGAATAAGTAAATGCAAGCGAGGGCAATCGAAATTATCTAATAATCTTGCATAATGACATGCGGGTCGTCATCAATGATAATTTCGCGCTCCCCGGGCGCAAACATGGTATTCCCGTTATGTACCTCCTTCGTCGTCAATTCAACGCAAGAACACACGATAATCTTGAATAATAGACACAAGTACGATGTGACGTTATCTTGCGACCAACTCGCAACATTAATATCAATAACCGGGCGTTACTCTGTGTTGTGGTATTTTGTTACGAGCGCGAAGCCGCTTCAGAGGGGTGCGCGCACGCGACCGCCCCGCGCAACATCACAGTGTAACTAATTTTAATAAATCAATTTGTATTAATGAACGACTGTCATCAAGGAGCGGTTGATTAACACCGTTTGTGTGTAATATGCATCAACAGAACGCGCATCCTATCTGTTAGCACCGCATGCCACCACAGCTTGCCTGAAAGTATTCCCAAACCGCCCCCTATTGTTTGGCGGCGCATGGGAGTTTGCAGCTGAAATCTTATTATGATATAGACGATTTTTTACGTGACTAAAATGCGTTTCTTTTGACATGTACAATAGCTATTAGAAGCGTACTTGTACTTAGTTTCTGGTTTCTCTAATGTCATACAAATCAGTACTTTAGAACAAACTTCTTGATTTTATTACTCGGTAATTAAAGGTAGTTAAAGGAAAGCTGTACCTCGTATGCGAGCGTACAATTACCCTCATGCTTAAAAGTGAATAGAATTATATTGTAGAAACTAGTCTATAAGCTTTCACATATTTGTAATGTTTGTCATCCGCGAAAGTGCCCTAGAAGTAAATAAGCGATGTTATACAGGGTGTAACTGTCAAAATGGTAAATTTATTAATATGGTAAAGTCGGTATGGTATAGTTAACGTAATCAGCAAAAACAATGCCAACCACACGAAACGTTTTTGCTTAACTTTAATATTTGGCCCCCTACATTATTACATTACGGTACTGTGTTTCCCGTAGACGTTTATTTGAGAGGTAAGGGATTTTTAGAAGTCGAAATGAATAATCAGGCATTCAGTCAATATTAGGGTATTCTGCAATGTAAGCACATGATTTCATTGAAATAGCGCCGCCAGTAAATAGCATATTATCGACAGGTGAATAATGCTTCTCTGTCATTATTACAAAAAAAAAACAGATGTTTTATTTCGCTGTCGTGGCACGAACTTGGCCTATATTTGAAAAGTCCGACGATTTTTTATTACTAATGATAAAAATGTTTTCTTTCAAAAAGATTTATTTATTTGTAAACTGTAAAGTCAAGATAACAAAGAAAATTTCACAAGAAATGCCTAACATTAGACCTGTTTGATAATAATATGTTTATGTGATTGCTGTGTAAAAATGTTTAAAGTAAAATAATTAATAAACCGTAGATAACATGTATGTATTGTGCAAGCATTGTGAAAAATTCGCAAATTTAAAGTAGACCGCGTATTCATAAATTATTTATGATTACTCTGTCAATGATCCAATCGTTAGTCGTATTGGAAACTCGCTAGAATTGTATAACAGGGTCGCACCCTAAACTGTAATTATAAAAATATTGGGAACGGTACGTTTGGAGCCCTTCGTTTATTAAGCAAATATTGAATACATTTTAATTATCTATCTTTGGACAAATTTTTTACCATTTTCACAGTTACATCCTGTATAAGAGAACGCTTTCCTAACAAGGTAACATTAGTATTATTGTATTCGTTTTGTACGAGCAATAGTCGTTTTCAAAGTAAATTCCTATACTTGTCTTGTCGTGTTTCTTTTTAAAAACCCCAAGTAACTAGTGAGTATTATAATTATAGGTTTCAATTTGAAGATTATCTAATTCAGGAGTTTATGCTTAATTCAATAATTCTATAATGTGAACTTTCACATAACGTGAACACTCGATTGTTCACGCTATCGGGTCCAATATTTATTTTAAACTAACGAAACATACAAAGGGTACACGGAAAGTCTTGTAATATGACGCAACCAGGTGTCGCAGGAGTCCGCTTGTTGGCGGATGCTGAGTCGTGTTCATACTTGCACAGTAACTGCTGCGCCAAGTCGGTTGGCTAAGTTATTCGTTAGCAGTTATAGTATAAAGTGCTTACTATGGCATCGTGGTCACGAAGTGAGGTAGGGGCAGTTTTGCGATATAACTTTGCATCTGGTTTAACACAGAACAGTGATTAGAAGAAATAACTCTTGAACTAGGTGATGTTTGTCCACATCGTACGACTATATCTAGGTGGCATAGAGAATTTAGAAGGGATAATTTCACTCTGGAGGACGCTGCTATTTAAAAGCTTTCCTAGTACCCTTTGTATATAAAGACCGATATGTTAATAGGAACGACATCGATTTTAATTAGTTTATGCTATATATTGTACGCATTTACCTTCGAAAATTTTGTAAGCGTAACATACGGTTTGTTGAATTTCAGGATAGATGAATCTTAAATTAGAATTTTCTGATGATACTCTTCAAAATTGAAAAAAAAAATCATGCTTGTGACTTAGAATCAACTAAATTAGCACTTACCCTTGCCATATTTATTTTGTTCCTAGTTTAATTTAGTGACAACTTTTTCAGTATCTCCATTACTTTTCGAGGTATTTGCACAAATTACAAGGGATAGTATTTCCATTAGGGCGTCCTTCACTCTACACTCGGATTGCCGGTGTTCCCTTGTCAGTAAATAACATCTCTTGTAGAGAGGCTGCTTCAGAGATTTAGAGTTTGTAGTTCAAATTTGCTGTGTATTTTGCATCACACAATAAAAGCATCGTTATCAATCGTCGATACATATGTAGGCGTGTATACACCTGCATACATAAATGCAATTAATTTGATAAGATACATATAATATATACATATTTGTGTACCCCGGCGCATCCACCAATTCTTGGCCTTCTTTGGGTTAAGCTTTGGTTAATGCTCTACTATATTTGGAACTACATACCTCAATAGCATTTATATAAAAGTATATAGAAGACTATTCTTTTTCACATTAAGTTGATTGCAGCAATCAACATGATACATATAAGGAGCTGAAAAATGCAATCTTGACGGATTCTCGATGCTTTGTTTAATGTACATACTTGCTTAATTTACATTAGAAATAATGTACAAATTAAAAAGAGAAAAAGGTAGAAACATATGAAGGATGTAACACGAACTTTAGTCATCTAAATTTACAACGATGATAACATATGACCTGTATATTTTGTAGATCTAGGTAAACCGACAACGTTGACTGACGCATTCCCAAACACGAGGTATAAGCTGGCTTTCACAATAATAGGAGAAATACAATATATTACATATAATTACGAGAGTTATGTAAATTTTCTTCGTGGTTTTAACCTTTTCCACTTGTGTGTCCATGACATATTCTATTACCTGCCTATGCAATAAGAACCTTTCCTGTACAATATCCTAATTAGCTGTCTGCATGTATTCATAGATTTCACAGGAATAGTTACGTAGTAACAGATAAATATACGCATGTTCATACTGCATTGTATGTATGGATTAGGATTATGTATTTGCAGTAAAAAAGTACCTATTGTTTTTGTTATCATATGCCATGATGAAGAAGATTCAGGAATGCACACAAAAATGTTACAAATCATATAGCAACGTGGGGATTCAATATATGCGGTGTGGTACGGTCTATCTGATTTTAATAGCAACTTTCCCAATTTCGCGTACTCTATTTTTTTTTTTGCATTATATCGGGTGTGTATAAATTGGCAAAGCTACACGTGACGTAACCTCTTATGAAAGTCTCAATCGAAAATCTGAATATCGAAATATTGTACCACGCTTCATACGTTTTCACAAGGTTCTAGAAGTTCGGACTTTTATTCCACAAATAAGCCTTATTGTTCGATATCTGTTGATAGAGATTGCTGCAATTTAGAATAAAGTATAATTTTTGATACTATTTGTTGGTAAACATCTTCTTTTTGACTTCCAATTATGTTTTTAACATTTCTTCATTAACATATTTTAACGAAAAACACATCTTGCAACGTTGCAGAACAATAAGATTGTATTCGAAAATGATTTCTATCAATAATATTTCTGTCAAATTTTGGACATTTATGTACTTAATTCGACTTTCGTGTTACAATTTTGTACTCCGCCTTTTTCATGATTACTAGTATAGTCTTGATTAGTTCGGGTGTTTCTGCGTTTTTAGTTCTTTTATTATTATTATTACTATTATTATTATCATACATCGAATGAATATGCCGATATGTACATGGTGTACGATTTCTGTGATGGAAATGATAACATGGCAGAACAAGAATATCGCATATGATTCCAAACCGGAGGTATCCTAAAGGAAATGTATTTCTAAGGTTGAATCGTCTTGGTGAAATTGGTTCGTTAAAATTCAGACAAATATTCAAAAATGATTTAATCCTATTATAAAATATTCTGGAATTTTACAGTTTTCAGCACGTATGTATTATTTTGACAATAAATAATTCCAAGTGCAAATCATATCTCGTGTAATGTGTCGAATTTAAAAATTGAATTTCAGAAAATATTACAATACCTACTATTACAGTAGTATGCGAGTGCAATGTTGTTAAATGTATGTTTCCTTTCAGTGCTTCCTACAAACATACGAAGCATGATGCAACACTTTAAGATTAAGATTTTCTATTCATAACCGAACGAAGGATGTGGCAGCGTATAGCTTTTTCGTCAAACTATACACACTCTGCATATAATTTTTACATATTCTACAAAATTGCAATAAAATCAAGACTATAAGACTACATTCATTTTTCACAAATCTTTACAGAGAAGATAGCGATTATGTATTACTAATAGAAGTAGATCATGTCAATAAGCAAATATATCGAACGGACTATATTCCACTAACAACGCTCTTAACCCATTTGCATCATAAGAGCATATATGTGCGCATTTTGCCTGGGAACTATCACCAGACGCAGATGTGCGCGCATTTCACTTAGGCACTTATCAGCAAAACGCATATTATACCCGTGCATATTGGGCGCGCAGTTAATGAAAAGTGATAATCGGAAATAGTTTCAGGGTAAAATAACACAAAAAAGTAGAATAAATTAACGGTTGTGTTTCCGACAGCAGTGAAAAGGTAATTAGACCTACAAATTGCAGACGTTTTGTTGCGGTTTCTTTTGATAGTAGCGATAGTGATCAAAGTGCGAGTGATTTTGAGAGGGAGGAAAATAATTACAAACCTAAATTGCATACATTTATATCTGTTGGTGGTGTAAAGAAAAACAACCAAATTTTAGTAGAGTGAAAATTTACGAACTGTTTTTGACAAAGCAAATTCTTTACCATCTTCTAACTGAAGCTAATCTATTTGGTGGTAAGGATTCAGATTTCAAAGAAATTTCTGTAGAGGAATTGCAAGGTTATTTTGCTCTCATTATATTGATGTCTATGATGCAAAAACCTAGTCTGCAAAGTTATTGGAGTACGCACAAGAGCGTTGAAACGCCGTACTTCAAAACAGGGATGTCTGGAACTAGGTTCATGGCAATTTCAAGAAAACTGCACTTTCCTAATAATGAACGTTTACTGCGTGATGATCCCTTACGTAAAATTAGACCGATATTGAACATGATCAAGAAAAGATTCAAAGAAGCATTTACGCCAAGCCGAGATGTTTGCTTGGATGAGTCTTTGGTGCAATGTACAAGCAGAATTCCTTACGATCAATATACCAAAATAAAGAAAGCCCGATTCGGAATAAAATACTACAAGCTATGCGATTCAAGAACGAAATATATACATAATTTTAGGGTTTATGTAGGAGAAGATGAGTGTAAAAGCTAGCACGAAATTGTTCTGGATATGATGGTAGAAAGTAACTTGTTAGAAAAGGGCCATTGTTTATATATTGATAACTGGTATAGCTCACTTGATTTATATAATAAAACGAGATGAAGCAACTATATTACAAAGTAAAAATATTTCAGCAATAAAGTGGAAAGGCAAAAAAGATGTTAACATGTTATCAACGATGCATAACCTTGAGTTTGTGAATAGGGGGAATCAAAACTACAAAACTAAAGAAAAAATTGTAAAGCCAACAGTTGCTTTAGACTACAATAAAAACAAGGGTGGAGTTGACGGAGGTGATTAACTTTAACTAATTTCACACTATGCGACGTTATCAGAAGATGTATAAATGGAAGTTACCATTTCTTTTATTATTATTAATCTATAATCTATAATGAAATAAATAACATTTTTCTTCTATTTTTCATATTTTGAAACATTTTCATTTAAATACAATAAAAAAGAATGGTGATCAGTACGAATTTTCCATTTTTCTCTGTGATGCAGATGGGTTAAGAGGGATCCCTATACCCACTGCCTAAATTTCAATTGGACAGGGTTCAATAAACGGGAAAACTAACAAAAAGCGTGGTGAGAAACAAGCACACGCGTTTTGTACAGTCCAATATAAAAACTAAATTGGGACAGTATGTAATTTAATAATCTAAATATTAGTTTACGAACTAAATACGATACAAAGAAGTGCCACAAGCATATTTCCATATTCAATTCCACACATTGGATTCTATTTCATTTATTATAGACATAAAGCCTGTTTCTTATCAATTATAAGGAACAATAAAAAATAACGAAGTTATATACTGTCTGATCGTAAAGAAAGAAGCGACAATCATGATGTTTATACTGGCAACTATTGTCAAAACTTCTCGGATACGCCACTTTTAATTCTAGATACAGATTATTTGGAATGTGACAACGAAGAATTCTCAAAACCAGATTAACCATGTAAATGCACATTGTTAGAAATAAGTGGGTCTATAAGCAGAAGCGTGCAATGCGTTGCGAGGTATTTATCATGCGCCGTTTCAACTTTTCGGGTTTGTCGGTCATACACAGTTCTAAATCCGCATTTTCCAAACTATGTGAGCATCTCTTAAAGTACGAGGCAAACTTCTTGTGAGTAGGTAAAAACAATATCGCTAATAATAGTACACAAAAGAGGGGTTAATATAATAACACAGAACAAATTGGTACAGTTTCGGCTTACATGACGGAGCCTATGTGTAAGTTGTCAGAAAATCCACTCATCACTACTCGAATTACTTGCACGATTACCATAAATTACAAAATCGTTGCCCAAATTACCTGTTTAGTTTGGCAGTTTATGTACACGGTTTTACCCAATTGTGTTATCTATTTCAGGTAATGAATGATATGTGAAGTCTGCACCGCGATAAGTAGGCGGAAGTGCGTGTCTCAGGAATACATTCAGTGCATTCTCTTTAGGTTTCGTTACTGACTATATTTTGACACGTTTCGAATCTTTTTATATTAAAAAATTGAGGTAAGGGATATATTATTCTCCTATCACTTATACTGTAAATTATTTTTATCTAGTCTTCAAGTTTTCTTTATGGTATATCTATTTTTACGGATACATTTCAATTTCACGTGATTGTAATGGAATGTAGATATATGAAAGTCTAAAATCTGTAGTGATTGGCAAGCGATTATTGTTCTTATTTTACGTATTTATGGTGGCAAAATCTAATACCGAAAAGGAATAAGCATCCAGAGAAAGAACGAAACTTCAGTTTCATTCACAGTCTCAACATGTGTTAGGAGTTATTCCTAATTTTTGCATTCAAATGATAAGTACTAGCTTACTGTAAATACATATGCCGAAAAATTCAATTTTATTGTGTGTAATCCTTAGAAGTAGTAGATATATACCAATCAATATGATGCTCGAAGTATTACATTTTATGAGTGTTAACCAATAGGTGATTTTCAACACCCTATATTTTATTTATAAAATGCTTAATAAACAGACACCTGACTACTTATCTAGCCAGCTTGTGCTTGCGCAAGATATTCATATGTACATATAACACCAGAAATAATATATTTTTGTAAATACAATCTCTTAATAAACACAGAATGGAGAATACGTTGTTTTCGAAATGTTTAACTAAATACTATATTTATAACTATAAGACTATTATTATTATCATTGTAAGTTCCTGTATCAATATGATTGTAATAGCATTTTTCTTCCTACAGGATTATTGGCATATGCAAATTGTCCTTACTTTGTAAGCTTTTGCACGGTTACTTGTTAACTGCCCATTAACGAACCTAATTTTATTATTAGGTCGTGTATAGAGAGTCCTCTACGTTTTATTTTATTAGCATTTTTCTAATTAAATTATTATTATTATTATTCTTTATCACTAGAATATGTCTACAATACGTGATAAAAGTTCGCAAATAGAGCAATCATCAGATAGTGAAGAGGCTAATTTCAGAAAGAAGAAGGGTGCATATTCCAATCGTATTCCGAGAATGAGAGAAATATTCCCAACTTATGCCAAAATGTGGTTATTTCGATAATATAGAGACTGCGGTTGATGGAGGAATTTAAAAGAAATGGCAAGTAGTTTTATCTTGTAGTAGCTCACCCATATAAACAACATTGAAACACATAGCTGGTCCCGATGGTTACGCAAAAATAAATAAGATGGGTAGTGTAAAAAGTATCTTCCATTTGATATTAAGTGAAAACATGTTAGAACATTTAAAATGTGGTTTTGAAGCGGCGGTCTGTCGAGCTTTGAAAAGTGGTCGGTCAATTTCAACCAAAGTTTTTTGCTTCTATTGGAATTTTGTTTGGGAGGGGAGCAAAATGGAAAAACCTCATTGTTTTATTGCTCACTAAAAGACCTATAAAATACCATAAAGGTTTTATATAAACATTGGGATGATGAATTTCTACATATTTTATGATGAACACTTAACCTTCCTATACTCACGTCAAAATGAAAGACGTATACTATACTATATAAGACGGTCTCACAGACCGTATGCGTGAGTATAGGAAGGTTAAAGAAAGTTTTATAACATTTTCGAGGAGTTTCCCATAAAAATGCTTAGTGTGCATTAGTGTTAGTGCTAAGAAGCAAATGAACAACAGAATGAAAACGATCAAGATAATTCTTAAATGTAGGGTTGAATACTTTTTGTTTCATGTTTATGCGGCAAATTCTTGTAGTAGTTCGGCATTTCCTGTAGCTTTAACAGAATTACATTTTTTCTTGTGTTTCGGACTGTGTTTAGTGAGATTTGAGGAGAAGTTTGAGACGTTCCTTCGTTTGTTGTAAGTAGGGTACAATATCCGAAAATATACAATTACTGATGTTGAAGCTATTCGTTTTACCTATAAAACTTTTAAACAAATCACAGTTTTCGTTTTCCTTACAATATTGTTCAGAAAAGATGCAACTGTGCTTTTCTAGTGTCAGTTTTCAGAGATTAGTTTCAAATTTACGAATAAATAGAGTTAAACAGGCAAGAGTTTTCGGAGTTTTAACATAATAAATATAAAATTTATGAAAAACACATCACTAGAAAAGTCTAGATTGAAGATTTTTCTTTGAAGTATGTTTTTCGTTGTTTAAAATTTGTGAAATAAGTTGCCATTTTATGGAGAAAACAAATGTGTTTTCCCGCATTTATTTATTATTTGCAAGGGAGGGCAAATTCCTCTTAATACCCCTTTTTTCTAACGTTAGAGCGTTCAAACATAAAATTCGGCCGCTCCACTTTCGACGGATGTCAAAGTCAATTCTGCACGAATTTGTGGCGTGCTGCACGAAAGCACACACGTAAGGATACTAAAAGAGCGACCCATAGAACCCCTTACAAGTGGCAATTTTGGGCGAAATTATTTGACCGATATAAGTTCGCGTTATAAAACAGTAAACAGCCAACTGATTAAAAGTGATCGCTTTTCATTGATTTAATAGTTTCTCCCGAATTCGCGCGGTTCGGTTGTTGTAAAAGTGAAAAGGGGTTTTATTATCATCGTCATCTATTATTTAAATGTTTTCTTTTCGCGAAAAGGTAGTCCGTTTTCCTTTTATCTCTTCTTTTTATTTATGCGGAAACTTTGTAAATATTGAAAAGTTTTATAGGTACTTGTTTCCATCGTAACTTCCAGATGAATGCTTAAATTATGGATATCCATCATATACCTTCTCCGTAGGTTTCCAAATTTTATTTGTGCCGTCATAAAATTCAGATTATATTAAGGTTATTTACAAATACTCTATAAAAGTTTCGTTTATTTTCCGAAAGTTCGTATAATGAGACGTGGGCGGATTAAATCCTAGAGATTAATTTCAGATTTTTAAAATATCTATTTTATGAAATTTGTTACTCTCTTATTAAATCAATATTTTCCCAGAATTGCGGACAGATAAAGAGCCACAGGAAAGTCAATAAAATCAATTGAAATACTTGATACCTTATTATATCTGGTGTATTACATATGTACCTACATGTGTATAACACTTTTTTTCTTTTGTTGCGGTAATCCTTTTAATATTTTTAACCTTCTTGGTGTGCCAAAATTTGTGGAGTTTTTAACTTTGATGGCTATTGTCACATGCCCCCGATCTTAATTGAATTGGTCACCGGTCAATGAATAAAATATATGTTCCTCAAAGTGTGAAACATTTTGAAGAACTTGTTCGACATGAATTCAGTCTTGCTCTGCAACGAGTAAAACATTGTGTATTGTAGTATGGTAATATTCCATTAGTAAAATTACCAATAAAAAGATGTAAATTTTATAGAAAGCATTCTTTAAGAAATAGAAAAGCGTTGTAAACATTTACCACACACATACACTTAAAACATTTCATAATCTAGAATTCCAAATTGCTATAACGACGTGCAAAAACAAATTAAGTTTGTTTATGACGACGGTATGGGATGGTCGACGAAAAAGTCAGATAAAAAGTTATACAAAATACCAGGGTTGAAAAGAAGCAGACCACATCAAAAAGAAGTTGTTGTTTACAAACGAAGAACATACCAAAGAAAAAGAAGTACAATAAAAGGAAAAGACCAAAGAAAAGAAGTGAAGAAAGAATTCAAGAGGGAGGGAGAAGTTAAGAATTAGAAAACAAATTACACTTATACACACTAGGTAATATATTTTGATTATATTGTTCATTATTTTGTTAATATAATACTAAAATTTTATAAATTATTAATTGTAATAATTTTTGCTTTCTATACAATTAACTTTATCATACTACAGTATACATCGTTTTATTAAATTTTGTTCTACATAAAATCAATCCAACCATCTCTTAAATAAAACTATACCGTCAGCTATGTCAATAGAATTAGAAGTTACTTTAGTATTGAAGCATTAGTTGTATCAGGTAATAGTAGTTATATTAATTTTTGTTCGTGGCTATTTTTTAACACATCAACTTAATTAGCTTTGGCATGTTTACACGTACAATTATATCTTAGGGTAATGCTCAGATTTTTTATAGTGCAATATAAACTTGCATTTTGGTATGAAGGGGCAATTTGCACTTCCAAATCCCATTTTCGACAAATAGAATTTATATTTTATCACAAAAATAACTCCAAATTATATAGTAACTTCCTTGTTACGTCGGGATACCTATTTTACATTTCATTTATATTCATGAAAGGCAGGGGAACGAAGTAATCTTTAAGTTAAAGATTCTTTTAAATTCTAACAATTAGTATAAAAATTTTCCGGGTGCAGCAATCTTGAAAAATATCATCTGTACAGCGTTCGGTAGAGATTAGCTCATATTACAGATGACGCGACAAGATAGTAAACATATTTTTGGAGTAATTTCAGATGCATGTAAATTGCAGAGAATGTCATGAGGTCAACATGTGTATATGTGGGCATATCTCTGACGCCTATGCGCATCCTGTCTCTTCATTACGTTATACAAATAAGCTTATACTTATTCCATCTGGGAAATCTTATTATATATGTTGTTGTTGGTCAGTGCATTATAACATTTTAGAAGTTAAAAAGTTAAAAATGCAATAATAAAATCTATGTCGAGATATTTCTCATTCGCGTGGGTCACAGAAAATACGTGTAAAATTATATTATGGCATTCTATCAATAATTCATTTCCCAAGGACTTGTTAATTGCTTAATTTTCAAATGTAATTTACAGTCACAAAAGTTGTTTGAAGCGATTTGTTTTATTGCAATAAATTAATATATAAACACGATTTCGTAGTATGATTGATGTAAGCTGGTTACATTCTTTTAGAGAAAAAACATTTATATAGTATACCATAATTTTTACATCCAATAGTGTTAAACAACTAAAACAATTCGACCCTACTAATTCACTTGTAACACATTCAATATACATATGTATGCTACTCTGCTACTCTTTCGTTTCAGAAAATAGAGTATTTAATAGTACAATAATAAGAGAAGTCATAACACCACGTGTTGATCAATGAATCCAATAAATTAAGGTGTAACGTTAATTATATATGACATTTTCTATAGCAGTGATATACTCTGTCTATAATTCAGGTAATTATGGAATATTTGATGAGTTAGAAGAAAGTCAAATTTCGATTTAATGTAACTGTTCACAGCTATTCCGATACACATTTGTAATACTCTAAAAATAACTACGTTATACCTACATGTAATTATTATATGTTGCATAGGTTATTTATGGTTGTAATTCAATCTGCTGTGGTCTGTATGCAGCCACGACCTTATTCGTGTATACAGTTTTCGACTACTAACATCGAAATACTATCCTAAGAAGCCAATTACTTCGTCCAATAAGTAATAGAAACCTTATACATTATTTAAATCAACAACACCCGTATGAAAACATTTCTTATTGCGATTGGTAAGATACATACCACTATATTAATATTTTTGGTTATAATTTATGCGCATTTACTTAATTAACATTTCTCACTTATAAAAAGGAAACTACAGGCAAGTGTTGTTATATGCAAATTGAATTAACTAATTCGGAAAGTGAATACATACTTTTTTAATTTTATTTCAACAAAAATATACAGTAAATCTTCGGAAAGTTGTTCTACCTACACGTCGAAATTATTTGGATTACAAAAAATAGGTGTTATTCACCTGACACTGACATATAAGAGGTAGATACAAGTTTTAATATCCATACAATAAAAGTAATGGTATGGGGGAGGGAGGGGCGGCTATGTAGAAGCCAATCATGGACTTCCAGTATGTACATATGTACATTATACTGACAGTAACAATTATTGTTAAAGAAATTAGAAACGAATCTTAGAATAGATCAAAATAGTGAAAGTAAAAGAAATGTTAACAGGAAAGAAACTAACAGAGAACTAAGATATAATTACATTAGGAACAGAAATATTAGTTATAATAGTTAAAATTTCAAATACATTGGAGCAATAATTTCAAAAGACGGTAAAATATGATTGACGAGTAGATAATGGAACCAATTTCAATAGATGGCAAAGTATTCATCTTCGTTGATCACACATCTTTAATAAATAGGAAATTACCAAAAGCTATAGCATCTTCAAACAAGAAACGTAAAATTTAGTACAAATAAACAATAAACAAGGTAAATTTCTTGAAAATATTTCGCACAGAATTTCCAATTATTTTAATTTCATAGCTGTCAGAATTCGAAATATTTTATATTTGTCAATCAGTACTTGTTAAATAATATTGACTTAATATGAACCAGATTTCTTTCTTTAATCACTTTACACCCTAAAATAACGCTGGAATAATTTACATCTTCTTAATTTGCATAAATAATAAGTCAAGTGAAAATATTGTTTTTATAATATAATCCTTACCACACTGATTTCTGAAAACTACTACCAATTAGCATTTCGATACTCAGTGGAAATCAAAAAAGAGAAAGCGTTACTTGTAAATTTTGGGTAATACACTAACAGCAGTGTTGATTGTAAGTTCGTGAGATGTGCATTTTTAATTGCATTATTTAATTAAATTCGGTGATACATGTTTCGCTAACATCTTCACACCTTATCGAAACTGAATCCTAACCTCATTTTTAACAAAACACGTGTCAGCGGATTTAATTGAAAATGTGTGGTGAGGAGTTTACCAATGTGATATAGTGCCAGTAATACTACACGAGAGTCCTTGCAATCACTATCAGTACGGTAAAACTAATAAATTTTGTAGATATTGTTCAGAAAGCGAAGAACTAAAGCATCATTTTTTTAATCGAAATTGTCTTAAATCAGATCAACGAATAGAAAAACTTACTATAATTATCTGCCTTTCAATCAGAAGTGGTATTTATCTTACTATCTTAAAACTAAACTCTGCGCAAAAAAGCCCCACCTTTTGGGTTTAATAAAGGTCTCCTTAGAGGGGAGACAAAGAAATCGACAGCATCCATCACAATAAAACATTGGAATGATACCAGCGGGCTGGAACATTTCAAAAAGTTTCTGAGTTTCGACGCTAGGAGGGCGGACCTCGCCCTAAAATTGGACAGGAGAAGCTTAAAGACACTGACAGGGGCACTCACAGGCCACTATACCTGCAACAAGCACCTACACAAAATGGGCTTATCCAACACGGACACTTGCAGATTCTGCGGTGAAGAAGAGGAGTCAATGGAACACTTAATCACTAATTGTGGGGCACTAGGCCACAGGAGATACAGATTACTACATGCATGTACGCTGAGTGAAGAGGACCTATTTACGCTCCCATTGAAGGAGTTGATCCTGTTCCTTAACGTATTAAATAAATAAAAAAAAAAATAAGGGAAGCACAATAGATCAATGTGGTCGCAGTGCAAAGGGCCACTCTGGGCCAGACCCCATCTCATTACAATACAATCTTAAAATTAATTATCAGAGGACGTTTTATTACAGTTTTGGTTAGTGGTTTGGGTTTAGTTATTTATTGGTACGTACCAACACAGCACAAAACCAGTTTGTGGATCGTCGTACCAAATTTGCTTCGCGCATATGCCCGGCAATTTACAAACTGGTGTTGTGGTGTGTTGGAACGAAGCTTATAGATTTACGAGCTTAGAAGTCGAAAGTAATAGACTGTAGGCCATTTTACTTTGTTTGCCGCTCTTTGGGTCGACAATACTCCACGTTACTTCTATTTTCCCTAAAGAACAAGTCGAAAGGTTTTGACCAGGGATTAGTCAGTTTCCTCGCTGAACAAGTTACAGCCAATGTTGTGAGCTCTAAAGGACCGATGTAATCTGTATAGTTGGCACTGGAGTCGAGCACTTTAAACCGTTAGGTCACACCGACTGTCGTCCTTTATTTTATTTGTTTATTTATTTTTGAACCAGAAAGTTGTTATAACGTTATTTGTTATTACTCAAACAAGGATTCGGTATCCGCATTTGAATTTTAGTAGTTCTGAGGATTTAAGCACTTAAATTTTACAACGAAATCAAACACGCAATATTGCAAGTGTAAATATCTAATGAACATTTTAATAAAACGGTTATAGGAGGATCCCTCTATAAAAATTCAGATGGAGAACTATCCTCCCGCGGCGAGTCAAATTTGCCGAAGCTAACAGATAATTGAGATAATGCACGTCATGAACCTTTTCTGTCTTGAAATAGGTAGAATGGGTGACTTCGTTCACAAATCCACTAGCCACACAAAATCACCACTGAAGTTAGTTGACTATGAATCATAATTCTCCCGTACTGAACATTATCAAATAGTAATTTCTGATAGCACTTTTGCTCTGAATAGTAGTTGTTTTGTAAGCAACGTCGCTCATTTGCAATTTTTAAACTATCCGAGAGCTACAAGAATAAATATCGTACCTGTACCAAAAGAAATATATGTCTTTCGTTTAACTTAAGAAATATTTAGATCTAAAGGTTTTGAAGTAAACACCGTTTATATCGTTATAAACAAAACAGTTGCCTTAATTTTTGTTGAAAACTCGTGTTTTAGATCTAAATAACAAATTAAGGGTAGCTCACCTCTCAATTTTTTACCAATGTTGATGCATATATACTGACAAAAACATGTTCAATAAATTCTGATTTTCATTCGACACAATTATACGTTATAAACGAGTTAATAAAGGTTGCGTGCTTTTATACTCACCGAAAGCTTGGCATTGGATTATTTTCGTCGTTCCTAATCTAACTATACTATTGGTCGATGACGGCGTAGTAAACCTAGGAGCTTGTGGATTTTCTGCAAAAAGAAAAAATAAATATTTAGTAAAAGGCATCGTTAAGTATGCAATTTATATATATTCGGCAAGGAAACACGTCGGAAATTCTACTAACGGAACTTTTTCGAGCAACGGCATTCGGAGAAATAAATAATAGGTTAAACTTGCACATTCCGCGAGATTATTTGCACGTAGAGCTATATCCCCGAATAGAAGGATGTGTGGCATCTATGGCATATAGATGAATGGAAAATATGTATGCACTTTACAAGTGTCAGATTAAATATGAGCAATTTGTACCAGAAAAATGCAAGTAGGTACGTTGGAATATAGTATTACATGTGAGTAATGTTACAAACATTTGGAATAGGAATTGTATTTGACTTTGGCAGAGGAGCTATGAGATATACATACGTATTTAAAACTTCCTGTGTGGAAATGATAATGTGTCTAGAAAAATACTAAAGATATACAAGTAAATTTGTATGTAAATCGTCCAAGTTAATTTACTAATAGAAGGAGAGCATTACAGGTTAGGTATGAGGAGGCTTTGCCCAACAACTGTACCTCAACCAATGTTCTGTTGATCACATCCCCTTCAGGTTTGTCTTTTGGTATTCTATTTACAAAAATGTTGGATTGAAGCATTTGGGTGTATATCTAATTTATTAATATGTTTTCAGTACTATTATGCGGCGACAACTTACTAGCACATATCCAAATTCTATTCTACACTTCCGGATTTCTTTATGATTGTTCTATATAAAAGGAACTTATTCTCTAAAGATTGATTGGACATTTCTTCAATTAGCCAATAAAAGTCTATTTGTTTCCTCTTCTTTGTCATGTGGTCTTTCTAGTTTAACTTGCTATGAAGGTGCATATTTAATTATTTTGAGTTAACTTGATACTTTTACGTTATTGATTGAGACTGGTAAAGGAGCCATTATTTGATGGGATTCAGATAGTATAAGTAGCTTAAAGCTATTTTAGGCGCTCCACATAATGCTAGAATTCCACAAGCAAATTGTCCGTTAGTTGCTGTTGTCTACCTGGTTGTTGCAAAGTCGAAGTCAGATAAAATAGAAAGTAATGCTTCAAAACACTGCTATGTGGAATTCAAACCTCGATTAAGAACATCCCAGCGTTTCGTTGATTATTATTATGAAAGTGCAATTGACGAAGGCATGGGGTTCAAAATATGTTGATATTTCATTTATTTATTATTTAATTTTATTTAAATAGTTAACCTTAGTGCTCAATATCACTAAAGGCATGGTTGACATCTAAGCAAGCACCTGTGCAGTAGTTTTTTTCCTCAAAGGCCTTATTTGATCTAAACAATATATATCTTTAATCGTATCTAGTGTTTGCAATGAAAGTCAAATTGGTAATCTGTCAATTTATATTCGCATGTGTCCAGGCTCTTATGCTAAACCTACCAACTGATCTCATCTCTCATTTGTCAAGCAGGATACATAAACATCTGCTTTATTCCTCAATAGTTTCATGCAGTTTTCAATCAGTTTGCTTTAAAAATTACTCAAGGGACAACCTGAGTTGTCGATGCATTAATGGAACTGCCCCCTGGAAGAATAACATAAGCCTGCGAGTAATTTTGGGTCGAATGGCAGCAATTTCTCGGTCCATCGCCTTCTTAAAAGCTTTCACAATTTGAGGGCAATTCTGCGGCAGCCAGTGAGAAAATATTGCAGTGCTTATATCCAATAAGCGCGGTGCCACACAAGTAGATAGAATGTCCCGAAATATTTCTCTGAGGATGTCAAGTAAACTGCGAGCCCTATGGGTGTTGCAGTGTCTTGTTGAATCCATAAATGTTCTCCTCCAAGTTCGTCATCCACTTGAGACCGAAGGACATTCTTTGCTGCGTTGTTATAAACCAATCGCCATTATAACGCTCCTCGGCAACTCGTCCGATCAAACCGTAACTGAAAACGCGATCAACACATCTATCTACTGAGACGCTCTCATTGCTGGACATTCGTTTCACCCTGAGCCATGGGCCAATCAAATAGAGAGGTTCCTTCTGTCACACCTTGCATAAAAATTCAGTCGTTGATTAATACCTTTAATAAAAAAATTCTCATTTCAGAAAACATCTAGGAATTCATGACACAGCTACCAATTAATTGCTGGATATGTATTTCACTGGCAATGGGGCATCGTTGTCGACCTTGTTCCTTGTTGAATAAGTTTGGTATGCTCAGAAAGTCTGGTCAGCTTTTAATGTAAAACTTAAGCAAGGATTTGAACATTTTTGAATTACATTAAGTTGGGAGACGTGCAAATCTATAATATCGATAGTATTTAAAGAAAACACAATTGGTGGAATAGTAAAGGCAATAGATACTCTCATTCAAATATAAAATTCCATACACAAAAATTCAATTGCAATGTACTGATTACGTTGTAAAAGTAAATACTATGAACTGGATTCTATACGCAAAATATTATAAACAAAAAATTTAATTTCATCAACAATAATGTCCACATAATTTTCCAAGACCTAGATAATAGTAAGTTAAGAATGTCACCAATTAATTCGCTACAAACGTTGAATATTATCAAAAAATCGGTCTGACTTCGATCGCTGAAGTCATCTTATGTGTGATTGGCACAGCAAGTTTGATCATTACCAAAATTGGAATAAATACTAATCAACTTCTTTCAATTAAGGGTGGTAATGGAAATGATACTGTTCCACACGCATGGATTAGCGTGGCATAATATTTCTCAAGAGGATTAAGTTTCCAATGATTCATAATGTGTCCGTATAAAAGTAGAAATTTGAACCCTTTTAAAAAGGGTGCGAGTTGTTCGAACGAAAACTTTAATCAAAAAATAATACTATATACATAGGCGCCAGCAGTTTGGGGTTTAACGTAAAAAATTAACCATTACACATCAAACTTATCAAGACTGGTTCTGTTTGGGGGTGATAGTCATTTCCTTCTGTTTTTAGAAACCGGATATGTCTAGTTGATACAGCTTTAAACATGTTTACGCTTTCTACATCTTAAGTTGATTTTAATTAAGTAACTTATATATTGTAAGTTACTGCCTGAGAGTACACAATTTGTAAACTGATTCCTGAAGTCAAGATTCTCATTATTTCGTTTTGAATTTTTTATGGTTGATATTTCGTCCGTATTTTCAAATTTTTATATTCTATCATCCGCAGAAGGTTAATAATACAGTTATCAAGTTGAATATAATGCGTTGTCAGTAGTTCAAAGTTGATTCAAAAATTTTTCGTACGGTGACACAAAAGCAACAAATTATCGTAGTTTTCGGTATAATTTACATTACATTACATAACTAACAATATTTTGTATTTCTTCCCTAAAAAATTTACCTTGGAGTAGGAGCTTGCGTGTCACCTGTGCATCGATGTGACGCACTGCCTACTCAGTAGTTCACTATAAACGACCAGTGTTAATTGTTGAATCTTCTTTTGATAATGTTTCATAAAAATCGTAGAAATATGTTACTATAATAAGTCTCCTAGTTGATGTCTGAGTTTCGAACATTATATGAGCTGGTGATTGAGAGTTTTCTCTTCTATGTTCTGCTGTTTATTAAGAGTAAGATATTTGCTGAAATTCTAACTCGAGGTGTTTGGTACTTGACGCAATGCATTCGTTGCTGACAATATCGATTAAAATGTATGTTAATAAGGTTGTGAAAACTTTGTTAGTTGATGGATGAAATATGTATACTGACAAAGATGGAAATTCTGTCGAAAAGATCTGTAATTTTCGTTTCAGAAAGCAAATTTATAGGCCGATTACTTTACGTTGTTGTAACTGATAAAGTACTAAGCAATCAATTTACAAGTCCGTATTACCCTTACAGATCTATATCATTACAGATTTCCACAGATGTGATTAAACTCGATACCCAGGATAGCTTTTGTCCTATCTTCGTATATTAACTATTTATATTTACTTTTCTTGATACCGTCTTGATTACATTTTATTACAAGTGGTAGTTTCAGTCAGCAATTAAAATGAATACTTATCTGGAAATCGATCTTATATTCTAAATGTGAGTTTTCTTTTGTGGTCTAATGTGTTTGAAATCTATCTTGCGGATCGCATCTATGCTAGTGTAAATATTACAACACGCGAATAAAAACTTCAGATGTTATCATTATGGATTCTATTCGGGTTATGTCTTATTAATTTAATCCAGCCGTAAATCTAGACCATTAAAACCTAGTGGCATTTATGGTAGTACAACTGCAAACTGCAAAATTGAACCATCAAGGGCCGTTAAAGTAGAGTTGTAATAAAATTTTATAGGGATAAAGTTCATTTATGGAGTTTCTGAGAGAGATATTTTTTTATTATGAACACAAATACAATTCAATGTGTACACGATAACTTATTATTTTGTAAGGCTATCAATTGTAACAGGCGACAAACAGGATATAATAGTTTATAATTACAAGTTTGATGACACAATTGAAAGCTTCCGGAAGTGGATCGTGCGATACCCATTTCCGGTACTTAGGCACGCAATAGGATGAGAACATTCAGCAAAGTAGGCATGTGTACGCGAGCAATTACGACCAAAATGTAGTCTCAAATTTTACAGGCTTGCCAAGTATAAAGTTCTCTTCTTCATGTATTATTAATAAAACAAGTTTCCGAGTTAATTATTTCGAAATCTACGCGAGAGTAATTCCGAAATACTGCCGAAAATTAACTTGGGGTGCGTAATGAAAACTCGTTTGGAATAATTGCGGCAATCAATTTCGACAGTTCGTCGGATAAGTAAACTTTTCTTATTTATTATGAAAATATTTATGTTATACGATATTGAAGTTTCTTAGTGCGATAATTTGAATGGTTATTTATTATTTCGTAGGTACATACAATTTAAAAAATCACTCTGAAATTGATGGGAATAAATAAAATTGGTGCAATATAAACATCCTTCTTAGACATAAGAATTCTACCGAATGATATTAAAACTAAATTAGCCAGATTGAGACTTATGTAACTGCGTTTCAAGCCGAAATTACTACTCTACTTACATGTGCGCAAAACAATCCTCAGGTGCAGTCAGAAGAGATGAGTTTGTGGTATGAAGAACGCACAATGGGGAATTCCGTACCAGAACAAATTGAGATGAGAATGGCGATGGAGTGGTATGATAAACACTGCACCGGAATTAACGTAATCTCGCAAAATTCTTTGAAGGGCCTGTAGAGAACAATAAATGCTGTGAATGAACAATAATCAAACTGAGAAGATGGTGACTCTGATGACAGGCTTAACAAACATCTCCATACCATAGGAATAGTGGCAGATTCTATCTGTAGGGCCTGTTGTGAAGAAGAAGAAAGTTCACAACAAGTCTTCTGTGAATGCCAGGAGCTAACCAGTGTAAGCAGTGTAAGCATTTTTTTGTCTCGGTTCCTGCTGCTAGAGGTAGAAAATATTCCCATTAATAAGGTGGTAGGTTTATTGAGGAGTACTGCAATGCGCTGGGCGATTAACCATGTCCTTAACAAAAACGGAAGTCAGATACAACTTTTTGCTGCAATTTCTTTTTAAAAAGATTTAGTGATTTGAAACTAATTATGCCAGAGAAAAAATCTATTACCTCACTTCATCAACGTTTAGACAAGTTTACTTGAAAATTCAAAACTGGTTTTAAAGTACATAGCATATCCGAGCAAGCAGACATTTTATACGTATGAAAGCTTTCCTAAAATTAATATGAATATTTAGACACTGCTCTCCATTGAGTTAGAGAAAAGTATTTCGTTATGTATTACTCCATACAACTTCAGCTTTACCAGTTTATAAGAAGTAGGATAGGGTAATGATATTTCATACATTGTTAACAAAGCACTCAAATATCAAATCAATATCTACTAAATAATTTTCATAACTTTGTCCGAGTTTACTATTATCAGTTATGATCGATTACTTACTTTGAAATGTTAAACTGAAATAGTGAATGTAAAAAATTAGTCGAGTCGTAAATGATTAAAGGATTTCCACAAATAGCGTTCTTGTTAGTACAATTATTCTTGTGATGTTTGTATACAAAGTTGTTGGAATGGTTTATTTAAGTGGTACATTGATTAAAGGCACGTTTCGGTGCATAAACACTGCCTACTAAGGCACAGTATACAGTTATGTTCGTATGTATTAGGCACCCTTAAAAATTTTAAAAATCGGCATATAAAAATTGAAACAAAATTATTTCCGTATATATATCTACTTTATTATAAATAAAAATGCACATGATTAATACTTCGTCGGTCCCCCATGCGCCTTAATAACTGCTTTAATCCGCCGTGGCATACTTGACACTAAATGAAAACAGGTATCGGCAGAAATTAAGTTCCATTCTTGAATAATTTTGTCCCGAAGAGCCCGTTTAGAGTCACAATGGTGTGCAGAAATTTTTCTTTCTAAAATATGCCATATGTGCTCTATAGGAGACAAATCGGGTGACTGGGCTGGCCAGTCTAATAAACGTACGCTATTTTCATGAAACCATCGCATACTCTCTCTTGACCGATGGCAGGGAGCATTATCTTGCTGGAAGAAATATTCTGGAGCCTCTTCCTCAAAAAGCTTTAACACTGATGGCTCCAAAACTTCCTGCAGCATCGCTGTATATCGGTTGCTATTCATGCGACCTTCGCACAAATGCATTTCGCCGACTCCAGAAGCTGTCATGCATCCCCAAACCATGATGCTGCCGCCGCCAAATTTGACCGTGGGTAGTATGCATTGTTCCTGGAAGGCTTCACCTACCCTTCGTCTTACGTACTGTCGCCCAGATCGCCCCTTAATCTAGAAAAAGTATCAGAAAAAGACTTTAAAAGAATTTGCTCTAAAAAAATAATTAATAATCAGTAAATAAATAACTTATTAATTGATTACATGCACTAAGTGATAATAAAGCTTACTTCAATATTTGATTCGTCGGACCAAAGCACTTTTGACCAATCCTCGATGGTCCAGTCTTTGAATTTTTTAGCCCATAGTAAGCGCTTTTTTTGTGTGCCTCGTTTAAGTATGGTTTTTTCGAGCAACGCGGCCGTGTAAATTAGAAGCGATGAGACGTTTTCTCACCGTACTAGCGCTAATGGATACATTATGTCGAACCCACAATTCACTAGAAATTTCTATAGAGGATTTTCGTCGGTTTTGTATCGCGATTCTTTGTATAAGTCGATCTGTTCGAAGTGTGGTACGGCGTTTTCTTCCCGTTTTTGGTTTGTTTTCGTAACTGCCAGTTTCTCTAAACCGATTTAACGTGGTTTGCACGGCACAGCGCGAACATTTAATTTTTTTGCAATCGCAGTTTGTGAAAAGCCTTCCGTATTAAGTAAAATTATTTGACCCCTTTCTGCGATACTTAATTCGCGTGTTTTCGGCATAATTTAAGAATATTGTTTATAAAGACACTGTAACACTCAAACAGCACGCATTCGAATAGTTATAAACACTTCGTCGGTTTGTGGTTTGAACAATACTAAATACGCCAAAACAAGTAATTGCATTATAATCCTAAAATTGGTGATTATAAAACAGGTGGGGGTTTGAAATACATCTATGCGGTGCTTTTGTAAGATATTTTATGACCGCCTACCTCGAATTTTTATGGTACTTGAAATACAGAATGTTATCGGGGGTGCCTAATACATACGAACATAAGTGTATTTGAAATTTCTGTTTTAAGTAGTCGCATGTACAAGGTATAAATTAGGAAGTAGAAAATTACATTCTTGATTCAACACTATTTCATGAATGTAGGTGTAACCTTTTAATAGGAAGTCGAAGAAATATTAAAATTATGAAATTCATATTGCGTGGATGGAGGATAATGTATGTAGGAACATGCATAGATGCGGCGAGTACTACAATAACCACCTCATTGCTTGTGCAGGTATTAATATCATTTGAATTTAGTACATATTCTATTTAGATTAGATATAATTCCATTTCAGAAAAGTCGACTTCACTAAAGCACATCTACAATTTGAAACGTGGATTTGTGAAGTAAAAATCAGGTGCTTGGTGATGAATGTACATACATATGTATGTAGTTTGTAATTAGATACTATTAACATAGCAAGTATAGAGTTTTTTGCTTTAACGATAAGATTGGGTGTAGTAAGTACAAAAAGGTGGAAATGAAAGCAAACATAACTTCCCCGTCTTGTTGACGAACACATCCAAGCTGCACTCGGGTGGGCAGCAAAATCTATTAAAATCACGAAAATAGTACTTCTAGCAATCAACAGCGCTACAACATAATAAATTTTCAAAAACAATACGTTTGTAGTAATCCACTTTTTATCCAAAAAAATCGCGACATTAATATATATCACATAAACGTAACAAATCAACAAAATATTTTACTTTCTCATCTTTAAATTCAACCAACTCAAAACCAGTAAAAATTTTTATTTGCGAAAAGTCCAGTCTTCATTCAAAAATTGTATAAAAAATTTTTGACAGAAAACATTCCTTATAGGTTATCTCTAATAAAATATTATGATACTATACTAGTGCTATATTATTACTATACTACTACAATACTACTAATATATGCTGCTATTATTTACGAATATCTTGGATATATCAATATTTCGCGCCGACTCCCAAAAGTTAAGTTTGATCCGTTCTAGGTAAGAAATAATGAAATAAAATAAATAAGAGATTATTTTTTTCTTTTTAGAGCAAAATTATTGTATGCTGCTTTTTCGGTTGTGGCCCTTAATTCGAAGCCGGTTTAATTTTTTTCTACAAAAATTTTTTATTTCATACTTTTTACTGTTTTGTTTGCGTTCATATTTTTAGTTCATAAAGGGGAAGAGCAACAAAGGCGACTGCCCGTATGAAAAAGAATCGTAAATGGACATGTACATTCCATTTTTAATTTTTCGATTCCCTTGTCATTCAAAATTAACTTATTTGCTTTCCGCATAACCTATGAATAAATTAGATACCAATTTTGAATTGAACATATTTTATAATTAGAACAGGAAAAATAATAATACCGATTCACCTGTCGTAAACTTCAATTTCTGTATTAATCTTTTTCTTTGAATAAATAGGATTACGACTTTGAATTTACTAAAATTGAAGTATATATTTTTTATTTCTGTCCCCGAAACGTCAAATTATTTAATGCACAAATAACATTTACATGAAATATTTTTTTTGGTAGCAACTTCTTTTTTCGACGGTAAAATTGCCTATAGTTTACTTTATGTGACCTCCGATAACAGATTAAATAAAAAGACACGATCAACCCCTATGACATCACTTATAAGAATCTCCGCTTGTGATCATTTGGTTGCGCCTAATTCTTCGCCTGCTTGTTGGGTTGCTAACACCGATATACAGTCATACACTAAGAAGTCGGTTATTGTTGGTTTTTTGTTAATATTAGCCCAGCACTAATTCGGCTCAATATCGGCTCAAAATGATATGGGACCATTCTGGCTGTATGCTCTATTAAATGCACCCAGAATCATTAAAATCGGTCAACCCGTTGAGTAGTTATGCGCGAACAAACATAAAAAAAAGAAAAAAACATACACGACGAATTGATAACCTCCTCCTTTTTGGAAGTCGGTTAAAAATTAGCCAACATTCCAAATATGAAGTATGTCCAATATAAGAGATATTGGCAGATGAAATGGTGGATTTTTCATCTGCCAAAACCTCCTAAATCTCTTTCTCTAAAATCAATGGACATCCTCCAAAGGAGATCAAAAATAATCACCACTGCATCTCAAAGTCATTAAACTCAGTTGAGATTCTTCGCACAATATCAATTACCCAATCATTCGTTGTAAGATCTCCCCTTGTATTTAATAATCGCAACAACTCAAACTTCGAATTGTGCTGTTTCTGACGAGTGTCAAGTGTTAGTGAAGTAATTCTAGTTGAGGTTAGATTTTGATTTTTTTAGTGAATCATCGGATTTTGAGAGGATAACAGGTTTCTAACAGCATCCCACTGAAAGTGGAAATTTTTGAGGTGGAAGGGAGAATTGCTTTGACCGTGTGTTTTTTGGAAAACGTCGGTTCATTTTGATTTTGAAATGAATTGTCTTGCAAGCACTGGATTCGGAGAAGGTCTATTGTCTACTTTTGTGATTTTTAGCATTAGAGTGTGTATCGCTACAAAAGATACAAAGATAAAGAGAAAAGACAATAAAGAAAGGAAATAAACGAATTCAAGAAAAAGTGAGTATATCAACTCAGTTGACCTCTTGATCTTTTTCGTTACGAAAAATCTATCAATCGTTCGCGTTGTATTTGTTACACTTTTGGTGTATTATTATTATTATTATTATTATTATTTAGAAACAAAATGGGATTATGATATAACAATAATAACATAATACTTTAAAATTGTGAAGCTGCAAGCTATAGTGTCTACGAAGTACCAATTATTTATTGTTTGAATAAAATGGGATTGTCTGATATTGGCCATTCATTTTAGAGTTCTAATATCCTTATTGATGGTCGATTCGCAAAGACGAGTAAATAGCAGTTTGGAAAATAACTTTTAGGAAATATGAACATAATATTTATACGGGACAGAATTGTTGGTACGTGTTTTATAAGAATACATAAATATGTCAAAATTATTTAAATCCCCAGGAGTAGGCTAAATATTCAGAAATGCGTAAAATAAGAGAATCGTTCCAAATAGAAGAGTACATTTACATTATTTGTACTTGTATGCAGGGATTATAAATGTTTCAAGAAATATGCAATAGTATCGATTTTTATTCTAGTTGAGATTTCTAATAGGAATTACATGCTTTACTGCTGTTTGTCTATTTTTTAGCGTTGTTTTCGTTTCTTTTGCTATATAGGCATCCTCTTGTTTACTTATTTTATTTATTAAATTTGTTTGCAGATGGTAGAAATACATGTTATTATTATTAGTACTATTTATTTCCTTGTTGGTTGTAGTAATTTGATAATTTAATGCATCATATGCCGAAATTTGTAGGGGGAACTGGCTTAAAATGGCATACTTGTGTAAAACGGCATACAGCTTGTTTTGAAGTATGCGCGCAAATTACACCTTCTATTACGACACACCAACCTAATTGTGCAGATGCTACGCAGTTAGTTATACCAACAGTGAAGTCTAATTAAGTATCAAATGTAAATAAGGAGCATAAAATATAAATTTGGGAAATGGGGTAGGCTTGATTCCCTTGACAACGTTAAGTCCAATGCCATCTACTTCTAAAATTTCGACCAAAAAGTTCAAGAAAACTACTGCACTAACTAGCACCATTTTCATGGTGGAAATTAAGTACAAGAAGATGCAAGAAACAGAGAAAATAAAGCGACAATCAGTGCGAGTGATGCATTTGAAGAGGAAGTGGAATATCATGGCAAAATTTTTGTCAATGAATACGACGACGATGATGCACTTTGTTTGTTTTGCGGAGAAGCAAAATCAACAAAATCTAAACCAGAAGAGCACTGGATAAAATGTTGCAAGTGTAGAGGATGGGTCCGCGTATATTGTGCCGAAGTTAGCTCTTAAAACCAAGCTTTACATATGTGATGCAATTAAGTTTTATTGAAAAATGTTTAACTTTATGTCTTTTTTGTAACAGTCCTATAGAGGCCGATTGAACAGATCATCTAGAGCAGGCATAGGCAACCTTTTTTGTAGAAGTTTTATGCTGTGAGTAATCTTGAAAAATATACATTTTTGTAGTATCCTTATGATTCATTATGAATTAAGTTTAGACGGGCCGTGCTAATATGCAACGAAAGAATTCAGTAGCGGGCCGGACAAACCTTACTCGAGGGCCGCATGTGGCCCGCGGGCCGGAGGTTGCCCATACCTGATCTAGAGCATAATTTACCTTTAATAATATTCCATTCGAAAAACGAATAGAGCAGTTTAAAAAATTGTATGCCATTCTAGGCCAGTTTCCTCTATTTATTTTATGATGGGCACTCGTTTTATCAACCTTTGGTTTCCATAATACTGCTTAATTTTAAGGAAGATATTAACAACTAAATGAAAAAGGATCAAGAGAATTCTTAGATATAGAGTTGAATAATTTCTCGTAAGTTCCTTGTTTTTACGGCAAACTCTAATAGTTGCCGTATGTTTGTTTAAGGGGAGGTACCTGAGTAAACGACGAGAAAACATGTATACTTCGGGAATTTTTATTTCAAAAACAAATACTTCGATTGGATCCAGGTGTCTTTTATTAGAAAATATGTACATTGAGGTATGTTTAGGAATTCTTTTTAAATAAATTCGTTGATTGGAGGCGCCGTTATTGTGGTCAGCATCGGACATGTTGTTCGTTGACATGATTTGTGGTGCCAAGGATTCCGGGCAGTCGGTTCAGCCGAAACATGAAAACGCAACGGACTCTTGAAACATTATATAGAAAGGTATTCGCATCGTAGGATTTTTGAAATTTTCATTTTTGACGGAATTGCGACCACTTTAATTTAACATTCGCTTTTCGTTCGCAATTTCCGACGATTTTTGTTGCATAAAAAGGCAATGGTTCATTCAAATGAAAAACCCCTACGTAGCGAACGAGAAAAATATCGAAGAATATTGTGTCCAAATTTGGACAAAATCGGACGAGCTGTTTTCGAGATACATCTGGCACCGACTTTGGAAACTATGTTTCGAGATAATCGCGGTTGAATGTGGGTAAAGAAATGACGCGCTCGGCACGATCTTTCGGTAAAATTCTCCGTATAATTTTAGCGATTGCGGAATTTCAACATGAAATGTTCACACAATATTCTACGTACTTCGAATATTAAAAAAAGAAGTTAAAATCGATTTTTCAAAAAGTACAAACGATAGACTGAAGCCGATCCAACCAACCGCGCCCTTGACCTTCTGTCGTCCCTTTGCAGAATAAGCCACAACTTCTTCAATATTGCGAATTTCTACATTAAATTTATACACGATATTCTTTGAACTACAAACTACAAGAAAATAAAATAAAAAAGCATTTTTGAAAAATTTACTCAGGTACCTTCCCTTAAGCGAATGATCCACATATCGGAATTCTCACTAATAGAACCATATTTTACTGCTGTTTCGAACTCTATTTAATGAGAGTTGGAGACGAACTTGTTACATTGCTTCGTTTGTCAGTATACTGCAGAATTCAGTAATATACAATTACTGATTTGGAAACCATGTCTTTTACCACATAAAATGACCCACCCTTTTGTTTGGAGAAATAAAAGGTGTGTTTCCACATATTCCATAAGCAGCGCTCTTAGGAGCGCAACCTGTTTTATAAGTAGTGGCAATTAAACTAATTCAAGAGAGTTAATGTTCAATAATCAGAAGTTATTGGTCATTTTCCTTCCCTAGATTTGTTCTTTCCTTTTCGATGGTTTGTTGCACCTTTCGTTAGATTGTATGATTTTCAGTTAAATTGACTTCGGTTTCTCTTACTTTTTACTTCTCCCGCCTTCCTTCTTAAAACTTTTTCTTTACTATCGTGTGGATTACAGAAATTGCCTGTATTTATAACTTAAGATGCTAGAAAAGCTAATAGACACAAAGTATTTGTTTTCCAAAACTTCATTTACTTTGAATTGTGTCAAGATTTTAATGCATATTTCGCAGAAGGAAATGTTAAGTGCAAATAGAATATTGAAAAATAAATTTTCTGAGCTATACATCATGCAGCTGCTATAATGCAATTAAAAATACAATCTTAGTCACTTTATCTCCGTTTACTTTGAAAATTTTGGTATTTGAACTTATCAGCAAAATAATACGAGGGATATTTATAACTCAAGATGCTAGAATTATTTGATTCTCCCGTCATTTAGATATAATAGCTTTGAACCATTCATTGAGGTTCCTTAAATGCGTCGTTGTTTCTCAGTTAACATGTACCTGGATGAGCTCTGTTTCAACACAGATGTGTGGTCTTCAAATTCTATCAGTTAATAAGTTATTTTGACGAGAAATATTGGTCCCAGAACGGAACCTTGAGGAACTCCTTTCTCTGGTAAAGCTACCTGGGATTTCTATCATTTAGAGAAACTTCCCATTTTCTTCGAGTTAGATATAATTTGAACAACTAGAGTGCAGTTTCTCTTACATAGTATACTGCAAATTTCTGATTTGAGAGGTTCGGCAAGATATATGTATATGTAGTTGGGTCACGTTGTACAGGTTTGTGATTTATATACTACTCAAGGATTTCCTTCTTTCTGTTGCATTGGTTTTGATCTTCTTGTAGGTTCATTTGTTGAATTAGTTGAGGTTAAATTTAAAGTCATGTATTTTAGAACACCGAAGGTTCTGTTCATCGTCTATGAACTTCTACAACACAATTCTACCTTGTTCTTCTAGACTTTTCTTAAATTTTGCAGAATTTACTTCTACTGACCTTAGTTATGATTAATTTTACCGACTTTGTTGTTTCCTTAAACTAGAGGTATATGTTTCTTCTGGTAGTTTCCCTTTTTTATTCTTCTTTACAGTAGTCTATAATTGGGCGCAGCTTCTAAATGAATGCAAGTATATTTCGTTTTCTAAATCAGTTTTTATACAAAAAGGTGGTGTCTTTTCTTTTGATGTTTGATACTGAGGTTTCCGGCGCCCTAGACGAGCATCAGGATAATGAGAAAGAAGAAGATACTAAGGTTATTTAGGAAAATAAAAAAGCAGACAGCAAATTGGATACAAAGAGGCAGTTGATTATTTCTTGCAGTATATGTATATATATATTTATTTTACCTTTGAAACGCAATTCGGCATACTAACAATATACGAAATATACTGACTGGTAGAAAATGATTTATGAATCGGCTCCCACGTGGTTATGGTGTCTCAACCGTTACCTATCAGAAGGGTTATACTGGCGGTACCCGCGTGTTAGTCGGTTACCATTTCAACTCTAAATTGCTCCCTTTGTTATTATTTACACAACCAGTTAATTAAGCTGCATTGTTCGAGTAACTTCGATGCGCGAATATTCGATACACAAAGAACGCATCGTGTGCAAAACTCGAATTAAATTTGGTCTACCATCGACGCTCCTAATAGATATTATGCCAACAGTTATCTCCACTCAATCATTGTTGTACATTTTATTTAATCGTTGTTCCGTTTTATGCGATATTCCAGCTACAGCAAAAAATACATTGTAGGTACATTACGCCTGCATAACAGTGCTCAGTTCACTCGACTACATTATGTAAATTAATGAAAGCCTATACCTACATTTTTTTCGCATTATGTATAATTAAGTTCGGAAGTTTTCGGAGAAATTAGGGTATCAGCTCGCAATGATCCCATGAAGCTACGATCGTATTTAACTTTCTTGAAGATTTCAAAACTTATACTTGCTTGAAGTTTGAGTTACCAGTATATTATTCTTTAAAGTCTTCTAGAGAAACATTCTTTTATTTACTTCATATCTAGATTGGAATAGAAACACCTCAACAAATAAAGTTTTTGAATATGTTTTTTGAATAAATTACATTTCCTCTACTAGACTAACATTTTACTTAAAGAAACTTAAATCAGTTACCGTTACCTTAATTGAATTCTTATCTTGGTGTGTAAAATTGTATGTAAAATTAATTAACCCTTACATCGAATATTGCATCTGCTCTTGGAAAAAGCAATTGCTCAGACTTTCAAGAGAGTTGTACTTCTTCGCAACACGATAGAGAAAATTGAGTGCTTCACATCAACCTGCATTACACATATACCAATCCAATACTTTTTGCCGAGCACTTCTAAATGTTAAGTAAAGTTTAATGCTTGCGAAATGTAAGAAATACATTTACTTAATTAGTATAGCGTACATGTTATACTATATATAGTCAGCACATGAAAGGAAATTGATTCTCCTATTAAACATGTATAACCTTCGACGCTTCAAGAAAGGTAAATAAGAAGAGAAATGTATTCGTTTCTTCTAAAAATAATAAGATATCTTGTGGCTTAAAATGAACTCAAATGACAGTTTTATCCTTGCTATTTGTCCATAGTACTAGTATACAAACTGGTGTGATATATACATATATATATCTTAGCGTTAAAGTTTGCAATTTATAATAGATGTTATTCACATTATTTATATATAAGTTTCCAGACAGTAAGTTTAATTGCTAATTCAATATCAGAAGAATATATTGCAAGAAATTATAGGAAATAGGAAATAGGGATTAATATTAGGGAACAGTAGGTATAAAATAGATGCATATTAAAATAATACCTTAAAGGGCTTAAAGTATTGTGGGATTGTATTGCAATAATTAAGGCAAAACTGTCGAGCAAGATCCAATAGACTACGGTTGCACGGATTGTTACGATTTCAGTAACACCGCTTTGTCCGGCGAATTATGTATATTGTAGTAATGGGTATCAATGCTCTTCCTCCCTAAATCATTTAGTCAGTTTAGTCATGATTTATGAATAACTTTACCAAACTATAGATAGTATAACTCAATTTTATTTGTTTTTTTTTAGTATATGTGAATTTTGAAATGGTTTTAAGAATAAGAACCAGTAAATAAAAGAACCTCACAATATCGGAGAAGATAGAATTTAAGAAGGGGAAGAATCCATAGAAATTAAAGGTGCATCGAGAATAGAAGTTAAGAGAGGAGATATAGGAAGAACCATCATCGAAAAAGAAATTACACTCACACACACACACAACACTAGGTAATTATCTTGATTTTATGTTAAATATTTCTCAAAATTTATAAATATAATTTGTTATAATTTATGCTTTTTATATCATTAATTAAGAGCTAGGCCGGTGCAATTTTGTTTAAGAAATTAACTAAATTCTCAGTACAATACACAGAATACTGATTTTTCTTTTTTTTTTTGCAAGAAATACTGATTTAGTCAGTGATCCGATATGTGTAAAATTTTGCAGAGTCATAATATTATAGGTATTTTGAACAACTTTTCTCAATAATATTGTATTATTGACCGAAATGATACTTTACTTCGACAGAAAATGTTGTGTTGCAATTGTCATGACAAGCTTGATTTTCAAAAAGTAAAAATTTGCTTGAAATTCAAAACTTTGAAATGAATTCTTTTTCTTGTTCAATTATGCCTATAGTAAAATTAATCCGGGGAGATACCTACTATATAAAAAATACATAAGTAGAAAGTAATTTCTTCAACAACGTTGCTAGTTAGTAAAATAAATATATACATTTTTTCTATTTTATTAGACATTTATTCATTTATCAATTTTTTTAATAACTCCTCAAAGAAGTTTGAGTTGAAGAACACTTGTTCTTCGATTTAACATACACCTGTTTTGCACTCCAATCTGGCAATGATTGACTCTGCAATTGATTTTATTTTCTGCGTACACGTACATATACAATACTCATCAGTCATGTTTATTGCATGTAAAAATAGTACAAGATACATGAACTTGTGAAGGTGTTGACCGTATTTTAATTTTGCACTTGTAATTGTCATCATAATAAGATTTCAGTTTTAATTAATGCCATAAAAACTGGCTGATGATATATTAACGATCGAATATCGTTACCAAAGAAATTGAAGATGATTCTGTAATTCATTCAGTTGATTTAGAGAATATTCAATGAATAGGCTCCCTCTCAGCTGTTTAAGTTTGAAGGTCAATTTTGTCTACAAAATATCTGTTTTTCGTATAGTACAGAAACATCACATTGAATTATATGTACAATAAAATAATTTCAAAGTATTATCACGTACATTATTTGCGAAATCACAACGTGGATAAACCTTCACCTCACAGTGGTGGTGGTGGTCCCAAATCCCAAATCCTTGTATTTTGCCAATGCTTTAAGTAAGATTCAGTATGCGGCTATTGTGCGGTATTCGTAGTCTGGTCTAATAGCAGTAACAGGGTACAATGACGAAATAAGTTACGACAGCATCGTCTCCCTACTAAAGTCAGTACTAAATCGGTGCTGCATGCAAGTAGCTGTGTGGATATGTATACTGTCGTAACTTATTGGATAATTATCGCTGTTTGCCCAGACTAGGTACAAGCTATCAATCTGCCTCTTCTTAAAATTGATGGAATTTACCCATCAGCTGACCACGCCATAATATGACCAACTCTTTCAGAGAGATGGGATCTCCATTGTGCCAAACTGCTTCGGGATGTGGTGCGTGGTATGGTAGACGGTCGCATTCTGTTGTCAGGCCTGCACTTTCACGTATCATACTTATTTTTAGCAACTGGTGGCTGGTAGAAATATTGTACAGTGGGGCCAGTCATCATGTGTCCAGTTCAGTTTGTTATTTGTTTATTGCTCCTAGTTGTCCTGTAGATGGGTATTACTTATTGAACAAGAAAGGTTAAGTATAATTCATCTTCTAATTAAATAGTGACTAGTTACTTATCTAGTATCTAATCTCATTTCACAGTTTTGGTACATACCTACGTAATTGCGTAAGCACAGTTAGGTACCGATAAAAGTTCGTAAATCAATGAAATTTGAGTCGAAAGCTGTCTGGAACTGGAAACAATTCCTTCAGCAGCTGGCCAACACCAATTACATAACATTGCTGTGAGTGCCAGGACAAGAAGAGATTAAAGGTACCAACACTGCCGACAGCCTAAATAAAGAAGAATCTGTTCCGGTTTCTTAGACCAAAATCATTTAATGGCATCCCCTAAGAAATATTATGGGGAGGATATGAAAATGGGAAAAAGGATAAAAACCTACTGCTTGAAGAATACTTCACAGGTAAAGCATGAAAAAAGATTATAACTTTTTCCGACGGAATAGTCAACAAATTTCTTGCATCTTATAAATGCTACCATGGAGGCCGCTGAACTGGGCAGTGTCTCTAATACTTATAGCTTATTTTAAAGGTACAGGGATTCGGAACTAATTTAGGATAATATTAGTTAGAAACGACCTGCAATAGACGAATACATGAAATTGTATAAAGTTAGTTAGGTCGATTTCATCAAGGTAAACTAGTAAAAATAATACGCTAGAAATATGTCCTTTTCTCTTCTGTTCTCTGCCCTTTCGGTCCATGAAATTTCGGGTACGGTTTATTTTGATTTCATTTGTCTTCCATATTTTCCTGTTATTTCCCCTTTTCGTGTTATTTCCAGGTATTGGATTTGTGCATATGTTGTCAGAAAAATAAATAAAGTAAAAGAAACAAATTTTTCATAAAGTATAATCATCCACTGAAAAATCATTTCAATCATACTTTGCTGTTGGTAGTACAGTTTTTATTTGTTTTGAGAACGATAACGAACAACGATAATAGATGACATCAAATTATTGTTGTGTCTAGAAAAGCTAATAGACACAAAGTATTTGTTTGTTTTCCAAAACTTCATTTACTTTGAATAGTGTCAAGATTTCAATGCATATTTCGCAGAAAGAAATGTTAAGTGCAAATGGAATGTTGAAAAATAAATTTTCTGAGGTACACAGCATGCAGCTGAAGACTGTAATGCAATAAAAAATACTTACTTTATCTCTGTTTACTTTCAAAATTTTGGTATCTGACAAGGAGAAGGTAAGGTAATCGGATTTTTGTAATTTTTGATATTTATGGTACGTGTAGTTTGGACCTTAAATAAAAATATTTTGGAGTAGTTCAACGCAACGTTCATAAATTACCGAGATACCGTGTGAGCTTATTAGTAAAATAATACGAGTCATAAGCTGACATTAATAAGAGCAAATGATACACTTGACCATTCTTTCTTTCCACTGTTTAAAAGCTCTCAACGAATCTTCTTTCGGAATACCTTCAAAATGAGCGTGAACTGCGGTATCAATCTCTTCTTCAGACGACATTTTACCCCGCCAATTTCGTTTAAGCCCAACAAATAGCCAAAAGTTACACATTGCTAAATCAGGTTATTACTTTTACATGTTTTTTCAGCCAAAAACTTGAGAGTTGAATCTACCGTATTGGACGGTGCATTGTCATGGTGGAGCATAATTCCCTTGTCTGAAACTTTACTGAACACTTCAGGCAAACACTTTTCAGTGTATCACTTAGCTTTTGTATATCTAGCCTGTCACTATTTTGGAAAAAATTGGTGCCCGCCACTATTTAATAAACTTAAAGCTTCATGACAAATTCTTACACTGCTCTCATTTTTGGAAGTCAGAATGGTGATACAGCACAAAACGACTTACCACTTTTTTAAATGCAAGTGACTGATTCAATCTTGAGTTGATACTCTATTACCGCATAAGTGGCTTTATTGGCCTCTTCAATTATTTTCTTAACAGGAGCAATGTTTTTGTCGTTAACAGCGGTAGGAGGACGCCCTACTCCATTTAAAATCATAGTAAATTATGATTCGACTCTCTAGTTAATTCCATTTTATTTTACTTTTAAAAATAAGTAGCTAATTGTGAGTTAAAGCGAACGTAACTTCAACAACTAAACGTCAAATGACAGATAAAAAGTTGCTCTAAATAAACACTGTCACCGTTTTCCACATTCTACTAGATTTTCTTATTCCCAATAAATTGAGTTTAGTCCTCGCATTTGCGTGACATATGTTGTTATATCTTCATTGGAGAATTCTGTAAACTTTCTATAACCGATTGGGAAATTCAACTAACTACACTAACAGCTAATGTGGGAAATTATTCAATTATATCGTATATACTGGTGAAAAGTGTCACTTTTCCTGTTTTTTCAAATAGCTTTCCTTCATATTTTGAAACCAGCTGATGTGCGTTGTTTCAAATAGTTCTTATCTACATTAGAATACATTTTCGACAACTAAAGCAGTGACAAGCTCTTTATCAAAAAACCTATGCAGTCACAAAAGCCCAACGTTGCCTTTTTATTCATAAATTGATTAGCATACGCAAACATAGATGCTTTTTTATTTATTCAGTATTTACTGATGACGGCGTGCCCTTCCCCTCTTTTTGTATTTCTCTTTTTCTCTCTCTTCCTCTCTTTCTCCCTGTGGGGGTAACACGTAGAATTTGTGTGAAAATATCAGCGCCGAAAAGACCACCGCAGCGGCGGCGATGAAATACAATTGCGCGAAAAAATTCGCATCGGGCTATAAATTTTAATATTCATCGAGTTTTTACCGGCGTGCGATTCTATTAATAAAATAGCAGTTTACTGTGAAAATTAAGTCGGTGGTGGATCCACCGACTGCGATAAATAAATAGTAGGATAACCGGACTGTAGAGTGGTTGGCTATCTACATTTTAATTAGTAGGGAATCGAAGCGAAATAGTTGTTAACGGTAGGTAGTATTTAATTAAGTTGGTGCTATGCGAAAATGAAATTTACTTGGCGGTCTCCAGTAATAGAAGAAAAATATCGTCCGTCGTTTTAATATTTATTTATTAAATCTATATCTCTATATTACAAATTAGGGCTGACTGTGTAACCAACAGGAATTAGCAATATTAACAGTGGTGTATATACAGTTAGAAGTTAATATGAGGGCGCCCTTTTGAATGTCTACAAAAACTAGTACAGCAATTTTTTTAAAGAACAAACTCTCAAAAATACCCTAATTTTTCGGAAACCATGACTACACTACATTATTTCTCCGCTGTCCAAATAACTAGCTATTTAATATTTACCATGGAAAATACTTCACAATGGCGTGACGTTGTTATAGCAATCTATATTGTTGATATCCAGGTACCCTCCGTTTTTTATATCCAGTGGTTATTTGGAATTCTTGTGATGTGAAAGTGTTGAATGTGCGTGTTTAAGTGGTTACATTGCTTTCTATATTTTAATCGCTGCTATTTATAATTATTGATAATTTTATTTCTAGTTATATTTTTTCTCCCATTAAACGTATCTGGCTGGACTTAAAAAAAAGCTAACACCCGGTGGGTAATTATATGCCTAAAAGGTGGTGTGCATGGTATCGAAAAAGTATAAACAGAACCCAACACTAAACCAAATGTCATTTGAACATGAACATCCAAAACCCCAACATTTACTGTGAATTTAAATATATTGAATTGTAATTAATGATATATTAATTAGTGGCAATTAAGCATGTGAATATTAATATACTACAATATACTTCATAACGTTCCAGAAAAGTCTCTCTAACTTGCACGTACTTAAAAATGTAAGGAAAGTTGTCTATTAGTGAAAGTAGTAGTTTTCAAACCAATTATAAATATCAATGGTATGAATTATTTGGAATGATGTAACTATTTATTGTTCGGTAAGTTGTCAATTTAAATCTTTAATTTATTCCTCAGTCAATTAGCGTCGATGTCGTCGAATGCATGTTTTAACATTCAAGCGCAAAGAACACATAAACCGGCGTAATTACGACTCCGGTAGCAATTATCAAAGACGAAAATAAACGGTTACTCGTCGAACGAAACTCCCTCCCGATGTAATTGAGAGGAGCGGTTTTTTCGTATTTCTTTCATTCTACAGTCGATAGCATGAATGTAACAGGAACAATTTGTCATTACTAGGGATTCCGTTTTGTCTAGGTCGTTGACAAGAAGAAATGCACTCGACAGATATGTTGATTGTTAATTTCCTACGCCCTCGTTATCCGACGAAATAATTGAATAAATTTGTGTTCGCGCGTTGCATCAGTAGGTGGAGGTCATTATTGCTTACTAGAGCCTATAATTGTGACAGTTTTGCAAAACGTCATAAATGATTTAAAGATACAAGCTAGAATGTACAGCGTAAAAGTTCGGGTCAATTTTACTGATTTCTTCTACTTGTTGGTAGTAAGGCAGCATCTGCTCTCATACAGTTATTAGAATTTGAACATTACTTGGAAGATGCATGGTAATACGATGTTCAAACACTTTCAAATTAAATATTAAAATAATCAACGCGGAAACTAATGGCTTCACTTTTTCTCCTTAGATATTATCGACATCGAATGTCATAGATAGTAGATAAAGTTATGCCAAGACTAACGAAAACAAGTATTTCTTTTAAAGTTTCAGAACGAGACCAAAAATCAACATTAGAAGGAATTGAAAGCAATTGTGTAAGGATCTCTATCAACGCTGAATGTCAATTTCGTATAATTTATGTGCGTACTGTATAAATCAGAATAATGTACAAAGGGGACTAGGAACGTTTTGCAATTTATTTCATTTTGCCAAAGTAATCTCTATTGTACTTTATGCACCTCTGTATCGGTCACATCCACTCATCAGACCAGTTTCTCCAACTGTCCTTTACGCAAGCTTCTCATCTGTAACGAATAGCCTTGCTTTCAGCTAACTCTTTACTTGTGAAAACAAGTCAATCGCACGGGGCAAATCAGAGCTATATGCAAGTAATCGAGACCGATTCACCAGAGAAAATCTGCTTCATTCCAGCCAAGTTGGTTGAAATATTTAAATCACCTGTAACAATGCTATTCGTATAAGGAGATACGCCACTTCAATCTATTTTAGCACCACAGAATGCGATGTGCCGTATGCTCCTCTGTGAACAATAAACCTTCCCCAACGTGGCTCTGTGGATTGGTGTGAATTGCAGGCGCAACAAGCCCAAATGTTAGACGATCGACCTGAGTAGGGAGGTTCCTCTCAGTCAAGGTTATGCGTCCTAAACTCTCGATACTCTGGTAAGGCAGAGCGGTATCATCTCCAAGTTAAAGACATTTCCTTGAAACACTGGTTCATGCGGTTCGCGTACAAAATTACATTGCAACATTGCTCTCCAATCGTTTCTACTGTTCAGAGCTGATATGAAGACCTCAAGTTATTGGCAATCAATCAGGTCTAAATTTGGCACGTCACGACGCGGCCGATGGGAACTTCCCAATGGAACACTTTTATGATCCCCTTTGTAGATGTAAGTTCTGTGTTTTAGAAGCCCAAGAAAACCGTGATAACTTGAAACTTCTAATGTAAGTTCAAAGGATGCGAACGATGATAGTAACGGTATAGTTAATAGGAAAAGTAAGTGCAGGATGAACACTAACTTAAAAACAATATACGGAAAGAAGTCCAAGGATGGTTGGGCGCAAGAAATTTGGTAATCACTGCTGACGATAAGGCTGCGGAAGACTGAAATTTGAGGAAGTCCTTGTTTCCTAGGGTTGGGAAAGAAGACTTAGTTCAAGGTGGACGGTGGGTTTGAAGGATTATATTTTAAGTTTATTACTTGATCAGAGAATTGAATAAATCAATCTGATACTCGTACCGTTTGAATATTTGATTGGACTACATTTAAGTTTAAGCTATAACATATATATCTGCAAATTTGCTAAGTTTAGACAATATAGCTGTGCCTCTATTATTTTTACCTAATTCGAGTACGTTAATAATAAAAGTAATTAAATTATGTTACATATTAAGTTCATAGCAGTACATCAGAAATATTTTCTATTTATGTTATCTGTTTTCCATTGTGTTTGTCTGCGCATACATGGGCAAATTGATCCCATATTTTCGTGGACAAACTATGTATAGGAAATATAATTTCCTAATCTGTATGAAAAATACCAAACCTAATATATACATGCATTAGAATGAATTTATGAAAGATTACTGAAATTCATACGGGAATATTCTTCCTTTTATTTGTCCATAGCAAAAAATTTAATAGATACACATCGCAGCACATGACATGTAATTTAGTCTAGATAATAGAGCTCACGTCCAGAATGGATATCCTGTTGCGAAACCATTTTAATATTATCCTACTTGCATACATATTACCTACAGCAAGAAGTTTTATACGCAAATAGAAAGAATATCGCATTCGCATTTTTCTTCGATGTTACCTACCGCAAATGAAAAATCCAGATAACATCGCATTCCATTTACTTATGTACCTTTATGTGCTGATGTTGTAGCCTGGTTGTAGCCGGATTCATTTAGAAGGCGTCGCCTGCTCTCCTATCTTCCCCACGTTTCCCTTACCTACACTAAACTAAATGATCTTGTGTGGCTTGCATGTTTCAACGTCATATCTGTTTTGCCTTTCATTTTACGATGGAATGTTCCTCGTATATGTGACCTGTATACTTAGAAAATTGTTTGATGTACTATAGATACATGCATATTTCCATACTTCCGTAGAACAGCTATTGCTAGCAATGTCGCAATAGTTCATGCAAAATCTGATTACGCATACTGAATTATGTCAGATATCCATACAATAATGCTGTTTATATTATTTGAAGAAGGGCAGGTAGTTACAACTAACTCACATCCGCAGGTTTTGATTATATTCGTTAATATCCGTATTAATTTATTAAATAATCAAATAAGTAGTATCCGTTTTAGAGGGAGACAGCATCTCCTTTCTTAATACAAATTCATGCTTATATTTCAATTCAATTTACCTTTTCCTTAAACAAGCAATTAAACTAGGAATATCTGTGGTAACTGAAATAAATTAGATCTCTCTCTTTCCATTCTCCACTAATAGGGTGTTCAAAACAGGTATTTGGAATTTCCAAAGATTGGTGTTGTGGGGATAACAGCTAAATAATTCACACGTCAAACCTTGAGGTTAGTCAAATACCTTCTTGTGTGAAAATTTCGTGCTTTTCCGTGCTTCTTAGTAGTATGATATTGTTCACTGTTGTCTTCTGGGAGCACAATCTTCTTCGTATTCACTAAACATGGGTCGTTATTTAACTATCTGTTATTTTAGAACCGTTATGGACTCAGTAACGATTGCAACTGTTATCTTCCCTGGGAAAATAACGGTTGCTTTCGGACTGTCCACCGTATCTACAGCGTACGCAGTTGTATCGCAACGCCTCAACTGCACACGGTGCAACTATAGATGGGTCATTATTTAACTGTTATTTTATAACAGTTGTGGGTCCAATAACAGGTACATAGTTGCTTTCGGACTGTCTTAAAGATTATCGGCCGCCGGTGCCGTCGCGGCGTATTTAACTGTGTGCCGTTACTTCTGGCTACTACATTATTTCTAACTGCAGCGAAAATTTTTCAAGAGCATCACTCGAACAGCTTTCGAGTAAGAAGGACGCAAATAAATGAATAAAATAATTTGACAAATTCAATTGCATTGCTCAGGAAGGACGAATTAAACAGCAGTACTGTCTACTTTGAAAAAGATTGAAAGAGAAACAATTAGACACAGTTATGTGATCTTAATGATACGGAAATTGCCTCGTAGGAGTAACATCTAATAACGGGATTGGATCTCCGAACTAGTGGATAGTGTTGATTGAGGATCGTAGAAGCTGATTAATTCGGTAGCAGTGACATTCGTAGCCATTTTGTGTTTCACCTCGTTCTAACGGTAAGAGGTTCACTTTATCCTTTTGGTGATCGTATTCTTAGGTTTCTCTGTTTCTTTAGGGTTCTTTTAGTCCTGGACTATCTTGGGCTGTTGTTCTATTGGACCGAATCTTTGTTTCGAGTCAATTGGACAACGCTGTCATCTGGTCGACAAATCTGATCTACTGCCGTTCGAATGGACGTATTTCGCCATTCTATCGCCTCTGGCCAACTGCTGGTGTACCTGTGTTTTCGGAAGGTTACGACCCCACCTCGCCGCACAGCTTCGCTAGAACATTCAGTTGCAACCTTTGGCCAAATTTTGTCTTATAATTCTCGTATTTTTTGTTTCTTTATTATTGAAAACCTGTTTAGCGCTTACTCATCACTAAATTCGTAAATTAGCGAAGAGTTCATAAATTCCGAGTGAATATTTGGTTATCGGAAGAGGCCTCCCAACGATAGCGTTGGCCAAAGCAATCGGTACACGTAAATGTATAGCGATTTGAATATTTTGTTGAATTACGCTGGAGAATAACTACTCAATAATTATTAAAGACTGATTAACTCTCATGATTCGTTTGTCTTTTTCTGCGGCTGTTTCCGCAAATCATTTTCCACCCGGGTTATTTGAATAACTTCGTGAATTCCTGTTTATCCTTGACAGGGTGGCGCCTTTAATATATAGCTCTTTGGATTTATTTAACCCACTCCCTCGCCGACTAGCTGGCTGGCACCCTGAGCAAACTTCTTTCCTGGGGCGAAATGGGTAAGCTTTCTGTTACGGTTTCAAAAATAAAGATTTCTCACTTCCGGAATTGAGTTCCACGACGTAACAATGTATGTATGTATTCTTAGTCTTAAGAAATGATATTAAACGTCTTGTTTCTTCTTACTCGTGTTTATTACAAATCCCAAGTTGAGATCAAACTATTTAGTTTAGTTTTCATTAAACGTCTTGTTTCTTCTTGTATGCGTTTATTAAAAACCTCAAGTTAAGTACAAGTTATTATATATATATATATATATATACATATATATTACACATGAAAAGGCATTGTGGTATTGCAGTTTAAATATTTCAAGAAAAATAACCAAGTTAGGAACAGAAATTCGGTTGGTTATCTGATATATGTTATTTTAGTGGATAGTGCAAAAACATTCTTTCAATGAAGGAAACTATTTCTACGCAGATTTTTCTATTTTCTAAATGATTTTCAACACCAAAATTTTACATAAAATGCCAAGGTAAGTTTCTAAAGAAAGTTTCTTTTCTTGGGATCGATTACTTCATTTAAAACTACTCTTGGAAAACATCCTTGCGAGTGTATAGAACTACTATTCGTGTTTAATCCGAAATCCTTCTTTCGTAATGGCCTACCGATTGAGGACCATCTGATTTACACTTGTTACATTACGGTGTGATGGTAAACACTAAATACCAAAAAAATACGATACAAATAGTCCAAATTAAGGTAGGGACAAAAGTATGTATATTATCCAGTGATAGTTTCTTTTATAACAATACAATAAGAAAAACATAAAAAGGTTGTTTACGTATTAAAATTTACTCCTTAGAGAAACGGTACCTACACGTTTTCCAAGTGGAAGCCCGATAAAGAGTTTTAATCAAAAGTAAACGAAAGGTACTTATCGGGGATATCCTATTATAACAATATAATCGATAGGATACTTGTACCTACTATACATCTTCAATAAAACAATTTCAATATAGATAATTAAAATAGAACAAAAACGAAGTATGCGATGTTCCTTCACACCTGGTTATTTATTAATTTCACATTTCACGTGTTTGTAGTATACCTTTAAACTGTGCTATATTTGGTTAAAATTTCTTCCGTGGTGTGAAACTATGGAAGATAATGAGGATTTAAGAACATACATATGTGTGCAAAGGATTTACCGATCGATCGTCTAACTCACTATGGATCGTTTTATGTTACTATCGTAATTCAAAATTAAGTAATTTTGGACATCTTTAAGAACCTGCGAAAAGTAGATTATAAAACTGCTCTCCCATTCAAAGATATCTCACCATGAGTAACGATAGGTGAACCTATGCTCAAAATTTATCAGTACTTGAATATTGAGAAGACTATCACATCAAAAACTGTTTGTTATCAATTGCAGAGATCAAGAGAAAATTGTCCATTCTTCAGAATAACCCTCGTTTACATGCTTGGAAGAATTACACGCAATAATATTATGGAATGAAAATGGTACACTTGTCAATTGTCATATTATTTGCACTTTACTGTGGCTGTATGAGGAGGACCAATTGGTAATGTATGCAGTTGAAGTTTTTGGAAAGAAATTCTACGCAGTTGCATGGCATATCTTTAATCTCTCGTAATGTGGATGTAGTTGGAAGCTTTATTCCGGATAAACATAGGGTGAGTTTTCCGGCTGTACCGAGCTTTTGCTAAAATGCGCTTTGGAAATGTTCGATATTTCAAATATGCATATTTTCAAATCACAAGTTGTAGTTTATAATCGTCAAAGATGTTTTGCCGTTTGAATAGGAAGACATTTTCGATGCATTTCCTTTAGGGGATATAATGATCTCTAAGAACTTTGATAAACGACATTTGGGCACAAATATTTCTACTCCAACTTCGTTATGTATTTTTGCTGCTTTGAGAAATACAAAAGCTATATTACTGAAAGATAATAGCTTCAGTTTAACAATTTCGCAGTTCTAAATTACCATTTCGAAAAGTATCTCATGTCTTTCCAATAAGTGGCTTTTCAATTTTAAGGACTTTGACATGCCCAATTTCCCAATTCCGGTGTTAATGGTTGGCCATCTTTGTGAGGATTTCTGCAACCTTATTTGCCTATATTTCAGGAGTTTTAGTTAATCAAATCAACTTAACTACGAATTAAAACTAGTTAAAAAAACAGTTTCAAATCACTGTTTTCTCGAAGACTTTATGCCTGATTGAATTACCGATGTGATTTCCACAGATAGATTTCTGTAACCAAAGCATACAGAAAACCTAACGATATAAAACGACCGCTTGTTACCATAATGATTACAACCTTGCTCTGATTTGCAGACTAGAAGACTAAATCTAAATTTGCATATATAGTCTTGCTTAGATGATATAGATTTGATTGATTTGCTTTAATTTTTCAGTATTATTGGAATAGGTAGCAACCTGGGAGTATGGACAGCAAAACATGTATATCAAATAGTGGTACATGATTAAACAAAGCAGTTTCAGTACTAATGGTAGTTCAACTGAAGTGGCGGGAAAAGCATTTAACAGTTGGACTGTGGTTTCAGTTTCTCGCCTAAATGTCCTACAACATACATACTTCCTGGGTTAAGCATGTATTTCAAAATTCATTTATGATTTCCTTTTCTTTATCCTAAAAGATTAAAAATACAAACATAATTGGCAGAGAACATATTATTATTACCACTAACGACTATCCGTCGAATTTGTTCGAACAGATACTATTCTGCGGACAAGTAGAAACTAAAACAAAAGGAACGTTCGCGATAAATTTTGCAGAGGGATAACCGAAGCGTGTTTAATATTAATACGGAATATCGCTTTTGCATCCTTCTTCGTGCGTGTCTATCGCGAGAGCTTGGATTATCTTTTATTTAGACAGCCCAGTTGCACGTGTCGGAAACGTTGAAACACAGACGCACGCCAAACACGTGCTGGTGTTATTGTTGGTGCTGTTACTAGCGTCGGGGAGTTGTGGTCTATACGTTTCGAAGAGAGTTACCGCTAATACCTTAGGATTACCAGGTTGATGTAGTTGGTATGGTGCCTGCGTTTCCCTAATGCCATTTACCCATTAATAAATTAATATTTAATAAGCAGATCATGTGCTTTCAGCTTTCGTGGCTTATTATCTCAATAGTTTAATAATTAGGAATTATCTACATGCATTTGCAATTTTGAATGCTCTGAGCGCAGTTTCTGCAAATGATATTGTAACATCAACCAGTCACAGTTGTAGTCAACAGAACTTACGTGCATTTAGATCATCGACATAAAGCTAGTACGCGAAGGTTAGATTAACACCAATGTCTTTCATGAACAATAAAAACATCAGTGGACCTTATATCAATGTAACCTCTTCCATCTACACTCCTATGAAATAAATAGACATTATCGAATACAAGACAGTAATAACAAAAGGAATTAGTCAAAATCGTTTACAAAAATATTAAAAATAGTCTAAAATGTTCGTTACAGACGAAAACACAGTGTGCACCAGGTTTGGCTAACTACTGCCAGAAGGCTTGTGCGTAACATTAGTGTTGTCAGCGGTAACTAACTATGGGCTTGCGGGTGACCAAAATTTGGTGTCACCGGACATGAAAATGTTAAGATTTACTGAAATAACTTTCTAAAGTTGTTGATCAGAGCAGTAGGCGTGTAATTTCTAATGTTAGAAATATCATCTTTTTCATTAATAGCGCTCAGTCTTGTGTATTTTCATAATGATGAAAAAATAGACAGTTTATGGTCTTATTAGTAGTATATTTCTGTTCACTTGTTGGTATTGTGTATTACTTCGGAATCCATCTTTCCATTCTTCGTCATCATACTTCATCGGTATTTTAGATTCAATTACGCTTGCTCCATTGCCATTTTTCCAGATCTACTGTGGTTCTCATGCCTCCTTAGAGCACATTCTTCAGCTTTGTTCCTTTAATTAGACTTAACAGCTTTTAGAGCCGTTCTTCCGCATAATCTCGCCTTGGGATATTCCTCTCCCATGTGTGACAATCGCGTCCTTGCCAATTCCTCGCATTGGCATAGTACGTGGATCGCGGTTTCCTCCTCAATTTCACGGATTCTACATATCGTTTCCCCTGTTAAGCCAATTTTATTCATGTGCTTGTTGAAGCTGCAGTGCCCTGTTAATAGGCCCACTATCGCCCTGGCAGACTTTCTGTCCCAGGCAGTAGGTCCGTTTTAAACTTCGACATTCGTTGTCTAAGAAACTGTTTTGCCGATCTCTTGTCTGGGGAATTCATCCACCTTGCTTCAGATTTATCCTCGATCCACCTTCGTATGGCAGTTTTGATTTTTGTCTGTGCAATGCCAAAGGAGGGTTCCGGTCCATGCCATGGACGAGGTCTATTGAACCAATTGGTCAGCTTTTTATTCGCCCGGCAATCCTCACGCCCCGGAACCCTTCGGTATTTACCTGTTCTTACTATTCGCGAGTTTTTCCAATTGCAGATACATCCAATATTACACTGCTGTGAAGTGAAAATGTCACATAAAAAGATAGGCAATCTAAAGCATTAAGTTTGTTATAAATAATGTACTAGATAAAATAATTAAGATTTTATAAAGGAATAGTGCCAATGAAGGTTTTCTTATAATATTTACTGTATTTTTACAGTGCTTTCATAACTTCTATACGACGTGGCGCTGACCGTTTCAGGTTTTGAGTTATTATCCGGGAAAATGGCGTTTCACACGTTTACCATTCTGATTGTTTGATTGTGCAGGAGGAGTTTGTCAACAAAATATTAAACGTATTCAACTATCCAGACCCTGGTTGTCGATGTGTTACACCTACATACGTCTACCTACTGACACCAAATTCGTACAACAGTACTAATATTTAGTTCAACACGTGCTGCGATAAAAAACAGCAGTTCGAAGTCATGCGCTCATAGGGTGCTAATCGACATGGCATCTTGAGTCAATTATCTTTCACTACCATTATTCAACTGGTCAAAAACGCACGCGAAGGTATATTGTTTAAGAATTACTTCCAACTAATGTTATCATACTTAGTGACTTATAAATCGCTTCAGTTCTAAATTTAATCGTGTATTACTCCTTTTAAGCTTAATGTAGTTGCATTTACTCCACGGCTTCTTGTGTTGTTCTTTCAGTTCACAGCAGTTTTAGCCGTTGTTAGGTTCTCATTCACTATCATTACTTCAGTCTTCGCGACCTTCCATCTTGTTGTTCCCTATGTCTCTATTCACATGTTCAACAAATGTTGCATATCTTCTAGTAAATGAGGATATGTCATACATTCAAATTATAATTGGAAAACGATAATGTTTCCTGGAGTAACTAATCACCTGTTTCGTTAGTTATGTCTACGATGCCAATCTCATTCTACGCTCGAAAATATGAGTTTCAGCTTTACATTTATAACGCAGTTATGCCAGAAATGAATTACTTTATAAAGGAAATTCATGAGGTTATTTGAATTTAGATAGACAATAATGCATAAGAGCGATACTACGACATTGTGGAAGCTAAATACCGTGAATTGTTTTAGTAAAGTAGTTACCGATAAACACAGATGTTTAAAATAGCAAACATAAGTACATTTATTTCTGCAAAATATACCTATAAGCTGAGCCAAATCCATCTGCTCACCGTGTATTTTGTGTAATTACATTAAACGTACAATCAGAAGTAATCGTGAAGCAAGCTGCCGAATTAACGTACTTAACGTACCGGGATTTGTTTTAACGTTGACATTTAATAGTGGTGTTTCTACTACTAGACCATTCCATTCCTCGCGTATGATGATTTTGATTTGGACGAGAATCTGTCCCGTAAACAATGTTTTAGAACATAATGGAGGAATGCTGTTCTGATATATCTCGGCAAATCGACCGTCCATGTATTGCGTATTTATTATGATAGAACTGATGTTCGTAGATACATACGCGCACACAGCTATGTGTGATCCTAGAATGGGACTTGTACCGAGATTCACTTTAAAATTGCTTTTAGTAATCACAGTATAAGGTAATTAGATGAGGGACGTAGCATATGAATGCGCAATGTAATATTCTACGGTGTAAGGGAGATTTACATTAAGTAATTAAACATTGCATTGAGTAAATATTTAGTGACATGAAAAGGAAGTTTATGCAAATGTACAAGTATTTGCTTTCGGTATTTTATGTGTTTATAGTAACTTAGAAAATAAGGCCAATACGTTTGAAAGTTAAACATACTTGGGTTAACTATTTGTCACATCATAAACGGAAGAAAACATATTATATGAATGTAAAGTTGAGACTTGTTTTCATTTAAATAAGTACGTTACTAATGTAATGGTGCGAAAGAAATACATTTATAAATAATTAAAAATACCATAGTAAACTACCATTTCATCTCCCTATCCAGGAATACAAAATAATGTGCAAGAGAACGGAGTAACAACTATTTGCATTTGCTAATCGAGAGAAATATAATACTTTATTCGCTTTGGATTTGCTTCGTTCCTTTTTGGATTCATCTTCACAACCTACGTTCAGGTATGAACAGCGAAAGATTTACATACAGAAAGATATATCTTTGCGGCGAATAATTGTATCGTAATGATGAGTCCTAAGTTGAACGAAACTAGTTTATGGTTCGCCGTAAATACTACAACCATTATAACAAGTAAAGCTTCCGTATGAGTGCAATCGCTGCTTGCAAGAAGTTAAAAGTTAATAATTTCCTCGAATGATGATCAAATATATATACTTTTATTGCCATATGTATTTTTAAGTCCAGATCAAATTAAATTGAAATTCGGCTCTACGTCCTACATAATTCTAAAATAGGTGAAGTACATTGTTTGATCAACGAGGAACTATTATTATCTTAAGATTTCATGCTGGTAGATGATTTACGTTACAATGGGTCAGTAAGGTATCCGTTTAATCAAGCTTATCAAAGATTCAGAGAATTTCCTTCGTAAATTGTGCATCTTTTTGTGGAGTTTGCAAATATGGTGCCGGATTAATTAGGGCTCGAGACATTTGGTCCAAAAATTCAAGGCTATACCTAAAAGTTGTTTCAGACATTTACTCCTCTCGTGAAAAGTAAAAATTTCCTTTTAATCCCTATCTGAATTATAGTTATACTAATATTTGAAACTTATGCTTTTATTATTACAAAATACTTAGGTAAAATTTAAAAGGTGGGTTTTCCTAAGCAGTGGTACTGTGATTGCCACAACGTATCATTTCAGAATAGAACAGAATCTGACAACCAGATCTGAAAACAAAGATGTGATGCCCGTGTCACTCTACTTTACAGGTCATACCCCCTTGCGTGGACCTTGATGCCTCATAATTATTATTCGTTCTGTTTACATTGCTGATGCATTGAATACAGAACTGCTTGGAATTTTAGAAAATCCCAATCACTATGCCCTGTCGGGTATTGCTGTTGTGTTTTCTTTATATATAAGGATATACATGAGCGCAAGCCGACCTTAGAGGCCCAAACCTTCTATTTTTCTGATCGTTACGTTCCATCGCTTTCTATCTTGGGCTTCTTCAGTTCAATTCCGTACTCCTCCACCTCCAGATCTATTCCTACCTTTTCCATCCATATTTTTCAACGTCTTACCTTTCCTTCTTTTACTCACATTTCCGTTTTGTAACATTTTTGTTCCAGGGCATTCTTTCAGGGATTCAGACCGTCTGAGCCGTTGAGTCCTTTTTGGATTAATCTGTTGTGTTATCAATGGATAACGGTTGGATTTTATTATTATTTGGTCTTCTACTCCAACCCCTATTTTCTCCTTCACACTTCCGTAAATCTTCTAGATATTTCCCCTGTCCCATATTCGCAGCTGCTTTCTTACTTGTTTCAGTTCATTCTCCACAATTTGGACTCGCACAATATCGCTGGTTGTATTATACAGTCCCAATTTTGCTGCCGTTGATATATGTTGGTGTTTGTAATTGACACCGAGCTACCTAAAGTATCCGATTTCTTAGAAACTATAAAGAACCTTCCTTCTATCTCCGCTCCACTTCATAACACCATGTACTTTGCTTTCTCTTCATTTACTACAAGTTCTAACATATAGAATACTTTTTATGTTCTTGTTTCGATCTTATTAATAAGGGCGTTGGGTATTGTAACGCGCAGTTTTGTCTTCTTAAGTCGGAACCCCTATTGCTTGCTATGGTATTTAATTAATTGCTACAATCCATTACTAGGCAACAGCACCATTCTTACTAACCGTTTCTTGTACGTTATTCGGGGTTCAAGCCGAAATTTCTCTTTCCCCCGTCATGGTAGTAACTTTAGAATCAAATATTCCTTAACAAAGAGCTACATCAGTTTGGTGGAATTGATGGGATGAGATGAAATTTATGGACAACGCGCATTCCGACCGAGCAGGTTTCCTATTTGCAATTAGATTGGACAGAACTCGCTTGGTTATCCCCGATTTGGTTGAGTTGGAGCTAGGAGGAATTTGGAAGAGATGGGCAGAGAAGTTCCCCCACATAGAGGAGATACTTTCGTGTTTGTAGTCCCAGAGTACGGGCCAATTTTTGCTTCTGGCGACGGTACTAAGTCCCTCAAACAACTTTCAGATGTGAATTAGGTACTTGTGCAGAGAACTAAATGTATCTGAAGACTAAATATCTCGATGTCTAACTGACTCGTATTTAGCAAATATGTATAAAATAGCTAAACCGAAGCATGTGAGAAAAGGAAAAACCCATTGTCTTTAAAATTTGCTGTTAAGATGGACTGAAAGACAAAGCAGTTCATGACAGCAAATTTAGAAGCAATCAAGAGAACGATAATTGACGCGGTCAGTGTTCCAACTATCAGCCTGTTCAAGTCTTAAGCGTTAACCTTTGTTCCATTTGAATATGATGTCCCACTGTCGTAATTCTTTTTTAAAATAACGAAAAGGCTGCAAAGGAAGTGTATTTTGAGCAAATTTATGTTTAGTGTTCAGGTCTTAACCGTCAAGAGTTGTCCCAAGTGATGGTGATGTTTCACTGTTTTGAAAGCAATAGTAAAGACACGGATGGGGACTACCTTTTGATATGCCATGCGTCATCTTACTAGAAGAGTCGCCGTTAAAACTGGCTACCTAACAGATGTACCGTTGTATTTTTCGCATTTAGTTCTCTATCGATTCTGATTACATTTCCTCTGAACCTTTCTTCATCGAAAGTGGGATTAGGGTATCAAAAAAGTCGGTCGCTATTGCACGATCACCTTTAAGGATTAAGTTGCCCATTTCAGGTATGTGTCCATCTTATTTTTGTTCCCAACATAATTGCGACTACACTTCCTTTTGTATGCCGGTTTTGTATTTCAAGGTAAGCCTTCATTAGTTTTTGATCCTGTCACTTCTTTAGTCTCATTTTGTTTGGCCTGTTTCTTTCAATTATTTTTACACCTTAGGCGATTTCAGTCCTTGCGATTCTAGTATAGACTGAAATTCAAAATTGTAACATGACCTTTCCCCCAGTTTTATTTAGTAATTACTTAACTAATTAATTAGTTTGGTTTTGAGATGGACAAAATATTCCAGTAGGCAAATTTGTGCGTATGGAAGCAAAGATGTCATCATCCCGTCGTTTGTTATTCTCCATCTTTAGTACGTTTGGTATCCTATTTTTAGATAGTAATATTCCAGTTTCTTGTTGTCTCGTTCCATTTCGATATCTACTCGCTTCACGAGGACGATCATTTTATTGTTGAAACATTTTTGAGCTTGACCTCGTGCTAAACTTAAAATAGTTCAGTTTCTATATATTCATCTAGTTTGTGGGTAGCCTGCCACTCAGATTCTTTTCGTACCTAGGAAGTAACTCACTTTGTCACACCTTTGCGCTGCTCTTTTTACCACTGCCATTAAGTTGTTCAAGAGGATGCGATTGGCATTTTCGCCGCTATCGGTATTTAAGGCATTACACAAGGGCCATATGTTTTGGATATCTGTTTTCAGCAGGGGTAACACTTCCTCGACAACTACGTATAATCAAGGAGTCACTTTTGATTCTTCTTTTACCTTTAAATCCCACATTTCAAATATATGTACAGCTGCATGTAAGTCGTTGGGTTTCATTATGCGAGTTTCAAGGTATTTCAGGGATGTGAAGCTTTTGAAATCGTTATACTCCGCCTATGTTTTAAGTAAGCTTGAATACGCTGTACTCATCTGGTACCCTCTTTATGCATGTAATTGCTTGGCATTGGAGCGCATCCACCGTAGATTTCTGAAGTTTCTGTCCTTCAAAATGGATGGTTTTTATCCCGAGAGAGGCTTACCGTAGAGTGATCTTTTACTGCGTCATGGTCTGCTGTCACTTAATATTAGAAGAGATGCTATCTGTGAAAGATTTATTCATAAACTACTAAATAACAATATTGACTGCCCGCACATCCTCAACTCGATGTTATTTCTAGTACCCCGTATTAACTCTCGATATAATGGTACGTTTTTGGTTCCATTTGCAAGAACAAATATAATGAGAAGGGCACCTGCGTACACGCTCTCTCGTGTAGCTAATGGACTGGGAGACGTGTTTGTGGGGACAGCATGATCTTCAACTGAGAGCGATATGTATTTTTGGTTTTTCTTTTTCTTTTTATATATATATATATATATATATATATATATACACATATTTTATTAATATTGAATGCTTATTTATTTTATTAGGTATGTATTGTATATACAGACAAATGTATTTTTAACCCTGTTTTGGGCTTTAAAAGCCTGTTGGGAAATAAAGATCATTATTATTATTATTATTATTATTATTATTATTATTATAAATGTAGAAGGAAATATTAATAAGATCTAACTTTGGATCGGCACTGATGTTGCTTTTGCAATTGCGGGTTGCAACCATTTTAAGAAAAGAAAGGTCCGTGAAGGTATATTTTACTAGCAACTTATACACAATAAGAAGTATGCTTTCTTGACTTTTGTTTGTTATTAGTATCTTATGTGATGTATCTGAGCTAAGAATGCAAGACACCTATATGCTTATTCTATAAAATTTCATACGAAGTTTGAGTGGTGAAGGATTTGGTAGTAAAAAATATTTTCTTCGACAAAACATTAAAGATACAAATAATTTCAAAAAGGGGTTTTTAGTTTATCTACCAATTGCAGTACATTGTGGCGGAGTAAAAGAAAACTACTGGGAAATGAATGTGCAACTTACTCACTGATAAGGGGTCTGCAACAATTTCAATATATGTACAATGAAATGTTAATGGAAAGTTGGGACTACAATTCTAGTTGTTGATTACGTTCTACGGAGAAATCTATACTAAGGGATAATTTTTTAATACGAAGCATTCTCCAGGTGAGACCAATACAATAACAAAAACCTTTTCAATAAAATAAATACTTTTAGTTGTATAACTATCAAAGTTTAGAAACTTAAAAAATTGTAAAAATAACATATATCATCGAACTTGAATAAGACACTTTCTACGTTTACCTTCTTTTCATAATAGATTTGGCAGGTGGTCAAGTGTGATTTTCGAAGAGCAGTATTATCTAAATTTCGCGAGATATTATTCTGCATTGTACTGAGGGTGGTAAATTAGGTATACGTAGGTATTCAAATCTGTATAATAGTGGTAAAAACTATTCTATTGGAGTGTTTTCTAAACCACAGACGTCCCTAAGTCTCACCATCGGTAGTGTATCTGAGTATATGTTCTAACATTTCGAAATATATTTGAAGAACTATTAATTTAACCCGGCGTCGGTGTAACTAATTTACACCCCCCCTCCCGGCGTCGGGTTAAGGTGCAGTTTGGTTGTGCTGTAGTTAATGATAGTTGTGCAGTATTTATTGTGTAATGCTCACTGCAGTATTTAGCCGAAGTTTATATACAACACATTATTCTGTTGATTTTGCTACTAAACAAGACATTTCACTTGTTGAAATATTTACGTATTAGGACTTTAGAGGATGTAGTGAAATGCTTTTTTCCAAAGCTGAAAATTTGTTGGCATCAAAGAACATATTCATAAACCCTGTCTGGGTATCATCAGTGTGAATAAAATTATCATCGAAAACAACTTATAATGCAAAAGATTTATAAACATGAATGTGAGTATCTAGCACATTTTTCTTGTGTGTCTTGTTACAGATGGGCACGCGTTATGACGTAATAATAGATACGTATCTTCGTGACTTACACTTACCTTTGTTGTAGGTATTTAAAAGTGAATCGATAAACTATAAAAACACAGAAAGTTGATGCGATAAAATGACATTTCTTCCATTAATAAGCTGCGCGTGTTTTCCATGCATTCTTGTAATATGAACATCACAAGAGCGAATTGGCATCTCAGAAACAACGACCTACTAATTAGTTATAAAGAGACTTTTTATGCATCGACCCAATACGTTTTCAGCTTCAGTATAAAATGCGATTACGCAACTTTACTTAATAGCAGTCCTACTGACATGCATAAACATTTTTGTTGTAATAACCGGAGACAATAATGTGAAGTATAATTGTATTGCTGCTATAGCTATGTATCATTACTCGATGTTAGCAAGAAAAACAAAACTGATAACGGGACGTGTGCATCATTTATCATAATTTTCCGCGTTCGTATCAGTGTCACATGTAATACATTCGTATCGTTATAACGTAGTTGTTTGTCCTGGATTCGTGTATAATTAGTTTCAATCCATAAAATATAATCAATGAATATTTAGAAAAATGCTTATGATCGAACTGATAGAGACAAATGAGCGTTGTACTTGCTTGCGGAAGAGTTTGACGATATATGTATATTTTATAGGTTTCTATCACACTATTGATTGAAACCACGGGTTGGCAAACTACAAGCACGGGCCGGATGGGGTCCACGACACGATTCTATACGGACATCAAGTAATTATTCAATATTTTACAATTTTACTCTTTCAAAAAATTTAATATTTGGAATACAGCAATTTCATGAAATATTATATAAGAAAAATATATTAATGTCGAAAAAATTAATTAATTATGTGATTTTATTTGTTAAATTATTTCTTTTATTCGCCAAGCTTTCGGTAATTACACGATTCTACAAAGTTTTACCACCTGAGTCAAACATCATTTATTGTACAATTTTTATGCTGAATTCAAACTGCGGTAGAATTGCTATAGCAAATCAGCATTTCGAAATATCCCAACTTCAAAGTGTAAAAAGGCGGTTTTCGGTTATATTATAAGAATAACGAATTTATTTGCTAATTTCTGCTGTTATCGTTTAGTAATACTCCTCCTCTTGAAAATCAATTTTTGTTTGTTTCTATCCGACGAGATAGCTAAAACGGTTTTCTTTGCTTTGTGCGGACCCTTCAATAATCCATACTGGCCGACTGTGTTGATTTTTACGTTTATGACACGGAGGTTGATGCAAAACAAGTTTGTTTAAACAATGCCTTAGCAACTATAAGGTAAGCACATAGGCTTGCGGTGATTCATTATTACGTCGAGCAGAATTGTGTATCGAAAAACCACTTCGAACTTTTGTTGTGATTAGTAAGTCACTGCACCCAAAACAGCACTTTTATTTCAATTTTCAACATTTCATTTGACGCATAAATTGGGAAGAATCGTTTACGACCTATGCATCAAATTAAAACAAAAGAAAGAAATAAGGCAAATTTCTAAGAAAAATATTTTCCTATCACAGGAAACTCGAAAATTATTTCTTAAGTTTCGGAAGAAAATTCTTTTGACATGCACATGAAGTAAAATAAAAGCGAATGTTAACTACTTAAACAAAGAAATGCAAAGGATAGTAAAATAAGGTTAATTTGTGACGTAAGATTAAGTGGATGTTTGGAGAGGCAATGTAATATTTTTGCGACTACCGCTTCGAACACCGCGTGTGTATTGACAGATGTGATAAATAAGTCGATGGTGCGCCACCAAAACAAAATTTTCATTTGTTTTTGGTTAATCTTTTGTTCTTTCACCTCCTATCATTTTATAAATAAATTTCACGCAATAGTTATGCTAAACGCTGCATAATTATCAGGAAATGTTAGAAAAGTTTGTCTAAAAAGTTTAAAATGGAACATTAGACTATGATGTATATATGATGCTTACTCTATAGTAAGACTGAAATTACTATGTATCGAGAAAATGAAGCCAAATCGAAACAAACGAAAATGGATTTTGAAGGCAGGGAATAGTACTAATTGATGGCATAAACAAAAATGAGCAAAAAATAGCTATTTTTATAATACAACCTTAAATATCATCAAAACCCATCCGTTTTGCGCTTTGAAGTTAGAATATATCTACATCCTGGCGTAGTAGAGTAATTCCGCAGCCGGATTTGGATTCAGCACGAAAAATCTACAAGAAATTATATGTTTCATTCAGGTAGCAACAAAAAGTCCAAATTTGTTGAATTTTGTGATCTGTCTGCCCCATCAACCCTTCGTATGTCTAGTCTTAAGCGAAAATGTTTACCCACCGCTGGGTAAGGCTATTGGATAATAAGTATTATTACTAGGTACTTATCCAGTGTTTTCAAGTTGCCGTAACTGCAATTCTAGAAATAATATATATAACAGCACATACATATTTCCAGAAAAGAAAAAAAAAGAAATGGGACCAATACCGATAAATGATGCCAACGGGAAGAATCGTTTCTTACAGTTGTCACTTCGATGTTACAATACTTTCCCGATGCCTAGAAATATACGGGGCCGGATCACTTTTACTAGAATTGTTGGTCTGTAAATAACGTTTACAGTTGATGGAGCCAAATATATGCATATTTTAAATTGACCGACGGACTCCTCCAGTCAAGATTTACTAAAACAGCAAACGGTTCAGGTAGTTGCCAATCAATTGTCAATAATTTGGTGTGGTTGAAACTATTGTTAATAGATCTGGAAGATTAAAAAAATAGGCAAATCACTTCTCTAGGCAAACATCGGTAATTACGAAATAAGTTACAAAGCCTATATATACGCAGAACTACTCGTATACAGCGTACTGATTAGAGTGGGGAGTCGGCGATCCTGTCGTAACTTATTTCGTAATTCTGCGCTGCTACCGCTCTTTGCTTAGACTGCAAATCTGTATATATATATATATATATATATATATATATATATATATATATAAATGGATCGTGGTTTGTTCGGATGCTTAAAACATGAAAACGACTGGACCAAATAGCATACTTCCTTCTGCGAGTTTGTTCGTAATTGCTATGCGAAGGTTTAGGAAAACAGAAAACTATTAATACATTTAAAAAGATAAGAATAAAATTAGAGATTAAACAAATTGGCGTTTGGTGTGTTAGGTTATGGCAGGTGTCATGGTGCGCGCAAAGACAATTAAGGTTATGATATTTGTGATTGTGCGCGCATGAATAATTGTTATGTCATAATAGAAGCAAAGTCAGCAATATCCATCACAGTCTTATTTACAATGCCGCCAGCGAGAAGATCGAATCTTTCACAACGAATTTGTAATGCAATTAGACTGCGGAATATTGCGAATTAATCCACTGCAAATGAAGAAGAAATCGCACGAGAGAAGGGCGCCGTATTAGTACGGCCCGACTTTGTGCTTCACAAACACAAGAACAAAGAGAGGTCATACGTGAAACGGCTCGGTTGGCAATGAGAAATCGTCGAGCCGCAACAAGAAATGCTTCAAGTGTTAATTTGAATCGAGGAGCGTTTCAATACGATTCCACAATTGACTACAGCTCGCACCCTTTCGTTAGTATTGGCCCTATGCAGATTATGTGCGTCCATTACGGTGCATTGAAGTTCGCTGGAGAAACGCCTGGATTGTGCTGTCTCAGTGGAAAGATTAAATTGCCATTGTTGCCTCCCCACCTGAGCCATTGTATTCATTGCTTCGTGGCGAAGCTCAAGAATCACGACATTTTCTTTCGAACGCTTAAAGGTACAACGCTTATTTCTAAATGACTTCACTTGGAGCAAATATTATTGAAGAACGCGAATTCAGTCCTACATTCAAGGTAATGTTTGTTAATAAGAGAGTAATCTTTATTCTTGGTAATCATAAATCACTAATTATCACTTCCCTTTCGACTATACAGATACAGATACAAGAACAAATTCACCATAGAATTGGATCATTACAACCGGTTGAAGACGTACAGCATAAAATTGTTACCAATTTGCTTCATGGCCAATATGGAGGACCAACTTGATCGGCGTCAAATGATCAATAACGCAACAAAAGATAAATTCTTCAAGATTTGCAGCAAATACTTCATGAACATTATGCATTGATTCGGTTGTTCAAAACTGCGTTGGATGATATGCCGAGTGATGACTATAAAGTCGTGATCAGAGTAAATAAACGCCCCGCTAGAACATACGAACGACAATTCAACGCACCGACAATAGATAAAGTCGCAAAATATAGTATATCACAAGGTGCTTCAAATGCTTTGCTCCCACGTGAATTTGCTCCTTTTTGAAATTTTATTCAACTTAATTAATTTTATCTTAATATAAACAAGTTAATGAAACTCAGGTAATAACTTAAGACAACATTTATTAATTCTAAAGCGGTACGAAGTTCGTCGCGTCAGCTAGTAACACTACAAATATCCTCGCGATATAAATGATTTATCCTAGAATTTATGGATTAAGCCAATCTTCTGTTGGTAGTGTGATTTCAGTCGTGGAGTTTTTATAATATATATACAGTAATGTCCGCATATAACGAACCTCAAGGGACCAACCGAAACGGTTCGCTATCAGCGAAGTTCGCAATAAACACTATATGTCAGAAGTTCATTCTTTTTATTAATGCATACCGAGATATAAGTACATACATGTTTTAAGTAGGTACATAATGTCTGGTAAGATATATACCTACATATGCATATTAACAATAGTTTTTACGAATCTTATTTTGAAAAAATCAATTATGTTAGATTTTTATTTTTTTAATGAAAATGCAATTAGGAAACTACTTTCACCATTCGCATTCGTGTTTCACGGTTGTACGGATCATCAGTGCGACTTTGTGAGAAGTAGTTTTCATTTCCAGATAAGCACTATACACTTCTCACAAAGTTGCAGTGATGATCGGTATCGGTATAACGGTGGGTTAACCGAAAATAACGACTATAGCTACTTCAGGGATTTGTTGTCAACTTCTGTAGAAATAAATAAAATGCAAATTTAAGTAAATACATATTGGGGGAATTTTTAATTGAATAATCATATGTTCAAACATCAAAATGAATATATTAAATTAATATAGTTCTATATATAATTTAGATCTAAATATTTAATTAATTTTGTGCATACATGTATATTTTTATTTATATATCTACAATGTATTTTTCTTTTTTTTCTCTTTGCTTCTGCTGCAATACAGACATTAGTATTATTATTAGTATTCATAATATCATTAATATGTAATTCTACTTTGGCTGGTCGATCGAGTACACGGTGTGGAGTATTCACGACTGAAAGAAACGACAAACGCTGTGCTTCTGATCTTCTGATGTGGTTGGAACTGGTATCAATTTCCTGCTCACAGATTCTTCATCTTATCTTCCTCCTCCTCATTATTATCAATGTGAATTGCAGAAGACACAGAAGCCGCAAGATTGTCATTAATATGGACAAATTCATTGAAATCATTGTCATTATAAGGAAGATTATCTGAAAGATCGTTATCATTATCTTCCCGTTGAATTCGCTTCAGCCGTTCGACTGATGGCAGGCTATGGTCTGAATCAAAATTATTCTCAATCTCCAGGAAACCGTTGTGTTGCAAACAATTACAAAATATTTGTTTTGATACCATTGGCCATGTCATATGAATTAAGTGTATTGCATTCAAAATATTGATAGTAAAATTTTCCCGACCACTATTAATAAAATTTACCATTTTCGAGAGAAGTCGACGATAATGGCTTTTTAAACTATGGACAATACCCCTCATTATTCGCTACAATACCGTTTAAAACTCATTATAACCGAAAATTTAAAAAATTGAGGTTCTTTATATACAAAAAACTAACATATGCTTAATGATGCTATTGTATGTACCTTAGATATAGGTAGATTATAAACGAAAGATCGCAATAACCGGGTTCGTTATAAGCCGACATTGCTGGAGTTTCATTAATTTATGAATTTATTCGGTTCTATTTCGGACTGTAGAAGAAATCAACACAAATTGCAAATATATCGAGCGTTTTAAAAATTGTATTGCTTCTCCGATAACCGATTAATAAAGGTCCATATGCCGAAAATTGATGATTGATATCAAAAGCACCCTAACGTAATCAAACGATATCGATTTCGGGTGACTCGTTATATTCACCCTACCCGGTCATGTTAAAAGAAATGCAAAATTATTATTTATGGCCCGCTCATATATCTACATATGTGGATTTGTAAGGCACGAATCCACGATGGTACACGTACGTATAATCGTATTATCGCTTATGATCGTAAATTGTGCTAAAGGAGGAATAGATGGTATGGCATTCCCATCACGTACTCATATAAATCAGTTTTCGTACGGTGCAATTATTTAATTAGCGATTTAATTATGAACGAGGTCAATGTCCCATTGCAAAAATGTAATCGAATACAGCCGCGTTTCCCTTTTATTTACATTTTTCTCATTTCCATCCTTGATTAATATTTCGAAATAGAACGTATTTCGCGTACGCTTGTATATATGTTCTAAAAAGCCGGGAAAGACAAATAATCTAATGAACTCTAAACTGGAATTGATGGACCAACACAAATCAAGGAGTGAATTTGGACGTCTACATCATCGATTTGAAATTAAGTCATCTAAACAGCAGCCTATTCGTTGCCATTTGGTTATTTCTGCACTATTAATTTTTATGGCCTAAAGAAGCTCAAAGAATGATGTGTATATTTGTCTTGGTCAACTTGGAGCAATCAGAAGTTCATTTCTCGCCGTATAAATGTCGGTTTGTGGAAGTAGTATAAAGTATTGCGCTTTCAAACTTACGCTGACTCGAATATACACACTTTCCGTGTTAGTTTGCTCAAACTTGTTTATACTTCACTCGGAATTTAGTGGATATCGTGAAAGAGGAACTGGAACGTACGTACGATTTGTCGAGATATGTTCAGTATGCATATGTTTAGAAAATACTATACTTTTCGAATGTCGTGGAATTCAAACGAGGTAGAAATTATATACGAATTGCTTTTTATAGTTGGCAAATTATAAAACCTATTGCTCCTCGTTGAAAGAAGGTCATTTGAAAATACGTAAAGAATAGATTTGTATTTTGGATAGAAAAAACGCATTTTTATGTAGGAAATGGGAATTACTTTTGCAGTTCTGTTTGTTAATAAATTTGACTTGTTCACGCGATGTGTGAAATACAATAAGTTACAAAGAATAGTTGTTAAGATTTAAATCTATATTAAATGCAAATAATAGGATCGCAAATCCTTTCTACCAGCTCTATTATCGGCAAGGGCGCGGGTGCAAATACTCAGAGCATAACTTGAGAAAATATGTTGAAAAGGAACTTTGCTGCGTTTACCTTGGTGACGCACGTAATCGTGTGTATTGCTACAGAAATCAGCAGGATGTCCGTTTATTTGAGTTTGTCCCTACTTGAATTTGTTAAAGTCCTGGTTTGGTGGTACAAATTCTGAATATGTGAATATTGTGAACGTAGTTGAAGTTCGATATATATATATATAAAAATAGAACAAGATAATATAGGATTTTTCACAACTTATGCGTCAAATTGATATATTATATAAGACTAGCTGACCCGGCGAACGTCGTAGCGCCTCAGAATTAATAAATGTTGTCTTAAGTTATTACCTGAGTTTTATTAACTTATTTATATTATAGATAAAATTAATTAAGTTGAATAAAAGTTCAGAAAGGAGCAAATTCATGTGGGAGCAAAGCATTTGCTTTATTGAATCTAAACCAAATGATTCGCGTATCGTTGTAGCACATCTTTCTGTTAAAGTATTTGCTGAATGGGTTGCACTCGTGTCGATTATCTTCATTCAAGCACCTAGTGATATACTGTATTTTGCGACTTTATCTATTGGAGCGTTGCATTATCGTTCGTGCGTTCCAGCCGGGCGTTTATTTGCTTTGATCACTACTTTATAGTCATCACTTGCCATGCGATCCAACGGAGTTTTGAACAACCAAATCAATGCATGATGTTCATAAAGTATTTGCTGCAAATCTTGAAGAATTTCTCTTTTGTTGCGTTATTGATCGTTTGACGCCGATCAAGTTGATCCTCCATATTGGCCATGAAGCAAATTTGTAACAATTTTATGCTGTGCGTCTTCAACCGGTTGTAATGATCCAATTCTATGGTGAATTTGTTCTTGTATCTGTATCTGTATAGTCGAGAGGGAAGTGATAATTAGTGATTTATGATTACCAAAAATAAAGGTTACTCTTTTATTAACAAACATTACCTTGAATGTAGGACTGAATCCGCGTTCTTCAATAATATTTGCTCTAAATGAAGTAATTTGGAAACATGCGTTGTACCTTTAAGCGTTCGAAAGAAAGTGTCGTGATTCTTGAGCTTCGCCTCGAAGCAATGAATGCAATGGCTCAGGTGGGGGAGGCAACAAAGGCAAGTTAATCTTTCCACTGAGACAGCACAATCCAGGCGTTTCTCCAGCGAACTTCAATGCACCGCAATGGACGTACATAACCTGCATAGGGCCAATACTAACGAAAGGGTGCAAGCTGTAGTCAATTGTGGAATCGTATTGAAACGCTCCTCGATTCAAATTAACACTTCAAACCTTTCTTCTTGCGGCTCGACGTTGTTGATCTCAATGTTTTGCTCGACGATTTCTCATTGCCAACCGATCCGGCTCACGTATGGCCTCTCTTTGTTCTTATGTTTGTGAAGCACGAAGTCGGTCCGTACTAGCACGGCGCCCTTCTCTCGTGCGAATTCTCTTTCATCTGCAGTGGATTCATTCGCAATATTCCGCAGTCTAATTGCATTACGGCTTCGTTGTGAAAGATTTAATCTTCTCGCCCGCGGCATTGTAAATAAGACTGTGATGGATATTGCTGACTTTGCTTCCATTATGACATAACAATTATTCATGCGCGCACAATTACAAATGTCATAATCTTAATTATCTTAGCGCGCACCATGACAGCTGTCATAACGGAAAATTAAATTGCCGTTTTTAGTATTTTCTGTTACTTATTATTTATGTTTCTCACCGTTTAAACCTTCCCTGAACTTCCACAAATATTTCTTGATCAAAATTAGCCAAATCGGTCCAGCCATTCTCAAGTTTTAGCGAGACAAACGAACAGCAATTGATTTTTATATATATAGAAGATAGATTATGATAAGATAAAACATTTTAAAAAATGGACACATAAGTTTTGTTGTGTGCACGCACTGATTGATTTATCAGAACAGATGTTCCAAAGCTCTCGACGATACATATGCCCGAATGACTCAACCATCGATCAAATTCAAAATAGGCGAACGAAATTAAATGAACAACACCTATCCAAATATGACTTGATGTTTCTACGTACATATATGGGCCGAATTTAACCAGCATTTATATTTCTTTCTAGTATACATTCGACTTATTTATCGCAACAGACGTCTCTTACAAATTTAGTTTTATTTAGTATAAACTTTCTTCTCTGTCAATTTGCTACATAAAGTGTGAGAAATGCTGTAAAAAGTTATTTATTGCACCACTTGCTTTCTTATTTTCTAATTAAACAGCGCATTAAATATTACACTATTTTGGGTGTTGTATTCATTCAGTATATTTAATAATTTGTTCATAATAGAAACCGAACTGTAGTATTTGTTGATATTATTATTCAATTTGATAAAGACACACTTTCCAACTGAACTTGTTATACATATATGTACATAAAGTTAAATGCCAGTAGTGGTAAATGGTCATACTTATAAATAATAATTAAGCGAGCTAATCGTCCCGTTATTTTTAATACGGATTATAAAAACGATGTCATTCATATTCTGAACTATACCCCACAATTATGCAAGCATAGAAAAAAACTCTTCATTAGATTGATGAACTAATATAACACACGCGAGCTTATATCTACATTTAACACCGCTTTATAATTAATATAAAAAAGGAGGACTTCAGCGTAATGTGTAGAAGCGCTTTTGATAAGAGCGGTAGATAAACGTGTCCGTATGAGCATGATTAATTGCATAACACGAGTGTATAATAATGACGTTACATCTCGCGATAATATAATTTCTTCAGCACTATTAACGGATGTCGGTGTGGTTGTCGTTGGCACCATGTGGTCGAAATTAATACAAATGGATCAAAATACGACAATTTACATCTCAATTCTTGCGGAATCCGCTTTAGGTTTCTTTTTATTCATGAATTTGCAATTAGGTCACTATAAATCGTATATATCAGTTATACGTATGGTTATGGGAATACAGTAACGCCTTAAGGGAGGATTGATGATTCGAAACGTATGTAGGTTCTAAGTGTAATTAATAATCTGTCATCATATTACACTAACAATGGAACACTACCAACCTGCCAATTTAGATCTCGATGAAACTGTATATACTGAAATAGTACTGTTGTATAAGAAGTGGATGCTTCCCTCGATTTCGAGTATTTGAAGACATCGGAAAATCCTGGTAAAGGAAACTGATTGTGAGTTAACGAGTGCATCAATATTGTTTCTCTGATGCAGATCTATGTTGTAGTTCATGATAATCACTGCCTCAGAAAAAGTATCTGCAGGTCTTTTCAGATGCTAGAACACTTTGCACCAATTTCTGAAGTTCGGCAACACAATGCCCACTCAAACAATCAATCAAGAGAACACCGTTTGGTCCGATATTTGGGAAGAAGACATTTGTTAGTCAGGTTTTGAAATGATTTGAAGTGACTTTTGTAGACGTTGAACAAGAAATATATACATTTAGTGGTTTAAACAATAATTCCGCAACTCGAGATCGAAACGTATGCGTAAATTCCTTCATGACTAAAAGTAATGGCGAAAGTAAGCATCTCTCGGTAGAAATGGTTGGTAAACTTGTATGTAACTATGCATTGCAACCTAAATTATTCTGAAATAAACCGTATACGTCCCATATATGTTAATATTTTCGTCCCATCTATATAATTGGGGTAGCGATTTCACTTCTTTTGAATCAATTTTCACACTTTCGACCGAATGTCGCTTGGTTTTACCACTTTTCCAGTATTCTATAGCTTTAATTTTGTATTCTAGGTGACTGCCTTCTTCTTCAAGAACACGTGCAATATTTTCATAATTGTTAAGATAATGACTGCCATACCTCCTTAAGTCTGCGACAAATGTATTTCAATTTAAAAATACGTTTTCCACGTAATTTATTTAACCACATATTTTCCTTCTACCTAAAGTCGAGGTTTTAACTGTGAAGGCATTTCCCAATTACCTTTTTAAGATCTGTGTGGGATAAATCAATTTTTCTCCACTTTTCACACATTTGTTTTTTTTTACATCGAGGTCTAAATCCTATAATATAATTACTATTTCGACTTAATTATTATCAACGAAGAGACTGAAGGTTATTTGTGGCCCTCATTACAGATAAACAATTCCTAGTTCGTCCTTGGTCGACATTTTCTCGTTTAGGACAAAAGTGCTGGTTAAATTCAATAACGCGATAAAATTCTTTCCTTAAACTTATCGAGAATAAATAGGAAATGTGAAACCTCAAATCCCGAAAAGATTTCCCATTATCTAGGATTTTGCGATAAAAATCGGTAGAATCTTATTGCATTGATTGCAGGCAATAGACAATAGATTCGAAAACGTATTTTCGGTAATCCAATCACAAGATTTCTAATGCCGCAAGAATGAAGCAACCTTGTAAGATTTTGTAAGAAACACCGTTGAGTTCAACTAGTTTCCCAAATACATTTTGCTTGCTGAAAAAATCTTAGGTTATTTCTTGAAAGACGTTCTAATTCTTTGCATATCGCAAAATAGAAATTCCGTTGATTTCTAAGTAACGATCGTTAACGCGGATGCTCAACAAATCATCTGCAAACAGGCAAGTATAAATGCAGTAGAATTGTCTTAAAGATCAGGTCTTATAGAAGGATTATTAGGTATGTCCTTTCCGCCAGAACGGATTTTCTTTGGCTGTGACAGATACTGGTCCAAATGAAGTGAGTATGATAAAATTTGACATAAAACGCATAGAACATTGTGGCATGCGGAAATGGTGCAAATCATATTTGGGAGTGGGAGTGGAGCATCGTTCAATTTTAGTGAAAGAGGCGAATAGTATTCATATATCAAGGCATCAAAACTAGAGGTGGACCTTCACATTTATAACAATAGCTCCCATGATAGAAGGGTTTCTTTATCTACTTTCATAGTTAACACTAGATAACGTAGATAAACCCTTGAGCTGTGCAGTTATTGATTAATTCCGGGATACGTGTTTCGTTGGCAATATTACCAGTAAAACGCGTATTCGGGAATTAATAATTATGTGCTGTGAAATTTACCACTATGATATAATATCATTAATAATACTACACCACATAACGGTTTAACGCTTTGTATACACTAGGGGTCCAGTGAACCCCAACGCCAACTGTCTCGATCTCCCATTTCCGTATATTTTTGAGAACCTTAGTTTCTTTTCAAATTCTTTATTGTAATTCTATCGCATTCTAGATAGTTTGAGCTACGTTTTCGCGCTTGTTTCATTCAAATCGGATGAATAGTTTTCTTATAATAAGCATTCAAAAATCGATGGGGTCCCCTGGACCCCGTGTGTATGGCCCGGGATTTTCCGGAGGTGTGTATACGAAGGGTTACGAGGGAGGTAACATATTAAAAGAAGGACCCATTTACTGTTGGTGATGATGTGAGAGAGGGAGAAAGCATATAGACAAGATATCAAAATCGAATCGTGTGCATATTTTGTGGAATACAGCTAAAGTTTGCAAATTGTGTTACATATTTATAGGATCTATTGTATTCTCCAAAAAAATTCTGTGGTGAATCCAAAGCGTTTACTACCGTTGATCGAATTTCTAAAAAATATACCGACATCGTATGTGAGTCCAATTTTTCAACTACAAAACGTCCAAAGTTGCTTATTTCTTGAATGTGCTTTACTTTCCTTTCCTACATCATGTAGATCTTTGCAAAATTCAAAACTTTCAGTGGCTTTGAACAGAAAAAAATATGTGTAATAAAAATGGGAGATTACATTATATTGACATAAAAACATGATTTTGTTTATTTCTTGAATGTTGCTTATTTGGCAAATGTTAAGTAAAAAGTAAAAAGTAAAAAAAAAAGGAACGTTTATGAAATTTAAACATTTTTCTGTGAGTGTATATTGTTTTATGAGTTTCCAATTAATTTAACTTAATTAGTAATTAAAATAAATAAATTGTCGTGAATATTTCAGACAGTATGTTGTTTAGTATTTAGTACGAGTAAGAATATTTTATAATAAATTCCATTAACCTTCCTCCAAATCATAACGGCAGTATACGATAGTATTTACACATACCTACATGTAAAGATTTATTGCGTTTACTCCTTCCTTAACCTTCCTATACTCACGTCAAAATGAAAGACATATACTATACTATATAAATCGGTCTCACAGACCGTATGCGTGAGTATAGGAAGGTTAAAAGCTTTGTCAAACAAGTTTGAGTGAGAAGAAAGCGGTCGATGCTATTTGTCTATTTATCTTAAAATCACTATTAGGGTTGGAAAAGTGGATATTTCCGACTGATTTTGTTTAGTTCCGTTAACTACGGTTTGCTTTTACTTTTCTTTATGGTGGAAATAACGCACCTGCTTTGAAATTAATGGGAAAGCACTACGTTAAGGTCGCCTAAGCGCTAAAAATTGCGTGACTAACGTGTAAAAGTATTCACAGTTGAGTGACCTCGACTATTGAATGCACAGAAATATGCTCAGCGATGACAAAATCGTGCCAGTGTAACATGGATTTGCGTTTGCGATCGTGCAGACATTTACATATGGGAATTTCTATATTTAGCAAACATACATATCAACTACATATTGACATGTTCAACTATTTATCTTAGGATTATCCAAGAAAAAGAATAAGAAAATGGATTTGTTAGTGTGGAATTGTGAATTAATCAGCAATTGTCTGGTAACACGTTTAATAACAGACACAACAAATAGGTCAGAATTTATTTTGACGTCTGTCGGCCACTATATTACTGTTAGTCCTCTTCAGTGACCTAATTTAGTATATCTAAGGTGTTTTTCTTTTGGAAATTCTCTCACGACCACCTCAGTTTTTAACAACATGGGGTCGCGTTTCAAGCTTTAGGAACAACTGTTCTAAACGATCTTAACGCTTTCCGCAGCTGCATAAAATATGCTTTGCTCTTCCATCCTCATATTGGCAAAACATTATCTTCTCACTCCTCGATATCTCTCTACAAGACTGTATACGATTAAAGTATGATGAGTTTCGTGGGTTTTTCTTCCATATTTTTTGTTTTCTATCCATACATAAGATTCATATCCGCCTCCATTTAACACATTTTAATTCTCCAGCTTTCTTTACATCTTCTGCCCAGGTTTCTATTAGTCTGGCATTTTATCTTTCTCCGGTTTTCTATTTTATAGGCTGCTTCAATTTTCTCTTACATTCAAACCATCATATTTTGTTCCCGCCGAATGGATATTTCCACTGGTTCCACTTCTAAGGTATATTCTTATATCACGCTTCTGATCTGCTCTCTTCTAATTTTATTTGAAGCGTTTTATTTAAAACCTTATTTCCATACTCAAGTTACTCTATCGTCTTCTCTTTATGTGCTGCGACGCACATGAATGTGTAAGGGTTGGTGTTATTATTTGGATGACCACTTTTGCTTTAACTTTTTTATGATTGTTGTGGTTTTTGCATTACTGATGATCTTTCATTATTTTTATTGCATATGACTTGCCTTCAATTTTCATTGTTTATTTCGTAAGTTTTATCTCCTATTACTTATCACTTTCGCTTTCTTAACCTGGGTATATTTTAGGTGGTAATCATGACACGACTGGAACTAGCTTAATGAGTGATGAGTACTTCATTAATGAAACATTTTTAGAAGTACTTAGCACATGCTAAACCGTAATAAATAAATCGGTAGAGTTGCTCTCAGAATCTACATCTAAATGCAATGAATATGTATGTTACATGTAACATACCTTGATGCGATGCAATTTTATTAAATAGTTTAGGCTAGTGTTAAAATTGTGCTCCACATCCTATCAACAATTGCGTTGGAAACGTATTTTTAATGCAGTTCGTTTTGTCGCGATTCCGGGTGATAAAATGATTTGCAAGTTAAATCAGGTGTGAAATCGACCACTGTCCTTTTACCCTTTCCGATAGCGCTAATATATGCAAATAGAATGCAACGCACATAAAAATAAAGTACAGAAAATAATTAAAGAACATATATGGGACAAACTCGTAAACCTTAACATCAGGAGTTTGCGCAAATATGTACATCTATTCCAACTTAAATTGCACGCATATAGGTGTGTAGGTTTAATTATCTCGGAATGTGAAAATATTCGTATATTATTTCAGTAAATACATAAAACGCGAAAACGTGTTGTTTGAAACCGTTTGTTTATCAGATGCATATAAAACTCTTGGATGTTGTTTATCTTATTTCGCGGGCTGATATTTTTGCAAATAATTAAAAGTTTAAATGAGAAACGCTTGCGGTGTTGAATTTTTCTGTTAATTAAAGTATGGCGGGCAGGTTGGTATCCGCGAAAATCAGGAGTATTTATGGGTTCTAAGTTCGAAAACTTTCTGTACATTAGCAAACATATTTCGCAAAATTGTTGTGTGTAGGCTGATGTACGTATAATTAAGAAAAGTATGAGTAACTGCATATTCCTGCACGTTTAATTATTTCTTCAAAATGAATTAAATCAAACATATTTGTTGACACAGTAACGTATAGATATTTCAAAATATTGTAATGATTACAATGCTTAAAGGTGAACAGTGGTGGTTCATGTTTTCTCTGAAACTGGTAAAAGTCGAGTAGGTTTGATTTGTCAGTCTATCTATTTAAAGATTCGCTAGAAAATGGATGTTGCAGATGCTTCTTGATAGAACAGGAAGAGGACGATGAAAATGAAAATAATGCTACATTTTCGGCTATAAAGTAGATTATCGCACATATTACTGTCCATGTGCTAAACATGTTTAGGGATGGCCCAAAGTTTTATATTTGGTGTAATTTGTTCTTTTGGGGACCCGTATTACAATTTTCAGTTGGGAAGCAAATAGGAAACAGATTCATTTGAGAAGAATGAATTACGAGAAAGAACAAGTCGGTTTATTTCGTTTAGTGGAGGAAGTTAAAACTGATGAGGAGGAGGCTTTTGACGACGACGAGTCCGAAAATGAAGAGAATAAGATAGAAGAAAAATTATCTGCGTCTAACATAGAACAAGAAACAGATAGTGATGGTCAAATTCTATAACGCGACAAAGAGAGGAGGACAAGGTGTTGATACAGTCAATGAACTTTTCTCTACGTATAATGTTGCCTGGTGGCCTATAATACTTTCCTACGCAATGGTAAACATCACAGAAATAAATTCCCAAATAATTTTTATAACAAACAATAAAATTGAAAACGTAGTTCGTAGAATATATTAAAAACGGTTGGCAACCGAACTGGTTGCTCAACAGTTGAATCGTCTTTATATGATCACCAATATTCCACTAGAAAAGGCGACAAGAAACGGCTGAAACTTCTAGTAATATTCCTAGAGGTGCTATCTGTGTACAAAAGATAGTAAAACTCGATTTTTCTGCAAAATTTGGAAAAAATCCTTTGTTTATCCCATGCGGAACTTCGATGCTCTGAATGTGTGATAATGGTTGGGAATCTACCATAATATATTTTATACATACTATGTATTTTAGAAATAATTTTGTTTTCAGTAATTTTTATAGTGCTAAATAATAACATTTTTCCTCTTCTTTCTCTCTTGTTTCATTCTTAGTATTTTACAGTAATTTTATAATTTCATAATCTTCCAAAATAAAACCAAATCCAGAACCTCCAAAATGATATGTATATAACAGCGAATAGGCTCAGCCATTTTTAAATATAAGTAAAATACTAATATTAAATATAAATTTTGTAATATTGGGTCTGTGGAACTAGGCGTTACTAGTCGCGTTCCTTTAACACGTTGACTGCCCAACCAATTTTGCTAATGTTCACCATAATTTTTTTTTGATAGTATCCAACAATAAATTTAAGTAAAAGAGTGTTATCTGGCTATAAAAAAATCCACGACTCCCCATGAAAGTTACACACAAGTTTTTCAGCACGGATCATGGCTATCATATTTGAGCATATCGCAGAGGGGCCAGCAGTCAAACTTCTACGTCTTTGCGTCTAAGTGATACATTTTTGAAAGCTATGACCTGACATCTGAATACATTGTGGTTATCATATTTCATACTCAAGAGCCTCAACGGAAACATCAGTGGCTAGCAAATATGATAGCCATGGCAGTCAATGTGTTAATAAGCGCCATCACAGCCAGGTTAACTGCCCAAACCTCTCAAAAGAAGAACATATGTCTCTCGTTTGTGGAGCTTATTTTGTTGGACAAGGTTTTCAAAATCCGAACAATGGGTCAACGGTTCTTATAAGGGAACAATGATAGCGTTAAAGCAAACCAGAAGGCTAGTCATGGGATCTTCTATTGATTACTGTATCTCATATTATTTTAAACAAATAGATAAGCTATTGATAACTGCAGATTTTGTAACATCGCAACAGAAGCTTCGGAGCATACACCAAGCGAATATGGGACGTTGCTTTCCATGGATCAGATACCTGAAAAAGGGGATTGCTGATCCTGTTCAATTGAGAGGTTTGGTTTTAGACGGTTCATGGATTTTGTTATTTTGCATATATATGTGTACATCGACAAATGAGAGTTTAGATCAGATAATATATATTAAATACCAAGTAATCCGTTTACAAAATAGCTTGTATCAATTTCAAATGTTTTTCTTCAAAAGTTATTCTTTATTTCTTAAACAGAAAGCCGTTGTCTCACACGCTTTATTTAGAATTTACTTTCATGATGGTTCCTAAGTAGCTACAAATACAAATAAATATAGTTTTCAAAAGAATACACTCTAACTTACAATGAGCTGTATATAAACTTTTGCGAGTTAGAAGAGAGTAGAAGGGACATTGTTTGATTATACAGTTTATAATAAATTTATGCTGGTTGGATGTGTAAGCATGGTCTCCATAATACCTCTACTGTTTTGTCCTTGGAGAACTACCAACTGAGAAAGCATCTGTCCTTGTCGAAAATATTTATAACTAATGCAAGCGCTGTATTCTAACTGTGTTTGCCTCTTGGACGAGACTGAAAAGTTTATTTGTCATAACATGTCCCGCCCTTATTTTGACCGTGAAAGTTGAAATTGTTTAGAAAGTAATTTCAGTTGACGGCGGCCCAGGCGCTTCTTAAAATGTAACTTACGAAAGACTAAGAACAATGAAGAGATAGAAGAAGTTATTTAAGTTGGATAACTTGAATTCACCTTGATATTTTGCCGAACAGGTCTATGGAAAACTACAAGGTAGGTGTATCGATAACATCAGGCAGAATTATGCAGTACTTCGTATGCAATTTAACAATTTATATCTAACGAAATACGGAAGTTTATATTAAGGCGAAGCAAGTATTAAGTTACCGGAAGTCGAATGATGTTAACAAGAAGCAATATGTCGAATAATTTGTAAATAAGGCTCGGAAGGAAAATAAAATTGCAAAAAAAAAAATTCAGAAGGATAATATATTATAATATATAGTGTTCAAAATGAAATTATTTTCGAAGTATTAAAAAAGTGTCAGTTGTGGTAAAATCTGTTAATGATAAAATAGTTTTCTTGATCTAAATACCTACAGACCCGTATAATTTAAATGAGTGTAGAAAGTAGTGCGATTGGCGGAAGTTAATTATATCATATAGTAACAAAAATTACAAACAAGCTATTGATGTTTTTGCGGATAATTATAAACCACGTCAGCAATAAGAACACATACTTGTTATTCTAAGACTATATGCATAATTACCAGTAAACGGATGTAATATGTTAATTCGCACGTATCCTCAAAGTGTAATACTTTAAATATAATTCATAAAACAAAAAGAGATATGCCATTTTATAAATTTGGTTACTGACGGAGATTTTTGGTTTATTCGAAGCTAGTCTTCGCACAAGGGGAATGTCGGTGGCGTGAATCACAACGCGGCCACCGTTATGTCAACGTACCAATAATTGAATCAACAAAGAAGACATGTAACAATAAGATCACTTAAATGCAACCCATTAGGATTGACTATCACCACGAACTACCAGGAACCGTTTCTCAGAACTGGAACGGAAGAATTGAAATGGACAAGAGAGAGAGAGAGAGAGAGAGAGAGAGACGGCAGAGGAGAGGGGAACCAATGAATAGTAATGAAAATAGAGAAGGAGCTTATGGAACAAAATCAGAGAACGCAAATCTAGAGCAAAGCAGAAGACAATTTGGAAATGGAAGAAAAATGCCTGGAAGAAGTATATAAAAGCGAAAGCAGAAGATAAACAAAAATACGTTGTAATAAGGGCTAATACAAAGAAAAAAGTATGAGACGCAAAGCAAAGGAGTTGGATAGAATTTGGCAGCGAAATGGATCAATTGTAACAAATGACAAACGTTTGCAACATACTGTTCATAAAACACCAAGAATAGCAGATCATTGTATATTATCGATGCAGTTTAACGAAATGGTTAATGTAAACAGAAATGAATATAAGATAGTAAAGCATAATTTTAAGAACTATGATGTTACTTTTTGCATAAGCATATGTATGAAACAGATTGGATTAATACCGGAGATGTTAATGAAATGACTATGAGATGTAAAAGCTCAGTACAAAATATAATTGACATAATGTGTCCTAAGACCGTAATGTTAGTTCCACAAAAGTATAAAAGAAACAAATGGATTACACCAATAATTATACAAAAAATGAAGATTAGAGATGATAAATATATGACAGCAACTATCATTAACTCAGAAGAAGCTTGGGAAGAATATAAAAAGTGTAGGAATACAGTGACCAAATTAATAAGAGAAGAAAAGGAGGATTACCTCAGAATGATAATTGATGGTCACAAGTCAAACCCTGGGGAAATGTGGAAAAATCTGAAGGTATTAGTGACAGATACTACGCCTAAACAAAAAGAGATCATATTCAGTAAGCAAAAAATAAGTGAAGATAACAATATAGCGCACATGTTCAATCAATACTTCACATCTAGTATAGAGAATATAGTAAAAAGTATACCGAGGTCAACTGATTTTAGGTATGAAAATGCTGTTCAGGGAATTACAGAAAAAGAGAAACTATACCAATTCAAAAGTATTACTATGACCGAATTAAAAGCTGTACTTAAAAAATGAAAAATTGTGGGGATGTTGCAGGCAATGGTATAACCACAATGGTATTAAAAGATGTCTGTATGAACATGGCTAACAGACTGCTTGATATAATCAATGCATCAATACAAAATGGCGTATTTCCCGAGGATTGGAAGACGACGTACATAGTGCCAGTGCCAAAAATTAGTGGAACACAGTCTTAGTCAAGAATTTAGGCCGATTAATACTGTGCCATGCTATGAAAAAGTTCTAGAGTCATGTATACGAGATCGATTGCGCGATTACTGCAAGAAAACAATGTTATTTTCCGAGGCAGTCAGGGTTTCGAGAGGGACATTCCTGTGAAACGGTGTTAGTTGCCATATGTGACAAATGGTTAAAGAAAATGGACAATGGACAACTAGTTTTAGCGGTATTTCTTGATTTTAGTAGAGCTTTTGAAACTATTGATAGGAAGTTATTATTAAAAAAATTAGAAAGCATAGGTATTAGGGATAAAGCTAAAGAATGGATGAGTTCATACTTAAGTAATCGTTGGCAGGTGGTTAAATACAATGTAGTAATTTCGGGAAAGCATGGTAGTTATTACGGTGTTCCACAAGGAACTGTATTGGGACCATTACTCTTTAACCTGTATGTAAATGATTTAATCTTTAGAATTAATAATAATTGCGATATACACATGTTTGCGGACGATACTATGCTGTATGTATGTGGTAATGATCTAGGCAATATGGTAAAAATAATTAATGAAGAACTGGTAACATTATACAAATGGATATGTAATAACTCTATAAGTATTAATATTAAAAAATCCAAATTTATGCTTATAGGTAGTAGATACAAATTAAATAGTATTGATACGAGCCACGTTAAAATATATGTGGACAAGAACGAAATTGAAAGAGTGGACAGTATAAAATACTTAGGAATACTTGTAGATAAAAATTTATCGTGTAAAGAAAGCGCTAGATTTATAATGAATAAAATGTCAAAAAGGTTGGTTTCTTACGGAGAGTGGGAAAAAACCTGAGTATGTATCAGTGATCGGCAATGCATCGTTTTTTCGCTATTCATACTGACTCATGAAATTTTAAATATAAGTGAGTAGGCATCATTTAAACTCAACTACTCTGATTTACTCATACAACGATAACGTTGACTCATAAGTACAGGTTGCAATAAATATGAATGCGACGGCGACATCATACACAAACTATACTCACACTCATAAATCACCTGAGTTTGATTTCTAATGTCAGGAAAATACTTACAATACTTACATTGATTCAGCTCACTCAACTCATCCATGTATATTTAAAAGTTTAGTCATTAAACAGTTTGCAACCAGTATGAAATGTATAAAGATATACAAAAGCATAAAATTGTAAGTTTATGCAGAAACATTTCGGGAAAATTAAATTTTTTTATTATTTATCATTTTTATGAGCAGGTAGTGAAAAATGGATAGCAATAGTGAGATTGAGGAAAAAATAAATAGCAGAGTTGTTCAATTAGTGCAAAACGTAAGGGTAAAAGCGCAATATAATATGAAATAAGCAACACAAATCTACACATATTTCTTTGTTTAACTTTAGTAAAAAAACAACAGTAAAAAGGCACACAGAGCAAACACACAACCTCAAAATGAGTATATTAATGCTCGTATGCGAACCATACTTATTTTGCATCGTCTATACATATTGAGTTAAGGAGAGTCGAAATCAACAACGTCATAAATGTTGTTAAGTATGAGTTCGATGAGTACTTCAAACTTTCGAGTGGATATGAAGTTGGACAACATTGCAATAAGTATGAGTGCGTATAAGTACAAGAAATTATAAGTCATGATTCAACTCTACTCACTTTTTCACTACTCATTGCTGATCACTGGTATGTATGTTAAATTTCTATTATACAAATCTTTAATTGCACCTCATATAGATTATTGTTCCAGTATATTGTTCAATTTAAACAAAAATGAAATGTCACAGTTACAAAAAATACAAAATAGGGCAATGAGAATAATTTTGAGATGTAACAGATATACTCCAATATCAACTATGTTAGGTACCCTAGGTTTGATGAATGTACGCCAAAGAATAGTATTTAGAAGCTTAATATTTATATATAAAATAAAAAATAATAATTTGCCAGATTACATAACTAACATTACACGAGTACAAAATATACACTGTTATAGTACTCGAAACAATCACGATTTTTATGTTGATACATATAAGAGAACTCAAACCGTGAAAAATGTTTTAGTCAGTGGCCTTACATTATATAATACCTTGCCGTATGAAATTAAAAATAGTACAAATATTAAGTTATTCAAGAAATTATTATGCAAATATTTAAGAACACAGTTCTTAGTTTAGTTTATTAACATAGTACCCTATTATAATAAGCAAATTAGCTTAATAAAGATATTATTATTATTATTATTATTATTATTAATTATGTACAGTGAGGACTCACTAATCCGAACCCTCAGAAATACGAACTCCCTTGTAATCCGAAGAAAATTTAAATATTGCCCTTTAACATTGGGTATCTTCTAATCCGAATCGATCCTACATTGGTTCAGCCTTTTCTAAAAAAAAAAAAAAATACGGAAAAAATGAACGAGTTTAAGCTATTACCTAACCAGATATTTGCCGCCTAATTGCACCCCTTTATTTCAGCCAATGGATAAAAATGCCATACGGCTAACAAAACTTTATTATCGAAAAAGTCTTTTGGTCTACGAGGACGATATTTCAAACGCCCTTAAAAATATTAATTTAAAGGATGCAGTCTTTCTCCTCTCTCGTTCTTGGGAGAACGTGTCAATTGATGCTATAAATAACTGCTGGAAAAAATATTTTCTTATTCCATTAACTGCAGTGAAGGAAAAGCTACTTTCTGAAGACAATCAGCAAGAACTTACTGAAATCAGAAACATGTGCAACAAATTTCGTATGCACAAGCAAAAATTACAAACCTTTTTAACTAAATTATTTAATGTTTTACAATCTGTTTTCCTGTTAGTCATCGTTTAAGATATTATGCATTATGTAGTAATGTATTTTTTTCTTGAAAATCTATTTATGTATTTATTTTTTATTTGGACAGATGCAATAAATGTTCAACAGTCTAAAACGCAATTTAAATTATTTTAATGATGACTCAGTAATCCGAATTTTCCGATAATCCGAAGCGTCCATGTTTTAATTAATTCGGATTAACGAGTTCCCACTGTATATGGTAGCTACCAGGCAATTCTGCAATGGAATTAGACCGATGAAAAGAAGTCAGAAGGAAGAAAACAAACATATTACGACCTAAAATAAAAACTGGTGGTGGTACCGTTATTGGCGGACCAACTCACAAGAAGCCATTTCAAACATGGAAACCCAAAATAATTTTAACCTTGTGACATCTGTATGAGTTTATACGTGAAGGAGTGAGGAAGGGATTATTATATTTTTGAATAGAAATGCAATTCTATTTAGACATAAATGTATAATAAGAGTCCGAAGAGCTGAATATTTTGATATATAATTTTCATGTGTTTGTTCCGACAATTGCTGAGTTCATTTAAGAAAGCGAAAATCATGCATATTTTAAGGATAGTTTCACTTTCTTCAAACGAGATTGGACAGCTACGCAACCACTGCGAATATTCCCGGAATGAAGCCCACTTGTCTACAAAGTGTCATCTTTTTTAACTTACGGGGGATGTTACCTTGTCTGATAAATTGAAGAATATACGTAAAAAGTGAAGAAGATTATGGGGGAATAAGCGAGGACAGGAAAAACGGTAGTAGTAATATCAGGGTAAGTTTGTATTTGGAACGTAATATAAATAAACATGTAATAAACAACCCATTTACCATATGTTGTATAACTAGTCTAAGAATATTTTCAAAAAAAAAAAAAGAAAACTTTTCAACTTAGGAGTGCGAAACTCACGCGGTCATCCATACTATATTGGTATGGTAATATAATATTATCACTTAACATCATCAAGCACGTACTGCAGAAACAATACATATTGTGTTGTAATGTAATAAATCAATAAATATTATAAACATTTCAACTATTTGCCAATAATCCAACTTTAAATTCATGGCCGCTAATATGCAACTATAATGCGCGTTGTATAATTTAGCACCGTCACATTATACACGCTATTAACTACTCGAACGTATATTTAAACGTAAGTACTGTTATAATTAAGAGAACTTTATTAAGTTCGTGTAGCGAATTGTGACTTGGCAATATATTAATAATTGAGCAACTTCCTCGATAATAAATTTAATAGGTTATGCTCGTGGCAATATCATTTAAACACTTTATGTATTATGTTCTGCTGCTCCGGACAAGTTTTTCGTCGATAATTTTACCCAGGTATTCAGTAATTAATTGCGCGTCATACTGATACTAACGCATGTTTAGAATTTCCGACCGTGTCGAGCTATTCAACCATTACCATTATCGAAAGCGTTGCACATATCGTATTGCAGTATACATGCCTGGGAAATTAAAGATGTACATATTGTTCGGTACGAATGAAGCTATGGCGTTCAATTTTCACGAAAATAATGAAGTAACTGTGCCAACCGTACGTTCCAAATAGATTAGCTTAGTTAATTACTGCAATGTTAATGAGAAGTTGGGATTTGTGTTTCTAATTACAGTATTTGCATCCTACGTCATATATTTCTAGTATTGGAAATGCTTGCATTTATCGAGGGAATAAGAACTTTTGATTCGATTTTTAGCGACAGGTTTCATAGCATTCACGTATTTTGAGAAATAAAAGCGTTAACTATCACTAATGGAAACTAAAAAAAAAAATTAAAAAGAAACTGTAAGGGAGAATCTGAGGAAATGAAAATTTTGCAAATAGTTTGCAATCTATCACTAAATTACAAATGTACAATCGTTTTACCGTCCAATGCTTCCCAAGTATTCCCAGAATAACACCTTTTTTAGATGATTAGTAAAAGTTAGTCCTGATTAAACCATTCTCACCCATCTCATAACCACAGTTCACACCTCCGGAGACCTGGAAACCACCGCAATATGCAGAACCCTATCTCGAAGAACTTGTGGAACAGCAGTTCTCAGATGATGGAGATATTGTTCTAAGGCATGTGCTTTAACAATGTAAAGTATATGGAGATCAAAGATAGGTCTCGAGAATGAAGGCTGACGAGCCTAGGCAAAGTGAATTCAACTTCAGAAAACTGCGACAATGTGGACAGTGTCCCTCCATGAAGACATATCCGTTGTTAAAAGTCTAGTAATTCGGAGTTTTAGGGGAAGATGTTTCCCAATAGTGTTAAGCGCGGAAATCAATCTATATCTCTAGAACATGTTTAAGGCAAAATAAGGCTGATGAGTCTAGCCAAAACGACGAACAAGCTGCAGAAAAATAGAAAATATGGACGGTGTTCTTTCCTGTGAAGACTTCTAGCCGTTGAGTTTAAAATTTCACTGAAGAGTCTACTAGAACTTTGGCTGTAAGAATCGGTGCTTTATTTTATTAAAGTAGATTTTCCTCTTGAATTTATTGCACCCATTTTCGTTCATTTTGCGTTCAGAACTGCAATTCCCCTAAAGACTTAAGCCTTGGGTGTCATCAGATACACACAGCCCTAATATATCTAAAATTTATTAGAGTGAAAAAACTATTTGGACTTACAATAATTATAATCTTATTCCGTAAGCAAACAATAATAAAGTTGGCTGAATAAAATAATTTGATTATTGATAATTTTGCTAGGGAATACTCGAATATCTCATTCTTCTGCCCTGAACGATTCAATGGCGTCTCAATAGATCACGTAGCAAGCATGATTTGAGAATGTGAGGAAGCGCAAAGCTCTTATCGAGAAAGCACCCTTATATTAAGGGAGGCGGAAAGATTGATCAGATTCTCTCTCGAAATAACTAACCAAATCATAAAAAAGGATTTGTAGCTAGATTACATAATTTTTCAGCAGGCACTGTTCATTAAGATGCCACCTAAAGAACGGGCCATTGAAGACACTGTAAGCTTAAATATCTTGACTAGGTGGTCGAATGCAAAACATTGTCATAAGACCAGAATATTCTTCGGTCATTGATTTTACACTATCTCCGTGATCATATCGAAAATTGCTTCTCCTGTCGTAGAGGTTTTGTAAATAGCACATCTTCTTCAATGGAATTGTTGAGAATATATCTAGTATAGACAAGCAATACCGCAGCGTTTGCTACATCAATCAACTCGTCATGTTCGAGATCGAAATAATTCAATCTTATTCTTTCCAAAAGTTCACCTTCCACATTATTTGCTAAATCATTAATTGTCTGCAACACTGTGTTGTTTCATATAGAAACCACGTCAATTTTCTTTGTCGTCTTTTCTCCAAGCATACACTTCATTATGTCTTTCGCACACGGTTTAATTAAATTTTCTGCTACTGTATGTGCTTGTCCAGATATTGCAATACTGGAACTCAAAATTATGCCTAACGAACACATTTACTACCTGCGTTAGAGGCTGACAGGAAAGAAGAAAGAGTACAGCTTTTATTGCCTGTTAATTTCGTTGTAAAATAATCAACAGGTTTATTTCTCTACGTCAAATGTTTTGTCTCAATGTGCTTACAAAGTGGTGGTTTTAAACTGCCGTTGGCCAGGACTTCATTACAAATTACGCAAAGCGGTTTAATAAAACAATAATATTTTTGTTTCTCTTCCTTGCCTTCAGCTTGGTGGGACCAGATGGCACGGTCGCTGACGACAGCTTCCTGTATTGCCAGCCTATTTTGGTGCCAAATCAGGAACTAAAGTAAAAGTAATTGATTGTTCAGCTTTTTGTCAGACTTGACAAAGCTACCCTGTTTTAACCATCGATCCATAATACATTTACAGAGTAATAATAATTATTCACTTCCACGATCGACATGCGCACGTTAACTAGAAACTTTTTATAGTAATTTGTTTACACACACTATGCACTACTAATTTATCTTATTAAAATCGCTCGTGGTTCTTAAGCGCGTTCCATTCAATTCTACCTTTTCTTGTGTTATCGCAGCCCTTTTATATCGCCATCTCGTTCTTTCAAGAGCTGAATTGGAAGTTTCCTGATCTTATGAGGATGTGCTCGCATAGCCAGCGACGTTGCGTATCATCACGTTGCAGATTGATTGCCTATTGCAACCCAACTTTATTTTTGCCTGTATTCTGACTTCATATATTTTGTAGATGTAGTTCCTGATCTGCTTCAATTCAAGTTACAAAATTTGACATTTTCTACGTGTTTCTTGACCACATATAATACGCTGCTAACAGGTGACTAAAATGTTTAGTTCTCATAACGCATTTTTAAGTTTATTCAATGCGTTTTTTTCAGTTGTACAAAGGATAAGATCAAATGCTCTGAGATGGTTTGGCCATATCAATCGAAGCCTGTTAGCAAGATTTGTCAAGAAAAGTATAGTGGAGGAAGAAAAAGAAAGACCTAAAGGGAACACGCACCTCAAGTAAAATGATGAAATAGGGAAATATCTGAAGGAAATAAATATAAATTGGAGCGAAGCAATAAAAGAACTAACTTTTCCACATATTTCCTCTTTTCACTCTATTAAAGGCTTATTTGACATTAATAAAACACATGTAAATTTATTTTCCCTTTCTCAGCTTGTCCTTGAAGTACTCTCTAACAAATACTAAATCCTATGTTTTTCCTTTGCTAAATTGTATTGTTTGTCCTTTATCGATATTACTAATTTTTCTCTAGGTCGTTTCTCAAATATACTTGTAAGTTCTTTCCTGTATATACTCGTCAACGTTATATCTCTATAATTTTCACATTCTCTTCCATATCATTTTTTATATATTTTATATTAGATGACGACAATATATAGGCTGCTGCATAAAATTCGAGATTTGGATATTCATAGTAGCAAATTTCACTATCGCGAAAATTTTGGGAAAGGTAGCATTGATAGGTTCTTTTATCTTCTTAAAGGTGTGGTTTCTATCCCATGAAGCTCAATGACTTATTGTGGGGAGCCCAATAAGTCATTGAGTTTCCAGTTTATACCATCAAATCAGTTTCCTTCCTGAAACCTACCACCTTGCTAACGGGAAGATTCTTTATCCCTTCTGATTGCGAAAACTGAAATCCCAAGTGTTTAAGTTTTACACTACTCAACTCCTGCACATGCTGTGATGTTTCTTCCTCCTTGCAATAAACCCTACAGATTAGGTAATCAACAACTATATGATGTGGAGATTTTTACCAAGATGGCAGTGCTCTGTTAACAGTTCCACTGCTTTTCCACTCATTTGCAACGCATAAAAGAACAGGTAATATTCATGAATTTGACATTTAATTGATATGCTGCCTTATTTTTATTATTGTATTATTAATAGTGTTGTGAATATATTTATTTACATTTAATATTTTGTTATAATTTTTATGTTCGTGAACCACTGGCTGGAAATCACCGGCTGAGATAAATCTATACCTTGTGCTTCGTTATACACCCAAGTAAAGGTGAATTATGCATCCTAATGCTCTAGATCAGGCATGGGCAACCTTTTTTGTAGAAGTTTTATGCTGTGAGTAATCTTAAAAAATATACATTTTTGTAGTATCCTTATGATTCATTATGAATTAAGTTTAGACGGGCCGTGCTAATATGCAACGAAAGAATTCAGTAGCGGGCCGGACAAACCTTACTCGAGGGCCGCATGTGGCCTGCGGGCCGTAGGTTGCCCATACCAGCTCTAGATCAAACAGATGTCCTAAATGTTATATGCATCTGATAAGTGTGGATGCCTATTTCATACAGAGGCTTAACATTGAAAGCTGTAGAAACTTTTTCGATACAATGAATTAATTATAGCTTACACTGTTTCTGTTTTAAATAATATTTTATTCTTATACAGGTACCATTAAATATAGAAGAGTAAAATTGACGACCTAAAGAATTAGTTTTATTAAATTAAGGTTAGTTAACTAGTCGACTCATGCTATGAAGGTTACAATAAAACCATTGCTAATTTTGGATCAATATTAATTCATGTGCGAATGAAAATTAAAACTCATATGTGGGTGCAGTTTATTTGAAAAGATAGGAAATAACATTTGCAAGGGCTGAAAATGCATACATTAATTACAGTTAGAAGAAGGAAGACTCTGATCCAGAGAAACAAAGAGAACGAACAATAGACTACTTTTAAAGAGACGTCGAAAACACAGCAAAACAAGAAGAAAAAGATAAGCAACTGTTTATTTGTTAATGAAACGTAGGAATTTACCCAGGTATGTATAAATACGTAATATATATCAGAGTTAAGTTAAGTTAAGTTGATAAAGAAATACATATTCAAGTGTCAATTTAATGAAATTGGAAACAGTTTGAGTAAAATTGGAATTGGTTTTCAAATGACAATAATGGAAGTGATTTAAGAATGATTTAATCGATGTATATTTTTGAATGTCCTATTTTAATATTATACATTTTACAATTTTAGCGTTGTTTAAGACAAAATTCAGTAATCCTTCTGATCATTAAGAAAAGCGACATACAAGGAATACATTGGCACTGAACACTTAGCACGATAGATTAGGACAATTTCAACCTTTGCTCTAATGCGGTTACTTTATGAAGCTTTCTGCCATGTCTTTCGATGTACATTTTAATCTGCCTTAGTATTTCTTTATACACTTATGGATTTTGCTTCTGACGTAACATAGTTCTGTATCTCGATGATCATGATCTATGCATATCTTTACTATTTTCTCATAAATTCGCACTGATATACGTATCAATTTTTCTTATTCTAATGTAAAACTTTTTGTACTTCAGATTATTAGTAAAGAAACCCAATGTACACATACATAAGTCAATATGTGTGTAAATCTATATTTAACATTGATCTGGAATGGATTACAAAGTGGTAAACCATGACTTGGTGAATAAGGTATTCCTTAATGTTTCCAATGGAAGTGCAAAAACGATATCATTCGACTACTTTTCACAAACTTTATATCTATGTAAACATAACAATAGGTTAGGAGTACGAAAAAATGTAAAAAGTCGGACACTAAAGGTGGATTATCTAGTACCCATTAATATTTGTCGGATTGTTAAAAGAAATTGCTGAAAATGAAGTTAATTGCTCTTACGTTTCTTTTCGAAATACACATTTAAGGAGTCTAAAACACTGAAACAAACATCATGGATTTGCATTAAAAAATTAACAAATGGACATTTCCACATGTTATGGACTAACAAATAGATACAGCCTCATATATCATCGAAATAAATCAGGGGTTCATTGTGCGTGACCGTCAGATAAATGGCAGCCAGTATTGTCAGATTAACCGTCACTTCATTGTTTTGTGATTTGTACCGAAATTCAGTTTATTATTTTCGGTGACAATACACATTACACAGAAATCTAAAGGATTTCGGTAAAAGCGAATATATTACGTAAAATCTTTGCATTTATTTTGGTTATACGATGGCTATGATGTACGTTCTTTTTCTTGATAATGGTGAAATTTTGTTCAATAGACATTCCTTCTTTGAGGAAAAGACAACGCCAAGAATTTTGAATTGGAATTGAGTGATGTGCAATCAAAATCATTGAAGTATCCAAAAAATACATTTTTATACAGCACCAATGCGATTTTCGTTAACATTGAATGATATAGACATGTTACGTCAACACTGAATAATATAGACGTGTTATTGAGTGAGAGTTAATCTGCAGGACTAACTGAAATTTGATTGGGTTAAGAGTGAATTGACTATAAAAAAAAGTAAAAGTAGTTTTTCGGTTTCCGTAAATTCAAACTACAACCAAACTTCACTCCACTGAGAATAACAACTGGGTAGCTGTCCAAACACATATTCGGAGCTATTCAAATCGCTGTGATAGGGGTAAGAATCATTTTGTTTGACACCTGACTCCTTGAATTAGCCTTGAAGTATCCATTTTCGTTTTTATTGATAAACAATTATGCAAAGTACAAATGTCCATCATGTAAGGATCCTTTCATCTAAGTTCTTGTTCCAAATTTCCTTTTACTGCTAAATGAAGAATATACCTATTACACTCTATAATTTTAAACTAATTAGAAATTATTTTTGCAAAGAAAAAGGTAATTAAGAAGGGAATCAGCACACATTTATTCCAAGTAAAGTAGAAACTACGTTAGAAAAGATAAACGCTGTATAAAAAGCCATATTCTTGTTTATTGATGTTTCTACCATTTAGATACCACCGACACCATAACAGAACCATCTGATTACGTTTTAATAGAGTCGAACTACTTCTGGATGGCGCCAAACAACTCTTTAATTTATGAATATTCCTTGAAAATCATAGAATCTATGTCCCATTCAGAGATTTTTATCTAACTAAAAGAGCGTTTGATTTTCGGTTGCATTCGGTAACGAATTCGGAAGAATTTCCTTTTATACACTTTTGCCGTTGAGCGAAAATAATTGAAAAGAAACGAAGAATAAAGGAGGACGGAATTAAAAAGAGCACTTTCCATTGAAAAACCTAATTGATTCCGAAATTGTTTTCCAGGCTCGCTTAATTTGGTCTTGAATAAACGGAATAATTTGTCTATCTTTTAGAAAAATAATTATCGAAGAAAAAAATCGCAGGTTTCTTTCCACAATTGATATGATTAAATCCAGTTTCAGGTGAGAAAGTATTATTTACTTCTGCGTTACGCCTGTGAAATTGGAAATCAATTTACATAGAATGAGTAGTACAAGGCGCATACAACACACTTTAACACGAAAATTGATATGAATGATTTACAACTAAGTACTTAAAGAATGTCCCATAGATCACTGATTTGTAAGCAGATAAACTTATACTAAATTAATTAAACGATGTTTTTCTCAGGAAGGTATTTCAGCAAATATTTTTCTGCTATTACTTGAAGAGTTGAACTTAAATTGAAGCAAATCACACGTAAGCGACAATTTTTTTTTTTTATAATTGGCATCTCGGGATCATAGCCCATGTGCCTCAGTGAGTTGGAGTTTAACAGTTATTACTTTTGGAATCAGATGCGAGGGACTATAGGGTAAGACAGAGGGCACACACTTCACATCCCGGGGCCTATCGGGATGACTAACAACAATACAATACATGAATTCGGCCATCGGAAGGAAGGTTATCCCACAAAGGTATGATTAGGATGGTGTTGTCTTCGCATCTGGTTCTCAAATATTTAGGTTCATTTTGATAATCGTGTCAATAATTAAATCGTAAATGCATTTTTTGTTATAATGCATTAGTGTGATAATGCTGGTAGGTAGTTGCACTCCTTTCCTGACTAAATTTTGGATAAATATATTGAGCGACTTTTATGTAAGGTACAATTTAGTAGTAGGTGGTTGAGATCAGCGATTTCATTCCCACATGGACATTGTGGAGATTCAATGATGCCAAGTTTAAACAAATGTGCTGGATACTGGCCATGACCAAATTTGATTCGTGCTATTGTAGAACGATAGTATCGTGAGATATTACTGTGTTCGTTGTACCAAGGCTTATTGTTGAACGACGGGTGGATGTACGCATATTGTGTCATTTTGTTATTATAGGATTTTTGCCAGTTATCTTCCCAATTACGATGTAGTACAGTTGACTTTATTATTTTAACAATTTCTAGAGAGGTGAGTGTTGGCTTATACAAAATTCCATTCCTACAACTCGATTTAGCAAGTCTATCCACCATTTCGTTGTAAAAAATCCCGGAATGCCCTTTCACCCAATAAAACAAAGTAGCTCGATTTTCTTCGAATTCTATTATGGCCTCTATAATGCTCAATATAATCGGATTTACCTTGGGTATTGCTTTGTATCCGATAATGGACTGTAACACACTTGCGGAATCTGACAAAATAACAACCTCCCTGGAGTTCGTACTGGCCCCATAACGTATTGCTTCTAAGATAGCGACAGCCTCCGCGGTGTATATAGAACTATCTACATCCAATTTAAGCAGTTTTTGAAATTGATCATAAGCTGAATATATACCACATCCACAACCGTCATCGGTTTTGGAGCCATCAGTAAAAATTATAGTACTGTGTCTATGTTTTCTAAAATAGCGATACAGAGGCGTTTGTCATGTTCGTGTAGTCCAATGAAGTGAGGCCAGGCTACAATTCGTGGTTGTATGTATTCAAAGTAAGTTATATCTGTGTGAACAATCTTATATAGACGGGTATCAAATTCCGCCGTATCCCTGAATGCCTCACATAGTATAGGTGATTCCTTTTTTCTCCAGTACAAAGCTGTTAAATTTAATGAAGCCAACATCCCGATCTTATTTAAGATAAATGTCATATTGGTTGATTTTAGTTTTACAACATATTTAGCTGCTAAATATTGCCTCCTCAAGAACAAGGGGGGTTCACTAGCTTCGACTTGCAGAGCATTAATAGAGCGTTGATCTCATCGCTCCTACACATATACGAAGAGCTTTATTTGTAAAATATTTAATCTTTGTAGATTATGCGTGGAGGTCATACTATATAATGCGCATCCATAATCTAAAACAGATCTTATATACGCCCTATATATATTCATCGAGGTGTAAAAATCTGAGCCCCACCGTACCTTCGTGATTATTCGAAGGATATTCACAGCTGTTTCGCATTTTTTAATTATATTGTTAATGTGTACTGTCCATTTTAGTTTTACTATCGAAAACTAGGCCTAAATATTTAACATATTGTGGTATAGGAAATATATTGTCATTAAGTGTTATATTGTTTGTAGGTAATGTTCTTGATTTTGAGAAGAACATGACATTAGTTTTGTTCTCTGAAAGTTCTAGTCCATTATTAAATAGCCAAGTTCTAGCTTTTTTTCTATAATATCAGAGAGATCGTCTGTCAATTGTTTATATTTTTGTGTACCCTGTATATAACGATATCGTCTGCGTATTGTATAATATTTACTTTAGGATGAAATATATTATGAATGTCATGGGTGTATACGTTAAATAATATCGGGCTCAGGCTAGAACCTTGTAATAGTCCATGTGACAGTAATCTCGGCCCTATATTATCATTTTTACTTGATCTGACAAAAATTTTTATATTCCGGAAAAGATTCGTTATATTACGTGCCGCCTGTGGTGGCAAGCCAATACTATTCAATTTGGTTTCTAAAATATTCAAATCAACACAATTATAGGCATTTTTAATATCGACGAAAATGCTTCCGAGAATTTTCTTTTTGTAAATGCAATTTGTATATCCGTAGTGAGTTCTGTTAGAGCATCAATTGTGCCTCTGGTTTTCCTAAATCCAAATTGCTGAGTTGGCAGAATATTTTTGGTCTCTAACCACCATTCAACCTGCATTTAATCATGCGTTCATATATTTTCTTTATGCACGGCATCAGTGCTATGGGTCGATATGAATCGACACTACTGGGATTTTTCCAGACTTTAATATCGGAATTATGACAACTTCGTCGAGAATATCAACTTTTTCGTTTTAGTCCACATACAATTGAAGGCTGCGACTAAATTTTCTTTGTGAGGATCCGGTAAGTTTTTACTAATGTATAACAAATGTCGTCGATACCTGGAGCAGTGTCATTAACTTCATTTAATACATTGTTCATTTCATTCAGACTAAACGGCTTTAAAATAAAAATGATCCGTATTTCTAGTACTGTCGATAATATTGACTGAGGCCGAAACAAAATCTGGTGTTAAATTAGTTAAAAATGTATGTAGATGCTTATCTGGTAATTTGGAATAGCTAACAGATGTTTGCTTAAAGCTTTTAACTGTGTTCCAAACTTTAGAGATTGGAACATCTTTTGTTAAGTTGTTACAGAATGTTTTCCAACTAGCTCTTTTTTTATACTTCAGGAATCTCTTAGAATACGCTGTCAGTTCCCGATGTTTCAAATAATTTGCCAAAGTACGGTTTGCTTTAAAGTTTCGAAGCGCTTCTTTACGTCTATGTACTATATCTGAGCAGTCATTATCCCACCAAAGCGGTGTAGGTTTCTTACTTGCTACGTTTGACTTTTCCACTGTAAAGACTGAATCGGCAGCTTGCCTTATGCTGCAAATGGAAAATTCTATTTTCGTTTTCGCGTCAATTGCGTTTGGGATACTTGGGTAATGTCTGGATAAGTGCATAGTATAAGATAGCATTTTGCTGTTCTCAATTTTCCATCTACGTGTGGGATACTTGATATCAATATTATCGCCCCTATACACCAAAGTCATACAAATAGGAAAATGATCCGAAGTGTATGCGTCCTCTAATACCCGCCATTGTGTTCTTTCTCTAAGTCGTGAGAACATAAAGTTAAGTCGACAGCAGAAAAGCATTGATCTGGGCGAGTGATTCGGGTAGGTGATCCATCATTTAGGAAAATGCAATCTACTATATCTATCGCTTTTAAAAGAATGTTACCAGCATTATCATTTTTGTAGATCCAAAAACAGTATGGTGTGCATTGAAATCACCACACACCATAAACGAGCCTGATATTTGTGAAATAAATTGCACATATTCATCACAAGAAACATGACAGCGATCAGTTCGATAAATGGAGAGAATAGAAAATTTAAACTGTTGTAATTTGATGCCACAAAATAAGAAATTTGCATTAACATTACATTTCAAGTGAATTGTATCATAACTGATTATTTTTTGAATTAAAATTGCAACCCCACCATATCCATCGTCACGGTCTTGTCTAATTACATTATAATTTTTAAATCGATATTCGTATTGTGGTTTAAACCACGTCTCACAAAGTATAACAATGTGGGGTTTGTATTCTGTGACAATGCATTCCAAACTATATCGCTTAGCAAGAAGTGACTGGGCGTTCCACTGTATTATATTTAGTTTGTTAATGTGTGCCACGTGATGTGTAATTATGATGTCTAATATAACAAAATTTCAAAGGAACATTTATGTTAAGACGATTCCGATGCATCTGTTGAATAGGTTTGTGACATACTAAGCTCGCGTTCCGGATCCTCTGGGAGTAACACCAACTCTGTAGTAGTGTGGATACGCTTGTTTGATTTTTAACAAATCGCTTTAATCTTGCTCTCAAGGATCCCGTTTTAACAGACCGTATGGACTTAATGAGCAATGTGAATAACTGAGTAACATTTAAGTTTAATGTTTGAATAATTCCCGTAATATCCTGTTTACCTTTCGACAATATTATGAATTTACAATACCTATCAAAACTGATACTAACATCATCATCTTTAAAAATAGTTTCAATTTCTGAAAAATCTTCATTTACAGCTACATCAGTTTTCAGTTTCTTTTTCGACCGCGGTTTAAGAAATTCTTTAGTAGACGGCTTAAGATCTTCGCTGTCATCAGAATTAATACTTGGGCGCTGTGTATTACTACTAGCCCCTGATCCAAATGATGCCGGAGCTGTTCGTTTCATTGGATTTTTGATACCTGCCGTTTCGCTAATTGAACAATCCATTTCATGTGATTCTAAAGTACTTATCGAACTAATCGGGGTTACATTATTTGCTACGTCGACTTTTGGATTATCGTATACTTCGGCAGTAACAACTATTTCATTTATGTTGTCTTGTTTGTTTTCGGGGCATTTCTTTGCAATATGTCCCACTTTCTTACATAAAACATCTGATTTCATCCATTGTAATAAAAATTCTAAATGTGTTTGACTTGTACTGAATTAGTAATGAATCAGGCACCTTATCATTTGCATCTATGATAATGTAAGCTTGCCTCCGGAAGCTAAAAACGTGTTTATACTCAGGCATATTTAATCCAGCGCTTATGAAACTGATGGAAGAAACAACCCTTAAACCCAATTTATTCTTTAACTCATCATATATGACCTCATGTGGAATACATGGTGAGACATTAGATAATATAACTCTCTTCGCTGGGATACTAACCGACGTGCGGTGATAAATTTGTCATTTAGCGTTATTCCGCTATGATTATTAATAAAATCATTAACGATTTCTTTAGACGATAAATAAATACATATTCTGTTATTAGATATTCTGGATGCAAACAATACATTTTTCGGTCCCACTAAATTACCAACACCGATTATGTAATCATTTTTTTGGGTATCTTCTATAGCATCAAGTATGATTGCCTGTTCGCGGTCAGGAAAAATTATTCTACTATTTGTATCTGTTTTTAAAACTGAAGCAAAGGATTTTGGTTCTGTATTAAGATCAAAGTTGCCATTCGGTTCTACATTAACGTGACTATTATCATTATCGCTAGCACCTCCGTCCACGGAAGTGTTGGCGATGTCGATGGATATATTGTCCATCCTAAATTATGAGAGCCGGAATGCACATTCAACCTCGGCTCTGCATAGACTCGTTATTTCCTTCCCAAATTCAAAAACAAAAACCCCTCCCCGCGCCGCATGCGCGTAGAGGGATGCACGAGCCTTATCTTTATATGTACAGCTAAAGTCAATGATGTACAAAAAGTTAGAAAACGAAGATTCTTATAAATGTAGTATACTTATCTTTTCTTAGACGATATCAATTAACACCAATGCACTATCGTCTATATGCTATTAGGTTTAATCGCACAGAGAAAACTCGCAATCAATTCAAGTAAAGTTAACACGTGCTGCACGCTTCTCAACTTGCACACGACTGCTAAGCGACAATTTCACCGACCGTAAGAATTTGTTGTAATACACGCTTCCTTATTTGTCACCTCATCGCTGATAACAAATATGCACATTAAATTTGCATATTTTTAATAGAATGCGCTGAAATTTCAATTTAGTCCTTCCCAAAAAAGCAACCGCTATATAGGCTATGTAGAGCTGTATTAAAATTTTTCGACTGCAGATCACCTCTACGAGATATATATCCGAAATAGCCTAGCGATTATGAATTTCTAACATAGGGCAAAGGAATTTCATTTTTCTTTTTCTGTTCGTGTTTTAATCTTGAAGCGCAGCAGCGGTAGGTATAAGGGCGAGTATAAGGAAAAAATGCAAAAGAGAATGACCTATGCGTTTCGGGGCTGTTCTTTCCAAACTCCTTTTGTCTCGCTTTTTATTAATATTGAGCTAGAAAGAATATAAGTGTGTTAAAGTTTTTCGCAATATAGCTTAAAAATCCAGAATGATATATTTACATACATGGATCCTAAGAGGCAAACGATAAAAATGCTAAGTAATAAATGAGCTATAAAAACAGAATGGGGCTATTTAAGACTGAATCTAAACAATTATATACATATATACCGATACATATATGTAGGTGTCATTGGTTCACGCTTTCTTAGCACATTTCTACACAAAATTAGTGGTGTATTTTATGTGTTTATTTGCACTTATCTTCATTTTACGTCTAGTAGAAATAACTACATAACTACTCAGAATGTTTGTTTATAAAGGACAATTATCATAAATTTCAGATCGTATTAGTTTAGGTTTTGAAGTGCAAACGTATCAGAATGATGTTCTGAAAATAATAATTTTCGCAACATAAACATTTCATTTAACAGATGTGTAAACATACTCGAAGTGGTGTTTTGTTAGGTAATGGACGTAATGGTGTATAAAAAATTTCCATTATGGAATTATTTAAAACTTATAGATTTGTGCATTTTTATTGATAAGAAGCCTAAACTGCAATGCTAGAAACAAGATTGCTGTAAACAGAATTCTTATATTAGGTAAGGTAATAATCTCTAAAAATATACATTGTTTGTAAAACGATGTGTATATATAATAATCCTTTATAGGCTACTTATCTTTCTATAAATTGTCTAACATTTGCTTAGAAAGTCCTCGAGGAATTAAAAGAGTCTCATAGATAACCATTTATGTATAAACAAATGTTAATACTCCTCTTTTAACGTAAGATGTCTTCCTTCTTTGCGTGTAGTCAGCTATATAGTCATAAAATTATGAATGTGTGGTTATTTATAGGTACCAAAACAAATTCAATTTTAATTATTTTCCTTAAATCATAACTACCTCTCCCATTCCATTATAGTTGGTATATGTAGTGTTTTGGAGTGGTTACAGGTGCCTGGTATTTTAGAGACATGTACGGGTAATATCGTAAATGCAAGTAACATATGTCTCTCGAACCAAAAGATACTTTTCTTGTATACCTTTTACTGAAATTTATATAGAAACATTCGCATGCTCTAATGTAAGTAAAATCCGCATTCAAACAGATAAACATTCTTGTGCGCCTCTTCCCTTTCGCACTTATTAATAGCGCATCCGCGTCGTTGTCACTCTACAGGAAGTCGTCCAAGTCACATGGTGGAACGCGTAATGCTTATGTGTTCCTGCAATAACAGGGGTGGCATAATAATTTACCGTCAAAGTTTCTCCAGCTTATGATCCCCCTATTAATTTGTCGTTCCTCGATCGTGTGCTGTATCGAATTACCTCGCGATGCATGTATAAATTCGAATAGGGGAAGTTTTGGCAACGATCATGCATTATTTAAAGCAATGTATGGTTTTATGAAAAGTATCGATGCCAATGGCTATATACACTACCGTCACTAAGTTTGGAAGCAGCAAGCAGTTTTGCAAATATGTATATGTATATATGTATTCTTGTCGAATTTTTATTGAAATTTGTAAAGAATATATAAAAGCAATAAGAAATACAAGTAACATTTCAAAAATAACAACGTGAGATATGTTACTTAATTTATAAATTGCTTTCATCGATATGTCCTCCCTTAGTCCGTATTACAGCATCGCAAATTCTGGAAATTCCGCTGACTATCCTTTCTAAATAATGAGCATCAATTTCTTGCCGTGCTTCCTGTAAATAAGCCCACAGTTGCTGAGCATGTTGCGGTTGTCCTAGTTTAGCTGTTCTGTCAAGTTGATCCCACAAAACTCAATAGGCAACATATCAGGATTCTGAGGATACCAGACCATTATTTTTATCTCACCTACTGTATCTCTCTCCTCTAGAAAGCTTTTACATACCCCAGCTGTATGTTGTGAGTGATTGTCCTGTTGGAAAATGAACGATCGATCCATAATACGACTTCCAGGTGGTAAAGCGTTATTTCCTAAAATATTCAAATACTTTTTTCCGCATTATTCCGAGTATTTTACCAAATCGCCCGTTCTTTCACTACCAAAGCAACTTCAAACCATTAAATTTGTACCACCATGTTTCACAGAAGGTATTAAGCAAGCTTTATTAAGCCGTTCACACGATCGACGGGGAACGAAAACTCTGCGCTTAGTACTAGTTCAAATTTCGATTCGTCGCGTCGGTTCATAACACGGTTTTCTGTTCATCTACTGTCCAGTTTGCATGTTCTCTTGCCCATGCCCAATCTTTTATCTTTATGCTGTCGTTTCATTAAAAACTTTTTGCGGCAACGCACCCTCTCAAACCGGTGACTAGTAAGCGCTTTTTTACAGCTGTAACAGACATCTTCGTTTCTCGCCTGGCATTAAGGTACCTGGTGCCATAAGTCGTGGATCCAGTTTAGCTGATGTTATGATGAATCTATCCTCGGCTGCTGCTGTTGTTCGTGGTCGTCCACTTCTTCTTGATCACAAAACTATCCCATTTCTCTTATTCTCGCTATGGTGCAACCTTTCGGTGAACTTCCTACTCTAGTAGCAATAACCTTGTCTGGATATCCTTCATCTCTAAGAGTACAAATAGCGGAACGTCGTTCTAAAGTTCTAAAGTATTTGGATGCGCTCCTGTACGTTTTACAATATTTTATTTAATTTTAAAAACTTTTATCTTAAAGTATTTTTAGTACGAAACATAAGTCTTACTTTCCCAATTTGCCCGGACAGAATACACTCTTCTTGTTTTCGTTGCTAGATTGGTTTAAGTTCTGATACGACCTAATCTGCTGAAGTGCATCAATTGACACAGGTGAATATGTTAACGTTATTGTATATTGTTATAGTCTTTCTCATTAACAGTTCTTGAAGAAATTCGTCAAGAAACTCAGAATTTGACACTATCTGAATTACCATTATGCCCTGATAAGATATTCTAAATTGTAATTGATGATCGTCCTAGTCTATCACCATTCTTATACCTATTGGTATTTTGGCATTTTCAAACCACAACAGACTTAATTATATTGCATGTGCTACATTTGGGAACACATTGTACCAATTATCTTAAAACTTAAAATTTTCAAAGAATAATTAATGCAGTATTGTGTTTCGCACTGCAATTTCAGTTAGTCAATTGGTAAACCGTGCAACTTCAAACATCCCTACAGAAAGTAATCCAACGGTATCAGATCGCATGAACGTGGAGGTCAATTGATTGACTCATTTCAGAAAATTGATGAATCATTGAATTTTCGTTTCAATAAATCGATGGTCTCGATAGCTATCTGGCACGTATCATGCGGAAACCATATTTCCTTCAGATCAATATTATGCAAAATTGATCTGTAACGAGCACCATTTGCCGTAAAATGCATTCCGGCCTTATTTTGAAAAACACAAAGACCAATGATGGCTCTAGCATCATCATACAGTTCACTAGCTCACACTACATATGTTAACTTCGCTTATTTACATAGCCATTGAACCAGAAGCTTCCCAGAAGGACAATTACGTCGACCATAAAAAGACTGAAGAGCCTTATAAGTTCCACGAACATTCATTATTTCTAAAATAAATTTTCACTAGTTGTAAAAGTCGTTCCAATGAATTAAACTCCATTGCAGTAAGTGGCAAACACCACTGAAGAAAAATGTCGGTTTGATGTTTAAAGTTCTATCATCTTCTTATTAAAAAAATTACAATTGCAAAAATGTGTGCGACACGTGATAAAACGCCCACATTGGGCATATTATAGTGTAATTCTCTGGATATAAATCAATAACTCCATCCATAATATTCTACAGAAAAGTTGCATTTTGTTGCGCTCCCGTAACATAAGATTCTAAACAAGACAGACTCTATTACTCTTACAGGTCGGTAGTGCAACATTCAACAGATATGCACAAAATCTTCCTATTAGTTTACTTTCGTAAAATTTCTATTTAACTATGTTGTACGTACCATCACGGACTTTGATTATGTCCGGTCTTTTGAGGTACAGCCTGTGCTCCTGTTACTGTGCGAAATTTGCTTGACAGTAAAACCGATACAATAACAGGAGCATAGGCTGTACCTCAAAAGACCGGACATAACCAAAGTCCGTGATGGTACATACGTACGTATAATCTTATAACCTGCAGATATAGCAATATGGCTATTAATACTAAAGTGCCAAAATAAAAAGCATATATACAATTTATAAAATTATAACTATACTGTATAAATATGAAGCGATAATAATTTTAGTTTGTTGAAAATTTGAAGTAAATCATACTCACTTATGATACGTAAAATAAATTTCAGGTAACTAGCTGGAATCCGTGTATACATACCTGAAACAAATAACAATAGTTAAATCTAAATAAAGCTATGTATTTGTTATTACACTGAAGAAAAAGCATGAGAAATGTATTTTCTTCAATTTAATTCATTAATTCTTATTATATTTCTCATTTACAACGAACCTTATAGAAATATGGTTATATATTAAACGAGGGCGACTCGTAAAATAAGTTCGGTTTGGTTATTAAAAAAACAGCAATACATAAAAAGGTTTTTATTATATGCAACTAAAAGCTACTACTTTCAGCTATTTTTCTACATAGTTACCGTTAAGACTGAGACTGAGATGTTTAAGTTGAGGTGTCTTTACAAATGGAACTGAATCAAGACTGCTAACAAGAAACCTACAAATACTAAAGCTACTACTAAACTGGACAAATCAGAGGTATGATGAGTCATCTGTCCTTTTCACAATATAATATTATATAACAGAGGACATATTTGCAGATTCTAGGTATTACAGAAGGGAACTCTCCAAATCTTTATCGAGGACCCCTTGGTTCGAAACAAATGCATGTTTATTAAAATCAGTGGAAAGAAAGGTATGAAAGACTACTGAGACAGCAGGGAACATACGCATACAATATTAGAGAATAGGAGGTTTACCGGGTTGAGTCAAAAAAGAGCCTAAAAGGAAGATTAAATATAAATAACAGGTAGATGTGACTCAAATGTAGTCGAAAAATAGATAAAATAAAAAAGAATTAAATGAATATATGCATGTATGTTTATAGGTAATTGTAAGGGCACTAGCTTATATTATAAAACATATAATGTGTCTTTCTTGTAGTTTCTGCCAATAAACGTTTGCTTTGCATTTTGAATAATTCCTCCAAATAAAGCGAATTTACAACCAGTTGTTTCGGGTTTACAGTACTCTTGAACATGTTTGAAGAATAACATGAAAGTATTGTAGCAACAATGAACTATGTATAGGTATAACTTATTGATTTGTGTTTACCTATATTAGACAAACATTTTCCTCTCAAACCAATAATGTATAGGACTAACATGACGCAGTAAAACGAATGATGATAATTGGAGCGCAATTTTTGTAATATGTAGTTAATGGTTATTGGTTAGTGTTAGAAAGACGTACGCTATAATTTAGAAGTCGTATATATAAAGGTGCTACAATGTATCCACAGTATTAAAATAAAATGAATAAACTTGGATAATAAACTTCTACATTTTCCCACGTTAGCACCTTAGCTTCATACATATTTTACCGCGATGGTTTATGTACCCATTTCTACTATTGCAAGTGTATTGTGTTTTATTACTGAATTTCCATCTTAGATAATACATGTGGATAACACATTATAAGTTATTAATGTACATATTTCTGCATCATCAGTGGTGTTTTTCCCTTATTCTAAACTAGACTACATATAGTAAATCAATCACTTCTTAGCATTTGCTTTGCTAAGAGCTTGGATGCGTAATCAGATACCGCAAATCCATTATACAGGTAGAGGTGTTGTTATTAATTTGCCATGACAAACACACAATGCGGATGATGCAGTAGCGTGATCTAGCGTGACCCATCATTGATATTGCTTGTTGTAGTAGCAGATGATGTACAAACCGCTTACCAAAACCTCCTCAATCATCGAACTTATCCACTATATCGATTATATCACGTTGTATTTGTTTAGGGAGAACTGCATCAGAATGCAGATGCTATATAGGAATATACATAATGTATGCACATGCCTGTTTATTTTTTGCTTCTGTAATAACCGATAATTAAGGTATCGAAGGTTGGTTATGTTCACGGAGCGGTGAGTATTATGATATTTTTTAAGAAATTTTATGACATTATGACCTACTTGTTTACATGTTTAATGTAATACTTAACAAATATATTTGAGTATTTTTCAAATACATAAATTAAAAGTAATATTTTGCATAAAGAAGTTGAGTGTCGGACAGCGGGACGGGCAGACATGGCCCTACGCGCGGTAATATATTTAACTCGTATACATTTGTGTGCAGCGAGACAGAAAATAAACAGTGGAAATAACAGTGAAAGTGTTCATGGTGAAAAGCGAAAAACGATATACGAGGTGTGCAAATCAAGTAATAGGCCCAATTCTTTTCACTTATTTTATTCAAATTCAACATTGTCTCCTGCAAACCTAATGCCTTAGGAAGCCACACAACGCTGGAAATGGTTCTTCCATACCTCGTAGCAGTGCTAGCACTCGAATACTGGAATAGCCTTCAGCTGATCGATATACAGCCGTTCAAACGGTTCTCCAGTGCCAAAAAGGACGTCCCTTGAGGTACTGTCTCAATCAAGAGGAAAAAGTCGCAAGGTCTCAAGTTGAGCGAATAACGAGGCTGGGGACCCAGAGGAATGTACTTACTGTCCAAAATACATTTTACTGAAATTGTCGCATTGTAGTAATGCAACACCCAATGCTTTTTGATGTTTGGTCTCGCACGCACGACCCTTTTGTGTCCAATTCCGAATCAAAACCTCATCACATACGGTTGCTCGTGTTACTCATTGTCACAACACACAAGCAAAAGCTGTTTTACCAAAACAATAGCTACCGACAAACAACGTGATTCTAGGGAGTTCCAACTCGCACTGATAGCGTATCACATCGAACACTACGCTACCAGTCTCATTACTTAACTTACACATCTCGTAAACGGGACAAAAATAAGACAAAGAAAGGACAATGAAGAATAAATACAAATTGAAACTATTACAAAAAAGAATTTACATAAACCATAACCTGACGCGGAACGAGAACTACAAAAAATACTTAAACAAAGAATGGAAGAAGAGAAAAAGAAGGGAAAGATAGGGTACCAGAAGATTATAATTAATGGAGTAGAATGAAAATGGAACAGAGAGGAGGAAAAGGTTAAAGAAAGCCAAGCACATACTAAGTATAATAATAATGGAAGGATTAGCATGTGGTGGTCAGAAGTAGAATCAAATAAGATGGCCCAAGCGGGTGTTGCAGTGATAATTAGTCCAGATTATGTAGATAAAATTATAGATATTAATATGATAAATAAGAGGATTATCGTAATAGAATTAAAAATACAACTCGAGCAATATACGTTTATTGTATCATATGCACCAACGAATAATACAGCCAAAGAGGAAACGACATATATTGTAAAATACTACAAGAGACAATAGATATAAGAAAGAATAACAAAGTAGCAGTAATGGGAGACCTAGATGGACGAGTTGGGCATGAAGACAAGTGGCGACCACTATTTAGTTAAAATGAACTATAAGAACTAAATGAGGAGAAAGTGAAAGAAAAATATCAAAAATACCTGGAGAAATATAAGTAAAGTATAGAAGAAAGTTGCAGAGATAAAGCCTAATAATGGCAGTAAAAGAAATTTGTGGCGTAATAAAAGTGAGCCACAAACCCAGACAAAGAGTATCGTGGTGGACAGAGGTCAACTGTGTCAAAAATACCAAGCAAACAGTAGACAAGAAAATTACGATAAGTACAAGGAAAAACGACCAGAAGCCACCAAAAATTTCGAAATTATCAAAATCCCTTAGTGAAAATCAGAAAAGATTTTATAATACACTTAAGTACATGAGAAAACCACAAATAAATACCTTAAAAAATGTACGGAAAAAGTAAGAATAATGGCAAGGTGGAGGGAATGTTTTATAGAATTGTTAAAATGGAATAAAGCAGCACCTGCCGCGGCATAACATAACATCGAACATCAGAGAATACAAGAAAGATAAGAAAAGAGTGAACAAATAACAAAAGAACCAATAGAAGCAGTAAGTAAAATGACGACAGGAAGAGCACCACGAAATGACGACATAACTGCAGAAATGTGCAAGAACATTAATGAGGAAAGACAACAAGTACTTCTCAATATTATGAATCAGGCAAAGTCTGCTCAAACTATCGAGGAATAGCTTTGAGAAGTACGATAGAAAATATATACGCCAGGAAAAAGAGACCACAAGAAAATCTAAGTGAATTTAGAAGAGAAAGAGGAACAAATGACCAGAAGATATTCATACTCAGACAAATATCAGAAAAAGTTTTAAAGGTAGGGAGTCAAATACACGTATATTTTATTGATATGGAGAAACTTTTTGATCTAGTATAGGAAGCAGTCATTCGGCAAATATCACAACAGAGGAAAATAAAAAAGACCTAATGTAATGCATCCAGAGCGTAAATGAAACAACAAAAAATTAGGTAAGAATAATAGACGAAAAATAACGTACGTTTTTCAGTAAAACAGGTTTAAAGCAAGGATGCGTACTGAGTCTCCCACTTTCTAATCTAACTTTTAGACAAAGTAGTGAAAGGATGCGCAGAAATTGGAAGTTCAGATGTATAGAAATGACCGAATTGCGTTAGGCCGTTAGAAAATATAAATATCTTTCATGAAGAGCTAAAAAATATAAACATGAAAATAAACAAAGAAAAATCTACAACAATGATAATCAAAAAAGAGTAGAAAAAGCATATATAAAAGTATAAAAACTGGAGTAAATAGATAAGTTCAAATATTTGGGAGTAATAATAAGCGGGGATGGGAAAACGGACGACGAAATAAATGAAAATATAGCAAACAACCGGTACATTATATAATAGTAGAGAGTAGTTTTCCGAATAAAAAGATGAACCACATATCTTCAAAAAGAGCTGTCTTACACTATGTACTACACAAGACACACTTAAGCCGCTTGAGGTTAAATAACCAGTACAAGCTTCTTTGAAGGCATTTAGGTACTGAGATACGGAGTTTAAGGAAAATATGTACATACGTATGTATCGAAGGGTACGAAATTCAAAGTCCTACTAAGTAATAACTGAACTGTTACGGATCCGTCCACGACATCGTACAATATGGTAGTAGACTACAAAACTGTTTACTAAGACCTCCATTACGTTCCTGGTTGAAATTTAATCTAAACTTACCTCAAAGTTATTACCTATCAGTGTAGAATAGAGAATTTACAAGTTTTAAATTATAAGCGTTATGATAAATGGGAAGATATGAAATTATTTAGTTATCAACTATGTTTGCTTAACGTTTCCAAAATATTTTTACAATAAACCTATACAGGACGTAATTTCAGTGTTATGAATACTGATGTTACTGATAGTAGTAGTAGTTGATACAAACAGTTTCTGTAACGGAATATTTATGCAATATAAACATTCTCAACATATTTCTATAGTTTATGATGGTTGGCAATATCTGTACCACAATTCAAATACGATTTACTACAACACAAATACTACTTAAATACACATATGCGGCAGATTAAAATGGGAGCAAGTTTGGAAAATTGGTACACAAAATCTGTTTTCTGGCATTTATACTTACCGAAAGCGTAATAATATTATTTGTTAATTAATTAATATCAGTTACGATTCTAGCAGTTAATACTTAACGCAGCAATCAGAAACACGAACAGGTTGATTCCTTTCGTAATTACAAATTCAATTTGCTGCATTTAAATTGCAACTTGCTACAAGCATTTATACCGTTTCATTAAGTACTCTGTGTTCGTTGTTAGGAACTTCAGTAACAATGATAAATATTAATATATGTATATCGTGTGAGTATCTCATTTGTGGTTAGATACAAAGCTTAGATTTTCCGATGAAACGTGAATACGAAAGACGTAATTTCTATGTAGTACAGAAACAGAATGGAATTAATTTCGATATAAGCATTAAATATCCATGTATGCATAAGTATGTCTATAACGGATTTGGTAAAATGAATGCACTTTCTTCCACAATAGTTACGGTGATCCACTTTTCCGAATTATATTCTCTAGTACCGCCATAAATTCTGTCCTTGATGAAAGCGACAATTTTCTTAGAAAAAGAGGGAGTGCTTAGAGTTACCGATAAAATCTTCGCGCTTTTAAGACAGCTGAAAACTATTTATCGCACTGTTAAATGACTTAACGAGATGTCAGACCTAGAAGTGAATGACAGCGAGTTGTACGGACTTTTGCACAAATAAAAGCAGGGGAAGCCCGCATTCGAAGAAATCCTTTGCGAATATCGAAACGAAGCATGTCCCGTCTGATAAAATAACACCTTAAACGTTGTCGAGTGACAGGACAATGTCTCACAGAAAGTGATAACTAGTCAAACAAACAAGGGAAACGGCTGTTGTAAAGAATGGTCATCATCGTCGGATTATATTTACGGGTGAAACAGTCTTTACTGTTGAAGAAAAGCTTAACAAACTAAATGACAGAGTGCATGCTCATAGCTCTAAGGAAGCATCCGAGAAAATTTCGCGTGTCCAAAGAGATTAACATCCCGCATCTGTGATGGTTTGGTGGGGTGTTTCTTATGATGGAGTCTCACACCTTTATTTCTGTGGATAGGGGCTGAAAACGTAATTTATCGGCAGAACATCCTAGAGTATATAGTCAAACCGCTAAACGATAGATTGTTCAATGGTGAATGGTAAATAGTGGACGTTCCAGCAGGATTCAGCACCAACTCGTAGCGAACTTTACTGCCGCCGAAGAATGGCCTTGCGGTAGTTCAGACCTTAATCCCCTGGAGTATAAATTATGGTCGGTATTAGAAGGTAGTCTGTAGGAAACCTCACAAAAATATTGACCTATTGAAACGGAGTCTAGGCAAAGTAGCGATAACAATACCCCTGGAGGTGGTACGTACTGCTACAGAGGACTAACCGAGACTATTGAAAGACTGTGCAAAAGTAAATGGTGGACATTTTGAATAATATACATGTTAACTGCTACATAATAATATTGTTAATAAAATGTGTGAATATTAGTAATCCTAGTATTCTTAAGAAAATTGACAACCTAGGACAGAACTTATGGCACGACAAGTTATTTTGCGCGGAAATTGCATTTTATTGTAGCAATTAGCAGCTCAAATTTTAAGATTATTTTGTGTAGGTGTCATTATCCTAGTTCCCGTGTTTCAATCAAAACGTCATCTTTTACAAAAATATGTGACTATCATTCCATTGAAATACCAAACGTTACATTAAATCATACAGGACAAAGGTCATTATCCATCAATTAAGATGAAAAAAAAGCTAAGATATTTTTTTCTAATGTTACTATAAATAATCCCAAGATGTTAGTCGATTAATAATTTGGGCGATGTCTTTATTAAAAGCTTCCGCTACGATGGGGTAACCGAAGTGCTCGTAAGGGAAATGGATACTTTACTTCGAGAACATCGACTTGAACGATCCAAATGTTAGTAATATGTTGCAATTTCAAGTATTATTCCAAGGAGATGTAGAATTAGAATTCATACCCACACTTACTACTTTTACTGCGAATTGAAACGTTATTGCCCATTTAGCTGCAAATCGTAGGTATCAACGAGTGAAATCGTACTAGTAGTTCACAGTTAATAAATCTAGAAACACATATCGATTGAAGATATCAATTTCTAGTAAATGCGTTCTGTAGTGACATATAGGGGGAAAGATTAAATTACAAAAGATTGGATTAAATGACATTATTCTTTAAGAAATTCATTTATTTCATTATATTTATTTATAAACAAAATACGAGTTATATGAGTCACCTTTGCGTTGTTTAGATATTAGAATTGTAATTATGATGTGAAAAAGGATATAGAAGTAGATAGAATTAGTGGATATCAATCGATGTTAAGTTTTGAATGGCTCAAGCGCCCTTGCAAAAGGCATGTGGTCTGGTCCTTATTATTATGTGCAAATCCTAATAAAGCCAAAATGTTTAACCAAACAATGGTAATATTGATAGTAATAAATCGAGTACTACTGATTATAGCAACGTATCATCGTCTTTACCTAAAAGAACTTTTTACGTGTTCCAATCTTATCATGTTGTGCTAATCCTCCTTTGTAGAACTTAAAATGTAAACTTCATTTCTGCATGTTCACTATATTTAGGAAGAAAATATAATACTATCTATGAAAAAAGTTTGTTTCGATACAAGAACGTCGGCTAATTTGGTGTTAACACAGTTTCATTATTTTAACATTTTCTGGCTGAATATTCGTGCACTGTGTTGTACCCATCGATGAAGGTGATGTTTAAAGAAACATTAGTTCTTTCAGTGTGACAAAATACATAAATATCGATGACACCAAAGTTTCGGCTACCATCGTGTGAAATTTTGACAAACTTCTTACACTTACCCTAATATCGAAATGAATTTTGTTAAAAGCATTTTACAAAACAACCATTTGCAATTGAAATCACAATCATTACCTAATATTCTTAAGAGTCCACCCTCTCCCATCCCATTAATAGAAATTTACTCTACACCCGCATTCGTATTAAGATATGGAGTACGGACTATATATCTACATATACTTTACACCGAGCTGTGTGTACTGCATGCATTCGCAATTAAGTAATAGATTCACTTTGATTTATCGCACTTAGATCGATCCTCGTGTCTATACTGTTTAGAACTTAATATATAACAGCGCGCAGTTAATGAAATTACCGCGCTCTTGAATATAAAATGTGCAACTGCAAATCCAATGTATAATTCATCTCGTTTTACTTGATCGCGTGACGTCTCAATCCATGCTAGAAAAAGTTAAAATACAGAGCCAGTTAAGATATTCGCGAAATTTGATTTCTCTAAATGTCGAATTAAATGAATAAAAACTTTCCAACAGACCTTCATTCCTTTATGAAAACGTATTATTAATATTTTCGTTATAAATTAATTTTGAATGTAATCCTGGCGCTCCGTTTCACACCTGATGGATAGGGACACCCCACGGCAAGGAGAACGCGTCAATTCAACACGGAATTTATATGAAATTCCTGCGATTTCGACGCCCTCCTACTGGCGGACATTCATGCGACAGATGTTGGTTTCTATGGTGGGTTCGCATTAAATAATAAGTAGCTCTTTAATACCCGTAAATAATTCCGACTATCCGATTTATACCTCTGTATGTGTATAATATGTACGACTATAATTTCAATCACAATAGCGTAAATATAGGCCGTTCAAAACGGATTTTATCGATAACTTGCAAATCAATATATTCCCATACATCAGTGATTCAACAATGTAAAGCCGTATGCGTATTGAAATTTAATAAATACAATATACTTTATAATTGTGCCACGAGGCATTCAAATAATATTAAATAAAGCAAACTAATTTCACTGAAATGAAATGGTCGTTAACTATTTGCATATCAATTTAGATACTTCAAAATTTATATTTCAACCTACTAGGGAAGAGGCCTACGATAATACTAATTTAGATAGAGACAGAAAGTTGCAGACAGCTCCAAATTCCTTGTAGCTTAAATATATAATAAGACTAGGTGACTCGGCAAACTTCGTTTTGCCCAAAATTTTTTGGCGGTGATAAAGAACTCTAGCTACAATTGTGTTGATAATTTGGATGACCAATTCCACAATATTGCAGATTTTATCTGGAAATGTCTGCGAACAAAGCGCTTCTTGATGAATGATGCCATGATAAACAAGAATCTCGTGATTTGCTTTCCTTCAAAAAAGGAACAAAACCTTTTGTAACTCGCGTCATACTTCTTGCCCTATCGGTTGAAATTGAAACACTTTTCTCGAACGGAATATTATGTTTCGCCATGCATTCCATCACAACATTTGCAATATACTCGCCACATGTTTGACCTTTCAGTGGTAATAATCCTAAAAGTTCTTCTTTAGGACCCATAAACGAAATAAATCGAACAAAAAGTGGAACTTGCCCAGACAGTGGTAACTCTTTAATTATTTAAATAATTTCTTCCTTGTTCTTAAAATTCCGGAATAAACTGTATCCCCACATTTGACTTCCTGTTGTGGGACAATTTTTCTTGTTAAATAACTCAGGTCGGAAGGCCATTCAACTTTAAATTCACGGTTTTTGTTCTCCGTTTTTCTTTCCTTCTTCTTTGTAGCCATGTCAACTAAAATATCATTTCATTTTATGACAATAAAAACTGCAACACAAATTACAACAACCGCGAGAGCGCAATTGCCATTGCAAGAGCCGCGGTTTGACGACCATTGGTATAGTGTATCTTTGTATTGATGAATTGACAAAAGTCCACTGTTTGCATCGTACTTACTTCAATTGAATCCAATAAATGTGCAAGAAGTTATAACTTTTTAAAGCTCCAAGTGCAAAAAGAGCAAACTCGCCAACCTAATGCTCTAGTACTAGTATTACCATAATTTCTTTTTATCCGTGCTTTATTTTTTGTTATTCGAATAACATTTTCAATTTCTAGCTGTTATTAACCCTGGACGGTTACTGTTCGTCGAATCGACGAAGCTCATTTAGTCTTTATCATATAATTTTTTTATGTGTGTTCAAATTACGCTCTTTTTGTCAACAACGTTAGTTCATTACGAAAGCTTGCAGTGAGCAGACGTACTCATTTTATAAAGTGAATACTCATATTTTAAGATTGAAGTTCACAGGTGTATACTCGTCGCAACGACGAAGAGTAACTTAAGTGTGACTTTTTGCATTTATAGGGTAATATATTTGTAGTCTTATTGTGTTGTGTTGTTGTATTGTTTTGCATTAGTTGTGTTTAGTATTATTATAAAATATTTTATTTTAAATAATTTAATATTGTTGATGTTAAATATTTTTGAAATTATGTTTCTTTTCTAAATAGAAAATGAGCTTGAAAAAAGTACTAAGAGACGCTGACATGGAAAGATTTTACAAAATTGTGACGATGTCGATTGACGATTTCTTGAACACTTCAGAGGAAGAAGATGACGACAGCTACGAAGGTGGCGAAAACAGTGATTTGGAAGCAAAGCAGACGCGCGTAGCTAAAGATGACGTACCACTATCGTCAGAGTTTTCCGATGAAGATGACATACCACTCAATGTGCTTCGCTCAAAAACGAATCTTATTGAGTTTTCAAAAACAAATCTGTGCGGAAAAAATCTTCATAAATGGTCCACTAAAAAGGAAAATGATATCGCCGGGCCATGACCTATGTATGTCCACAAGGCTAGGGGTCCGTCAAGAGAATGCAGAGGAGTCGAAGATCCTCTTGAATGCTTTAAATTTTTCATCACTTCTGAAATTATTGATGAGATTGTGCAGTGGACAAACGTTGAGATACAGAGCTGTTCGAAATCTAATTCGCAAATGGATACCACTGATGCGTCTGAGATATATGCCCTTTTAGGACTCCTAGTTCTTACAGCGATTAAGAAAGATAACCATCTTACAACAGACGAAGTTTTTGATCCTATCTATTGCGGCTCGCGCTACTTGCCTACCATGGATAAAACGCGGTTCAAATTTTTGATGTCGTGCCTTCGCTTTGACGACAAAAGTGTAAGAATGACAATGATTAATGATAAATTTGCTCCTATAAGAAAAGTTTGGGATCTATTTATCGAAAAATGCCGCCAAAACTACGTGCCCGGCTTGTATTTAACAATTGATGAGCAGCTACTGGCTTTTAGAGGACATTGCTCATTTCGAATGTACATATATCCCAAATAAGCCAGCTAAGTATGGGTTAAAGTTGGCAATGGTTTGCGATAGTGGCACAAAATATATGTTAGATGCTAGCCCATATCTGGGAAAGGGTTCTAATCCAACAGCAACTTCTTTGGGAGAACATTACGTAAAAGACCTGACGAAAACTGTTCATAGAACTAATCGCAATATTACAATGGATAACTGGTTCACATCAATTCCGCTTGCCAAATCATTACTACTGGAACCCTATAAATTGACTATTGTTGGCACTTTACGGTCAAACAAGAGAGAAATTCCAAAGGAAATGGGCAACGTAAAAGGCCGGAGAGCTGGAACATCCATGTTTTGTTACGACAATGAACTTACTTTATTATCCTACAAGCCAAAACCAAATAAACTTGTATATCTTTTATCAAGCTGCGATGAAGAAGGAACCATAAATCCGAAAACGGGAAAACCTCACATGGTAGAATTTTACAATCAGACAAAAGGCGGTGTCGACACTTTGGATCAAATGTGCAGCATTGTCTCGTGTTCTCGAAAAAACAACGTGTCTATTTTTTTGAATTTTAAATATTACTTTTGTAAACAGCTACGTAACATATACTCACAATATGTTCCTTAAAGGTCAAAAACTCAAAAACCGACGACAGCACCTAAAAGATCTTCAGGAATCTCTCGTGACTCCCTATTTGAGAGGCAGACTAGAGAACGCTACCTTGCAGACCTTAATTAAAGAAAAAATTCAAAATAGACTACCTAATCCGCAAGAAGCTGTCGAAAATGTTGATAAGGAACCAAAAAGCGTAAAATTTGTCACCTCTGTCCGTATAACAAACGCAGAATGATGAAAACTGCATGTAATATATGCAAGAAATGCATCTGTGGTGAACACAAAGTTGAACTTTGTATCTCATGCGTAAAATATGGCTAATAACTAAAAATGTATTTTCTCTTGTATTATTTGACCGATTAACTTTAAGGAATGTGTATGAAATAAGTCATTTTTATTGGTAGTTTTAAGTTTTTGTTGTTTTAAAAAGTTAATTTATTTGAAAAAACAAAAAAAAGGTTCAAATTTGTATCGAATTTTAGGAGGAAAAGAATTTTTATTTGTATTTGTATTTTTCTTTATTTTCTTAATAAAACGCTTAACTAAAAATGTTGCTCATATTTTACTTTAAAAATCGTTCCGCTAGAATTTAAAAAAATAGTTCGTCGATTCGGCGAAGAGTAACCTTAATGTACTAAAATGAAGAGTAACCTTCCAGGGTTAAAGTTATGAACCAACAGGTGAAGCCTAGATAAGGTGACAATTCCAAAATACATGTAATAGAACACACCTTCAGTCGATGTAAAGTACAACCTCAAACAAGACTAGATACGTTTCATTCCCTATGGCCATTAAAATAATTAAAGCCTGCACGATTATACAAATTATAACGCAGGAAAGCGCGGACTAGAGGATTTCATTAAATCGATTCAACATTTTCGACTACAGTCCCTTGCCAAATTTTATGGAATACCGGTATGCTAGATTTTTATAACAAAATAAAAGCTACACAGATCTTATGTTTTTATTTATAAAAAATATTGTAATATTAAGTGACACCAATCAATATTAAATAAATGGTTAATATTTGATCCACAATCCACGTCTCACGATAACGTTAAAGGTGTAATTGTTCTCTCGTCGTCATGTTGCCATACATCCCTTATATTATTTATTAATATTGTCTTCGTAGGGTTCCCCCTGTTATATATCCTACCAATTTCATTTTCAGATTTCTAAGGTTTTCCTTTTGTCTCCACATTTTCCTCCGTTTTGTCTAGAGATGGCTTATTCAATTTGTTTGCTAAACGTGATACAGAACTAAGGGCTAATTTCCGTAATTTTACAATTTCTTGGTGTGAATGTTTACCCAACTTTAACAGAGCTTGTATAGCAGTTTTTCTTTTATTCTTGGGTTAAATCTTACCGGACATCTATTAAGATACAAAAATATTTCAAAATTTTTGTTAATGCTGAATACTTACATCAAAAAACAAAGGAAATAAATAATAATAATTTTACCTTCAGAATGACGAAGTACTAGCACAATATGATAAGCAATAGTGTACAACAAAAAAAAGATGAAGAATGTATCCTTCTAAATACTCTTTTCGGTGTTATTAATTTTTAGTATAATAATATAATACCTCAACAATTCTGTGTATTCAAAACCTTAAGTATGTTTACAATGGACTACGATTTCCATGTAAAAGGGTGATGAGGTATTCCAAGTAATTTCTCCAGCGATTGTACACTAGAAATAATGTGCAATAAGTAATGCAGGAAATGCTACAACAATTTTGTTTTTATATCAGTACGGAGTAATTAATTCGAAACAAAGCGAATAAAGAACCTTTCTTTAAGAATAAAGCCAGAGCTGTATATCGCCCGAATAATAAAATCTGTCTCAGCGCGAACGCGTTTCACTTAGAAATATCTTCATTAAAATGTAAAAATATTCAAAGAAGCAGCCAGGGAGTAAGTAGTGTACTCCTGATTAAAACTATGAATAAGCTCAAACAAACTTACAATTGTGTATATCTGTATATGTGTTACGTATATACAAATGGCACTGAAGCAAGACTAAAATACATTAATCTTAATTCTGGGAGAGCAAGTAAGAAGAGACGGAAGTCTCCTGACTGGCGAAGTGAATGCCTTGGCCGACGCGGGTTTAGTATTTAAATAATAAATACTTGACACTTTAAATGGCTTAAAGGGTAAATTTATTCCTCTATTTTTTATTTGTGATTTCTCTTTCTTTCCAAGATATTTCTTTACATACATTATTATTTTTTTATGTTTTATTATTATTATTACTACGCATGGAGATCATAAAGTGATGTATTAGTAGTGTATAATAGGACAGTATTAATTTTGGCGGCAGCGCCAGCTATATTTAAAACTGAAAAAGAATTTGTAAATTTGCAGACTTAACAGGGCACTAAACTTCCCAACATTTTTCCAATGAGATTAACATTACGATGCCATAGTATATATCCCCAATATGTAAGGAATCCCAAAGACGGTGTGATAAATGATATATGTATGTAACATATCTAGCATGAAGTGCAAAAAAATTAACTAGTACTGGTATGCATGTACCACTATATATAATACCAACAGGAAGTAAATGCGACATTTAGGAGAGATATACAAATAATTCACCTACTCTTTAAAGGAAATATATTTATTTTTAAACATCAAAAGATTTATTTCATAATGTTTTGATAATACAACGGCTCCCGTGATACTAACTGTAAGTTAGGGAAAAAGAAGATATAGAAACCGGACGACCAAGGAAAACCAAACTATTAATCTTTAGTTATGCGTATGTCCTGAACAGTTCAGTTTTCAGAGGATCCACGAGTTTCTTACCAAAGACACACTTGACTTTGGTCACGCTTTCGCTTAGTCTATACTGTACAACGTACATTACAGTATCAAAACAGATGATATGCATATCTTTTGAAGATAGTGATCACTAAGTTAATTTGTAAATTACATACTTCACTTAAATGCTCGCCAGGAAGTTCGAGACTAGTTGTTATCCCCACTGGAGAAAACATATAGAAAATAAAGCGTCACTTGTATTTTTAATTAACAGAATTCTGAAAGTTCCTCGAAGAAGGACAATGTTTTTGTGATGAATTACCAAAGTGCTTGTGTGTAGATCACCCTGAATTCTTATGAGTGACCATTGGCCAACATTTCCTTAACATTTATTCCAATTTCTTTCAAAAAGAAGAATAAAGGTTAATTATGATTTTAGGAAAATAGAAAGTACAATGTTAGATCTCTAACACTGAATATTGAAACAATTGTGGATTTAAGATTTAAATTAATTAAATAAGACACAAAACTACGAATACGAAATTCATTCGAGTTGTACCCTTCTCCTTTTTTGTTATTTTCACGTACTGAGCTGTATTTAAATTGCTATGATAGGAATTGTGGAAAGACATCGAAAAATAGCTTAAAGTAGATATAGTTTGTTAAAGTTTCAAAATTAATAGTTGTAACGTTTTAGATTTTACCATATCGCACTTACCTCTTTCTAAATATACAACATCGTACCTGCCACGACTTCAAATGTAAGGTAGAAACTATCCACACACTATTTCTATGAAAGCTTCTTAAGATGAATTGTCATATAAAGTATATAAAAGAAATAAAATTACCCTTACCACACCTTTCGGAAATAATTCCAGATACGTATATCGACAACTAAGCCGTCATCCTCAGTAAAACACTGGGGGACTAAGACCAGCGATATCCGGTTAACGCCCAAGACGAACATTACGCAACGAGCACTGTACAACTGTAAAGCACTGCACAATGAACACTGCACACTAAACGCCAGCGTGAAACACAGCAAAACACTTTTAACAGTACAACAACGTTTTGGTGTGTTTAGTGTTAATTATTGAAACACACGTGGGAGTTTAAATTCTATGTAAAGAGACAAGTTTTGTGTATATTTACTACATAACTCCAAAGTTTTCTTCAAATATACTTTTAGTAATAAAGCAAAGGTATGGTGAGAGTAAACAATAAAACTTCAAATAAGTTTGAAATTGGAGAGAGCGTACAGTAAGGATACGCACTGTAGTTTAATATTACACTCGAAAAAATGTTTCAAAATGCAAAAGTGAATAGAACAGGAATCGTGTGTAGAAGGAGACACCAATATTTGGCATTAGCCGACGATGTCGTCTTTTTAGCTGGAAATAAGGTAGAAATAAGAAATGTTATGCAGAGAGTAGAGGCGACATGGCAGGGAACAGATGTGAGGGAGCCCTCAATAAAATGCTGAGGACTAAATGCGTATCCAGAAAAGCAAAAGTGCAGCTGCATAGAACAGTAGTAAGACCAATTGTGTTATACGCTTGTGAAACAACGACAATAAATAAAACGGAACAACCAAGGTTGGAGGTGTGTGGGTGTGTGAGAGAAGAGTACTAAGGAAAATATACGGAAGAAAGAAAGTTAACGACTTATGGCTAAGAAGAACTAATGAGTAGTTGAAAGAACTGTACAAAGGAAAAAATATATTGGAGATTGTAAGAGCACAACGATTACGGTGCAGCGCACATATAAAAATAATGTCTGAAACTAGAGTGCCAAAAGTACTTATGGCAGTGTCAATAGGGGGAGGGGAGAAGAAGAGGACAACCAAAGGCGAGATGAAACATAGGCTAAACCGACATCATGCCGGCCAGACCCAGAGCAATTTATCCGACCATATTCTTAATCAAAATCACACCTTTTGCTTCAGCAATACGAAAGTTCTTTACACAGAAACGAATAACACGAAGAGAAAATTTGTTGAGAGTTACTTTATTAACCTTCCTATACTCACGTCAAAAATGAAACTATACTATACTATATAAATCGGTCTCACAGACCGTATGCGTGAGTATAGGAAGGTTAAACTGAACTCAAATGCCGTTAACAAAAGGTCAGAATACAAAAATTTACATTTATCTTCATTATCATACATTATCAACATTTTTTGGATAGTTTGCTTCTTAGAGGTTTCTCCTTCCTCTTCTTCGAGGGTCTCATGCACCCTCACTTTTTTAAACCTTTTAGAACTTTTAATTGCTAAATTTTTTTAAATGTTTAATTTTTAAGCACTTATTAATTTTTGCATAACCCTGTATTCTTGCGTCTGCGTTGTTTATGTGCTTCCTTTTCGTCCTGTGGTGTTCGTAGCTACCTGCACCGGCGCGTGGATCTTTCTCCCTCTTTCCTCCTACGTCTCGCTTGGTTCCGATTTGGCGGTTTCCGTTGCAATGTGTTTTACTGCAGACACGTTCTCGTGTGACTGGGATATTTGGCGTCATAAAATTTTTAGACAAGATGATATTTAATTAATTTGGGATTTTTAAGAATGGTTTTAAGGAGGTAAGTTTGGCTTTTCTTTTTTCCTTTCTTTCTCTCACCATTACCTGGTTTCCCTTGCCTTTGATTTTAATTTTGGACTTTGTTACCTTTTAGATATTGAAAAAAGCGTGAACTTAACCTCGAAACGTCTTTCGCCGATGGATATTTAAATAAAATTATATATGACTGTGTACTCCGAGCATTTTCTTTGCACATTTATCATCAGTCAAGAACCTTTGTCATCACACACATATATATATATATATATATATATATATATATATATATATAGAGTAGAATATAAAAACGAGCGAAAAACTCTATTGGGGTGGTCGGTCCGTGAAATAAGAAGTCTCATTTGTTCAACCTCTATATTTCGTCACCGTTTGGTAACTTCATCAGGAGTATGCTGAAAAATGTGCTATCTCAATGTTGCAACTTAAGGATTAAATTAAGACTTACAACTAGAGTAGATCACTAGCCCTCAGATACATATTAACGTGGTATTAAACCACGCGTTCATGTGATTACACGTACAAAATCTGATGGTTTAATACCACGTTAATATGTAACTGAGGGCTAGTGATCTACTCTAGTTGTAAGTCTTAATTTAATCCTTAAGTTGCAACATTGTGATAGCAAATATAGAGGTTGAACAAATGAGACTTTTTATTTCACGGACCGACCATCCCAATAGAGTTTTTCGCTCGTTTTTATATTCTACTCTAAACAGTACGGTCGATATATATTGTTACTATATATATATATATATATATATATATATATATATATATATATATATATATCCATATTAAAGCCAACATAAGTTAGAGAAGCAAACGATACCACCTCCTGAGTCCTCTTTGTTGATACCTTCTGGTTATTTTTCACGTACAATCTTATAATCCATCTTCGCTATATCACCTTAAGGTACAAGTTTTCATCTTTTCATGGACCCGATCGCTCAAAACCAACTGTCGGAAGACAACGGCATTTCCAGTTGAAGTCATGCAATATCGTAATTTTAGTGTTACTATTCGAGGCGGTAGCTGGAAGGCTTGCGTGTCACCGTTCATAATTAGACACAAACTTATCTTGCAGTTGAAGGCAAGTGACACAATGTATAGACTTACTCACACAAGTGCGCAATACTATACACTGTACATATATAGGTACGGGTGCCCGAGTCAATGCCGCGATGCAATGACCGTACAATTGGTCTTAATGACACTCGTTTTTCTTTCTTTTTACTTCGTTAATTGTAAGGGAAATGAATTAAGAGTATTTAGTATGGGACTGTGCGCCTTTGTATGAAATGGAACGTTTGTACCGGAACGCGATAGCGCGGACACCAACTAATCGAACGGGCGGTTACAATACAATGACCGTAAATTTAGAACGTGCTTTTTTACTGCTCAATATCGACAGAGTTCAATACTGGTTAACGTACCTATAATTTACGTAACTTTACTTAAATGCGTGTTGTTAATGTGCAATCGCATTAGTAGCACTGAATTAGGCCAATACGCAGCCAAGGTCTTAATCGATCTCAGATTACTATAGATAAAATGTCAGCAGTACGTAATTACTAATGATTTGTAATAATCACCAGAGCTCAAAATTCATATGCAAAGTTATTAAACAATATCTAATTGTAATGCACCTACTCCCAGTTTGTGTTTTATTAATCTGCGTTTGCCTCGTTTTGCAACACCATACGTTATTTGACATAAAGGCTCTCGTCTAAGATGACTGATAACCTTCCCTGACGGTATTTAAATACATTATCAACTACCGCTTTTCCCACTTCCCGCTATAAAACCATTCAAATCTAATCTCAGTTTAAGTTTTCTATAAACAAATATTGTTACAATTACATACTTGTGACTATCTCAAACTTTTGTCACGTTCACGACCTACTAAATACCACATAAAATAAAATGTATCATCAATGGAGAAAACTTAGAAATCGCTCATCGTTGATTATGAAAATATCATTAACACTGGCGCAAACTACATTTTCTTTCGCAAATCATTTCTTTGTTTAAAGATGAAACATTCAGTTTACGTGTATGAAGTTATTCCCATAATGTAGGCAGATCTTCGTCAAACGTCATCATAAATCCATCCTGAATTTTTGTAGAACCCTTGAAACGTTGTACTTCGCTGGATGTATAAATCAACATTAACCTAGACGTTTTAAAGAACTATCTTTTATGAAAATACGCTGTACAGTTCCATAAACGACAACGACAATGCTTCTGGTTGCAAAGCAAAATCGATGAACCATCTATCATTTCCGATTGATGAATGGCCTGAATTTTCCTCGAATGCCAATTCTACCGAAAATGCGCCACAAAGTCCTAAAGATTGCTAATTCATGCGTTAACAATAAATATTGTCAAAATTTTAATATAATGCGGCTTAACGATGTATATACATAAAATGATATCAAGAATAGTGAAGTAAATGGTTCGTACCAAGCGTTTTGATTTTAAAATTCTAGAGGAATACGGTAAGGATGAGCCAAAGTAGGTACATCCACATATCTTTGTAAATTTTTGGTAATATTTGTGACAAACGTGGTGACTTCAAAAACAAAACAAAGTAACCTTTATCTAACTTGTGTAAAAAATAAGTAAAGAATTCCTTTTACTCCTACTTGAGTCCAGGACGCTTTCGCGTTTCTGGCTTGCTACTAACAATATATAATTCTTAATTTTTTCTCCAATTCAGCTTAATGGCTTCATGCTCCTGATTATTATTATTATTAATAAATGTATGTATGTTCCCTGATAGTGCTTTTCTTGGTTGCCCATGATTTCGCACTGCATTTGACATAAATTATTAAAAAATGCAAAGACCGATTAATTTTTGGTTCGAGGCGGAACCATTTTGAATATGCCATAATCTTAAACTTACCTATCTCAAAATAAACTTAGTTTAGAGACTCATTTAGGTAGAAGCAATTCACTTCTCATACAGTTTCACTGTCTTGAACTGCCGAATAACACCGTTTCGGAGTTAATTATCATTTCTAAACTGACGAAATGCAAGGTAGGAGTATTTCTTTAGATGCAAGAGATGGTAGTCACTGGATCCAAGATCGACATTATATGGAATATGGTAAAAAATCTGTCATCGAAGTTCTCGCAATAGCTTAATAACTCCAATTGCATTGTAGGGTTAAGTATTATCGTTCAACATGACAATCATCATTAGTTTGAACAGCACGCTAAAAAAATTGTTATCATAATAGAAACTTGCATCAATTGTGTTCAAGAGGCGTTTGCAATAACCCCCTCTATCTTACAAGAAATCCCTAAACTAATTTCCTTATCTAGCATTTGACAAACTCAATAAATTTTCTGTCTTGACAGAACATAGATGACAAAATATTTAACTACATCGATGCAATTTATTTACTCCAAATCTAGTCCTCCTCTACTTTGGAGGATGCGGATATTTTATTCCCAAATGAATATAAAGACAACGCAGATTGAGTTTTAAACGACTAAACATAGAATTACATCCCCATCTCTGTCGTTTTCCACGATTATCAAAATCAACAAACAGGATTCCTTCTTTACTCAAGATTTTCTTGTAGAGGAGTTTGTTTACATTTCTTTCCTTTCGGAAACATCATGCTGCTGTATCAGTAAAACTTCGAAAATTAGAATTAACAAAGCAAAAACCAAGTATAACGTGGATACCTAAAATAATAACACTACAACCATAACAGTAACATTTTTTTGTGAACATTTCGTTGAAAACAATTATCAAAAGCACAAGTTCACATTTAGATCCCACTTGTTCCATGAAAAGGTACCTGCTAGATATGTGTTGCTTCTTTTGGCAAGTTAAATAAGAAGGTATCCGAAATTATTATTATTGTTTCATAACCTCGTTATTCGATTATTTTAAGATCGACTTAATAGCCTCAAGTTTCTGAAATTTCCTCGTGCAAATATTAAATTTTATAACAGTGCCGGGAACGAGTTTCCAATATGATTAGGAACAAATATTATTTCTCCGTTTACAAATAGAAGATTTAACTGCGCTCTAAATCGCTCTTTACACAGCCTTAATAATAAGGCTTTTCCAACTCGTACCAAACAATCGCGATCGATGGAATAGTAAGTGAAGCGAGGTGGATGAATGTGAAAAACTCCGAAAATTAAATTTTTGGAGTGAGCTTTCCTTGCATCTAATCTAGGAATATTATTTCATTCGCGGTAGTTATGGGTTTTATTACCTGCACGCTTAGAGTTAACAACCGGCGCGCCTTGATCGGCTTCTATTAAAATTTTAATGCGCTATTAGATTTTATGAGCACTTCCTAAACTAACCACAATGCGGAATTCCAATTTATTTTCGCATAATGGAGAATCTAGTAACTCTCTAATATTCTCAAAATTCGACGATTGCTAATAAAAAAGTTTTGTAAAATAAATCATCTTTGCGGTAACACGTAATTATAATTAAGTATAACATGTTGCTCTGATTATATTATTCTATTTGCGTTTGATTTTATTAAACGATTTAAATCTACAACCTTAGTATTAACATGGTCAAAATTAAATATCGCTAGACTATATTTATGTAAATTATTTCGTTTAGTTTAACTACATACGTATACCATGCTAATATTTGTTGAAAGCATGAATATTCCAACTATAAACATGTAAAGGAAAATAAATACAGAGATCATACAGTTATAAATTATATCATTATTTTACTTTTAATGATATACTATGACTAAAACTTACAACGTCGTATAATCAACGATATAACTAATCCAGTTTATTTATTAGTTTTGTATTATGATAAACATTTTTATTCATTGGAACTGTTTTAACGGAATTTATCAACAATAACTTTATGTTCAATTAGTACGTTTTGAATATAATTGACATGGACATCTTATACACATAATTAGGATATACTGTCGACAAAACAAATCTGCCTTATTTTGTAACTGATCCCTTACGTCAAGATCAATACACAAACATTAAAACAAGTTCTCTGCCCGAAGTCCCAAAAGTTTTGTGTATGTACATACATATGTATACGTATGCATGATGGACGTGTCTATATACATAACTCATGACGTAATAATCTTACCATTTTGTGTCACCTGTGATCCGAAATACACTTCCAACAAATTATACCGGAATCCTGGACCCGATAGTTTAGCGCTGTGTGCATTCTCCTATATTTGGAACCTTCACGTAGAACAGGTAAACGCACGTTAATCGGCCGATGGGCCCAGGGGCTGTATTTTTATCTCGCAAATGATTGGTGCAAATCGAATTAATGGGTGGAAAGTGGTGGACTGACATTTTCAATGTTGCCGGCGGTTTCGACCGACTGTGCTTGCTAGAGACACCGTGAATTCAAATCGCTCTTCCATTCAGGATTAATTGAATATTAGGAAACGCTTAACAGATAGACTTGCGTACAATGGATGCTATTAATGAAATCCAGTTGATTTAACATGTAATAAATACGAATATTACTGCCAAATTAGCGATAATGGACATTATGTTACAATTGTTCGTCGCATTTGGTGTACACTCTCGAATAAAAGTACGATGTCGAAATAATCTTATTTTGGAAAATAGAAATTGTTGTTTTTGTTTCTCTTCTTTCTTCTTTCGTCTTCTTCTTGAAGGCAATTAACTATTTTGATTGACAGTACATGATATCGGTAGATCAAACTCGGGTCCTCTATTTTTATGCGTCGGCTTTTAACGGTGTTTAGCTTAGATCGCTGAAAGTTAAAATAGTAACTGATAATGAGTCCATATGGGAATTCAAAAAAGCGTGTGTTGCGTGGAGGCTAGATAAATAACAGCCCCTAAGACACTGCTCTGGAGTACTTCTGAGCTGAATATATTGAGGGTCTGCATGTAAGTACGTTGTCAATTTTGATTTGGAAAATAGGTTAGGATTTTAGCAAATCAGTCAGGTTATAGTAGTAGTTTCTACAGGTTATATGTAGCACAGTTTTGAACAGAACTTTTGTTCATTAAACTATAGATTCATTCCATACTACCATATTTCTTACGGAATACAAACTTCTGATTTGGTAAAACAATTTTTTGTTGTTGTATATTCTCTTTAAGTAGATCTTCCCGAAGAGTTTCAATAATGCTAGCAACAGACTTCTCGGAAAGTCTTTGTAACACTTTGCTAGTAGTCAGGTTATACCCAGATGCCTTCCTTGTATTTATAAGGAATTAAACTTGTAGAGTAAAAACACTTGTATATAAAATAAAAAAATTACCCTTACCACATCTTCGGAAAAATCCAGATAGGTATTTCGGCAACTAAGTTGCCATCTTCAGTGGAATACTGGGGAATTCAGTATCACTAGCGAATCCGGTTAACGCCAAAGACGAACACTACACAACGAACACTGTACAACACTAAAGCACTGCACAATGAACATCACACACTGAACGCGCGAAACACACCACAACACTATTGACACTGAACTCCCATTATGGGATCGTGTATTTATACTAATTCTAACCTAGATATCATGCTCTATGGAGCGAGCCAATACGGTTGAATGATCCTGCAGAGATCTAAACTTAATTCAATTTGGAATAAGTCCTCCATCTGCATTCATAATTCTCTCTCTATTTGTATACCGCCTCAATTAATTTTAAACTTTCAACTGGTATCGCGTGTCTTTTGTCCAAAATATGTCGGGCCACACTTGATTGTTAGGGAACCAAAAATGAGCAACATGCATCTTGTATCGTGTTAGTATTGATCGTCTGGTTTGTCCGATGTATTTTATGCCACATTCCTAAGAACCGATTTCGTAAATACCTGTCTTTTTATTCATATCAACCTTATCTTTGGTATTTCCTAACAGATTACCTAATGAATTAGCTGATTTATATGTGACTTGTAAATTAAGTTTTTTGAAAAGTTTGGGAAGGACCTTTGTGGAATGATGGAATGGTAATCTAACGAATTTCTTAGCTGGTTTATCCAAAGTTAAGTTTATGGATTACCTAATTAAGGTTTTGAAATTTTGTTTTTTAACCTTCCTATACTCACGTCAAAATGAAGGACGTATACTATACTATATAAGTCGGTCTCACAGACCGTATGCGTGAGTATAGGAAGGTTAATTAAGTTATCAATTAATTTTGCGTCAAAACCATTCTATTCGGCTATGTTTCTTATGTATTATTAAGTTCTGTTTGATATCCTTCTGTTGTGAGGGGAAAATTTAGTAGCCGATGTACTATAAAATTAAAAGATGCATTTTTGCGCTGAAAACTATGGTTAGAATCTTCAGTTATAAACCTGTTAACATTGTTGACGTTGTTGTTGCTCCTGATTATTAAGGTATCTAGAAATGGAAGTTAGTTATTGTTCTCTTGTTCCATTGTACATTTTACGGTGTTGAATTTAGATTTTGGTTCATCCAAAAAGTCCTGTAATTTAATAAACATAAACAAATCCTAACCGTAAATGGTGACAAACTATTGTCCATCAGAGTCTCGTGTTTTCTGTTCAAAACATTTGCCCTTAATTTGGAAACGGGGCGTTGTTAATTTGATATATTCTTTTATTTTTGTCATGCTCATATCATTTCTATGGAGTAAGTTTTCCAAATATTGTAACGTATCAGGAATAGGTACTGATGGAAATAATGAAGTAACATCGAAAGCAACCAAAATGTCACCATCTTCTAATTTAAAATTTTTAAGTTTCTAAGTTTCAGGTTTTGCGGGTAAATTTCTAAATTCTTCTACAAGCAATTTGGATATAAAAATTGTAACGTCTGACGAAGCCAGAGTGTTGTTTTTACTCTGCGAGTTTTATTCCTTATTATTACAGATCTGCATAAAGGAAAAGCCACTTCTATTCAATTCCTTGTATTTATCTCTGATTTGATTTTGGTGTTTACTTCTCTGATTTTTCTTTGGTTATGCGGTAAGTCACTTTAGTATAATGCTTACAGGTACGTTTTCATTTCAGCTTCTTCTGTAGCAGTTATTTCACGAGTATGAGGTAGGAATACTTGCCTTATGTGTTTTTCAAAGACATTAACCTTTTCCTTATTTTCCTCTTGCACATTTATTATCCTCATCATTCATAGTTTAATATGATATATGATGAACGTAAACGTAAAATTCTGCAAATACCTTCATAAGATTCGATTATTTTAATTTGTCTCTTTCTTTCATTGTTTGTTGTTCTTGTGTGTTTTTACATTTTTCTTAGCCGCCTTTTTTAAGCGACGTAAAGATTTCCCGTTCTTGTCGACTGTTTGCAGGGTTTGGTGTTGCCAAACAGGTTGCCTGTTGATTAAGATTAGTTATCCGTGTTGCTGTTAGCTAAACATGTAAGCAACATTTTAACAGATAGCCTAGATTGATATCATTCCGTAAAAATAAATAAATAAGTAGTTATGTAATCAACTACGATACGGAGGGATAGTCTTTACAAAAAGTACCTTTTGCCAAAAGGTATGTATAATAATAATATGACCTACCAATTACCAATAGTTTTACATAACTTTAAATTTGACATTAAAGCACAGACTACAAAAAATAAAATAAAAGAAACAACTTATATGGTAAGCGTAGATGTTATAGGTTGATGTCTACTAATTATAAGAGAGGTAATGCACTAAAAAGTAGTCAACTGCCAAATACTTTCAAAAGTCCAATTTATAGTTACATATTTATAAACCAATTCCCAATTGGCATGCCATATTTAGAGAAGAAAAATGGCAAGACGCAGCTCTAATAAGTAATACCCCTAACGACGGATTCAGATTAGTTTTCTAAATATGGGATCTTGAAAATCAAATCAGTAACGAAAAGAACCCAAACATGACATTAAATGATACACAGTCGTTAATAACTCATAATGCCGGCACCTCCACCACAATTTTAATACTCTGCACTAGTATGTTACATTGATTTGCGACCACTAAGAATATTTGAATACTAACGAATATTCGATTGGGGTTGAGATTAAATAATAACAAATAAGGAAGATATATTTAACGTCTATTTTGGTCAAAGTAAAGTGAATATAAGACATTGAAGAATTTTCTGTAATTTTCGGTACAAACCAGAAAAACTTTATAGATTCAATATTTATTAGCACACTTCCCACAAAGGTGTCCACCATGTATGTTCAATAGTATGGAACTTCAGAACCTATTGAAACTCTCGCTTAATGATTCTTTCAAATTTCGTATGTCCTATTTAAGTTTAAAAGGATCGTAATGATAATAATGCTATTGGTAGTATTCTACAAAAGAATGATTAAATTTCAACATAATAATGAATAATAATCATAATAATAATACTCTTATTATCCAACAGAGAATGAAATATCTAATTACAGGATAAAAATAAACTGAAACATATTGTATCGTATTATTTTGAGCCCCATCGCTAGGGATGTTGCTACAATGCAATTCTGGGTGTGGAGTCCCATTGGAGCTACTGATACCCAGCTTCTACTTTTGCTAACTACTGGGTATGTGTATGTGGACGCTCTTGTTAGTTCTATTAACCGAAACCCGAAAGAATTAATGAAACCGCTACTAATTGTACCCTGATAGCGAATGGTCCCCAGTGCGAGTACCGGCCTCAACAAGTTTTGAACTCGCGGCTTTACGACTGTGGCTCCGCTCTTACCATTGCGCCAACTAAGGGTTAAACTGAAACATATACTAAAACAAAATCTACCATTCGAAACGAAATAACTGTATAAGAAAAATAGAATATTATAATAGTCGTTTAAACTAAAAAATGAATTACATTAGTGGATTGTGTGTTTGATTGATTATTATTCACATCGTATTGATCTGAGATAAGGTTAAAGTTGTTGCACATAATACGTAGTGGGGCAAAAATGCTAGCGTATGTCCGAGATGTATCAACGTAAAAGGTGGAATTACGCCTAGATGAAATGCGAGGTACTCGGAAATCTAACTGACTCAACAGGTTCATATAACCAATTATGTTCTTCACTAGTTGGTATAAAAATTTTACGGTAGCCATTTTGGATCTGGTTTCCAGTGAAATATAATGGATAATAACTATCAACGAAGAAACACATGCATTTCAAAAATTTACGTTGAACTCCTTGAACAGATAGCGAATGGACAGTGAAACGAGAATATCAAATTTACGAAGCGTATTCTAATCTAGAGCACACATAACTTCTGTAAAGTATCCGTAAGGTCTTCACGTTGCTAAATGAATGGGAGTTGCGAACAATAACAGCAACCGTTTTGTAGGTTTGGGTAATGGTTACAATTACATGTTCTATAAAGAAAAATTTTGAATCGACGACAACTCCTAAGTCTTTGGTAGAATTAGCACGATCCAAGTAAACATTGTTGTAGCTGTACACCATATTCAATGGGGTTTAATTGTCTAATGTAGCTAACAACTTTACATTTAGATATATTTATTGCCAATTTATTAAGCTAACACCACTCACAAACAATATCAACTTGACTCTGTAGACGAAGACAATCAGCACTGCTGTCATATAATGTTGTAGCTATAGTGTTTGTGTCTAAATGAACTGCATACATGTTCTAGAAGCAATGAAATGCTTTCGATAACATTGAATACCCAGTGCGCGCAGTCACAAATTATTTGAACTTGCGTTGGCTTTGAAAGTACATATCATTTCTATCGACTCTATAAAATGAGCTAATCACAAGCATGCTTTCAGCTAATTGCAACTGTATTATGTATGTATGTATAGGTGCTACACGTATGCATGCCGTATTTGTTTTCTTTTGGTACTCTGATATCAATAGAGAATACACCAACTGTGATAATTAAAATTCTGATGCAATTTTAACAAGCAAGATGTGATTAATCATACAGAACCGCAATATTAATGTATCATTAATATTATATTATTGCTTTGGTGCAATTTCACTGACATCCGCCCAAGTTAGCAATCTTAAACATAATATCTAGTAAAAACCTCTCAATTTGGCTGACTTGTGTTATCTTCACAGATGATCTACATGAAACTAGTAAAATTATAAAAAACTGCAGACAGGACAAATTTCGTTTCAAGTGTAAACCATTTCGATTAATAAGACTGTGCTCGAACTGGGAGCCTATTTTTTCAACATCGATGGGTCCTGGGTAGAAAATTCGATTACGCTGAATATAACGCTGTCGGCCGATGCGCGAAGTTGACTCTAGTTTTCGAGATATTTACGACTAAAGGTTGTACAAAAAGACGTTCACAAAAGAGAAACACGTTTTTGCGTACATTTCAACCATTTATCCATCAGATATCGTACCAGTTCGACGAAATTTCTTTCAAATGACAGCAAGACTCAAACATTGATATAGTGGGAAAAACTTGGATGCTCTTTTAGCAGATATTTGTTGGAATTTGCAAGAAGAAGCCTCAGAAATATAAGATGTTTCAGATAAAAATATTCCTATGTGGAAAATACACAATTTTTTATGAATAAATAGATTTACTACATATTTTTCTATACCTTCTGCAACCTTGAATACTCGGTAAGTTAGAAAAAATGAAAAGTATTTCATGAAACGAAGAAATTCTGTCGAACTGAAACGATATTTGATGAATGAATGGTTGAAATGTACGGAAAACCCGTTTCTTGGATCCTTCTTGTGCAATCTTTGCTCGTAAATATCTCGAAAATTAGAGTCAACTTCGAGAAACGGTCGACACCATTGGATTCAGCGTACTCGAATTGTGTTTGCTACCCAGGACCATCAATGTTGATCTTTTCGACTAGCACAACTGTAATTTACACCGCATCTAACACATTAAAAATCTGAACTGGGAGGATTACATTTGTGACTCACTAGGTACTATTTTCATAACAAAATCAAGATTATCTCACACTGTGACAATTGGTAAATCTTTGGGAATTCAAAAATGTGTTAAGCAGAAATTGTACAATGTTAACTTTTATTCAAACAAAATAGTTAAATTAGTTTATTCTAAGTCTTAAAATTGTGCACCATTTTGTTGAAGACAATAATATAGCCTATTTTCAAATTTTCTTCTCAGCATTTCAAATGTTTCTGGAGACTACGCTTGTATCCTTCAGGAATTCGAAAGCTCCTTTACACTATCAATAATTATAATTATAAATCAGCCCATAAGTATAACTATACTATTTGGTCTATAAACAGGAATACAATAATCGATAATAGTATGTCGTGTATTACAAGGGGCAACATTTACAATCATAATATCCATAGTAAAATGTGCAAAAATAACGCGTTTTTCAAGATTATTGACTTCACAACATATTTGTTTTTAATTGTAATTGTTAGTGATAGCGCGAAATACTTCCCAAACAATAAATAACCACAATCTGATCTGGGAACCATTAAATTCTAACTACTATGCATAATTTGCATGTTCAATATGCTTGAGATATGTATTACGTGCTACCTACATGACGCAATGCACAGATATTTTGCGTTTATTATGTCCACAAAATTAGAACATGTTCTAAAAATACGACTTTGACGAAGTTCTCTGATTTATACCATAATTTTATGGTTATAATTATGGTCAGATTTATAATTATAATTATTGATAGTGTAAAGTGGGCTTAAGTCTAAGTGCGACAAAATTCTGCAGCTGTGTTTATCACCAAACTGTTTCCAGATCACCCCACATAAGAAATTGTGGGATCAAACTTTCAAAGCGGTCAGACCATTTAATTGATCACCAATGCCCTTATCCAATGATTTGGGAAATTATTATCCAACCGATTTCTAACCGGCTAGACATAATAAGCGCTCATTTTAGGTGGCTATTATCGTTTTCCAAACTTTATATTATTAAGAGATAAATTGTATTTTGTAATAGTTCAAAGTAGAGTTCGCCGATTAAATTTTGATCACTGTTCAAGTTTTTGAGTGTAAATTTTTTAGAAGTTAGAATAAATGTCGATTTTCATTGTCCTAATATGACCGTTGACAAAACTACTTACAATGGTGGTTTATCACTGAAACAAATATCGAATAATCTTACCTCATTGTTATTTATTTTTTGTCATCGTTCCACAAAACTCCATTCTCCTACGAAAAGTTGCTTTCCGAAGCCATTTTCCTAAAAGATGCATAAGGATTTACGCCGAAATGGCTTAAAGCTTTTATTTTATTTAATCAATCACTGTATTCTCAATGCGTTTCTTGTTGAGCACAGAATCAGTTTCTAGAGTTATTTTGACGAAGTCTAATGTACATCTGCCACTTACGTTTTCATCAGGATGTTCAGCAGAAGGATCAGCAGCCATTCGTCTAGCACAATTATAATTTGTGCCATACAAAAGGACTAGTTCCCTTCTTATGCCAAAAAGAATAAATATTGCAATTAGTGCTTTTCGGTTATTTTCTGGTGTGAACTAACAAGGAGAAGGTAAGGTAATCGGATTTTTGTAATTTTTGATATTCGTGGTACGTGTAGATTGGACCTTAAATAAGAATATTTTGGAGTAGTTCGACGCAACGTTCATAAATTACCGAGATAATCGATGTCGAAGTTTCACCCACCAGTTAAATCTACTAGATATAGTACGATTGTCAACTGGACTCGTGGCCTAGTCGATAGCATTTTGGTGCGATACTCACGAGATCGTGGGTTCGGGCTTCGTCACGGAACATTTCTTTTTCTTCCATTCAAAACGTACCATATGTTTTTTTTTCATTCTTCTTCTCATATTAAAAATTATGAACAAACGAAATATATGAACTATATGCAGGAACATTCTTTAAGTACTTCATTAAAATGCACAATCGGTTGATAAACAATATTCATTTTGAATTGACTTAACAATAAGGTAATAATAAAAAATGTTGCTTCCCATGTTTCTATGATAACTACCATTCTGGCTGGTACCACACTGCGTAAAATGTCGCATACTAGATATAAAATATAAATAAATAAATAGAAATTTTCATTTCCTACCTGACTCCATTGTTTTTTTTTGGAGAAACCTTATTAATTCAAAATGAATATTGTTTATCAACCAATTGTGCATTTTAATGAAGTACTTGAAGAATGTTCCTGCATATAGTTCATTTATTTCGTTTGTTCATAATTTTTGATATGAGAAGAAGAATGAAAAAAACATATGGTGCGTTTTGAATGGAAGAAAAAGAAATGTCCCGTGACGAAACTCGAACCAACGATCTCGTGAGTATCGCACCAAAACGCTATCGACTAGGCCACGAGTCCACTTGACAATCGTATTATATCTAGCGGATTTAACGGGTGGGTGAAACTTCAACATCGATTATCTCGGTAATTTATTAATGTTGCGTCGAACTACTCCAAAATATTCTTATTTAAGGTCCAAACTACACGTACCATAAATATCAAAAATTACAAAAATTCGATTACCTTGCCTTCTCCTTGTAAGTAAAAATGAATCTTAAAATAAATGAGAATTCCTACGTGTCTACTGGAATTTTTTAATGTCTAATTAAACTTATGGGTATAACTGCAACAAAGGGAAACTATTCTAATCTACTTCGTCATTTAATAAGCTAACGTTATAATTAAATTTAGTAATCTAGTAATACTATAACCATAACTTAATGACTGACCAAGTAAATAAACTAATTTTAATATATTGTTTGAATGAAAGTTTACATTTTACAAAGAGGGTAAGTAATTCTTCAATGAAATACTGCACATACCTGTACACATACGGCTGTACATTCTTGTGTGAATTATAACCATTTCCAAGAGTTCTAGAACCTTATAATCCCACTATTATTTTAGCTAAAATAATGACACTGCCAAGTAGAAACAAACGTAAATCCCCACCAAATTTAAAACAAAGTACTTGTTTGATTCTTATTTCTGCATTAAACGTGCATTACTGAGACAGGTGTATACACATTCTCTATGCAACGTAAAAATGAGATTTCAAGAGCCCTTGGCTTCCTACACCAGATTTATTTGTGAACGGCGTTGCTCTCGTTTATCCCATTGGATTTAAAAGTTTCTCATATATTTCTGGAATACCAATACGTACGGTAGCGATGTTTTCGAGTTGCGCTTATTGTATGCTAATTTAAAGAATGCAAGCTATAACTTCTACTGTGACTTTTTATAGCGTTGTTTTCCGCTTACTTCACGAAATACTATTGGAAATATACGAAGTTTTGCTAGCATCTTTCTTTAATTATCAAATCAAGCTTTTGTGGAAACCTTCGCATTCTTCAACCTTTGAATAGCGGATCGTTAGACGTAGGCATTTGTCCTTGTTCCCCTTTCCTGTTTTAACTGAAACAGCATTTTAGAACAACAGAATAAATCGATGACGTTGAAAATTAATGAATTTTAAGTGTTTTGTATGGATCGGACCGAACATCTATGGAATATAACCAGCTACTCTCCTGCGTCTTCCGCCTGCTATTAAAGAGATTTGATTACAATTTATAATGGCCAATAAACTATTTTGTAACATACTATGGACGATATATTCTTGATTTTATTGCCCGATATCCCTGTGTTCATCCGAAACGCTAGTTATATATTTTACAAAGTAATATAAGGGGACCCGCTTTAGGTCCCATACCCTTTAAATTTCCAATCATTCCTACAGATCTTAATTATTATCATTAAAGTAAGTAATAATAAAATTACTTGGAAACTGAGGTGGAAGTTTTGGCAAGGTTACGCTTAAATAATTAGCAGTACCATTTTCTAAAAATGAGATAAGAAGCATCTTTCTAGCTTTAAGTTATTGAGAGGACTTGATCATATTTCTACAAATTATTTCACCCAAATATTATTTAACCGTTTAAATTATCTAAATAGGTAAAACAAAATAGCTTGAAATTCCTCCTTTCTTCGCAGGATGCCGATGCAATCAACTACTTCTTTGTAAATTCGGTTATCCGTATTCTGATTCAGATAATGTATGTAACTACAGTTTGGTTTTTGGGTACTGTAAACTGTTGTATAAATAACAGCGCTTTTTCAGAAACATCTTTAAAGCACACGATTCTCCAAAATTAGGCACCCCACTGAAGTACAATATTTACGTCCTATTATGTACTTTCAGCTTTCCTTATGATTTATCAAAAAGGTCGTATATTCGCAAATATCGAAATCTGTAATATATTCTGTAATGTTACCCGATATTCAATCAGGTTCTCGTCCAGGCTATAGCTGTGGGACTTCCTTGCTGAAGGTAACGAATGATGCTCTTCGGACTTGTGATCTAGGTGACACAACCGTTTTGATGTTTCTTGACTTCAGCAAGAGTTTTGGCACGGTCGCCTATAATTTAATGGTGTAGATTCTGGGCAGGCTGAATTTTGGGGGCGCGTCGGTGAGAAATCAAAACAAATTATTTGAAAAATAGGTGCAGAGATTACAACTTGGCTCTAGATACACTGGTATGCCACAGACTCCAATCATTGGTTTTCCATTATTTTCACTCTGTACATTTGATATGGTCAAACAAGTAATATTCTGCAACATGCATAATGTATGTTGGTGATACTCCGCTTTATCAATTTTCTCCAGCATTCGCTTCCCCCATAGCCGTTGATGATATAAACTCTGATTTACGATTAAACCTTTTGACTTTGCTTAGGGACGTAATTTGCAAATGCCCCCACTGAAATTTCAGATTACAATATTTGATAAAACTAAAGTTTGCAAACGATGAAAACATTTTCTAGGCATTTGCTTGAATAATATTAGATTGACTATTATTGACGTGGTTAAAAATTTAGGTGTTATCTTTGAACACAGTTACAGACACCAATTAATAAGCTGCGGTTAGCTTAATTTAAAAGTTATAAGCACACAGGTAGATATTAAATGTCAGTACTAATATTAAATTGCTGGGTTAGATCACGCTCCTGAATAAGCATTTAAGGAATATATTTTATTTCCATCTTCTCGAAGCTCAACACACTTGGTACAACGCTTCTCTACTTTCTCGATTCCCTCCCGGAAGTGACTTTCTTCGAAGTTCCCAAAATAATCGTTTACACCCTCTCTCCCAGTTCTTCAATCGACCAAAATCTCAAAATCCACTTAGGAATGTTTGAAGTTTCGAGAACAGGTGAAAGACTGATGGAGCCAAATTAAGCGAATACGGCGTATGCGAAAGGATCTGGATTGGGTAATTTTCTTCCACTCTTTTTATTGATTGCTATTGTTCTCCATCTTCTTGCTCCCATACTTTGCAAATCCTCCTCCACTGCATGCAACCACTTCAAGAGAACCAATTAGTAAAATTCTTTCTGGTCCCAAAAAACCGATGCTATCACCTTTCCAGCCGAGTAAATAGCCTTGGCCTTCTTCGGAACCGATTTACCGCGTGTAATCCATTGCTTTAATTGCATTTTTGTTTCTGATGTCTAGGGATGAATCCAGGTCTTATCCATGACCACAAATCGTCTCTTAAAATCCATTGGATTCCTCAATCGGCTGTGGTTCGAGCTCAAATGCGTTTTTGCTTCGAATTGAGCAAATGTGACACCCATCTTGTAGGAAGCTCTTTTAAACTCAATTTATAATGTAAAATACGAACTATTCGTTTAAAAGACATGTTCACGGCTTCCTCAATTTCACGCATTTTTATTCGGCGATCTGCCATAACCATATCATGGATTCTTTCCACAATTTCTGCATGTTAGCCGTGTTCGGACGTCCGGAACGTGGTTCATCACTCGTATGCGTGCGGCCACGAATTCTGAAACCCAAGAACTCACGGTGCAAACTGAAGCTAATCCTCAAGAACGGTATCTAAACTTGATTTAATTTCGTTTGCGGTTTCCCTTTCCAAATAGAAAAGATTGGTGACCGCTCGAACTTCATTTTTATCCATAGTTGAAGACACAAAAAGTTCTTGTCAAAACCAGACTATTTGACAGATCGATTTAATATTTGTAATCAATTGATATGAAAGAGTTGCCAACGCAACGACATAAAGTAGAATCTTGTCTGCTCTCGTATATGGTTTGAGAAAATTCGATCCTGGGCAATCTAAATTACAAGAATGTGGTTGGTAATAGCTCAGTACCATAAAAGCCTAACTTCAAAACTCTTCCATAACTGTACAATAAAATCAGATTTCGATCGAATATACACAGAATCACGACGAATTGAAGGGGTCTTCATTCTCCCCTCCTCACAGAACCTACCTTTATGAACGTTCTCTCTCTCCCTATATAGGAAAAATATAATCAGGTGCCAGATAATTTGCGATCTGTTTGTCAGTGCCTTTAAAAATGTTAAAGCGAAGAATGACGCTTATTAGTTGGCTGTTTAGCTACTGGAATAATACTAAATCGCCAGAATTAGGTTTAAGTTACTATAGGCAATTATGGTTAGACCAATTATTGTAAGTGTGCGTTGGGATGGAAAGCAAAAATCCCTGCCTTGTAATTGGTAAGGTTCTTCATTATTAAAGATGTGATAATCTATAATAAAACCTACATTTGTATTTATGTTACACATTTTTTCCGTAGAATACATAATTATTATTTGAGTTTGTTGTTGAATCTACTACTGTTTAATAAATTGTATTTACATTAAAACTAATTTTTGTTTCCTTTTCCCGTTGCTATTTAATAGTACCATATTTTGTCGGTTAAGTACTTATCAATAACGCGGACACATACAGTATAGTACCTCCTTCGTCCATTACGAAATGTTTGTACGATGATATCGAAAGGTAAAAACAATAGGCTTGAGGTAACACATTAATCACATTGTTATGTCAATACAACGTATGCCTGAATATACATTGCCTAATTTGCTGCTTTGAACTGGATGTCAGTGGATGATCAATTTCGTATTTGCCTTCCAACAGTCGTATACAAAACTTTTTTCTGTTTTTAATTTAGATTATTGTACAGCTGGTGACACACGATCCGCACGTAACATAATGAATACAACGGTTAAAAAACTTGAAAGTATCACTTTTTTAATAGGCAACCGGTTTCTATATACTACTACTATTCATTGTAAGACAGTCACTCTTAGATCTTGGTTACTTGTATATATGCACATGTGTTATTGTTTTCCGCAATGCTACTTTGTTGTATTTGGCAGGATGTCTAGCTCCCTAAATAGAAATCAATTTTAATAGATGGAATTTTGACGAGTACCGGATTCGAATCTACAACGCTGCACGCTGTGGAGAAGCTTGGATACCTGTTGCTCCGCGCGATTAAATAACGATGTGAAGAGAGGGCGTGAAAGATTGGAAACCAAATTTTATTTTTAGCACGAGATTGAAACTTTAGTTTTATTCGACGCACGAGATGGGTTATTTGCACTTGTATTTCTTTCGAAATAAAATCAGGAAACTTATTTTTTGTTTCTATATAAAGGTTCGATTACTATTATCTCAGTATACATATATGTATAGCAATAAAAACATTGTAAAGCAGTATAAGACAAGCATGTATGCCAAGAATGAACATAAATAAAATTAAAGGAAATCAACAATCTCAACTGTCTTTATAGTACAACTAGCATTATTGTTATGATTAATTACAAGCAAGAACTTATTTGCTTGTTTAATCTTTACAGAGAAACAAAAATGAGATGTAAATCCAATTATATAATCACTACAAACATTTAATTTTTAGAGTAATACACCTGTCAAAATGTTAGTAAAACGTAGAGAAAAGGTAAGGCTGCTAGTTACTGCTATAAATGAAGAAAAAGGCTCCATTCTCAACTGACGCGTGCTCGAGTTTGTTATTTTCTAGTTATTGCAAATTCATACCATCGCCAATCGTTTTCTGTTTGATCGACTTTCATGTAATGGGATTTTTGATTGCAACTGTTGTTTCGGGAATTAAAAACTACAAGCGTTTCCTAGCTCTGATATATGGAACGGTCCTATGCATATTTTACAATCATAAAAACAAATTACTTCATTCTGCACATAGCAACTAAATGTATGTCATATGTAACAATTGGAAGTTCGTGACTCAAGTGAGAGTTAAATTTAAAATAAATTGTAACTTCTCATACATATTTGTTATCTAGTTCTATAAATGTCTCGATACAGTGTGCGGATATATACCAAAATCAGTCCTAGAAAACAGAGAGAAGAAACCTAAATCCTAAGAAATTTACAACTCACTATTTATAGACTAAATTAAGAAAAAAGGAAAGTGATCAAAATAATTGGTAGTAAAAGGTACAAAGTTATGAATAATCCTGATCATGGATCCATAATAACAGTTTATTAGCGAAAACGTCAGAAATACGGGTTTAGAGGTAAAGTATACCTATACTATATACGCGCTAATAACAGTTGGTTCTGTCAGATAGATGATAAAAATTTGTAAGAAAAGTAGTAATGGGTCGATGATGATTCTAAAGCAGCCTTGAACAGACTGCTCATGTAAATTATCAAAAAATTGTAGAGGCCGCTTCTTAATTCCCAGATACAAATTCTTATATTTGAATTCTATGAACAAAATTAAAAATATTAGGCATACCATAAAAATGACCGCCAAAACGGGTTTAGCCAACAATAAAATTAGTAAAATCAATACAACAGATTGTTTATTAGCTAGTATGTATATATGCTAACTGTTTTGTTTACATACCAAGTATTCAATAGGTAACTGAAAAGGTATTATGTACAACGCATAACCCTCCGAATTTTAACAAACGCATTTTCCCGCTCGAAACGAAAAATTAGCTTGTTCATAAAACAGGCCCATAAACAGTCGATGGGTTTTTTCAATTTGTGAGAGCCGTTTTGTTCTATGTGTTACTTCACCAATGTAAATACTATTGAATTTGAAAAAACGCGATGTTACGTATGCATGTGTTTGAATTCTGAATGCAGAAAAATATTTATTACACATCACTTGTAAGCATTTTCTTTCGAGTTCTATTTGCAAAATGTAGAAGAAATGAAACATAACTTTTAGTAGTCAACATTAGCAGTTGTAATAGTCCCAGTTATTAGTTAAAATTGATAATGTTAGCAAAAAAATCACGTGTAAGAATAATACGGCCCAAGGGTTGCAGAAGCACGCGTGCCTACCAAGATGGGGTGTGATATACGCATACATGACCGCTGTTTGAAAGCATTAGTGAAGCTAAAATTTGCTACTTCAAGGCACATTCGTTTTGAAAAAGACAGAATAAATAGAAAACGCTCTTCCACTTTGAAATAATGAGCGCTCGCTGCTTTGTATGTCAGGGTGAAATTCGTCCTAATCAAGGCGCAATGTTTGAGAAATAAAGATAGGAAGGTTAGCTTTTACTGTCCAGACGGTTCGTATATTAAGGCTCAACTAAAGATCTTACATGAATTAACATCGATAGTTCATAGTCTTCAAGAGGATCTAGCTGCAATTAAAGAGCAGGGTGTTTTTCATTGGTTTCATTGGTCATGGACAGCGAAAGTCGCAAAACTAATATCATTTTATTTAACTGTCCTAAAAATACAACTGGATCTAAGGCAGATCAAGTGGCTGAGGGTACTAATCCTTCGCGAGATATTTTATCCGCAATGAATATTACTTTGGATAAGTCCAAACCTATAAGACTGGGAAGATAAGAAAAATTTAAATAAAAATGGCTTTATCTGGCGAGGCAGATGTTAGGAAAGCATTAGAGAACGGTGGAGTTTTAAAAAATGTGGATAAATATAAAGCAGTCATAGTCCTTAAACATAAAACGTCTCTTCAGCTTGAGTTGTTTCGGAGGGTCAAGCAGGAGCTGAATGCTCGCAAGGTTGCTAGGGAAACGAACAAAATATATCAAAGATGTTCCGAAAATTGTTCAATCTACAGATTCGTTAAACTAGTATCGTCCAACATATTTAAAAGAAGGAATTTTATTTTGAAAAATCGAAGTCGACTAACCCCGCATTGAAACTGATATTATAAATGATCCGAAGTTGTTCTGGAAATATATTAACAACAAGCGCTCTTCTTCGAGAATTCCAGGTTGAATTATATATCAAGAGGAAGAATTTGTGGAACCCAACATAATAGTGAATAAGTTTGCTGAGGTGTTTTCTGAGGCCTTCCGTAAAAGTGACCCTATTTCATCAGTTCGCTTTGGTAACTATCCTTCGTTTAATGCTGGGTATATTACAGCAGATGATGTGCGTATTAGTGCAACTAAGCTTAAATCGGATATGAATGCTGGTAATGACCGCGTACCTAGCCTTTTAGTGCGCGACTGTGCTTTAGTACTGGGTGAACCTTTTGCCGTAATTTACAATTTAATGATTAGTTCTTCTAAATTTCCAAATATTTGGAAAATGAGTAAAGTTATACCTGTGTTCAAAAAGGGCGATAGATCAACTACAGACCTATAAGTATTATATCCAATTTTGCAAAGGTCTTCGAACAGATATTATTTCATAAAATATATACCCATATTAAACCATTTATATCCATCCACCAACATGGATTTATGTTTGGAAGATCTACTATTACTGATCTTGTAAATATTACTCAATTTCTATCTTCTGCCATTGATAATCGGCAGCACGTCGACGTTATCTATATAGATTTTTCCAAAGCGTTCGATTCCATAGACCATAACATACTACTGGCAAAACTTGAATGTATTGGTTTGTGTCCGTCACTTGTTCGACGAATAGCTTCTTATCTTAAGTATAGAGCTAGTTATGTGTCCTATAATGGATTTGCTTCTCAATTTTTCTCAACAGGTTCCGGTGTTCCCCAGGGCTCAAATCTTGGCCCCTTATTTTTCAACATCTATGATCTTCTACTGAAATTAAATTGTGAGTACCTGGTGTATGCTGATGATCCAAAAATTTACAATATTATTAATAAAAATGCGATTGTATCAAGTTACAGATTAATTTTTCATTAATTGATGAATGGTGCACTCAAAATAAGATTTTCTAAATGCTGTATAGTCTCCTACACTAAATGCACTGATTCGTTGGTATATGATTATTTAGTTGGAACCGATTTAATTATCAGAAGAGCTGAAGTAAATGACTTAGGCGTACTTCTTGACTGTCAACTAAGCTTCCGTCAACATATTGCTTCGATTTGTTCATCAGCTTCTAAATCGTTAGGATTTTTCCTTAGATCATATAGGAACTTCCATAACGTTGCAGCTATCAAAATCTAAATCAATCAAAAAATATTGTGCTATTTTTCGATGTAAATTGGAGTATGTCTCGTTGGTGTAGTTCCCTTTATTACACCTATCATCAGATTTCTATAGAAAGAATTCAAAAGAGGTTCCTAAAATATCTAATATTTAAAATAACTCGCATATATCCTGGTCGTAGTCTACTAGATCAACATAGTATGCATACTCTATCTTCTCGCCGCGATATACATAGTAGTAGATTTCTAAAAAATTATTAAGTAATAAAATTGAATCGCCGATGATCCTTGCCTCTATTGACCTTAATGTATCTTCTTGTAATACGCATCACTGTGCAATACTTAAGTTGCCCAGGGCAAGAACAAATATTTTAACTAAGTCAGCAGTAAATGTTATGGTAAAAAATTTCATTCAGCACTTCAGTGATTTTTTTGAGTTGTAACAGTATAACAATTGTGGTTATACATTATATTACTAGCACATGTGTTGTATATGTATTTCTTTGCTAATTACGTTTCGTTAGATTAATACCTATTCTAGTTCGTCTTTCGCTGCATTTATGTATATTTTGTTCATATATTTAATGCCTCACTATCAATTGTAATTTTCTTTTTATTGTCTAGTAAATGGCTTTAATGCTGTTGGACGAATAAAGACCATTATTATTATTATTAAAATAATTAAAATACAAGACCGAAGACTACACAACAAAATATAGTCAAGCCCATTGTAAAATCTGTGTTCCACAGAAAATCGACGAATATTCTGTGCCCAACTTCAATTCATAAATTCTTAGGCAATTGAGTTGCTTTTCTGTTCACTTAAATTTATAATCGCTTGTCTTATTTAGTGTATGTTGGTAGTATTCTACTTTTCCGTTTCTTGTTAGCCGGTTTACTCAACATGCTAGAAACAGTTTCCATTTTCCTAACAAATTGGATGTTTAGAAATATGCTCGTTATAAGGCACAAGGAAATGAGGTGAAATAAACTATAGAACGCTTTCTGCATTTTAGAAGCATTTGCATACGCTGTCGCAATCCTATTTCGCGGAATGGAGGAAAACTGCTACCAAGATATACATACATCTGTTATCCTTTATTAATTGACATATAACCTTGCAAGATGAAATATATAGCAAATTGCGTATGGTTTTTACTTCATTCCATCAAATTTTACGACAGGTACGACTGGAAATCGTAGCAGAAGCTAGCTTCGTTTGATGGTAGTGTTTCAAGATTATATTTACTGCAATAGGTATAGGTTTTTAACGAAAATAAAAAAGAAGACGCGATATAAAACGGTTGGGTGCAATAACACACCTACAATTCCGCGATAATATTACGATCCGGCAAGCACAATGTGCGTTTTCGTCATACAATACAACATATACTCTGAAGTGTAAACGTTTGTCAAGGGTTGTTATGGAAGCTCCATTAATGATGCAAGTGTAAGCACCGAACAATGGAACAATACTCGTCCAGTCGTTTGGATAAAGTAGCATGTAAGATTTTCCCTCTAGTTACCGCAATTGTGTATTATAAACTGACGATAGAAATAATTTCAGTAGAATAAATTGTCATAATACAAAAAGAATTAATCGTTAACATATTTTAGGTGCTTATTTATATATTTATACGTACATACTCCCGAATATTTTTTTACAAAAAAATGCACGGATAATTTTTTAAATCACGTATGTATACCAGGGGTCACGAACCTTTTCAATACAGTGAGCCACCTATATGATCCACTATAGGTTTATTTTTATAACGAGAAATGCTTGTCTGTTGTGCAACGAAACATGATAAAAATGTACGGCATTTTTTATAATTGTTAGGCCTTTTATGATGTACCTACGAGCTACCGGAATTGTCCGTGCAAGCTACCGGTAGCTCCGGATCGATGGGTTGGCGACTTTAGTATGTGTATACAATATATGTATACTCGACATCAAAATTCAAGGTTTTTAATAAATATGATGTGCATTTCATTTACCTATATACAGCCCTTTTCAAAACTTATCCATCGCATTAAAACAGAATAGAGTTCAAACAAAATAAACCAAAATATCTACGAGAAAATATTTTCCTTCTATCACAGGAAAGCCGAAAAGAATTTTTGAAGTTTTGGAAGGAAATTATTTTCACAGACACGCAGAGTTAAATAAAGGCGTATGTTTATTATTTACTGCAAAATTGGAAAGATGTATAGTTTGGTGAAGGTGTTTCGAAAACGTTTGTATACGGTCTGAGAACATAACTATTATTTCAATCACTCTTGTTTAATTGACTTAATTGTAGTAGAAAACTATCATATAAGATAAGTATAATTAAAAAGTTCAGGAAATATATATACACATGTCTACACAAGGAAATATAAACGCTAGTAGAATTAAGTCAATGTGTTAAGGAAGGTCAACTAGATGTTTGGATACGCCATGTCCATAGAAGTAAATACTATGGACAACGCGTCTAATGCCGAGTGCGTGTCGAGATCTCTGTAACGATAAATAAGCTAGCGGTTCCAAAACTAAATTATCTTATAAATGAATTTGAAAATGAAAAAAAAAAAACGTATATTATCATTAATACAAATTTTAGCGAAGGAATACGAAAAAATTAACAAATGCTCACTTGTTTTTATCATTTAGGTACTAGGTTGGCGCCTTTTATATTCTTTTATAGCAAAATTCATATCACTAGTTTTAAGTCTCAATGGCTCCATGCTAGAACTAAAATACAACACGTGATATGTCATCTGTACTAGTTGAAACTCGGTAGAATCATGTTGTTTGTGCGTAGCGATTGTTTAAGTGAAGCAAGTTTTGTTTGTGCGTTCTGACAATGAGTGACAATCAACACTTTTGCTGAAAGGCATCGGAGAAGGATGATACGTGAGAGACCAAACATAAAAAAATAAGTGGGTGTTGCATTACGACAATGCGACATATCAAACACCAATTTCAGTAAACCGATATTTGGACAGTAAGAACATTCCTGTGGCTCTTCAGCCTTCTCATTCGCCCGACTTGAGTCCTTTTTCCTCTTGCCGAGGTTGAAACGACACACCAAGGGCCGTCATTTTGGGCCACTGGACAACATTTAAGCGGCTGCAATCGACCAGCTGAAAGCTATTCGAGTATGCGAGCTCCAGTACTGGGTATGCGAAGGGGAAGAACCGCCTCCAGCGCTGTATGGCTTCCCAAGACAGTTACTTTGAAAGGGACAGTGTTAAATTGTAATGTTATTGGAATAAAACCGGTGAAAACAATCGGTCTCATTACTATATTTACAGCAGAATCAATGTGGGTAGAGACGCACAGCAACTGCTTAGATGATGATTGTCCACAAGTACCATTCAACATTGAATGATGAGTCAGTTACACAACAGGCGGTTTTTGATTTAACGTAACTCTGGAACCCGGAGTACCCCACAATCTGTTCGGAAAAGGCTACAATATGAAAGTGAAATGCAAGGATTGCATTTTTATGTTTGGCTAGGGACTGCTAAACCCTTGAAAAATCTTATTTGACTAACAGCACGCTCGCTGTTTGCTAACCATAACAAAACCCTTCCCGAGTATTTGTGAAATACCGTTCGTAATCCATCGCACAAATATATGAAGAGTTTCTCGTCAAGTTTTTCCAGAAACTGCTCGCTACCAAGATATGATATTTTCTTCTTACTCTGTAGAAGCTGGCTTGATTTCTCTGGTGCTAAGTTGCACATTCACAGATGCCATCAGTTGAATTGTGTTATACCAGGGCTATACAGATATTAACTTACGTTTTGGAATACAAACAAATTAAAGTGACAGAAAACATTTATAATTATATTCATATGATAATCTAACTCTAAAGCAACTTTTCAACGTAATCCACATTCAAATTGAGCCACTTACCGTAGCGATGCACCAGGTTGTTGTTACCATTATCATAAAATTCTGCCGCCTGAGACTTCAACTACTCGTTTACGCCTTCTTGTTTTTCCACATCGTCGTGGAAGCTCCGGGTTTCGAGTCAAGTCATCGTGTGCGGAAACAAATGGTAGTTGCTTGGCGGCAGATCTGAACTATACGGAGGATGGTTGAACACTTCGCCACCAAAACTATCCAAGAGCTTCCGAGTTTGATTGGCAGAGTGGGGACGTATATTGTCGTGGAAAAGCAAAACTTTTTGAACTCAGTATTGCCCGACGCTTGTTTTGAATTGCTCTTCTCATACTTATTAATATTTCACAATATCTTACAGAGTTTATTGTTGAACCACGTTTGAAGAAATCGTCAAGAAGCACACTTTTCCTTCAAAAAAAAAAAAAAAACGATTGCCATGATTTTGCTTGCCGACAATGTCTGTAAACATTTCATTCTTGTAGGCCTCGTAGAAATGTCAACGATGCCTACATGCGCTATTTTTTGTGGTCTTCTGGCGACAATGTTAGTACCCACCTGACACAAAATTTATGGTAGCCTAACTTATCCTTTACAATTTCATGCAACAAACTTTATAAAATTTGATTCCGATGACTTTCAATTGGCTTGTTGTTTTCTGCTAACAAATACTTGATCACCGATAGTATTTTATAATTGGTAGGATTTTCTATTGTAACACTAATTTTAAGAATGAATATTTTACTAACCACAAGCAACACGAACGTGACGCTGTCGCAGCTGGATGCGCAGTGAGTGAGGGAACGCCTATCAAGTTGGCCCAAAACGTAAGTTAGATTCTAGATAGCCCTCGTATATAGTAGATCTTTTACATCTATATCTTTAAAATGTTTCATTTTTGCTTTTCTTGGGAATGTCTTCGCAAAATTTGCAAATAACTTTTCGACGCATAGATCTTATCTCACGTGAACAATATACATATATCCCGTTACTTTTCCACATTGAAAGTTATCGCTCCAACTTTAGCGGTAGTTTTATTTTGCGGTTACAAAACGTTTGAAATATAGTAGTCGATCGACTTAATAAATTTGGAAAAACAAAATTTTCCATGATTTCTCTATGAACTAAATCTTACATTTAAAACTAAGACATGCTAAACAGGTTAGTAGTATTTATTAGTATTAAGAATAGCATTCGCTAATAATACTCAAGAAAAAAAAATATATATATATATATATTACTTTTTTAAATTACTATTGTCTTAACTGTTTTCTCGTATAATATAGCAAAGGAACATTGCAATAAGGAAAAACATTTATCTGAAATGTGAAAAGCTGACAACAAAAGTTATCCTAGTTGTATTCCTGACATTTCCACTATAAATCTTCATTTATACGTACAATCGATATATCGGGAACGTACCCTTAGTAATTCAAAACATTTATATTGTGTATGACATGTTTGTATTGAAAATTCTGATGTCGAGTCATTATCTCTTCAGGAACAAAATAAACGTCCGCTGTAAGTGTTCGTACTTTAATCTTTGCCTTTGCGATATAACCATACGTATGACGATAGTCTGAACAGATTTTGTATTCCGAGAGCTCACCGTAAGCGTACTAAAGAAGAAAACAAAACGTTTATTTCCGCCCTACGGCGTAGACAGCAGCGACAGTCAACTACATCACGATCTCAATAATTCAACGGAGGCAATACCATATGCTTGTACTGTGGTGAGTTTTACCCCATTTTGTAGGCTACATTACTTTTTTTCAGGCCGCGTATCAGTTACCATTCTCACAGAAAATGCTTCTCGACTGTTTGCCGTCGGCGTTACTACTCGGCTCCACTATCAAATAGAATGTAATTAAGAAAAAGAGTGAGCAGAAAGGATGTATTAATTGCCTGTATGTTCGCGAGTTTGCACTATCTAGATCCTGAATAAATTCTGTAAACAATGATATATTAAAATTTGAACAGTTCAGCTACATATACCGTTTATATTTTTATTTTATGATATAGGGTCATCCCACATTATTTTTACTCAAACGTAAGTAATATCTAGAAATTTTAGAAGTGTTTAAGCAAATAATTGTAGAATGATGATTCTATTCCAAAGCATACCAAAGGTTAGAATATAATAGAATGGGCATTAAGTGAAAGTTATAACTTTGAGATACTTATGTATTATATTTTACAATGCTGGAAAAAGATAATTGATTAACCTTCATGCCATCTTGAGACCATACAATTAAAAATAACTCTCACATACCTTTTTGAAGAAATTAAAGATATTCCACAACTAGGTTGTCATCTTCAGCTTTCACCAAGAATGTTAATTTTGTTGGATTATCATTAGTCTAGTGATTGTGCGGTACTCAGTGAATGGTGCTCAGTACATTTCTCGGTCAAACTTGATGCTTAATTTGAAGCGTGAACCCCGTGGATCTGTTCAATCGAAGATAACTTGCTTACAAAAATGCATCTCTGGAATTCACCAAGGGTCACTTTTGACTTAATTTTATTAATATTTAGGCGACATTTTCCTACACATGTTGCGGGTCTACTACTACTCATTGAGGAGTTTGTAAAATAAACGAATTTTGTAACTCTACACTTTTATTATTTAATATGTTAAAACTGATTATAAACATATATATATATATATATATATACATATATTTTAACCGTTTAAGTGTTTCTTGTATGACCCGATTGTTTTTATGTAAGTGATGTGTATAGAGGTAACTAAGTTTCTACTCTGGTTCCGCCGTTCGAGTGTTAAATATAACTTCTTTTTATCGCTAACCTTTCGTCAAGTCGAAGGGCAGATATGTCCCAAATTGGGTCTAAAAAACAAAGTGATAAATTCTGTCCTCGGTGACAGTAATGGGAAGGTTGGCTGAACTTATTATAAACAATTATTGAAATGTGGAAAAAAGGTAGGTGGTGACATAATTATAACGGTATTAGATTATATTGACGCAGCTCTAACTTATCTTAAGGAAATAGAAAAAGTATCATATTACACGAATATATGTGGAGAAGAACAAGTAAGCACTTAAATCCTATGTATTTCACGTATCCTTAAAGTCTCTACTAATTCCTGTAATTAATGCACAATTTAACATGAAACACACGCACAATTTCGACTGTTGGTTCTCCCACACACAATCTACATCTACAATCTTACATCACTAGGCTAAGAATAAATCCAATAGATTTCCATCACTTCAGGGAAAAGTACAAATAGAATAAACCAATTCAATGAATATAGCAAAGTATAGTTCACGAATTATATAACCATACTTTCAGATGCTCTAGTTATGCATTTCAAACAAATTTATTTCTTGAATACATATGAAATTATTTAATTTCCAGAGTGCACGCATCAATCGCATTCTTTTCTGCGTTATAAGGACTAAGCAAATTGCTTGGTTTATCTTTTCGCCTTTTTACGGATCAATACAAGAAATAAGAAATAGCCAAACAATGACTATTCTTATTGCAATTGCATTCTATTTTATTAAAAATCGATTATTCCAGTATGATATTATAATGACAAGGCTTGTAGCTACTTAAATTTAAATCCCATTAGTACTTTGTCCCGATTTATGTATATCAAATACAAGATATTTTATTCTGGACAACAAAAGTGAACAATTCATCGAGAAAGCTAATACGGTTGGAATGAAATAATAATGTGATTGGGAGTTCAACTACGAGATAATCATTTACCATATTTTTAAGCGCGCATATGTATGTAAATACGTCTATAGTTCTACGCTAACTAATGAGATACATAAAATAGAAAATGTCTATTGCAACGAAATAGAACTTATCTGGTTATGCAAGACGTCATAATGATTTTTTATGTGCATTCTCAAACGCAACCATCGAGCCTAATGATGGTATCATAAAATCCAAACATCTTTAATGTTATTGTATTCTTATCCAATACGTCTTCAATTCACATTTACAATTTACCATAACGTAACCCATCGGTGATTACGTTAAATGGTTTTCGTTATACGAGTAATGCTCACGCGATCAGCCTACATTTGGATGCAATATTTTCAATAATTACATAACTATATCCTACAAATAACTGCGATCACGGACATATGGTCGCAATAAACGAAATGTTTATGTGTCCGCAAGTTTGACCAACTTTACGACTTCAATTAGAATGGCTGTTCGGATTTCTCATCACGAAAGTAGGTACTTGTTGAAAGTACGGATAACCTATTACAATTCGCCGTCCTCCTTTGCATAATTCCTGAAAGTGCATATCGTGTCGATATAACTCCGTCTATTCGATCAGGAGAGGGCAACCTGCTAGCCCTCGGTAGCCCTTTGATATGTTAAGCGTGGTTTCCTTAATTGCAGATACATCAAGCGCTATGTGTACAACATCAGACAAAAGCTGAAGTTTCAAATTTGCGTTTATGTGATTGTAAAATTTGGTAGTCATGAGAGTGAATAAACTAGTAGTACTAGTAGTAGTAAGTAACTTCAAGAATCGATCACGCATCTATGTAGAATTAAAGTGATGAGTTCAATTTTCAAATATCCTATTTCAAATTCACTGAATATTATTAAAAATGCAACATCCAGTAGATTTCCTAAACGATTTTGTTACTATATATCAATCTTAAGTTCATAACAAAATTATTGAAAATTCAGCCAACAAAATGAAATAAAAAGGCCATCATCATTAATGTGTGATAAGCTCGCTTCATTAAAACGTCTATACCAAAATGATGATGAATTTCTTCTTGGATTAATATGCTCAAATCTAACTTGAGTTTTCTGTAGAAGATGGGCCAAAGTAGGTGAAAGATGATTTGAAGAAATGAGTCCTTTTCGAATCATATCCCCGCATACTTAATGAGGTTGAGATTTAGGTGACCACAACGAAACTTTAATTGCAATTCTCTAAAAGAAATTCATTTTTCTCCGATAATATACACAGTCAGCAAGATCTTATAGACAAAGCAGTAAAATATTGCAATTTCTTGCGTTTCTTTTGCTGTTAGTCCTTTTTCAAACTCATCTCGCGTAGATGTAATATAAGTCTGGCAACAAATCCTATATGTTCTTCTTTGGCCTTTGATTTTTAAAATACACGATTTTTCATTTCATGACTATTCCCACTAGTAGCTTTACCAGATTGCATTATTGCCTCATCAATTCCTATTACAACGCTTTGTCTTAGAGCAACTGTTCTCCAGTCATCTGCTATTTTAAGATGTGTGATACTTTATCATAACAATGAAACAGATTTTTCTTCAATATCTAGTTTACAAGTTTTGTTAATCGATGTTAGTAATATACCCCTACTTCACTGAACAGCCACTAACAACAAAAGATTATTAAATAAAAAATATAAAACTAGATATTGAAGAAAAATATGTTTCTTTGCTATTGATAAAATGTCATCATGTCTTAAAATGGCAGATGATTGAGGAACGGCTACTGCATTGCAATGATAATTATTCTAATGGAAAAAAATCCTCAAGGCAATACTTCGACAATGTTGCTATACTAAACTTACTATTACGTTTTTCTTCACGATGTCTTCTCACGCTTCAACGATAATAGTTATCTACAGATAAAACTATGATTCATCGATTTATGTATTCTAATTAAGGTTCGATAAACGTGCGAAAAAAGAAAAGAAAAGAAGAGCTTATATACAGCAAACAGAGCACGCGTTTGTCGAAAGATGGCGATTTGTCGAATCTCAATTATAATATTTTATCATGTTGCTGTTGACGTTCATTCCATCGTAGCTATCAATGGTAAAACAGAACCATAGGAGTCGACGCAGTGGTATACTGTTTATAAAACCATTGGTCTAACTTCTACAATCAGCCACTGACCTTCAATACATCTGTTAATACAGAACGTCGATCTTGATGGGCCATTGTACCCTTCAAGTATATAATAGATTTTATTTTCCATGCCCTTTCTTCTTTAGTACATGATTGCCATGTTTGCATTCTGGCATAACATCATTACGTGATCAACGATCTATCTCTAAGAAAATTAGCTTGCACAATTGTAGATCTACTAATCATTTAATTAGTGAAATAATATATCCGTTCTTGTAGTAGATACTGCGCTTAAACTACATTTTAAGAATGATTTGTACTTCTGTTTCTTGACAAAATGACGTGACATTTCTGAGTTAATCATAACATATTTGATGTTCAACAAATTAGTGTCTAAAGGAGCGACGAAAGAAAAATATTTTTGCTGAATGTCGCATTGCCATTGCTCTGCTCATATTTCTTTCTGGAATTTGATAACTTTGTTCATATCAATATATATACCGTCGTCTCTAACTGTATATCCTTTCACGTCAATGAAATAAACCTACCATAATCGCACCGGACTTTCGGTACAACGCAGGGCTTTCCACTATGACGTTGATTTGTTTATGGGTGAAATTCATATCGATAATGGTGTACTTAAATAGAATGTAACAACATAAATATTCAGTACGCTTGTATACACCTACAACATACACATGTACGCACTGATATGTACGTGCATTATCTCTATGTTATGCTATGGTTTAGCAATAAATAGCGTAACATTGCTGCAAACTATAACCGTACCAGCTACTGGAAATGCAGTAGGCACCTGCAATGTGTTCGTTAAATGTGATTTCTACGTGTTTCTAACGTATGTGGTCAAAGTAAAGGAAATATCGTTAAAAAAATCTCCCGACCGTTTTTCCTAAAAATCCCAGCAGCAATGAGTGAGGATAAGCACGTACCTGCAGTCGATGTAAGATCAGATTAAATATTTGGAACAAGGTATGTACAATTACAATTACGATTGGGTTAGAAATATAAAATGTATATTACCAACAATACAAAATAAAACAAAAGAGGAACTTATACAATGCAATTGTATCTCTATATCATTTGCCCCACTTTTATTAGAGAGTAGATTTATTACATTGTCGCATTTTACAGACATATTCACCGTATATTAATGGGCGTATTAATCGCCGTTTAAATTAATTGTAGTGTCATATAACCTCAAGTTTTTAAACATAGAACAAATACTACGGACTACGGACAGACATAAAAATTTTGTAAACACTACTCAATGTTCTCGATGGGCGATAGTTTTTGGAGGAACTATGATTATTGGCAGTACTAAAAGTATATTCTTCAGTGAGAGGTGTACCACGATTTAGAAGGGAAGAAACAAATTACTGATAACTTTTCGCGTACAAATGCATACTTTTCTTTAGATAATAGAAATATTAAATCGTCAAATTGCGCCGAAGAGAAATCAACAAGGAATCGGGAAATCACAACAAAGATTAAAGAATGCATGAATTAATTGGATGGCACTGAGGAAGCATCGGGATCCTATATATATATATATATATATATATATATATATATATATATAAAGGGAATATTATAAGTTTATGCGTTACAATCACAGTCACACGCGGAACAATATCATTCGGATCGGACCCCACAATATTCTATCTTTGCCAATTGAAATCATCGCAAACGCTGGAAGTGTGTACCATGTGTAGAAATAACTAATACGAAGTTTATGAAATCTCTTTTAAAGTACTTTCATCACTTCAACGTAGAAAGATTAAATACGAAATTTAGAACTGTACAAAATGGTTACGTCTCTTTTCCGTATTTTCTTGCGCTAAAAAGTTGAGTGTTTTCAACAAAAATAAAATGTATTCAATACAGTGTTGTAAACATCTTGGCAACAAGACATGTTAATGAAATAAAGAATGATAACACTGTGGGATGCTGGATACTGGCGCAAGCAGTCGGAGTCGGAAACTTTGTAAACTACGAGGGTGGATCAAATTAAAACAATGTTTTTAACAATAATTTTATACATAAGTGTAAAATAAAAGTACAAAAACCTTACATCATTTTTCTGTTGAATTACTAGTTGCAGAAATATACTTTTTCCATCCGTTACCGCTACTGTGAAAAGGGGTAGGTACGCGTCACAAGTCAATGATGCACAAATGTCTTCAGCGGTTCGTCGTGCGTCGTTGGCAAAATGTCCTCTCACTGTCTGTCCTAGTGATAATCAGGATATGTCAGGACTATAGAGGGGATGCTCAAATGTGAGGCAAGAAATCTTCAGGTTTGCCGGTTGCAGTATATGATGTGAGATTGTCCTCGAACCTTTTTGAGAAGTGTGTCAAATGTTGGCTAAAACAATTTTCTTTTGGTTCTCAGTTTTAAAATCCTCTAAAAAGTTTACGTTTCCTTTTGATTCACAAATTTTACTTTTGAAAGTGAAGAGCAAAAAATAAAGATCAACGTCAAAAAATTGATATCAGTAGGCTGATATCATAAATTACCGCACCAGACGACACCATGCCCAGTCAAGGGATAAAGAGAATCACATATATATTATGAAATATTATTTATTAATAGATATAGTTACAGATATGTATATGTATGATAAAGTTGAAATATATTTAATGAGAATTCTGTTATTGTCTATTTTCAGATAGCTTCTTAATATTCGGTTTAACGCATTAGTTTAACGAATTCGGCAGTCAATTAATTTCCGAGTTTATTACTATCGGTAGATTTTACACAATTCGTTGAGAAAACAATTTTTCACACGAATATATGGACGCAAACATCGTTAAAAGAGCATTATTAAGTTTCTTCATTGATGTAAAATTATTTGGTAAAGAATTCCATACGTTACAATACAATATTTTCAATTTTTAGTGAGTCATGCACTACTTTCAGACATTCCTTCTACATATTTCTGAATTTCATTTCTAAATCATGGATACCTAGCCTAGTTTTGTATGGATATAAAATAAAGTGGAATGTATTTTCCAAACTTTGAAATTGATTAAATCTCTTCTCAAAAGCTTGTTTTATTTCCTGTATAACCATCAAATATTTTTTAATTGCATTTTTTTCAATGTCAAGCGTATTTTGAAAGATTGTGTTTACAAAATGTATTGTATGTATGGTTTTCATTCCCAAATCCTTAATAAGGATGTCAAGTTTCATCATAAATATTTTAATATTTTACATCATTAAAAAATTCGTCCATTTCCTTGAAGCTTTTTATTCGGTTCATTAAAATGCTGAGTGATGTTGCATAAGAATATTAAATTATTTAACCAATCTATATCTGAAAATTCGTCAAAACTATGGTTTTTTCATTCAGCATTCACTTGGATTTTTTTAATATAAATTTTATATTAGATATGTATAATTAACTTTTTTAATATTTTTGATTATCTGTTCTCTTTTATAACGTAAAAATTAAATTTATAAAGATCAACGCGTGGGTCATTTAAAAAGCTTCCGTGGGTCAGCGTCTAACTCACGGGTCATAGGTTCATCAATACTGTCCTAGAACAAAATCATGTTCCTTATTGATTGACGTGGTTTTGTTGGTTCGATAAGAAGTCCTAACTTAATAAGAAGATAGTAGTACGTCACTTGACTATTTTTTGCTCGTGGAGAAAACCCAGTACATGTATGTACATCTTTTGAATTAAAAAGGACTACAACTGATTATAGGACAACGATTACTGGCTTTAATTTCCAGCGTTGATTTTCCAAATTATGCACGTATCGGAGAATGTCGTCGGGTCGTACGACTTCGTTCATCGGCAATTTGATTGGAATTCTTTGTGCAACGGACGAATAGACCTCCTTCTCACTCATCCCATTGTAGATTGATCTAGAAACTTACTTGGTGACGCTGTAATAAACGCTGCTCTAGTAATTTCTTGTTAATGTTCTTACTACATCACATCGGCAGACTCCCCACCCCACAATTATTTAATTAAATTCGGTGACACGAGTTCCGCCAGCACGAGGCAAGCATTATCAAAACCGTTTATTACTGAATTTAATGAAATAATTGTGTAGTGAAGAGTTTACCGATGTGATATGGTATCACTAAATACACCATAGTCCTTACAATCACTATCATTTTCTAAAATTCTTACCAACGCATCATCAATGTAACATTGCTCAGCTCCATCTTTCTTCGGGTCCAAAAGAAGGTCTCGTTTACATTTGATTTCCCCTGATCCTAATCTAACAACTCGAAAAAGATTTGCAACATTGCTTCAAGATCATTACATCTCCTTAGAACTTGAAAAGAACAAGTTCTATAGTACATCTGAAAAGTATAGCTGCCGGACAATACAATAATGTGTTGCCATTGCTTCAAATCACGTTTACACGAACTCTATATGCTATGTACTCGTAATTGGAAACTAAGAAGTAATATATTTTTGAACTAACAATAATAGTTCTATTTACTCAGGACAATAATATGGCTAAATGTCAAATCAACAAGTTCAAATCTATGTTTTCACCTTTCCAAGATTCCAGATTTCTCCTTATATCATTACTTTTTAATCTGTCAAATTATTATTACCTCAGCTATTTTCTTTAGATACCTGTTGTATTTATTATCGACTCGTGTTTCTGCTGGATTGGTCCACGTTTCTGTATCATACGTCATTAATAAGACTGGCAACTATTCTTAAATCCTGTTTATGTACATACTTAATGAAACTGTATGGCTCTGTAGCCACGAAAACAGGATAGAGTTTCAAAAACAACGGCTATCGCAGTTTTAATTTGACAAAAGAATATATCCCACAGAATGTCTCTCTAGTAGAAAGCGCAACACTTTTGTCGAATTGTCCATAATATCGCTTTTGTACGAATTAAAACTGGTAACTGTGCGTCCAAATGTTGACACAATTCGCTTTTGTTACGGTTCACAAGCGCCATTTTCAATAAAACAAGCACAATAAAGCGAATTATTTACGTTTCCTTTCACAGACCAGAAAAGTAATGAATAATAATCGCCGACGATCTGAGATAGAAATGTAAATTATGGCACGATTCGGATACGAACTAAAGCAATACGAAAAAATGACGAATAATCGCGGATTAGATCTTTCTTTGACCAAGCGCGGCTGGTAATTTTACTTTTAGCGGGCACTGCCACCGTGCAATAGGCTTCGGGTTGGTGATTAAGACCCGGTGACGTTTTACAGCGAAATAGTCCTTCGGGTTGCAAAAGTGGTCTCCGCACTCCCCTTACTGGTGCTTTCGTTGTATCGTGCGGCGGTGTTTAGGCCGCGAAGTCTTTAATTACGTAATAACTTCAAAAGAGATTTAATTTTGCCGGGCATTTCCACGAGGTATTTCTGTACTTAACTCGTTGACATATAAAGTCTTAACGGTGCATGCATACTTTTGTCTCAAGTAAGATATTAAAAACCATTCTTTAATAAGTTGGTGCGCTGCTACAGAGATGCTAAGGATTACATTTCAAAATGGTAAAATAATAAATAGATAAGTCGAAGTAGTAAAAGTTTTTCTTATAACAATGTCGTAAACCTGACAGAGAATCTTCCGTTTAGCTTCAACTAAGTCGTTCCCAAATATTTGCCCATTCTTATATCATGGATGTGGTTAGTACATTTGCCGCTGCATCTGTATGAAAATAGATACAAACAAGCCGTCCTATCGCGTGTGTGGTCTTGCTAAATTGCTAAACCCAGATAAATATTACTGAAAGTTACTGTTGATGCTATATCTAAAGATAATAAACTATGACGATGCGACTGGTGCAACACAGATAACGGCTTTCACAATTTATGTCGCAAAGAGGAATGAATCAGGACAGAATTCTAAATTAGGAGTCTATATATTTTCTGGAGTATTAAAGTGATGCTATTTACAAATTTTATGCTTTCATTTTAGAATATCTTATAAGACTGTACTATTTATGTATTCCTTGGCCATAAATTACGTCGAAAGCTATGTACATTGCTAATAGCTGATTGAGACCAGAACGTATATCAATTACACGCACTGATGAATATTGTGGTTATGAGTAAAGATAATACTAAACTAAAAGCATCACAGTAATAGTTTTTTCCTGATTAATAACATTTTGCGTCTCTTCATTTTTCTTATTATATATTTTGAAATGCTTCTACCCGCTAAATTTCACTGAAAAGTATTTGTCCAAATGAAGCAACACGAATTTAATATAAGAACCGAGATGTATCGGCTAAAGAAGATCTAAATTGTTAGTTCACAATTTACTTTACAGATAGTTAGCAAATAATATAAATCTATAATGAGAATGTATTTCATATGCCTTACAAATAAAATTATTACAAAAACATCGACGTAAAAAGTACCTGGTGTACTACACTACGCCAGTGGCGTTTTATGACCCGAAGACGCTGAGGCAGGGCTCCCGAATGAAGCCCTCGAATGATTTTTTCTATATTATCCTAATTTTTTAAATAAATTTGCCAAAAATTGTTTTGTTTTTTACCTTACCTTATTTAACATTTCATACATTTTCTTAGTCGACACTTCAATAAGCTTATTCTCATTGGAAAATTCTGGAAAACACTTGGAACTATAAAAGTTCTCAAAAATTCATTCAAAACATACTAGAATTCAAAGAAGTGTTGTAACTTTGTTAAAATCATGGCTTTGTTAATTGAAAGGTATATGAATGCTTAAAATTTGCACGATAATTTTGGATCAATTTAACAGAGTCAAACGGAAATTGCAAAGCAAAGACGACTCTTGCTTTAGTGGCAAATTTGTATAACATTTTGATACCACTTCAGAAACAAAATTTAATGAATAATTTGATACAATATTTAACGATGCATTACATTACATTTGCTGGAAGAATTGAGCAATCTTTTAAGTAAAATGGTACAAACCCGATGGTCAATATCTAATCTAAATAACCCGTAACAAAACAAAAGATGAAGATAAGTCTCTATCAATTGTGCAATCTTTGCTTACAAATTTAAAAACGTTCAGTACAATTTGTTCAGATTCGGAAGAGAAATTAGTTTTTTGATTTTTTTGACAATAGTAATGTAATGAAAATTACTTTTAATAAGATAATTCTCAATTCTAAAGGAGTAGGTTTTGTAGTATTAAGGCTCCGATTCTACTTCTTCAAGGTACGTTTTAATCATCGAATTCGCTTTTGTCTCCACGTTGCAACAGATATTACCAGTGGACCAAATTTTTCTTTATTTAAATAAACAATTTTCATTTTTCACGCGATGATGGCGAACAATTACGTCGAAATCCCCTTGTGAGAAAATTTAAATTTTTAATAATAGTCACCCATGATTTCAACTTCCACAGCAGTAGGCAATGACGTTTCAGTTACCCTGGGAACATAAAAATGAAAATATTTCATACCCATGAAGATTATATCAATAAGGGGGACATAACATAACATAAAACATCAGAGATTTTAACATTACTGTCATTTCTTCTATGTGCCAGTGTGCCACCAATAAACATGTCGTAGGTTACCAACCGCTGGTACAGACATTTAAACATGAAGTAGATTTTAAAATAAAAGTGACCAATTTTATTATTTGTTTGGTCCTTGTTTTTGGAAACAAGTTCTCCCTGGCCCCTGGGGGCCTAAGGCGGCTGCCTTACTTGCCTCGCAGATGAATAAGTACTACGCTACGCTTTTACATGCATGGAAATATTCGAACATCTCAATATTGGTAAGGAAATATGTACCCAAAAAGACAAAATCTCTTAGCTGGTATCACTTAATGGAAAAATATTCAATGCGTCCCTAAAATTTACAAGATACATTTAATATGCTTTATATTATTATTACTATTATTATTATATTATTACCAATTATACGTAACAATTAGATGAAGACGAAAGCAGTAACATGTGGGCAGTATCCATTCCCGAAGACTTCTTAAGGATCTGGGAACTTTGGGACTAAAGAGCCTAGCCAGAGAAAGGAGCAGGCTCCTAGAAACAGTGGTAATGTGGGTGATCTTCTCTGAAAGCTTATAGCGTTAGTAGAGATATATGAATTCGGGGCTTAAGAGAAGATGTGCCCTAACATTGTGAAGCATGGAGGTTGAAAATAGCCATCGAACGTATATCTAACTCCTCGAAAATAGCGGTTACAAATCCTAGTCAAAGGGAGAAGCAATTTCCAAACAGCTGTGAAAATGTTGGAAACTTTTAGGTTTAAGAATTTTGGACTGATTAAGATCATATACAAACTATAATTTACCATCTATCATTGCATCAATGTCTTTTCCACTTTTCATCTACACGGTAAAATATACCAAACTTTGCAAGATTCATACAGAAGATATTTAAAAACAAAGAAAGGCTTTCTTTATAAGATGTATACATATATAATACTGTAAATAAAGAAAATAAGGTATTTAAGGCTGTTGAAATTTCATTTTAGTACATACTCTAAATATTACAAAGAGAAATATAATTATTTTGTTTATATCGGTTTGGAATTAGATGCAAAAAGGTCCGCTGATAGTTTCATACACATTAAACTGTAAAATGTTATAACACTAGTCCGTAGATAAATGGAATTTTATTATCCACAAATAATCATCAGCTTGTAATTTTCCAAATTGAAATCTGCTTTTAGTGTTTATCATTGGCCAGCGAAATTGAATCATTATTAAAATAGGTAGTTGTCCCAATATCATATTTGCACATTTCATGTATCCGTGTGCATTTAATGAATAGATACATACCAAATGTATTGATATTGGCCTAAATTGAATAGCACGGTTATGTTATTTTACGCACGTAACGCAGAAAGCCTTTGATATGAATCTTTTGTAATAAAAGGGATTTATTTAAAACACTGATTTGAATTTTTGTCTGGAAATATTTTCTATTTATCTGACTAATGTAGTTTATATTGGAAACATTACTTTATTTAATAAAACATCTTTTATGCCAAATGAAGTTTTCAACGAGCAGGAAATGAACGAATTCTTGCCGTTTGTTTGTGATTATGAAATTCACGATAAGAGGCTTCAAATATGAAGCTATAGACCACGCACATTAAACGAGTACATACTCGTTTAATACGATATTTATTTCTAGACAATTTGAAACAAGGAGAATGATCTTGTTGAATTCCGATTAACATAACATTTCGTTGCTAATTCTTTGATGGCATTCTTTACAGATAATAACGTTATATTCTCTCATTAATACAATTTAATCACCAAAATGGCTACATCTTCAGTATAATTTTATATTTAATTACAGGGTACGGTGTCAAGCATCATAAAAGCGGGCTGTTTAGCTCGCTTTCAGACAAGCAATGCGGGTAGAAACTTTTGCTTTCTTTGTAGACGTTTGCAGTTCGCCCTTTCCGTAGGCGATAAATTAGAGAAGCTATTAGAGTTAACAGCTGCAAATTAATTAAACAATTAACATCGTCGTCGTCGCTTATTCCTCCTTTGAGACTTTGTTAAGATTATTCAAACAATAAAATAAAATAAAATAAAGCTTATCGTCGTTTGATACTCTGCTTTAACTTGCAAAATGAAAATTTGATACTTTCTTTGTGATCGCACTATCAAGACACTTATTGAAGTTATTGTTAGGGATTATAAAAAATATCAGTAACATCGATTTTTAGTAATTAGTAGACAATTGCAAGGGCATTGAAAAAGAGGTGTAATTATTTGTTTCCCGCAGTTAGAAATTTGACCTATAGTTCAGTATAAATTTCACATGTCTTGTACGTGCATCACGTAAATCTATGATTTCTGTCATACTACCTTCGATTGCAATTAACAGAAATCATTACCTATCATCTATGCTATAACTTTAATAAATTAGCTCTTAGTGTTTTCACAAAGATATTGTGAGAGCCTAATACATATCTTTAAAACCAAGTTGTCATCGTTAGTGAATAAAAACTGAGGGAAGCAAGTGTAAGTCGAAAACTTTGGCTTACACTACGACGGTGAAATTGCCACCTTTTAAGAGCTCTTTCTGTTTTCCTCTATTGAGCATAACAACTGTTGTTATTACATCGAATATCACTAGTTTTTGGGCCCTCCGTACCCAGCTGGGTTAATTCCATTACACGGGTATCGTGCTGGGATCTCTTTTACATTTTGAAAGTATTTGGATTTAACACTACTCAGTCCCTGGTACGGAGTACATGTTTTCAAGTTTCTTCTTCCTCAACACAATATTCCCTATGGTGTGACGACGTTTGTTCAGACGAGAATGTCCTCTCAACAGGCCTCCAAAACCTCTGTGTTCCTACCTCAAACGGCTGTACACCTGTTCCGTTATCAATTTTAGATTCGTCTGTAAACCAGGCGATGTTATTCTTTGTGATTCGTCCTCGAAGTTCTAACTCCAAATCCCCATTGCGTGTGAACACCCTGATATCGTATTTACGTACAAATCTTATCAAACCGCATTTGTACGATGCGATTTTTTTCTCTGTACCGCAAGCGAGGTATTTAGATTTCTTCCTTTCTACCAAATCGAATGTCCCTCGACAATGTCTTTTCTATAGGCTGCTGCCCTAGACTGTTCTTTAATCATCACATGCAAATGGGACAGGACAAATGGCACATCCATAGTTGTTGTGGATGATATGGATAACGCTCTTCATAGTACTTATTCCTAGAGAAGTTAACTTGAGCAACCTGTCCAGTATTCCAGTTTGCTGACCGCTGTTTTATATTTTACCTTCTGCCACCACGCTAGTGAGACATAAGTAATTGCGGTCTATATCCATTAACAAATAATAAAAATAGGAAAGTTCAGCGTAAATCATTAAATTATTATGATTAAGTACATTTTCATGAATAAAGTGTATTTGTATTTTGTCGTTACATATTAACACGAGCCGACGGTAATTCTATTATACTTAAAGTTAAATAAATCATACCCAATGATGGTGCGTGAGAAAAATTCGAGGCTAGCAGCTGGCATTGTGTACATACCTGAAACAAATAAAAACAGTTACTTTTAAAATAATGCTATCTCCTTCGACTGTATTCTACATAGAAAGATGTTGAAATACAAATGTAGAACACAGTATTCTTTTCAGTTATAAGAACTAATCTTCTTACTATACATCAGGCATGGGCAACGTTTTTGTAGAAGTTTTATGCTGTGAGTAATCTTGAAAAATATACATTTTTGTAGTATCCTTATGATTCATTATGAATTAAGTTTAGACGGGGCGTGCTAATATGCAACGAAAGAACTCAGTAGCGGGCCGGACAAACCTTACTCGAGGGCCGCATGTGGCCCGCGGGCCGGAGGTTGCCCATACCTGCTATACATACACGCATTAGAGGTAATTAATTCTTGTATTGTAGGGTATACATTTTATTTGAAAGATATTGCAAATTAGACAGAATTCGATTAATCAACTTAGATGTGCCCAAACACCATTCCAGAAAACATAAAGCCCAACCAAGATGGTTTAAAAAGGTCGTTACGTAATAGACAAATTTACCCAGTAGATGTAGCAAACTAATGGGGCCATCAGTCATCATAATGTACAATGTTTACACATCTTAGATGTAAATACATTCATTCATCTTGCAAGAGAAAATATATTTCATATATTTATATACTGAATAAATTTACAAAAAATAAATTAAACGAAGAATAAGAATTTCAAAGAAAATGGCTCTGAACCCCTTTATTAGAGCATATTTTAACCCGCGGTTACAAACTTTATTCGTATTTTGACCCCTAGACAAAGTATATTTCCAATCAACCCCTACGTTCTTTATATTGTAATATACAATACAATATACAAATATCGCCAGGAATCGAATTACGTTCGTACATATTTTATTTAACAATTGTTATAATTGTATAATAATTATCTTAATGTCACATAAATTATAATCATCCCCAATGTAATTAAAACAAATTAATTCGATGGTTGTGATCATTAAAGAAATCGGAGCTACTGCTTGTCAGTTTCTCGCAACGATTATTACGTAAATAATGTCCAGAAATACATAATAACAATCTAAATAAGAAATGCCAGTTATGAATATTATAACTCTGGTTATCTAATAATTGCATATATAGTTATATTATTGATTGAAAAATTAAATCAAATTTAAAAACATGCAAATGAACTGGAATTCTATCGATTTTTCAAAACTCTACCAACCCCCAGAGATGCACTTGGGCCCCGTTCAAAAACCTTATTCTAGACCATAGATTTACCTCCGTTTTTAAGTTCAAAATGTAAAGGTAATAACCCCACAATATAAGGGTAGTTAGATCAGGCAGGTGCATTTTACAATATTAGAATGCTAGCATGACACACGAACAGGTATTGATAAAACAATTTTAACTAACCGGCATTGTGTCTATTAAAGCGCAATTTAAAGACTAGAAATATAGGTCTTTGTACCTAATTGACGTAGAGATTTGACAAGAATCGCAATAATAGTGCTAACGTGCTGAATTGAAATGTAGCGATTTATATATAGAAAGGAAAAACAAGATAAAGCAAAAGAAATCGACAATATACTCCAATTAGGAGTTCACCCTTGATAGCTTCCCAAGATCGTTGTATTATTTTCTTTAGTGCTTAGTAGATGCAATAGAGATTGTAAACGAATTAATGAATGTCAAATGATAAAAAGTAAGCAACAGAAAGAATAGTAAAGCAAAACGTATTGGATTAAATGATGAAGGATCAACCAACTGCATAAATACAAAAACGTATTAATCACTTAGGCCCAGTAATTTACAAGGGATGTGACATTGAAGGTCGACAAGAGCAGAAATTACCAAAACTGCATATGTATGTCCACTATATTTTTCTCTTTTGACGGTTTATGAAGTAGATTTTTTGTATTTGATTAGAGTCAATAATTCAAAATTTACTATTTGTACTCTACTGAGCGTCCCAAGGGACAGTTTGAGACAAGACATCTACTAAACCGTTGTACTCTCTATTTAACAAATCTAATAAACGTATTTATTGCATTTGCAATAAATAAAACACATTTTTATACATAGTTATATCAACTATAACATAATACAGATACTATTCGTATATCGAGGGAAGTCCATCGCACAGCGTTTATAACAATATACAAAATTCATGATAAAATAAAAAGCAGAATAAAGCCTAAAAGTTCACAAATATAATTAAATTTATAAAATTCTGAGTATGGCATTCTACCACTACCATCATACTAAAACGAAATGTAGATAGTGCTTTTTTACCTACTAAGCACACATAAGACAAATTAAGGCTCAAAATAATAAGAACCAGAAAAAAAACTGTTTTGTTTACGGATCACTTGTACAGGTAAAAGGATATTTGTGTATCTGGAAACTGTGCAGCATATATATTGTCATTAAGAGTTGAGCAAAATTACTTACATAGGCCATAGCCGTGCAATTCCATACCGTATAGAAGAAGTTGAATCGTATCGACTTATATCCATATTGAATAACTTATATGATAGAGATCTACCACTAATAGGTCAATAAAACAAGGCTGGTTTGAGCGATAGTTATATTTTCAGAACCTTCCTAGAAGGTGTTCCGAAAACGTTTGTAAACGTTCTGAAAATATAACTATCGCTCAAACCAGCCTTGTTTTATTGACCTATTAGTGGTAGATCTCTATCATATAAGATAAGTATAAAAGGTCACGAAATATATATATATATATACATTCATATTGAATAACTAAATTTCTATTAGAACAATCAATCATGCAAAATTTTGGGTATGGATCTGATGAATCTACGATCAATTGTAATACTGAAACAACTAAAAGCAATAAACGTATTATGTCCACGTGGAGTGGAAACTAAGTTAAGATTCATACTTTCGGGGTATTCTACAAACGGGTCACTCCATGTCAAGTGGACCAGTTTTCAAAATCGTCCTCACTCGATCATCTCCAATTTGGTTGAAAATTTATACGGATGTACATATATGTTTGGAACGAGGTTCTGCAAAGTTTTAGCCCTAGGTTTCATATACGTAGAGCACCACAGCCCTTTTTGTGGAGGTCCCACCAACCTCGCAGTGTCAACCACGAAGATTTTGCAAAGTTTGACGTGTGGCCATTGCAAAACTATGGTAGCTGTGATGCTGAAATTCAACATACTAGCTGAACTTGTGCCTGTGAACATGAAAAATTTAGTATCAACATCTACAAAACAATATATAGATCGCAATTTAAGCTCAAAGTGGTTTCAAAATTACGTCGCGTAATGCACAAGCCAAATTTTGACACTGTACAGCACAAAAACAAAAACAGTTGGTAGGTTCTGCTTTTACCAGTACACTACCCACCGGCAAGACAATATATTGCTGCAATATTAGAACAAAGGCTCGCATACTTGTGGAGATATAAACACACAAATATGGTACAAAACACTTAAAAGCCAAATCTAACCTATTTCCAAAGTCAAATATCTCAATTTTTATACCACCGGAAAGAGCAGAATTTTTCTACCAGAATCATATTTTTCTATTTTAGTGTTTTTTGGTTTAAAGAAGAAAAATTCCTTTCAACATGGTGCTATTTCTTTCGCGGAATCAACATTAATTACAGCACTTTTTAGAAATGGAGATTTTGCAAAGTTATTGCTATTAAGGTATCATAGTAACTGTGATGCTGAAATTTAACATACTAGCTCAATTTGTGCCAGTGACCAAGAAAAGTTTACTGTCAATACTCGCAGAACAATATGTGAATCACAATTTGAACTCAAAGTGGCTTCAAAATTACATCGCGTAATGCGCCAACTAATATTCATCCTACAGGCACGTAGCTGGATCCACCAATTTGGGGGACTAAGCCAGCTACATGCCTGCATGCACTGTGACTTTTGATAAATTGTAATAACAATGTTGCACCGGCTAGCTCTTAATTAACGATAAAATGGATGGATTATCACAAATTTAACACAAATTTTATGAAATATATGACATAAAAGAGATTAAATGTAATTACCAAGTGTGTGATTAGAGTGTGTTTATTTTCTTCTATTTGAATTGCCTTTCTTAATCCTTCTTCGGTTCAGCTCTGTTTTCTCACGATTCTCTCTCTCAAATTCTTCCTTTGATGCAGCTCTGTTTATAATGGTTACTTCTATTTCTTATTAACCCCTTTTCGTCGCCCCATTGAAAACCAAATATTGACCTCACTCGACCTATTCAACTTTTGTGAGGAGCATCTGACAGGAATAAATTTTCTTTGTTTCCAAAAACAACATTGAAGCAATAAGGGTAGCACAAGAGGAAAGATTCAAAGATGGACATACTATAGCTGGAACACGTGAAAATCATCAGTTTGTGCCAATAAATAGAAAGCAAATTCGTACCTCAAGAGTGTCAAAGCACACGTCATCCTTTGTGCAGCCTGGGCAATATGTAGCCTGCATATATGACAACAACTGGTGGATCGGAAATATCTCCGAAATTTCAATTAATGACCATGATGCTTCAATAAATTTTATGCATCCTCACGGAGTGGCTAGCTCCTTCCACTGGCCTCTGAAATCTGACACGTGTTGGATTCCTGAACAACAAGTCATTGGTGTCCTTCCAGCACCAATTTCGACAGCAATGTGACGACAATACAGTTTTCCCGAATTGATTGTTTCACAAATTGAACGACGATTCCAATCAAATTAAAACAATTCAAGTCCAATTACTCAATATTATGGCTTTGGTTTGGGAACCAACAAAAGATACCCACTATCAGGCTTGGGATCGTACGAAAGACACCCACTGAACATTGGGCTTGGGATCCTAAGAAAGATACCCACTTTCAGGCTTATCGGGCATGGCCCCTAGGCGATGGGGTTACCAATTCTTGATAGAGCTGACAAGGTTACAATGCTTAGCAGGATTATACTAGCAATTGTTAAGAATTGGTAGTGGTAGAGTCACCATGGACCAACGCAAGGGTTTCACTAATGAAATTATCGTTCATTGGACTAGATGAAGAGCACCATGTTCAAGGACATTTTTATGCTTTAATCCAAAAGACATCAGAAAGGCGCTTAAGATAGATCTTGCAGGAAAAAACATGCTGTTTCAAGTGGCACCAACATAAATCAAATTAAATGGTATCCTTTTAGAGATACTTGATTTGAAAAAACGTTAGATTTGGCTTTTAAACGTTTGTCAAGTTGCACCATGTTTGCATGTAAATATATATCTCCACAAGTATGTGAGCCGTTGTTCTGACATGACAGTAGTACAATGTCGTGCAGCTGGTTAGTGGACTGGTGAAAGCACAACCTACCAACTGTTTTTCTTTTAGTAATACACTGTCAAAGTATGGCTTGTGCATTACGCGATGTAATTTTGAAGCCACTTTGAGCTCAAATTGTGATTCACATATTGTTCTGCGAGTGTTCACAGTAAACTTTTCTTGGTCACTGGCACAAATTGAGCTAGTATGTTAAATTTCAGCATCACAGTTACTATGATACCTTACTAGCGACATGACAAACTTTGCAAAATCTCCATATCTACAAAATATTGCAATTAATGTTGATTCCGCGAAAGAAATACCACCATGTTCAAAGGGATTTCTCTTCCTTATACCAAAAACACTAAAATAGAAAAATATGATTCTAGTAGAAAAATCTGCTTTTTTTCAGTGGTATAAAAATAAATGAACTTGGAGCGGTCCCACATTGAGATATTTGACTTTGGAAATAGGTTAGATTCGGCTTTTAAGTGTTTTGTACCTACTATATTTGTGTGTTTATATCTCCACAAGTATGCGAGCCTTTGTTCTACTATTGCAGCAATATATTGTCTTGCCGGTGGGTAGTGTACTGGTAAAAGCAGAACCTACCAACTCCTTTTGTTTTTGAGTTGTACAGTAACACTTAGAGCTTAAATTGCGATCTATATATTGTTTTGTGGATGTTGATACTAAATTTTTCACAGGGACAAGTTGAGCTTTGCAGAACTTCGTTTCAAACATATGTACATCCGTATAAATTTTCAGCCAAATTGGAGATGGTCGAGTGGGGACCCCTGGTCCAGTTGACCCAAACGCTAATAACGCACTTTTATGCCAAAAAAGATTACTTTGAAATATAGCGAGTTCATTTGGTAGGTATGAATGTAACTATTTAGTACATTTCAGTATTCTCTTTGCACACATGAAGTTAGTATTTACATTTCTAAAAATCGGTTGTTTGAATTAAGAGTTATGATATTGAAACACATCGTATTAATGATTGTCATATTCCTTTCGCGAAATACAAATTCGGTGTTAAGTAACTCAATATAATTGTTCGCAAATGTTTAGTAACTTGCCAAATTATATAAAGTATTATCGATCTAAAAATACTTTTAAAACACAGCTAAAGTAATTTTTATTATACGTTATTATTATGTGCGTGATTTGATTGGTGAATCAAGTCTTAATTTTTGTAGAAATTAATTTCCCCCACGGACAATCTATATCATCCATACTATTAACTGTGGTTGCAATTATAAAGTTCTCTCACCGTCCATATATTCGTTTCACAGTTATACCGATCTTCAGTACGGTTTTGCGAGATGTAGCTTTCGTTTTTATAGCAGCACTATATATGCAAGGACGATTGATGTTTGTACATATAAGATATACAATTAAGAATTCACGTATTATTCACTTAAATACGCATTTTTGCAGCTATTTGTTTTTACAGAAGTGGACAACTAAGTTGCCACAGACTCCTCCAATAGCGGCAGTCGCGCCTTTTGGCTAACAATATGCTCGACTCGGCTCTCATATCTACGAACATCAATCGTCCTTCCATATATGTACATTGCTGGTATAGAAACAAAACCTACATCTCACTAAGCCGTACTGAAGATCGGTATAACCATGAAACGCGTATAGTCGTATACGTATAGTGAGAGCAGTTTTCTAATTGCAATTTTAACACGGTGGGTTAGCCGAGAAGTGCGACTGTGACTTTTACAGAAGTCTGTGGCAACTTAGTTGTTTATTTCTGCAAAAACGCGTGTTTAAGTGTATAATTGGAGAATTCTTGATTGCATATCTCATATGTACGAACATAAATTAATAAAGGTTGTTTATGAATTTTACTGCTACCGAAATTACCTCTTACTATCTACAGAATGCATGTCAGTTGGCGTAAACGTATCTCGGCAATAGCATGAAATTATCATTCGATTATAATTCATCATCTATTGTAGCTGAAACATTCTGTCATCCTGCTATCGGCAAAATAATTTATACCTACTAAATGCAACAAATGATTTTGTGTAATAGATAACCATTGAGCTGCGTTCACACATTAATTATAATATGTGAATGCAGCTTATGGATATGGATTCATTTCGAAGGTGTTCCATTTAACAAATTTACATACTTCGACGTTGAAATGTCATTTTCATAACCACATCCAACGGTAATGCAATAACAACCGGGTGTACGTAATTCTTTTTCCATGGAACTAATTGTCGAATGGGGAGTCTCTTTCCGAAATAAATCTTTATACACACAAAGCTGCTATTTAAAAACACATCCTAATTCCGTCATAAATTGGGCGCACAAATCGCTAAACTTCAGGGAACACTAAATTGACCGAGTCCGGAGGACCCCGCCTCAAAAAACGTATTCGACTTGACGCGGAACTCTAGGGAGCCGTACGTTCAACACCAGAAGCTCTTTATCCCGTAATCAAGACAGGAAAAAAATCATAAATAGTTTAACAGTGTGCCGGCAGCTGTACGCAAGCTTGCTCCCTGAAAGTCGTTATGGTTAGTTGGTACTTTTTGCTTTACTGCATTTTAAAAATACACAGATGCACATTAGTGTGTGTTTACATGCAAACGTAGGGTCCTCCTCTTGTTTGAACGCGCTTTGGCTCGGAATAACTAGGAGGTAAAATATGTATGCGTACAAGTAGTCGCTGTGAAGTAACTAAAGATAGGTTTTTATGCATGTTTTTAGAATGCGGAACACACATTTCTGTTTTATGCTGATTCTAAAGCTTATACGAAATACAGTTAGCTTCCGATAATTAAAACACACGTACGAAAACTTAAAAAGAATTAGCATTCACTACTATTAAGTCTACCAAAGAGTATGCTGTTTTGGTATTGTTTTAATTTAAGGATGAAAAAGATATATGTAATTATACTTACTGTTATGGAAAACAGATATCATTAGAAGATTTCTTTGATTTTGCTTCAGTGCAACTACAGTGGATGGAGTTATAGCTGGTTGAACGTAATCGATACAAAAATGATCAAGGATGAACAAAAGACTTATTCGTCTATTTTCTGAATTAAGAACACACATAAAATAAAATTTAATCAAACATTCAAAAACTCTACTACAAACTTTTGAATTTCGGGCACTTATAAAATTAGCTATTTTGCGTATCCTCCTTTCCACTTTCTTTATTCTTTACAGTCCCCATCCCTCCATCGTTCTCTCGGTTGGCCTCTTTTCTTTTTTGTGTGGGGTGTCCAGTTGTAAATCATATTTAACAATCTATAGCCTAGTAGTTTTATCATTAGATCAATTGTTTTGTTTCTATAGTGTTTGTTAATCTTTTCTCGGTCCCCATTCATTCTTCTCTAGTTTTCTTATTCGATTGCTTATTCATGAATGTCACCCCTCAACACTTTCCCCAAAACATATTAGGTTTCGTTAATATTAACTTCTAAATCCCATTCTACATATTCCTGACCACGTAATTTGCGCATCTTGCGCCAGATTAACCTGATCGTCCACGAATAAAAGTATAAATATTGTCCTTCTTCCAATTCGACCATGTCTGCTTATCCATCATTTCAATGTAGAATGTTGTTATAATTTAAACAAAGTGGGTGATATACAACAACGCTTAATTCAATTCTTCACATTGCTGATATTTGGTGATACAATACTGGTGAGGGGAGCCTTTTAAGTTGTTACACAAAACTAGGAAATAATTTTTTGGAACAAACTGTTTTATTGACCTTAAGATTTATACACTTTTGCATGCATTCCAGCCAATTTTCGAAATATTTGTCCATTAAAAATTGGTATCTCAAAAACTCTTTTTTGAACGCTTCGACAGCTTCTTGAAGTGCTGCTGCCCAGGCATTTTTTGTTTGATACTGGGGAACAGAAAGAAATAGTTAGGCGACAAATCAGGTGAATACGGGCAATGAGACATTAATTCGATCTTTTTCTGCTCCAAATAATCACTTCTTTGACGTGCGATATAAAACTGATATTGTTATGATGCAGAATGATGCGACGTTTTCGATTGTTTTTCCTGATCTCATCATTGACTTCTGGCAAACAAATTGTTATATACCATTCAGCATTAATTGTTTTTCGATCCCCCTTAAGGAATGGTTGCGACATATGCATTTTCTTGGAAGTGTTTCGTGAACTTTTGCGAGTTTTTGTTCATCTTGTAATACCCAAACAGTGGATTTTTGCTTAGTTCCCGGTTCATACGAATTTATCCAAGTTTCGTCACCTCTTACGATATTGTATACGGATTTTTCATTTCTTCGGTCGACTTTTTTGAGCATTAACACGCACCTTTCTTCTGAGCTTGGATTAAATTATGCGGAATCCTTCGGGAATAGTTATTTTCAGAGCTAACTGCTCATGCGAAATGTATTGCAGTTTTCAATACGCCTAAGAATGCATCTATCTCACTGTAAGTGACATGCCGATCTTCAATGATGTTGCGCACAGTACCATCACGGACGGACGCATGAACGTGACGAAATTTGAAAACCAATTATAAACTATCTTTTCTGATTATGCTACATTACCAAAAGTAGAAGAAGCTGATTCTATGTACTGTTGTTGAGTTAGGCCTTTACTAATATCGTAAAAAAATATCTAAGGAAAACCTTTCACAAAGTTGCTCTTTCAAACGTTCACTGTAAACAAACTAGTCGGTCAATTTCTAATGTGATTTCGCAATAACAAATGTCAAATTCTACGAAAATACACATCTCAATAGCCGCCACCTAATGGTCGTTTGTAAAAATATAGAAGGTGCCCCTCGTACCTTGAGACGTTATTATATTCCACTGATTCTTGCAGCATACATAGGAATGGGTACAAAGTTATGTGCCTTCTTGCATATTTAATTAGATCTTACTTATTTCCGTGTACTTGTATAAGCGAGTTCACACATGAGCGCATTGAAAACGAATTGGTGGTCATCTCGGTACAACATAGATTTAGAATTTATAGCGACAATGTACCGATAATTGCAACGAAAAGGATGCAGGCCGTTTATCATACTTCTGCATTTTATCCTCTTCACGCGCAAAAAGGTGTCATGCGGTTCTCCGAAGACTCTATTCTATTGAATATGATTGGTTTTCACTTCATCCACCTGTTCATCCAGACGTTTTAGAATAAATTTGACAACTACATCGAACTCAGAAGAAGTATACATATGTACATAATGTACTATTTTACACTATACTCATAAACAAATACAATGGCAGTATATCTATCACATAGAATTTATGACGAGAAAGATATGGAGTTCTTATCAGCTTTAAACAACCATGAATTCTAGCAAGCGTCCTGTTCGGACATTTACATAGAAGTTTATATCTATAGTCAATTGCAACATCTGGAGATTCTAAAAGGAAGCAGTTCAGACTCCGCACCATATTCTAAAAGAGTGCTGCAAATTATATCACCTAAACATCCAACACTTGGGATGCCACCAAATTGAGGATACAAATTTACCATCACTGAATCCACCCAAGCTTTTGGAGCTTTGCATGCATCCAAATTTGAGAAGCTAACTAACCAACAACAGGGCGATAATAGGGAGGCACAGCATATGCTCTAAGAAGAGGAGAAGTTTATCAGTGGCCCCGTTAAGTAGTAAATACGGGTGCCCAGTTTACCATATACGCCTGAGTCAACTCTTTAACCAGAAATTTATTCATATCACAATATTTGCAATGTTTGCTACTCTCTTTGAAACACTTTGCACACAAATGTATAAAATTATGTGGAAACCAATTAGAAAAATTAAATGACACATAGAACATATAGAACGTAAGAATTGCATCTTGCCGATAAAATGATCTAAGGATAGCGTCAATAGAAAGCAATATCATGTTCGACATTTATGTAAACCTACAAACCTAAATTTTGATATGTGAAAAAAATTCTTTAATCCTCTGAAAGAAAATAAAGTTCCAGTTCGAGTTTTAACGACTAAAGTTATTTATTTGAATTATTTATCCAAATATCAAAGAGATTTGCGTTCATAAAGATTGTAACGTACATACATATATGTATACAGAGATCAGAACGCATGCAATGTGATTTTAGCGAATACTCTTGAAAAAAATTGAAAGAAGCTTATAAAAGTATTAAAACCACGATACTGATTTATGTATTACTATTAAAAAGCATCAATTACATTCTGAGCAGAACATATATTTCGCTAAAGTCATTAACAGGATTTCATCAAAATAAAAATAATGTTTTCCGAAAATCTTAGTCTGACGAGAAAAAGGAAAACAAAGAAACAATAACCTAATTATAAAGCTGGTTCCACAAAACGAAATTGAAAGATACACTTAAAAGCTTTTACATCTGCAATACGGAAATAAAAATGAAAAGAAAAAACGCTTTGTTAATGCCTAAATTAAATGAAGTCTAAAATAAACAGCCACGAATACAAACTTTGCGGGGTTGAGTTTCTTTACGATTCATTATTTTGAAGGAAAAAGTTCTTTATTATCCAAGTTCTTAGATTGTTTTATGTACCTTTCTGTGACGGATTTGGGGTATAATTTGGTAAATATCATATTTTTGCACTTCAAAATTGTTACTACATTGATGTAGCATAGAAATTACGAATTCTCAAGAGTATAGATCATGAAAATATACTTTTTAAATTGTTTTGATTGGTGTATATCAGGTGAAAGTTATGTAATATGTACATATACTGATGAAATAAAATGCTTCAATTTCTAAACTTACATAATGTGAAATAAAAAGAGACCATCGATTACCTCCGCTTTCAATACAACTATATTTGGGTGTCGATAAAACAGAATTACTCCTTGCATAAGTCGGTCCAAGCAACTAGAGGTTGTTGAAAGACAGGGAGGTTTGCAGAAACTGGTTAGAATTTGTAAGCATGTTTTAGAGTATTGGGTTAAACTCGAAAGAACTTAGACTCCAACATTTTCAAATAAGCTTAATATTGTAGATAACATAACGAGTTGCTGTGACACTGCCTGAAAAATACCGATAATAGTTAATTAATTACTACACTCAATACGGGTTATTTCCAAGAATTTAGAAGTTTTAAAGAATTGACATGAGAGGAGTTAATATTTCTTTTATAATAAGTGTTATCATAAGTGTAACTGTATATTTAAAAAATTTTTTTAGTATTTAGTTGCTATGGTTTCTCTTGAAATACAAACAGTTAAAGTCTTCTATAAATATCAAACCACCAATAAAGCGTGTTTTAGGTATAGAACCTCTTTATGTAGTGAATTAGTTTGAGAAAAATTTCATACGAGGTTATTTCATTATGTCTTTTCCAGTTCCGAAATCAAAGTACAATTTCAAAATCAAGTTTTTAAAACCGGATCCATTTACTTAGAGTAAAAGATTAGAGATATGAAATCATAAAGAGGTTGTTGATAAAAAGAGAATAAAAAGACGCTAGCTATTGAATGATAGAAGAACCTGCATGCGCAATTTCGAAAAACCAATAACAAATTCGAAAAGCTTGAAGTGATTAAAGTTACCTAAGTGTTAGAATAGGGTTTGTTTCCTTACAGAAGAGCACATTACGTCAGCGGCGCAATGAACCAAATTTGGTGTTCTGTATACGTCACCTATCAACCGACTAGCGAAAGTCAATGAAACGTCACATTTCGCGCATATTTTCATGACGTAATGTGCTCTTCTCTAAGGAAACAAACACTAGCGCTATATTCATGGGAAACCAAAATTGGGGGAGGATCCCATTTGACTTATATGAAACCAAGCATTTATCAAGATCAATCCTGGAAGACGAAGAGTTTACCTGTATTTCATTGAAATTGTATATGCATTCGTTTAATACAAACACCTTTCGTTTCCTCCTTTGTATATGAAACAATAAATGTGGTAGCAGATGTGAAGCCATTAGAAGTAATTTAAGAAATCCTAAAATAAATACATACCTTACAATACACACACACAAACACTTATGTAATATGTAAAATTACTTGGAATCAGCATGTAATCAATCGATCTCTAACCCTTTGCACTCGAGACCTTTTTCGCTTGCACAAACCAGCAACTCGAGACGATTTCGGCCAAATTCGGCAAACACTTTACAAGTACTTTAAAAACATATATAGACAAACAAACGTAAACAAAAATAAAATTTCACAAGTTTATTCATTTATGTGTCGAAAACAACAAACTTTGATATATATTACACTCTGTAATTAGTTTTGGTGTGATATTTTGTAAAACAATATCCAAGATGCATCCTAGGTTTGGCTGGACACGTATCACAGTAATACGAAATTTCCCGCCTACATCCAGGCGTGCTATGATCAGAACAAACCTTGCAGTCCCTTTTTTGGCCCATTTAATATTACGTGGAGCTTACCTTTTAGTCGGATTTCATCTGAATGCGACGTAGACGCTTGCTCTCGTTGCTGGCGATACGATCATCCAAAGCGGCTAAATCGAATTCATCCGAACTCGAGCTCATTTGATCTTCCTCCATATTTTTAGGGATCAAACATCTTTTAGTTACTATATTTACTACCAAGACTGTTTCAAGCGAATGCTACGCTGAAACTGACTAAACTGAACTAAGATTTGGTTACAATGACAGCGCCACTCGAGTACAAAGGGCTAATATTTCAAACTTTACTCATATAATTTGTTAATATGAATTTGTTCTTCAACCTTTTTAAGACATTCATACAAATTGTATTATCTCGACATCCAAGTGGAGGCTCCTAAATCGATATTTGAACAAGTGCTAATCATCAGCGACAAGATCGCAAAGGACAAAAATGTAAACTTCACGCACTCTATAAAGCATACTTTATTTCACACTCGTCGTTGACGACGCACAGCCTTGGTCAACCTAGATTCACACCAGGCACTTTATTCCTTCACGACCTTCCCATCGAGAGAAACAACTTAGCTGTCAACGTGAGCATTTGGAAGTATCTAAATGTGTGCACTGGCAAGATTAAGACTTACTTTAATTAGAGTTGCATTTAAAATGGGAGGATTTTCTTCGTCATTATGCCTATGTTCTCTGTTATTATGAGTCTCAAGGGTGTGGTCTATAATTCACTTTTACCAAAGCTTTTATCAACTAATAATTCCTCTATATCGGCAAATGATAGATCATCGCATCCATCTCCATGTATGTATGTATGTATGTATGTATGTGTCAGCGTTATGATGTCAGTAGAAGCAGCGTTATTACGGGTAACAAAATCAGGATCTTTGCTTTTGACACATTCTGGCCAAATATTTTTCCAATATCAGTTAAAGGATGATGGCGTTAATTCAGCTAACGCTAACCTAGCTCCATCAACGCAGTCCATAATTTAAAAAGTTTTCCATATATCGATGATTGTTAAATCCTCATTATAACCTAGTTTGTTTAGCACGTATTGGAATGAACGTTTTATGTAGTACGTTTTAAAAGTAGCAATTACCCCTTGGTCTAACGGCTGTATTAAGGATGTAGTGTTAGGCGGAAGAAAACAAAATCGCACATTTGGGTGCCTCAAGACCGAATGGGCAAGGTGCATTATCTAGAATTAAAACAATTTTAAATTCTAGACATCTTGCATTCATGTAGCATCTAAATTCTGGGATAAAGTATTTCTGAAACCATTCTGTAAAGATTGCACTGATCACCCCGGCCTTTTTTTGCTATTCAGTGAATTGGCAATTTATTGAAAACTACATCTTTCATCGAGCGTGGTCTTAAGGCACGATTAACTAGCAGTGGTTTTAACATACGCTCTCCTGAAGCATTGAAACAAAACAATAATGTTACACGGTCCTTTGCTACTTGAAACCGGCAGTTTTCTGCGATTTTGCGACATAATTTCTTCAAGGCATTTTTTTCCAAAAAGGCCACCTTCAACTACATTCCAAATTTGATCTGGGGTGTATCCTCCATCTTCAATAATTTTTTGAGGAAATTCTTTGGCAGCCAATTGATCTGTGGACGCAGTTTCTCGCTTAACTTGTATATTGTGAAGAGCATGTCGTTTAAGGAAACCTGTCATCCAACCTGTGCTTGCAGAAAATTCAGGTTGTTCTGACTGAGAGGTAGTGCCTGGCTCAACTTCTTTAATACATTTAATACGTCTTAATGCTCTTTGCTTGATAGTAGTTCCATCTACCTGTATTCTTTTTTGTGATGTATCTTCAATCCACATTACCAAAGCTTTTTCGCTGTTCTCTTAGACAACATCTCTTATATATGATGACGATTTAGCACTTATTTTTGTTCAACAACGTACAGATTTTCTGATCGCAGTTTCATTTTTCTTAATCGTTCTTATGGTAGTTTCATGAATACCAAAATGCTTTCTTACAGCCGTTGCACCTTGTCCTGTTACAAGTTGATCTAAAATTTTAATTCTAGTATCTAAACTCATTGCCGCCCTCTTCGTTTTTATTACAGGTGAATTATGCGACATTGTGTTAAGGCCATCAAAATATATTTCATATTCATAATGCAAAGATCTAAAAATTATTTAAAACTTACCTGTCATTGTCTTAATAAATCTATATGAGCACTAACTTTATTTTACTTATAACTTTTTAAATATCCACAACTAAACGTCTTTCTTTCAACTCTCAAAACCAAACTAAATTGGGTAAAAATACATTACGTCCTTACTTTATGCACAATTCGGGGAATCCCAGTCACATATGTACATACGCATATAATCGACATAATCTATAAAAAGAGAATTAGAGGTATATGGACAGCTATGATAACTTTAAAAATTATTTAATGTCTTAAGCATCGTACCTACTGTTCTATTTTGTTCATGATTTCCTAAGTTCCCCAAAATACTTCCACCAACACAAAATATTATGACAAATTGTAGCTTTGAGCAAAGTATTACTTTTAAAACAATCACCACAAGACCTACAACTTTTGGGGATTATTCTAAAATTAACATTGGTGGCTTATTCTAACATAAGAGGTCAACCAATCCAAGAGCAAACATAACATGTTACAACTATTTATTTCGATTTTTGAATTCGAATAAAAGCCTAAAAGATATTTCACCGCCACCTATTGTTTCAGTATATACATACGTTATTGAAATGAAATGTAACGTAAAAATTACTTTATACAGATAAAAACAAACATATGGTACTTTACACTATTTTAAAGAATTATTATGTTTCGATATCAAGGGAATTCACGCAATATTCAGGTATGTTTACGTATTGTACCTAAGTAAAATATACATGTACATATGTACGTAGAAATCTCGGTTTTCCCGCAAGTACGGGCGTTGTTTGGTTACCAATGAAAAACTGCATTTAACCTTTCCCCATTTAGAAGACTTGGATTGGAAAGAGCTTGTATTGTGAAGCCGCAGTCGGAATATCAACGGTATACGAATACTGGGAAATTGAATTCGCGAATACGTATCTCAGTCTATACGAGTACTGCGTAAATGTAGCGTATATCGAAACGCATACGTATGTACGCGATCATGTACCTACGAAACATTGAAATGTTTCGAACACCAATCCGCGTATAGATGCAATAATTCCACGTTGGTATTCGAAAATCATCAAGCACATGCGATGTGTATTCGCATAAAAATACACATGTAACAGAAGGTAAAGTAGTAGTCGTCGAGCATATTCTACGGCGATAGTCAACAAAATGCGTACAAATCTGCTACTTTTTATTACATAAAAGCAAAGTACAATATCGAACAGAAGAAACAGGTATTCTACGCTTTTTGGATAGAGCATATTTAATTACGTAAATACGCATTGATGATAACTCTTTCGTAATTAGTTTTATTTTCGAAACAAACCTTATTACCCACACCACAGCGGATTCAATAACTTCAAAGAATTCTGTACATTTAAATTTCGAATACCTTTTATGTTATAATCATCATCATAATCATCTTTATTGTTTTCTGATCACTTACAAGAAGCAGAAGAAAAACTTCATAAAAAAATGCATACAATGTAAATACAACATGTATGTGTAAAAGAAAACAATATCTTATTGGTAATAGCTAATTAATTCACTGAATAGCTGTTAATTTGAAGCAAGCAACCCTTTAGTTTTTGTTTAAATTTATGCAGTGGATGACAACTCCTCAATTTCGATAGGCAATAATTTATACAATTTGCATCCCATAAAATTCACACTTTTCTGAAATGTGTCTGTTTTGTGAGCAGGACGTAAAATATAGTCAGCATGTCTTGTGTCGTACGTATGAGACGTGCCGAAATCAAAAGAGCTACGGTGTTCATGTACATAACACACCATCTCCAGAACATACACATCGTAAACAGTCAGTATACTGTTACTCCTAAAAGTTCCTCTACACGAGTCAAACCGCCCTAAACCAAACATCGTTCTGATTGCTCTTTTCTGCAGTATAAATACGCGATCCACATCAACACCCATGCTCCAATGAATAATCCCATAACGCATTCTACTAAAGGAATCTGAATAGTAAAAAGCTTTGAGTGCATAAATGTCACATGATTTCCTAAGCTGGAAAAGGGCGTAGCAAGACTTGGCAAGCCTAGGACACAGTTGATCCATGTGATTTGACCACTTGAGGTTCTCGTCGACATAAACTTCCCAACAGTCTACCATTATCAACCAATTCGACTCTTGAATTACCCAAAACCAGATCAGAGACGTTATATTTTTCTTATTATAAAATAATATACATTGTGTCTTTTCACTGTTGATTATAAGTCTGTTGACTTCCATCCAATCACTTATTCCATAAAAAACCAACTCCGCAGTGATTTGATGATACTATTAAGTTGATATCATCCGCATATAAAGTTACATCCGTGATATCATGAAGACAACAAGGAAGATCGTTAATAAAAATTAAGAATAAAGTTGGTCCCAATACAGACCCTTGCGGGACACCCAAATTAACATCTACGCTACCAGACACCTCACCATAGATAGAAACCTTTTGATTTCTCCCTAAAGATATGATTCGAACCACTTCAAAGCTACTCCATTTATACCGTACCTTTCAAGTTTGTGTAGCAATATTAAATGATTTACAGTATCAAAAGCCTTTAATAAATCTATCATCATACTTAAACAAGGCACGTTTTTATTAACAGAGGCATATACTTTAGATAGAACGTTAAAGAGTGCAGTGGTCTGTTGATTTGCCAGAACAGAAGCCATGCTGGTTTCTGAAAGGGTATTGAAAACTCTTAAAGTAATTTGTTATTTTCTGATTAACAATAATTTCTAAAACCTTAGAAAAGAAGATACTAATAGGGCGATAATTACCAATACTATCCCGATCGCCCTTCTTGTAAAATGGAACAACTAATGCAGACTTCAACAGAGTCATCACCCGCAGCATTGGAAGTACTTAATTTAAGAATAGCATCGACTACATCAGTCTCGCTCACATGAGACATGTAAAAGGAACTCGAATGTAATTTTATAAATTCATCCACCCGATTGTAACAGATGTCATCACAATCATAAATAGAGTTGATCAACTCCCATAGACTATCAAATCAATCAGCTACATGCGAGCATAATTAGAATTTCAAATATTAAATGTTGGATTAAATGACATTTAAAAAACAAATGTATAAAAGAATTGTATGTGATTGCATAGCTACCAAGTACACGGGAATGTAACTAATTTTCGGGTGTTGTGCGACTTGCGGTAAGAGTAAAATTCGTGCGATGTGCGGTCGTGCTCAAGGGTGTTGGGTACTTTTTTCAAGATCGAACTTTTTTTTTATTGGTTCCAAAACTATTTTGAAAATGGTAAATCTGACCTTTGAAAGTAGTGTGTGTAACGATAAAATACTAGTTTTTACAATGTTAAGAGCTTCTACAGCTCTTTTTTTGCAATCATAAGTGAAGAACCAGTAGCTTACGGGCTTGAAATTTTGTATACCGTATATTCGTTACGATAGTACGACTTATCATAGAGCTTTTTCGTAAATTCCTTTGTTATCGTTAGGTCAGTCACTAGCAGAGCCATCTTCATCTCCAAAAAATCAGATTGAACAACAAGTATTTAATTCGGAATTCACCAAAGCTTTGCTTTCTGCTAATATCCCACTCTATAGGTTACAAAACCTAAATTTTAAAATCTTTTGCAAACCAATGTTAGCAGTATATTTCATTATATGTGATAGTACTAAAAGGGTTGAATAGTTAAATACATATTTCCAATCGGCAATCCCACACAGAAAGAAATAAAATATATATCAGAAATAATTAAAGCTTTTCAATTTATATTTGCGAATGCAGTGCATGTGTAAATTCATATCTGTATACATGCGTATGTATACACTTATACATATATGAATATATAATTCAAAAACCAATCACGAACTACTAGTGAGTATTGGACCTAATGTTATTACGATACTCGAAATATTTCGCTTAATCTCAACCTGGCAAACATATTTCTACCAGCCACATACATATATACATCCGTGGATATGTATAAATACATGCATGTCTATATTCGTGCTGCATATAAAATCAATTTCCGTCCGGACTTCACCGCCGCTGACGCGCTAAGAATCGAATTAAAACCGACGTACGACACGACAAGATCACGTTTTGCTGTTTTATTATTGTTCGTGTGCATAATACTCGGTTGTTTTCCGCTTCTGTCGCCGCTATTCCGATGAAAAACCACGCGAACGCTCCGAGTACGGAAGATATATGATCGTCACAACGCTTGTTAGGAAAGTTCGGGCGTCGATTGCACGCATCACCGAGCTTGATTCTGTTAGAGCTTATGCGCGTTCACCCAATTACGAAACACGTCCTGCTAGTTACACATACGCTTTGTAGTAACATTGCTGCAAGTGCCGCATCATAATCATGGAATTGTTATTGTCTTTGAGAAAATCTTATAACTTATAACAGCTTAATTCGATTGGCAAAGGTGCATTGAGACAGAATTGTTCGACTAACAATAAGTACATACTATACATGCATCTACAGTTCGTCTAACGATTCTTTTTACACACGTCATCTATTTTTATCCGTACGAATCAAATCGGCATTCCTAGTTCAAGTTAAGCACTATATACGTAATGTATAGAAAAAATCTGCACTTCTCTGACAGTCACTTGATTAACGTAGTAGTTTACATATAACTTCTGTGTCAGACATACGTACTTGAATATTCGATACCGATAAATAAGGATAGTTAGATTAACCGGCGATCTTTGTTTGTGTCATTCAACTGTGTAAACGTGTGTAAAAGGTTAATTAGACGAACTGTATGTACATATGTCTATATGTACGAGGGTCGTTCAGAAAGTGTGTTTAACGGTCTAATAAAGCTGTGAAAGAGTAATGAAAACACCATAACAAAGCCATTTCTTAAATTTTCAGACAATATTCTATTTTTCCACATAGTCGCCACATCTTTCGATACATCTCGTATAACGAGTTACAAGTTTTTCATTCCTAAGTCGAAATGATTTGCGTCCAGAAGTTCGACTACATTCACCTCTACTTCAAAGCTTTTTGGCCAACTCGTCTAGAGTATACCGCGTATCTTCCTCTATCAGCTGTTTCACAAGCGCAAAGTTCTCGTCGTTGACTGCGTGAGCTGGTCGTCCTTCGCACACTTTGTGGTGCAGCTCTTCTCGTCCATTTAGAAACGCTGTCCGCCAACTCATTACCATCTGCAGGCTCTTGCACTTATCGCCGTAAACAGAACATAATTCTCGATAAATTTCTGTGGCAGTAAAGTTTTTGGCAGTAAAAAAGAACGTATTCGCGGTTCACATTTGGACGCAAATTTTATCAGAATCTCCATGATAAAATGTTATAAAATACGCAAAAATCGACTGATCGGACGCTGCGATGCACTGAACTAATTTGAAATAGATGACAGAATACGTTCCTGAAATTTTATAGTTCTACCGTCTCACCAAGAGCGACGCTAGCATAGTTAAACTTACTTTCTGAACGACCCTCGTATATAAACACAGAGTGAAGCAGTATTTTTGCATTAACAGGAAGTCGAATCATCTGTTGCCACAAGGGTAGATAAAGTCTAGTTTATTTAATAAGTAATAACTTAAACAGTGGATGCTAGTTGAATGACTTGAAGTGTTTGTTTTTGGAACTATGTACTGTATGTTCTTAATTTAATATCCTGAGTGCTAAGCCAACATATTTGCAGTAAATAATAGTGATTGTACTTATGAATAAATTTTATATATCTAACGATTCGTAGACGATTTATGTCTGTTTCTAATTAAATTAATCAAAATGTTTAGTTTAATTATAGGATATAAATTTAACAGCAGTTTCTAGAAAAATGAAAAGTGCAAGTCAGGAAGTTGAGAGGTCAGCACAGTTTCACTTCATGCTTAAAAAATTTGAACAAAGTCGGATTTGAATAAAATTGGTTTGAAAACGTAACTTCTACCGACATGCGTTTTACGCTGGAAACAGTTTGAGAATGCATTTCTAACGATAAATGCATGAAAAGTGCTTAAACAATTTGAAGAAAGTCGGATTTCAATGAAAACGAATTAAAATATTAACTTTCACGCTAGAAACGGTCTGAGAATGCATTTTTAACAGTAATTTTATGAAAAGGGCTTAAAAAACGCCAAAAAGTCGGATTTCAACGAAATCGAATTGAAAAATTAACTTCTCCAGACATCAGTTTTGCACTGAAAACAGCTTCAGAATGCATTTCTAACGATAATTGCATGAACAGTGATCACTCGTTGCCTAACAACTTTCCGGTATAGTTATTTAATACATCTGATTCAGACATACATTACTTAAAACATTAAAGAAAGATAGGTGACTTTTTGTTTGAATACTTTGAATAGTTCTTGAAGATGTAGCTTTGCAGTGCCAGTCATACGTTATCATAATATAAAAATTCCTCACACAACACCCATTCGCACCAAATCATCGATAAAAGCATTGGAGGTTAGGGGATGAATTTACAGATCTAAGGTATATTACAACTTGTAGAATTTTGTTGTAGCTTGCCATTCCTATGTTATATGTGTACAAACCAAACTAAATTATACACTCAATGACACATACATCAAAGATTAACATTTTTGTTATTAAAGTTGCTTCCTCCTCATATATTTTACAATAATATTATAACATTTCGCTCGTTTTCTATTTTTCTCTCTTGAATCATAGTACATATACTGCAGTATATGCCATCAATACGAATAAAATCAAATGACTTGCGAAAACATCATTTTCTTTAATATGCTACTTTATTTTCCCATGCATTCCGTCTCCCCAAGTTTACTAAATCTTCACTAATTGGCCACGTTTTGTTCTTCATCCTCCACTTTCCCAATAATATCTCGATATCTTTTACTCAGACGTCTAAATTAAGATTGGCCGCAACTTTTACTAGAAAAATCAGACCAAATCAACTTAATTCGAGAGTCCAATAAACTAGTAAACTGTTAAAGGAGAGGTGCCAATGAGATAAGTCGTTTAACTTCTAAACATGGTACCGTCGGGCTTAATATACGCTCCCCATTACCCCCGTACATACGAGGGCCATCCAGTAAATAAGTTTCCTATTTTTAACCAATAAACAACATTATTTACAATTATGCAGTTATTTTATTTTCATTATACAACTCATAGACTACTTCTCTATATAATCACCATTTCTGTCCAAACTTTTTTGGTACCGTTGTAGCATTTTCTTGATACCACTGTTGTACCAAGCTGTGTCTTGTCTTCGTAGCCAGTGGTTCGCCTCCGCCTTCACTTCGTCATTATTCGCAAAGTGCTTGCCTCCAAGGTGCAACTTGAGTGCTGGAAAGAGATGGAAGTCGCTTGGGGCAAGATCCGGAGAATAAGGTGGATGTGCGAAAATTTCCCATTTGAAGTTTTTCAGCAACGTTTGGGTCGTTCGAGCTGCGTGAGGGCGAGTATTGTCATGTACCTCGCAGCGTTAACCGTAGTGCTTGGGGGCAGGTAGTCAACCGTGAAAAAACGAATTACAGAACGGAGTTCGCACGTGGACACGGTCACCAATGGTAGCTCCATGGCAACTGAAGCGCTACGGACTTGCGCGTACGAATAGCGTGATGTGGAAGGTCACGCGCTTCCAACGCATGCTAGTCACCATTTCTTACACTACTAACTAATTTTTACAACGTTTCGTTCGCAGAAAAAAATACGGAAACTTATTTACTGGATGGCCCTCGTATAACCAGAAACCTAGTAAGTCTCAACGACAAAGACTGGAGACTCTAGTAAAAGGAAAAAAACAAGCCGTAAAAAGCTGCTATAATGTGAGCAGTGTTTCTCTCCGTACACATAGACTCTCTTAATGGTTTGCGAATCCAGGGTTGAGAGATTAGGGTTCAATTATAAAAGTAATTGAAAGACCCTCGATATCGATCGACCCAGTTGTATCTATACATAACATAGTTGTATAGAATTTATTCTAAACCAATTTTGAACAATTTCAACAGCAGGTTGGGTTGCAGCTTCAATACATTTAGGCTACTAAAAATTTGATTTTGATGCAATCTATGGGTGGCAATATTCAATCCAGTCTGTATTATCGCGAAGAAGATGGAAGTGCAGACGGAGTGTAACAGCAAATTGTCAGCAAATTATGAGTTCTCGATGTTCAGAAACCAGTCTATCCTCGCCCAAGGAGGCTGAATTTACCAACTTCTAAATCGACTAGGCGACATTTAAAAGAAGGGATGTCGCTTTATAAATTTTTATTGATAGTAGTTGTGGTTCCACATTTTCTAAATTGTCTATATAATTATTTCTTAACGCAAAGGCATACGTATCAATACAAATCTTCAGGTACAAAGAAAATAATCTAGAGTGAAAGATAAGATATATCCCTCAACACAACGGTATTACAGGGTAAAAAATAATACATAAGAAAAAAGAAACGGTAAGACAGGTTTTAACAATTCGTGGAAATATCCGAGGTTTATAAAAGAGTGCACGCTTTCTGTTCCTTCCATGATATACACAAAATAATGATGTAAGGCATCTGCTACTGATTCCAGAATTACAATGGTTGAATAAACGAACGGTTGCCATATCAACCTGATAGGATTACATTGCAAAATCCATTTACGTGACCTGGGATATTCATAGGGTTCTCATCGCGAAGCATATTTAAAATTTTGAATAAAACAATTCGAATGAAACCTAACCTTTTACTATTCCAAACGAATTACTAAACAATTTTTTTCAACCAACGGTACACAACCTTAAATTAAAAAGAAAATAGCAGATGATACGTGTACGGAACATTATAAGGATCCATTTTACAATTCCCGGTGCTTACCCGGGGATAGTACAACCGCTCGTAAATTTGGATAACACGAATTTGCATCAGTACATTCAAGCGCACAATTAGGTATGTTTTTATAGGTGTGATCGTCGCATGTATTTAAACCACAACTTAAAATTTTGGAATAAAACAAAGAAAATGCTTCATTTTGGAATACAACTTGAAAACATACCAGGGCAACAACAAAAAACATCGATAGAAGTCTGGAATTCATAACATTAGAAACAATGATTGGAGTAGATAGAATAACTAAGAGAACATCAATCACATTACCGCTACGGAAAAATACACTTAAGGGCATGGTACAGTATAACTAAAAATTAAACAAAATGCTAATTCGTTCCTAAAATACTCCTGCAAGGCAATATACAAAATAAAAACCTCTTAAATTGTAGAAAAGATGGTCGTATTTGCTGAGACAATACTATTTCCGAGAATGTATGTATTCAAAGCATTAAAAAGCTTTGAAAAAGATCGGCTAGGGAAGCGAGAGAGGTCTTTAGATGGAAGAGTAATAAAAGCTTGTTCAGTATTTGGTCAAATATAGTTGATAATGTTGGCGAGGAGTACATCGATGACAAATGCAACACGGTAGTCCTTGTAACCATTGTTAAATAAACATGCACATCCTTAAATAAGCTTAAAGGGGGTGCTAAAGAAGAAGAAAAGGCAAAACATATTGAACTTGCGAGGATACCGCAGAACAAATATCTCAGCAAGAGATGAAATGCCGGTATCAGCTTTTGCAAAAATTGACTTAGAATCGTAGTTAAGTGTCCTTTCGAGGTACTGACTTATGACTTAAGTGAACTAGGAGTAACTAATTAATCAATGTAGATTCTGTATGTAAACAGCTGAGATAGGTCTACGAAATTGGCAACGCAAAATAGAAAGAAATCCTTGGAAATAACATATTTGTTCAACCATTTTTTGACCATGTTTGACTACGAGATGGTTTTGTTTGACCACCCTTCATTACCGAGAAAAAATTTTTTCGAAATTTGTTTTTCAAACATCAATAATCGATAATAAAATATCCCTCGTGTGTAGCAAATCGTTTGACCACGTTTGACCACTGCCTAGAATTTTGATAAGGTTCAATAAACGTTATTTATCCATGAAAATTGTTTGGCAAAATGTATATTTTCAGATCGGTAGTTAAAACCGTTGAGATAATCATTTTACCATGTTTGACCACCTCATGAAATTTTTAATTAAGACTAACAGAAATTCTTTATTTATAGAAAACGGTAATTCAATGTAGATATTCAAGGATTTAAGGTCGAAACCATAGAGAAAATCGTTTGATCATCGCTTGAAATTTCATTGGGGTAAAAAGTTATTTACATTATTATATATTTTTTTCGACAGTTGCTGACTTTTAAAAGATGGAGAAGTGTTCGAATTTTCAAGAGATTCAAGTCTGGACACTATATTTCTAAAGGTTAGTGGGAAGTTGCGTTTTGATTCTTTAATATCTCTTCACTTAAGAGATTTTTATTAAAAAATAATAATGTTTATTATTGCAATTATTAATAATACTAATTATTCTTTATCTTATATGATAGATCTCTACCACTAATAGGTCAATAAAACAAGGCTGGTTTGAACGATAGTTATATTTTCAGAACGTTTACAAACGTTTTCGGAATACCTTCTTCAGTGAAAATATAACTAGATAAATATATAAACAAACATTTGTTTTTTATTTGGGAACTATCAACAAAATGACTAATGACTAGGATTTCTTGATATAGAGGATGTGTAACAAACTTTTATATATATATATAAATTATAAAAACTAAATTAATGTGTAAACATACATGCAAATTAAGTAAAACCCTATATCAAAAAATCTTTGTCGAAACCTTAACAATTCTGTTCAAGGACTAGGGAAAACCCAAATTTAAAAACCTAGCCAAAGGTTTCCTTCTTAAGAAATGCAAATGTCATTTTAACAAATTGCTATATACATTACTTAAATTTTGAATATCGGTTCTGAAATTAATAGTTTTAGTGTCTTTTTGTATATTTATCATTTCATATATTAGTCTTTTTTTATAATTATTCTCTGTTTTTAATATAATTGTGTTTTCAAAATCAAAGTAATGCCCAAGATCTTTGTAATGCTTTGTTACAGCGGTCATTGCACCAAAATCATTATTTAAAGAATACTTATGGCTATACAACCTTTTCTTTAAATATTGTTTCGTCTGACCGATGTAACAACCATCACAGTCCTTACAGTTTATTTTATAAACTACATTACTTTGATTTTGTTTAATTATTTTAGATTTAGTATTAGTAAAAAGAGATCTGTTACTATAATTTGGAATGAAAGTAATGTTTATGTTGTTTTTATTAAACTCTTTTTTATTTTTCGCTTAAACCTTTTTTATAAGGAATAGCGTTATATATATAAGTATTCTTTAAATAATGATTTTGGTGCAATGACCGCTGTAACAAAGCATTACAAAGATCTTGGGCATTACTTTGATTTTGAAAACACAATTATATTAAAAACGGAGAATAATTATAAAAAAGACTAATATATGAAATGATAAATATACAGAAAGACACTAAAACTATTAATTTCAGGACCGATATTCAAAATTTAAGTAATGTATATAGCAATTTGTTAAAATGACATTTGCATTTCTTAAGAAGGAAACCTTTGGCTAGGTTTTTAAATTTGGTTTTCCCTAGTCCTTGAACAGAATTGTTAAGGTTTCGACAAAGATTTTTTGATATAAGGTTTTACTTAATTTGCATGTATGTTTACACATTAATTTAGTTTTTATAATTTATATATATATAAAAGTTGGTTACACATCCTCTATATCAAGAAATCCTAGTCATTAGTTATTTTGTTGATAGTCCCAAATAAAAAACAAAAGTTTGTTTATATATTTATCTAGTTATATTTTCACTGACGAAGGTGTTCCGAAAACGTTTGTAAACGTTCTGAAAATATAACTATCGTTCAAACCAGCCTTGTTTTATTGACCTATTAGTGGTAGAGATCTATCATATAAGATAAGTATAAAAGGTCACGAAATATATATATATATATACATTTAATTATTCTTTATTACAATTACATGGTGGTCAAACATAGTCGAACGATTTCCCGCGCAGTAGTGACAACTTATTCAAAAATATTCACTTTCCTGAATGATTTTTATTAAAAAACAGTTTGTGTTACGCCTGAAAAAAATTTCAAGTGGTGGTCAAACGTAGTCAAACGATTTTTTGTACAGTATCGACCTTCGGATATAAAATATCTACTTGGTTGAACAATTGTTAGTAATACATGTTGTTGTTCCGCTCAGTATCGACTTCAATTTCGAAAAAATAACTTTGGTAAAAAATTTGCAATATAAATAATTTCTGTTATGCCCTAATGAAATTTCAAACAGTTGTCAAACGTGGTCAAACGATTATCTGTACGGTATTGATCTTAAATCCCTAAATATCTGCCTTTTTCAATAAATAAATCATTTCTGTTACTCTTAACTAAAAATTCATGAGTTGGTCAAACATGGTCAAATGATTATCTAAACGATTTTGATCTGAAAATATTCATTTTGCCAAACATTTTTTAAGAATAAATAATGTTGATTGTACTTTATCAAAATTATAAGTAGTGGCCAAACGTGATCAAACTATTTGGTACACGCAAGGGATATTTTATCATCGATTATTGATGTTTGAAAAAAAGAATTCGAAATATTTTTTCGATAATGAAGGGTGGTCAAAAAATACTATCTTGTGGTCAAACATGGTCAAAAAATGGTCAAACAAATATTTCATCAAGGATTTGTTTCTATTTGTGATGCCAACTTCACAAATCTAACTATGATTCTATATCACTCCTTAAGAGAGTGGAACCTACAACGAACGAGAAGAATACATAATTTTTAAATCTCTGAAGATATTGGCGTTTTCCAAGCATCCAAACTTACAAGTGGAAGCGCAGTGGAGCATCCTGATATTATCAACAAAACCAAGAAGATATTGAGAACAAAAATATATTAAACTTAATTTTTGACCTTTCCAACAAGGTGGTCTCTTAAACAAATGCAATTAGTCGATGTCTGCTCTGTTTAAATTAGAGTTGCTTGCATCCTACCTATTAAGTGATATAAGCTTTCTTGCCTACCAACAACGTTGTATTAAATTTACGAAAACGGCAATGCTTGACACATTAATTTAATATCAATCTAAACCCGGGAGCAGCTGCAATAAGCTATCGTTCCTATAATTTCGCTATCTAATTCAAGTCAAGTAATAATAAAGGTAGATATAATAAACGAATACTTTTTCGAGCTTCTACACTTAATCGGATCTAAGATTGGAAATTAGATGAACTTGCGCTACTAATTAAAATTAAGCGAAAAATAAAAATGAGTTTTCATAATCACCATCGCAATCTTTAACTTATTTCAGAAGTTTATCTTTTACTCTCTTAATACCGTTGAAAATCTAAAATTACTTCAAAATTATTGAAATATAGAATTCTACAAATTCACCTTTTTTAATATATTTATGCACATTGCCACCAAAAATTTATAATTTTGTTAAAAAAATCCGCCAAGCGATATGTCTGCATTTTAATACCTAGTCAGCAAGTCTCTCAAGTCGCCAAAAGAAACATTTGCGTCTTTTCTTAATCAGAAGTATATTCTCAAGATGTCTTGATCGGCTTTAGGCTCGCCGTAGCGTTTCGCTTCACTCGACCGAGATATTCTAGAAGAAGATAAGTAAATGCAATTTTATGCCTCGATGCACTGAATAAGCAACGGTGGAACAGAGAATATATATGAAGTTCGGATATAAAACATGCCGACGGGTCGAACAGTTGCTTTCTAACAACCGAGTTGATGCGTTGAAGAACGTGATAAAGTTGTAAAACTAGAGCTGCCGATTTTGTATACAGAAAATATAAGGAATAAATGGAATAAATAATATATTTTACTTACTTAAAGTAATTAAAGTTGATAATAGGGAAAACGGGGGCCAACAGAAATAATATACATATCTAGATACTATTTCCTTCTACAAAAATTATATGCAATGTAGTTATTACAGGACTCGGATTGTGATATACGCTGCATATTTTAACGTCAAAGCTGTGAAAGACTATTTACACAAATTCAGTTTAGACACGCAAAACATAAAATAAAAATAACTACGGAATATATTCATACAAGACGAAATTTTAAGCAAACAGTCAAAAATATGAACTATTCGGGGAGGAAAGTACAAACGCGACTTGAATTAGTAATAACAAGATTATTATCAGACTTACTATATTCCCTTTTATAATACTGAAATCAATCTAACATCTTTCGTTTCAATAAATATAACTAATAATTACAATTACTACTTTTACTATCTATTATATATACACTTATTCAGAAGCCTATAATCAATCGTACCATCCAAGTCGAATAATAGGCTTTATTTTTAGTAACAGCCGAAAGTCCATTAATAATTCAAAGGACAGGAAAGGGTCCAAATGATTATTTAATTCAAGGTTGGTTCCTATACAACTACCTGTATATAATTCAAAACCAAATAATGCGCGCTATTATTCCTAAACATATTTAGTCCTTTCATACCACCACGGGTGGAAAGCATTATATAATTTTTTATTACATACTTTCTATTGAAGAAAGATTTGCATGTCTGCGTGTCATCCAAGACAAAACTAACTTTCCTTTTGATTTTTCAATTATTCTCTTCACGAACAGTGTTTCCCCAGATTTTGTTTCTCTCAAAAAGAAGCAGTAGAATATCCCAAGTACAACATATTCCCAGTGATGTGAAGGTATGAATGAACGTAGGTAAGGATATAGTAGATCGAAGAAAGCAAAGAAGGCCGATTTGATACGGAAAGAATAAAAGAATCCAGGTGATTCAAGATAATAAAATATATACAGGATGTACAGACAGCAATGAACACCAGCTAACAAGAAAAAAAAACCTATTCGACAGGAGCAGGTAGCTTTGACGTAGTAGTTTTGACGTTTACTATTTATGTTTTATGCCTTTTTATTTACCTAAACGGCAGTAAAGTATATTTCTCTTATTATTATTATTATTATTATTATTATTATTATTATTATTATTATTATTATTATTACTGTCATGAATAGCCTTCGGGTTCGGTTTGGTATAGATTTGGCGATTCCAAAAGAAAAATAAAATGTGGGGGAGGGTTAAGGGGGCGTGAAAAAAATTCCTAATAACGAACAATATCTTGCGGCCTGCATAAAAATCTGTCGCGGTTCGTGGTTTGTGAGATATATTTTATAGTAGATGAAACCACATATACTTCTGGACGCCGGCAAATTTGTTAATAAGTTGTTTAGATAACAACAATCTTGGTAAATCCTATTTGATTTCGTTTAAACAAATTGAAAAAACTAACCATGTAACAATTGTTACAGTACCGGCAAAAACATATCACCTTTATGTTTTTTGAGGATAACTTCATTGAAACTGATCTAATCTCTATGAAACTTTTTTCCTGTAAATTAGTCAATATATAATGCCGGATTAACAACAGGAAAAATTCAGTAACAGAAATTCGATTCCTATAAAATGTTTTATTGAATTCCCAAAATCAGCCATTTTTCACAACCAACTTTGCGAGTATATAACCGGATTCAAATACAAGTAATCATCAATCAAAACGATGTACCAATTGAAGGCATCCTAGTACTTCGTCACCTAGCCTTTGGCGTCGATCACAACCTGGCACCGGTGAGGCATGCTGTTGATGGTTTTGACTACGAGATCTGCTTTCATTCCTCTTCCAGTTGGGCGAACTTCTCGTTGATATTTTTGGCATGTCTGCCCAACCAGGCGACACTCCAGCTCCTCCCACGTGTGTTTGATCACATTGGGGCCCAGCGATTGACTGGGCCAGTCGAGGAGCGTGACCCGGCACCTGTCGTACTAGTGCATGACATCCTTAAAGCGGTGTTTGGAATCGGTGTCTTGCTGGAAGGTGAACGTTCTACCCATAGGTTTGAGGGTGAATGGTCACATGAAATTCTCCATAATGTTCTCGTACTTCATCCGATCCATAGTGTAGTTGACTTGGTGGAGAGGATCCATTCACTTGGCAGAGAAGCATCTCCGAACCATGAACGAACCACTACCGTGCTTCAAAGTGGGCAGTTGGTACTTGGGATCGTACCTGGTGCCGCTGGCATGTCGAATCCACTTAATTCCATCAGTTCCGAACAGTAGAAACTAGGGTTCGTCACTCCATAGCACATCTGACTACTGCCTCCTTCCCGAGTGCAAATGCGCCTTGGCCTAGGCGACGCGCGCTTTCCTGTTCTTCTCCGATATCATCGGTTTCTTCACGGGACGACGTCCGTGCAGTCCGGCCTGCTGCAGACAAAGACAGATAGTACGAATCCCAGGTAATCGTTCCTTGGAAGAGGCAATCTGATGGGCAATAACGGTAGCAGTGGGGCGCGCATTCTCTTGGGAGAGCCTGACGATGTTCCTATCGACGAGTCTCGAAGTGATTCGAGGGTGACCGTTCTTTCACACCTTCCTTACTCCTCATTGAGTCTTCCACCTCTTGAAAAACTTCGTTATGGTAGACACACAATATTGAACTGGCTCGCGAGCTGCTGGTGAGTGAGTCCTTGTCTGTGACCGCGTTCGATGGCTTCCTTCTCTTGTAGTGTGATGTTACGAGATCCACATTGTTTACCCATATTGTGCAAGTGATTGGTGAAAATTTGAGAACAAATAACACAATAAAACATTATAAAAAAACAATAAAAGCAAGGAAATGAAAAAACGGTAATTTTCAAAGAAATCGATAATAGTTCGAAAATCATGGTGTAGTTTAGTAAACTACGCCAAGCAGCTGGTGCACCACACAGACCACGCTAGGAACACACTGTGAAAAAATTAGAGAGTTTCGTTCGCTTTTAACGAAGTTGTGTTAAGAAAAACTGAAAGGTGATATGTTTTTGCCGGTACTGTAGGCTTAATTAATGAAACTTTCATGAATTCTTTCCTTCCCGTAATTGTTCCAACTAATAAAACTGTGGTCATGCTTTCTAACAACAACCTAAAGTTTTGAATTCCAATTTAATTCACGTGACGTGTTCAGCACACGGTTTAAACAGAGTGGGGAAAATACTAGAAATTCATTTTCTATAGTTGCTAGTTTAATTAAAAACGTAAGGAAAATATTTTTAAAATCTCCCCTGAGGATTCAGAGTTACACAGAAAAATTACCTAATACTCTTTTGCCATCGGAACCAATAATCACAAGATAGGAAAGTTGTCAGTTTTTATACAGAAAATGTTGTCCCTATTAAAGAACTTATTTTAAGTTTTGAAAAGGAAAATATTGGTGCAATTTCAAAGCGCAAAGCAATTTTAGACAATAATTCACTATACCATATACTTTGCTTCATTAAAACAAATGATGATTTTGTTCATAAAACTATTGTTATTCTTGAAACTGAATCACTGTCGTTACAAGAGTCTCTTCATTTGATTGATGAATTTAAAGAAAAACTTGAGAAAATTCCTGGAAAATAGGAAAATTAATAAATAAAAATTTAGTGGTATTTTAAAAACAAATAACGATTTAAATTTGTCGCAACAAGCAAATCAAATTCTCCGTGTCGATTTTGATGTTGAAACCGATTTAAAATATGCACCAATCACATCAGTTGACATCGAACGAAGTTTTTCAACCTACTAATCGCTACTAACGGATAGGAAACATAATTTAACTATTGAAAATATTGAAAACATTTAATTGTGAATTGTTTTTACAGCAAGGAATGTAATGTTCAATGTAGAAATGTAAGTGATAGGCATCTGTTTAATAAACCCCGTTTAAATTTTCTTAGTATTTGTTTCTTTTCCTTGTTACTTCAAAATATATTCGACATTCTGAAAATATTTTTGAAACATTGTTTACATATTCTAGATATTTTAGGAATATTTTGAATATATTTTGCTCATATTTAAAACATATATATGTACTATTGCGGCAACAAAAAATGGGACACTTAAAATAATGTAGTTTAAATCTGGCTTTTTACTTGTCAAAAGTTATGTCATTTTGAAATCATTATTGACATATCTCATTGTGCCGCATTTAAGTGCTACTGGAAAAATGGAAATAATTACATTACTTGGGGAAGGATGGTCCATAAGAAGACTAGGTAATAAATTTGGAGTGCCCAAAAGCACATACAACATTAAAAAATAAATGACTGCAACAGGGAACTGTAGAAAGGCAAAGTGGTTCTGGTCGTAAATTAGTACGGAATTTTATGGAAGAAGAAAATCTTATTGTTTTTAAGGAATAATCCATTTGATACCGTGGTAAAAAATAACTAAAAATACTAGATTAATTTATTGTTTCCATTAAAAAAGATTTGTTTCCAAGATTTTTATTTCAAATAAATTAAATGTATATATATATATATATATTTAGTGACCTTTTATACTTATCTTATATGATAGATCTCTACCACTAATAGGTCAATAAAACAAGGCTGGTTTGAACGATAGTTATATTTTCAGAACGTTTACAAACGTTTTCGGAATACCTTCTTCAGTGAAAATATAACTAGATAAATATATAAACAAACATTTGTTTTTATTTGGGAACTATCAACAAAATGACTAATGACTAGGATTTCTTGATATAGAGGATGTGTAACAAACTTTTATATATATATATAAATTATAAAAACTAAATTAATGTGTAAACATACATGCAAATTAAGTAAAACCCTATATCAAAAAATCTTTGTCGAAACCTTAACAATTCTGTTCAAGGACTAGGGAAAACCCAAATTTAAAAACCTAGCCAAAGGTTTCCTTCTTAAGAAATGCAAATGTCATTTTAACAAATTGCTATATACATTACTTAAATTTTGAATATCGGTTCTGAAATTAATAGTTTTAGTGTCTTTTTGTATATTTATCATTTCATATATTAGTCTTTTTTATAATTATTCTCTGTTTTTAATATAATTGTGTTTTCAAAATCAAAGTAATGCCCAAGATCTTTGTAATGCTTTGTTACAGCGGTCATTGCACCAAAATCATTATTTAAAGAATACTTATGGCTATACAACCTTTTCTTTAAATATTGTTTCGTCTGACCGATGTAACAACCATCACAGTCCTTACAGTTTATTTTATAAACTACATTACTTTGATTTTGTTTAATTATTTTAGATTTAGTATTAGTAAAAAGAGATCTGTTACTATAATTTGGAATGAAAGTAATGTTTATGTTGTTTTTATTAAACTCTTTTTTATTTTTCGCTTAAACCTTTTTTATAAGGAATAGCGTTATATATATAAGTATTCTTTAAATAATGATTTTGGTGCAATGACCGCTGTAACAAAGCATTACAAAGATCTTGGGCATTACTTTGATTTTGAAAACACAATTATATTAAAAACAGAGAATAATTATAAAAAAGACTAATATATGAAATGATAAATATACAAAAAGACACTAAAACTATTAATTTCAGAACCGATATTCAAAATGTAAGTAATGTATATAGCAATTTGTTAAAATGACATTTGCATTTCTTAAGAAGAAAACCTTTGGCTAGGTTTTTAAATTTGGGTTTTCCCTAGTCCTTGAACAGAATTGTTAAGGTTTCGACAAAGATTTTTTGATATAGGGTTTTACTTAATTTGCATGTATGTTTACACATTAATTTAGTTTTTATAATTTATATATATATATAAAAGTTTGTTACACATCCTCTATATCAAGAAATCCTAGTCATTAGTCATTTTGTTGATAGTTCCCAAATAAAAAACAAACGTTTGTTTATATATTTATCTAGTTATATTTTCACTGAAGAAGGTATTCCGAAAACGTTTGTAAACGTTCTGAAAATATAACTATCGTTCAAACCAGCCTTGTTTTATTGACCTATTAGTGGTAGAGATCTATCATATAAGATTTCAAATAAATGCATTTAACAGAATTTTCTTGCGTTCGTGGGTAAACTATTTTTGACATTAGACAAGATGATTGACTTGAACATGACAAACGACTGGTTTATACTGCTAAAAAATAGTCAAAATAGCCTATAAGACTTGTCCCGATTTTTGTTGCCGCAATAGTACATATGTATTTTAGTCAAATCTCGAACATATAATCCGGTCTCTACTCTATATAACATACGGATTGCACAATCATATACTATCAAACGTCTAGGACTGTTATTTATTATTTGTCAACTTCAATATATGCGTGAATATCGGAACTAGTTTTAATCTCAAGTGTTTTCGTCTTTAAAATAGCACTTATTCCGTAACGAAAACGAAAAGATGAAATAACAGTTGAAATATTGTAATTTATTTCCTTCTTTGATATTTCTTAAGAAAACCATGTAGCTAATTAGCAAATTCAAATTGTATTTTTAAATCATTGGGCGGTGTTCATTTAGTGGTATTTGCGGACCACAATGTGCTTTTCGAAATGCTGATTTGGATTATTTCAGTGAAAATATGATAATAGAAAATCAATATAGAAAATATTTCCGCTTTTTCAGAATTAGTGGCGATTTATAGCTAATCAATCCAACAATTTCATCATGCGGGTAATCACCTCACATCTTGAAATACCGAAAATCCGAATATCACTTTTATTATTGGGCAATCAAACACGATTCTTAAAAGAATATATCGTAGCCCATATTTTGCTTCCGAAACGTAAGCAGTTTATTTCATTTGACCTACTTCGACGTAAATTCATAGGTTACAAATGAGGAGATTGCCGACAGAAGAATTTGCGGTTAGGGTCGTAATTACGACTGATTACACGGGCGACCGTATTTGTCGGCTGCAAACGAGATAAAGTGAGCTACAATAGGATGAATTACGCGTTTCCATTTGTTAGTAAGAACCCTTTCCGTATAAGTACAAGCTCAAGGAACGATTTGACAATCCTAGTACTCGGATTGAAGATCGTTCGCAACATCGCGCGCGTTCTGCTTACATACATCTACTTGTGCGTAGAAGCGTGGCAGAAGCTTCGCCAGTTTATTTTACAAATTCGTAGCTGCGTTCCCGAGGGAGAATCTGGGTTAACTTGGAGTTGTAAGCTGACGCATAACTGGTGAATTCGCTTGATGTGTAGAAAAGGTAGATATATTGAATAGCAATGTAATTGTGCTGTAAATGTACAATTCTGATCACTTAATTTCGTCGATTTACCAATATCGTAAATTTTCCAGGGTAAAGCTTTCCGTCGAACAGAAATTTCCAGACGTATAGTGATTAATCGTTACTTATCTGTTCGGTAACCTCGTAAAGTTATTGTACTTTGTAAATTGGATTTCCCAGAACTAATACATGCCCAATGTTGCTGAGTATTATCATTAAGGTTTGATAAAAGAGTGGATGACGCGTTATCATTAAGTAGTGTAAACCGGTCTTTGTCTCCACTTACGTGCCAGACGCGACAATTCGGAGAAGCAAGGGCGCCAGGTCGGTTTACACTACTTAATTATAACACGTCCACTATATTATCAAACCTAAATTATCATACACTACAATTACAAGATGACGACATAAATGCCAAATATTTAATCAAAAATATGTACAATCTACTTGTACGCATTACAAATTTACAAACACATTAGGTAGTGCTTCTCAGTTACCAATAGGTAGATATCTATGAAAATCAGTGTAAAAAAGCTGCTTTCAGTACCAGCCCTCGACAATTACATTATGATCTCCAGCTGATTCCCATTACTCACAATATTTTAGATAATTTACTGACATGTCTACGAATAAAAAATTGATACCATCGTGTTGCAAAGGAGAGCCCGCAAGGGCAGCATTTGGACTCTATAGAGCCAATTGTTACATCATCATGTTAGATTTCCGGAAAGTAATTAATATGAAAATATCCCGTGAGCTAAAAATGAGTGTAATTGTAATTTCGACCATCTCGTTTTCGCATGCAAAGTTTCAGTTTCCTGTGTACCGTCATTGAGTGACACAGTCATTTATGCCGAGTTCGATTTCTGGGATGCGTACAAAGCAACGATCGAATGAACGATGATAGAATTTTTTTTTAACGCTCATCGAAATTTAAAGGCGTTCGAAAGCTGTTTATGGCCACGATTGTGGATGCGAAGAACGTTTTCCGGGGGTTCGACGTGCAAAAGCTTTTGTCGTAGAGGCAAAATGAAGGTATTCCACGAAAAACGATCAGGTCGACCAGTATCAGTGACGCATGATGCTTCTCATGCGTCACTGATACTGGTCGACCTGATCGTCAAGACAAGTGAATGCATTGACTCAGGAAAATCGGCGGATTACGCAAAAACAAATTGCTCAGCAATTAAGTATTAGTCGAGAAAGTGTCCAGTACGGTGAATTACAGAAAAATTTATCCCAGACAATTAACGGATGTCATGAAGGAACAAAGAAAAAACATTTGTCAAGAAATTTTTAACCAATATCAATGTGAAGATTGATTTCTCATGCATATCATCACCGGGGACGTAATTTGGGTTCATCCTTATGACCCCCAAAACAAGTGACAGTCAATGGAATATCGTTGTCCTGATTCTCCACCTGTATAAAGATTCTAAAGATTTCCATCAGCGCAGGAAAATCATGTTCACCATTTTCTGGGATGCGAAGCGAGTCATTCATAGTGCAAATCTTTACAATGACTGAAGAATTGTATCCGTAGAGTAAGACCGGAGAGAAAGATTTCTTGCACGACGACAACGCCAGATCGCATTGCAGCAATAAAACGTTGAAGACGAGCCTGAAATCCAATGTTGTTTAGAACCCTCCGTACAATCCTGATTTGGCTCCTTCAAGTTTCTGGTTATTTCCAAAGTTGAAAGAGATATTGAAAGATCAATATTTTTGATCAGACACTGAAGTTCGCGCTGCTGCTACAAATTGGATCAACAGTACACAAGAAAGTTTTTTCATGGACAGAATGAAGCCGTGAAATGTAGAGAAATAATTATGTACACTAGTAATACAATAAATTTACTTCATTTTGAGACTGGTTTCATTATTTTGTCTGTTTTTTTCTTCTTATTTCATAGAGCTGGAGAACTTAGATATCAATCCGCTTTCGTATATTTATTTGGAAAAGTTTTAAAGCTTAATTTTCACACGTAATAATTAATAATAATTAATTTGTCCTCTGTTATAATAGAGGAAAAAATTATAGATTTTTCGATATACATTTAACAACAACATCGAGGTGAATTAAATTCTTATCCTACAAAATATATAAAATGTTCTAATTACTAGTAAGGCACATTCTGTATCTTTACACACTTCTCTTTAATCTTTGATTACAGGCGTATATCTACGTTGTGGGAATTACTTCAAATATAAACAGACATGATAAATTGTTCATTCAGAACGGATCGTAAATTTAGAGGTCATTAAATTCAAATCACTAATTTATGACGGTTTATGGTTTAGAACTTATAAAAATTAGCTCTTATCCTTATCACACCAATTCTTTAGACAACTCCAAAGAAGCATTCCGACCAACAAGTGGTTATCCTGAGTGAAGAATACAAAGAAATAAAAATGTTACTCGTAAAAATCGGTTAAAGATGTAGGAGATTTTCAAGTGTTGAAACAAAGAACAAACAACGCTCACTTTAAGAACACACCTTACTATATTTAAACTGCATAAATAAGACTAACAACTATTTCAGATTATTTTATCCATCACTATTTTTTAAATGAGATCTCAAGAATACGAGAAAATCTACCATCGATAGCTGCAGATCAACCTACTGACTTAATATTTGGAAAGTGTGATATGTATTCTAAGCAAATAAGTAAGTAAAGACAGACATAACAGAGTCATTTCAAGTTGTAATGATTCTAAAGTAGTTAACATGGGTTCTGACTTCTCCTAAGCGGGAGATTGGAAATTTGTATTTTAATTAGGACTGTAACTTGGGTCTCGCACTTAGAATACTTATGTGCATATTTTGTGTCTGTCCTCTTGAAGCACGTTATCATTCGTTCAATTACATATACCGTTTTTCACAACTTATACATTAAACTAAAATAGAAGAAAGTTCAAATAAAATAAAACAAAATTTGTACCGCAAATTATCCCAAGAAAGGCGTAAGTATTAGTACGTTTTGCATGGAAGATTTTGAGAACGCCCTCGCATGGGGTAATGTGTATTTTTTAGACGTAGAAATGTAATAAGATTCTGGATGTATCTGAAGCAAGATCAAGTAAATTCTATTCGTTTTACCATGCGAGCTCTAAATATTTCTGTTGGAACTCTTTAAACATGTCATTGAAGAATAAAGAAAATGTTTACAGTTCAGAGAAAAAACATAAACGCCAGTAAAATCCTCGCCATATGTCAAGTACGGCGAAGTGCTTGTTTTGATAAGACGTGTTTGATTTACTTTCATAGTCGTAAATAAATTTTACGCACTAGTTATAACAAACCCTGTATACTTAATAAAACGTAACCAAACCAGTTTCTTCTTTATTTGTGTATATTTTAGTATAACAAATATCACCAGAAATTAAAATTTGTTAAATATTTTATAAAAGCATGATTTAATGGATAAAAGAATTTTGTTAACATTTCTTTACACATTTTGACAACAAATATACATTACAAGAATTCACATAAATTTACTGGAAATAATCAAGGATACATCGACGTACGGTACAGGTTCCTATAACAGCAATATATTTGGATGAACTGAAGCCAAGGTGAATTAAAGTTTTGTTTGGGGGACAACGGGAAAAGATAGGAGTGTCGTCCTGGTTTCGAGAAGAAATAAAGCTTTGTTTGGTGAACGACGAAAATTGACAATTTCGAAAAGTCAATAAAGAAGTCTAAAATATATTTCCAAAAGAAAAGGTTTTAAGTAGAAGTATTAGTAAGAAAAAGAAGTATTACCATACAAAAGAAGAAAGAATTGATAAAAGGGAGGAATCCATAAGCTGCGTCTAGAAAAGAAGTGAAGAAAGGAAATACAGGGAGAACCGTCAACGGAAAATTCACACACATACATTCACACACTAAAATAGGTAATTTTTTTTGATTTTATGTTCAATATTTCGAAAAAGTTATAAATATAAATTGTTATAATTTATGCCTTTATATTTTATCTACGAGCTAGAGCGGTGCAATTTACTTTAAAAAACAAATTAACTAAATTCTCAGTACAATATTATAGGATGCAAACGGAAACATTCATGAAAGAAGAAAGAAAAATTGAACCGTTTCAATGATAATAGCACTAATTAGCTATACTTCGTATGCAATTTCCTGATGATATATGTACGGTAAGTATATTATGCTATTATTTTAAGTTGAAACGCTTGAAGATTTTACGACAGTTAAATATGCCTCAGCTGTCTCCATTTTCCGTACCTACTAACACCAGATTCATTTAATTAGCTATATAAACTGAAGTTATTTTCGTTCTTACTACAACCATTTCGAAAGAAAAGTGTAGCATGCGTGAGTATTATCCATTTTAAACTGGAATTTCTTTCGCAACCAATACGAAAATCTGAAAAGGTGTTAACCTCATTTAACGACTGAGTTCTGTGAACATGATGAGCATTTTGCTAAACAATTTAATGTATAATAGAAAAACTACTCTGAAAAAGTTATTTCCATCTTTAACATGCCGCTGTAGAATTTAACCTTCCTATACTCACGTCAAAGTGAAAGACGTATACTATACTATATAAGTCGGTCTCACAGACCGTATGCGTGAGTATAGGAAGGTTAAATAGCGTTCGAGTTTTACTACAATACGTCGTCGAGTGAATGTATCCCTTCAATATTAATTGTAGATATAGATCAGAAAAGAAAACCAAGTTGCTTAAAAACTTTTTCGACAAAATACAAATTCTGAAAGAATGTTGTATCCACAACAGGACAATTACTTCTTTATTTGCAAATTTTGAAAATGAACAAGTATTGTAAAAATGGAATTTCACCGTGTTCAATAATTACCTAATCTTGTGATTAGGTGGTGGGCAATTCTCTCCTAAAAAGAACTGCTACTCGGACAAAACCCCGACGCTCATTGCACTATAAGGTTATAAGTTAAAATTCATGTGTTTGTTATTAATTAGGAGGCGGAAATTGCATTGAATTCAACAGGAACAAAACCGGTTTCGTCTCTAGATCTCGAATTCTCGTTTAAAAATGCCTACTTTATATTTGCAATTACGGTTCTCAGTACTTAAAAAGGTACCTAACAAATACAAATTGTATACATGTCATAAGTTTTATAAATTTTGATGACTTTATATTTATTTTCTCCGGTTTATCATCAGATAGACTTGAACCATGTCAGCTTCTTAGTCAGTTTCGGTTTTGTTTAGAGTCTGACACTATCCAACACAACCACAAAAATCAGGGTTGTCGTAAATAGCCTCAAGCAGTATTCGAAGCCGGGAGCCTCCACATCCAAGGATGACTATGTTAACAGGAGATTAACCACAACATACATATTTGTCACTGTCTGTTTGATATTTCATATCCAATCCATGTATCAGTGCTCATTCGCCAGGAACGAGGAATTTCAAGATATATGCGTTTACTTATTTTATTGAATTGCTTTGGTGAATTACAACTTTTTAAAATAGTAAATCGTATTAATTTCCAACGTATGGAAGTGACTTCTGCTTGTCTTCTAATACATCCAAGAAATAGTGAATCTGGTAGTATTTCATTAAAACATAAAACTACTATCTCGACTCACTCATTTGCTAAATCAGCTAGAGCGCAAATGCTATTGACCAGCGCCTCCGCCATTATTTATATATATATATATATATATATATATACTATTAAATATATGGTATCAAGTGGAAGAATTGCAATCAGCTATGCTTAATAAACCATCCAACACTTAATCGACTCATACAATGATGATACAATGTCACCATCACACTTCTCACCAATGTTGGATACATCTGCTAATTAGCTGTAGGTCCCATATACGACATAGACGCCATAAATTCTCGGCCTGATATAGAAAAAATAATAAATACATAATTCTATACCCTTGTAAAAATAATCCAAAGCTTTCCTCTGAAAATATTCTATAACAGCTGCTTGCAACCCACTATCGTCTTTAAAATGAAATCCTCTAAGGTATTTTATAAATCAACCATTGTTTCATGTCCTGTGGTAATGGACTACAAAATCGGTTTGAGATCGTACCAAACATGTTTGAAAACGAACGCACACATTCGACCGGACGTTGACTAATCACTGATTATGGAGAATTCAACGAGTACTTGTTTCAGAAATGTTAAACATTACTGCTAATTTCTTCACTTTCAAACGGCGATCTTTTAATACCATTTCTTCAATCAATGCATTTTTGTGAGGCGTTATCACTTCAGTTAGCCGCTCATCATCTCCAAGGGATTCTTGCGCGAAACGGAAACATTTTGCCCACTTTTTGCAGTGGAATAAGAAAGAGATAAATCACTATAAACGTCTTACTTTTGTCAAAAGTTTGTTTTTTGTTAGTTGCGACATTTTCATGCACTACTCACGTTGTTTGGCTGGCTATTAAAAACTACTATCCTGCGTGTCTCAATATACAGGATAGGCCTCATCATGTGCAACTATCAGACCGAGAATTTATGGCGCCTACCTCGTTCATTTCATCTTGTAGTTATGGTGAGTTCTCCTCAGGTTTAATATCTTCTACACCTTTTTGTTTCTTCCCCAAATAGAGATGAACCAGTACTTCTACCTAGAAGTATATAATTAAAAGTGCTACATTGCCCTGGGCTTAACTATACTAATTACAAAATCTGTTCTACTAGACTCAATAACACTACCGGACTATCGTTATCCTACCTACGTGCGCTTATTATTGTTTAAGTATGGATTGTAAATATTGCACGTTTGGCAAGCATTTACAATACAAAGCTAAAAAGATCAACCTAGAAATGTCAGTCTTTTAGAATTGAAATTAATTAATTAGTTCTTGCCTTTACCACTCCGAGTCTTTGGAAAAGTTCAAATGCGCATTTCAATCACCAAATTGTCATCCTCCATGTAGAAAACAAAGGTCAGAAAACAGCATTGTTGAAAATTAACGATGCTCTAAACGGGCGCACTTCCGCATATCACAATCGAAAACCAGTATGATCGGTCTATTAAAACCTAAGTTATTTCAATACTAAAATCAACTTTGTATGCATTTGGTTCCATAAGAATCACTGCTTTTAGCTCTATCTAATAACAATTGAAACAAAATTCCAACACATTTTGAATAACTTACAACTTATTCTAATGTGTGTTTCATCCCAATAATCATTTTATCTTTATGATAATTACATCCTGTAGTTGCAATTCCTTTATTATTATCTCAGCATTTGTGTAGCATCTTCAAAGCCAAGCTTTTGAGTACACAATACTTATAAGCTGTGAGATCGTCAGTTCTACAGAAAAAAGTATCGCTTAATTATTTAAAACGAAAGAATGATCTTGTCGTCCCTCCTACATCATCTATTCATCCACGTTACAACGTTTCCTTGTACTGCTCTTAATGAGTTCTTTAACTTTTACAGCTGCCGGACAATGACGAAGACATCCGACTTACCGGTTGCCGACTAGCTGTGATATGGGGATAAAGTTTAGGTTCAAGTTTCCGCGCAGAAATGTCATTAATTATTAGGAGACTTTAATTGAATTTTTAATCGAATGACGCCAGACCAAGTGATAAGTCTCGAGACTATAGCTACTAGAAGTAGGTTCGATGTCAAAACAAGGGCGCCGTTATTTATTCCACAGATGGATTTCGACATATTAATATTGAGGCGACCGGCTGGGAATAAGCAAGCAACCAAGTGAATGCGAGCCGCGATGAAGATCTAATTAATTTTATCTCTACTATGATGAAATTATTGAATTAATAACGACTTTGGAGAACATAACATTAAGTGCATTAAAATCACTGGAACGCCTCGAAATATCGGAAACATTTCTAACTTAGCGTTTACTTGCTTATGGAGAATTACAGAAATATTTTTCTTTACTTCTCCTGAAAACTATTGACATTTTTAATTAACAAAATGCAAAGTTTGATACTTTGTTCAAATTTTCTGCCAGTTATCCCATATATAGGTAACTATTCTGTCTTCATCCCCCAGAGTTTTAAATTCAAAACTTTCCATTGTCGTGTTAAGAAGAAAAGGACAAGTGGTAAAATGATATTTTCTGAAATTTACCATATGGCGTCTAATTTCACAGGAATCCTTTTAAATTAGACTGAAATCTGTTTCGTCATTACGAGAGCTAATTTATCAAGTCCGAAAATAACTCCACATCCGATCTATTTGGTAAAAATAAGTTTATATTTTAACTGCGGAGCAACAACTATTTGTACAAAAGTACGTCAAACCAGCACAACCGCGTTCGCCGCGTGCTTTAATGGTTCAACGGTTCCCATAGATAATATTTGTCCTGTTCGGAATTCCTCAGCACGGTGTAATTTCTTGCTATGAAGAAAACATATCTCCTCATGGTGCAAATGGAGCTATTAACCAATGACCAAGTGATTTTTAAGAGGTATACCTTTTACAGAACTTATCATTGATTCTCCAAGCAGGAGCTATTTGATTAAGACAATTACGGTAAGCTGTCATAATATGAAGCTTATTCGATTTTAAGCAGCACCTTTCTTATCCCACCTTTTATAATTTTAGAGCGTCTCAAAATAAACATTTAAAATATACAAGGCATGTTTTTTAAATAAATACCATTTTAATATAAAAGGAACACAAGTTTCTACTTTTCTACATAGTTTCCATCAATATTAAGGCACTTATCATATTGTACAACCAGCTCCTGAATTCCATCCTCATAGAAATTTACCGCTTGATGTGCCAACCACTGCAGCATGGCCGTTGTAACTTCATCGTCATCGTCTTGGTGCTAACTGCCTAGATGATTTTTGAAGTGGAGGAACATGTGGTAGTTACTGGGCTCTACGGAGGAGTTGTTCCTAGTCATACGGCGCGATGAAATTTGGGGTTCAACGAGCCACGTCTAGTCGGGCATTGTCATGAAGCAAAACAATTCCCTTACAAAGCATGCCGTGCCTTTTATTTTGGATTGAACGATACAATTTAGTTAAGGTGTCACAACATCAAAACGGCCATGCTGCAGTGGTTGGCAAATCAAGCAGCAAATTTCTATGAGGATGGAATTCAAGAGCTGGTTGTACGATCTGATAAGTGCCTTCATGTTGTTGGAAATTATGTTGAACAGTAGACTAAAATAAAGGCCTTCCTACAAAAATAAAATTGTTGCAAAAATTGCCCTTGTATTCTATTTATGTCAACGGTATTTAGGTACTTTAAAAAACATGTGTCGTATATATCCAATGTTTGGTCACATTCATGTTACACGGAATGTACCAGTCCATAATAAGAATGCACAATTTGTCATAGGTATTACACACGTTTGATTTTATATTACTGATATACTACATTTTTTCATACTATCATTATCAAAATTTTTAATACTGCGATGGTGTTAAATAAACTCTTTGCCATAAATTCATATCGGCAGATAATAATCAAGAAGTCGTTAATAATATAATATATAATTTTACAGCTGCCTACGTACTTACTCACTTTAACAGGAGCCAATAATAACGCTAAATGTTGATACAAACGCTAAACACGATGCCACATATTTAGCGGAAACACGCTAATAATTTTTATCATTAGATCGCATTATAAAAGATTCGATATTTCGAAATTTCGGCATCAATATTATTTCGTATTGTAACTATTCCAGAAAATTTTACTACTGCGTTAAAATGAGCTCATGACCAGTAGTAACGGAATAGATTTTATATCCAGCGGCTCCAATATACAATTAAACACGATTTATACGTTCCTAAAGCATGCGTTGCAACACCGTTACAGTTCCAAATAAACTTATGCGCTTTCCACGCAGATTCACTGGTTGCAACAATAGCGGGATATAAACTGCGAGGTTGATGGAAGTAAAGCAAAAGCTGATTGCTAAAAACAATTTACAACGTGTCTAGGCAAACCTAAATAGAACTAGAATGTTCTGGAAATCGTTTGTGGATTGGAGGGAAAATGGATTGGACGTGATAATCCACTTCCATGTTTATTTGAGTTGGCGATAGTCATTCTTTCCGGCAAGCAAACTACTAGATGTTTATACAGAAAGATTTGTTACCGGCACCATTAAATTTGAACATGGTTAGACACAGTTAACTTTTACGACACTTCCCAAAGTCTGCAAGCTCGGTTATTAGGAAAAAATACATATAGTAAACCGCCACTTTTAATTAAGTTAGCTATAGGATTAAAAATACCACAAGTGAGTATAGATTCTTTTGAAGCTTATGAATAGGAAATCATAAAACCGTCGTAATAGTTTAAATTGAGAAGCGATGTAGCATTTGACTACAAAACGTGTTATTAGTCTCATAGCGCCCATGAGATCTTCGCAAGGAGGTGATTAAAACCTAAACGACTTCCTGAATTAGAAATGGTCAAGAGAAAAAGAGCAATAATTGCCCACTACTGTGCATGATATAAACAGGACAAGTACTATTATCATTAGTCTGACATCAACACTGAATCACCATAAGAGAAATATAATATAATAAAGATAGAACATCAGACAATATTAGCAATTATCATGCACACAAAAAAGAAACAGATTGACAAATATATAGTTATATGTTCCCGTGAATGAAGGAGAAATGATTATACCTGTATAGCAATGGCTTAAAAAAATGAAAACTTATTCCTCCTTGACAGCGTATCATGGCAGGTACTTCCGTCCCTTCCCCTGCCTTCAATCTTCACTTCAATTGTAAGTTGAAGAAGCGGGTAGTTCTCATTACGTATTACCTGTCCCAGTTATGCCGATTTCCTGCGTTTCATTGTGACAGTTCGCGGGCTCTTTTATCAATCTTAGGATCTGTCTGCCCAAGCATCTTTAAAGAAAATCATCACTAAGGAAATTTGTATCTCTGAAAAACAGACAAAAAACTAACTCGAGAAATATGTACCTCCGAAAAGCTAATACCATAGATTTTTACTCCTACGGGAATCAATTTCTGTGCAAAATTATTCTTGCGTTAACTCATAAAATTACATGGGTAACAATGATACCTTGGTCATAGGAATTCTTTGCTAATTATAAGACTACGAGTGTTTACTAAAAGTTGATAGGTTTGTTGCTCAAATTACCTCTCATTTGACCACTTCTGTTGCTTAAAATCTCTGAGAGGTTGTCACTCTCTACACAAAACTTGAATGGCTTTTGCATAAAAATCGGTGCTCTTCTATGGAAAAACTAAGCTGTTGTTGAATCCTTATTTCCTTTGTGAGGAAAGGCGCAAATTTTCACTCAACAAGCCTATGCCTGATGTGAAAACTTATGCATACTTACAAGATTTCTACCATACAATACACCACAGAGTACTGCTCAAAAACCTCCTATATTATGGTTATAACACGATTTCTTTGATGATGTGATGAAGTGATAGAATTAGAATAACACGAATTTCTTAGAATGGATGCAGTTCCCAATTTGTCTTTACCTGGATCTTTCGTAGTTTGCTATTTATGATTTATCGGTAACTGTTTTCAGTTGGCATATGCTAGTCACTTACTCAGCCTATGAGAATATGTAATACTGGGCGACAGAAACATATGCTAGCTACACTATCTCTAATTCTCTAATGTTTGGCTAAAAGTCCATAATTCCTACTAATTCAAAATGGCACTTGGGCTATAGAAATGGGTACCTATTATTATATACCGATAAGTTCTACATTCTGCATAGTTCATCATATCTCACAAAGTTAGTAGAAAGTAATCTATAATTTCTATGGGTCAGATTCTGCGGTGTGTGAGTGAATCAAATATATAATCCGAACCTATTAGTACTTTTCTGATTCTATTTAGTAGTAAGGTTCCCGCTTTCTAATCTGGTTGGAGGTAGATAGAAGTACACAAGTGTATCTTACCACATTTACTTGTACCGAACCATAGGAGTAGAACGCATTTACCCAGAAGTGCTAGAATTGTTGGCTTGCAAAACATTAAGGAAAAGCTTGCTCAAAACCCGTAACAAATTCTTGCATGACCATTAATATATTTCTTCAAAATCAACTTTATTTCCTCAAATTAAATTTCAAAATTCTAAAACGTCCTCATACAGACTTCATCAATGAGATTTTATTATTATTCCTTAAATTACATTGAAGAAGTTTGTACGAAAATGTTATATGATCCGAATATATTTTGAGCAAACACCCCTAATTCAACAATAATGTTACATATAATAATAATAATTCTTGGTCAAACGCTCATAATGTAACCAATAGTATAGTTTTGACAACAGAAGATGGAAACAGTTTCTTGTTCAAAAGTATAGATTCATCAGTGTATCATATATAACCATTGATGTAAAAATAAGAGTAACAGTATAATGGCGCCTGGGTTTGAAATATCCCATTATAACTCATGGGTGTCTTGCTTATTCACTGAATTTGTTTTTAAAAGATTTGGAAATCAAATAAGTAACAAGTTGTAAGATATTTCGCAATACGCATTTGGCTAATGTTTGGTATAAAGAGAAAAGAGGTAAGAAACTAAACTACTTCAAGATTGATGGAAGATGGAATACACTTTTTGACTGTTTTGAAGTATACATCAGTGAATGGTCAAAATTATTACAAATTTGTAAAGGGCATGTAGATCTAATTGATCCAATGGTTTTCAAAAAGGTTTCGAATATTGAAATTAAAAGAACGACTGAAGGCTTTTTAAAATTATTGAAACCAATTTCTGTGATACTTGACAGAATTCAACAGAAACATGCTTGTTTACTTTGTACTGCTAAAGAATGGAAAAATTTAAGCGCAATTTTTAAAAATTCTTAGGAGATCATAAAACAGAAATTTATGAAAAGTTATGAACAAGCTACAACGCCTTTTCACTTCTTAACTTATTTACTTGATCCTATCAGGAGTAAAAGTAAATAACGCTTGTCAATTCAAGAAAAATTTTGCTTCAAAATAATTTCCAAATATTATCCTGGTACACAATTATTATCATTAGTCATTTGGTTGGAAGCTAAATCTCGGAAAAGGTAGAGGAGTTCCCGAGGCGTGAGATCGGCAAAACAGTCTCTTTAGTTAGACTTAAGTTAGTTAATCTTCTTAAGGATGTATTCTGTATCAGTAAAACATACATACGAGAAAGAGCGACAATCAGTCAAGTTTTTGCGTGTTTGGCTGGATGCAAATTGGAAAGCTCATATAAGTGATCTATGCACAAACTTATCTAAAAGCATTTTCGCTTTACGAAGAATTAGCTATTCTGTGGGCTTCGAGGCTGCGAAAATATCGTATTTTTCGCTTTTCCATGCAAGAATGTGCCAGTCCGTATTGGCTTGGGGGAATTCGGTAGATGCCAAAAGATTTTTGTCTTACAGAAAAGAGCAATATTAAATAAGTTACCATATAACGAACACTGCAAGCCCTACTTTATAAATAACGGCATTATGTCATTACCGTGCATATTTATCTATCAGACTCTGGTCTCCATCCACAAGAGTGGAGACTTTTTTATTAAGCGTGGAGATATACACAACTACTCCACACGATCAGCCGGTCACTTGGATGAACCGTTTCACAGATTGACCAAATGCAAAAAGAATGCTATCCAACTGAATGTGTACAACAGACTACCTGAGAGATTTAGAGACATGTCACATAATTTATTTAAGCGATATTAAAGCATTAATTAAGCAATATTTAATAAAACAGTGCTATTACTCCACTGATGAATATCTGATAGGTGACATGTTTGAATAGATGGCTATCTTAAGCTTTATGTATAGTTTATTGATGAATTGCCTGTGATTATATTGTTTTACACTGTATTATGACGTATTAAGTTTTGACAAATAAAATATCTACCTATCTATCTACCTATCTATCTATCTATCTATCTATCTATCTATCTATCATGGATTTCTTATGTTTATTCCATTTTTGTTTGTATTTAGAAAATATTTTATGTAATGTGTCATGTGTCAATAAATAAATGTTCAATATAATCTTGTTTATTTTTCCTTCTTAAAACAGTTAATTGTATGAACACGTAGTGCAAAAAACAAAAAATATTTTAAGAAAAATATGAATCAGGATTTGTTTAAACAAAACTACTTTGACTTAAATTCTGATTTTATTCAAATGATTTAATCATCTCAACCTTGTTGCTGACATTCGTAAACATTGATCTGCCACTGCCCTACTGATTTTCATTCACAAATTTCAGATTGTAAATATAAAAATAGCATCGTGCATTAGGTTTAACGACTCAATCTTCTGCCTGCCTTTCTTATTATCCACCCTTTCCAGTAGTCACCACAGCGCGCTTTCACACCTGTAAAACGACGGTATTTTATACCATTTCATTGCTACTGGCTGCGACAGTAGTATATTATTTTATTTCCTTCACAAAACAAGGTAAAGTAACACACAACAACAGCAAAATATTGAATATATTTTTCGTATAGATAATGGTAGGCCCAATATAAATACTTTCAAACATGCTATCTGCTTGACCACGCAACGCAATTATTGTAATTTCCACTTCGTCTTGCAATTTATATCAAAAACCAATATTACGTCGAGTACAAAGGAAGGTTCTTTAGATTCAAAAGACATAAAAAATGAATTTCCGCAGAAATAAAAACAGTTGTAACCGTTGCACAGATCCGGCGTATATAACTTTTAATTTCCGTTTTTTCCGTTCATGTGGCAGATATTATACCATTCGAATTCATGATCGTAGCAGTAAGCGAGGCAATAACTGCACATTTGCATAATGCGCGTACAGACTGAACTGAAATATTAGAACATGCAGAGATTAGCATGGAGATTGTTTCTTAGAATTTCAATGCCTCGGGATGATAATGTACCCGTGCAATAAGTTTTTCGTAATCGTCGTTCTTACGTTAGAACAACGGAAAACGGTTAATTACGTTCCTTTAGATAATTAGGAATTCTTTGTTCTTAAGAGAGTTCGTGAGAAATCGTCGTTCTGCGTGTTATGCATAAGTTTTCAAGGAATGTACGGGTGCTGAAAGATATATTCGTATTAGTGCATTTGGAGATTATTGGATTAATATCCAATTTAATAATGTAATGTTTATTTCTCAGTCCCCTTCTGATTTACCGATAAGTTTATCTGGATTTGATGCTTTCTTATTATTTCATAATTACAAACATCGTTCAAAATTAGTTGTTGGAATTAAAATCGCATCGAAAGTGATTGCGGGAATACTAAGCAAAAGTAAAGGATAAAAGAGGAGTTACTACTAATCGTAATAGTAGTAGTAGTGATGGTAATTATAATAATAGTCTGGGGTAACAGTGATCGTGGCGAAACGCTGCTAAGGATTAAAAGAACGAGTTGTAATAGCGCTGTTGTTGCTAGCGAAGCACATGTCCTTAAAAGGATAAACAATTGAGTTGTGGGGAATGTTGGCGATGTAATGCAGTCTCAGTAATACTACACCTCAGTCTTTGCAATCATTTCAGGATAAACGATAGCATATGTATATGCGTTCGCAAATGATTACTTTTGTTGTGAACTAATATGTGCAAAATAAACATGAACAAAATAAAAATTCCTCGGATAATGCCGTGATTGTTGAAAAAAAAAGACTTGACTTATGTTGTGAATTGTTAAGTGTGTTTCAATGATCACAACATTACTCGGAGAATATTCTGACATTTTGAAGTCAAATATTCTATTGAATAAAGTAGATCACTATACCAAACAAGCGTAAGAAACAATTGTTAATTTTAAAATGCAAATGATTGATGTGGTTTATATTTTCAAAAGAATGGTTAGAACAATTTAATCCCGTGAAGTTGACAACCTAATTTGTAAAAATATAATAATTCATCGGAGTTCCTGGTAGATACGAAAGGGTTCTAGAGTACTTTGCGGAAAATTTCAAGAGTTCTACCAAATTGCGCGAAAAAATGGAAAATGCCGAAAATAGACGTAGCAACCGTTTTCGAGAAAAACAGCGCGATTCGGACATATTCCTACACGTCGACCATAGTCCTAGAGTTCTTGACCAAACTTGCGAAAATTAAGATTTTGCAAAAAATGTTAATTTCGAAAACCGCAAAAACAGTTCTATTCGCGAATCTGAATAACACCCTAAGAGTTCTATCGAAGACCCCTACAAAAGATATTTGCATAGTGTGGGAGCCATAGTTCTGAATGATACAAAAATCGTAGTTCCCGCCAACATCCTGATAACATTTTTTTGTAACGTTGAAAATTAAAAAATATTCAAAGAAATAAAGCTCGTCTATACAGTGAAAAGAAAATAATCGCGCAGAAGTTCTGATCGTAGTTCCTACTAGAACCCTAAGAGCTCTATCGAAAATCCTGATAACATTTCTTTGTAAAGTTGAAAATTAAAAAGATATTCGCTGAAATCAAGCTCGCCTATATAGTGTAGAGAAAGGATCGGGCAACAGTTCTGATCATAGTTCCCGCTAGAAACCTAAGAGTTCTATAGAGAATCCTTATAACATATTTTTGTAAAGATGAAAATTGAAAAGATATTCGAAGATATAAAGAAAGGAAAAATGTGTGCTGCGAACTATTTCTAAGTCACTCCTAGTCGACAATCGAGAGAATGGACCCTTCGGTGCTGTTCATTTTAATAGCCTCATCGAATCTGGTGGAAGCTATATGATGACATACGTAAGAATTTACAGAAAATTTCTAAAAAAAAACGGAAATTGTTCCACACCTTTTCATGTGTATGTCAAAACAGGAAAGGTTTAGAATAACAGTTACAGACCATGGGAGAACACTCAGTAGAATAAACTTCCAGGCATATGTGCAAAGTTGGAAAAGACTCTAGACACTTATTTATGTAAGCGTTAAAACTCCTATTTTAATGCTTGTAAAACTGTTGAAAGGCTAACTGAACCCTAAATAATAAGTGATGTACGTATTTCTTTTTTTTCGTTGATTAATAAAATTTGGTTCCTCATTAATCCAAACGCTTGACGACCTATTACCAAAACAAAGAAAGAATGACTATGGGATGATCTAAGGAACTTTCAGTGTGCTATCAAAAACTACAATCAGAAAAGCTGTGCAATTTTGTGATTCATGAACGAAATAAATATAACATTTTTCGAATATCTTTTTAATTTTCAATTTTACAAAAAAATGTTATCAGGATTTTCGATAGAACTCTTAGGGTTTTAGCGGGAGCTACTGTCAGGACTGTTGCGCGATTTTCTTTTTTCATCTAGAACTATGGGTCCCACACTATTACAAATATCTGTCAAACTAAGGTTTTGATGAAAGTATATTGTAAGAGCTTCGATAGATGTCATAGGGTGCTATTCAGATCCGCGAATAGAAGTGTTTTTGCGATATTCAAAATTAACAATTCTTTGCAAAATCTCAATTTTTGTAGAAATTTTCGCAAGATTGGTCAAGAACTCCAGAACTATGGTCGAGGTGCAGAAATATGTATGAAACACACTGTTTTTTGCTACGTTCATTTTCAGTATTTCCAATTTTTCGCGTAATTTTGCAGAACTCTTGAAATTTTCCACAAAGTACTCTAGAACTATTTCAAATCTACCAGGAACTCCCATAAATTATTATATTTTCACAAATTCGGTTGCTAACTTCACGGGACTGAAGAATTTAGAAGAAAGAATAGAAAGACATTGTTTAAAAAAGTTACACTCAACATAAATATCAAAAATTCTTCAGTGGGCTCCTTTCATTTTTCAAAAATACTTCGACTCTTTCGCCATTACAATATTAGAACATATCTGCCTGCTATTCTAAGAATTCAAATCCAATAGGAATTTTACCAGTTCATTTCACCAGGATAATTTAATAACTGGAGCCCCGTATCATACATTCTATGAGTATGCATTAACAAAGCAGAATCGTTGAATATTAGTGGATTAGTATTCAGTTCTCATTGGCACCGAACGAAAAAGAAACATATATGATATATCTGTTACATTTGTAATTGTAAAAGGAACTGAAATTCGAAGATGATAATGTAATACTTTCTGATCTTTAATTACATTAGGTAAATAACATTTCTATCACTTTTTGGTAACCTCTGCAATGGATCTACTCCTGTGGACGTAAACTTTCTTGTAGTAAGCGTCGCGTATCCATTGTCCGGTGATGCTACTAGCCTTTTTAGTCGGCATAATTGAACTGTCACGCCCTAAAATTGTTTTAATTAGTGGAGTTGTCGCTTACAACTCGTGATAAATAAATAAGCTCACAAATTTCTAAAAATGCTTATAGTGGCTATTATATTCTCTGTTTAAAATCACGAAAATAATCAGCAATATATTCTATTACTGTTTAATCAAACTTTAGTAACTTAGAAGTTAAAACAAACAACGTTGGGTATAAACAGTTGTAATAATCCGCCACAAGGCTTAAATTATATTAAGCTTTACGCTAAAATCTGTGCTTAAAAATCGATCAAAATCAATTTCCAAACACATTAGAGTGGAAAAGTTCATTGCGTATGTATATCGCCAAAACTCTGATGCGTAGGTATATGCACACGTACATATGTACATAAATATCAATGGCTTCTAATGAAAATTCATATTCAACGTGGCATTTCCAATAACAGAAGCAGTCGGATAATTAGATCTGATTTTACATTTTAAAATTACATGATAGCTTCCACAAATATTGATGAACGTATAAATGTTTACTAAAACTGTAACAGTTGGCAGTTATTGTCCGTTTATATATATATATATATATATATATAAACGGTAGATAGATAGACATATATGTACTCTGGGCGCGCAGCGGTAACAGCTCACAATTATGAAATAAGTTACGACTGCATCGCCGACTCCCCATCGCCTTATCCAACTGTACGCGAGTAGTTCTGTGTTTATGTAGGCTGTCGTAACTTATTTCGTTGTTGCCGCTGTTTGCCCAGACTATATATACGTACCTTTGAGAGTTCTAACACATAATTTGCCTACGTAATTCGTAAATTCTAAAGGGCCTTTCATACATTTTTTGATCCAATTTCCACTTCAAAAAACTTTAGCAATTACTTCCTTTTATGCATAGTTATTTTAGTTTAATTACATTCGTGTTTTTCTTGTGATTACCACTTCTTTAACACTACTTTCATTGCTTTAGCTTTATTTCCGACTAGAAGATTGTTTCAAACTTTTTCAATATTAACATCACCTTCATAGACTTACATAAGAATTATAAACATTTCAACAGAAGTGCGGGAGTAGCAGACGTTTAATAATCGGAAAAGTATTCCTCCACCTGATGAAGCCACAGTGTGGCGAAACAAATTTCTAGTGGTGCTATTATTAAATATTTTTCAAACTCGCAAAGTCTTTTTGATTTTTGTAAGTTATTCGATTATGGAGTTTCCCGCATGAATTAATTAACTGGAAAAGTGTTTATTGTCTTTTCACTTTCGAAATATTCTAAATTGTCAAGGCGCCATTCTATAAGAAATATAGCACTTGTTGCCATGTCACGATAATAGAAGCAGTAAAAAAGCTTTCTCGAACGGGCTAGAATCTTGACACATTTATGGTATGAATTTAAACAAAAATGCATTTCGAACATTACGTCATATACCTACAATTATAACAAGTTTTAAGAAAAAATGTATATAATCTAACTAGGAACAATTTAATTAGTAGCATGTCAAAATGAAATAACAAGCAATTAAGTCCACTAATTTTTTTAAATTTCCTGTAATATTTCTCCGTATTTCAACAAGGAAATTCCTTGTTACGTTCCGCTTGCTATAGATATTTCATAATTCAGTGTTTTTAATCGATGTTCATTTTTCTTAATTTCTTTTTTAGATTGCATTAGTAGCAGTAGAGATCAAGTTGGCAACCAATATATATATATATATATATATATATATATATATATATATATATATATATATATATATTTACCAGAATTCTGTATAAATGTCAGGTTAAATGGTACCTTCTTTTTATTGCACAAAAAGTAAAAACACATCAAACTTGCATATATGATGCATATAATAAATTACAGCGGCCCACCTACACAATTATATACCATTCGGGAAGCAAGTAAATTGATATCGATACGTTATCAGTAGATCGCATGAAACAAAAGTTCTCCGTCAAACATGCAGACATGGCGTAGGTATATAATCATAAATCCATTACACTGTAAAATTAGAGTAGTTGTAGGTTGATTTGTACGTTGTATGTGTGTAACGTATTTATTTCATAAATTATGTTTAAAATATGTTAATGCTTGTGTTGAATTAGTATTACAAGTATTATTACAATCGCAACAAATAATATAATTTCCAGTTAAAACATTGATCACTCACGTTTGTTTTCTTTTTTAAAAATGCTTCAAGAATTCTCCAATTTCATAAAAGTTTTGATGAAGTTATGTAACCATACTAAAACATACTAGCTTATAACCGCCAAACTGCAAGTTCGAGACCGCAAGAATCCGGAATTTTAAACTCAAACCAACGAGCATATGTAACTGAGAAAATGTTTAGTCAAGAATAAGCACCTTGCAAGGGTTAGCAAGTGATTAATGTTTGCGTATTTATATTTTCACTCCTGAAGTTTGGTTATCATTTAGATTCGACAAACGAGTGGATGATAAGTTATTATTACCGGACTGACAAGGCCCCCAACCGCTTGCCCCTACTTCTGTGCAATGGCACAACATTAAAATTCGAAGGAGGGACAGCGTTAGGCCGGTTTACACAACTTATAATACATTCATTTGTCGAATTTTAGTTATCATTGGCAATCAAAAATTTACTTCACTATCCTATAATAGGCATACCATTCTAAAGCAGACATTCCACGTCTCTTAGGATTCAGCTCTCACATTGATACCGAGCAACAAGCAACAAATAGAACAAAATCATATGTAAAATATGTCCATTTAAGAAAAGTTGTCCTATCTGCACAATTCATGGTGACAAAACTGTTTAGCTAGGTAGAAGGTCAAATAAAAATACCATCGATTCTAGTGCATTGTCCGAACGCATTCTAATGTCCACGCACTCTCATTGACCGGTTTACATTGGAAACAGGAAACCATGCACGCGAACAATATTGACTGGATTACAGTAGACATAAGTGTACAGTCTTCCACATTAGAATCTAGCATTTCTAATCTCTTCTACCATTAAATCCAATGTAGAGACAAGTGAAATTAAATACTTTCAACTATCGTATTTCACATTTTCAAGTACCGCACTTTTGCACTCTACTCCTTACATATACGGACTTATCATGGCTCTTTCTCTCTTCGCATTTAGCGACCTCTCCTTTGGTTCTCTCATGTCTGCCTTCACCTCTAGCATAATTCTAAGCAGTCTCTTTCTACTTATACTTAGTACCATTTGTGTTCATACTGTACTCTTAGTTGTTGAGAATGTTTGCTTATGACATTTTCCTTACTACTTATAGCATTTCTGACTTTGCTCTTCGACCTTACACCAAATATCCTTCATCCCTTCATACTTCAAATTATATTCTAAAAAAAGCAAGATATCTGTGATAGTGTCAAATATTTACAAAAATTCAAAAATCGTGCAAATTTTTAGAGGGACTGTACTCTGAATCAGAGCATTCGGTCGCTAAAAAAATTGCGTTGTTCTTATAGCAAGTAAGTAAATGAAGTAAACGCGATAACACACACAGAATTTGGCCAATATATTATAAATGAAATGATTGTTATATGCAGATGTTCATTTCAATCTAAATCAATCTCAAACCAAAGATATTCAATATAAAAGCCGACCATAAGAATAAAAATGGTCTTAATACTTCTACGCAGATTTGCAAACGGTAGACGCCGAATCTTCTCAAATACAGATGTTCCTCCACTCCCTCTTACACAATTTTACCGTTCCGTTTCATTCATCCGACATTCCAATCGCTCAAGAAAATCGTCGACGTTAGGTGTACACCTAATAACGTGTTGACAATGAATGATTCTAGGCAACCATCTGCGATTGCGTGCGTACCGGTTAGTTTAGTAATAGCCAAGTGGAAAGGTAGAAAAGAGAATGGATTCTGTGCATGTGCAGGATTAAAGGTGGTCACCGACCTTCCAAGGTCACCGACAACAAGCATACGGGTTACCTTTATTACTGGAACGACGAATTCTTCGAGAAGCATTGTGCTGTTATGAAATTCAATACTGGAAATGTTTTCCAACGTTAAGCTTCTTGGTTGCATCTCAAAATATAACGAAAGTTTATTTCAACTTTCGCTTAGTTACTCGTTTACGGGATATAGCATGACAATGAAAAAGCGCATACTTGTATAAATTCAACACAGCGAGAAAGGTTCATCACAGACTAATCAAAGAATAATAAAACTACTGGAGGAAATGAGTGAGTTTTAGATTAGAAGGATAATGAGGAAACCGTATCTATTAAAATTAATACAGCGTGCAATGCGTTCGAACTACTTTCTACTTGTAGTATAGTATGAAAATGATTACAGATATTATCGCTTTTATAAAATAGTTCCCTATTTACTAAGCAATCGAGAACTTTCTCCAAAATAAAACGCAACCTACGCCCTTTCCATTTATTATTATTAGTTTTGAAATATTTATATGTAAGTTTAAAATAATATGTTAAAGATTAAATTATTAAATCTTTTGACCCCCAATTAGTTAGATACATACAACCACCAAGAAAAAGCATCTTCAACACAATCCACGATAGGTTTGCTGCAAAGATATTTCTTCCTTGATAACACACTAGCATTTAGGCAGTTTCAATCTCAAATCTAAACTTGATGGTTACTAATTTATCATCTGTAGAAATGTACGTAAGTAGTAAATACTAATCAATAATCACATTTTTTCATTCATATTTACAATAACTTATTCGTCTATCTTCAATGATAAAATACGATACATCTTCAAATATTGCAGCACTAAATAAATACGGAATAACCACATTTAAAAATAATAAGCAGTACTTCAAATGACTGATCCCAAACATCTTAGCTTTTTTTTTCTGACAATGAAAAAATTGATATTGAGACAATAGAACACATACATGTATCAACTTTCGCAAGTTTCACGGAATACAATGAATAACACAAGGCTCCACTCTCTTATTTATTCTGCAATATCGGTAAGGCAAATGTTTGTGATGTGGGACGTTTAAAACTTTCCGACGCCTCGCACAAAAGACGAAAACTGGTTGCGATCGGATGCAACCTATCGAAAAGTATTATCGCGTTTGTATCAAAGCCCAAGATAAATGTTTGCATGGTAAAAGTTCCTACCTCGTGTGGTTACGTGTTACGGTATTTGAGTAAATACAATAATATAAATTTTGAGCGCTATAAAGAATATGTATCTACATCCAACCGAGCGTACTTGTGTAGATGTTCGATTTGAATAATTAAAAATGTAAAATACACATAAAATCGATCGTTTTTCAATGACGCGTTTGAATTGAATTTTAGAATATTTGGCACTATTTGGCAACTGACAAGGAATGTTCACGAAAAGGTCATCAAAGTGAATCATATTTTAGTTGTGCATTTAGACAACTTCATACACTTTCTAACTTGGATGATTTCATTGTTGCAAAAGGTCGAAACGTCTATAATGCTAGTTAGATTAGGTGACAAAATTGCAAGCAAAATATCCTATCATTGTATTTGCTTTTTGTCACAAAATTATCAAGTAATACAAATGTAATGCAAACAGAACAATTACAGAAAAATATAAAGATATGAAGGCTACATTATAATGTAATGTATGTTTTATGTAAATATCCTTGGATACTGCAGTGGGTCCTCCATTCTACTTATATACCCCAAGCAACTGTTTGCGTTAAATTCTGACCTAAATGAGCAACAAAAGGATATATTACACGTAACCCTGAAACTTTCTTATTCGTGTAGAACGCCATTAACAAGCGTTGATAGGGGGAAAGAGATTCTCTCACACGGACAAAGTTAAACTGGTCTAAAATATACAAAACAACTTGCTTTATAATTACTTTTGGGTACTACTTTCAGGTTTCGTGAAAGTGATAATTATGAAGTTTAGAATAGAGTTGACCATGAATGTTTTTGTTTGTACAGTCACTCACAAGCATATTTAAAACTTTCCCAATGAAAATATTGCTATGTATAACATTGAGTGCAGAAGGAGGAAGAAAATAATACATACGTAAATGGTAGTTACAACCACAAAAGTGCTGTTTTAGAAAACGATGATAAACAGCATAATGGACAACAAAAAATTATGTCTCAGAAAAGAAGCTTCGAATATACAATGCTATATCCCAAAAACTTTAGAAAAATAATAATCACCAAATCAGGCTTAATGATATCTACTGTTAATATCAGCAAATATTGATTTTACACACAATCTAGATTAGTTTGCAAGGACACTCATGTTTTAAAATAATCCATTAGCTAGAAAACATTATTTATTGCACAAGTCAAATGTGTTATAGTATAACGACGGCTCCTATCTCACAGTATTTCTTTACATATTATGTGTTGCCCTAATAAAAATTACACCGATTACGAACTACTTGTTCTACTATTTGTACTAAATTACTTAAAATTAGATAGCTCTATACGTGTGTATTTATTTGATGTGTATGCAATATTAATAATGACATGTAATTTTCCAAGAGCGGATCTTAATTTATGTAGGACAGATTCTGAAACAACAGTAGGCATTCAAGACAGCAAATTAAACTTTAACTATTTTTAAAATAGCGTGAACCGATTTCAAAAACAGTTTACTGCATTCAACTTCTTTACGAGCAATAATTCCCTAATTTCAGTTTATAATATTCTAACAGCGTGTTGAAATACAACAAAGACGAAATACTATACTACTCCCGCCATGTATGTATGTACAACAAAGCATTACGATCAGAAGTTATTAACTACTGTTTATTGGTGTTCCGACAGATTTATATACAAACTTTCCGCAGCTTATAACACGCTCAAAATTAAAGACATTGTTCGGCAAAGAAACGAATTGTTTCGGCGGTACGGGTTATGACAGCATATGTACATACCAATGTGTACACGTGTTTATGGCTTGATCATTAAAAATTTATATGCATCGGTGACGTGTTCAATTTTTATGACTTCAACTGGGAATTCGTGGAAAATACCGCTTCGGCATAAACGATTAGGTGGTCGTTATAAGGACGGTTGTGAAGTTAAACGCTTTTCGATCGTACCATCCTCATGAATGCGAAATCAGATTGTACGTTGCATTGGAAAACCTTTATTTTTCGTAAACACAGTAGTTATATAGTGGTATGTAAATCTATACATAAGTACATTTAAATAGCTTAGAAATTGCAAGTGGTTGTCTAAAACTGAATCATATTCATTACGAATCATCAAAATGTCAGAAAATGTAAAAAATATATACTTTGGGCGAATGATTCTAGTGTATAAACCAAAAGCTAATTTAAAATCACAAAACAATTGCTTTCAGCCCCGCAACTGCTATAAAAATATACCCAATTTTAAGGTATTGCACACACCTTGCGGAAGCAATAGATGCGAGCAGTATATCGCGAGGCATCTCATGTTTCAAAGTATGGCAGTATTCACTTCATTGCTGCAACAACTAACCATCTTGCTCTAGATTTTCGGAAACAAGATACTAGGCCAACACTGGAGACATCTTTTGCATCCCAAGTCGTTGAAAAACGAAATGTGAAAATATGAAACTTAATACTGTTGATGCCATTCAGATATCTAATCACGACACCAATAGGGGTATGCTGAAATGCTTGAAAATAGGAAATCCCTCATATCATTGAAGAGAGTGGAAAAGTTTGCCGATATGGTCTACTGCGAGAAAGCCATAACAGCACGGCCTATATACACTGATGAGCAAAACTGAACACACATAGTTATATTTAGGGAAACCTTTAAGTTACAAAAAGTTGTTGACTGTTTTGTGTAAATTGTTATATTTCCAGGAAAATAAATTGACATATTATTCTAAAATAGGCTAAAAGTAAAAATATATCCTAACATTATATACATATATATATATATATATATATATATATATATATATGTGTGTGTGTGTGTGTGTGCGTGTATAGGTTTTTGGTCTCGTACTCAGTTTTGCCCCTGTACAGATATCACTTACACAGAAAAAGTTAATAATGTGTCCAGATCTTTAGCAGCTAGAACGTCTTTTATTCTTCGAGGCATAGATTCTACTAAAGCATTGCAATAGTTTGGAGTTATATTGTACCATTCGTCCTGTGTACGACCCCATAAATCCTGAACATTTGATGGTGGTGAATGGTATTCCACATATAGACGTCTTTTTAAATGACCCCATAGGTTCTCAATCGGATTGGGGTCGGGGCTCTGTGCAGACTAATCCAGTAGTTGAAACTGTTGAGATGTTAAGCAATTTTGTACAGATTTGGCCGTCTGGTTTGGGTCTCGATCTTGTTGAACTTTGTTTTCCTGTATAGGCATGTTTTCTACTGTTTCAAGTAAATTATGTATAGATTTGTACATGTATTGATTCATTATTCTGTCAATTTTATGTAAACTACCCACACCATACGGTGACATACATCCCCATATCATTATTGAGCCTTCGCCATGTTTAACAATCATTGCAACATGTTTTCGTTGGAGAGGTACACCATCCTTTTTCAACACTAAGTACGACCATCGCAAGTATATCTATTTATTTTCGTTTCATCGGACCATATAACTCGTCGCCCTTGCTCAATTGACCAGCTTTCATTTTTTGCGAATAATAAACCGCTTTCAGATTTTTATCAGACAACAAAGGTTTACGTTTCTTTTCTAGTGATCGATAATTATGTCCTTTCAATGTTCTCATTGCAGTGCATTTGCTAATTCTTTTTTCTGTGCCCTTATTTAAAAGATTTGCTGCCATAGATGCAGTGGAAGCCTCTCCTATTACTATATATCACATTAACTGTCGACTTACACAAACGGATAGCAATTTTGGCCGTCCCCCTTTAGACCCAGGCACTTTTCAACAATACTTTTTCGTAATTATTATACAAAACTTTGACTAACTTTACATTTTTTGGCAACGTCCTCCTCCCTCCTTTGTTGATAAATTTGTTTTTAGTAAAAATATTACCGTTTTTCTGGTTTTATTATCACTTTTTTCATTTTTTAATAGTGCGTTGTTACAGCACTAACAATAAGAGTCAAAAATGTAACTGAATGCTAAACCTTTATCCTCGGAGTGAACTGCCGGAACAGTGCAGCAAAGATTATATGGCTATTCCCCTAACTGTTATAATAGAAACTGGTGCAGAACTGAATACAAAGTAGTATGATATTTTCATGGTAGAAACAAGCATGGCATTCATGATGTGTAGCACAAATAGACACAAGAAATTGTTATTTTTAACGGTAGCAATATTATTTATATTTAATTCATAATCATAATTATAATTACGGAAAAAGTGAAAATGTTATCTGTGTTCAGTTGTGCTCATCAGTGTAAATATCAGAAACTAAGTAGTGTACAGTACAGTGGTACCTCGATTATCGTTGACTGGATCACTCGTACGAATTTGTATATGCAAAATTGTTGGTTACAGAGATATCCGCGTACTGAATCTGCTTAATCCTCAGTTAGTGGTAGTGGCAACTGTGCACTATTAATTACACAAGTGTACACGGTTTTGGACCTGAGCAACCAAAAGCTGTTTATAAGGTAAATTCGGGGGCTGCGTCCAAATCAGCAGCCCGTTTTTTGAAATTGGTTCTAGTTTTCGAAATATTCAAAAAATTCATTATTTTACTATTCTTTGACCATAAACGGCCATTTATTGAATTGAAAAGTATAAATCAGAAATAAATAGAGGTTGATTATGAGACGAGATGAGTCTTTTATATCGCCTGGGATCTGTTTCACGCTTTAGGGTCCAACAGTAGTCGCTCATCATGCCTTCGTCCCAAAATCCTTGGTATCGCCTTTCGATTTTCGCTATATCTTGATGTAGCCGCTCTCTTTGCTCGTCGCCCAATTTTGTGGGAAAAAATTCAAGATGTGAATGCAGAAAATGTATCTTGAGAGGCATTTGAGCTCCAATCTTGTGGTAATTCTTCAAAAAATTGTCGATTACTTGTTTTTAATCCGGTGATTCGTGGTTACCGAGAAAGTTGTGAACAACATTTTTAAACGATGCCCATGCTGCGGCTTCATCAGGCGTTAAACATTTTGTAAACTTTGCATCAGCCATTACTTTTCGAATATCGGGTCCGATAAATATTCCTTCTTTGAGTTTTGCGTATGACAGTTTTGGAAACAACTTGATTAAGTACTGGAAAGCCAGTTCTTCGCGATTGAGCGCTTTGACAAAGTTCTTAATAAGGCCAAGTTTACTATGAACAGGTGGCAGTAAAACGTCCTGTGTGTTCACAAGTGGTATAGGAGACACATTTTGTTGTCCTGGCTCATAATGGGTACGACTCGGCCACACCTTTCTCACATAATGATGATCAACTGCACGGCTGTCCCACAGACACAGAAAACTGCAAAATTTCGTGAATTCAGATTGCATCCCAACCAATAGAGCAATAACCTGTAATGAATATGTAAATCATTTAATATCTATTTCGAAATTAAATACAATTAATTTATTTCTCAACCTTTAGATCGCCACAAATTTTCCATCGATGCTTATTGTATTTGATCTTGGCCAAAATAGTACGCATTGTGTAATAGCTGTCAATCGGAATCGATGATTTTTTATTTCCAATGTGGAGTAGAACCGCCTATGAACCATCTATGAACAAACGCCATTCATTTTGATCATATACTGTATTCATTACATCAAATAAACCTTTGATGTCATTGCAGAAACACATATCATTTTCTTTTTTGAAGAAAGGTAAAATCGCATGATTTCTATTTCTGTATATAGTGACTTGTGTTTTAGGGTCAAGATGCTTCCATTCTTGCAACCGTGATGCAAGCAACTCTGCTTTTGTTTCGATAAATTCAAATCGCGAATCAAATCACTCAGTTCGCTTTGCGAAAGTAAATGCCTTTCTTCCATAACGAAATCGCTTTCATTGCTCGCCATTTTTTTGCGCTTATACCTGGACAAATTGGCAATGGATCACTGTCGTACGTAGAACTGGCTTCGACACTGATGATACGTCCGGATATTCATACCGTGTTAGTTTCTTTGCATTTATACCGACGACATTCATTGAGCAAAAGTAGCAATCATTTGCGTGATTTTTCTGTTCTCTCCATAACGTTGGCACAGAAAATGAAAAGTACATACTTTCACCAAGTGACCACTTGTACAGCTTTGTTCTGCGCGCGTTACAAAACAATTTCGGTACCCATGGCTTGTCAGTGTTTACTACAGCAAAACCAAAGTACTGCAAATACGCATCTTTGAGCGCATGATCTTTCCACGTTTTCCGTTCATATAACATCCACAAACGTAACAAAAATACTTTGAATCCACTGTGCAACGTTTTCTCTGCATTTTCACACGTTCCGAAGCATAATCACAGTACAAAAACAAGTTCCGAAAGATGTTCGATGCGCGAACTCGAAAACTAGAACGAATCTTGACAATCGGATTGAAGATCTGAGTTCAGGGCACCAAATAACGTTAAGAATCGTTCTCATCTGCTCGGATCCAAAAGTTGACCCGAATTTGTAAACTTGTGTTATTCTTATTTTCATTTTATATATAAATTGTAATCATTTTAATGTGCATATTCGATTATCCATATTCGATTACTCAGTTGCTGCCATAAAATTAACACGGATAATCGAGGTTCCATTGTGTACAAATTTTCAGTTGCTACAGTGAATGCACTATTTAGCTGCTGACATTTATATCGGCTATACTCTACACTAACTTTCTTGCGAAATATCTTATAAGATATTAGGCTGGTGGAATAACTTATTTAAAAGGTAAAATGCGCAAGAACTAAATTTTATTTCAAAACTTGATTGAAAAGTATGAAACTCGATCTGTAAGAACAATTTTTTTTCAATCGCCGTCAAAATACCAAATTATGTAAATAGAATAAGTTCCACTTAAGTGTTCATACTTTTAAAGGTGCTAAGAATATCTAAAACTAAATAATTGTTACTGGAAGTATTATTTTATGATAATTTAGCTTTGGGGATAAAATTGTCAAATCTGTATTCACTTTTTATTTCTAATTTATTTTGATATATACTCTCCTCCACCTGTAGATTGAAATACGCGAAAAAAACAAAATACATTTGAAACTTGTTGATGGGACAATTAATACAAAACAGACTAATTTTAGGAATAAGAAATGTATGTAGAAAAGTATGTAAGTACATATACGTACACGTACATGCACATGTTACATTAGTAATAGATTTCTTATTTCTAGTATCAGGCTTTGTGTATTAATTGTTGTTCTTCCCTATACAAGTGATTTAAATAAGAAGAAGAATAACTCCAAATAAATTCAAACAAATACAATAAAATCGTTTTCAAAATTTTACATACATATATAAGCGCAAACGGTTAATTTTTACATTTAATACATCCTAAAATACTGCTTCCAGAACTTCATCCTTCGAATTGGAAGATAGAAGTACAAACAGAGCAAAGAATTATTGACCTTGTCACAATAAACGTATCTATCGCTACCTTTTCAAGTTGAATTTTTATTTCTCGAAACGGATACCTATTTCCAGGACGACAGCTGTGAGGTTTATTGGATTTGTTTTCAAACTGAATTTGACAATTAAAGTGATTTATGTCCTTTGAAATTGTGCTCGTGTGCGAGATACGGAAAATTATATCTCCCGAGATAAAAGATGTGGGGAGAAATTTTTAGAATTTAATTACTAGAATGAAAAATGCCGTCTTGTAATGCGATTAGCTGGTGCTTATACGAGCCTCGATGTTCCTATATGATTAAATTTCTGCGCTTGTTGCATCCTATACGTAGCAGCGAAAATGATATAATATCGGTGTATGTGTGAGTGTATGTATACGCTGCACCCAAAAATGGTAGATAATCTGCTACAAGCGAATAATATTGACAAAACAAATCGAAAAGCTCTTACATTTCGACTAACATCTTAATTTGTAGTTGACACAAATCAATAGTCATCCTTAACCCATAAATTTTACCACAACTTTTAATTATTTCCAATCTTGCAAGTGTGCAACGAGTATCGAAAACTTATTACAACAGTTTAACAATAAGTATTTTAGAAACAAAATTGTGCAATCCTATTCATTGTGGTTCGTACTTGTCCCCCTGTAATCTACGTGTGTAAACAAGTAGACAACCTCTATACGTTCCTAAATAATTCTCATGAAATATTTATATGCAAAGACTTAAAATATGAAAGAACAAATTTTTTGAAACGGTAAATTGCGGATATGATCAAAAAATCACAAAAAATGCCGTTTGTTAATCAAATCTGGCAAATGTCTATCTCCGGTAAAATACTGAAATGCAATTTTAGGGCGTCTGCTTCTTGTGTGTCAACGTTTTCATGTCTATAACCACACACTGATATGTGACAAAGAATTTCTATATGATTTTTCACGTTATACTCGGCTACATATACGCCAATCCGACTGGCGTCTAAAAATGCGCATTGCTACAATTATAGTGTTAGAAATAAGGTAATAAATGACGCAGAACTACACGAGTACAACTATGTATTGATTTCGATACAGCAATTTATTTAATATGAATGTAAAATGGGGCTGGTTGTCTTCGGAAGCGATAGCGGCTGTGTCACCCCAGCCGACGGTCCTCCGTAGAGTGTCTTCGCTTGTGTCCTCCGACCGGCTTCAGACGCGGATCCGAGCTTATCATCCGTAGACTAAACAAATTGCTAACAATAGTTAAATGTTACCTATTCTCTCTAAATTGGCTTTGCATGAATGTCATCGAATTTCGGAATTTTATTTGCATTAAATGTAACACGTAAATGGACCATCATTTCCGTTGATTTGGTTTGAAGATAACTTTTCTTTTGAGCACAAGAAATTTCAAAGCCTTCAAGTCCTTTGTGTTGCTTTTAAGTTTAAAGATTTTTTCAATCATACATCAACAGTAAATTATTACTTTGGAACGGATGATTCGAAAATGTTTTCCAAAGAGGCTTGTTAACTTCCTTGTTATAAAAATAAATTTCATCCCTGAGTGTCTACCACCTACAAAGGCAAATACGAAAACAGTAACGGCTACTTCTACCTATCCTACACAATAAAATATTCACTAATTCTTACCAATCTTCTGATACATACAGTAAGTTTTATATATTACAGCTTTATTATCAGCTATCTTACATCTCACAGGCTATTTGTGTATTAATATTCCAATCCTTTGTTAAGGGTGAACTCTGAAATCGCCTTACAAATAATTCTTACCTCCTTGATATAAGTGAACGAAACAATTATCAATTAGGCATCAACATATCTCCTCTGCATTTTACCACTAGCAAATCGAACGGTTGGGAGAACTTGCTTTTGTTACAATGTCTTTTCCAAAATTGTAATAGACATCTCCAAAACATTCAACAATTTTGCCATCATCAGAGCAATTTAGACTGAACAGTCATCCAGAACACGTAGACTAGAAATAACTAATAGCAGCGCACATAGATTCTGTATGGGTGTGATGACGATTCCATACTATATTCTAGTGAAATGAGAAGAGTCGTACAATGCGAAGGTGCGACAACTAGACTATCATTTAGCTAAATAAAATGATAAAATATACATCAACTTCAACGCAACAGCTAGAGTCACAGCATATAATCTATGTACAGATTAAGTGATCAAAATACCCCAATTTTACCACTAAGTTTTCCACTTTACAAAACTCGTAAACAGGTTCTCAAAATACACATTATTCATTAATCACTTTCTTTAGCGATAACCAACAGAGAACTATTTGAATAGCAATAATCAAGTCTTTGCGCCTCCAAATTAACTGCTGTTGGAACTTCGTGGGTGCGATTCCATTAATGCAATCGCATTGATCATCTCAATTAAAATTACGCTAATCTATCATGTACTTGAGATTGAACTTAGAACATTTAAAAGTAGTTACATACGGTACCGTCAGTCCGCGATTTAAAAACACAGCTGTCCAATTGATGTGTAAATTATTCTTCGAGATGGATCTATCTGACTATACCAAACTGACGAGTCCCAGTAAAGACCAAACTGTATTCTATGGTTGCATTTCACGATTAATAAAGCATAATTCTCTCCGTGGTAATTATTGGAATAAGCAATTTGTGTTTGTTTAGTAAGCTATTGCACAGCTACTTTGCGAGCTGCCCAGTGACGTGCTTTATAAGATCGTTTTGTAGAGGGTCATTTAGATTCTTCTTCGAATTGATATTTTGGCTCTCGTAAATAGTAGCCAGTTTTATTAATAATACATAATGCATGTAAATAGTGAGGTAAACCACAATTGAAAATTTGTAATCTACCCACGACAGTTAATTCTTTAAAAAATATTTCCCATAATAACGACCCAATATTAGTTTTCGTAGATATCTGTTAAATGTTTCAAGGATGGGAAGATACGTAAAAACGATGTTTACTCGAGAGAAATCTGGTCAGGATGCACACCATGCACTTGGTATATACTTAGATACATACGAACTTGTTTACATATAGGCGGTGCATGTTAGAACAGATGTGGCAAGAAAACATTGTAAATTTTTAAAGGCGACCACAACGTCCAGTTTTCCGATCGAAACGAGGTAACCTGCGTACACTGTGCATAACGTTAACGAAATTCATAAAAATTACCACAAAATACTCAACGAGGCCGGAATAACAAAACTTTTGAAACACCGCTCTGCCGGCGATGAGCATTGCCTCCATCTTCGTACCTTTCTAAATCGTGACCCCAAAATAACATCCTCCACTCATAAACAAACGAAATAAAAGTTGTTGTACGAAATGAAAACAACAGTAGCAAGTCCGTTATCGTACATATTTTATAAGGTAATCTTCTTTTCAGAAGACCAATGAAACAAATTTACATTTGGTGTAAGTACGCGTGAATTATTTTTCCTTTTCCGTTCGTTCGTTTTCGACATAAATTATTAATTTATCTCTTGGACTCACACCATGTATCAAGATACTTGATAAATTATATATTAGTTTGTCGGAAAGCATTTGCTTCCAATCAATACATCAGGCAAGCATTTGTTATTGACGTGCCATTTCCAAAGCAAGTCCTCTGGAAAGTGTTTTGTAGGTATCCACAACTAAGTTTCCTTCTTCAATATTTAATTTCTGTGTAATACTACTTATAAAAAAGGTTGTGTCCCAAATTTACTGGAAGTGATATTTAAAATACCAATGTATACGGCAGCTATTTATCAGTGGAGTTGCTCAATTTACGCCAATAGAACTACATCTATTTGAAACGACTGTACTACACGTTCCCAAATTCAATGTATAGTATGAACTCATCTATATTCATATAGCGCAATGTTATTTCATTCACGTACAGCCGTTTCAGATAATTGTAGTACTATTGGCGTAAATTGAGAAACTCTATAGGGTAGTGTTCGGAGCATAGATACATGTGAGCTACTAATTTACTGATGTTATGGGTATCATCTAGTTTTCAAGCCTAATTAATACTTGTCTGGGCAATCAGCGGTAATTATGAAATAAGTTACGACAGCCTGCATATATACTGAAGTACTGGCACATAGCGTACTAACTAGAGTGGGGAGTCGGCAATGCTGTCGTAACTTATTTCGTAATTGTACGCCGTTACCGCTGTTTGCCCATACTAATTATTAATATACAATGACTGACAAAAAAGGGACCACTTCGTAGTGTATCAGTTTAATGTTCAACGATCGGCAAGAAATAAAAAATGTTATGCCATTTGGCTCAAATACATCGATCACAATTGTATTTTAATGTTTACAAAAAAAGGAGAACTTCTGGTAAATTAACGATTACGTCTTCTTATTGAAAACACCCGGACAGAAGTACGGACAAAAAGCAGAGACCACTGCTTTCTTCGCACAAGGAAAACAGAGAAAAGCCTTCAGTTACTACTTGGAATACCCCCATTTGCCTTTATGACTGCTTGAGTCGTCGAGGCATGCTCTCTACGAGGTTTTGAAGAAAACACACATCTACTGCCTCCCAAGCTTCCCTCAGCGCCGTAAAATAAGAGTCTTTGTTCAATACATTTGTTTTATCAATCTTTTCGTCCATAATTGCCAGTAGATTTTCTATGGGATTGAGATCCGGTGATTGTGTAGGCCACTCGAGAACTTTTAATTTATTTGATTTCACAAACTACTGAGTCTTCGTCACCGTATATGTCGGATCACTGTCTTGCTGAAAAATAAAGCTGTTTTCCTACCCATCAGCAGTCAATATGTCGTTGATGTTCACTAAATTGCCTACACTTAACCAAGCAAAGCAGCCCTACATCATAATACTACCACCATGATAATCTTCCCCGGATCTTCTCTACACTCGCAGCCTTATTTTTCGATTCAACAATTCAAATTTTCTCTCATCGAACCAATGAACCTTTATCCAGAACTCAATTGGCATACGTGTGTTTTTTTTTGGATGGCTCGTATTGTTGTATACGGATTTTTACTAACTTCCTGTACGATACGAGAGTCATCGCGATAAATAGTCGCCCGTTTCCCTCCTCTTCCCTCTGCGTCCACAACAAACTCAGTTTCACGAAACTTTTTCAACAGTTTTTGCATTTGGGTCTTACTCACTTCAACAGTTTTTGCACTTGGGTCTTACACACTTCAAATTTTTTAGCTACTGTTTTCTGCGAAAAACCTTTTTGAATGTCTTTGATAATCAATTTTCGTATTTGAACACAAATTTGTTTCCCAGCCACCTTAGCCGACCATTTTTCGCAACTGAATAATGAGCCAGCGAATGAAGTAAACTTACATAAGAAAATCGCAAAGGATGATAGACAGATTAGTCCGTAGATCTAGTCCGATGAGAGTAGTTCTCTGTATATGTAGGCTGTCGTATTTTGTAATTACTGCTGTTTGACCAGACTAATTATTATTATGATGGATCATCACCAAGTAAAAGCCAGTTCTATTCAATTAGAGAATAAATAATAAAATTTCATATCTACTCTAAATGTGTATTATTTCTTAGTTTGATGCAGGTAATTTGTATCTCAAATGAGTGAAGTATATATTTTATTTTGATGTCATAGTACTAATTTTAAACATAATAACATCTAGTGTTTGCTAGAACATAAACTCCACATTAAAAGGATATTGTTTTCCTGTAACATAATTTATTCTAAATAGCTAACACGATTTTATAGTAAATATAAGTATGCTATATAGTTGTCACATACATACATGACAAAAATGAATTCTTAATTATACTACATATACTGTTTTCTCCCCGTACTAGGCAAAATATGAATGGTATTTCCATCATGGAAAAACATCTGATCGTAAGAAAAATTTAAAAAATAAGTACTGTGCTCACAAAATCAAAGTTAGTTTTAGAAAACCATACTGAAACAAATGTAATGCTATAACATCCAGTCTTGCCAATAACAGGTGGAATTCTTCAGGGTGCTTTGACTGATGCGACGATGTAAGTACAAAACCTCGTAATTAAAGCTCATAACCAACACGACATAAATATTCTAGAAATATGAAAATTCGGCATAATATGCAAATTGGCCATAAGATGTATAATCGGGAATCAACAGATGCATAATCAGCAAAGCTATAAAATCGTAAAACCAGCAAAATCCAGCAAATTTGTCGATCCGCACGCATAATTAGATTCATACTTAGTCAATCTTTAATTGCCCATACGTAGTTTAGTGGATCCAAATTAAATTGGTCCTTAACTAAACGCATCCAACCTTGAAATCAGTTAAAATGGTACTTCAAAGGTCCTTACAAAATTCCCTGAAAATCGTAAAAGAGCTGCTAAATACGATCCAAACGGTGGATAAAACCACGATGGTATTCAAAAATTAATCTTACCTAAAAGATGATGGAACCTGTAACATGTGGTTTTTCCAGACCACAAAAGAAACCTTAAAAGAGAATTTTGCCATTTCAACAGCCTGTGTCTGCTCATTACAACCCACGAAACAGTTTGAACCAAAAACAAAAGGATTACCGAAACTTACTCACGATGCGACGTAGATGTCCTCGCTCAATTACATGTTCAACTACAGAGCGTGCAGCACGGCACAGTAGCCGCCGCGCTAATGTCAGTACGATACCGATGAAACAGGCAAGCGCAAGATTTGTGACCAACTTTAACCCGTAAACCACAAACTCGAAACGTTACATCAAACTAATATGTATATGCATAAACTACACATATGTAGAGGTACGTTTAAAACTATAAAAGCAAAGCTACCAATGTTAGATAGAGACTATTACAAAAATTACCAATTAAAAACTACCTACAACTACATATATCCAAAAAATGTACTAATGAATATGGAAGCTCGTATGTATGTAAATTGAACATGGAACATGTTAACATAAATATATTATTACAAAATAAGTTGTAGAAGGGAATGTGCATTCTAGGTATGCGCTGACATATACAGGTAATTCCGTAAAGAACGAAACCAATATGACCACTACAATATTAATCGCTTGCTTTTAAAGTTGGTATTTCGCACTAAATTTTTGACAACCATAAACAATAGGCTGACCAAGAATTGACGGATTAGTTTTCTTGTTATTTGATTTTCATTCTTTTCGCATTCATCGCACTTCAGTACAAGTTCTTTTAAGAACTAACAAGCCAGTACTAATTCTCCTGTATTGTAAGTAGTTACCGACACCAACAACTATCAAAAACAAAAAATGAACTTTTCGATTTTGATATCTTGAACAATGGTGTTTATATGCGAGGAGGATGCATTTATTTTAATAGTGCACTATCGAAGTGGAAGTCAGGATCATAAAGGAAATTGTGTTTATTAAGTTCAAAGCTGTATCGATCAACTTGTATAACGATTGATTTTAATCTTGATTATTACGCCTTCACCCTTCAAACATAGAAGACATGTTATTATTCAGATTTGATAAAGAAGTGGATGACGTGTTATCATTAACAGAGACCGGATTATATGTTTTTACATATCGATAACTAGCAACGGTACAATTGAACGCTTTAAGATCTACACGAATTAGGGTAAATAGAGCGTTTAGCACTAATTTAATTTAACATATTTAGAATATTTTGGCTTTTTTCCACATATTTCGAATATTTTAACAAATTTGAAATTATTCAACATATTTCTCCCTTTGAAAATCGCCTTATTTTTATATAAAAAAATATATAGTAGACGATTTTCTGCGAAATCTACATTGTACGATTACAGATGTTTAGTTAAATATAATAAAATGAATATTATTTAAATAGGGATCAATGCTTTTTACAAGAACTTTATGTTACTATATTTTTCTAAGAAATTGGTATTAGCTTTTAGACTTCCAAGCGAAATATCATGTTCAATACCGAAGAGCAAAGATTATTTTGGTACGGCTTCTAAGAATAAAAATCGGAAATTGAACGAATAAAGGTGAGTTCTGATTGGTTACAAATAATTAGGTAGGGGCTGTATACGTTTCAGCATTTACCATTTAAAAATTTTCGTCATTTATAAACACTGAATAAAGTGAAGTGCTACCGACCGTTATCCAAAAATGAGAAAAATGAAAAGCGATTTAGTAGCCTCCTGGATCAAGACCGTTCCAGAATTACTTTTAAACGAAGAAAAAGTATTCTGCAAAGCCTGCGGTAAAATGGTTGATAATTGTACAAAACAATTTTATTCCATTTATTTAACTCAAATTACATGTTTGTTTTGCACATTCTAGTCTGCCATACAATTGGTTCAAAAATTTGTTTTGGATTGCTGAATAAAAATATTTTCCTTTAATTTCAAAATTATTTTCTTATTTTATACCTGAAAGGGTGTATGCATTTTCTACCATAATTTTCTTTTTATAGATTCCATGTGAGAAAAATCCCAAATTACTCAACATTTCTACTGATCTTCATAAACGAGAGTTAGAAAAATTAGATAATTAAAATTAGTGCAAATGTTTGTATGTCAGTTACTAGCAGGTTCATCCTTTTCTCCAAAAAATTAGAGTGAACAATAAGTATTCAATGCGAAATTAGCCAAAGTTTCTGTTAATATCCCACTTTATAAGTTACAAAACCTAAATTTCAAAATATTTTTGCAAAGGCATTGCTGACGAAATTATTTTAAGGAAAAATTATGTTACAAATGTATAGAAGAACGTAATTAATGAAATCAAGCAAACTGTAAATAACAATTTTATATATTTTGTAGTAGATGAAACCACAGATACTTATGGATACTATATGGCAAATTTATTAATAGGTTGTCTAAATAACAACACCTCTGGTAAATCCTATTTGATTTCGTGTAAACAAATTGAAGAAACTAACCATGTAACAATGGCTAGGTTTATTCATGAAACTTTCATAAATCTTTTCCTTCTCGATATTGTTCCAACTAATAAAATTGTGCTCACGATTTCCGATGCTGCGTCATACATAGTCAAAGCTGGTCAACAACTTAAAGTTTTGTATTTCAATTTAATTCATGTTCATGAATTTAAAAAATTAAATTCATAAACAGACTACAACTAGAAGAACTAGAGGCTGCAATTTCGCATGAAATTACTAACATTAGTGTAGATGAATTGCAAGATGCTTTTGAAAATTTTAAGCGACGAGTAAATGTTTGCGTACAAAGTAATGGAGACCATTTTCAGCACTTTCTGTAAATTAAAATAAATTAAGTTTTAAAAATAAAATATGCTAGAGTTATTATAGAGAAACTTACTGAAAATATTTTGGTTGCATGCTCAACAGAAGTCACGTAGGTTTCGTTTTTAAATGAAGAGCCAGCAGATATAACCACTGCACTTACGTATGTTCTCAGAAATAATTGTTTGGAATAATTAAACAATAGTAAATACAATAGGACGACTTCATGTAACTGTCATACTAAAAACATTTTATTTCTAGTCACTAATATATGTATGTATACAATAGCTTCCTGTTGTGGTTTCTCAACAGAGTACCAAACGGCGCATTAATATAACTTTCTAAACTACATGCGTTACGCGTTACCATCCTGGGCGCTTGGAATTGTAAATGAAGATGTACGAGAAATGATGGGAATGGATTTCTGCCAACATCGATTAGTAGTATTTAAAAACCGAAATCATCTAAACTCATTAACAAACATATATTTTCTTAAATAGTTTAATAATTGTTGAATTTGAAGGATTGGTGCCAGTTTTACAATTGCTACACTTATTTGTCTTCTATAATCATATCAGAACTTTGCACGTTTTCGTAAGAACTTCTATGAAATATAATCAGTTCATAAACAAAACTAAATTATCTTAAACATTATGTGGGTCAGTCGAAACAATATTTAATGAAACATTAATCATAATTATATCGATGTTATAACCGCTTTTGCTAATTCTTTTGGAAATATGAGTGAAGTAACGATTTGTATCTTTAAACTATTTATTATTTTAAAACTGTATTGTATGTAATATGATTTCAGTATATAATATAGTAACATAATTAACAGCTATGCACGTATCAACTAAACACAGGAAAGTACTTAGAACGAACTCAATCAAAACCTCGCACTCTTATACAGATTAGAATACCAAATATAACTAACAATAAGTAATCATAATCGATACGGAGAAAATGCAAAGGAATCTTGCCAAATCGGTGTGCTAATGGTAAGTATTAGTTTACTTTAGCTACCTATCGAAAATATTTAGAAAGTAACAATGAAATCAAGTGCTGGCAATAACTGTCGGGCTCGTTTGGTATATGGTAAAACGCGTTAGAATTAATTTAAAATAAGTGTCTGTGTATTGTGGTATATTAGACAATAACAAAGGTTGAGATTGATTCTTTTGCATTGCTGTAACGAAAAACTGCCAAAATATTAATGAAAACAATTCCAAGTGGCTATATCGGTGTCGTACAATTTGCGGATGTGCGGAAATTAATTTTAGGTGTTTGATGACCCCAAATCGAACAAAGAATGTTTTTATATAACCGAATACGGCTATTTATTAGAAGCCAAATCGGGCGAACCACAAATTGCACGCACTCGTTTGAAATCGAGAGAGCATTAAAACAATGGGACTAGCACGAAGAAGCTAATGTAGAAGTGCAAATCTCTGGGCGACAGAGTACCTTCTTAACAAATATTCGATCAATGATACAGTAAAAATCCTTAAAGTCTGCTATAAAAAGGTGGTCAGTCGTGAAAGTTCTAGAACTGCAATAAAATGAGTACAGAACTATGTATCTCTTTGAAGAAATAGGGATATTCCAAATAATAGATTTATACGTGCATGCACTGAAAGAAAGCGATGACAGATTGTTACCAAAATTCAATTTTCTGGAAATGTAAAAGAAGGTCGAGGATTAGAACAGCAAAACAAAGAATACCTTGAACAAGAACACCACATAAAATTGAAGCCACAAACCTTTGAGGTTTCAATAACTTGACAAACTACAACCACTGAATATAAGCATTAAGGAATTTTATGACCTACTACCAACTAGAAGAAAAAAGAGAATAATGTTGAAATTATTATAGTATATGATAATAGTATATTATAAACTAATAGATCATTTATGGTATCCGCACTTCTTACTATAAACGCGAGTTGTACAGTTTCTTAAACATTTGTTGTAAAAGTATATCTTCTTTACTAGTCTATCTATAATAAAATATTGCTTTACATCTTTAATAAAATATAGGTACATAACTGCATATGTCTGACTGATTAGTATTACGGTCATGCATGTGTGTATCTTAGATGAATAAATACTTAAGAGAGCGGTATTAAATTTTCTTTACAAAACTTATTCCTCCTTATCACATTTTCCATTACCGTTACTATTACAAAGTACATCCCTAACTGCAGTTTAATTAGACTAAGTATCTAATGCTTTATTTACTATAGAAGAGAGCCAAAAGAGGGAATGCTTTCAGATATAAAATATCAAGCTGGTTGCCTAATATAATACGGAAATTCTCATCTACCGTTAGTGTATCTACAGCGTAATCCTTAACTTAACAAAATGGTTGAGAAAATTTCTCGAGAATCCGCCGGAATGTTAAGTATTTGCTTATTAGGCGGAATGCTGTGGAGCACTGCTACGATAAAGTTTTTGCGGTCAATGAAAAATGTCAGAATCATTACAAAGATTTACGACGCGCACAATTACGAAAATGCTACTGAAAAGCCAACATCTCAGATAGAACTACTAAGAAGGAAAATACGCTTGCTTTATCCTTTTAAAGAAAAACCTTACGGCATAAAAGTAACGCTTACATTAATGGATTTTATTTATCATACCATATAGTTCTACAAATCGTTAGGTATCTTATATGATAGATCTCTACCACTAATAGGTCAATAAAACAAGGCTGGTTTGAACAATAGTTATATTTTCAGTCACACATTATTACAGTTGGTTACACATCCTCTATATCAAGAAATCCTAGTCATTAGTTATTTTGTTGATAGTCCCAAATAAAAAACAAAAGTTTGTTTATATATTTATCTAGTTATATTTTCACTAACGAAGGTGTTCCGAAAACGTTTGTAAACGTTCTGAAAATATAACTATCGTTCAAACCAGCCTTGTTTTATTGACCTATTAGTGGTAGAGATCTATCATATAAGATAAGTATAAAAGGTCACGAAATATATATATATATATATATATATATATATATATACATTTAGTTAGGTATAATGGAAGAAATTTATTGTTTTCGGTGCCTAGTTTCAATAAAATTTGCCTTATATAGTTGTAGTTTGAAATTCATTAAAGACGATGTTAAAGCGTTAAATAAGCTTTTTGTTAATTAACCATCCATTTTTTCCCAGCGAACCATTTAGAAGTTTTAATTAAACCAACTTTTTAAAATATCCGCAGGACGTACATGGTAACACCTCAGTTATTCATTAACTTTTGAAATATGTATGTACTCTATCAGGTTCTCACTTCAACATGTACCATTAGAACGACGGCTTATTGTACAGAAACCTCATAAAACAGCTTAAAAGATAAGAATACATGCTAAAGTCATTAAGCAAGTGAAAAAATACTTTTACGACTTGCTAAAATAAGAAAAGGTTAAAATAATGCTGAAATATCTTACATAAATCTCTGTTTATTGTTGAGTTACGAAATTGAGCATTCCAAGATATTAATCATTATAAAGTAAAACTTCGAACATGCATTTAAAGACAGATCTAAATTTGACTTTAATAATAATACTGGTTGATAAATTCTTTTCAACGAAAAGATGTATCTGTAACTGCATTTTTAAATCGGTAAAAAAATTTTCTTTGGAATTATATCTACGCTTAGCGTATCAAAGAGTCAACCAACCGTCAATTAAAATTACTTCGGATGGTGTTTTGTTCGTCATTTAGTTTTATAGAAATCATTAAGATTCCCAATAAAACCGTTATTATTTTGCCTAGGTGAGCTTTCTGTAACATAGCTACATCAGTGTGACTCACCTTCACTAAACATCACATTTCTCATTGTTAAACTGGTTCCGCTCAACAAAGAAACAAGTTCAGTAATAATTTAAATAGCCAAATGTGCGAAGCAACTATCCGATCTGGACATTATTAACAATACATAAAATTTAGAAAGCACAAGTTCTGTGTTCTAGCATTCACAATACAAAGTTAATCAATACAAAATGTTTGGATAATATTAAGTTCTCATCTTGCTTTTTGCATTTATATAAAATTGATAACGTATCTTTCAAAGCATTTGTACTTCATTTTAAGTATAGAACAAATGAAAATATAAACATTTCAGAAGAGGAAATAAACTCTACTTATACTATTATACAAGTAAAATTATTGTAAATACCCCAGAATTATCTTCAGATGTGGTCTGTAATAGCACCACCAAACTTTTGCACTTGCCTATTTAAGCTGCAACGTATATTGAAAATTAAACTATTTAAATTACAAACCGATAACCACCTTTTTCATTCATTCCTATTCTTATTAATTTTTCTCGAGCACACAAGTTTCTTGTAATTGGATAAGCAGCAATCACCACTTCGGTTTTGTGCGCCTAACCTCTTCATGCAGAACGGCATAAGAGGGTGAAAGATGAAAGAAAAGGGATTTGACAGGTAAGCATACCATACCAGTACTCACAGATCATAGGATGAGGTTGCCACCGCAATTTAACTACATAGTATGGTAGTTTGTTTCGAAGTATATCCAAGTGTACACTTTTCCTGTGTGTACAACGATAGTGGTCAATTTAAGTAAAAAAGTAATAATTTAATTATCAAATTTGAATGAAATTTTATTTAGGAAAATCGTTAAAAATTAGATTAGAAAGCAAATTAATTTAGGGGTGTAATATTCTGTACATATACATATCTCCCTCACGATAAAAAGAAGTAAAGACTAAATACACATGATAAATGCGCTAGCAGGCAAGAGCACGCATCTCCAACGTAACATACGCAATGTATGTAAGTTTACGTACTTGTAACTAACACACCAGGATTCCCAGGATAACCACTTTTGCTTTTGCTCAAATCCATTTAACCCTGCTGTTAGATTAGGCCCATTTGGTCCAATTTTATTTTTGTAATCTCAATAACTTTTCAACGGTGTAACATATTGCTTCGAACTTTCTACTCACGTGTTTTATTTTTGTAACAAGCCTAAATCACTAATTTTAAGTATCTGACATAAGCCTGAACTGAAAAAATTAAAAAGTTACTTATCTTGTATCACGGACCATTTGGTCCACTGAATATTTCAATTTGATAGAATACAAAATACTAAGCTTATTTATTTTTTTATTATTATTATTTTTATTTATTTTATTACTTATTTACAAAAAAAAGTATGCTTTCATTGAAAGTGTGTTTCATTACGTGCTAAACAAAATATTTTGCGATTTGTTTTGCAAATAAAATGTCCGCAAATGTAGCATTCTATATCGGACTTAGCCTTGCAACAACTACATATTCCGCGCTTTCTTGCTCCCGCTTTAAAGGAAGCAATATTTGAAGAGCTTGCAAAATTCGAGGATGACACTTGTACATCAATCAATAATTTCGCTGAAAACTGTTGTTGAGGTAATCGGCTCCGTTTTATCATATGCGCGTTAGCAAAAGGAAGTGCTAGTTTCCGTAAAAACTCTGGTCTCCTGCGATTTTGATCAACCGGTGCCCATAAAGCACCGATCTCAGAAAAAGTATGTATGCATTCAAAGCGGATATATCTAGCATATTTGCAACTTTATACAAATCAAAGCGAATTCATTTTACAAGGTCACTGTGCGACAGCAACAAATACAACAACACAAACCAGCTGGACGCTCGAGCTTACATAAACACATTAAAGCGCCCAATTAGCCGATAAATGGAAGGCACGTTAAATTATTAACGGTTCATAATTACATTAAAGAATTCAATCAATTTTCATAAAAAATTTGCATTTGTGTAGTATGGACCAACTGGTCTCTTAATACAAGATTCGTATATTTTTTAATCTAACAGCAGCTTTAAGAGTAGATTTGTAGATAGATTTTCCATGTGTGTTAGAATAGTGCATTGAGTGTTAATAAATCGCTGAATGTTTGCTACAATGTACTATTGCGGCAACAAAAATCCGGACAAGTCTTATAGGCTATTTGCATTATTTCTTAAACAGTATAAACCAATGTTTCTGTCATGTTCACGTCAAGCATATCTCTTATCTATTGTTAAAAATAATCTACTCATGAACACAAGATTATTAGTCAGCATAATAAATCAGTATAGTTTTAATTAATATTTGGTAATAGCGCCATTATTATCTAACACTTTTCGCATACGCATGGGCATTAAGGTACAAGGGAATAAATAAACTCTGGTGTGAAATGATTCCGTACTTCATGTATTTTATCTTTTAATTCAGTGACGTTTTCGGACTTGAAATTACTATGGGTTATTCTTTTAACGCTAAATCTGCACACATTTTCTATGGCATCAAGGTGTGGACTACTTGAACAGCATGATAAATGTGTTATATATACAGTAGGTGACCATTGAATTAAAAATTTCTTTTAAGAAGGCATCCATTTTATTTTAAATAGATACAGTATTTATATTTCATGGTGTAACAGATACTTATCGCTCTAGCAAAAGTCAATGAAAACTACAAATTTATTACACAAAGTGTATTACAGTGTGATTCAAAAATAAGTATCTGCAGAATCACGAAATATACATATTTTATTAATTTTCTTATTTCTGGACCACTAAAGAAGAAATAAATCCATACAAGGGTTTTCTAACGCTTGAAGTACATCCTGTAGAGTTAACTTGTAATATTCATTAATCAATATAGTGGTAGGATTAAACAAGAAGTTTGAGTAATTACGTAGAGATAAATGAATTTTCTCTTAACAAACGTAACTTGTATTTTATCATTTATCACTTAGTAAGTAGATATTTATTATTACTTCTTTTCCGGCACTTTTCCAGCATGGAGAAATAAAACCAAAATATTCATCGGCAGAATTCAGTGGCCACCTACTGTATATCCTCAAACCATTGATTAGTCAATTATCCTGTTGAAATATGAAATTTTTATTGGGAAATATAATTTCCAAAGAAGGTAAGAACATGTTTCTTAAAATTGCAGTGTATGGGTGAGATTTAAATTTCTCCTGGACATTCCAACAGACACCCGGTCCGCGTGCGCAAATCAAAGTCCATGCAGTTATCGTAAATTTACCGCTTTTATACAATTTTTCTGTAAGATTCATCAAATCGAAAATTTTATGGTCTATATACACGGATGCGACTATTACAACAAGACTAAAATACTTTTTCGTCCGAAAACATACATGTTTTCCTGAAAATTTCAATTGTGGAGTAGACATTCCAATGCGAAGCGAATTCTTTGTTGCTTATTCCAGTAATTAAGAAATGGCTTCTTAACAGCCATTCACTTTCTTAATTCTGAGCTTTTCTAATTTTTCTAGTGCGCACACAACGTAGAAGATTCTCGTCTTCTACGGGATTCTCTACATACTTACAACCAGACCACTTTGCCTTTCTAGAGTTCCTCGACGTAGCCATTTATTTTTAGTGTCGTCAATACTGCTTTTAGACACTCCAAATCTATTACCCTTCTTCGGATCATCCCTCTCCAAGTAATGTAATTATTTGCATCTTTTCAGTAGCACTTATTAATTATTTGAAAATGAAATAACATTTGACAAAGCAAAAGCCAGATTTAAAGTAAATTATCTGAAATGTCCGATTTTTTGTGGCCGCAATAGTACTATAATGCCTACTGGATGACCTTAACAAAAAATTTATGCATACTCTTCGGAGAAAGCATGCATACCCTTATGGCCTAATCATTTACTCGTGAGGGGTGGGAATTGTATGCGCCGTAGCAACGAGAGAATGGCGATGGTAGTAGTTTGTTCTTAGTAAGCGTCTAGTTCAGAATGATATATAATACCACAGAATTTAGAATTCCCTACTCTATGTCCTTCCCACTCTTTCAATACTGTCCCAGTCTGCGCATTAACGATCTCCACTCCTCAAGAGTAAATGGTTAGACTGTAGGAACAGATGGCAGTAACAGTACGCAATTGCAAACAAAAAAAATGATATATTTAGATTCTTTACTGCAAAAATAAAATAAGTACATTTTTTAGTTAATAATATTTGTAATACATATCAATGAGAAAATATGTAGAAGCACTTTGTAATTCTTATTGTAATAATTTAGCTGCGTACTCTTACGCATATCTACCCCACCTAAGATTAAAATACAAAGAATTTTATAACTGGTCGTTAATGAACGGCGTTATATATACTACGTACGCCACTACAATTATTGACTATTTATTTATTCGTATACAGCGGAAAAAACCTTATCGAATAGATGTGCATAGTTTGACGAGCACGATTCGGCAGCGAAGGAAAAGAATAAACTAAGTGTGTAGTTTACGTATCTATTTCTGCATAAACAGGCTTACATAGATTGCCGACTAGATACATATACTGGGCACGTATTGAACAGGAAACGCCAATAGAAAATAAATAGAAAATATTTTCTCTCGTTGTCTGCTGATAGCATCTTCTAGCTAACTAAAAATATAGGGAAGCAGAACATATGTAGTAAGATAACAATTAAAATAAAAACATAAATCCTTAGTCTAAAGCTGTAATCTAAATCAATGCTAAAGTTAATGACGAAAAGAAGGTTTTTAAACTCCCGTGTCCTAATAGTATTGAACACTCTTCAAAAATTCTTATATTCTACACAGAGAGGGCCAAAAATTAGAGAGGGATTTGAACTGGTAATGAATTTGTTCCCAAACAGAATTTTTTTCCAGGGACTATAAACGAAGCAAGGAAGACAATGAGAAGCAATGAAAAACAATCACTGAAAGTAGAATATTTCTTTTTAAATAAAAGTTCAACTATTGTAACTCAAAGAGATTGAAAACGCCATTTTGATTTAAGAAACTAGGCGCTACAAGAAAATGATTAAGACGTTAACTGTACGAATCCAAAAGCATACTAGGTAGGTAGAGCTTTCCTATATGGAAAGATTGCATACAACCCGAACTGAAGAAAATGTCAAAGAGATTCAAGAAAAGAACCGACAACATCCATAAGAAGACGTTCCGAAAAATTAAGATTGTGCTTGTACTCTATGCGTATTTTAAAAAATGATTTGAAGATTTTCCCATAGAAAATGCAGTTGGTGCAAGAAATATAACCCCAAGAATACCATTAACTCCCCAAATTCTCGATCGGATGGGGCTCATTTCCATCTAAACAGTTTCATAAATAAATAGAATTGTTTACTGTAATAGTAATACAGATCCAAATATTGCAACTGCACCCTATAAAATCCAATCCGGTAGCGAATAATTTTATAGGAACATATAAGACCTTTGAGGTCTGATACTAGAGCTTATGTCATGAAGCGGAAACTCATCTTAGAACTTGCCTCCTACAGAATCATGCTACTGGACATATAGTTAAAATCATAACGGTGCTTTTAATGCTTAATAAAATTTCTGTGAAACGTTTCATTTGAGAAAATGGTAGAACTAGTTGGTTAGGTAATTTATTATGGTGATGCTTCAAGCAATTATGTTAATAATCAAACTATTGAGCAACTCAGGGAAAATATTTAGACATAATAAACAAGAGCTTTCTTTCATAAGCTAATGACGCTTATATCTATAGTGTATCCTCGCGCTGACTTCGCTATAGGTATAATTGATAAAAAAATTTTTTATTTTAGTGTTTTGAGGTGTCGCCCTATTTGCTCTGAAAGGAATTTTCAGGATATTTTTACATTTAAAAAATTCAAGGTCGTTATGACAATTGAGGAAAAAATATTTTCCGTCGAATTAAAGTACCAATTCAGTCAATAGCACGTTCAGAATATGAAATAATGATTTTATGCAAAATTTCACAAATATCGGATCACTTTGACTAAATCAGTATTTGTTTTGTATTCTTGCATTTTAACTACAAAAATAAGTGTATATGTACAAGTTGTAAAAAAATTAAGTCTTTGATAAAGTATTTTATTAAAAAATAAGTATAGAAGAATGCATAACAATGACTCAATTTGAATTTCCCTACGATCGACATATTTTTCCACCTTAACTCGAAACTCCTGAAATACTTTTGGTATATTCGTTGCACTAATTTCATCTCTAGCATCGTTAATTTTTTGTTTTAATATTTGAAGGCTATCATGAATATCACATTAAGAAACTTTTTGTTTCAAATAACATAAATAAAAATCTAAAAGGGTCAAATCAGGCACTTTTGCTGGCCAATGCATCGGACCATATTGTCCAATCCAGCCTTCGTGAAAGTGCCGATTAAATTTTTTTAATAAGTTCATGTTTTATTTTATTAATAATAGTTCAATTGTTTACGTATTCTGCCAGTTTTGGCTAATTGAATAAAAAATTAGAAATGTTCCGATCGTGGAGGAATTCAAATTAAGTAATTGTTATGCATTTTCCTCTTTTTTTTAACCTTCCTATACTCACGCATACGGTCTGTGAGACCGACTTATATAGTATAGTATACGTCTTTCATTTTGACGTGAGTATAGGAAGGTTAATAAAATACTTTATTAGAAATTTACAATAACTTTTTTTAACGACAGAATAGGTACTTGTTTCTCTGTAGTTATAATGCAAGAATACAAAAAATACTGATTTAATCGAAGTAATCCGATATTTGTAAAATTTTCAAAAATGTTTGATCAACTATGTATACTAACAGTGAAGTAAATCCGGACACACGCTGTATATATGTATACATATATATATATATATATATATATATATAGCTATATCTAAATTTAATATAAATGTCCCTTTTATGAAGAAGATAGTTTTAAATTGTAGGAAATCAAAGCTAACATGAGGAAAACGAATAAAATTACAAAAAAATTGGTTTGTGTAGTTTACGCACGTGTGAAGTGAATACCCAATAATTGTCCTATTTCTTACTTGGAGGTCATCGCGTTTTCGTTCCACGTGTTTTTGATGATTCAGAAGTCATTAAGACTATGTAGTATAAATCTTTTTTGGAGGTTTCACCTCTCGCTCGCAGATCATACTGTCTCTATCTCTCCTTCTCAAGCACGCCACGTATCTCCTCTGCTCTGACCGCCCGCCTCGTCGCCTCCCGCTCGTACATCATACTCTCTCTGTTTCTCCTGTTTCATACGCAGCAAGCACGCACGTATCCTTTCTCTCGCTCGCACATCATACTCCCTCTGTTCTCCTGTTTCATACGAAGCAAGCACGCACGTATCCTTTCTCTCGCTCGCACATCATACTCCTTCTGTTTCTCCTGTTTCATACGCAGCAAGCACGCACGTACCCTTTCTCTCGCTCGCACATCATACTCTCTCTGTTTCTCCTGTTTCATACGCAGCAAACACGCACGTATCCTTTCTCTCGCTCGCACATCATACTCTCCGTTTCCTCCGTTTGTCTTTCACACGAAGCGAAGCTCCACGTAAAATTAACGTTCTGACGCTTACGTTTACGTTTACGTTGACCCTTACGGTTACGGTTACGCTTACGCTCGAGCCGGTGCGGTGTCCCTTAAGAAGTATTCACTTCAAAAACAGGAAGAAATGTAAAGACAAAACTCAACTCCACAAAATGGTTAAAAGGAAGAATAAGTTATATGAATAAAACTTGCAAAGAAATACAAAATGATATTACTATTAGAACTAAAACCGCCAAAGAATTACGATGATATTTGCTTACAAAAATAGTACTAGTACATAGCTTTCTTTTGTGATCGTAATGATTTTTTCAGAACTACGGTTTCGAATCATTTCGTCCGGAAAGGTGGTAAACTGGTAAAGACAGTGCAATTGAGTGAATAAGTTTAATAAGTGAAGTACCAATTACTCGAAATACATAAAATAACGCTTACAAAATAAATTAATTTTTTACCTTAGCATGTGATCTGAAACAGATTTCGTCATATGTATTCCAATAACTTTTATTTCCATTTACTAAAATCATCGGAGGTACATTTTATTCATGAACTTCTGTTAAATCCCGTACAATGCAAGCAATAGTAGAGGTATGTTACACAAAACGTGATTTCTGGTTTCTGTTGTGGTAATCGAAACCAGAGCACTAAACCTAACTTACTAAAATTTTAAGCTCCTTTCTGACCCCAACGTAGCAAATCTGTGGTCGGAATTTCAGTTGTTTGACCATTACATAACCGAAACATTGTACATACATTCAATGAATTCGATTCTGGCAGGTAAATTCAGTATGCGCGCATAAACAAATAACATGCTTTACACACCAGCATACTTATGCAAATTTAAATCGCTCGAATTACGTGAACGCGACCTTTCCTACCGACATAAACCTGATTTACGTACCTACGTACTCCATACCTCATACCTTACTTATACCAAAGAGAAATATTATGTAATAAGTGCCCATCAAAATGCGCTTATTTCATAAATTAACCTGCATTACGCTTCCGCGCCTACGACGCATTTTATAAAATGGGACACGGATTTATTTATTCATGAAAATGCGAGCCTAGTTCGCTGCGACGGAATTAACAAAATGCGTACGCCGACGTTATCTGAGAATAATTTAGTTAGGTCACCGAGACCAACAGAAATATATGTGCTAGCTTTATGCTTTAAAATATGTTTTACGTATTAGAGTAAACAATGGGACTTGGTAAACGTAAAATGTAAATAAAAAACAGCGAACAGGTTTCCCACAATTTATAGGGGTGTTGTTAAAAACGATTTTGAAGATATGAGTGATTAATATATGCATTTCACTTTTGTTTTTCAAATATGTATGTATTTCCCTTCCAATCTAAATCAGGTACACCAAACGTTGGCACTAACTAAAACTAGTCAGAAAGTTCTAAGATTGTTTTTCTCACCTTGCAATGCATTGTAGAAATCTAATTCCATTAAAATAATGCAATTCTAGCCCATTTTTAAATACGGAATTCCATCAATTTTAAAATAGTAAATAATAATAGTTTTACAATCACTTCCAATGAAAACAAAGTAGAGTACCTTACGTCAAATAAATCGCCCAAGCTACAAATTTTGTTTATCATAACTAAAAGACCCTATTTCTTACTCTAACAATAAGACAGGTTGTAAATGGGTTTTAGTATCACTTGCAATTTGGGAAAATATTGTACATTTTCGTAATGGGTGCTTCATTATATGAAAACATTCAGCATGGTTCTCGAGTTCGAGTTTATTTATTGTAGTTTAGATAGTTCCAATAAAACTTACCAATTCAATAAAATACAAAAAAGAGGGCTATTTAAACACAAACTAAACAACCTAAACTTAACAGTGAAATTGTAATACCTTGGTATAACAATAATTAATATGCATAAAATATTTTTCGCGGTAAAAATTAATTAGCAGTTGTTATATTAACCTTCCTGTACTCACGTCAAAATGAAAGACGTATGCTATACTATATAAATCGGTCTCACAGACCGTATGCGTGAGTATAGGAAGGTTAAGGCAGTTGCAGCAAATCCTCTAAATCTATGCACCTACATACACTGCAAAAATACAAACACCCTCCTCTTTTGAATATTTATCAATAGTAACAGCACGATGCGTTATAGGGAGCAAATGAAGTATCTAATTTATTGACTGAAAGCGGTATACAAGCGGGTACCTCGTTCCGTATCAGTAAATTTTTGATACTGTCATGAATGGGCGATTCATTTGCGAGATCTGACCGACGTGTCCAGAGTAATTGCACATTATGTTGCATCTCTAACTGATGACGAAGGGGTCAGATAGCTAACGTATATACATACGCAAGCAAAGCCTGCAATGAAAATTAAAAAATATATATTGTGGGCTACACAAACGGGAGTACTGCTAATACATTGAAACGCATCTGCCCCACTTGTGCAGTGGGATGCGAAAGGTATGTTACATACTGCATAAAGGGTAAATTGGGGTGATGTCTTTTTGCGTTTTATTTCCCTAGCGCACATAAAGTATATACATAATCTGCTCTTATATTGATTTTTCTAACTTAGCGGTGCCCAAAAATATTAATCACAAATGCCGAACATTTGCTTGATCGCAACATTAAGTTATTTAAAACATAGACGTTTAAGACAACTTTGGTTATTTCACAATTAGTGTCAGACCTCACTGACAATAGATGCATCAACAAATGATTCTTAATAATAATAATAATAATAATAATAATAATAATAACGAATAATAATACTAATATTCCTAATTCCTCTCGAGTGAAGAGTATGGGAAACGTCAACAATGCAAAATCACATAACATATCAATACATAATAATATACAAAATCGTTACCACCAAAACACTCATAAAGACAACATTACCATGTATCATTTAAAAATTCAGTTACCGATTAATAGCATTTTCAATTAGCAATTTCTTAGTTTTATTTTTAAATTTATCAATAGACATTGTCTTAACATTATTTGGTAATTCATTATATAATTTTCACTAAAACCTAGCCTATGCATACGAATCTCTAGTGTGCATGCGTTTCGGGTGCAGTAAATATTTCTATTTAACTTTGGCCATTTCTCAAAATTTGTTTTAACGTACAATAGCAGCTGCCAAATATAGACGCACGGTAGACTGACAATATATTAATCTTTCAGATTATCTTTTTACTAAATAATGTCACCCCAAAATCATACGTAATTGTGCTGATGAAGGCATCATATTGATCTAAACAGTTAGAGGCAGCAAATACTTCCGACCAGTTCTCCCTATCCAACAGGTCTCTAAAGTACATAATACTTTCACTGTCAGTTACTCTTTTATACTGTATTCTGGTCTTGACAGAGCCATCTTTAAGAAAACAAAACTGTATTCTTTGTGTGGAATGATCCGATTTTTCTGACTACATATATTATCTAAGCAGTTATTTCCATATGTAGGTTCCTTAATAGTTATTTGGAGACCATAGCAACTGATCAAATCAACAAATCTATTTACATTATAACAAGCATTCAAGAAACTTACATTAAAATCACCACAAATAATTATGTTATGTTTTGTATATTTATTTGGAATTTCAAGAGCTTCCTCAAACTTATTCAAAAAGTCGTATAGTCCCCATCCGTGCTCCTATAAATGACAACTATCACGAAGGCCTGATCGGCAACAATAAACTCTGAAGCCACACATTCGAAATGCAACTCCACAGACAACTCACCCAAGGCATCAATATTACTAGGACGTCCACTCAACAAACTCTTAATAAAAATTGCTGAACCTCCATGGACATATGACTGTCTACTAAAATGATTAACTAAAATATGTCCATCAACCTTTAGGTATTGTATATTCACTCCTATGCAGCAATGTTCTGTTAAGCAAAGTATGTTACAGTCATCCTGATTCAAAAATACCTCCAATTCTCCTACTGTATTGCCCAAACTTTGAACATTCTGGTGCATAATGTAAATTCTTAGCATGTCCCCTGCAACAGTCCGCAGTACCCCTCCATATGAAAATTCTGTTTTTTAAGACGCTCAGGGATTGTAAAATCACCAAATATTTCTTGTCCGCTCCCCTCATATGAATGCTGTCATATGAGTAGTCCCGTATTGATATCAAGTTATTTATGCAGAGTATGTCCACATGCTGATATCTTTTGTCAGATTATAAATCCTATAATTAATATGCTCGATGTTTTTATTTTCTCTTGTATTATAACGCTTAAATGGGAATGTACAAACAATTAACTTCGTATATATGGTTGTCCCCCTAGTGGCTCAGTGGTAAAAATCACGTTTCACAATGAGTAAGTCTGGGTTCGAAACTCGACCGCGGCGGAAGCGTAGTAGTTTAAAATCCTAAAATGGATCTGCAACCTTCAATACGCTGCAGGAAGGAAATGCCACTAGGCGAGCCAGGGGCGGTACGGTATACGTGCGTATACGGCTCGGTGGCTCCGATCCCTTACACCGAAAGGTAGAAAGGGTAAAAGATATATATATATATATATATATATATATATATGGTTGTCTTCATTATATCTTGAAATTACAACTATCATAACAATTGAATATATCATTTGAGCCTCCCAGTATTTATAATATTTACGTAATAATCCTTACATACAAAATCAGAAAGTTGCGACACCAAATATTTTTGAGTTCCTAACAATAACTCCTAGAATATTATGATAATTGCAGATAGAAAAATATATAAGTGAGAGATCGGTGGATAGCAAAAATAGAAATAATGAAAATGGGGACAAATACAAAAAAGGTGACTGCATTGTCGCGAACCAAAAGAGTAACGGAAAATAGTTGCAAATAGTCACAGTATACGAATACCTGGAACTCGTTTTACAAATCCAGTTGAAAATATGAAATTGGGTTTACGAAATTTAGCATTATATCTTTACCAACTCTAATATACGAAAGCAAAACCCTATCTGATTCAACAATAACCACCTCAAATATGAAACCCAAACATAGAACAAAAATAATAATAATAATATTCATAATCAAAAACCACTAAAATAGAGAATAAATAAATAAAATTTGGAATAACATGGCTACTTTAGGATAGAATAAAGCTACAGAGCTGGTTTATGAGATAATGCAAGCTTACACACCCCTCAAAACAAAACGTCTGATCGCTGGTACGACATTTATTAACGATTAAAAACGTCACATAAAAGATCAAACGTTTTATTTGGGATTCTGCGTAGGCTTGCGTGATTTCATAAACCATCCGTTCGGTAATAATGGGGAGTAGGTATTAAAAGATAATAGAAATAGATCAAAAGAAAAATGGATTGCAAATGGCAGAAATAAGTAGAACTAGAAAAAAACACTAAATGAGATGGAAATAAGGGCTAGAAAAATGTACTAAACAAATCGAAAGCCATAGCACCTCAAGCGCAGATGCAAAGGAAAGAAAAAAACCTTAGATTCCTTTCAATAATTCAAAGTTCAAGAAAATCTACAGAAATTACGTACCAATTGCTATTGAAAATGACCTTGTGCGCTTTCAAATTTGAAAATTCTTCAAGCTGCTGACTACAATGTTTATCTGTATAGTGTTTTTCCTTTTGCTTGAAGCTTGCATTTATCGCCCATCACACCATAATTCATTGACATTTAACACCTTGCTGATGGAATTCCTTTTCACGTCTTCCGGCTGCAAAAACCGAGACCCAGAGTGTGTAAGTTTTCTGCTCGACCTCTGCCATTCACAAAAGAATCTATGTTGTGTGAATTGTATTCGACTTAAAATTTGCATTTATTGAATATTTAGGTAGTAGTGATTACAATTTAAGCGTACAAAATGTCCGATTTCATTTGGAATTTCCGTTCACTTAACAACACAGTTATTTCGAATATATGTACCTTTTTTCTTTTAAGAATATGGCTCTTCACCCAATACACTGAATATCAATAGCATGTCGTATCTTCCTAGCTAGTACTCCATCAGGTGTCGTAAAACCTACTATTTACAGTTATAGGAATAACTATATTCAAACTACACAGTTCATTTTTTCTTACAAGTTTTGCGATAGTGCAATGAAAGCCACGGAGCATACATCTACTAACTGGATGCGTAGCTTTGTTTCGTCCACAAAAACAAATATCTAGGGAAAGTTATTATTGGACTTGACTAAATGGGTAGTTGCTCTGAATGCTTTATAGATTATGTTTGACGAGACCAGAGCAATTGAAAGATATTCAGTGAGATATAACTGTATGACTTACAATCTACAAAACCAATATTACCAATGAATAAAAAAGTAGAACATCTACATAACTCTCCAATAAACGACCTAAACTGATGCTCTTTTGTTAGGCAATTTTCGCAGAAAGTTGAGTAATGCCTGCACTGCAGGACTACAATGCATATGTCAATAATTCTCACGGAGCCAATCGTGCTTTATTAATCGCAGACTGCAATCGTAGACTAGTTTCGTACTTATTAGGACTCTTCAGTACGATATAGCGTTCTGCTATTAACAAAGCGATTCTCCACAGCTAAACAATATTAAGCAATTTGTCAGATGATTTAAAAAAAAAGAAGTAAATCTAAGCTATTAAATCTAAAATTAAGTTTTCCAATCATACAAAAAGATAATGATAACTGTACAAACACAATCTTCAAACTAGTCGCTCTATAAACTTCATTTGTGCCATATTTGACTGCAACTTTCTGCTACTATATTACTATAATTCGAAATGCAAACCAATGCATTGGCATTAATTCAATAAAAACGAGCCTAACAAGAACCTATTTAATAAATTTCCTGTAGATTAGGATATCAAATATTGATATATTTACAGATATATCTGCATCTTGTTATTCGCTGCTATTTTCGATTTCTATAAATGTCTAGATTATTTATAGGACAATAAATACCATAACGCGAATGTAAATCTGAACCTAATCTTTACGTGCCAATTCATTTTGAAACCGGCTTCGCTCCTAACAATAGCTCGATGTAGTCAGCGTGAACTGATTACATAATAGATTCTTTCTGAAATATCACTGCTATAAACCACATAAACTATTATACGGATTCCAATTTATTACGTTATGAGACAGGCAGGTACTCCGGAATAATCCTTTTGTTGTGCTTTCTCCTGGATGTAAGAACATAACTGACAAAGGGTTGCTCGACTTCAAAAGAATTGTAACTATTACGCCCGAAATGAATTACCGACGACCTTATACAACCAAATGTTACAGTATGTATGTATTTACATGTATATAATTCGTTTATGATGTGAAGCAAGACGCTCGTGCGACCGGATTCGTAAAATACGTTACTTTCTAGTCAAGGACGTCTTGTAATTAATGGCTTTCAGGCAATATATTCCTCGTATACGGACGCTAATGGAACCTTTTTTATGGTTTCGACCCTCTAATTACGGACTAATAGTACTAATTACAACGGAACAATTCTTAGGAAGCTAAATTAATTGAACGGTATTATTGTTTCGTTTCGTTTAACACATTTTACGTACATGTGCACTAGATAAACAAATATATATCAGTTAACTTACCACACGTCATTAATATGAATGAAGACGAAAATGATGTCAACATACCTGAAACTAAAAACAAATATAAAATGTATGTTCAATAATTAAAGCTAGTAAGAGTATAGTATTCTCTACTTGAATACCTTACAACAGAAGTACGGAAAATTAATTAATTGTACGTAAGGATAACAACAGTGAAAATATTTTTAAATAAAATTTGAATCAGATTTGTTTTCAACACTCGGCGCTCAAAAATTGGTACGAATATTTTTTCAGGCAGAATAAAATTTTGTTAAGTTAGACGTTTTTGCTTAGTATAGATTTGCAACGATTGTGAAAAACGAAAAGGAAACGCCTTTTTATTTTTCTGAAAGCTGACAACCTACTGAAAGTAAACATCAATTTAGATCTTAAGACAATGAGATTTGCTCTTCTTGAAATTTTTATTTGACAAGTATAGCCAATACGATATTTGTTGAGCCAAAATTTCCAGAAATTTCGAAGCCCGGCACTGTTTGCAAATATCTAATCGCAGCAGGCCCTTACGTCGAGTGCGGTTTATTCCAAGAAATGACATAGCAGCCTTCAAGGAATTCTGGCTCAACAAATATCATACCGGCTGTAAGTCATTGAGGACTTTACATTTAGTAGTTTATTTTTAAAAGCAGAATTGCAGAAAAAAGAATTGCAGAATTTGCAAATGATAAAAGCATTATTTTTGCTCATGAGAATGCAAGGCCTCTCACTATTGAAGCTTTGTTGAGATATGTTGCCAGATCCACCATACAATCGTAACTGATTATGCAGATTATCATCCCTTTTGTTCGTTGAAAATTATTTATGAATGTCGAATTAAAACACTTCTTGAAAGATAGCACAAGACCATTAGTCAAAATGGATCATATATTAAGGAATTAAAATATTTCGTACCATAAAGAAACTGTCCTCTTCTGGATTTGCGCAAATAAATAAAATTAGGAATGTTCATAACACAGCTTTACAAATTTTTAATTTGGAAAAATACCAAGAACGCCACATGCCTAGATAAGTTAATTGGGACCTCCTGAACACGAAAAACGCTGTAATTTTTTTTCTAAGTACCGTTTTTTAGATAACGGTACTTTTGTGTTTTTCGGTATATGGTCCCACTCAAACCCTTGTGGAGCCCAACCGAAAAGTCCGATCGAGATAAATGGCATATCGTTGGAAAGGTAATTGAATGCCTTTTCCGTCGATATGCTGCAAATTTCTATCTGACAAGAAATGGCTGAGTTATGGCACCTCAAAGTTCAAAATTTGCCTATTTTTTACGTTTGTTTCAAAATTTTTCATTTTTATTTCGTTTTTTTTTCTACGTTATAGTAAAGATCTGGAATGTTTTATTTTTTTACCAAATAGTTTATTTAATTACCAACATTTTAAGCGTAATTTGAAAAAAAAACGGATGAAAAATAAAGTTTTTATTAAGGATTTTGTGGAACGACAATATTTTCATTTTCATTGCTCACACACTATATTCGGCGTAAATTCAAAAAATTTAAATTAAAATGACGAGCGACTTGAACTTTTGCGTTTTTTTTCGGATGGATCTTCGCGAATGAGGAACCAACAATAGTCCGCCATCATTTGTTCATCCCACCAGCCTTTGTAACGTCTCTCGATTTTTTCCATTTCCTGGTGAAATCTTTCACCTTGTTCATCACTTTCGGAGCCCAAATTCGTGGGGAAAATATCCAAATGACTGAATAAGAAGTGTAATTTAGGTGTCATATTTGAACCTAAAAGTTAAAAAGAATCAATTTTCAAATAATAACGGCCTTTTTGATATATATGCTTTCAGTCAACGCTTACCAATGGCATTGAATTTTTGCAGTAATGTATCGATCTTCTCAGCGTAATCAGGACTTCTGTAGTTTCCCAAAAAGTTGTGAACGATGTCCTGGAATGCTTCCCATGCCTCCAAATGAGCTGGACCTAAACACTCATTAAATGCTTGGTCACCGTACAGATCCCGAATTTGAGGTCCATCAAATATACCAGCTTCAATTTTGCTCAATGTGGCTCTCGGAAATTTTTGTTTAAGGTAATTCATGGCAAGACTGTCTTTTGGCAACTTTTTCACAATATTTGTAAATAACCCAAGCTTAATATGTAATTATATATATGTAATGGAGGAAGTATTATCTTCTCCTGAGGAATGAGTGGGTCATTTTTGATATTGTACTCTCCGTGCGTACGTCCACTTCGCTCGGGCCAAACTTTTCGGGTGTAGTAATTCTGACGCTCACGGCTGTCCCATAGACATATTCCCTTTATGAAGCAAGACTGCCTTCAAACTATCCTTGCCTCCATCCAGAAAAAGACGCCATTCCTCTGGGTCATAATTTTGTTGGAGAGCATAGAAAAGACCACATATGTTGGCACTTTTGTTTGCCGTTTTTGCGAACAAAAGTGCAAGTTGTTTGCTGCGATCATGGTAATATGTAACACGTGTCTCAGAAGCACAATATCCCCACTGTTGCAATCGTGATGCAAGTAATTCAGATTTCGATTTCGGCAAATACAAATCTCGGCACAAATCATTAAGCTCGGCCTGAGTAAGTAAATGGGGTTTCTTATTTGATTGCATTTCTGATTCACTGCACTCATCTGATGAATCATTTTTTATTGTTCTTTTTCGTATTTCTGTGGGCCCCGCTACAATCGTATTAACTAATATTTTGAAAATTTCGAGGTTTTTTATCGTTTTTATTTTGATGAACTCCATATGTCGTGTATGTTCGCTATGGGAAGCATGTAGAAGTTCATACTGTGATCGATCATATTAATAGAAAAAGTGTCTGAGCAGCGGCGCATGTAAAGAACGGCAAGTCTTACAAGCATTAGTAAGTGGTTAACGTAATACCTGAGACAATCACGGGTTTTATACGTAATAATACCCCGCATACCATGAAATCATCAAGAGCATCCTGACAGTGGTCGATTGTAAAGTTCACTGGCACCCCAAGGCGAATTAGTCCTGAATAGCAAGTTGCACTAATGGTTGCCTGCGGTTTACTAATCCAATACGTAAACTGCAGAGAACTCCCTATAAGTAATTTGCAGGAATTTGGAAGAGAAACTAAAAGGATTAAGATACTACTGAGAAATATAGTTAGGGGTCAAACCAATAATTTAATTGACCCCATAAAATGGGTCGTCTTTGTTATTTTACTATTAGTTGTGTCTTTCGTTTGGATAATATAGCACAAATTTGGTGGAATGCTTAAGGGAAGGATGCAAAGTGCTTTCAATATTTAATAATTTTAAAATTTACAAACACAGCGAATTAAGTACAGGTGAACAAAAGTGGCGCTGTGTTTCACGAAAGTTTAATTTTACAACGACAGCAGTTAAGTGATGCGGCTAAAAGAAAAGCGGATGATGACATTTCTGATCAGCCCAGTAAAATTTGTCTTAACCTTTTAATGAGACTCGAAACGAAACTTTTTCCATCAAGATTACCAAAATGTTATGAAGAGGTAATGTCGCTAGAACCGGTTTCGCAAAATGTTAAAACTTTCTGATTAAGACCAGGTTATAGCAGGATTGACTTTTGATTGAGATCAAGGATTAATTTATGTGGGTACACTAGTTTCAATATTTATTGGAATTATAACAACTGATCTTGGATCAACTAATCCAATGTTGATCATGATTATCACCTATATACATATGTTGTTGAAAAATTATAATAGCGCCACATTATGCAAAATCTCCATATTAACTAAAATTTCCGAATTGTTGCAAGTTCAAAAAACTCTGTTCAACAATAAGATAAATATTTTTACCGATCGTGGATAAGATTTTTTGCTTCACAATGATAACGATACTGTGGTGTTCTCTAGCTCCACGAATTTACAAGTTCAGTGCAGTACTAAACAAGCTTATTTTAAACAACTATTTGCAATACACGTGTGTGTAAATAGTCATTATATACCAACGGCGTTTTACCGGTTGTTGCATGGCTCGCACGACCAATGCTTGTGAGTCATTTCACAATCTATTTAACTCTTCTTTTTATTGCGCTCACCCTTCACTTTATATATTTTTAGATAGGTTAATAAAATTTCAGTGCGAAATTTGTATAAAAATTAATAGTACTGGTAGACCGTGCGAATTTAAAAACTTAAAAACAGGAAATCGTCAAGACATAATAAAACATTTGCTAAAATTACTGTCTAGGGGTCAGATTAAACGAATTCAATTTGTAAAGAGTATAGTACAATATTATACCCAACAAATTAATAAAATTGACTCACTAGCGTGTTACTTTCTTTTTTACCCTGGAATCTGACGCGCTCCACGGGTTATCAGTGTAATTTGCATTATACCTAAAATTTCTGGGACCAACATCCAGTGCAATTTACGTCAGAGATTAACGGACCTTTCTCGCGATATAGAGTAGGGACTCTAAGTCTTCTTAATCGATGCAGTTTACATATGTTCGTTCCAATTTTCTCTTACTCTAATAATATCCATAGAACTAGGTGTGATCCGTTGTCGAATCTTTTTCTATTTTTAATAATTTCTTGTTAATTATCTCGACCATGGTTATTCTATCAATATGTCATCGAATTCACACTAAAACAGAAAAGTGTACTTACTAGTGGGTTAATTGTTGCATGACTTGTAACAGTTGCAAGAGGTTATGGTTTTTTACAAAACGAACAAACTAACCATCGATTGCACCTTTGGAAACTCCAGACACGTATTTCGGCAACAGAGCTGTTATCCATATTCTTCGTCTATTGTTCCTATTGGAGCGAAAGTTTATATGATATATATTTTTCTTCTAGCTCTATTTTGATATGCATTATATTCTCCTATCGTCCTCGCTTTTCTCTGGTATACAAACTCTCTCTTTAGCTCGTTTTTTAAATTATACTCCTGAATATTGTGGTTTATATGTTTTTATTTCCTATTCCTATATTCAATTTACTGAAGCTACATTCCATATTCCTATATTATGTTACTTTTTCTAACATGTACCAGCTTATACCCACATTCACTATCAAACTCTTACAACAACTGTTATTTCAATTAACTATTCTTGCTATGGCTTTTATCTGCTATGCATAATCGATATAAAAATATAAAAACAAGCGCATATGATCGCGCATGTTATCAATTTCGCTATATATTTTAGTAGGTACTGTAAGGTTGCATTCATGACCTTAATAGGCGAGAAATTATTACATTAGACTTAGTTCTAATTTACTTGTGGATAGACACACAAATTCCATTTACAAAAGGGTTCAGAGCTCTTGAACAAAAGAAATATCTCTTCGAAAGTTTTGAACATACAGCGTTGGCCATATGTATTAGACACCTTAGTCCTACGTACGAAAAACTTTAAATTATTGTTACCCGTAGTACAAAATCAAGAAATGAAATCAAAATCACAAACAGGAATGTATTCGTCAGTAATTTATTAAAGAATGTTAGTTTATTTTAATATTTAGTAGCACCTCCACCTGCTTTTATAACAGCACGCACTCTTCTCGGCATACTTGCTACCAGGTTATGGCACATTTCACTGGATATTTTTGACCATTCCTCGATTATTCTTTGTTTAAGAATGTTTTTATTGTTGCATTTATGTTTTACCACCTTAGTTTTTAAAATATTCCATAAATGTTCAATCGGGGAGAGGTCCGGAGACTGAGCTGGCCAGTCTAGAATCTCTACGTTATTTTCGTTGAACCACCCCATTGTTTGCCGTGATTTATGGCAAGGCGCATTGTCCTGTTGAAAATAATATTCAGGTACATCTGTATCAAACAATTTTAATACCGACGGCTCCAATACCTCCCCCAGCATATCAATATAAGCACCACTGTTCATACGACCTTTGCACAAGAAGAGTTCGCCGACGCCGGATGCAGACATGCACCCCCAAATCATAATACTGCCTCCACCGTGTTTTACTGTAGGTACTATACAATCCGGGTGATATGCCTCTCCTCGTCGTCGTCGAATGTACTGCGCCCCAGGTTGGCCGAAAAGCTGGAAAATAAAGTAATAAAATATACTTTAAATTGGCTGTCTTTTTTTGAAAAACTTTAAGCGGTAATTTAACTTATCTACGTTTACTAACATTATAAATATCTATTCTTACATACCTCTATATTAGATTCATCGGACCATAATACTTTGGCCCAGTTTTCGACGGACCAATTTTTATATTTTCTAGCCCACTGAAGTCGCTTTTTCTTGTGTTCTGCAGTTAAGTATGGTTTTCGTCGAGCTCTACATCCACGTAAACCAACTGCCACAAGCCTTCTCCTAACTGTCCGTGCAGAAATATCAATTCCATGACGCAGGGCTAATTCGCTGGCGAGATCTTTCGACATTTTTGTCCGATTCCGTATGGCTGTTCTCTCTAAAATTCGATCTTCTCTTGCAGTTGTTAGGCGTTTTCTTCCACTTTTAGGCCGATTAGTGAATGATCTTGTCTCCTCGTACCTTTTAGCGTGGTACGAACCGCACATCGCGAACACTTCATTTGTCTTGCGATCGCTGACAGTGTCATCCCTTGCGAACTGAGCAGAAGGATCTGGCCGCGCTGCACTTCCGTTAATTCACGAACTTTTGGCATTATTTTATACTTTACTGTATACACACTAATAATAAAAAATACACACTTGAATGAATGAATACAATTTCGCAACAAACTCCTTTTCGTTAGCGTGTCGGAAATAAAGTGATACTCAAAACTGTAAAATGACCCCTTACTTCAAAACTACCTGCTTAAGTACACACGACCCTCGTTAAAATTACATTAAGGAGTTTTATCGAAAGTATTTCCGAGTACTATCTATCTGTAAATATAAATGTATTCATAATACGGCATTTTCACAGAGGTGTCTAATACATATGGCCAACGCTGTATGTACATCATAAGAAATGTTTGGAGTAATTGTTTAATACTTTTTCCCCTATAATTTTGTGGTTGTTATATTGGTACCGTATGGTGAATTACTACGAAAAATGTTTGAACACTCTTCCGGGCTCACCTCGTACGCCAGGTTTAGGAAATATTCCGGACATAGGCACTCCAGCTAGTAAGAATGGTTCTATCCTATAATAGATTTGATTCACAGAATTTACTGATTATAAATCTTTTATGATCACTAATTTAATTTTGCTAACATTTGTAACCACCGACTGGTCTCGAAAATAGCCACTTTACCACACTTTACTTAGAAATATCACACCACAAAATTTAAAATAATTTTAAAATTTGAAATATATTTCGCTATATTTGTTTTAATATGTTACTACTACCAATTAACCTTATATGCAATACGGATTAATTTGATTTAGTTTTAATTTCGTCATATTTACAACATAAATTTTCACAAACCCTCAACCTTTATTTCAAATTTGATTTACCGTAAACATACGTTAACCATATTTTCCAAAATTACTTAATGATGCAAAGTTACTGAAACTGGTGTCGATCATATCTTTCGTGAATGACGAGGGCTTATGCTCACTCCGTACCGTCTAATTTAGTATCGTTAAATCTCTCACTTCGTACCACATCCCAAATACTCATTTCGTACAGAGTATTATACTACGCTAGGCACACAAATGATAATCTCAAATAGATATATTTTGTCAAAAATTGATGTGTTGATTTTATAAACCATGCATTAGGTAGATAACGGACAGAGTCGACTTGGGTCCCGTTAACTTGTATAATTTCTATATGAATAAAGGTCTGGGTTGATTTAAGTGCCAACAATGGATTTTCAAAGTACAGGTATAAAACCACATTGCAAAATGCACATACGCATAACCGGTGTTGCGCGCCTCATTCCCAGATAAGAAAATCCCTCTCTTTGTCCGTGTACACGGTACCATCCCTGACGGAAGAAGGAAAGATAAGATATATCTTAAAAATAATCAAAAGATCATTAGAAAGTATAACACAGGTATACTGAGGATAACGGGGTCCAAAATGAGACCGTTGATAATTGTATTATAAGCGGCAGTACGACCTGAATCTAAAACAAATAAAACTTTTGTAGGGTTCAAATTCAGACGGTACAACGTGAGACTACACCAATGAGGAGTACCATAAAGGATTATATTCTTACCTTCGACGATAATTCCTGCAATTATGTATGTTATAAAATGCATTTTCCATCAACTTTCAACATTCCTGAGTCGGTTATTTGAACTCTACAAGGAATACAAGAAAGATTTTAAGTTATACATCGGAGCCCAACATTTTTATTGTCGATCCGAAAGATTTATAAGTTGATAAGTCGATGGGTGGGAATTGGTGATGGTATATCTAAAGCGTGCTGTTCTTTATCGCCGTTTTGTACAAAAGAGAATGAGCATTTCCAATAAGAAAATTATAATACGTATTAACAATGGTAAATTCCTCACCACATAATTACTGAAAAATTTCAGGACACATAGTTCATACCGGTCAGATACGCTTGATGATGCTCGCCTTATTACGAACAAAATAGTAGTAAATGATTTGAAAAATAGTTTACAAGAGGTTGGAGAGAGGTTTAAATACTCAAAAAAAAAAAGTGAAATAAAATTTCACATACTCTCACATAAATTATCTCACTGAGATGTATTTATTTGACAACGTTTACAAAAAGTTGTGCAAGGACCGCACTGCGGCCTACATTGCATATACCAATAATTATCACGGAGGGAATTATGCTTTGTTTGCCGCGGACTGCAACCGTAGACCGGTTTCGCCCTTATTAGGGGTTCATCAGTACGGTATAGCACTTCCAAGACAAACAAAGCCACCTACCACGAGATGTTATACACACGTTCATCATTCATGCAATGGTATATGCAATGTAGGCCGCAGTGCGGTCCTTGTACAACTTTTTGTAAAAGTTGCCAAATAAATACATCTCAGTGAGATAATTTATGTCAGAGTACTTTTTTGGTAGTAGTAAATTAATTAATGTACAACTCTATGGTGAGACGTTTGACGACATGGGTTAGTATTAGTAATACTACACCATGGTCGTTGCAATCATTATTAAATGATGTAAGATGACGTAAACAAAACTCCTGATCAACGAATATTTCTTTTGTTAGACGGTTCCCGGCGTATTTTGAAAGCAATAAATTTATACTTCTGGGTAACAAATGGAAGAAACAGAAAAAATCATAACGGCACCATTCCACTTCCAAATTCTAGAAGAATTTATAGACGACTTTAACAACGCATGTGACATCCTCGTAGAGAAATTAGACGCAATTCCTAATAAAATTTCTGTAGGTCTATAACTCATATATCGCACGCTATACATTGGATATAATTTGTGGTAATCAATTAGCACGAGAGTTCTAACTTATCCCTAAAATTTCCATTCCAGAAACGGCTATGTGAACATCAATAAATGCCCAAAACGACATAGATTCGGAATATGTCAACAGTAGTAGGTGTTGCTTATTATACTGGTAAAGCGCTTTCTGTCATCGATTCTAGCAAATGATCTTCTGTATTCATTCTCTGATACTTATCGACAAGACCGAGGCATTGCAGGTGGTACACAGCCACACGAAATCGGTAATTAATAGTAGAAGAGAAAGCTTTTATAGTAGCAATTCTGAAAACACGGGGGATGGTTTAGATTCGTTCGGTAGGAAAAGAAAACGTGCTTTCCTCGATTTGCTCTTGGACTACTCCATGAGAGATTCCACTTTCACAGAGAAGGACATGCAAGAAGAAGTTGACGCATTTATGTTTGCAGTAAGTGGCTTTAAATTAAAGAATTAAAGTCCTAAAGGATTGTAACACTTTTATTTCTTTTAGGAATATGATACGGCAGCATCCACTATAAACTTCGCCTTATATTCTTTGGCGACAAATCGATACGTCCAGGTAAACCATCTTTATCAGAAATGGTTTTGATTACTACCAATCTATACACAAAAATTGCCTGCATTTCAGAAAAAGCTTATGCAGAAATTCAATGAAGTATTTCGAAATGGTCATCAAATAAAGCTTTCGAATGTACACTACCGTTCCGCATTTCGGACGCAAATTGGACGAAGATATCAGCATAAGTAAACACATACATTCCTTTGAATTCCTATGATAGAAACAATTATATAAATCGATTTTAGATGGACAGACTTTACCGAAAGGAGTAATTTTGAGTGGTTTTGCTTATGCCATTCACCACTATCTTGACATTTACAAAGATCCAGAAACATTTGATCCTGGAAGATTCTCGTTGGAGAGTTCTAGAGATAGACATCCCTATGCTTTCGTTCCTTTCAGCGCTGGACCTAGGAATTGTATTGGTACTTTTACATCGCATGGAATATTTATCTATATGTATTTAATTCTGCACTTCTATTTACAGAACAAAAGTTGGTCATGTTAGAAATGAAACTGATGATTTGCCATATCCTCAAAAATTTTGAACTGTGTACAACCGTGCCAGAACATAAGATCATGCTGAAAAGCGCAGATGTAATAAAATCTGACAATGGTGTCTTTATTCAAATAAAGAGGCGAAATGTATGAAGATGTAATTAGCTGCCCAGATACGTCACCCGTTATTCACTTAGACATGGAATTACAGCATGTCTACTAATTACCTGGTATTGTATTTTTATATAAGCGGTCGGCAATTCTCGCATACAAAATAACTACTACCTAAATACAATGCAATTGTCGTAGAGGTTTCTCTCGGGGTAGTAGTCGTCTTTTAAGCCAGAATTGCTCATCACCAAATTACAAGATTAAGTCATTTCCTGGAGACACGCCGATATTTCATGTTTACAAGTAATTAGCTCCCTCAGAAAGGGTTAAGATTTGGATTTTGGAAATATGAGATGGTGCCTCTATAGTACTTACTAATAAAATTTGTTCATCAATTAGCATAATAAAATCATTGAATATTCAATGTGTGATGTTCAAATCGGTATTCGGCTAAGATGCCACAGGTGAATTCTTTGATCATTTCACCGAAGAGAACAAATGCAATTAAAAACAGGAACGTACAATATCTATGAATTGTTTTAAACAATGTAGTACCAACGTGGTTAAATACAGCGATGTCGGTCAACAATGGCAGATATCCCATTATTCAGCGCCTAGTGTTAATTTTCTTAATATAGAATAGAATATAAATGCGAATTAAGTTAATAGCATCGCTAATAAAAATCATAAACAAGTTGTGCTAAAATAGATGACGAACGAGCACCAAATGATGAAATAAATAAACTTAAGCAATAATTATTAAAAAGTGCCTTATTTACGGAATTGAAGAATTCACGCAACTAAATAATATGTTAAACAATCGATCGAGTTGTAATGTCAATCAAAATACATAATAGTATACTTCAAAGTGAATTGTAACAACCATTAGCAAAACTACACTAAGAATAAGTAAACGAAGAAAGTGTAGTACGAAATAGAATTATAAAATTAACACCATAATTTCGTTCGTAAGCTATACTGGCAGTAAATATAAACAGTAATTAAAATACCATGCCTTACAGACCATAAAATTACCGAATACCTGCACGGTTTCTGATAAATTTATGTTTTCTTTTGGGTCAGTTGGTACATAACGACGTTAATATATCGTAAAGAAAGAAAAATATCTCTACAACTCGGCCCCTAATGGAATGTCACTCACGCCAAGTGCTCTGCGTATTTTACGATATGATGTAAATGACATGTGCTTTGTTATTGTAAAGGTAGCAGCACTATCCACCATAGAGCATGGCTTCCCTTTGTATTACAATCAATCAAATAGTTATTCTAACATTTTAACTACGTGTTCTTTAATTTATAGTTAATCTTATAATTAGTAAGAAACTCGTTTAAATTGTAAACCAATGAATCGTGCGTACACGCTCTTTGACATATCTAAATCAACTAGATATTGTTGTTCTTAGAAATTCTATGGCTTTAACTTCGTGATTTATGTATGTGTCAATCAATATATTTCGTACGTTTGTTAGCTTGCCGGGACTGAATTTGTAATAGGATTTGACTTCGGTTAGCGTATGCGGTAGGTATGGATTCAATATTAAACCTAAGCACATTTACCGTTTTATAGGTTCCTAAATAAAGCGTAAAAGGTCGTACACCAATCGAATCTACAGTTTAAACACAAAACGAGCAGTATTATAATAGTACATCGATACATAAATCGAATTAATTATTATAGTGGAATTAATATTGGAAAGTAATATGCTGCATGAATAACAATCATTGTAACTTTTTCTTTTGCTCGATAAAAATCTATGTGTATGTTTATCATAAACAAATTATAAATCAATAAATGTAAATAATACAATAGCACACAATAACCATTAATGTATTGTACTATATTCATAAGCTCAGACGAGAAAGTAAATGCACTGAATAACAATTGAGAAGTTCTAAATATTATAACCAAATTTGAATATTGAAGGAAAATAAGATACATATTAGAAGCATGGCGAAGAAGCAGACTGCAATCCTTACATATGAGGGACTCCCAGACAATGAGTTTGCTATTAGTTTGGAAAAGGAAGCTACTGCTAATAAATTCATAGGATTGCAACCATTGATTGTCATACTCCATTCTATAGTTAAGGAAGTTATCACTAGGGTAAGATAATCGTGTCGTCCCAGTATAGCGCTAACAGCTGGAGCAGCCAATCTTTCATGAATGTGTACGAATTTGAACTGCTTTGCCACCCGACAGATGTTTACGCATCGCACCAGCAGGCGCGTGCCGAGTTCCGTTGACTGCTCAAGCTGTTACGGATGCTGGGACGACTCGATTATCTTACCCTAGTTATCACGATGGAAGCAGGACAGAAGCTTTGGTTTAGGGGCATTCGACTTGAATTCCAAAGCTTCCAAAACGGAGCGCGCAGAAGCTATTGACCTTAAATAGGAACAGTTTGTGTAGTTTAATAGGACTACTTGCTAATGGTTTCGCACATCGGGACTGGCAACAAACTATCGCATATTCCACCAGAACAAAAATGTACTTATGAAACATATTTTATGCAATTGCATATTACTGTACCGTTCTACACATCACTAACTAGAACACTTTCAATTTGAACCTAATGATTACAGGAAAGTTTCTATTGATTATCCATTTCGGAATACCACATTGTTCTACTCTGCTCTCATTGCTGGCATTGTCCACATCATTCCGATTTTTCGCGACAGTGATACATCTCGACAGTACTCATAAACCTATTCACACTCCAAAACCAATTCAAGCATAATTATCCATCGATTGGTTCCAATTTCCTAATTAGTCCTGGCAATACTTTGTCACTAGAATAGCAATACGACCCGAAAATTACGAAGTCAAATACTTTCAATTATCTATCCGCAGAATACGAGTCGCCTTTTGAGTTGAAATAAACGCAGAAAAATTGTAACAAAACATAACCGAAGGAAGTCCGGATACGCTCTGTTTCATTTGTGGAATGTATTATCTGGGAGAATGGCCTAGGATTTGCCAGCAAGCGCTGAAATTAAAAGTCGCTATGTGCAGCTTTTACCCCTTAATTTGAAATCGGCCGGGTTAAAATTTGTAAGTGATAATTGTATGCGGAAAAATTCCGAAAAAATTGCCCTTGGATTTAAAATTTTTGGTGTAATCATTTTTAATGAAATTCATAATTGATCTAGCTAAGGAAGTTTTTCTGATATCTCGTCTATTTTTAGGTGCTATCATTAAAACAACGAAGTAAAAATGGGGGAAAAGAGAGTAATTAAAAATATATTATTCATGACGTCAGTGTTAACTAATCGGCGTTTAGACTAATTTATACTCCCAAATCTTAACTTCGCATCCATGTTCGTAGAAAGCCGATCGCTGCATATACAAATATGTATTATACAGCTTTCGGTTTTCCATGCACAACGACGAAATATACGAAAATCTACATAACTCGGTGAAATTCTGAACAATCAGGTACATATTGCATCGTACATGCCTAAATTCTTACTCGTAATACTTTTTACACAAAAAAAACATATTCTTAATACATAGAATTGAAGCTTAAACTTAAAACCTATGCGACTACTTCTAAAACGAACCGCTAAATTAATTCAACTACTGTAATTCAATGCACTAAAATGCCGCAAAATTATTTTGGGTCTTCGTCGATGCCGCTCGAATGCACGTTTATATAAGCGAAAGCGGGATTCCCATCAGCCAGTATCAAATTAATGTACCGTTCGAAAGGCTTCCCTTTTAGGTTAAATCACGCAAGGAAAACTGGTCTTAAAGGAAAAAGGAGTCTTTGAGAAAAAATAGGATCTGATCGGGACGGGCTGATTGTTTCCCATGGTTATCGTTGCCATTAAAGTTGGTCGATATAAAGAAAACCTGAATATCGCCGCAGAAAAAAGATACGGTAATTAGAACCTTTTCTTTGAAAAGGGTATTGCAATTACTTTATTATGTCTTATCCAATAATTATATCATTCACCAAAATGATGATTAGGTAAGAACACTTTTTGAACTTCTTAACAACGCAGAGATAAAAAGGAGCATCGAAGATAAATTAGAATATAAATGGCGAGATATAATTAAGCAGTTAGTTACCAAGTTCGCGTAACATAACAATAAAACATGGACACTTTCTAATAGAAGTAATACAAGATAGGAAAGCGTTACGAGTAACTACAACATATTAATTGTGTTATTGTAGAAAACGTTGGTACATGCTGCTTATTTTTCAAATTTATATGAAATATAATCTGTTAAATTGGAATGTATTTATTGACCTAAAAATGGTAGAGGCGCCCCGAACAGCTATTGTATATATTGCATAACATGGTGATGATCCATCGCCAACTGAAAGTGCGTGAGACAGCTAATGCTGCAAAAAATAAATGCGAGATAAATGCCGAATTTGCTTAATGTAGATCTAATGCAAACTCGTAGTTCCTTTTCAAATGAGTGTTTAGCTAAATTAAAACAAAAGGTGACAAAAGATATTCGTCGATACGTGACCGTTGATGAAACGTGGATACATCACGCCTTAAACGAAAAAGACCATCAAATAACATCTAATAAGGTTCTAAAATGATTATTTGGGATTCGAAAGGTGTACAGAATGGAAAGACCACAACCAGCTAATATTATGCTGACCTACTGACCCGTTTCCCGAAAAAGGGACCACAAGTAACAAAACAGAAGCAGCATAAGTACATCAATAAACTAAAATGCTTAGAATTTTCAAGATAATAGATTGTGCTTCAAGAGTAACAGTAACATAATAGTTTACAGTATATAGAATAAAATAACCATAATAAGTAATTCTTTAGTTCAGTTCTTCAGTTCGAAGCATAACAAAAAGTATAAATAGAGACAGGAATAAAGCCAAAACTAAAGATGAGACGGTATCAGTAAAAATAGCAGTGGTCAACTAGTGAAGTCTTCCTTTCCAATACTTGTCATCGACTATGGCAAGGTCTAAAATTTGTTAAAACAGCGTTTAAAGAAAAGATAAATATAATGAAAGTTGAGTCGAGAAGATACGGAAGTTGAGAAGCAAAATTAGGTAGTATGTGATTGGTTGTATGAGATTCGAATTAAAGTAACAGTAAATGATAAGCAGAAAATGCCTAAGACGGAAGTCATAAATAAATAAGTTATTCGGGAAAACAAAACTAAGGAAAATACGTAGATATAGAGGGCACTTTAAATGCTGTGGTCACCATCAACAACTTCGGAATATTTTCTTCCAGATTCAATAAAGTTAGGAGGCGCACAACTTATAGAACTATTAAATGTGATTCATCCGCCTTGCAATAATTATCGATGACTCAAAAACGCAATTCAAACGTAAGAAAATGGATAGGGACTTGCTACCTAATTTGAAAATGTGTGTTAGAAAAACTCTTGCATACGAAATTGATAATACAAAGGTATACCAAATTTTACAAAGAAAATGCTATTATCCCTCATTAATAATGTTACAATCTTGCAAATATTGTGTTATGTACATATACATAATTGCAAACACTTTGATTCAGTTTGGTTTTACGATACTCGCAATCGTGTGTGGCTCCGAGTTAACTGAAGTTTTAAATTTAGATATGCAAAACTACTGAATTAAATTAAAAATAAATTCTGTTGATATTTGGATTTGTTTCAATTTTCGTGTAATAAAAATATTCTTTTCAGCTAAAATGTTATTAGGACTATTACTAATAAAACATCAAAAATATATATTAAAATAAAGAAATCGGATTTTTCTAATTCAACATAGACATAACTCACAACCATTCATTTGTTAGAAACTTAAAACCTACTCTTCTATCGAAGAAATTAGTAATTTTAGAAGTGCTCACAAAAAGTGAGATAATAATTATTTCCACTAGATAAAACGGTAAAGTTACAATCTTATCCAATACCTTAAATATATAAATATAACTTTTGTGATTAAAGGACGGCTAGCCAACGAACCGAAATCGAACTTTTCCCGGTTTTCCTCATTTTCTTTGATCCTTCGACTGCGCGGCATGCCAAAACTTTCTTGCGTTTTCCACACGAGTAGACGGGTGAATCTTAATCAAATTAAACGTTCATACCACGCAAAATCTTGCGTACCTACTTCATGCATGTATGTATTCGATGCAAAGTAAACAGATAGCCGCTACCGTTACTTCGATGAAATTCATAAATTTAAAACCGAGAAGCCAGGAATTCCTTGGCATTGCAGGTGCATTCATTTCAGCAATATTTTAAGTGCATGTAGAACATCTGAAGCACACGGATCTCTATGAAATTTTCATGAGATGGAAAGCAACCGGATTGTAGATGAATAGTTGTATCGACTTTTAACTTCTTTCTTCTAAATGTCGTAAAAAATTACAAACATAATTATGCAGTATGTACAGCTAGTATCTAACCAGAGTTTGTCATGACTACAGCCCGTATGTTTGAGGAGTAAAAATCATTAAAATAGGCAGGCAAAAAGAATTTAAAATTTCAAGCATTTAAAAAATAAAATAAGCATTTAGAGGAATTGACTAGATATTACTGTTCCAGTGGTTTTATTATTTACTTCTTTCTACAATATAGTCAAAAATCATTGCTTGCAAAAATTACAGCTAATTGTACTTAGAGAATACTGTGGTTTAAAAGTAAACAAAAATAAAGGTGTCACAAGGGTATTTTCTTTTTATTTTATATATTAGAGGTATATACATTTCATGACGTATTTAGATACGTCCTTTCTTTCTTCTCTCTTGGACTACCACGCAGCACTTTCTAGATCTAGGTTTTCGTAAAAACTTCCTCATTGAAATATAACATTGTATAAAAACAACAAAGTTTTTACGAAGACGTTTTAATTGGCCCTATGAAATATAATATTTAAATTTTGAAATTTGTCTTTTATTTGATCTAGAAAGCGGTGGACGTAAACTGAAGATTATTGTTTATTTATTACATAACAATATGATATTCTTTTTAATTATATATCGTTAAGGGTTGTCTCCTATCTAACAATAACTCTTCTAACTGAGAAAAAATCCATCTACTTCTACTGATGTAACAGGCATTCTGCTTGAATAACTACAGCTATCTAACTAACTGACAGTTCCCAAATAAAAAACAAATGTTTGTTTATATATTTATCTAGTTATATTTTCACTGACGAAGGTGTTCCGAAAACGTTTGTAAACGTTCTGGAAATATAACTATCGTTCAAACCAGTCTTGTTTCATTGACCTAATTAGTGGTAGAGAACTATCATATAACATAAGTATAAAGAAGGTCACGAAAAATATATATATATATACATTTAGTTTCTAACTTTGTAATTCCATCTGCAATACAAACAAAATTGCTTTGGATATATGCTAGCTAATTATTTCGTATGGGGTTATTAGAAAGATTTACACATTTTTCAATTGCTGCCTTGTCGCAGTTCAACTCACTAATTACATTTTTTAATCCATTATACTTCTTTCATATAAATTCTACTGCTCGTAACCAAGTGTCAAAATATGCAAAAAAATAATTTGCATATGCATTTATAGCAAATGTTGAAAATATGCGTTTATGCAGTGATTCATAACTAATGCGTCAAATTGATTTCGAAGATTATATTACGTAAAAATAAATTGATAGATGTCAAATAAAAAATTGATCAAAAGAAATTGGGCAAATGAAAGTGTAGTTTTACATATAATGTCGAATAGTATTTAAAACACACAAGGGTCGTCGAACTCTCAGGCATAAGATTCGGCCATTAGGTAAAATAAACACGTTTTATCAAAGAAAGCACCTTACCGTGCTGGACATGTTACATGAATTCTAAATTGAAAACATTCGGCTTTATTTTTCAATCACATATTCGAGGGGTATCGATAGATATGATTTACAGCCCGTATGACAAAATGAAATCGATCTACATTTCTTTGCTCCAGATACGACTAGTGCTACTACCGTTTACGTTTCTATGCCAAAAAATAAACGTCCTTCTTCATCACATACTGTCAGTGACACTAAAAAATGTTCCTCATGAAACTTGCGAAACTTCAGAAATTAATTGCGGCTTTCCTGTGATTGTAGGAACATTATTTCTCTTACAAACTTTGTTTTACTTTGGTAGAACTTTCTTCTGTTTTAATTTGATGCAGAAGTTATGAAAAATATTGTATTTACTTATTGTTAATAGTTTTCTGTTTGACAACCGGTTGTCAGTTCAGCTTTAACAACTTTATAAATTTTATGAAATGAGATTTTAAATTAACGTAGCATTTATGTTTAATTACAAATAATTTGAAATCTAGGAACAATTAAGGTTTATGAAAGTTTTGGTAATTAATTGCAATTAGAAGGCCTAATTCTTTCAAAATATCGTGTCGCACGTTTAATCAAACAATAGCAAGCACGTATATAATCATCCGATGTATGAAAATCTCGAAAAAGCGAATCGAGTTAAATTTCCTTTTCTCGGCATGAAGTTTTCCCCTTCGGCTGTAGGTCTCACGATGCTCGCTCCACTCACTCAATAATTCAAATTACCTTCATCGATTTCTTTCCAAATAAACCTCGTAAGGCTTAACGACGTTAAATAACTTTCTCAACAAATTTGGGAATCATCTTTTTGCGCGAAAGACATTCGGAAGAACACGCCGCAAAGTTCCTTGGGAACGAGAGCACTTTGGCCTCCGCCTAATTTATGCTCTCCAAAATACTTTGTCACTTCGATGAGTTCTCTCTGTTTAACATGTGATAGTATTCCCGCAACAAATACCTTAATTATATGAAGGGATGCTGGCGCTAGCATGATCGATTGATTGTATGCTACATACTCAGATTCCTTTAATTAATACTAATTGGGAAATATAGTTTGGAACATAAGCCCGCAATACCCAAAGAAATATACAGAGTTAAATTCATCAGCAATCAGTAGTAAAGGTAATTAATATTAGTCATAGTTAGCACAATCTAGTATATATTACGAACTAATAAGCTACTGTTACGTTTAATCTAAATACGATGAATATATTATCAGACCTAATGGTGCTCCCACTGAGAGAAATTCTTACAAGCCTTCCAATTATCACCGCAAAATAAGTTCTTCAATGAAATATAATAAGTATAGACACCAAATTAATAAATACACTTCCCTCGATTTATCTTCATTAAATGGTATATATTAATCGAAAATCCAAAGAACAACTAGCCTATAGTCTACTACTCTAGAAGTAGTTATCTGAAGAGCAACTTGTAAGAGATGAGGTTTATCTGAAAAAAATCAAATTGAGAAGATGAAAGAATTTTGCTATCTTTGCTACGTAGTCCACAAGAGCAGGAGAAAAGATATACACACAATAGGCTTGGTACAAAATACATCTACTTTGCTGTAAAATGTGTTGTCAATGAAAGATCAAAGCAAATATTTAGCAAGTTCAGGATTTTTACAAGTAAGATATAGCTCGCGAAATGCTTAAACCCCCAACTGGAAGGGTGCTTATAGATATTTTGACAAGTTACTAAAACTTAACGTAATAATTCAATTTTTAGATATGCCTGCTCCTCCTGCTTCTACTTCTTTGTCCAAGGTAGTACTTGTTGCAGTGCTGAGATATCCTGTATTCCCTGATACCTTCCATAGTCTTCCCGAGAAAAAGCTTCCAATCACTTTGTTTATAGCTCTAATGCCTATACCTTTGTTGAGATACTTGATAATATTCTTATTAAGGATGTTGAGCTAGTTTTGAGTATGTTCACAACCAGCGCCAACACTACCTGATTTTCTGTCGTTCCTCGAATTGAATTTGGAACTGAAATTGGATTAACAATACCTTACAAAACCCAACAATGAAAATAACAATACAAATGTCAATTTATAGTAATGCAAACAAAACAAAACCGTAAGATGATCTCTCATCCTGATAATACCAAGTCTTGGGCCTCCATTTACTTTTACTAGGTGGGTCTTGGTCTTAGGAAGTCAAGGCCGCAACGTCCAAATTAGTTGAAAGAGATGACGTTTTTACAGGACGAAGCAAATGAACCAATTCCATCAGAAACACCCATCATCAGCCCCTTACACCTCAACAACCTCAAAGATAACCGAAAACAACGGAATATATGGCAAGCAAGTAGATCGAACACGCCTATTCGCAAAAATACTATAGCGCTGCATCAAACACATCTTATTATTAGACTAAAGAAAGATATATAAAGTGGATATAAAAAGTAATCTCCAAGAGAAGTTACCCAACACCCCAATCCCATATTTACAGCTCTGAGAGAAAAAGTTAAACTTTGATAGAAAATAAAGAGAGAAGCCGCATCATCCGAATGCAATCCAAACAACATACGACTCCAGAAGACCTTTCAGAATAGTCATGGCTGATGGAAATGCAAAGTTGGAGCTGTGGGGGCTTCTCAAGCCAAACGGTAACGTATGATAGATGGATCAAAGATGGATACTATTAGCAACAGCCTGTATTCCAACCAGAAATTATGATGATACAGAGATGCAGTAAAAGCAGAAAGGTCTACATCATGACGGACAGCGAACCAGCTTCAAGACCAATTCAAAATCTGTCAAAGACAGGCGAACCTCAAATCCAGGAAGAAATTCCCTTGTGTTAAGAACTCGCATGGAGACGTGGATATATGCATTAAACAGAATGAGAACAGGAATGGTCCTAGTAATGCAGAAGAAAAAGCTTGTTCTCGACTTCCGCCATAATTTGTTAATTTAGGACTACAAAGAAGTGCTCGTGGTCCGTTAATGAATTGGAAAACTGAAACAACAAAAGATAATACGAACTCGAAAAGAGAAAGAGTAAATATGAAACTAAAGGAATTAGCCATCCAAAGATTTATTCACGAACATTTCAAAACAAATCGAGTGTGATAAAAATATGAGCCTAAACACGACCCTCTATGGCGCCTCTCGTTTCACAGGCAGTTATAAATTTACGGCCATTGTTCGCAACATAATTCTACATAAGAATGCAAAATAAATCAGATTAGAAAGGCAAAAGTCGTGCAGAGAATTAAATCCCTCTTTGTACGTATATTATTTTGAAACCTTTAGTAAAAGCAGGGTCTATGTTTACCAATCAGAATTGTAAGTCGATTTATACTTATAATTATATATATATATATATATATATATATATATATATATAATTATTAAATAATTTCAAAAACGTCATACATAATTACACTGCTGTTCATGGAAAGCTGAGGCCTACATACACAAAAATCTCTTGTTTGTGTTGGACTTTCCATGAAAAGTAGTGTACAAAGTTTAACTACGAAAAATATTTTTACTTTTTATTTTACGTTTTTAACCCAAGTGAACAACAAAGAAGAATTTGTTACAATAACATACAAGAGCCCATTTTGAATTAAATACACTAGAATATCTTTCAGAATATGTGATAACGCTAAAGCCACTAATCTACCCAATTTGCTCATTTAATATTGTACAGTACCAAGAAACACGTTATTTAAACAATAAAGGAAAATTGCACCGTTTAAAGGGACACGCTGCCTTCGACCTCAATACGAAGCAATCACAAAAATAATGTAGCAAACGTATTAGCGGAAGCCAAATTAAATTCAATTATGTCCTTTATTCTATTACCCGTACAGTTCCACACGTATATATATATCCATATATGCCAATCAAGTGAAAAGCAAAAATTACAAAATGTGAAGTACATTATCAAAATCAATCGATGGTGTAAAATGCGTACGAATAAAAATCCAAATAGCCATTATCTGGGCTATATGCGATAATACATATACAGTATACTCCGTATATAACGTACATGGAATATAACGTACTTTCGATTATTATGTACACATTTCGTTGGTCCCGGCCAATACTCTTTTATTTTATCGGATATTACGTACCATATATAATTTCTACTCCGGTTATAAAGTACAATATTTTCACCCATTCAGTTGGCAAATTCCGGTTGTAAAGTACGAGTATACGTTAATACCGAATTAGCGGCATGGCAGACGGCAGTTTTAATTTGACTGTTTTATGAGAAGGTGGGCTTGTACAATTTCTTGTGTGTGGTTAAAATGGCAAATCGACGCAAGTCTATAACTGTGAGAGAAAAGATAGGAATTATTAAAAGTGTTGAGAGTGGTATCGGTAAAGCGGAAATTGCTCGACGAAAAATATGGCAAATACAACAATCTACAATTTGATGTAATCGCGACAAAGTCTAGAAAGCAAGTGAAAGTAAATCATACAAAAATAAGAGAATTAGAAATCCTGTACGTCAAGATGTAGATCAAGCTCTTATATGATGGTTTGAGACTCGAAGATCCGAAAACATTGTAATAAGTGGTCCAGTTCTGAGAGCAAAAGCCGAACATTTGTCTAAGAGATTGCAAGGTGACGATTTTAGTTGCTCTACAGGTTGGCTCCAACGTTTTAAAGTTCGTCACAACATAAAGGTCGGGAAGATTTCCGGTGAAGCAGGAGATGTTGATAAACAAGTTGTGCTGAACTGGTTAGCGGATAAGTGATAAGTATAAAACTACAGTTGTGAGGATATTTTCAATGGTGACGAGACCGGCCTATGGTACAAGATGACTCCAGATCGTACCCTTTAATGGAGAAAAGTGTGTGGGAGGGCAGCAGTCGAAGTTGAGGTACACCGTTTGCGATTGTGCAAATATGACGGGCAGTGAAAAATGCAAACTTCTTGTTATTGGCAAATATGAACGATCGAGATGCATGAAAAATGTAAAAATCTGCCTGTCATTTATAAGTGAGCATAGAAGACTTCGGCAATTTTTGAAAATTATTTAAAGGATTGAGATGAAAAATTAAGACGTCAGAATAGAAAATATTGCTTCTGGTTGACAACTGTGCAGCTCATCCAAAGAATCTGATTCTTACAAATATCAGATTAGAGCTTTTATCGGAAAATTGCACCTCAGTCGTACAACCTATGGATCAAGGCATAATTAAGTGCCCTAAGTCATCTTATCGTAGATATTTTATGTATAGACTGGAGAATAAGGAACCTTTTAACATAACTCTCTTAGACTCAATAAAATTACTTGCGCAATGTTGGAATGAAGTTACGTCAACCACTATTTCAAACTGCTTTCGACATACAGGTTTGATAAAACCGGCCGACGAGTTTGATTCAGACGATGACTTACCGCTAGTTCAATGGCTCGGGAAGTACACAAAAATATTGACTACGATGACTGGGAGGTTCCCCTTAGTGACTAGCCGCACAACAGTTTGCAAGATATAACCAACCTCGAAATGCTTCTTCCTGAACTGGATAGCTTTCCGACAGTCGATGATAATTTAGTAACAACAGAGTCATTAACGGATGATGATATTATTACAGAAGTTCTACAGCCACATGGGATATTAAATGATCCTCTAAGTTCTGGCAACGATAGTGACGATGAGGATCAACAGGTAGAAGTACCAAGTTATTCTGAAGCTCTTTGTGCTGCGAGAACTTTTACAAACTATTTACATTGTACTGATAATATGCCTGGTGATGTTATGCAAGCGTCCCTAGAGGTTGACAAGCACGTCGAAAACAAAAAATTACTGTTGAAAAGAAAACAAGCAAAAATAACAAGTTCTTTTATCTGAAAAATAATGAAGTATGTATTTTTTTCATGTATTATGTACATAGTTTATACGTTTTTAAGGAACTGTTTTTGACTTAGTTTAGTTTTTATCTTTATACCAAATAAAACTACATGTATGTACATAAAATTTTGTTCTTTATAGCGTACCACCGCTTATAAAGTACTCATTTTTTGGTCCCTAGAGGTTACGTTATAACCGGAGTTCACTGTATATATACATAACGATGGATATTTTGTGTTATCAATATGTCGAAATTAATATCTATTAGAAATATTAGTAGAGAAAATTATCTTTGTTTGTCTCCTTCCCTTCTATTTCATATTTGAAAGGAAACTGAACCAAACACTTAGCATTAGTTAAGAAACTAACGAACCGCTTTAAGTACTATTTGACCTTCCTCTAACTAAACGTGCCACATCCTCCATATTCTACCGAGGTGACATATGATTATTGCGTCTTTAAATTACTACAAAATCTGAAAACTTCTAATACAGAAAGATGATGTTCAAATAGGCTTGACGCAGAACAATGCAACAATTGAAATTTATTTGCAGAAGATGTTAACCGACTATCTTAAAGATGGAGAACAGCTGTACAACTAAATAAGCCAATATATTGCAGGTTCTGTTTTGTAGTAAATATAGTCCAAAGTTTTTGCAAACTGATAATAAGAGACAAGAACACAAAACAGATAAAATGATCGATAACAAAAAAATCGAAACAGTCGTTAGCAAGTATCAGAGCTTAGGAAGAACTTCATATATTGGGCGTGAAAAAGTTTCTGATGATTCTTTGCAAACTTATGATCTTAGATTAGTAAAATCAGGTTATTCAAACCAAATATGCTCCATCATTCTCGATAATATCCTGCCATTTACTAAAACAACTTTACACCATTAAGACAACTCAAACAATTAATTTCCAACTCTATTGTGAATAACCAGAGAAATTACAATGAACAACATAGAGATAGCAGCTAGAATTAATCAGTAGGAGGGATGTCGTTTTCCATCATGACAACGCCCGACCACACACATCTTTGATGACCTGACAAAAATTGCAAGAACGTACTTGGAGGAAGTTTTGATGTATCCACCGTATAGCACCCTCAGATTATTATTTGTTGAGGTCTTCGTAGACGTCTCCTAAGGGCGTGAAAATTTTTTGATGTAGTATTTCGGCCAGAATCCATAGAAATTCTATTGCAATGAGACTATGACTCTGCCGCAAAAATGATCTAATAAAATATTATCAAAAATCATCAAGCATATTTGCATTCAGTAAATTAGTTACAATACTCTACGAAAAAACGGCAAATCCTTTCCCACACCTAGAGTAGAATTAAAAGCAGATCAACCTACAGAACAAAATTAAAAGAAACTTAGCAAAAAGATTTTCCTCAAAAAAACATGCGAATATATCGACTCAGGTGGTAAAATCAATCCTTGTAGATTGTAGATTTCAATTGGGTGGCTCCCAATTACCTCGACCTCTCACAGATATCTTCTAATCTATGATCAGACCAAAACTCTTAAACTAGATTTCACAGTTTATTAAGTTTGTTTAAGTTTTTCCTTAAGTCACGAATACTCACGTATTCACCCAAGGTTTATAAGTTTCCGAAGAGGATCACTACCCACACTGCCACTATTTATAGTAGGCTACTCCCTCCTATGACCAGCTTCCTCGAGGGTTTAGACGGCTAAGATCTACCTCGGCCTCCATGTTTGACAATGTTAGGGCACATCTGCCCCAACTTCCCACAGTTTTAGCAAAGAGTGAATAGGTCATTGGAAAAGAGCGCTGCTCATAGTGTCACAGTTTGCTTAATAATGTTAGGCCTTAAAGTCCCGAGATCATAGAACTTTAGCAAAGGCTGTTGGTCATCAAAATGGGTTGCTGTTTAGATTGTCGCTGTTTTTATTGGAGTCTGTTGTTTCCTCTAGCTAGGCTTCTTAGCTTGTATGCTCGAGGACTATGAATACATCACTACAGAAAACATTAAGGCACATTGCCCCATAAATTGTCGATTGTCCAACTTTTAATGCAGACTGTAGGTCATCGGGGAAAAACACTGCACACATTGTCACTGGCTTTTGGGGCATGTTCCTTCTTCAGGCTACACTTCTCAGCCTTTATACAGGAGAAGTTATATGGCCGCTTCAGGCCTAAATTGAACCTCGATGCTTAATAATAAGGATGATTTTTGCTTAACGCTTCGAATTCCCAGACTTATAGTAGACTGTAGATCATTGGGACGAAGAACTGTCACTATTTTCTGGAAGCTTTTCTTGCCTCTACCTAGGATGGTCAGCCTTTAGACTCGATGGGTTGAACGTATATGCGAAACATACATTCATTCACCATCTTTAGAGTTGGTCATCAATAAACCAGGCACTTGAACTTTGTGCCCTTTGTACCGTTCCCAATAATACTCTCACTTCCGTTCAACGAACCCCGAGTCCTCCAGGAAGGCCACTATCTTACTCAAGGAACTTCTGAAAATTGTCGTGGCTTCCAATAGATCTTAGCCGACATGCTTCTGCCTGAGTTCATTCAGTTCCTCGTAGGCACAGATAACACCCGTGGCAGTTTCCTCTTGTACTTCACATTTTCTGCACCGCGGTTCGCTCACTATTCCCATGTTACATAGATGCTTTTTCAAGGGATAATATCCTGTTGCTAAACCGGTAATGATTCTTATGTATTTTTTGCTTGTTCGGATTAGGTTAGTTGTATCTAAATGCACCTAAGAGTGTTTTAGTGTGGAATTGACCATCAGTCAATTTCCACTTCTTCGAATGTTCTCTTTCTAGTCAAACGTATATTCTGTCGGGCAGAATCCATCGTTATCCGGTATACAGATTGCGGTCCTAGGAAGTCCACTTTAGAGCCTTCCTTGGCTGCTTGCGAGACCTACAATTGATCTCGATGCTTGATAATATTAAGGTACATTTTTCCTTAAAGATCGAATTCCCAGACCCTTAGCAAAGGTTATAGATACTCGGGGAAGAATATTGCCCACATCTTGCAATGTGAGTAGTCCTATTTTACAAGAAGCTAGGGAAAGATGACCCGCCACAGAACCCTGCATATTCCAGAAAGGTTTATAGGACCGAAAGTCTCCGTAAATATGTACTAGGATTGTCTTGCCCAACCTACCGCCCCCTCCTTCTAAACAAATTAACCCTTACGCGTTGACTTAAATTATGAACTACACATTAAAGCGCAGAGTCAGTATCATCGTAATTAGAGAACACAATTATAAACGTATATATCTCATTCCTGATCTCATTTCTTCGAATTTCATCTGGCATTTTTCTCGAAAGAAACAATTTCCATTATGTTGATTCTACGCTTCATCCTTCGTTTATAATTCATGAAATGTAACTAGTAATAATCACAAATGCAACAAACCGAATGATTTGGTCATGTCTCCCGAAAACAAGAGGAAAGATTAAATTCGAAGTATCTCGGGTGTGAATTGTAATATTTGTCTTGGATTCGAATAAAAAATTTGCACTACATAATAAACAGAGCAAAATAAACTTATTGTTAAATGACTAGAAGATATACTTGCAAAAAATGAGAACAAAAACGAAAAAGGAATAAATTTATCAAAAATGAGTAAGAAGAATGTCCGCTAGTGACTAGAAAAAAATTTAACGAATGGAACAGAAATGGAATAAACACATTTAAAACAATTGGTCTTACAAGAAATATCCTTTACTTATTACCGGGACAGTATCGATTCGAGAAAACTGGATAGCGCTCCGAAATTAGTAAAAATTAAAAAACCTTACTTTCGCTTCATATAGGTCGTTTACATATTCTTAGAATAGGTCGTAAATTATCGAACTGTGCCGCGGAAACATTAGATAAATAACGTTAAATTCGCATTGATACATTGTATACGTCGCTGAAACAATGGCGAATGATGGATTGATCCCGTTCGCTTATATTCCGTTACTGAATTTTTAACCGACATACAGAAATGTCACATCGAATTATCGATTTACGAGATGATACGAGACAGAATAACATCAGATAACACTGTATTAATGAGAAGCAGATGGTGTCTTTTGGGAAATGAAGTAGCGGGCGTTAATCTCGTAATTGCGGAAAATATGGCATATACGTACATACATGAAATATGTCAAATTTCGCACATAGTAATATCGTTAGAGTTTTGCGGTGGATGTGGAATATATAAAATAATAATTTTAATAAAACATTTATTGCCCTCCGTTATTCATTTATCCAGTGTTACCACATTAAGTATCATTTCCAAGCATACGTGGATCTCTTTTCGTACATAGATAGCTTTGTTGCTATAAATTATATTATTATTAAATATTTTCACTTAATAATTTGTCTTTAATGAAATTGTGACTATGATGTACTATTCTTCCAGAATACATGGCTTAATTCCTGTGTAAGTAATAAAATTGTCACTGAGAGCTATTCGGTTTGTTGATAGAAGATCAAACATTACTGGTTCCAAGGATGATGGCGAAGTTCTAATTGCACTATCTAGAAATGTAATATTCAAAATCTTCAATGATAATCTTGAACAAACAGCCCCTTTCATAGACATGATTCTATGCAAGCATACGTTAAAAACTTAAAAATTTGATATGATTGCTGTTTACATTCCTCCAGTTCTTTCAGTAGATACAGAAAACCTTGATGTTTTTCGGGACGAACTAGAAGTCTTTACTGCTTGACCGTCCTGTTTTAGTTCTAAGGGACTTCAATATACTAAAATTTATTGATGCAGTCATGTGTAACGGATACTATAAACAAATCTTTTCTCTGCCTTAAATTTATTGTAATTTAATACTTAATAAGAATGATTGACGTTGTTTTCCGAAATATTTTATTAGAATTTTTGCCTATTGCAAATGAAGAAGTATTTCATTCAGCGTTGTTTATAATAATAAACACACCTTTTGATTATTACACTAATCATTTTCCATCAAGCGGCCATCTTTGATACAACAGCGAAGGGCAAATTACATAGCACTAACGATTTGTGTTGTACTGCTTGTGTTAATGCATGTGAGTACCTACTTTTTTTTTGAGACACCAGTACCTCTGCATTGCAATTTGGCAACCAATACTTGTTGCTCCCAGTTTACAAATGAGAGAAAGAAATTTAGAAATTAAAAAGCACTACCACTGTAGATGGAAGAGGACGGAACGATGTTGTTTTTTAAAATGAATATAGCAAAATTAGGCGCACACATCAAACCGAACAAAATTTGCCATTCAACCATCTTTGTAAACATATGTATGTACAATCGACAAAATGCATTTTTAGATTCTCATCGATTCCGCGTAATAAATACACCCATACATATAGTTCTGTTTTCTCTTCTACTTATCTATCAAGTACCGGGAATGATTATATTGTTGGGCATGAGAATAGCCTTGACTACTTCGGTGTAGATGATATCCACGAAACTGATGTCATAACGAGTATTACCGAACTGTGCCATTAACTGCAGCTGGCTAAGACCAAATCTCCTCTGCATTTATTAAAGATGACGTGTGGTACTTGGTACCCCATTAACAGTAGTTTTCAATTTAGTACTGCAAATTGCTTTTCTACTAACAGCATGTTCGGCATAATTGTATGAGCAGCCGCCCAACAGCACAGAATCCAATATAATATGCATTAAGCAACATATATGTACGTACAGTCTTCAATCATCAGAGTCAACTTGATGTCATTTATATTGATTTTACGCTTACCTTAGATCGTGGCCATAACGGTATTTTGACGATAAGTATTTTTAATTTTAATGGAAGCTTTTAAATCTCGTGCTGTCCTACTTCAAAAGATCTAATCGCGTCTACCGCAATTTTTTATCCTTGCTTTTTATTTATTAACGACTTACTGAAACAACTAACTTATGCAGCACGACCTAGAAATTTATCATCGGATTGAGATAATCGACGATACCAAGACAATTTTCTTTTAAACATCAATAAGATTTGTAGTACAATATACTGCAAAGTGCTATACGATATAGATGTAACCCAAATTGAAGTACAAGAATTTGGACGTGTTTATTACTTCGAACATTGATATAAATATACATCGAATAGATTTTGCTCCAGCTACTGCATTGACTTGAGCGTAAAAACTATGTTGAGGATCTAGGAATTACTTATGATAAAAGACAGCTTCTCGAATCACATCTCTCTTATTACCCCTTTTGCTTTTCGAACTCTCTCTTCTTTCCTCTATAGCAGGTATCGGCAACCTTTTTAATGCGGCCGCTAGAAGTGCTATGCTGTGAGTAATCTTTATAAATATAAATTTTTGTAGTATTCTTATGAAGTAAGTTTAACGGGTCGTACCAATATGCAATGGAAAAATTCAATGGCGCGCCGGACAAATCTTATTCGAGGACCACATGTGGCCCGCGGGCCGGAGGTTGCCCATGTATGCTCTATAGCAGGCATGGGCAACCTTTTTTGTAGAAGTTTTATGCTGTGAGTAATTTTGAAAAATATACATTTTTGTAGTATCCCTATGATTCATTATGAATTAAGTTTAGACGGGCCGTGCTAATATGCAACGAAAGAATTCAGTAGCGGGCCGGACAAACCTTACTCGAGGGCCGCATGTGGCCCGCGGGCCGGAGGTTGCCCATACCTGCTCTATAGGATGTGGTGGTATGGTATGCCATTCATAAGGTGTACGTCAATGTAATTGAACGCGTCAGTGCAAATTTCTCAAATATATTTCTTTTAAAACAGACGGGACTTATCGTGACTGTAGTTTTGATTATGCCCTACTTTTGTATCGATATGGACTTCAGTCACCGACTAAAAGAAGACGATTAGTGCGGCACTAATAATTAATGTTATTTTTTATACACTTGACTCGCCTGCACTGCTGCCTGAAGTCGAGTTTTTCGAATTTTCGAGTACCACATGTTTCTACAATTGAATGCAACCATTGTACTTACTACTCCAAAAACGAACTAATTTCTGATTGACTCGACAAATTTGGATATACATATATTCCAAGATGTCTTTTTGACATGCTTGTATTTACGTGGTAATACTTATATTTACTATGTAACGATGTGTATTTCTTTTCTTTTCTCTTCATGTATTATCATATTTCTATTTTTCATTGTCCATATTGGATTTTCTCTGGACAATGTATTATTATTATTATTATTATTATCATTATGATATATATTTTCGAACTAACTTTCCAGTTAACATTTTGATAGGAGTATTAGTAAATTTATTTAATACTCGTGAGCATTTACCATTATTTGACGAATCATGTATCATATATAGAGCAAAGTTTCATTCCATATATCTACTACATACATTGACACCGTCCCCTTTTGCCACTTTTCCCAGACACATTTATATTATTACTCATATACTTTTACGTGCTATATTCCAAAATATCAGTCCCCTGCAGCTTTGTCATATTTGTACCGACAAAATGTGACCCTTTTCCCATTCATTTGGCATTCCCTTTCTTCTGTATATTTCCCCAATTATGTGCATATCCTCGCTTTCACAATTCCTTTTCCGGATTTTATGCAAATATCGTAGCACAATATAATCTCAAAATTTTTATTACGTACTTCAAAGTTTAGCAGAAAATGTTGATTGCTTCTAATAAATCAACTTGTTATAGGCCTTCTAAACTTAAATCAATACGTGTTGTCTTTTAATCAACGTGTTAGATCAATATGGACGTTAAACTTTTGCCCAGTTATACATAAGTCATAACATAACTGTTATATTTATCTTGCGTGTCCTCAAAACGAAATTATTCAAACATATTTCGACAAACTGGAACAGCCAAACAATACGTTACCCTACATCGTACGCTTATTCAAACTTTGATAAGAGTTATAAAATAATTTAACAAACAATTACGGTGTTATATACACTCACAATTAGTACTACTACAACGAAGAGAAATATTTAAAAAATCCAATACCGGAAAAGGAAGGCTGCTGATCTCTCTCCCATATCCCTATTAGATCAAAACGTATATACAGCACACGGCATATCTAAGTTTCCACTCGAAATACAAAACTAGTAATCGTTGAACATTTCACGGAGCAATAGGTTCGAACGCTGGTATGTTCCATATACATACATACTCAAATATACATGAACAAAGGACATGTAAATAACTGATATGGAATGGAATTTTTTCTATGAGTAATATTCTCTCCTTTTCGGAAACCAGTAAAACGTATTGGAGACACAATCTCATCAAACTGTGTATTTTATTTTATTTTCCCTCGAAAAAATACTAACTTCTTAACAGGACATAGTATAACCACATTAATTTCAACAAAAAAGTAAAGTGAGGTGTCATAGATCGCTACTTCTATTATTACATATCCAATACAAAAGGACGTGGGAACTGTAAAAATGCTTACACTTGACAATAGAGTGCGAGGAATAGGTATGTCTTGGAGAGTGATTGGTTAGCACGAAGTGTGACCAGAAAGCTGGTTGTAAGCTACACAGCCATTAATATACTGCGTCGCAAATGGAAAGTCCACCAGTGTTGGAAGACATACTTACACCAGAATCGAAGGTATCCATTACACAGCAAAATCATACTTTGGTCACCTAGATACGCGACAATCCCTTCACCGATTGTGGTCCGGCGATAAGGGCCACAGAATTTCCTGGTAGTGAACTAACAGGTAGAATAAATAGCAGCTAATAGTATTAAATACTTTTGAGCGCCAAGGAAACCTGAATTGACGGAGGAGTGTACAGGATTTACACACATAAGAACTCCCGCTTCCTTTCACAAAATGTTGTACAGAGATCACCGAGTGTCCATTTCCTAATAAGAAAAATAGAAAACCATTTATAGCGTTTACCTCAGTTACCCCAAGTTTAGTGTACGGAGATAATTTCGTAGTGCAACAGGATGATTCTTCCATACACAATGCAAGAATAGTTCAAGACTGGATAAGAGAAAATAATATAGAAACACTTCCATGAGCTACGCGAATCCAATCGAAAATTTGTGAGGATTCTTTAAGGCAAAAATTGAAATATCTAGGGAGAACAACTATGGGAAAAAATAAGAACCAAATAGCAGAAGTATATTGCCAAAAGTTGATCGAGTGTGGCATAGATTCGATTGACCAAAGTTATTAATGACGAAAGTGGATGGACTCACTACGAATGACAACGGTATACCTATGCCCATGGATCGTTATGTCTTCGTTATGTATAAAGTTTATCATCTACGTTTGCTCAAATTTTTTTCTTTATACATAGTTACTATACAAATTATTTCAATATTCCTTAATCTTAATAAAAATATAAGTTATTCAAATTGCTTTTGCACCTTTCGTTTGTCCATACGGTGGATTTGATATACGATGTCTCGTTGAACAAGAGAGTTATAAGTAAATGCCTCGTGGCAGAAGGCTTAAGCAACAATGAAACCAGTATCGTTTATTCTCAATTACGTACATATGTATATTGTACTGAGAATTTAAATAATTATATTACCTATTGTGAAGTGTGTGTGTCAGTATGTAATTGGATCCCCTCTTAAATTCTTTCTTCAGTGCAGCTCTATTTTCTATGGATTCCCTCTCTTAAATTCTTTCTTTTTCGGTGTGGTGAAGCTCTTTTATTGAATGTTACTTCCATTAAAACTCTTTTGGTCCAAATATAATTGAAATTTCTATTTCAATCCACCTTCAACGCAATGAAATCGTATTTTTCAATGACTTTTTGCCTTGTCAATTTTCGGTCGTCAACCAAACATACTCTTTTTTTCGGAAACCAGAACTGCACTACATTATTTCTCAGTTGTCCAGATAGCTAGCTGGTATATTTTACCATGGAAAACACTTCATAATGGCGTGACGTTGTTATAGAAATCTATATTGTTGATGCCCAGGTATCCTTGGTTTTTTACATCCAGTGGTTATTAGGAATTCTTGTGATGTGAAAATGTTGAATGTGTGTGTTTAAATGGTTACATTGCTTTCTATCTTTTGGTCGATGCTTTTTATAATAATTGATAATTTTATTTCTAGTTACATTTTTCTCCCATTAAACGTCTCTGGCTGGACTTTAAAAAAGTAGCTAACACCCTCAGATTAATTGAATGCTTAAAAGGTGGCGTGCGCGGTATCGAAAAAGTATAAATAGTACCCAAAACTAAGCCAAATGTCATTTGAACATGAACATCCAAAACCCCAACATTTACTGTGAATTTAAATATATTGAATTGTAATTAATAATATATATTATTTAATGGCAATTACCCATGTGAATATTAATATACTACAATATGCATTATTTTCTGTTTTGTTATCATGGAACGTCTTCCGTAAAAGAAATGTGATGCAAAGATAACAGAAACTAAAATGCATGAACGTATTACTGTGAAGAAACACATGTTTCTACGTTCTTTGCCCTATAAAGCATAGCAAGGTCGCTACCACTTCGACATTAAGATGATCCCTTGATATCAGTGTAGCCAAATAACAATATTAGTGTGTTACATTATTTTCCGCTCTTATGCTATAATAACGTCCACACTAGATGCTATTTTTGAAATTTGATATGTTTACATCACCTTTAGTGTTCGCCTTTCCACTAACTTCATCGTTAGCGCATGCACATGCATATTCTCAAATAATTCAGTATATACATTTCAAATATGTAAGAATAACTAATATTAAAAGCACGTGTCAATATAAATGTCCATCTCTTGTTGATAGCTCAAAAGACATCAATACCATTCGATTTTCATCAACATTTCCGCAAAACTACACCAAGTGGCTAGCAATGGCAAACAACGTCTTGGTTTCCTATCTATATCGTATTTCATACAAAAATTTGACGGGTAATAAGAATGTAACTACACTGCTATCATCGCAAATACGTACTCATCTGTCTATTATTGTACATTACAATCCATTTAAGATAACTGTAGAGTAACAATTTACAAGCTGGTATTGCAAATTCTATTCACAATGTGAAACATGTGAGTTAACAAGTGATATATACTATTTATTGAGTACCAAGTTATAATTACAAATAACTGTAAACTGTAACCTACTTAGAAAACAATCTACTATAGTGAATGAAGCGCCTCCTATTCGACCGTATGTAGCACCCACAGAAAGTCACCCAGATAACTCATCCAATCCATTCATGTAAAATAATTATGGCTGTCTATATTTTAGCTATTTTTTTAACACATGGTCCAACATAGAAACCGTTTCAAAATTGTTTCCATTTGAAGTCGATTGCCGTTATCAATTCTCTCATAAGGATGAGCTATCTGTATGACCTGTGGTATGACTTATAAAAGTTTGTATCAAGTCCACTATATTCTCAGGCGTGTTTCCTAACCAAGTACTAGCTGCTTTTTTTTTGTTCAGAATAATTACATAATTAGAATTTATCAGTACAGAACGGCGTTACATATTTTCCAAGTGAGAAGCGGCAAGAATTAATGCGAATAATAGTACGTACGTTGCCGAAATTATTGCGGCAAATTCGGACAACTACATAGGCATAATACATTCATATACCTACAGCGAAAATTACCTTACCGAACAGATGTTTCATAGATTGACAAGCCCGATCCGTTACGTATTTCTACATAAACACACTTACATAGATTACTGACTAGGTATACTGGAGCGTATTGAATATGGACTGCCAATGGAAAATCAATATAAGTATCTTCTGCCGTTCTCTATTTATCAACATAGAAAACAAGCAATGCGAACATTTTCATAAATAAAATTGTAAATATCTAATGTAGGTTGTTAAGTTTCCATAAATAGGAAGACACCTGTCATTTAAGTTATCCAGTTATAGTTCACAATGTACAAGTATTGATGAAAACGATCTCTATTTAGTTGATTTCTAATACTATTTAATCGGAAATTAGTTCTTATCATCATCAGGCTTTCTCTAGACTCTTACGTGTCTGTTGATGCTGAACCACCACTATCCAGTTAGCGACTATTCTCCTTACATCATCCCCTCAACGGATCTATAGTCGAGCTCTACTACACTTATCTATTCGTGATTGTCACTCTAGGATAGGTATTGAAAACTTTGTTATGAATAATAATCCTCAGTTGTTATAGTAACATAATCTATTGTATGTCTATATATGTATATAAAATACAAAAATGTTTCTATGTCCGTTATAGACTTCGAAACTATCCAACCGATGTGCCCCAAACCGGTTTCATTTGAAAGGCAATAACGCGAGGATGACTTTAGACCACTAAAAAAATGCATGCGGTCCATTCATGAAGTGGATTTTCGGCTTTTTCCATACAATAATTTTTCCGAATACAGACTGTCAACACAAAAACATTGATCTGTCACTTTCGTCAGAAAGTTTTATCATTTGTGGTTATCGCGTCGACCATGTCAAATAATCGAATTAGAAAATATTAAAAATCTCACAGACAGTAAAAACGAGTAATTTTGGCTCCAAAGAATGATGACGTCAACCAAATAAATCATCAAATTTAATTCAAGGTACCCGGTGAAGTTGTCACGTACAAATCAATTGACACAGTTATAGATGAGGAACAAGCTGTCCACTTTCTAATAGACTTTCTTAACTCTTTGGAACCATCTGGAATGCCACCACATATCTTAACTTTAAAAGTTGGTTCACCGTTGATGCTCATTCGCAACTTATTGTTATACTCACCGAAATTGTGCAACGGAACAAGATGGTAAGTGTTGCTGGTTTGAACTTAGAAAATTCCTGTTTTTCGCACGGCCAATTATATGGTGCTTGCTCCAGAGTTGGAACGTCGAAAAATCTTTATGTTTACACACCTACCGAAAAAACTCAAAACACGACGGGTATCTGCTAGTAAAATATAATAATAGAATGTTGTAATTTTCACACAACATTTTGTATAAGTTCAGGATTTATGTTATTCCGTCTATTAATGTTGTTTACCCTCCACAATATTAAACATGAAAAAGGGATATCAACATCATCTTGGAATGACACAAGTATCTCGAATTAAAAATGTATAAGGAAACTATATACACAATATTTGTAATAAAAATATACTTGTTATGTTATGAAGTAATGATTCCTTTATGTAACATAAATCACGTGAAAAGAAAATTAAACCCTACAAAGTACCAGCAAATTAATATTTAATTTGAAATCGTTGCGTAATCAGCGTTCAATTGAATCAGAATCGCTCTCATTTATTTTCCCTCTCCGCAGATTAATAATCGAAGCGTGGAATTATTTATTAACTTTCCCTTCAAGAACGAGGAAAAATAAACGCCCGGATTGATTTGACCAATTACAGCCATTAACCTTAACCTTAATTGTGAAAACAGCAACCGGCAGCCTTAATTGCTTCAATTATTCGCGCAAGCTGTTTTACCCCGATCGCGTTCACAGCATAAGTTTCACCCAACAACTCTGATCCACCACTAATATTGCAATCAAAATATACGAAGTAAAACAATTTACACTTGCGTAAGCAAATTTATTTTATGGAAATCGTTGTCAAACACAAAACCTAAAAATTTATACGTCTCTTCTCGTATAATTCGATACTACTGTTTCCTTCGTTCCTATTTGGAAGTAATTGAGGGTTTATATGCACTTTCTGGAACTGGGTCAACAATGAATTGCCTTTATATGTTTTATTCCCGCACGTTATACAACGTAGTGTGTATCTTGTTCCGTATTCGTTATATCCGTTTATCTTTAGACTTTAAGAGTGTTCGGTACTTTTTTCAAGATCGGTTAAACTTAATTTCCTTTTTATTGGTTGCAAAACTATTTTGCAGACTGTATATCTGACCTTTAATAGTACTGCGCGTAACGATAAAATACTAGTTTTTTACAAAGTTAAGAGTTCTACAGCTTTAACTTTTTTCAATAATAAATAAAGAAGCAATACATTTACAGGAAAATTTACAAAAAGCTCGATGATAAGTCGCAGCTATCGTAAGGAATACACGGTATGCAATATTTCGATTCCGTAAAGTTACTGGCTCTTCACTTATGATTGAAAAAATTAAAGCTGTGGAAGCTCTTAACATTGTAAAAAACTAGTATTTTATCGTTACACACACTACTTTTAAAGGTCAGGTACACAATTTTCAAAATAGTTTTGGAACCAATAAAAAATTAAGTTTAGCCGATCTTGAAAAGAAGTACCGGACACCCTTAAACCATATTTACCATCCACTTAATTATAATAGTATAATATATTTGGCGTAAATTTCGAAGAGAACAGTGGCCTAATTATTAACAAGGGGAACGTCAAGGTTGTGAATAACGGATTTTGATGTGTTTCGAATATGTTATAGAGGCACCTCCCACGAGTATCTTGCTAGCAGCTTTTGTAGCCATTCGCCCTAGTTCTCGACAAAAATTGCGGCAGTTTTCCTAACGGATTTTATATACTATTAATCTTAATAAGTTTGTAAAGAGGTGGGTATAGTGTAGTGGCTAAGTTCCAGGCATACTACGCTGGCGATCCGTGTTCAAATCCTGCTCTTGTAGTTTCTTTTTCTCAATCTTATTGCATATGATATTAACAAATATATTTAATTTCATGCAAAATTGTTCAAAAATATTTTTCGCCATACTAACTTTATTAATAAAATTAATCGGAAGCAAATGTGCAGCATGGTGTGTATTTTAAATCTCACAATCAATTATTTTTATTATTTAATTATAATTAAATCGTTTTATCACTAGTGATCATCATTTAAACTATTTTTATATTTTAAACTAAAATTGACTCGGGCGGAATTGCAAGGATTGAAGGATATTTGTATGTTTATTTTAAAGATATAGATAAAAGCGTATTGTAATGCTCCTTTTGCCTACAAAGCATCGGCCCAGGACTTGATGTCTTTAGGCAACCTTTATTTTTATAATAAAATAAGTGAAAACATGTCAAAAGCAACATCAAAGAATTGTTGTGGGCATTTATAGTATCTCACCAAAGAAGCAGTCGGTTTGGTATATTTTGATGATTTAGTTTCTGTCGAACAAACAGCAAAAAATGGCCAAAGCATTTAAAGAAAAAGTGTAAAATAATTTTGATTCTAAACGCTTAAATGTTCTTTTGAAGAAATAGCCGAATTTATCCACAAACAACTACATACATCATTTTGTATCAAAAGCCATCTTTAATTTTCTTAAGCAATCTAAAATATCATCATTTTATTAATAAAATTACCATGGCGAAAAATATTATTTTTGAACAGTTTTGCATGAAATGAAATATATTTGTCACATGCAATGAGATTGAGAAAAAAAGACTACAAGAGCAGGATTTGAACACGGATCGCCAGAATAGTAGCCTTGGAACTTAACCACTGCACTATACTCACTTCTTTACAAGCTTATTAAGATTAACGGTATATAAAGTCCGTTAGGAAAACTTTCGCAATTTTCTCGAGAACTAGGCCGAATGGCTACAAAAACTGGCAGCAAGATACCCGAGAGAGGTGCCTCTATAACATATTCGGGACACATCAAAATCCGTTATTCACAACCTTGACGTTCCCCTTGTAAGCAAAAGGTACTCATTTCAACGAATGCACAGCCACAAACTTGCAAAGATGATCGGAAGTAGATAATAGGAGCACTTGTATGAGAGATGAAGAACGGGGAAACTTTATACATACGCCAATAAAATTTTTGGATTCAATTAAATACCATTTTCACTCCCTTTGGTAGTTCACACCTTGATATGGTAAACGCAGTTTTCCCAAATCGATGTTACTTTAACCCCTTTCGATCAAATTTCACGGGAAGAAAATGTGTCAACTTATATAGCTAATTATAGCTATATTATAGCTAATAATATATAATATTGTTGCAGTGGTAACGTCGGTCTAAATCCGCAAATATGAAACTTTTCCATTGCGGGTAATAAAAAAATACTTTACAGTTTGTAAATTATGTTACTTAGATTTTACAGACTTGAAGTCGATTTAACACGAAAAATTATAGATTTTAACTTATTTTGGCAGTAACTTTTACACTTTTCTGAAAATTTTTAACACCGTTCCATTTTATTCTGAACAATTTTATGTGTGTATTGTTGATAAGCAAGAAATAGTCCTTACATAAAGATCAAATAGTATCTTAAATAATTTTTTAACAAAGTCACAGTACATCTCACAGACAACGAGTGGATTGCATTATGAAGAAAAGTAATATATATATATATATATATAACTTTTCTTCATATATATATATATATATTACTTTTCTTCATATATATATATATATATTACTTTTCTTCATATATATATATATATATATTACTTTTCTTCATATATATATATATATATATTACTTTTCTTCATATATATATATATATATATTACTTTTCTTCATATATATATATATATATATTACTTTTCTTCATATATATATATATATATATATATATACATTTTACCGCTTGGACTATTACCAATAAATTGATTGTTTATTCAGAAACTATTTTTGTATATAGATATATATCAAAATTTTACTGAAGATACACCCATTACCTCACTATGTACAGTACTATGAAATTACTTACCATAAATTTCTGTGTACTGCAAAACACGTACTTTGCCTGCGTTGGATCAGTTATTCGTAAATCGTTGAATGTGTTAAGTGTCAATGTTCTTTTGACCTATTTTCGGAACTATTCTGTAAGAACATTTGTTTTCCAATCACATTTCTTTCTTTGTAAGAGTTTGTTAAAAAAAAAAAAGAGAAAGGTTGGTGAAAATTCCAAATTTTGAAAAATTTTAAAAACTAAAGACGCATCGAATGAGAAAAGAACCACAGTTAGAGCTCTATTAGAATCTGGACTATATTTGCCCAGCTCCGTTAAACAGAGCTTACCGTCAACGTTGAGCGGTGGGACATGTTGTCGTATCCGAAAAGCAATTCAACGGGAGGACAGATGTTCAGAGAGCATTAGAAAATAGACAGAAAACAATTAAAGAACTGAAGCGGATCCTGGACGCGGATGGTATTCGAATATTTGAGCGGACGCTCTAGTATCGTCCATACGTAGAAAATCTGAAGAGTCGAAGACCTGCAAAAAAGGGGCAAAATTGACAGCTAAAATGAAAAAAACTCTATTGCAATGGGCAAGATTATATGTATAATGCCGATTACAACGTGTCCGACCGCTCAACGTTGACGGTAAGTTCTGTTCGACAGACTTGAGTTATTCTGTCAACAGTTTGATGGGAACTCTGGTCTTTCTTCGCAGTTTCTCTGTAAAAATATAATTAATTAATTATGGTTACCTTTTTACTTGAACAAGAGCTCGCCTAGAAAATTAGTACACAATAGAACCAAATTTAGCTTCCATTATTCCATGAATAGCGAGATCGGACAAACAAGAAATGGTCCTACTTGTAGGACAAAGGCATAGGGGAACCTTGTTATAAAGAACAAAGATTTGGTTGAAAAAAAGAAAGATTTCTCTGTATCAAGTCAAATTCATTACATGTCCTAGAGTCGGTTGAAGCTAGATCAAATTTGTTATGTTATGTCTACCTTAATGATTCAGGAAGAACACCAAAACTCCTAGGTAACATTTTTCATCTTAGAAGCAAATAAATTTATACGAGCTTATTTTGTAACACAATTTTGGACAATACTAGCGTCTAGCTACGAATGTAGTATAGTATCTCACAGCATACCTTACCCATGACATCTATCACAGTATCACGCCATCCATTTTTCGAGAAAATAACCTTCAAAACAGGTTTTCTAGATCCTGAACCTGATTTAGATGTCTCCAAAACTCCATGTCTCCAAAACTCCAGAGTTCGTCTAATAATAATAGTAATAGTAACAGTAATAATAATAATAATAATAATAATAATAATAATAATAATAATAATAATAATAATAATAATAATAATAATAATAATAATAATAATAATAATAATAATAATAATAATAATAATAATAATAATAATAATAATAATAATAATAATGATTATACTGAATTAAGTCGCCTCCTTGAGTTATAACAGGTGGAGGGTCACCCATGTCGTTGATCTCGGTGATCATTCTTTTTTGTTTTGCTTTAATTCCTTGGTAACTGGTACTGGATTTTCTCGATCAATTTATAGCAAAGACAAGACAAAGAAGAGCAAAAGGATCAAATTATAAATTTAGCACTAAAATAAATCAGCTGTTATTCTTACCACACCAATTCTTTGGAAAACTCATACACACTTCGACTACCAAGTGAAACCCCAATATTCCCTTTTTCGATCCTCCTACCCGCCATGACAATCGTATATGGATTCACAAAGATGCGGAAACTCCTACAATGACTAACAAGCAGCGAGCTATGAAAAGGTTATGTATGCGGTACTCTTCCGAAGTACGGGCTTAGTAAATCCAATTAGGCTAGATGGACAAAAGATAGTTACAGCTAAATGGTACACTGAGAAATCTTTGCCTGAAGTGTTCAATAGAGTCCCAGACAATGGAATTATGCTCCACCGTAACAATGCATCGTCGCATACGGCAGTTTCAATTCTCCAGTTTTTGGCTGAAAAAGATATAAAAGTAATAGAACATCCCCCGTACTCACCTGATTAACAATGTGTGACTGTTGGCTATTTTTGGGCTTAAACGAAATTTGCGGGGTAAAATGCTTTCGACTGAAGAAGAAATTGATACCACAGTTCACGCTTATTTTGAAGGTATTCCGACAGAAGATTGGTTGGGAGCTTTTAAACAGTGGAAAGAGAAAATGGTCAACTGTATCATTGCTGAAGGGAATTACTTTGAGCATATTTAAAATACAATCCTCGAAAATATTAACCGTGTTTTTTATTATCAACAATTTCAGCTTATCTCTAGTAGAAGTCAGAAAAAATACTTATTTGGGCTACAGAATATACTGCATATACCATGATGCAGTGTTCAATGTCAGTAATACTATACCACAGTTCTTGCAATCGTTATCAAGTTATAATATATAATCATTATTATGCGAAACGTCGTATTGTACAGATAATATTTGACACTAATAATGACACCACCATCTTATTTCCATCTACGTTTGGGATTTATAACCCTAGTTTGTAAACTAACCATTAAAAAAATCTTTTATGCATTACTACTACATTATATTATATTATTATATTATACTGACTTCCCAGTCATTTTTTGTTTCATTCTACGAAACTTCCACATGAACACACACTACAAGGACCGAGACGATCCTCAGGCGGATAATGGTATCCGGACGACCGGTAAAAGCTTCAAAGTTTATACCCTCCGGTGGCAGATATTGTGCATATAATCACGACATAATGAGCTCGCATCAATCATCGAACGACTGGCGCGCGTCTCGGCGTCGGGCTTACACCCGGAGCCTAACCAGATCCGGAAGAGCGTATTAGTCCGAAGTCCCGGAACCCATTAACCCGCATGACTGTATAAATCTCACGATTTGCCGCCAGTATTACGATATTAACATCTGTTGCGCGCCGATTATTAAACGGTGTTTATTCAGTTAGTGATAAGCACCGGATGACACTATTGTTTACACTTCCTCGACTCATAGATGCCCTAAAGATTTTTGATCTACCCCTAAAAGGGAATTTCGCAATGGAAAAAAAAAGTAACCGGAACGAGTTAGCTAAGTTGCTAACTTATTCGTGTATTTAATTTGACAGAAATATTTGGAATTAAATAAGCAAACGTTTTCATGAAACTAGCTAGATATGCATAAGACATACATACATTTTCAGTACAATACATAACACAAGTTGGTACTAGAAATTTAAGCTAACTGTTTCCGAAAATGCAAACATCGTTAATGATACTGCATTGTCCTTATTTTCTAAATTTCCAATTTTCTCCTTTTTACTTAATTTTGCCTGATACTTTAGTTTAAGAACTAAGTGGCTAGAAAACAATGCTTTTTTGTCTGTGATAGTGCTAAATTAATTATCCCTACACAGTACTCGCAGCTACGGTTGATAATTCCATCAACGATAAATTTCATAGCATTTTGCAATTCTATATTTTTCCTTTCTTTATCATTTCATACCAAAAGATGATACGTGAAGATTGGGCAATAGTTAAATGTTTTTCCTTTTCATTTTTGTTTGAAATAAAACAAAACGCTGGTATTATACACAACATCCGTTATTTCCTGCGCCACATGTGTTGCACCGACTATATTTCACAACAGGTTTCTTTCTGTTCTCAAACTAATATGGAGCTTCCAGCGAATTTGAAGTTGAACTCAAGTATATGTATTGTACTGAGAATTTAGTTAAGATTCTTAAAGAAAATTGCACCGGTCTAGCTCGTAAATAATGATATAAAAATCATAAATTATAACAAATTATATTTATAAATTTTGGGAAATATTGACCATAAAATCAAAATATTTACCTAGTGCGTGTGCGTGTGTAAGTGTAATTTCTTTTCCGTTGACGGTTCTTCCTATATCTCCTCATATCACTTCTTTTCTCGATGCAGCTTTATGGATTCTTCCCTTTTATAAACGCTTTCTTCCTCTGTATGGTGAGGTTCTTTTTCCCACTGGTACTTTTTCTTAAAACCCTTTTATTCGAAATATATTTATAGACTTATTCATTGACTTATCTATATTCTCAATTAATACGTCGTTAACCAAACAAACTTTTATTTCTTCTTGAAACCAGGACTACACTGCTGTCTTTTTCCGTTGTCCACGAAACAAAAACTTTAATTCACCTTGACATCAGTTCATCGAGGTATATCGCTGTTATAGAAACCTGTACTGTACGTCGATGTATCCTAGTTTATTTCCAGTAAATTTATATAAATTCTTGTAATGTATAAATGTTGTATGTAATATGTTTGAATGTTAACAATTTTTTTTAATATATCCATTAATATATGCTTTTTTAAATATTTAACAATTTTATTTCTGGTAACATTTGTTATACTACAGTATACACACTAAGATGTACATACAAGTAGTAGTAAACTAAGATCTACAAATCAAAAATGTTTATTAAACAAACAGAAATATCTTACGCTAAAGTATTAAATCAAAAACATTACCTTTATCCAAATTTTATTAGATTCAAATTTGCATAATTTGAATCGTACTCTACCTGACAATTGTGCATGAACTTGAATATGTGGCCCATTCAGCAATAATTGAATTAAAAAGTATCTTGGCGGGAAACTTAGAACAGTCAAAGCACCGTGCCAATTATTATTCCATCGTCTGATTCAGAAATACGGTCGCAGACGAAGTGGCGTGCATCTTCAGTAAGCAAATAGAAAGTGTGACTCGTGTGATCTGGCGTCCTGCCAGAGATTACCGGCACTTGTTAGCTAATTTAGGAACTGACTACACTGAGTAACTCGTCGCTAGTTTGTCGTATTTAAAATTGTCTTTATATCGACCACCATTATCGGTGTATAACATCATTTAAATTTGTGGGTAGTACTACAAAAATAATCGTACAAACCAATGAAATCAATAAATAGTACTTTTTGCTTTCTACACAAACATTTTATAAATACTATCCCCTTCAAAATCAATGCATAAGGTTTATATGTATATATATTCAAACTGATTTACATCTCAAATTAGGATTCCCATTCTTAGCATAACAAACTCTGTGTTAACATGAAAGATTAGGTACATTCTACAAAATACGAATTTAGTAGTATGTACATGTTTTTCATTTTAAGCTCATTAATTATCACTTATTTCAGAATTTAAGTTACAAATATTGTTGCATTTTGTTATAATATTGAGCACTACCAAACATAAATATACGCCAACTTCATTTTTGTAGCTACTTCAAACACTCGATATTGGCCTGTATGCCAGACGTACTTACTACCCCAAATGCAATTTACCATAAACTTAAACCAAAACTGAAGTTTAGGCAGCCGATCCCAACTGGTAAGATTTGATCGTTGGCATTTTCGTAACAAGTAGCGTCACATAGGAGTAGCTTTCTATGAATACTCTGAACATTCCTTAGTATCAAAAAAAAAAATAAATTCCTATGTCCCAAGAGGTATTGGATGGCTTCAGCTGTATTAGCAATTTCGATCATAACTCACGTTAATCTGCAGAAGTAGAAGAAGTTGCTGCGGACCAATTTGACCAAGTCTACAATGCATAAATAATAATAAGCCTCTAACACCGAAGTTTTACTATTTAACCGTTGAATTATACCAGTGATTCCCAACCATTTTCTCGCTGCGAAGACCTTCTAAATACCGGAATAAATTGGCGAAGCCCCTGTGAAGTCATTGCGATATATTAATATAATAAATAAAACAATAAAATTGGATTGCCATTCAAATTTACTTTCCACATGGAATAGCAGTGCAAAACTTAAACATAAACGTAAAACATTAATAAAACTAAAGCGATAGCTACACAAAAATAAGTTCAATAAAATAGAACATTCAACCTAGTAAAAATTTGGTTCGATGTCCGCAAGCATGTGTTATTTATTTTCCAGATAAGTATACGTTGAAAATCCTTTCTCACACAACTACGTTGTACAAGAGGATAATAAAACATTAATAGCTTTTTTTTGACAAAATGCGATATTCATTTCTTATATTGAGCCAAAAGTCATTCAAAGACTGATCTCTAAACAGCTTTTAGGAAACTGCGAAATGATAAATGAATGACCTCTTCTTCTTCAAGTGAACTTATAGAAGTAAAAGAACTTATATCTCTTTGAGTGGGACTACGTGTCCAGTTGTTCGATCCAGGTATATCAGGTGTATCAAGAAAATTGAAAGTTAATTGACGCTGTTTGAGCTATTCACTAATATCTCTTTTAATAGTACCAACTGTTTGAACTATTCAGTAATATCGCTTTTAATATTATCAAGTTGAATTTCATTTTCTGATAAATGCCACTGAGAGAAGAACCAAAACATTCATACTCATTCATCTCCAGACATTGAATTCAAAAGTTGAACTTCCTTAGCATGGCTTTGTTCTATCATGTACACTGAAAATGATGATATCTGGGCGTTGTAAAGACAGATTTAAATCATTTAATTTAGAAAACATGTCAGCTAAGTATGCAAATTTTTGCAACCAAAGAACAGAACAAATGAAATGGGTGATCAAAGAGAAAATGCTTGTGTTAAATTAAATTTTTACGGTGTTCGTTAAAACACTGACCAACTCTACAGGAATAAGTCTACATACCAACGATTGTTTATGAAATAACAATGAGTCCATTCGATATTCTCCTTGATCTTTCTTCGCGCTGCAATACCAGAAACTTTTCCGGTCATTGATTTTGCACCATCTGTACCCAAGCATAGGACCAGTTTCGTCATTTTTTACAAAATAGTCATTGATCATTATTAACTCGAAAATTACGTAGAAATTTTCAGATGTATTTCAAATAACACATTTTCTTGAATGGAATTCTTGAAAACATATCGTATATACACAAGCAATACTGCAAGGATTGCTCCATCATTCGACTCGTCAAGTTGGATCACCTTCCACATCATTTACTAAATCATTAATTCTGCACGACACTGTGTTGTTAGATAAAGAAACCACGTCAATATACACGTCATGGTGTCTCCCGCACACGGTCCAATCAAATTTTCTGCCATTGTATAATCTTGTCCAGATCTTACAATTATGTAACTCGAAATGATGCCTCAAGAGCATTTTTACCATCTGCTTTTGGAACTGGTAGGAAAGAAGAAAGGCCACAGTTTTATTACCTGCTCATTTCTTTGAAAGTACTCAACAGGTTTATGCTTGTACGTCGGAAGTTTTGTTTCGATTTGTCTACGACGAAATGATGGTTTGAAACTGCTGTTGGTCAGGGCTTCATTACAAATTACGCAGTGGTTTAGATAGTGGCTCATTTCCATAATAAAAGTAAATTCGTAAATAATCGCTGTCATATTTTCGTTTCTTTTCCTTGCTTTCAGTCTGGTAGAATGGTAGTTCACTATAACAACAGATAAGTAAAACCGATAGATCATCTTTATGAGAGAACTGACAACGGTAGTCGCCTTCAAATGGAAACGATCTTGAAACGATAGTGGTGTAGACCATGTGTTAGAAGAACAGAAATAGCTACAATCTAGGCAACCCTTCTGATTCTACGCAAATGCATTGGATGAGCTATCTGTTTCACTTGTCTGTGTACTACTCTCAATATCGCCACTGTACATTAGTTCCAAACCGGGGATTGGAATAGATCGCCACACGTTATTCTCGTTATTTCGAGCGACGAATTTGGAGTTTCCAGATAGTACAAGAATGTACTCGCATCGCCAGCGGCATAGCACCTCAAAGCTTTACAGATTGTTTCTTGTTTGCCTGTCGCAACTGAGATTTGAATTTGACATTTAATTGATTTGTTGTGAGCGATTTTTATTATTCTATTATGCTGTAAATATATTTATCTACTTACAACATTTTGTTATATTTTCACGTTTAGGATTCAAATTATAATATTTTCATACCGAAGCCCGAAGCCCGAAGCCCGAAGCACGCTGAGAATTATATTAAAAATGTTTAGCTACATTTGCTCTCTATTCTTCTCAAAACTTAAAGTTGATGTTTAAGAACAAATAGCCTTTAAATCGATTGAGCTAATAACGAAAAGATTTGGAGATCAAAGCGTTAAAATTAACATAAACAAAAACCCTTCACGAAAATACAAACTAATATGCATTCATTCTACTCAAATAACGATTGCCATGCATTTCCATAGTACCATACGTAGGTCATTAAGGTACACTACATTGTAAAGAATTACTTAAAGATTCTGTAATAGTCTTTAAATGCTAAACAAGAAAAAGTTCTTGTCAGCGTTGACTTACCTCGGCGTACCAGTAAAAACAAGACGGGAAATGCACATTAACGACGATCCGATACTACGGCTGATTTAACCTCCGTCCTCATACGGTAATCTCGTATTCCAGATAGTCTTCCGGCTAGCACGGTCTTTTGCTAGGGTAAACACTGAACAACATTCGAGCGCGATTATCTATTAATTATATCTGGTTCAATGATCTGTATTTGCGGTGACGGCCGCCGCTGGCCGCTTGCATGCTGTTTCCATTGCTGGCGGTCGTCTCAGTCTGCTGTGCAATTGATATCTTGTAACACGACCCCTGTGATCCGTACAGAACCGGATTATTCATAGGTCTCCCAATGTATCATAATAACTGACAATATTTGGATTGCGTGCTGTTACGATATCCACGAAATCCTTCGACGGCAATCCTGTTCGTTCAAACTCTACATAACATAGCAACTATCTTCTGGAAATATGTATCTATATTCTTCTAATGTTTCTAATCATGAGTATGAGAATGACTACGTGGAAACAAACAACCAACCAAGTAAAATACCAAATGAAATTTAATCGATAGAATATTTTTACATCGACGATAAAAGATGGTGATAAAATAACTATAGTAAATATAGTAAAAGATGGAGACAACCGGTCCCATCATCTTTATTAAATTGTTGTCTAAAGAAGAGTTTTTATGAACTTAACGTCGAATATTTCTGGTAAATGTATCAATTAATTATGAGCTAATGTATTAATAATTTGCTGGGTTCACTCAGTTTGCGTGACAATCAATAACTGTAGTAATTAATATTAAATTGAAGCGTGGAAATCGCGATAAATAGACAATTATTCAAATACAAATGGGAATAATAATACATATGCAAATCTAAGTTGCACTCCGCTTTCGTTCATGTTCGAGTACAAAACCAACAGTTTACAATGCATGAGAAACTGTGACAGAAAATAAAGAGGCACGCAACAAGTGGCAAAATACAGAATAAAATTTCTCTATGCAAAGATTCAAACATAAATCTTCAGTTTATAAACGTTCGCGGTTTTGTTTTGGAAATATTGTTCTGCACCTGCTATTAGTGTTGTACGGTTTTCGGATATTTCGATTTCGGTTCATATTCAGAAGAGGAAACTGCAATTTCAAGTCGGTGCTTTCTGTTGTTCCGTTTTTCACTTCATGGCGATTATCCAATTCAAAATTAGTCAAAACCTCTCCTTTGAAAAGAAACATTTTTATTTAATAAGAGAACGCAAATCGGTTAAGAAAATAAAAACGAAATAAGTAGATTCTGACAATATAAGTACACGGTAATACACGCATTACATTATGAGCAATGAGAACCTTTTGTACCGGAACAAAATGTTGTAAGCAATAGTTTGACGGTTATTTGAGAGAAAGATAAATGCGAAATTGCAGACAGCGCGGACGTCCAGATACTTCAAAGTCCGTCTACAAACTGTAGACAACTTTATTTTGAAAATCCGAACGTGTAAGGGCATATATATGTATGTAATTTATGAAAATAAAAACAGAATATGTTAACCTGATTTTACACCACTGCGTATGCAGTTATTTATAAGTCAGTATTGGCATTCTAAATCTTTCTATGAGTTAGTTTGTATGCAAACTAACGTTTTTTATTTAGCATGGTTTAGACTTCTACTCTGTTATTGTGGTACCTGCTGATATTATGCGCTGAAGTGGTTGGAATCCCCTGGTATTTCATAACAATATTTGCCCATTTGGGATTGCACATTCTGTCTCCTTCAATCATATAGGTAGCACTAAATTTTGTGCAGTTGACTAGGGGCTCTTGAAGCTATGTTGAACAATCATGTTCTGGTACATCATAATAACTGCAAAAACGTGACTGTAACCTCGGTTTTCTCCCGATTTTAACAAAATTCCAAACGTTTAGTTTCCTTTTTGGGTCGGCAGACGTTGATGAAATCAAACGAATAAGTTTACTTAATTGGGTTAAATGAAGATCTAATGATCGAATCAAATGGGCTTTGCTTGAGGCTTCGGTGTCACATATCACAAAACCTTGCAGTCGCTTTATGGCTGAAGCACGCCACGTTTAATGTATAAACATAATATTTTTGAATGTCTTCTCAATATTTACCCTATCGTTCGTTTTAAGCGATGCCTGAAGAGTATAAAGTCCACTACTTCAAACCAAAAGCCATTCAAATTGGGAATAATCGTTGATATAGTAGGATACCTTTTCCCGCTTATCTGGGTTGTTACTCCTATATTTGAGCCTGCCCTTAATAAGTCTTTTACTACGACGCATATTTTACGCGAATAGAGAAAACAGAAAATCAACTTAGATTTTCTTTACTTCATAAATTTCTTTTTTCTAAAAAGAGTCACTAAATGCTATGTATCGCTGAATTGTTTATTTCTTCAGTCGTCCAGAAAAAGAAGCAAGGGATTGTTGGGAGGAGAAAGGTATGGAAACAACGTTGTCAACGGGTAGCAAAATTACGTTATTTCGGCTGGTATTTCCAATGGTTAAAGAAATTACTTATTCGCCGAAATAGCCCAGCTACTAATCTAGAGATTGGGAGTTGTAAGTTTGGCTTACTCTATGAGAGGACAGTTTGTTAAAATTAGTTAATATTAAACAACTAAAGGGAAGCACCAACTTTCTGGGCTGCTACCTGCATAACCTTTATAAGCGTGTGAAAATTAAATTAAATCCAAGCTTCTTGAAATTGACCAATATATCTGGGTGATACGATTCAAGTTAAAATACATGGATCAAAAATATGACACTTATATAAGAGTATAAAGCAAAATCACTATTACATACATTGCAGACAAGGAATAAAGAATTTTAGTCTCTAAACAGTTTAGAATGGTTATTATGTATTCGAAATCATGCTCCACTCCACTGGAATAAAAGATATTCAGCATGCTCCTTTTGACCTCGTCTTGAAAATATTTCGTGTTTGCCTTAACTTGCCATATTCCTATGCTATTGTACAGCTTAAGTCGATGTAATTAGTAGAAGATCATATTGCATAGGTTCTTAGTTTGGGCAGTTAAGTTTTTACCTACGTCATTGTCTTTGTTAAATGTTGCCGGTGAAAACAGAAGTACGATTTACGCTTGTCTCACAGAGAAAGATCTATGCACAAAAATTGATGACGTAGGTAAAAACGCTAAATAGACAAAGTATAGTAGTTTATACCTTTTGCGTTTAGTCGTTGTAAATTTCGAAGAATTCTGTGACGATGTTAACATTCTCGTAGATATACTGAGGTCAAATACAGATATGAAAGAAGGATAGGATAAGTATTTCGCGTTGTGTTCTGCTGTACAAAGCAATAGTACCTAATAATAGAGTTAAATACGCAGAAGATAAATACGAAGATCACAATCAAAGAATATTAAAGTCACAATCAATGCGTCTTAGTATGTCTTCAACCAAACTAGACTAGAATATCAGTATGAAGTATGCCAAAGAGATTTTCCGAGAACGGAGTAATAAACATCACAGTTTGGAATTCCAAACAAACCCACTGGTGCAGCCTCTAGTACTGAATCAATTGACAGAACATTAAAGACATTAGCCATTTGCAATAAAGTATGGTATTAGGAAACGTTCTCACTGAAAAAATTCTTATTATACTGTACGTATAAATCTTAACATTTTTGCCTTCCCGCATTGTAGAGCAAGTGATTCCTTTCGAGGACAGTTATGATGTTTCATTCCTGCTTCATACTTTGATGACACAAAATCACTAATATTATGTAACCGAAACAATTCATGCAATTTTGTGCATTGGAAATTAAACAAGGCCAGAAACGCTTAGAAATACTGTATACTGAAAGTCTCCCTCAGAGATTTCGGCGTTTCGTCATTCCAGTCCGACTTTGTAAAATCCTCCATGATGATGACAATATCTATTTGAAATTAGAGTCTCTCGTTCAACATATTGCAAAATGACTTCATATTAGTAGAACTCAGAAAGAATGGTAATTCTTTGGAGAACTATCGATAGCATATGAAGAATTTCCTAACGGATAATTCTTGGTGATATTTGTATCCAACGCAATCTTACAATAACATTTTCATACAGTTAATTCTTGGTTACTTCTGAAACAGTACTTGTTGAATGAGGAAATCCAACCATGGTAAAGTTCACTTACAAGGAAACAATGGTAATGATATGGGGTCTGGCCCAAAATCCTTTGCACTGCGACCATCGTTGATCTATTGTGCTTAAGAAAATAATGGTATGTGTGGCTCACCAATTTAAATGAAACTTCGTGCATAGACCGATATACTGTAAAAACAACGGTTACTTTCTTAGCTGCCCAATCTCATATTAGCGGGGTGTATAGCGCCCTAAAACAAACTATAAGAGATACGAAAAAAAAGTTAAGACAAGATTTAAACTGTTTTACATGCTCTTAACGATGGCGTAAATATTTTTCCTGTAACAAAAACATGCAAATACAACTCCTCACCTCTTTTTCTTTTTAATATTTATGCCATTGTTAGCAAATATTTTCTCAACTTTTTGTAGAATATCTATTATAATTTCTGAGTTATTGAATTAAACAGTAAAACGTAACGTTGAAAGTTGTACACCCCGCTAATATGAGATTGGCCAGCTAAGAAAATTAAGATTTTTTTACACTACATCGATCAGAAAACCCACAAAGTTTCATTTAAATTGGTAAGACACGTTTGCCAATATTTTCCTGCGAGTAACCGATGCAAATCTGTGCACTCGGCCCTCATAATACCTAAGTAGTATTAAGAACTCCTTAAATCCAAGTCAAACAAAAATGACACGAACTATTTTGGTTGATTATTGATAATATCGAACTGGATGTGCTATTACATTTTGTATATGAAGTGCTTTGTTACTTATTTGACCAACTTACTTAATTACTGAAACAACAAGCTCATGTACTAGTGTTCGCAATATTCTCTTTTAAGTTCTACTTATACAATTACACAACGTAAACAAGAACCCGTGAGATGATTAATAAAACCAGACGTATAACGCAATACCTATACGGGTGTTACACAATTTTCATTATACTGCACGATATAGTTAAAATTTTATCTGTCTTTCCAAGGCGCAAACAAAATCATTTTTGTCTCACAACAAAAAGTAGCATTCACATTAATACGATTAAGCATATTTTACAACCGAAGAAGCAGTTTTAGTTCGTTACGAGAACTGCAGCAAACTTCGAAATTTAATACGTGCAACCGAGATAATTCATTACTGGAAACATTCGTCATAGAAAATAACGGGCGCTGACAAGTATTCGTCGACTCTATGCAGTTACAAGAAAGCATTTAATATGCACTTCCACCGCCCTTTAAAGGCAACCATATTTCACCGATTTAATATCTCGTACCGTGTGTCAGAACCTAATGCAAGATATAGTGCGTAGATATTGCGGTTTCAGTTAATATGCGACATCCGGTTGCTAATAAGATTATTACTTTCTCTTTGTATATAAATGTAATAACTGTTTACCTTATTAAACATTGTGTTTATACTGAAATTAAATTGATTGGTTAAAAGTAGTAACAGTAATAGGATATTTTCTCCTTTCAAAGAGAAATGTAAAATACAAAGATTCTACATAGTTATAATGTCTGGGACATTTGAATTCTTGGCAATCTCTCTAATACATCTCATCCTGTCTATTGTCATTTTGAATTTTTCGGATTGCGCGTAACATCCGGCCTTTGTATGTCGTTCATACTTTTTCTCAACTATAGCAATAATCTAAATAGTTATTACTATTATCATTCCGCATCGAATGGAAAGGTTTCAGTACAAATTCTCAAGCAGTGGTAATACATGAAAGCAAGTGAGTAAAAAAACAATTCTACAACACTTTGTCGTACTTTTGCACGCATTGATAGCTTCAATTCAATACAGCTGCTAATAACAATAAAATGCAAATTTGAAAAGTTTATTTTAATGAATCATGGTGGTTTTATAATTAAATTGCTCTTTCCATTAATTAAATCTCAATGAAATTACATTTACCCCTCAATTATTTATTTTCAATTTATTAGTTAGCACAATTTGTTAACACCAACATAGTAGAGCTTATATGTATGTACATACTTATTTACAAACTATGGATACCATTCTCAACTAATTAGTAAAAGAACAATCCTACCTTAAAGCCATACATACAATACAATGCAACAGAAGACCAAAAAGGAAGATCTATGCCGTTATCGAAACGAAAAAGCATTGAGAATGACAAATTTTTAATTTAAGTAAAGACATGTCTATTACCCAAGCAGTGGGGAAAGTAAAAAGCAAGATAGCGTAATAATCATGAAATTATCAACACGCAAGAGAATAGTCATCTTCTTCTCGCAGTGTCCATAAAATGGTTAGTAAAAATGGTTATTAAAAAAGGTGAATGTTGACAACTTTCAACAAGTTATAAATCGAGACTGTTGCAAGAAATTGAGAGAAAATCTATCCAAGTTTATATTGCCAGAAAGATGTTAGTAAGATTTCTTCTTCATGTGCATCATTATGCCTTTCCCAATACTAGATGACTCGTATTTCATTAACTCTAAAACGAATTGAATAAGCTCCCTCGTAATCTAACCTACAAGTATTACTGACAGTCAAGCGGCCGCACTAACCCTGGAATCAGCCAGCGGTCAGCACCAACACTTGACTGTAAATAAAGCCTAACAAGGCTTTGCGAGTCTAAAAGGGGGGTCATATAAGTTGGGGTAAGCTCGTCGATGCACTGAAGCCACAAAAGAGAGCAAATGGATTGGCTCAGGAGGGCAGTAGTATTTCTTTCTCCGGGCCTGAATCTACTCTTGGAATTACATCTATTGTAAAGGCGAGACCATCAAAGTGGGCTGAAGGCTATCTCCGGCCCGAATTGCAATAACAAACAAGGCTCAACCAATCCAAGATCGTCATAAAAGTGTCTTTGAGTTGTAGTAAGACAACTTTCTAAAACTAGAAAGAGGTAAACTGAGAGCCATAACTGGTGTCCTTGCCAGTCATTGGATGGTCAACCAACATTTGCATAAAATCAGGTACTGCAATGAACCTGAGTGCAGATTTCTTAGCGAAGTAGACGAAATTACTCAGTATGCGGTTGCGCCGCTTTAGTTAACAACAGGCTTCTATACACACACTAGCGGTATGTATACCTGGAACCTAGGGATGAAAAGCGGGCTGGGCCAAAGGTCCAGGTATGTAAGGCAAGGCTCTTAGGCTGTTTTATCGAGTTGAGGAAGTTAATGCAATGGGCATCTAAGAAATTGAAAGCTGCCTGTTCGGATTCTCTCTACTAAACTAAATTAAACTAGCTACTCCACTTCCTTCAACACTTTTAAGCATTACATCAAAAGTACATCAAAATCATGAACAAAGTAAGTGCAGAACCTGCCTAGCCAACGTAAATTTATGGTTGGTAGATTAGCATAATTTTCAAATTGAAACGTTATCGAAAAAGTGTCATTATGTCCATACTTTGTGTGGGATTTGCATTGAATATAGGTTAGTTCCATTTATCTACCACTTAGATTCTTACTGAGCAGCTACCTAGAATATTTGTTAAAGTTGGCTGAATTACACTATTTCCTCGTAAAAATCAAGCATGCATCAATAAAGTCCATATCGAAAAAGATCTCATCAGAAAAATAACGCACTCCAAACTCACTGGATATTTTTATATTCTCATCAATATCTAACGGGATTTTTGAAGTATTAACTTTCGGCCAGAATTAAAGCATGTTGTTTTAATTATTGATAATAACTGTCATTTTATTTGTCAGATATGATCCAGAATTGTTCTTACATATTATACATTTATTAACAAAAGTAGCTACCTTGGCACCTTTTTCTCTTATTATTCTTCTTCTCTACCACCCTCTAATCATCTTACCGAGTTACATATGTAAGTGTGGAGGCAGCAATTTTACTTTCAGAAATCTAAAATCATATTGAAATATAATAGGGTGTAACAATTTAATCGAGTTGGAAAGAGATGAAATCTCCTGAATTACTTCAGATCTGAAGATTCCATATTTACAAAATTTGTATTAAGTATGATAGTGTTAATATGCTCCCTCGATCTATGCTCCTCATATAATAAACACAAGTTCTTCAATTGGCAAATAAATTTTAAGAGACATGCATTTTTTTATGTACACTCTCAGATTGTTCACTACTGTACAATTGTTTATAATGTTCTAGCTACAAGATATTACGAATACATACATATGTTATGTGATGGAAATGTGGAAAGTACGTTTCCAGTCTGATAACCTTTATTATTATTTTGTCGAGTTTGTACCATATCAACCTATCTCCACTTACCATCATGATCGTTCTGGTGTTGGTTTCTCTTTCCATATAATAACAACAACAATAAACAACCGATATGGTTGAGTAATTACAACGTTCGGTTATGTTGCCGACGGTTAGTGATTCAAACCTAGATTTAACTGATCCGGCTCCCAACACTTGAACACACTTCAAGCCTCACAATTTTGACAATAACTTAGTCAGCAAGAAAACTCATCACTTTCAATTTACAATATTGCGCCTGTTTCCTTATAAAACAGCAATTGACTTAACGTGATTTACAGTTGGCTGAAATAAATGAATAATTACAATAACATCAAATAGCGCTTTATGTGTACTAAGTCAAGCAAACAACAAGAGGATGAACTGTAGAAATGAAAACCTATTGCGTTTGAAAGGACCAGCAATAGTAATCATACTATTTGTATGATCATTGGGAAGTCTATTCCGCAATTAACAATATTTTGTGTCATATTCCAACTCATATTCCACTTAATCACTTGTACTTCTTCTAAATTGTGTATATATATATATATATATATATTTCGTGACCTTTTATACTTATCTTATATGATAGATCTCTACCACTAATAGGTCAATAAAACAAGGCTGGTTTGAACGATAGTTATAGTTTTGAAATTGTATTGTGATCGGTAACTTTGACGACGAATACTTATCCGAAAAAGCCGTCATCAGCCTTAGTAGACAATGAGTTTTGCTTATACAAGTTACATATAGTGAAGGTGGAAGTATATGTTACATAAAAATTGCCGATAAGGGAAACGATTGATCAAATTCAATTTAGAAAGTTTATTTTTTATATATGTATGTACTTACTACATTTTGGGGTGTGGTTGATGGAACCTAGATTGCAAGCAATACACTTAATGTACGTTTTAGTGTTTTCTAATACCCAGAAAAACAATATTTTTCTCATCCTTCATATAAGGGCTTCTTTACAGGTATGTTTAGAAAAGGGAAACAAACGAAAATTATAAAAATACACAACCGATTAGGCGATATACTTCTCCAGGTAACAAGCAAGTCAAAGGTATCTGCATTCTTCGCTGAATAAATTGCTCAATAAACAAAATCAATTACATCGACTGTAGTTGTCATACAAGATTTCCATTGTAGGCTCGTGGTGGACAGACATGAGGCAACAAAGTCTATACCATAACTCCATCAGTAGAGATAGCATACCAAAATCGTATGAAATATGAGAAGGTAAAGAGAAAGTTAAAAGTGGAATAGAGTAGGTATACAATCATTGAAGATACTCTTCTGGTGCGCCCTTTATTAGTAGTACTAATTTGGTACTGAAATCGTACAAATCGAAGAACAATTCTATCCACCAATATCCTAAAAGTTAACATATTCTGTATCATTGAAATTGTGTTGGTCAAATTTTCTTCCGCAAGAGTATATTCTAACATTTTCTTTCGATTCAAACGACATAATTAACCAACTATTAAAACGTCCCCGGCATAACCAACTAAAAATGAGCACCAACGCGGGTCGTTTGATAGTGCGGCTAATTGCTTTTTAACTTTTACGTAATAGCTGGGCTAAATTAAGTCATGAATAACAACGTTGTTGTAAGGGGCACCGCACGAAGCCGTCGCGAGGTAGCCAAGTGCTGCAAGGGCCTTGCCGTTGTCAGAGAACGGCCGTTTGCGTTTCAGATTAAATTGTTAGATAATTGCCGGCGTTCGTTCGGCGAGGGAGTTTGTTTGTAATATTCTTACGCAGCCGCCTACACCTTAGCGGGGCGCGGCTGCAACAATCTGAAATGCAATTAAGATTATAATTCGATTTGAACTATCTGTTTATTGTCTTTGTTAAGCAACAACAGAGATATAAAACAGATATGGTGTTCAGGTGTTTACCATAACGACGTAAACAGTGTAATAAGCGCCATTTTATTTGCGCAATTATTTAATCGTTTAAAAGCAAATCACTTAAGGGAGATGTTGATGCAGAAAAGTTTGATGCGGTTAAAAGTGCATTTATCACGTTAAACAATATGCATTCAAAAAACCAACATTAATCATAAGATTTTGGAAAGCTTGCGTGTAATAGACATATATTAACGATAGAATATGATTAAGCTAGTTTTGGCTGATTTCGTTCGTAACTTTGTAGGCGGTAACTGTATTAGACAAGCAGCAAATTCGAGGGCGAATATTAAAAGTAAAAGAATTTTCAAAAACTGATACGCTAGTTCAAGAGAAAATTAGTTAACAGAACCTAGTTTATCGCTATATCGTATTATAAAATCGTATTGAAATGTATAGAATTGGTTTCAAGAAAATAGCAGTGTGGTGCTGTTACTGACATTTCACATATATCCCAGTTAGCTGAAACCCAAAAAAATCTTTCAGTTGATAATCAACAAATAAATTTGTACAATTTTTGGATTTCAGCCCGATAGAAAATCTGTTGGGGATGTTAAGGAGGTTGTAGTCAAATTATGGGGATTCTATTGCACAAGTGCAATACACAATAGACGTTTTGTCCAATCCCTATTTAGTTTACCGAGTCTCATCATCATTCCCAAGACTGCGCGATCACAGCAGCCTTTTCTCCGAGGTAAGAAAATGCAAGGCGGTTTTCGCTGACGCTAGGCATTGAGTTGACGCTCCATATGTGTGTGCGTATTTACTACTTCTCATTTTTGAAAATATTCGTTCAAAAAAAAAGTGTATAGACCATTGCGAACCCTAGCTTTCATCCATAACATTTTCCTACCATCCTCAACAGTAATTGACAAAATTAGTATCCAATAACTACTCTAGTGAATCCAAAAAGAAAAATTTAATGACTTTCTAGTAACTAAGAATCGCCAAGGAAATCAACTTTTTACAAATCAATACCTAGAAATGGTTTAAAGAAAAATCTCCAAGATTACAAAGAGAAAACAAAACTAATTCTGAGGGCACCTCAATACAAAAATCACACTAATTTTAAAGATATTCATCAAAAAATTTCCAAAATAGCTTTAAAGAATGTGCTTATATTTCAAAAATTTTAAAGAAGACTATGATTTAGTTTCCAAATTTTGTGAATAAACTAGGTTCAAAATCCTGGTATTGAGGAAAAGCGCACAGTGCTCACAATAACACCTGCTGACTAAATTAATCCTCCAACAGGGACTGGAACAGAGAAACATAAACTAGGGATTAGAAGTATAGGGACCAATTATTTGCTAAAAGTATTTATCTCTTTTATCCATGCTTCCGACGGATAGCACGGTGCACATGGACAACGGTGGTGTACACGGTCAAGGATGGGTGGGGGGAGTATTTTCTAATTCGGAGTAGGGGCGCGGGGTGCCGATTATGCATATGGATGTTCTGAGATTTGATCCTATATCTGTACTCTGTAAATCTATCGCTGTGCGCTTTCGGGCGATCACTCTCACCTTACCTTGTGCGCATATGTCATCGAGAATATTCATCTGTAATTAACAAACTGACAACGGTGCGTTTTCGTTCCCCACCCCAAAATCAATTTTCTTACTCAAAATCTATAGAAAACTCAACAAAAAAAGCTTTGAAAATATCGGAACCAGACCACTGACTTTCTGAGTGATATAAATATTTTCGTAGTGCTTTATAATAAATTTAACGGAGAATACATCTGCGAAATCAAAATTCAATATCCAATGCTGCAGTTAGACAAAATTTCAATTTTCTTCAGATTGAAGAGAAAAAATATTTGCGATTGTACTTTGTGACAAATTTTATTATTTTCTTGGGGTTTTTATAAACTAGTCAGAGACGATGAAATTGGTAGAAAAGAATGACAGTTTATAAACGCTTTTCCTGACATCCGATTGGGGCGGACTAATTTCTCATTTTGCTATAACAAACTTAACTATAACTTAAGTATAACTTCCATTTAGCAGTTGCCTTCAAATACTTTACGCAAGTCACATGTACCTATAAAACATATTTAAAATTACCATGTCAATCTGAAAGCATAATTTTGAAAGTTATTCGGTCCCCAATACGTCTTTTGATCTGCATAGTTTGTAAAAATTCAATACAAATTTGTCCGAAATAGATATAGCAAAGTGAAGTTAACTGTAAGTATACCTAGCACTTCCAGATATTAGAGGGTCCTGATCAAAAATGATAATAAATAAATTCGTTGAAAAATATCTAATCGCATGTATTCCGGCTGCCCATCTTGTAATGTAAATTGCAATTCAAGTAAGTTATCTTAAAACAGCAAAAAGTTAGCACTAGATCAAAAATCGAAAAGTCAAAAAATAGAAATAAAAAATAAACAAACTTTGATGTAGTTCAAACGTTCAACATTTGAAGCGTTTGAAATATTAGTCGCTGTTAAAGATAGTATTTTTGTTTTGAAGACAAGTTAACTAGTGATGTTATGCAGGTATGTACCTGCTACGAGAAAAACAAGGGATAGATTAAAATTGGTGGATTTAAAAAATACCGTAAGATGAGTTGAAAAAGTTTACAGAAGGCGAGTTGGAATAGTAGCTATTTCGGAACACCAATAAGCGCACCAGTTTTGAAAACTTTTAGACAGAACATTGTACTTACTTGCAACTGCACTTGTGATGATAAAATAGTTAACGATGCTAATGTATTCAAAGCCGATTGCCAATATTACGCTGTATTAATTATATTATCCAATCGATACATCTATTATAATTTTGAATCATTAACTTTCCTCTATTACGGGATACTTCATATTCAAAGTAAACTACCTCCAATTACTCGATTGCTAAAGTAAACTAAATGAATAATGTCTTTTATTAAAACGCTCGTAAATTAATATTAACTCGACGACTAATATCCTATATTGTTAAATATTACATACTAGCTGTTAAGCCTGTCCCTGCCAGGCAGGAAGAAAAAGAAAATCTGCTTGGCAGAATAAAAGCAAAAAATTATTTGCCACGCTTCTTTTTCGTCTTAGTTCTCCGCCCACAGGCCAAAAATCAAAAATCCGGTTACGTTAGGATTTGGCCTAGGCGTTTTACTATATGCATGCCAATTTTCAGCTTTCTAGTCCATCAGTGGGCTTCAAAAAGCTCTGGATAGACAAAGAAAGAGGAACACACAAATAAGGAAATTATATTATGTATAGATTAGATACAAAAATGCTTATTGTCATCGTTATAAGACCACCAAATTTTGTGCTAGTACTATGAATTAGAAACATCTAATTCCATTAAATTACTTCGTATTAGACATTCTTTAACACGTACATCGTTCATTGTATCTGACCACGACCAATATTGACAGATCCTAATCACGGCTCTAAACAAATACCACCACCGCAAATAGCAAATTTCACAATTCATTACGAACTAATAATAACCATTTAAACCAATTATCGTGGACAACGATCTACACGACCTCGCCTGTCGATCAAATTCAATTGTACAATTAAAAGAAAGAAAGCTGAAATAGTACGATAACAATAGTTCAAGTATTTGTACATACTAGTTATAGCAAATTACATTAAAAAAAATGATGCAATGCAGTTTTAAATGTGCTTAAACTGATCTAGAGGTTCAAAAATAATGCAAGTTTGTTATAAAATATCATACAGTGGCATATTACAAAAGGAAATACTACATGACTCTTACATATATTTTTTTAAATTACCACTACGAAAAATAGGTGCAGGCAGGCGTGACGTCCTTTTGGTATTTATGAAACGGAGTCTTGCTATGAGCAAATAGTCTAAAAACCAACAAATCACTGTAAGAGTGTACCATTTGTGTAATGTATCGATTTTTGTAAAAAATAATGATGCTCTAAGAAAGTAATAGCAGTTATACCAAGGATGTATGAATCACGTTTAACTTGTACAACTTTATCCTATTGCATAACTGCATAACTGAATTATTCAATATCTTAAATAATAATAATTGACAGAAAAATTCAAATTGGCAAACTTTTAACATAAATAAGTTTTCCGGAGAGACATTTGTGGCCCGAGTTAAATATTTATTTACATTAATTATATTTTTCTTATATAAATAAACTTTTCCTAGTTACACTTGAATAGTTAAGAACCTAACCACATTTCTTATTAGGGCCAGAAATGTTGAAGTACGAAACAGTTTTACATAGAAAATTGCATTACATGTTAACAATGCTGTGAACCAATTGAGAATTGAAAGAATAAACTTCTAATGGCAAACTATTCGAAGTGAAGACAAAAAGGAAAACTATTGTAGTCTATTCTTGCCACATCATAAAACATTAAAGGCAACAGACAGTATCAGTTGTTACAACTAAATGGCTATTTTTGTCTTTATGTTCACCAAATGACAACTACATACAGTGTCACGCTGAAAATTACACCCGGTCTTTTATTAATTTTGGCTCCAAAAACCGCACTAGAGTGTACTTCCAGAGGATATCTAATTATGCAAAATAATCTGCATTTACTCAGATAGTAATATACAAAATATCACATATATTGATGTCAACTATACAGCAAACCTACAAACAATTACGAAGTAAATTGTATCTTTAATGGATGTGCATATTTTCCTAGTTATTTAAAATATAGTAACCTAGTTCTTTAAATTACATCAAGTTATTAATATATCAACATTCTTTAACTTAAATTTGATTTGTATCCTTGTCTCTTTTGGCTACACCCGGGAAGCTGGTGTTTTTAACACAAGTAAGTAATGCAATAGTACAGCTTATGTACATACGAGGTTTATAAATAAAGTAATGAGACCGATTCTCTTTCACTTGTTTGATTCCAATAACATTACAATTCAATATTGTCCTCTTCAAAGTAACTGCCTTGGGAACCGACACCGCGCTTGATATGGTTCTTCCACTCCACACAGCAGCGCTGGAACTCGGATACTCGAACAGCCTTCAGGTGGTCGGTTACAGCCGTTTGAATGTTATCCAGTGCCCCAAACCGACGTCCCTTGAGGTGCTGTCTCATTTTTGGGAAGAATAAAAAGTAACAAAGACTCAAGTCGGGTAAATAAGCAGGATGAGGAGCCACAAAAATGTTCTTACTAGCAAAAAAAACAGTTTACCTAAACTTTTGTGTGACAAAACGCATTGTCGTAACACCCAGTTTTTTTATGTTTAGTCTCACACGCATTACCCGTTGGCCTAGAAGCACAAACTCCTTGTGAACGATTCCCCGGCTATCAAAAAGCATGATTTTGAACATTGACTTGCTCGTTCTTGCCTTTTCGGCCTTGGAGAGCTTAGTGTAGCGTTCCATGCAAAAGTTTCCGTCGCAATGTGTCCAAGTCTGAAGCAAAAGCTGATCGCACACGGTTACTCTAAATTCGTGTTACTCATTGTCAGAATGCATAAGCAAAACCTGCTTCGCTAAAACAACCGTTACGGACAGACGACGTGACTCTAGCAAGTTCCAACTCGCACGGATGGCATCTTCCAAGTCTCGCGTGCCCGGTGTTGCCCAAACGAACCCTACGCTACTAGTCTCATTACTTTATTTACACAGTTCGTATATGTCCTTTATGTCTATTGTGATTTACAAAAGAAGAGGAATTCGCTATGGTTGCTGACCTAAAATATATAATTACTCTAATTGATGAATGATTTTCAAGATTAATATTACCTTTCGAATAATAATATTTGATAATTTTAGACATCAATTTTGGTTTTTCAAATTTTGTCGCTTGGATAAATATGCTAAAATAACTACATTGTACACCCTTTTTTAGATATTTATGTATATGTTAACTTGGACTTGACCTCACACAGTACTTATTCATCGTTAAATACCAAAAGAATGATCTAACCAAAAAGGTTTGTTTAGAAACGAGACTCTGACCTGCATCAACAAAAATGGCGGCGTAACCCCCCACTAATATTGTGAATATCGTTTTAATCTCGAGTCACGTAAATCGTAGGGTTACGTTTATCGTATGCCTTACGCCCATTGTCAACAAGCACTTACACATTCAATTGACCGTCTTAAGTAAAGACACACATTTTGACCAGCCGATATATACTGTGGTGTCAAGCTCGCAAAAGCGTTGTTTCGACGTGGTTTAGGGAGCTGTATATTTACAAAGTACACTCACGTCTATCATTTCTTGTCGCAAATTTTAAATAAAACTAAATAGCATTCACTATAAACAAATGACCAGCAATAATCAAAGAAAAATCAGGAATCTAAACGATTTTCAAGCTGGGAATAAAACGAGTTTTAGAAATTCTGTAAGCTAGATTTATATCAATTTCAACTAAAATTAAATATTTTTACTTACGTTGTCAGCCACCATAATGTACAACATTTTCTTTATAGACGCATTATATTAGTTCACTAAAAATGTGTAAACAAAAACGTTCTTAAAATTATATGAAGAACACTGCAAAAATAATTTTGTAGCTCTTATTTGACCTAATAGTGGCAGAGAAAATAAAAAATAAAACAAGCACAAATAGAAAGTAGATAACTAGTCTTTTATTATTTCCTAAATTTACATTTTCTCCTCCTCCTCAAATATTGAGCACGCCAGGCTACAATATCGTTTCCTTTCATTAATATTTTTCTCTCACAATGACACTTCCCATATCGAAAACTAAGGTAAAATAAATGTTTGCGCAATGTTTCCTGTCCTCGGTTTAGCTTACATAATTTCCGGTACTTTTCTGATGATCTTGGATCATATGGAATCTACTAATAAATATTAAATAAATAAATTCTTCTACATTGGTTCCCTGCTTCGGAATGGGGACACACCAATTTATTCGAATTATGATAAAAAAGAGATCTTCAGAGAACGATTTCTGAAATTATTTGCACTTGTTAGGCCCTTAGCCAACAAACACATGTGCGTAAAAAAAAAAAACACATATTCCAGACAAATGGCAAAATTGCAGGAGATGTAAATAGATTTGCCGCACTTGCAGCACAGTATTTTCTAAACGATTCAGCGACGAAAATTTATAGATAATCCACTTTTCTGTGTGTATTTAGTATCCCACTCTTTATTGACGAAAAATTGAATTATCAACAAGGATAAGTTTACGTTGCACATGTAGAACCTGTCTTGAGACGTATAGGCGCAATACTACTTCTAGTTTAGTAGGAAAAAATTGTATTTTTAAATATTTGAATCAATATGAAATTGAAAATTTAGCAAGATTACCTTAGAGGGTAGCCGCACATCAATGTGTGCATATATTAGGTGAGGTATTGACAACTTTTGCGAATGCAGAGCGATTTACGCTAAAGATGACAGAAAAGATTTTGTTGTTATAATTAGTATGATTACTCACAAATTTAATATATCGCAGGATCAATTCAAATAAACAGGATGTATTCTATTCACTAAGGTGTTATATCATATTTATAATGCCCACGCATATTAAATGCTGGTTTGCCTTTGTTGGGAAATAATTCAGGAAAAATTACTTTTACTACGTACATATATACATATTGATTTGATAAAATAGTTTTATATAAATAATTCTATTTGAGTTCTGTTGTAATTGAGATTTCGAAATTGTTAATAAATAATAACGTTGATAACAACGATTACATAAATAAAACTAGTTAATTTTAAATAAATCATTCTAGAATTTCAGACATTACTATAAAAAAATTAAGAATTGACTGAACTCGATTTATTTCTACATTGAATTATATGTATAACTAACAATAATTCAGCTACGTACTTAAAAGCAATTTACGGGGTATGTTTTACAAACTGTAAACAAGCAAATCGAGATATTTAATTCTTAACATGATTGGAAAACTAAATTGATGGAAAAATTGTTGAACAAAAAACACCACACATCCACATGTACACCACTCCGGTAATATCACGGCAATAAATTCGCAACGCTACCGATCGAAATTCAATTAGGAACCTCTGCGCATTCAAGGAATCTGGATTACGAGCCAAATTTAAATCTAATCATTCTTTAAAGTGTCTCTTGGGAAATGCCAAGAATAAAGTTGAAGTAAAGCGGACGTCTTGAATTCACGAAATCTCCTACGATGGTTTAACGTCAGATTCCTGACCAAAATGAGTAGATTTCTATACCTTAAAAGGGAACAACTGTACGTTTAAAGTTTCAAATAATCTAAGTTAATGTCAATCTTGCCATTACAAAAAAAATAAAGCCTGATAATCCTAAATTATACAGCAAGTTAACAGGTTAAGTTATTAAGAATTTGATTGCATAGCTGTCAACCAGATGCTAGATTGCATAATTATAATATTTCATTACAGCAATAAATAATCACAGAAAATGACTATATTAAAGTAGAATTAATGGGCTATGGGACTGACGTGTTATATTAGTTCACATATGAAATAAACCACTTCTTACAGTTAATTAATAATACTAAAAATAATTACATTCTTTAATTTAAAACAATATAAGAATAAATCGAATGACAATACTAACAGATTAAATAAAACCTTATCCTTTGTTGGAAATTGAATACAAACAAAATAGATAGAGAAAGCATTCAACCAGAACAGAAGCGGAATTCTAAAGAAACTCCTCAGCCGGATAGGAGATGGCCCAGAGAACCCAGCAGAAGATGAGGATGCTCCAACGAATCTACTCAATAATTCAATGTTTTATCACTTTATACTCAGTATCTGTAAATATAAGATGGAAACTCCATATGAAGCCTATGGATTGGAAATCCTAGTTTCCTTCCAGGACATTGCAAATTGAATGATCCCTAAATAGACTAGAGATGACACAACAAGAGCACATATATATATATATGTATATATATATATATTGTATGAAAGCGATAGACTGCCTCCAATCTACTAAAGGAGTATGGCAATCTTTTCCAATCGAGGGCTCGATACCTTGGTTGCCACTAGATCGACGATATAGCACATTTAGACCACCACTGTCCCAAAATTTGGAATTTTTAACTTGAGGATGACTGGATCTCATCACAGTAGGAAGACACCATACAAACCCTAAGCCAGTGGCAAATTGCATAGACTACATCCCAACAATATCAACATCAAATTGTATCATTTTTATTAACCTGATAAGGTTATCCTTTATTTTCATGTGCATCGTTGCCATTCCTCTTAACATCTTACCGTACGTCTGCATAAAATCAATCAAGTTCATATTCACTTCAGTCTAGAACTCACTGCAATGTAACGATAAATACTTAATATTACTCCTCCTACATCATTTAATCACACATTACTATAAATACCGAAAGAATCTGCATACCTTTTCTTTATACCGACTACTACTGATTAAGAATGTATTGTAAATGATTTATTAATAATAAAAAAGTAAAATTGAATACTGAATAAAACCAGTTTTACCTATATTTGCACCGAAGTATATTTTTCGCAGATTTCACAGAATTCCATGCAACAAGTGTTAAGCTATCTAATCTTATCTCGTGTTGTTTATTTTTATCCTCACTTGATCGATATTACAACAAGGATTAAATTGAGTCATTTGTTACATATTTCGTTAAAAAGGTAATTTATGATCGTATTGGGGCAATACTCTGATTAAGCAGTTCTATAAGTATAAACAAAAACGAGTAAGGTGTTCTCTATTTGATTATTGTCAACCAAGTTGTTATAAGACGCATTATATTATATTTAAAATTGTTTTTCGTAGATATATAATTTGAATTCCTTGCAAGGTAATCTGCCTTATAATATTTCAAAGCACACATACCGTTCATACGTAAGTTTACAAATTTAAGGCCAGCCATAATATAAATATTGATGTGCCAGATATGCACACGTTATTAATATAGCAATGAATGGTAGAATACAACTATGCACGTTGAACTACCTGAATTATGAAGGTCACTTCAAGACACTCAAAGGTCAGTAGCCCTAGTGCACAGTCGAAGTCTATAAACAAGATTCTTTGGCAAGCGAGACGATTATTCTCAGTGTGTACAGCTGTGCTAATAAACGTAACGCCGTCTCAGAACAGTGCTACAATCTTAGCTGAACTATATTTGGAAGTTATCTAAAAGGCTTCATATGCATAGGGTACGTGAGTAAAATAGTCGAAATGTAATGAAAGAAACTTCAGCTTAATGTAAAGGTAAACAGATTTGAGTGAAGCCAGTGGATGAACAAATTATCCACTATGATTACAATCATCATGTGCGAATTCTATGTTTTAAAAGCTAAAAGTCAAGTGTTCCCTCAATATTATAACAATCACATCAGTAGATATATGTGTCCATATGTTTGTTACCACCGGACTGAACGAGATTACTTGAGGTAGTAATGACTTTCCTTCATTTCTCACCGTTAAAAATGTGTGCATTTTATAAGTTTCCTTCTTCTTTTGACACAGGTGGTTTCTTGCTATAAAACTTAAAATGTGTGGAAAAGAAGCAAAAGTCTCCGTTTTCAATTATTTCTTCTATGAAACAAGCATTCTTGTCATAATATGTAAAATGGTAATGTTTACGTACTTACTCAATCATTGACCTCTTGCACCATCGTTGGCAGTGTAAATACTGATATTCTCAATTTCTAAATTTCGATAGTTCTTAACATTTCTGTCCCCCACGCAAGTACTTGAAACAACAGGTAAATTGATAACTAACAGACGGCTACAATTACAGTGTTCAACAATAAAATCCTCTCCGTAAAATAAATGACTATTTTGTAAAATTTAGATCTAAATCAGTTTGCAACTGCTTTGGAAATCGCTAAAGTAGGGTCAGATTTCATGGAAAGACTTTATAGACCCTTACGTTCAAATGATCGTCGCTCGCTGAGAACAACCCCTTCAACATCAGTTGAGGCAACGTCCAGGTTTCCCGACGACGATCAATTTCAACAATAAACAAATTCTCTTCTGTAAACAAAGATTTTTAAAAGATGTTATTTATTCTTCCATTTAGTTTACCTATTAAGCTAAATTTTTACTCATTACCATAAAAATGGGTAATTATAACAATTTATCAATGAGAAAAAAGGTTTAAGGGCATTCAGTCTGATCCTAAATTAAGAATCGAAGTTATTTATTTTATTAAAAGAATACTTTAAACCTATCAATATGTCCCGAAACATCCACAAATAGAGTTATATATTCATATTAAAAAACATATCATCTCTTCTAAACATGAGTGTTGTTTTATTTTTGGAGAAGCTAGTAATGTCATCCAAAATATATTGGCCACACATATTTTCCAATCTTCCAGCGTTAATCGGTTGCTTATTTCATCTTTAAATGCGTCCACTGCACCTTCGGCCGATATAAATCCCTATTCTTTCCACGTGGATATGGATGTATAAAACATCGTTAGGTGCCAGATCTAGACTACATAGCTAATGACACATTATTCCGCTATTTTGGATATTCAAATACTTAATCGTTCGAGCAGTAGTGTGAATCCAAACATCAAAATACGGGACGATCCTATCTTTTGGATGGTTGTTGTGAACATTTTGGAGAACTGGCAAACAAACTATAGTGAACCATTCAACATTAACAGTACGACGATCCTCCAGTGCAACAAGAGGAACAAATTAGCGAATTCCAAAACATGTGGTAACCATCTCTTTTTAATTTTTTTTTCTTTTCACGAATAACCTTTATTGGAGTCGACTCATTTTCAAAGACCTAAACAGTCGATTGTTGCTTTTTATCAGGATCATATAGCAATATACTGATAATTTATCACTTGAAATGATGTTCAACCTTTAGATGCATTACGGAATGTAATGGGGTTTTTGCGTCTCTTACTATCACGATGATCTATCAATAACTCCATCTCTATGTCCGGTTGCAATGTTGCATGTATCGAACGCAAGTGTTATGAATACTGTACCTGTAATTGCGAACCGAAAACATGATGAGATGGTTTGGCAACCCCTACAATCAATTCCCATAAGAACTGTTCTGCATTTTAAGATTGAGATGGACTATAGATGCGACGACCCACTATCAAAGCAGTCTATTCGGTTTCGTGGGCCCAAAGTGTGGGAGATCCAACAGAAACAAACCTTACGTTACCTTCAAACACATGTGTAAAATAGTGTTAATTTCTTCCATACACGAATCTTTAGAGTTTCTCAAATACTGCTTACAGTAATATGCCGGTACTTTTCAACCATGTTCCGAAGAACACCAATACTTTCTCTGTAATGATTGCTTTAGCTAATTTTTAAAAGTTGAACATGTTGATATTCACTGTACCACACATTTTTATGGCACTTGAAAAACACGACTTGTGACCGAGCGCTCGATTGGTTTCCCGAAAATTTTGATTGTGGCTTAAGCCTAAATAGTAAAAATCACAGCTGAGTAATGCTCTTTGTTCAATTCCATGAATGCTTATGCAAAAGATCACTAAGCTTAAGTCCCTTAAACTGTTATACTCTTTAAACATATAAACATTTTTTTAATATCATAGCCTACTAGAGAAGCTCAACGGAAAGAGAACATCACTCATGTAATAGAGCCCGTATTTATAAGTTAAAAAATATCAAAAGACAAATTATCATATTTTCTAACTGACCAATGGAAAGCAACTAAATGTTAAAGCGGCTTATACAGTATAAATCCACAATCGATTAATTTACCTTCCTATATTTTTCTTAATTGACAATAATAGATAAATCAATAAAGATAAGTAGTCGTAAACCTCCATTAGACATAAAACCGGAGTCCGTAGTTAGTTTGTTGTAAGTAGACGCTTGGATAATTTTCAAACTATGAAACGGCATTTGCGCAGTGGTTTCGCAGTGCCGATTCACACGTAAAGTTTGGTCTGCTACACACACACAAAAGCAGAGAAATAGTAGGTATGAGGTAAGTACACAGTCCAACCACAAAGGAAATACCTGTAGCTGTGGAATGTGGCCGGTCGACAAGGCTGTTTGTACGGCCGCCGTTTGAAACCTTTCAATTGGATCTCTCATACCACCATTGGCTATCTATATGAAGGGGAGCTGTTAATTCCAGTAGAAGATATAAAGGGACTATTGCCCCTTTTTTCATTTGTACGACGGTTGAAAAATTGCAGGAACTTAGTAACAAAGCAATGGCCTCTGATTATATTAATGAATCGTTTTTCAAACACGAACATCAACCTTTTAAATTATACAACTCACAAAACTAAATCACTGCTACTAATTAAGGATAGGTATACCGTTATGCAAAAATACACCTACATACATAGGAAAAATGAAACGCTGTAGATAGCAAGACAACACGTGTGACTATGTATTATTCTACAAAAAAAAAACATTTCATCATATTTCCTTTTCACAATTATAATGCATCATATTGCGATCGCTTTATAGACGAATAATCACAAAAATTGATGTTTTTATATAGTACCCGGACATTTCCTTCCGGTTTTAATTAATAATAATTGCTACGATGCATCAATCAAAAAACATTTTTACTAATGTCACATAAGCAAACGTATTATGCTATTAATTTGTTGAACTGTTTTATTGACAAATAGCATAGACGTCAACTAAAACAATATACATAAATAGCAAAATGCATTAGAGCTATTTCTGACAATTCCATTATTACATCAAAATCGATTGGTATAGCATCAGTTAAAATGTAAATAAAAGAATCGATCTTCAAATATTATCTGTATTATTTTTAAAAGGCATTATGATAACAATCAATACAGAAATATGATTGCCAACCTCGTCATATTTAGTGCCCGGTAGTGGCCGGTACATTTAGTTTCAAATACACTATCGTCCGTATTAGTTCGAACACTTGAGTAAATTTACAAAATTGTAGAATATTAACATTACATTAAACTACAAACTGAAATTTATATAATAATATTATTGTTATTAACACATATTTATAGCATACGACAAAGGGTATTGAATTTTCTTGTAATATTTTTAAATAAGTTTCTTTTCTCATAATGCCTTCAATTCGCTGCAAGTCTCCTGCCCCAGCGTACGAAGAGCAATCCCAAACGAGTAAAGAACCCCTCCCTTGCTTCACAGTCGGCACTAGTCTGGGCAAACAGCGGTAATTACGAAGTAAGTTACGACAGCCTATATATGCACAGAACTACTCGCATACAGCATCGATTCTTACGAAAACATGTCTCGCTTGTTCAAAGACTTCAAACTTGGATTCATCAGTCCATAAAACTCGTTTGAAGTCTTCGACTATCCATTTCCTATGTGTTTCAACCCATTGCAACCGTTCTTGTCTGTTACTCAGGCCTAATAGAGGCTTTCGTCCAGCAACGCTCCAAGATGTGCAGCTTTTAATCACCGCTTTACTGTGGTAACAGAAATTGATCTTTCATGGTCGCACTACATGTCTGCAGCAATTTCGGATGCTATCAGCATTCCATCTCGTTTGCTTAATAATTTTATGCACTCATCGTCTGCCCTTGTTATTCGTGAACAACCTGGACGTGCGCTGGCTTGCAAACTGCTCGTGCGTTGATATCTCCTAATAATATCACTTACTGTTGACTTATTCACATGCGTCTTTTCCGCAATAGCCTCCGCAGTGAAAAGCAATTATAATAGCACGTTTTTCTTGGCTTGTTAGCTTTTCCCTCGCCATTTTGGACACATATGTTTAAATACACACTTGCTGTCGATACACGCAGAAGCAACTAAAATATTGATTATAATATGCAGCACTGTTACGACAAAGTAATGTAAACTTCTTAAGCTTATTTATTAGTCATACTCATACTACAACCTTGAAAATGGACATAATGAAAATTTGTTCCACAAGGGCCATTAAAATTAAAATTAAATTTTAATTATTATTTGACGAAGTTTGCAAACTAGAAACTAAATATATAGTTTAATATCATAATATAATTTACATTTCAAAGTAATAGTACAGTAAAGTAAGAATACTTTACGAAATTTTACCAAGTGTCCGAACTAATATGGACGGTAGTGTACAAGAAATTCAATTCTGTATCTAAAAGTTGTTGAAACATTGGGTTTCCTGCTCAGGAGCAAAAATTGTCCAGTTCTGCGGAATAGTAAACAAGAAGCGCCCGGCTCGCTGTTGGGGCGATTGTCTTGCGAATTTCACCCCATCCCTCCAATTCCACCAAATCAGCCGAATGGAGCGAACGCCACCTAATCGGGGTTCAGGGTTCTTCTCTATTCATGAGTGCCATCTCATCCTTCGAACTCCAACAAATCAAGGATCCTATTCTTCAATTTTATCCGTTTTTGTAATAATACCAACCATAAAATACAAATGATAGTAAAACCGCAATCCAGGAGACATTAAAAGGTTTTTTTCTTGCTTCTTCAAATTCTTAATATCAAACATTTAGATAGAGACCTGAATTTTTGATATAGGGGACGAAGTATCTCTGCGACTAGGCCGGCAACGTTTATTTTCCAAACCCTTCTAAAAGTAAGAATATTTTCAAAATATACGACAGACAGAACAAAATTGTCTTCTGCATTAAGTAACAAAGAAACTCCCAACGAAAGACATTACAAATGTAGTAAGTCGTTTTGATATCTAAACCAGAGTGTTCCACAATCGTTACATAACCGCTAGCTCTTCTAACGATTTAATTATTACACTACCTACTACAATTTACAAAAACCTAGACATTCATATTTGTACAAATACAGGTCGTGCATAGAACCATATATGAAAAGAGATACGATCAAATTTAAATTTCAACAACTCTTTTGGTGCCTATACTTATTAAAGTTACAAGTGCAACCTCATACATTGGTAATTCTTATACATAGTTACATTGCTCCCTTGTAGCATCCAGCTGTAATTTGCATAGAATGCCAAGTGCCAACTAGACTTCCATTTAAATGAATACGAATTTACTGTAATCTGTTCGTTTACAGTAAACTTTTGGTCATACTGGTACTAAATCGAGGTCATTCTAAACGGACTCAAGTGATTACCGGCAGTAAATATTTGTAGTACCAGGCATGTCAGTGAACGTTTTTCAAATTTGTCCGTCCTATTACGTATTACTTTCATTACACCTGACAGATTAAAAACAAAATCGTAAATTATGAGTAAAAACTTTGAAATACAGCAGGAAATTGTAAAGTAAAATCTATATCTATAAAATAGGCGCTTTCCGACATTTGTAATATTTCTTCAAATATACGCATAAATCGTCTATTTTTCCCTTACAACTGATTCTAGTTGTAATAATATGAACAATGTAACAAGAGACTACGGAAGGCTTGGAATACAGCTACAGCTATTTTACACAAAGCAATTTCCATTGTATTCTACAAAATCAATTTTTCCAAGTATCCTTTGGCTGCACGAACTCCTCATCTGCAGCAAATCATCTTGATTTCAGTCGAATCTTCATTTGTGGAATGAATATAAAGAAATTTTTGTTTCTGTATGTCAATTCTTGCCACCATATACATCTGTCCAAGATAAGGATGAACAACATGGGGATTTTGGAAACGGTAAGAGTTAGAAAATTTATTAAATGAGACGGAAGTTGCAGCGTTCAGAGAGTACATATAAGACGCAAACAAATCTCAAATATCTCACTCGGCTTCGGAGATATTTAAAAAGAAATAGAATTTTGTCAATTTCGTTGTTATAAGCAGAGACCGGATTATATGTTTTTTGCATATCAATAATTATCAATGGTACAATTGAACGCTTTAAGATGTACACTAATTAGAGTAAATAAACACGTTTAGCACTAATTTAATTTTATTTACCCTAATTCGTGTAGATCTTGTTTCTGGATATAATTTTTTATTGAAAAAACAATGTTTTGTCACATAAGGTTTTCTCATTTTATTTGGTTTGGAACAATTTTTTAATTGACTTAAGTCATTAAGCTTTGCATAAAATAGGCGGTGCAACGCCTAGTAATGCATGTTTGTCATTTGTTGTTAATCGCAACCAATTATATTTTGTGTAGATCATTAGTTTATATACTGTTAGCTATAAATATGGAAAGTTATTATTCGAATGAGAAGAAATTTTATGTGCCAAAGTGCTACACTTTGTGCCATAAAAATTGTGAAAAAACAAAACGTAAGTATTTAAATCAATACTCAGATCGAAAACCAGCAGATCGACTTACAGAAGGCTGCCATCCAACTGAAAACAATACATGTGATGTCTTATTAGCAGTTATTGAGGAACCAGAACCATTAACAAGGGAATCTAGCGTAATATCAGGGTGGCAAAATTTCCGGCACAGTTTATGCTAAATAAACACAAATTTCATCCCTACAAATTTAGAATTTGTGAAGGATTGAGCCCGGGTGACCAAGCAAGACGTAGATCTCTCTGTGAGGGGCACACAAAACGATGTCAGGCTAATCAAAACTTTTCTTTCGAAATAATTTGGTCGGATGAAAGTATGCTTAGCAATAACGGCATCTTTAACAGGCGAAATACCCATTATTGGTTTTAGAAGAAAATAGTATTTGCCGAAACAGCCCCGATATCAACATCGTTTTTGTTTGAATATGAGGGTCGGAGCTTTTAGTAAAAGGATTATTGGTCCTTTTATCTATTACATGCAGTTAGCTAAACTCTCAACGGTATTTAAACTTGTTGCATGATGCAGGACGGCTGGTTTTGGAAGCATAGTGCTCGAGCATACAATGCAAGACCAGTTCATGAGCACTTACAACATAGGTTTCCATGAAAAATGTATTGGTACTTATTCTGCATACCATATTTCTGTGGGAATAGATAATAGATTTAATATACATATATGGAGAATTTTATGACTGAACAAGTATTGCGAAGGTTAATTACAGCTTTTGGTAAAGTCTAGCCACAGATGCTAAGTGATGTTTTGGCATCGACTGGAAGAAGGGCGTACCCCCGTTTAGAAAATATGAGTTAATTAAATTGTTACAGCATTGGTTTTGTATTGTTACTTTCACTGCCTACTTTGGGAAGACTTAACCCTTTCTTTAAAACTTTCCTAATTTTCTTTTAGTTACCTAAAAGGCGAAACTTGACGAAATATATGTATTTTGCGTATTAGGAATATTCAGAATGAGATATATTAAGTATTTAAAAGAAAAAGAATACATTTGATAATTAAATTTTTTTTAAATTGCGTTACTATAACGTCGAGTCTGACTCGAAATAGGATTTGGTGTAAGAAATATAATGTCGAGCCACACTCTACAAAGGAGTGCTAAGGGTTAGCGACATAAGTCCGATGAAAAATCGCTTTATTTATAACTAAGGTTTGATAAAAGAGTGGATGACGTGTTATCATTAAATAGTATGAACATTAATGTCGTACCTTACGCGTAAGTGGAGACAAAGACCGGTTTACACTACTTAATCATAACAAGTCACCCACTCTTTTATCAAACCTTATTTATAACAAAACCATTAGTTTTGTAATAAAAGTCCTATCCAAAAACAGCATGTTTTTCGATCCATTTAAAAAAGTAAGCTGATGTGGTTATCTCGGAAACGAAACGTGATACATTTTTCTCCACAGCATGTTGTGGAGAGTTAAAAGTGGCATAGAGTGTTTGTATTTTTTGATATCATTTATAATAACATCGGGAAGAAGTGACAAATTGAAAATTAATTTTGTTTAAGATCTCCCAACCCGAGCCAAATATTTGAGATTTGTTTGCTCTTTTAATTCTACAACTTTCGTTCCATTTAGAAGATTTCATAACCCACAGTTCGTCCTTATCTCGGACACGGTGTATAATAAGAATCAAATAAACTAAAGTTATGGCATTAGAATAGAAAATTTCACCATATTTATCTCTTTATTCTTTCCCTGGACAAAAGTATAAGAAATGAACAATTCAGTAACGGAAGTTGTGTAGAGGACATCACTTTCAGTATTTTATTGAATAAGATTGTAACTGTACATATGAGCATTCTATTAAGAAATTCCCACAATAAATACTTAGATGCGCATTCTTTGCAGCTATTTCTTAATTGAATTCTCATATGTACAAACATCAAACGTACTACCATATACAGGGTGATTCAGGAGGAAAGGTAAAGATTTTGGTGGGTGATAGTATAGACAAATGCGAACATAGGTTGTGCTTGAGTTGACATTGAATTTTGTAAGTGTGATAAACGTGTATCGTTTAAGCGACAAACTAATTACCTTACTCCTTTAGATTTCTGTCTGTGGGGATAGTTGAAAGACGAAGTTTACAAAGATAAAGTAAACACAAGAGACGAATTGATCGTCCGAATTATGAATTGTGCTGCCCTCATAAAGGAACGCCAAGACGACCTCAGAAGAGCTACACATAGTACAGTCAAAAGTATTAGAAAGTGCATTGAAGTCGGAGGTGGCATTTTTGAAAATATTCTTTCAACTTAGTCTTTTGCGTCTACTTTTGTTTGTGCCTTTGACTTTTTCCTGCTGTGAGGGTTTTATTGTAACCAATAAAAATTAGACAGATGTTAATGAGTTAATGACCCGTATCTCTGTAACCAATAAGAATAAGACACATGTTAATAGGACATTTCTTGTTCGCACTTGTCTATACTATCACCCACCAATCTTTACCTTTCCTCCTGAATCAGCCTGTATAGTAGTTATTTGGAAATGAAAACTACTTCTCACAAAGTCGCACTGATGAGCGGTATAACCGCGAAACGCGTTTGCAAGTAATTTTCTAATTACACAGGATTGTGAACTTTTTATATTCAGCGAAAATTTAATCAAGCCAAGAAAAATATTTTTATTAATATTATGTTCCTATCTAACTAATTAAAATATTTATCCGCCAGAGGTTTATTCACAGAACATTAATTTAGTAAGACACGTATCAATATTACATCCTGCATTTACAAATAAACATATGAACATGGCATTTGCACATCCGGTATCATTCCGACACATTCCAGAGCTTGAGAAAATAACTGTAATCGCCCATAGTACCACATTAATCAATTAATATGTTGTAAGGACAAAGGAATTTATAATATGTATTTACAAAACCTCATGAAAGAAATGAAGATACTACATCACATCGTTATAAAAAATTTCATTCAAATTATCCATTCATTCTTAGCTTTCTTCAAGAACGCGTAGATATAAAGAAATGCGGCAATTATAAAAGAGCAATAGATAAAAGTAATTGCTAGATATACATATATATATGTCGATATCCTTGAAAAGTGGGATCCCACGATCTATATCATAGTAACACATTTTGAAACTTTTCCTGCTTTGAACAGGTCTTATGCCCGGTTTCTGGTACCTTAACAGATAATCGTATTTTAAAGAAAGATGTTTCTGAAACACTGACTACAAAAATAGTACTTTAGTGATACTTTAGTTTTGAAGTTTGTCAATTGATATAAAATCAATAAAATTACCTTTACCACACCTTTCTGAAAAATCCAGATACGTATTTCGGCAACTAAGTTGCCATCTTTAGTGGAAAACTGGGGAATTCAGTATCACTAGCCAATCCGGCTAATGCTCAAAAGGGACACCACACAACGAACCCTGTACAACACCAAAACATTGCACAATGAACATGACACAATGAACGTGCAAAACACTGTTGACACTGAACTCCCATAATGGAGAAAGTGTATTAATGCCTAAATTTCATGCTCTATGGCGCGTGTCGATACGTTTGAAAGAATCTAAAATTTAATTCAATAGCTCGTACAATTTGAAATTTGCAATAGGTCCTCCATCTGCATTCATACTTCTTTCTCTATTCTTATAAATATATAAGCTTTCGTAACTATCCAGTTCGCTGTTGTTTTCTACCGCCTTAATTAATTTTAAACTTTCAATTGGCATAGCATGTATTTTGTCCAAAATATGTCGGGCCACACTTGATTTTTCGGGCCTATTGAACCAAAAATGAGCAATGTGCTCCTTGTACCATGTTAGGATTGATCGCCTAGTTTGTCCAATGTATTTTATGCCACATTTCTGACAACCAATTCCGTAGATACCTGATTTTTGATTAATTTCATTTTATCCTTGACATTTCCTAAGAGATTACCTTACGATTGTGCAGTGTTTTGGTGTTATACAGTGTTCGTTGTGTGGTGTTTGTTTTGACTATTAGCCGGATTCGCTAGTGATACTGAATTCCCCAGTTTTCCACTGAGGATGGTAACTTAGTTGCCGAAATACGTATCTGCTTTTTCAGAAAGGTGTGGTAAGGGTAATTTAATTTATTTTATATATCTGTGAATGTGTGTATTTTATTATAGGATTAATTATCTTTGAACGATTGAAAGGGAGAAAGTTCGAATTCACCAAACGAATTATTCTATATTGATTTAGTACTAGAACAAGGCGTAATCCCTAACAAAAAAAATATGGTTAACACATAGAGTAATCTAGAATGTCAACATATAGATTCATATTATCGAAAGAAACTGTCGGAAGTACTTGGTGATAATTTTGCCCCACCTACCAATAGAAATCAACGTTCAAACTATTCGTAATTAAAACACAGCACTTAGTTTCTTCGACATCGGCTTTTGTATTCTGGATGATAGCTTTTGTACTCCAAAACAAATCTTTTCGGATTGTAGTTTTTGCTTTTGATTTATCCATGTTCACACCAGGTGTTATAGTAACGGGATTTACAATATTCCTTACATAAAATAAATAGATAAAAGGTAACCTACCGGTAACTCTTCAAGATTCAACCGATAACTCAACGGGCAGGCATCCGTTGTGACGTCAGTTACCAGCTCTTTTAGAAACTACAATTGTTTAAGAGACAACTACCTAGCCGGTAACTGTTTGATAAGATGATAAGTGTACGAGAAACCGGCTGTTGGAATGGGAATCCTCAGCAAAACCTTCTTTACGAATAAAACATCGCATCTGTCTCCCGGCATATTTTAATACAGGTACACTGTTTTTAAATATGCGAAATACTAATAACTACTATTTACATATACACTAACACCATATTGCTAAACATGCAGAAATGAATTTACCCCTTTACAATAATCCATAGATGCAGATTCGCACCAGATTAACATGACACCATTTTCGAGTAACATTATTGAAATAATAAACAAACAATTCCAATTTGCGTTCTCACTAGCGTACTAATTTATTAATGAAAATATGTAAGTAAAAGCATCAGAATTAAAAAAAAAAAATTGTTCCTGATAAAATATTTCTACGTCAATAGAAATACTGTAAAACCATTTTTATCTAAATAGAAACCAAACTTTCAGCTATATCTATACAAGACAATTGAATGCTACACAGTAGTTTTTAGAAGTAAAACTGTTCAGTGTGTCTTAATAATGATTCAAAGATCTATTGTATATATAAATAGTACTAAACTGTATCAATGTATGTAATTATTTACTAATATAGGACATAACTCAACTCATATAGTCTTTTACTTTCTGGTAGAAAGACTGAAAGATCCTGAATTAAGACATGTGTTTCCCTAGCAATGAGGGCTGCATCGTTACGTATTTTAACTGGAGAAGGAGGAAGTACAAGTTTCTAGTCCTGCACATACGGACCTAACTGTCCATATGTACCCGGAATTATCAAAACCTATTTTTACGAACATACATGCAACTCCGAAAATAACATGGTGCAGCTTCAGCATGGATACTACTTCACCGCAATGTTCATACTGTATTTGTATATAGCACTATTTGAAAACTTAACCAAATACATGTCTACAAAAGTGATGGTTTTCTTATATATTTATGAGACATCTACCTCCTTATAATATTCCATACCAAAATACCATCTTATGAGTAACTGCTATACTGATGTACCTATTAACCTACAGGGAGAACCACAACTGGTCTCCATTTAGAAGATTTATATGATTGTGTGATAAGGGATACCAATGCAATTCAATACCATCTCAAAATAGATCTTGTTTTAGACTTAAAGCAGTTTTATAACAATAAGTTTACCCAAAAATTCAGGAAAACCTTAAATACATCTGCTTTTAAGAACCAATCAATACGCATAGGTTATTGGAATGGAGCCATATGGTAATATGAACAATAAATTCAAGAAACCTGAATTTTCAAAAAATTGTAAAAACTAGAACAGAAAATTTAAATCTAACTTATCTAAAAGAAAAGCAATCATTTAGAATCAAATTACAAACTAATAGAAAATTGTTACTCCTAAATTCTACTGTAAAACACAAAATGGCATATAAAAAGTAAGTCGCATTCAACGGTGACGATATGATTTTTATCAATATCAGAATACAGTTACAACTAAACACTAAAACATAATATGTGGAATAAACCGAAAAATAGGATATTCTAAAAATTATTGTAGTCAATATGGAAATGGACTCATTGATGCGACAGTTCCTCAGATTTAAATTCCAACTCTAAACGTTCTAAATAAAAGCATTAAAATCAGTACTGAAAGAACTATTAAGTTGATATATTGCCTAAAAGACAACCAAGATACGTATACATCAAAACATAAAAACTTAGTTACACAGCTACTATGAATCAAATCACGCTTAACATGAAGAGTTTTTGCACTTTTTGGCTCTCAAATCTCATCTCCTCTAATCTCTGCACCTGCGATGTCGACGTAGCGAAAGACTCTATATACAGTGGTGGACAAAAAATAGGTGTGAACTAATTTTCAGTATATTATATTATTATAAATTGTGTATCCTCGTTTAATGAAAGCAACATCTATTCATATTTTCAAAAAATAACCCTGCTGCACGTTTCACGTCATAGCGAATATAAGGGAATTCTCCGAGTAATGTGAAGAAAAGGCTTTTATGCGGTCTTCAATTGCTTTACAGCCGGTCATAAAAATAGGTGTGTCAGTTTCACGAAGAAAAAGTGCTATTATTAAACAATATTAAAACTTTGTAACCAATAATCTACGAGGTAATAATAATTTTGATCTTGCGTATAAAAAAAAAACAAATTACAAAATTAATATTAACATATAAAATGGGTAGAAAGACATTGTACCGAAAATGAGAGAAACTCAATCAGACAATTACGGAAAGAACCGAAGACGTACAAAGAAACTTCAAGACTCATACAACGTTCAGAAAATATGATTACTAATGCATTAAAACCGCACAAAAATACTGAACACAGAGGTAGCCCTAGAAAGACTACTCCAGAAACAGATCTATATAATGTAACATTAGCCAAACGGTACCCATTCATAATCTCTGCAAATATTTTAAATCAAATTAATATGAATATCAGTTCACGTACAATTAGACGACGATTACAAAGCAATAACCTACATGGGAGATCTGCAAGAAAAGTACCTTTCTTGAGCAAGAAGAATATTAACCAACGCGTTGAGTTTGGGAAACAACATATTGAATGTGGCGCAGAAAAATGGCAAAACATATTTTGGAGCGACGAATCCAAATTTAATGTTCGTCGACCACCAAATAAAGAATTCGAATCTAAGTATACAAAAAAAAAAAGAATTAAACATGGAGGAGGTATCATTATGGTGTGGCCATGTTTTTCTTGCAGCGGTGTAGGTCCGATACACCTAATTGATGGAATTATGACCAAGGAGATTTATAGAGACATTTTAGCCAATGTTATGTATCCGTATGTAGATGACATTATGCCCATTATTTGGCAATTTCAACAAGATAATGGCTCTAAACATACTTCCAGGTGTGTTAGAGAATGGTTTGAGGAAAAGAATGTGAATGTTTTAAGTTGGCCAGCACAGTCACCCGACATAAACCCAATAGAACACCTTTGGAAATATGTAAAGGATTCACTGAAAAATTTAAAATTAAAACCGAATTGTGGGAAGCTGTCAAGAAAAGCTGGTATGCTATTTCGTCATAAAAACGTGCGCATTTAATAAACTCAATCCATAGAAGATGTACGGCAGTCCTCAAAAATAAAGGCTGTGCTAGAAAATATTAAATATAAGTATGCACTTGTGTGTAACAACAATAACCTCCAGTTTTGTTTATGAAAAATACTAACACCTATTATTATGTCCAAACTAAAATTACATTAGTTTTCTTTTTGACTTCATAAAATCTATAGTTTTTCTGTTATAAATTGTTTTAGATTTATATTATCCTGGTATTAAATCTGATAAAACATAAGTATTTAATAAATTATCCAATATATAAACAAATATCTAGATTATTCTCAACACACATATTTTTTGTCCACCACTGTATTTGCTCACTAATCCATTAACAACTTAACCGTCAGAATACTTACATATGTATTGAATTTTCCCAAGTGCGATCATGGTTATTTCTAATTTTATTTTGGAAGATTATTGAAATTCTTTTTAATATTTATAGAAAATATATAAATCAATGAAACTGAATGAAATTTATTGAAGAGGATGTCTTTATCTGTGGAAGATAAGTCTGATAAATAATAATGACGTCAATTGAAACCAATTTTAAATCGACGTACGTTGAGTTTGTGACAATTCTAAATATAAACTGAAGAATTAGCAAAACAAAAAAAAAAAGAAATTAGACAAACGGTTACCAATTTGATATCTGGAGGAAAATCCCAGCGATTAATGATTCATTTTGTGATTCTCCTTTCTGAACTTAAACATCCAATACATATTTAACATCTTAAAAGAATAATAATATATTAAATAGATTAGTGCCTTCATATAGCAAATTAGTGAAACCAGCAAGAATGTCTGGTAATCAACTTTAAAAGATTGACATTGATGACAAATAGTAGGATCTAGTAAATACGAGTAAAGTTTAGCAGAAGTTACGCAAATTGAAATTTTAGAACCAAATGAGATGAGCTGTCATTATTCACAGCATTCTGAACATATTTTTCGGCCCGATTATCTCTTGTTTCTTTCTCTGAAACACAATGTCAAAAACACACAATTTAATAATGCAAACTAAAGCCACTTACTCAATCGCTGACAAAACGTAATAAGATATGCTAATAGATGTTCCAGAGAAATTAAGGAAGGAAATGAAAATATCCAGGAAGTTTGTGGTGTTCTAGTGAAATGTATTAACCAGAGGAAAAAACCCGGGGGGCTGAGGGGGGACCACGTCTACAAGATGAATAATATATGACTACTAAAATTTGTAAGTCAAAAAATCGCACACAAAATGACTAGTATGACTCAGACGATAGTCGCTGGGTACCGATCTCAGCAAAAGACCAGAAGACAAAAGAGAGCAGATGTTGTTTTCTTTTTTCTTCGGTAGATCCACGTCGTGTTTGTAAGTTGTCGCCTGTTCTTCCAAAGTGAATAGCCAGCACTTTTACCATCTGTCTGAAGGTATTCCTACTACTCTGTTACATATAAGGATATTTTCCTTAGGTCTTCTTGGTAATTTGCTTCCATCCATCCATCCTTATTATACCTCCCAAATGTTTCCTTCATTTTCTTTTCCATTTTCGTATGTCCTCAAGGTTTTTATATCTATTGTGTTATCGTCTCTTAGTCTGCCTTAGAGTGTTTTGTTTTGGCAGCCAAGTTTACTGTTCTCATTAATTGTACTCCTTTTACGATATCTGACGTGGCATCATATACCATGTAATGATGGGTTATACAACTCGTTTATGGATTATTGTTTTTCTAACTATAATGAGGTATTTGTTCTTCCAAATTAAGTCCTTAAGGCAACTTGTTACTCTAGCGGCTTTATCTTATTGTGTTCTACCTCTCTCGGATAGCTTTCTATTAAGTACTCTTATTTCGGCTCGAACATACTTAAAATTAAATTCCATTACTTGCTCTACAATCTTTCCTTCTTTATAAAGTTTACTTCTTACAAAATGTTTTATAGTTATTAGTCATCCACTTGATTTTCATATTGATTGTCTTAACTGTTGTGTTTCCATTTCTAACGCGCCGCGGCCCCGCACAGTGGGACGATCCTGTTAATTTGTACGCGTAGGTGGAAAAATAAAAATCGCATTTTTAAGTATATCGTAACGAATATTACTAATAAATGCCAAGCAAGCAAAATCACGTTAACAGCTTCTTCGAGTTCAGGCTATAAGACAACGGAAAGTATTAGTAATTCGACATTTGAGGCGCGCTTTCAGCTACTACCTTAAATCATATTTACAATGATAAAAGCTTTTGTTCTGTTATTTGAAAATGTTCGTAGTTTTCCTATAACGTTTAAAGTTGTTTAAGGTCAAATAAATTTTATTTCGAAGTACTTATGTTAAAATTTGAAAGAACGCAGACTGGCTGAGACTAATTGCGGCGATGATCACCTTTACAGGTAAGAAGAATGCCCATAGCTTTATTGCAAATGCATCTGCATTCTATTCTTATTCCTAGCTTCGAGTTAGCGAAAATCCTTCCCTACTGCTCCTATCCACTTAGTTCTCGCGCGTTTTACCTTCGCCTCCGCCCGGTAATTCCTCCTGTCAACATATGTTTTGTTCTTCATCCACGACCGTATACTTTGCCTTGTTCTCATTCTCAAGCTCTTCACTTGCTGCACTTTCCACCTTTTTATTGCTTTTAATAAGTCTTCTTTACTTCTAGCCAAAAGTACAATATCATCAGCATATACCACAATTTGTGATTGTTGATTATCCAGTGTTGAATTCCTTAATATCCCACGGACTCCTAGCTTAGACCTACTTAGATTTAATTTCTTTGATAAATTTCTGTCTCCTTCAAAATCATGTTTACTAAATTTAAACTTACTACTTAACTTCTCATTGTTCGATTTAATGTACATGATCCGAGTATCAACCCCCAAAAGCATTTATGAAAGTTTACGCAAATAACAGCTTATAATTATAAATATAGGTAGTTTTATTACATTAGAATTATTTATGATTTATAATTAGTTGTAATTAGTTTCTATGATCTGTATACATATATATTTTTTCTACAAATGTTATTATTAACCATCTTTTACGTTTCTATTTATATATTCTTTCATTTACTTTTCTATAATACATTGTCACAACGTTCGTGAAAGACATACAGGCGGTCGTTTAGTAATTACGATGTCTGGCAATAGTGCGCTTTCGTTACGCTCTACATCGTCTGCATAACATATTATGTCCTATGTCATGCATATACATAAGTATAGGACCAAGTCCTCTAGAAACTATGGCGAAGAAGTTTTGAAACTTTTTGTCAATCACTTTTTGGTTAAAAGAAAAAAATAACTCCATCTTGTTCAACAAAATATAGTCATTTCAAAAGACATTATTCAAAGTTTCCATTGAAATTTTTCAGTACAAGTTTTTAAAATTGTATTCAAACAAATTCTGTGATTCTTTGTGATAAAAGGAATTAGTGAATTCCTTCAAATTACAAGAGGTAGGTAAGTAAAGTCAAAAATATTTGTTAATATTTCGATAAATAAGGCTATCCATATCTTAACTTTGAATCTGTAAATAGAGTAGCTCAAACCTCTCATACAACAATTTTGGAAATCTTCAAATATCATACATATTTCGACGACTCAGTGGAGAATAGAAAGAAAAACTATGGCAAATTCATACATTTCACTGGCGATCATAACTTGGTAGTCGACGTATTTGGAGTTCTCCAAAAATCAGTATAGTAAGGGTCAAGGATAATAACCAATGACAGTTCTTCTCTTGCCTCTTGATTCTACAATTCGGGAGTTCGAGAATTTTTTTTTGTGCACTTATATGAGGAATGTTTCAGATGTTTTAAGAATTTGGATCTAATTCAATTGCGTAAATCTTATAGGTCATGCTATTGGGAAGAGACAAGTTTTGACATGTTTACGCAGCCATTCCATGCAATACTGTTCAGTAGACTTCAGCTACTTGACTGATATAGACTCATTTCCGTACGGAATTGTGAAAGACGCGACTCGATTAGAAAAGAACTATCATAATCATTTCATTTATAGAAGGTATGAAACCTTCAAAAATCATTTAAATTTTCATGTTTCATTGGTTATTTCGTTTGCCTATCCATCAAATTCGTTTGTCCATGCTCCATTTCGATTCAAGAATTCAAACAATAATTATATGAAAGAAAAGGCACCTCCAAGGTATACATGGATTCGCGAGGCGATTTTGTTATAACAAATGGTGGTTTTTCATGTTTCATTGGTTATTTCGTTTGTCCATCGTCAGAATCCGTTTGTCCATGGCTTCATTTCAATTATCTAGTCAATAATATATGAAAGAAAGGGAACAAAAAGTTGAAAAAAGTGTTTTTTGAAATAGATAACTTTTCGCGAGTGGGAAAATGAAAACTTTTGGTGGACAAACCTGGACTAACGTTGGACAAACGAATTAGCGTGATAAAAGTACGGTTTTACTTTTTTCCGTGAAAAAATGTTTCTCTAAATCACTTTCCAACAAATGGTGGACAAACGGAAGTTTTTCATGGACAAACATGGACAAACGTATGACGTATTGTTTTTTCCAAAATTTGCATTAGGAGTTTCCAACTTCACAGATGGTATTCGATTTGAGATCTTAAGGGGAGCAAATCCTTTAGAATTTTCGAAAAGATTATGTTTGCTTTTTTATATTGCGAAACTACAATATATGAAAAAGATACTGTTAAAAGGAGAAGCCGAAATATGAAATATTTACCGAGTTATAGCTCCTAGTAAGAAGTGCCGAGACCGCACACTGCAAACTAGCGATTCCAGGTAGTGGTTCCAGGTGGGACGTTAGGGGCAGAGCCACGTTTTCATACAGCGTAGCTTGTTTTTGTAGTGAACAGAATGGGCAGTAGACCCCCTAAATGCAAGACAAGAACAAAACTTTTCGGAAGAGGCAGGTTGATCGATAAAATTGCGAAAAAACCCACAACATATTATGGTTTGAGTATTCGAAGAAACATAAATAATGTTCAAGATATGAAAAAAGGAATTATGGCTACTTATTGCTATATCTTTTCAACAAAAGAAAAGCCGAGTCACAGAAACTGCCCCACTGAAGCCGAAAGCTAGTGCAAGTTGGAGAAAGCAATCGTTCTAGAAAAAATATAGAGCTTGAAGAACTTCCTCCGGTACTTCGTGAAGAGATGAAGGAGCATCTCTTACCAATCTACAAAGATTTGTCGAGGAAAGGTTTGCTCGAAAAATGCTTGGGCGGCCACACCCAAAACGCGAACGAGAATTTCAACGCAACAGTTGGGCGATTTGCTCTAAAACACCTCCATACTGGGTTGAAAATCGTCGAAATCGAAGCTTATATTACTGCTGGCACGTTCAATGAAGGATCTTCCTCCATTCTAAAAATTATGAATGCGTTGGGCATAATTGTTGGCACGTATGCCAGAATTTTCGCGGAAAACTCCGACGAAGCAAGGATAGAGAGGCGGAACCAAATGAGCCTTTCCTCGACAAAAGCAGCTCGGAAACAAGAACAAATAGAAGAAAATCAGGTCTTCGTGGAAGCTGAAGCGTTATTGTATGGACCTGGAATCGCTGATTCATCGGTAAGTCACTAAAATTTATAGCTTTATCGTATTGAAACTTTAAACGCGATTATCTCCAAATTGCATTTTGAAAAACTGCTCACACTGTAGCTCGAAAAATTATTGAGCGATCTCAATGAAATTTTGAGAGGTTTCTGCGTATGATTTGCTCCCCTTAAATGAAGTGAAACTTGCTATAAATAGGTGGATTGCAGAGATTCCAAAAAAGTTATTTGAGGTATGTTTAAAACAATTAGTTTCACGTTGGGGTAAGTATATTCAATTAAATGCAGGCTACATTGAAAAACTACATTGTAATTTTGATGAAAATTGACAAAATAGAAATATTATAGCCAAATTCCTACAAAAGATAAATAGTGCTCAATTCAAAACTGATTTTTACTTATATATTTAAACCAGTTGTCCCGATCTGTTTGGATGTTTATTAGTATTATAAAATGAAAAAGAAAACGACGTACTAATGCCAAACAAGTTTTAAAACATATCAAAGTACGTTGGTACTTCAACGGACACTAGTTATAACCGTTTTATCGGATGATATGCATGAGGTCATTCAAAAATATACTCATAGGCAACATTCTTAAATAATTATATTCATTAAGGCCGTTTAGAGAAGAATGAATGTAGTGTTTCTTCACTACAATAAAACACGATAACAAATAAGCATTGCACAATAATATTATTAAAGAACATAAAAGCAACAGCTCTTGATCAGTCACGAAAGTAACGGAAATGTTTATTTCATTTGCATATTTGCCACACAAATGGAGATTACGTCGTTTGAATTTACATGGCATTGAAGGACCGCATTTGCAAGTTGCATACACTCTATCGCAACAAACAGAAACCCACTTAATGTAAATATTTGTTTATTATTACTTACAACATATTAATAATCTATTTTATCTAAGAATATGTGCTTGGGGATTACTTCTAATTGAATTACTGACCTGCCGAAATCGGTGATATGAGTGCGAAGATAAATAAACTGATGTAAAACTGAGGCGACAAACTTTTTCTTTCCTTTTCTTCCATTCTATCTTGTAGGAGTAGTAGATTATTGCACAGATTCAATCTCATGAAGTCACCAAATTCGAAAATAACAATAAAGAACAAAAAACTTGAAACTCTTTTCTTCGTAAGTACGTTTCCGTTTTAATTCGAACGGCACAATTCATTCAAATCAGCACGTAATTTCACTAGCAAAAACATTTCTTTACGCCGTCGGTACCACTAACACAGCAAACCATGACAACAGTCGCTAAGAATGAACACCTGTGGCTAGCAAATAGATAAACACAAACCGTTAACTTTTCAATTACATCCTGGAGTTCTCGAAAAAGAAATCCCGAACACGTGAACGCTGGGATGATCTATTAACTTCATTTCCGGACGCGACTTCTTTTCGACTGTTAGTAGTAGACGAACGTCTTCTGTTTAGTCATCTTTACACTTTCCAAACCGACCTTCTTCGAACGCGTCGCGCGTAAGTTTGCTGAACCGCACGTTCTTTGAAGTTTCCAACGCATGCGCATTCGTCCAGGTAAACGTGGATAACCAATGAATTTACTCGTTACTACACAAGCAACACCTGGTGGACAGGTACAGGTACTAAAAAATGCTAAACTCACCGGTACAAAAAATTGTAACGTACTTTTTACAAATAACTCTATAAATAATTTGAGTTAAAGTTATAAACATAGTAGAAAGTAAAAACTATTAAGCGGGAATACGTCTAATGCATACGTACACACATTTTTATCCACTAAAAATGGATACTGACAAGTAAACTTAACGAATCTGCAAATTAAAAACAAAACAAGCAATAAACTGTTTCAACTTTACTTATTGCTGGCTCATAAAAACAATAAAAACAATCCGCATAAATTTAGAACTTTTATCTTATGTTCCCCAATCAGAACTGGGCAAGTTACCTGCCGCAAAATAATAGTTATGTAACTGCTATTTTGATTAAAAGTAATTCACATTACTAGTCTTTTTTTTGTTGCCTTCACCACCAGCGACAAAATTAATTCGTGGAGGTAATCCAAGAAGGTAAGTATTTATATACAGGTTTCCCATTTCATGACTTCCACGGCTAAAGGATGAGTTACTGAAGCAATTTCAAGTGCAAAACTCTATCGTAACTGACCTACAAACATTTTAAGTTTTAGATAGCTCTACTAATGCAGGTATTATGTGCTGCAGCATAAAAAGTCCCATTTAAAATCATTTAAAACGAAGTCGCTTCATTGAATTAGTTGTTCAGAATGTCCACCCAATTGCTCTTGTGGCGGCTCCACATTTGAATTTGGCGCCATGTGTGCAGTTGATGGACTGGAGAAGTTGTTGAGAAGTTGGCAACGCTAGGATGAAAATCAAAATCGTACGATGTCGGTATACTCATTGGTGCGCATGTACAGTTTGTCTATAGTCATAATGTAATATGTACATATAATAAATGTGCTCATTGTTCTGATGTACAAGTTATTCTTATAATAAATGGTTTGTCTTATAATGAATATACAACAACCCACGATACCAACAAATTGGTGACCCCGACGTGATTTCAGGAGAAATTACAAAAGCTATTGATACGTGGATTTTTTCAATAGACAGTAGCAACTGTAGCGCCTAACATAGCACGCGTTGCAGTAAAGGTCCCATCCTTTTAGAAAAAGAACATGTTGTTATGGTTCACATAGATTGAATCCCAATTTTACACTAACGGAATTACTAATGATACCACAAAGTACCACTATGTATTGGCTAATATCGAAAGTAACATCCTCGAGCAAATCAGTGATTTTGTGACAAGCCCACCAACATCCAATCTCTACGACAGTTTAAAAGCACGACTATTTAACGAATTCGAAGAGTTGGAGATGCAAAAAACAAAAAGTTGCGGACTGAATTGGACCTTGGAGATAAGAAACCATCGACTGTACTACGCAAAATGAGAGACTTAGCTGGATCTAAAGTCATTGAAGAATTTCTTAAAACAATGTTTATACAGCGTTTACCAGCTAACGTGCGATCAATTATTGCCGCTAGCGAGGACAATGTCATATGACATAATAAATGTGCTCATTATATACATCAACCGACGATACCAACACTCTATACGTACAATTGAAGAAGTAGCTCTCCTAACAGTTTCAGGATCACTTCGAATAGTTTCTGCGGCATCCATAGTTCTAGCAACGAATTGTTCTGTTTTCAGGTTTTTCTATATAGGTAAACCAAACTTTTCAGCCTTCTCCAAAAAAATAATCAAGAAGATTTAAGTCCAGTGACCTTGCTGCTCAAGCAACTGCAGAACATCTACCAATCCAGCGCTTCGTATAATTTTGATTATACCGTGCCGTGAGACGTTCTTCGATTATAAACGGTCGTCCATAATACCACACCAAACATTCACCGGAAATCTTGAAAATTGGATTCCCTAGTTGGCCGTGGATTTTCCAATGACCAACAATGTGAATTCCTGGTGTTATTGACACCGCTTCGGATGGAGGAGGCTTCATCACTAAACAATATTTTCCGACAAAGCCTTCGATTTCTCTCTAACCAGCGAGTCCTAAAGCGTAGTCGTCAGGTTTTAAAGTTTGTACAGGTAAGATATGGTACGGCTACAAACCGAAACTATGTGAAGTTCTCCATACTCTCGTGCGGTCTAGAAAGTTGAGCGTCAACTATATTAAGTATTGCTTCTTCTTGAACCAGTTCTTGTTGCACGGAACGTTCAGAAGTAGCTGTAGAAAATTTGCCTGTTTCTCTTAAACATCGATGCACATTGCTAAAAATAGTTCTACGAATGGGAAACCGTCGACGAAATTCATCAACTGCCGCTCGTCCATTTCCATTACATAATCCATAAACAAAGCAAATATCAGCATATTCATCATTCGAAACAGTTAACATATTAGTATTTTAATGTAACACAAAAAAACATGCAACCATAACTCAATTGACGTTTACTGCCACAATGAATAATAAATGATGAATCACAGCCACCCCGACTTTTTAATAGCAACTAAATCAGCAGCAGTACGTAATATCTGCATTAGTAAGGTTATTTAAACCTTTAAATGCTTGTAGCTTAGTTATAGCGTTTTGGGCATACGTTCGTTTGACATTTTTAACTTGAAATTTATTTATAGTAACATATTCTTAAACTGTGGCAGTCATGTCATGGCGCACCCGGTATATAGTTATAGGTTTCGAGACATACATGTCTATTTAATTACTAGTTCAACTACTAACTATATACTAATAATTAGTATAACACGCCAAATTACTTGAGCAGTCACGTTCCTATAAATTTGTGGTATTGCATTTCAAAAGGTCGCCATAATAAAAAGTATAAGTAAAAGAACAAAATAAATCTAATGTATCAGCCACAGGTTATCGGTTGGTCGGATATTCTTCTAAATACTGCCACTCGTTTAATGGTGCTTCTTCCAGTACCTGTGATGTGGAATTATAGAAGAAATGCCATCTTGTCACTGAGTGTTTAGCCAATAACTCAGTTATTTCCCTGTTTTTTCCAGAGGCTAAAACACTTTTGAATCATTTTTCATTGTTTTCCATTTAATGCAATATTTTCTTTGAATGCATTATTTAGATATGTGTGTTGTTGTAATAGATTTAGAGTATGACTGTAACATCTATGTTTTGAAATGCGTTTATCTTCATTACACTCTACCACTAGAAGAAAATCTAGACGGCCGTAGTCTTTCCTATCTTCAGAAGTAAACGCCTTCATAGTCGTAAATCAGAATAGTTAAATTCACTCCATATTCTGTATTCACTAAAAGCCTTCACCCAGTACTCGGAAGTATCGGAAATTGCTGACACTCTTTCACTCGTATTTAAATTGCATGTCCAATGTCCAAAAATATTAATAATTCGATGGTATGAATGACTTTCAGAAAATCTGCAAGATGCCAGTATAACTGAGATCCACGTAAAAATCTTGAGGCCAATGACATCTTACCCTTAAGTAGTTTGCCTTTTGACCGACCAAATATCTGTTGTGGTGCATATGTATTTTTCTAATTTGTTCCTTTGCAAAATGCCTGTTTGGTATTTCCGTCCTGCAATTTTCTTGTAAGGGTCCTTCTACTCGTTATTGTTACTTTACATTCAGAGAAAGAAATCTCCAATGTTCCACAATAAATGTGGTAATCATTGTCTCGAATGTAAATCTAATTATCCAAGTCTTCGAGTATAAAGGCTGAGAAGCTTAACAAAAGAAAGGAACAATCTTCAGAAAACAGCGACACTGTGAGTAACGCCTTTTCCTGAAGACTTATAATGCTCACCAGAGGTCTAGGTGTCCGGAGAAGGATGTGACCTAACATTGTCAAGCATGAAGGACGAACTTAGCGGTCAGATATATGTCTAATCACACGAGAATACAGAATCTAAGGAGCCTAGTCAAAGGGAGAAACATGCTGTTATTGGGTGTTCGGCGCTTGAGATTAAGGCTAACCTCGAGTGTGTTTAAGCCCACTAGAAGAAAAGCTAAAGGGCCTAGCCAGAGAAAGGAGCAAACTTCAAAAACTGCTAAAGTGTGGTAAGTATGTCCGCAGAGACTTGAAACTTCTAGGTTTAAAACAACGAGGTAATTGAGAGGCACATGTTGCCCAACGACTCATTTCTAATATACAAAATGTAACCTGAATTTTATGCATTTCATATTCTCCAATACTATCTATTACCATGTTCTTATGAACAGCTTCTCTGTGCGTTTTGCACAATTGGCCTCTATTTTCTTTGTAGAAATATTAAGATTCTAAAAAATGTAACGTTTTATCGCACAATCCCAACATTTTTATTTTGCTTTAATTGACAAACAAACCGGAGAAGCACTAAATTACATAGGTCTACCTAGACTAAGCGCTCGCATACAATTGATGACCACGAAGGAAGTTTGGTTTCGTCAATCACTAACTAAAGTTTATATGTAAGTGCGCATACGTGGAACTTATTATTAGTCTCAGTAAGTATGTTATCAGTTATCAGTAAAATTTGTTATTTATTCCAATTATAATAAAGTACTTTGTTTATTTGGAAGATATCTAAGATAACTTGAAAGAAATTAGTATTGATTCAAAGCAATCCAGTTACTTTTCTAAGTTGATTTAATTATTAAAGTCAGCTTACCAGTAGTTAATTAATTACTTTTAACTGGTAAGTTATAATGACCCTACCTAGTATACTTAATCTACACTTAAAGTTCCTTCATTCTTTCCTCGCTATCTCATTTTTCCAATACCTTGTTGAAATGGTCGCACTCTCTATTGAACCGTCTGTATTGCTTCATCCATCAGTACTCAATTCTGACTCTCACCTCAACGGTGGTAAACTTACAGGGCTTACCTGGGCAACCATGTGAAAGATCGTGGTCTCCAATCCCAATGGGACACAAAATAACCACAACAGGAGGAATAGTCATCTGAAGAGGTGGTTCAGCAATGGGTCTCCCCGAAAATAAGGCTGTTACGAAACCAAGAAAACGATCTTATACTAAAAATGGAAGAATAAGCAAGAAAAATAATAGAAATAAAAACATATAGGTGTCTTATACGTCTTAGAGCTATAAACACACCCTATATTGAAACAGAAGAGAATCTAATAGTGAGTTCAATCCTTAATAGCGAAGAAACACAACCATCCACAATAGAAGAAGGGATCGACAAAAGACCAATGAAGTATTCAAGATAGGACGATACATACTTGCAGATAGGATATATAAATAAATAACAGATATGTCTATGGAATACAGAAGAAATCCCAAAGAGGAAAATAATTAATTATAAGTCCAATGTAAAAGAAGACAAATTGAATGGGAAAAACTATAGAATATCCCCGCTCTACATAAACTACAAGAATTCACTTGGGTCATCAATAGACGAATGAGCCCAGTTACAGAATGAGTCGTGGAATACCCGGTAGAATTTAGACCAAGAAGGTCCAGTTATTTAAACTTAAACTGATACCGGTTAAAGGCTGATATGAGAAATGTCTATCAGATTTTCATGAATTTCGGAGAATATTTAATATTGGGAAACTCAAAAGTTTCAATACTGCCAGAATTTAATACACCAAAGAAATTTATAAAATTAGTGCAAGCCGCAATGAGAAATACAAAAACGTATATACGACTTCAGAGCTAATTGACAGATTCCTTCGTAGTAATGAAAGAGCTGAAACAAAGAGATGGTTTGGATATGACCTTGTTCCATACATGGATAAAACGAAATTCTTGCCAACTTATACCATGTGTTGATTGTGAAATGGTGGATTGCGCCCTTTTAAGGATGTTCACTAAAATTCACGGATGACGTTTCCATGGAAATAAACAATGGAAGTACCAAGATGATGAAATAGCCAACTCATACATAGTTCCTGATATCACATTACCGTTAATGACCACGGTACAGAATATGGCATCTGGACAATAAAAAATAGTTTAGAAAATAGAAACTGTGGACTTGAACAGCTGATTAACATGAAGTAGTCGTTAAGTAAAAACAATCCTTGTAGGCCTAGGGCTATTAAGGTTCGGGCTCACCGAGTCTGTGGGTCGCCTAGTGGCATTTCCGTACTTTTCGTAACATGTTGGAGGCAGCATAGCCATTTTAGGATTTTTAAACTACACTCCGCTGCGACGCGACCGGGATTTGATGCCCAGACATTGTCATTGTGAAACACGTGCTTTATCACTGAACCACTAAGCGAGTTACTTGACTTAGCTATATCCTCTTGTTAGCTGTCTTGGGCTGTTAGGATTAGCAAGTTTTCTAAGTTCTTTTTCACCAATAACTGATCGTTCTTACCTTAGCATGACGTAGCTTCATTAGCCTGCACCATAGTCCTAAGATACTAAATTTCCAGCTCTGGTTTCCATACCCGTTATCCATATTTTTTGGATCGCTGTACGTAAACCCGTCCAGCATCTATCTATAATGCAGACCTTGCACAATATTTGCACTAGATTGTTGTTTCAAATAGCCATTTCACTCCCTCTTTTCAATCACAACGTTGTCTTCCACCCTGATTGATATCAGGATTTTCGCAAAATTATTTGATCTTGCATAACTTATTTACTTCAGTGCTGATAACTAAAGGATTTAAAGAAATAACTGATGTTTGAGCCCCATTTATAGCATGTCTGTAGCCTTTTCAACGCTGATTCAAAAAGAAAGGAATTATTTTATATATACCAGGGCGATTCGTAAAGTAAGTAAAACACCAATACATGAAGGGGTTTTTATTATATACAGCTTAAAGCTGCTTTCAGTTCCACATAGTTGCCATTAAGATTGAGACATTTGTCATAGCGATGCACTAGTTTTTTAATGCCCGTTTCATAGGATTTTCAATTGCAGGAGCAATGTTAAACCATTAAAACAGCACGAAAGAATGTCCGAACGATTCTCTCACTAGCACTGCCATACTCACATTGAACCAGACTACACCGCAGCGCTGCGACAGCGCCGATATCCCAACTCTCTGCTCACTAGGTGGACACGAAACTTACTTTACGAACTAATCTATTATTTATTACACTAAAAGTAAGAATATGCTCTAATCAGTGTAACTTTACACCGCCCGGAAATTTATTGGTAAGGAAACTTCTGAGCTCACATAAATCAGGTAAAAGAAAGGACGGGGAAGCTCTATCCTGCATATCAATAAGACAGAAATTTAGTTAAACAGCTATGAAGGATACTTAAATCTCGACTAATCTGGGTATTTAGCACAAATAGTCGCGGTATTAAACGGTCTTTTAATAAAGAGTTTCTGACGAAAGCAGATACGTTCAGCTTGTAATCGTCCTCACAGATTGTAATCTGATGCTTGTGTGCAGAACTACAGACATTGAAAGCAATTAGTTCTTCATCAAATTTTGACCTTTTCATAGAGCTTGTGTTCAATCTGTGATAAAATCTACATGATCATTTTTTAATTAAATAATTCATATTTGATCAAAACTACCAGAAACAAATCTATTAATTATGTGCCAGGTGATTCACACATATTAATGGCGATTCTTAGCTATAGTTATTAGTAATTAAAAAATAAAGTAAGAAATTCTTTTTAATCATAATCCACTTTTTGTACAAAGTTTTATAATGAAACTTAATTTCATTGGGTAAATACAGAATTAAAATTTTCAAATATTTTAAAAACAGAAATTTAGTATGGTCCACATAATTTGAATGTTTACTTGATTATTCTCCTCTTCATAAAATAATAAGACAAAACCTTTGTTATAAACGTTTAATATTAAATATTTTTACATTAGAAGAAAAATCCTAATATTTTTCCTCCAAGATGTTTCCTTCTAGCCTCTTCGTGATCCATTATACCACCACTAGTAGTTAACACAACATATCTACAATAGAAAGTTTTAAATTAATTTTAATAAAACATTTTAACATCAATTTAAGATTAACAATTTAAGTGGTAAATCTGCTTTAAAACATCTTGTTAAGTTACTATCTACAAGGTCTGACAACCATTTTTTTTTTATTATTTTATTTATTGACACAAATGTTATACAGTTGTTTAATAATACATTTTCCATTTTATTTTCTAGAATTCACCTTTTTTGTAAAACAGCTAAATATTGCGTTGTACTTTAACCATCTCAGTACTAACAGGGCACGAATTTCCAAAGAAATTAAAAAGAAAAGAAGGAAATCAAATATACAGCGCGTAAATTAAATGATGACAGAGTTTGTAAAAAGGTGGATAACGTATTACCTTTAAGTAGTGTTAATTGGACTGACGCTGTCACTTTTCCGAATTTTATTATTCAATGATAACTTATCAATGACAATTTATCATTGAATAATAAAATTCGGAGGAATGACAGCGTCAGTCCGATTTACACTACTTAATGATAACACGTCATCCACCTTTTCAACAAGCTCTAGTGATGACTTCCATTTCAGGGGGTGATAAACAGAGCTAATAAACATAACTAAGCTGTTAAACATAACAAACTGAAAAAACAGTGGTGTACAATGATTTTACAATAAAAATCAATCAGCTAATCTTCCGCGACGCCATTGGAATTATTTTAAATCTAATCACTTCAAAACAATGCTCTTCTTATTGCTAACAGACATAGCAACTGTCATCGAAGACGTCAAAAAAACTTTTGAGTAATTAATTAAAAAAGATTTTTCATTAAAACTTTGACACCCTGCTTCTTGAAAATGAATCAAGTTAGGACACATGTTTTATGCTCATAAAACATGACAAGGGATCACCTCCTAAAATTAAAGTCATTACTTGATTTACACCTCGTATAGGTATGATTTGTCGTAATATAATAGAAAAGAATCATGTTTTCATAATTTGGTATTCAGTTCTAAAAGAGTTAAGTTATCAACACAAGACCTAGTACTGAACTGTTATTACTTGCTTGTTACCGAGTGATAAAAGGGCAAAACAAGAACAAAATTCTTACCCAAATTGTCGAGATGGCAGTAAATTATTTGTCCATTTTTCAATATGTGTAATAGGCACATCAAATCTTGGAGAAATAACTCCACATTTATTTAATCTACCAGTTAAATTTACAACGATTTTTCCACTTCTGTGGTCGTCTACGATCTCAAATTCCCCAATATAACCATGCTTCATCATTACAGTTAGGAATTTTATGATCACTTTAGAACATGGCCTAATCAGTACCTGTCGTTTGCCACGTTTTTCGGCATTATTTATGGATTTAAGTGCGTCACTTAAAACGTTCATTCGCACCATGGCTGAAAAGAAAACACTAGATTAGTAAGGTTATGCACAGATATATTTTCGATTTATTTTTAGAAGTTTAATAGTACGTTAATCCACATTATTGTTATAGCTTTCTTACTTAAATTACGTTTTCCAAAAACAACAATAAAGCAACAGTTTTTGCAGAAAAAAAAGTAAACACTTGTCAAAGTGAATTGTGGTTATGTTGCTTCTAAGACTGTATCTTTAACCAATTGTATAAAATATTACAATTACAATACAATAGATTCCACAAGAAGATATGTGGTTTGTTTTCCATCAAGAGATGACATATTTAATACAAAATTACCTGCGATTTATTTTGTGTTTACCAATGAAACATTCACTGTACTACACAACACAGGAAAAAGAAATTCAGTTCCGATTTTCCCCGATAGGTTCGCTAAAATCGATTGCGCCAGATTGGCGGTATATTTAATTCTGTAGTAAAGTTAAAACATGAGAGTTTCAAAACAAACCCGTAACAAAATACAAGAAAGACAATTGAAATATAGCGGGTTATAAAAATGCAGGAAAATAAATATAAACATAATCGTCTTCCTCTTACACCATCCTGTCGAAGATAACTCAGGGGATAAAATCTTGTTGAACAGGAACACGTTTTTATTCTTTGCCTTTTGCTTTACTTGCAAAAAACAAACAAAAAACACGTTATTGAAACAGAAATTTACTTAACTGTAGAATAAATTTTATTCATAGAATAACTATTTGTGGATTTATTCAGTGTTGGTGAAACCGGGCATTAGTGTTTTATCTGCTTACATGTCTTATTCTTAACGCCTCTGCTAAACTCCTATTCTAAGTTGCTCTTGTCTTGAATGTAGTTATTCATAACATTAAACTTTCTCTATGTATTTTTGCGCAACGAACAGAATAATCAATTTTCAGAGCTAACACACCCACAATCACAAGACTGAAGTATTTTGATCTGTGGCGAGTTTAAGACAAGAAAAGTAGAAATGAAGAGATTTTTAAACACATAACATCCAGCTATAGCACGACAAAGCTTACAGATGCTAGTATGGCGGAAATAAAAGCTGCTATCAGTCAGTTTTCCTCTAAAATTAGTGATCATTGGGAAAAGAGTCAAAGAAAAATGGAGCTTTTTCTAAAAAAGTTTGAAGAATGGCTCACTGGTGATGATAACATTTGTTATACAGTACACCGATGATGAACCAACGCCAACAGACGAAGCAAGTTCTAAAACAAAGAGAAGAGTGTAGAATTTATTAAATTCAAGGACTCAGAGTGAAGTTCTGGTTGCTACTGAAATAGCTGTACGTTCATCTGGCAAAAGAGACGTCACTAATCGTATGAGATAAATTCGTCAACGGAAGTCACAGCTTTGAAGAATTTACGTAAATCTTTTGACAAACAACTGGCGCGGTAGAGGAAGTATTAGAACTGTTTGTCGAATATAAATGATGATTGATATAATAGAATGTAGTGTTAGTATAAATTCACAAACTATTTTATACATCTCACTGTAAAACGTCTTGTAATGTCTCAAGACGACCTTGTTGCGTCTTTTAGAAAGTGATGTCAATACGTTTAATTTAATTAGTAAATGAGGGTTTGATGGAAGCTGAGGAAAATAGATATAAGCAATAGCATTTGACGATGTGATCTGAATGATGATGTATATTTGTTCGTGTTTTCATTTGTACCGCTAAAGTTACATGCAATAAATTATGAGGACGGTTTTTACACGCCAAAATCCTCGTCCATCATCGAAATACTGTACAGTACTCAAGTTTATGTTTAACAAAAAATTTGATGATGTTTGTACATATAAGAATTCAATTAAGAAATTCCCCCAATATGTACTTAAATGCGCTTTTTGCAGCTTCTTAATTAAATTCTCATATATACAAACATCACATGTACTAGCACATTTAGTGTTTATATGGAAATGAAAACTACTTCTCACAAACTCGCACTGATGAACGGTATAACCGCGAAACGCGTCTGCGAATGGTGAAGGTAGTTTTCTAATTACGCAAAAAAGAATTTGATGCGCTTACACTGGCTGAAACTAAATTAATACAAGACCAGATAAATAATTTATTGCCCTTCAAGAGTAAATTCAAATGAAAAGCAAATAATTGTCCGTCATACACTATTATTAACTATGGTTGATGGCGAAGTTTGTGACGCCCTAACTGAAAATTCTTTCAGGCAGACTTGCTAGATTTGTAGAGCCACACCCTCAATGACGAATAAAGATTTGGAGAGAGATCGTTAGGAAAATTATAGGTTTGGTCTGTCCACCTGCATGCTTGGTTAAGAACATTCGAATGTGTTTTGTAGACTTGCGCAATTTGCGCCAATAGCACTACTACTTCAATGTATAGTATGAAGCCATCTACATTCTTATAACGCAATGTTATTTTATTCTAGTACAGCTGTTTCAGATAGTTGTAGTACTATTGGCGTAAATTGAGCGACTCTACTCTCTTCTATATCAGCTATAGACATAATGCTGTATAAGAAAGATAAAGATCATTCTGGTTTATTTCAAAACGGAGATGGATTTGATAGTGGACGGACTGGGTTTGGTAACACAAATGATGGCAATATCCAGGTATTCTTTTTTAATTTCGATGTTGCGGCACGGATTACCGGACTTGACTTAATACATAAATTTTATGTTATACTAAATACAAATTTTGTGATCAGAATATGAAATAGACTGATCAACGTTTCAACTATATGTAAAGGAAACAAGAAATGTGGCTAGATCTCTATATCTCGCTACAGGTCATAAAATGCATGTGCATAGCTTGAGGCTAATTAAATATTACATTTTGGAAATTTATAGATTTCAGAGGGGGCACAAGAATGTCGAAACAAAGATTGTAGACGTTTTATATCACGCCACAAGAGAAAAGATGCCCACATTAATACCAAGAGATTGAACTCCAATGCTTTTACTTACCTCCGATCCATTAGTAAATAGTTAGTTATATATTCATAAAATTGCCAACTGCCTTATTTATCGTTCATCTATCGTTCAGAATAATTTTTGTCTCATTATTTATGTTGTTTCTGTTGTGTGTTTCGTGATATATCAAATAATTTTTTTGCTTTCTCTAACTCTTCCTCTCCTTATGCCACACAATTTGAAGTGGCACATAAAAAATCGACTTAGGGTTCAACTATATTTGTATTATTTATATTAAAAATGCAGACTGGTATGTTGTTGAAAAATTTTACAATTTTAAGTAGTAAGAGTAGGGTACAGTTTCTCTTCTTTTGGATTGTAATAATCCTTATTTTATATGAGAAACATGTTGCATTTGTATGTATGTATACAGCATGAGTACATGCTGTACATAGGTATACATACAACTTCAATATGTTTAGAGTTAAACATGCCTTGCCCTTTGAAAATGCCACGCTAAGTTTTACGAAATTCCATGTCCTTCCTAATCCATAACAAATTGCATTACAAAAACTTTGCATGAAACTGTTGCCACCCCGAAAAGTAATCAGAACAGCGACTTAAAATTGGAAAAATATGTATATCTTCATGTAATTTTCCAAAAATTCGTCAACATGAATTTCAAGAAATTTTGTATTTTCAGCTGCGTTACTAAAATTGCACGATTTCCAAATTTATAGATGCCTCAATTTTTGAATATAATACACATAGTTTTCTGTTAGCGCCAAGAAAAGGGGATGGGACTAGAATTTTATGTATAACATGCAAGCAACTCCGCTGGAATTAGTCAGTGAACTAGTACAGCTATGTTTCTTGCTTGTTTATATAGATCTAAATGTAGGTAGTAATATACATATATGTATATATATACACATAATTATATATTTCAATGAATTCAAAATTGCACAAGTTACCGCTTACTATTAACAAATTAGGTTAGGTACAATTTGAATCTAGATTCCAACACTTTTACTTGATTGGACCTTTTTATCTATTATTTTCTTAACTTAATCACCTGCATAAATTACGTTTTTTTATAAGGAAAAATACCTCGTTCCCATTCTATAGTGACGTAAATACGCAGTAGCTCAGTATTGTATCGATGTGACCAATTATTTCTACACAATTTGAAGATATTTTAAGCAAATTATAAATGACCATCTTTCAAAGCTTAGGATATTTAGTTTTTTCAATTAGGGCTAAAAAAGCAGTGAAACAGTCAAATTAAATATTTATTAAAAAAATAATTAATAAGATGTATTAAAACAAACATTTTCGGTCTGCCCTATAAATATACAAGCCTTGGTCATTAGACGAAAAAAATGCCTGGCAGTATATACTTTAATGAACAAAATTTTGACTAGTATCTATAAAACTTATGCTATATCTAGAACTAAGTCGAAGACAAGTTTATGTAAAAATATTATTTATGATTATATTTACCTACGAATTATTAGAATATATTGTTAGTATATGCTGTATAAACTTAATATGAAAATAACAAATAACAAGCACATAGACCAGCGCAATGGACTATTTCGAAAACCTTAATACCAAAATAAGATAATTAGAACAACTTATACTTCAAAATATATTCAAAGAATAAGATAAGTTATTTAAAAAATATTCTACATCTATCGAAAACAATATTACTCAAATACTTTACAGATATGTTTGATTTAACAAACCATTATTACGCATTACGCGCCCACCACAAAATTAAAAAATATGAATATAATTAAGAATACTTTTTATTAAGTCATTAATATAGCACACCGTGAAATGGACTAACATTCAAGATATATTGTCAATTACAACAAAAAAAAATCCAAAAATATCCTGCCTGGTTAATTTGTTGCGAATGTTAATACAATTATACCGCATTAAGTATAAGAAGCCAGTAAATTCCCATTCAAAAGGCGGTTCTGTAATGACATTTTACTGCCTTTTAGACTGAATACGGTATATATACTACGTATTTTGCTATCTTTAATGTAGCGTTACATCTTACATTCTAAAATAATACTCAATATATGTACATAATCAAGAAAATAGCACAGTTGACTGTTATTCCAAGTATATAGATCGTTATATTGGTACTACAGAATTTGTTCCACATTTACTAGACGAAATATTTAAACGATTAATAAACGACCATGTTTGTTAAACCATTGTAATTATATTCGTACATGTATAATGTCAATCAAATTCTTGCAATATGTTGAGAAAAAAGAGAGAATTTTCAACATGTACACATATCAGGAAAGGAATATAGTAGTAGCACAACCGACAAGAAAATAAATAGCATGAAACGGCACAACGAAATATTCTTTTACATCTCTCATTTTTTATTATTGTAAAATCAAAAACAAACCATTTGTATTATTTATTAACAGATGGATAGAGCTCCTAGATAAAAGAGAAATAATTGATATAAATAAAACTTTTCTTACAGAATAGTAATTGTGCTAAAAATATTTTGGCAATACATGTATTTATACTTGCACCAATGAAATCGCAATCTGTAAACGCACATTAGTTGTACCACTTTCATCGAGTAAACTATCTCACTTTATCGGAAGTATGTAGAACTTTAACAACTAAGAAACCAAATGCTGTAGCTGCTGCCAGTCCTAATCCCGCTTTCCACCAAGTGGTTGTATCCGTTGGTAAAAGACCAAACTCTCTTAGATTCCTTTAACATTAAAGTAGTTATTAATACAACAACAACAGTAGGTATGGCAATTTAAGTATTAGTCATGCATTTTGATTATCATACAAAAAATACGCAAGGATATAAACTAGTAGTAAGTTTAACGTATTATCGCATGCATTAGTTTATTTCCCTGTGTTTAATTGCATGTGTTCACAAATAGAAGGCACATTAAATATCAATCCGCTGATTAACCCTCTAAGGTTATGAAAAAGGCAAATTATTGGAACAAATATTAATGTGTCTCTAGAATGATTATATGTAGGATCTGTTATGCAAATAATACAATCGGAAATTACAATTGTATCTATTTAGTACAATGATTACGATGACCACCACGATATTTTTCAAGTAATAAACAATGGAGTTATTTTAAAATGATAACAGGATTAGTGAAAACACACCGAGGTAACAAAAATGGGGTGACCGTCTTATACAGTGTCCCCAGATTGACTTCACTATAGGTACATTTGATCAAAAATGTTTGAATTTCGTTTTAATGTTTTGGGATGCCGCTCTACTCGGTTTGAAGAGAATTTCAAGCATGTTTTAACTTTTTATAAATCAAGGCCGTCATGGCAATTGTGAAAAACTATTTTCTGTTTGATTAAAGTGTCATTTCGGTCAATAATAAAGGAAAATGTTATCAAGACTAGTTGTTTAGAATATGAAATAATGACTGCAAAATTTCAAATATCGGATCACTTTGACTAAATCAGTATATGTTCCGTATTCTTGTTGACAAGTTGACAAAAGAAAAAATATTAACGGAAATTTCTAATAAAGTATTTTATTCAAAAAAGACAACACATAACAATTACTCCATTTGAATTCCTCCAGTATCGGATTTCGACACTCCTCAAATACTTTTGGTGTGGTCGTTGCGTTAATTTTGTCTATAGAATCCCTAATATTTTATAATTTTACCGTATCTTATTGCACACCATACATTTACTTTCTTGTAACATTAATTGTAAGTTATAATACGAAAATGTGGATTATCATGAGACCAATATCATCCGTAAATATCTTTTTTATAAAAATATGTATCATCCAAAATTTTTCTCCAGCTTCTAATTTATGATTGTACATAGGCTTATACGGCCGAAACTTATTGTCTTCGATAATTCTGTGTATGTACGATTTACTTATTGATAATTCAGTAGACTCCTTTCTCAATAGCTGATTATTCGTATTCACGAATGCTTTGACCAACAGTGTAGCAGCATCGTCATGATCATGAACTAGTTTCTATTTCTTTACAATAAGCACGCTTCTTCACCACTTTTTCACAAGATCTTTTAGTCCATTAATAGAAATTGTTCATGAAACTTATTAATAGCATGAGAATTCCCATTCCAATAAAAATTAATGGAAGTTTCTAATAAAGTTTTTATGCATTATTAATCCGATAAACACACTGCGCTAAAGTTAAAAATGTGCCGATCGTGGGGCAATTCGAATTGAATAACTATGTATTTTCTTTTTTTTTTTTTTTAATAAAATACTTTATTAGAAATTTCCATTAATTTTTTTCTTTTGTCAACTTATACAATATACTTGTTTTTTTTTCTGTAGTTACAATGCAAAAATACTGAACAAATACTGATCAATTGTCAATTGTCATGACGGTCTTGGCTTTTAAAAAGTACGAATGTGCTTGATATTCTTTTCAGACTAAACACGGTGCCTTCCCAAAACATTAAAACAAAATTCAATAACTTTTGAACAATTATACCTACAGTGAAATCACCCCGGGGACATATTGTATACTAAATAGAAAAAAATTCTTTATATAAATGCAAACTACCAAGACTTAAAAATGTTGAAAGAAACTTCATTGTAATCACTACAACTTAAATAATGCTAATACAATCCAAAATAGATACCAATTTAAACAGTAATATGCCGCTGGATGTAGAGCCCTTACATTCATCGATGATACAAAAACATCTATTTCATTTGTCATATATAATGCGTTATTTGCATAATATTCCTGTAGTAAACAACTATAACTGATAAATATGATTAAAATAAGAAATTGTAAAATCATGCAAACGTTTAATGCATGGTAAGAAATGTGCTTTACGAAATAAATGTGCTTGAGAGTAAGTTATGCAAAAGGAGTTGACGATTGTCTCATACAATTTTTATAAATACGAATATTATGTATATGTACAGATCTTTGCATTTCTTGTTAATCTTAAATAAGTAGTAGCAGTTATATGATATATGTTAGATGATACATTCTTAGCATACGTAAATTATAAAATAGCAACCTGTAAAACTGATTAAACCACTCCGATGGTTGTGGTCGTAATAATAACATATTAACCATGCGACGCAAAGGACTGCAAAATAAAATACATATATCATCATTAAAGAACTGTATACAACATAAAGCTATTCCTAATAATTAGAAAACCCGTGTTAAATAGTCACTGTATTGTTTTGTGAAGAAATCCGGTTGTTTATCAATTGTTTGTTAATGCATTAGAATTCAAACCGCAATAATGAGTGTTTAGAAATTGTATATCAAAAGAGTTATTGATACTGAAATAGCATGTTCAATAACTTTCATAAACAGTAAGGCAAACAATTCATTTTGCACAAATTTGAGAAAGCAATTTGATAGCAAGGGAGCGATATATGTATTTAAATAACTTGCCATAAATAAGAAAGACATATAACATGTATATACACTAGCGAAGATAACTACTAAAAATTTATTGCAAACAAACCTGTGTTTGTAGAACAAAATCCACGCAGGTTGAAAACGACTAAGAAAAGTGCTTCTTTTAATATAATTAAGTTTCTAAACATATATATGTATGTATCAAATAATGTCAATGTATACAGTATTTGTGTCTGGTATTTTGTCATATATTGCATGGAGTAAATTATTTTATGTAGAATATGTGTAATAATGTATAGCATTAAATGTGTAGAAAAATATAACGGTACTAATATTTAAACATACAGGATGACCCAGCTTTCCATTGTAAATAAATTAATGGCTAAAAGTCTTAAAACACTTCTACATATAAATCAATAAATTCCTGGATATTAGAGCACCACAATACAATCCGACCAAATTCGAAAAAGTCATACTGGCCAACTCCACGAAGATGATGCTGACGAAGGTGAGGGAACGAGAACATTCAAAACATCCATCGTATTTATTGCTAATAGTAGATACACCGGTATTAATTAACAATTACAAACACATACAGCTCGACATAACAGTATTTCCGTTTTCTACTTTGTTTTACATCTTCTATGCAATATTACCTAAAAACTTCCACATGTTCCGGAACATGTATAAGCGATTTAATACATTTGTTACAAGCAACGACGCAATGCAAAATAAAAGCAAATTAAAGTGTACGATATTTTCATTAATTTGTGCTGTTAACATTATTTATGAAATGAAGAGAACTTGCATTTAATAATCAAGCGTTTAATGGTTAAAGTATTGTAAGAATGTAATGCGTTTTAGAATCACTTAATATAAAATGGACGAAATGAAATTCTAGAGATATGCATATCTATAAGAGTGTGTACTTCCAAAATTTGAGATACCATATAATAGATTAAAATGCCTTACTAAACAACGAAAAAACTCACATTTCCGCGATTTTACCGTTAAAATTTGTTGCCCTATATAAGTAGTACTTAATCATCCTGTATGTATTTTAACAAACACATGAACGTGATAGTTCTATCAACTTACGGGAACGCCGCCATCGTAGCTAATTTTACAAATACATCCCTTCTGAAGTGACCTTTCACGCTGAATGATTGAGGAGCCAAAATCTTATACTTTTGACAAAATGTGATTGGTTGAAGCAAGTAATCTTGCCTTACTTCTTCAAGATCACTTTTTCCAGCCACTATTAAAACGGGAATTTTACTTTCAGCGAAGTATTTCTAAAAAAGATAAATATTTCAGACCAAGTAAACCTTTATGGGTAGTATACAAAAGTACAAGTGATTTTATATTCTGCGGATAGTTAATAAAACAAAATAAAGTAATCCTTATCGCACTTAATATGAAGAAAAAAAAACAGATAAGTTGTCACTTTAAATTAAAAAAGAACCACAGGATTCCGTGTTTCATATGAACCTTGGCCGAATGTGTGGACTTAACACCATGCACAGAGTACCATACAATGACAACAATCCACAGAACTGACACCGCGACATTGTGCGAGTGGCACTCCATTAAACTACACCAAACACTTTGTGTAGTGCGCAGTGCAAATTGTATGGAGATTATTCGATGATTCGTGCATAGTGTGCATACAGTCCAGATATTCGGTCAAGGTTCATGTGAAAAACCCAAATGGCCATGGTTTTCCACTAAAGATGACTACTTAATTATCGGAATACAGTTTTGCCACACACAGTGTAACAAGGATTATTTAATTTTTTATTTTGAAATCTACGAATCGTAGTATTGTGCAATTGTTTAATCTGAGTAATTAATGTTGCAATTGCAGTTTGAATAGTTTGAAGTAAATCTACGTAATAGTACTACCAGTTGTTTAGAAAAAAATCTACTTCCCACTATACCTATTTTAAATGTCAGATAATAAATCATAATAAAATAATGATCCTTTGGGTTTAACCCATTAGTACCCGCTGTACTCGTTTGGGTATAGTTTACTGTACTAAAATGAGGACCGCGGGAACTAATGGGTTAATGAGACCCCACTCAAAAGTATTATCGATCACCCACTATATTCAAAAAAGAACACAACTGTGTTCATTTATACTTACAATATAAATTCTTGCAATGTATTCAAATGACTTTGGATTACTAACGTCATAAACCAAACAAGCAACGTCACATTGTACTTCATGAGGAAGTAATGGATCAGACACAGTTCTAACGTTAATATCCTTTAGTACCATTATTTTCTCTTGACCATACACTTGAACAACATTTACTGTACAATTAGGGGTGCCAGTCATTTCCAATCTAAAACTTTTCTGCAAAAAATTAATTGTTAAAAAACGACATCAAGAAAAACAAAATAATAAAACTTACATCAGTGGGTGACCTAATAAAGCTTGCACAGAAGTGGGACTTGCCACACCCAGTTGGTCCAATTACATGACATTGATATACATTTCTGGATGACTGTTTTTTAGCTATATCTAGTTTCTTTTCTCTGGTTACTATAAATATATAAATTATAGAAGTAGAATAAATTCAACAATACTTCTAAATAATAGATATTTGGGTAAATGGAAAGTAGCAATTAAACAGTTATAGTCAAACTGGGCATTGATAATTATTATATTAATCTTTTCGATCCCTCTGTGCACCATAATGAACATTAAATATGGAACGGTTTTCAATCATTCTGTTTCTAAAGAGTAGTATATTTTCTGCATACGGATTGTAGTGAGCAACATGTTGCTCCAAAAGTTTCAGATATGTTACTATTGTTTTTAGTACATCCACGAGATGAAGCAAACAACTGTATCTGGTAGAAGCATGTAAAGGTAGTAACAGACAGATATTTAATGCGCAAGTATGGGCCATATGACGAGGTCAAGTGGATCGTGAATCATGTGTCAATACTGCTGTGAAGAACTTCGAAAATGAGATTAAAGAATAAACGCGATTGTTTGCAATTTAGAGAAGTAAATGTAAACGTTAGTAAAATTCGAGCTATATGTTAAGCAAGCGGGAGTGCATGTTTCGACAGGACGTGTTTTGTTTCCTTTCATGGCCGGATCGTATGCCTGTAACTAAAGCCGAATTCGACAAATGTGGCGTTTTTGTTGTTTCGACGATACATAATTCAGTGCTTCTATAATAACACCTTTATTTTGTTTGTGTTTTACACTCATTGCCGTACTTTTACTTCATATAATCTAAATGAATTTGACGCATTAGTTATGACAATCACTGTATATATTTACATTCGTAAAATTAAAAAAACTATTTTAAAAATTATCTTTCAAAATAATATAATTTATGTCTGTACAAATACATTAATCTTTTGTTTCTGTCGCTTTTCTTTCTTGATAATCCTTATTAATTAGGCTGTCAAAGCCTTGTAATGAACATTTTGAAAATATCTCAAAATCGATCTTAAAATTACAAATTGTGGTTTATATCACTAAAATAGAGGAATAACAACAAAGTACTAGATGCCTTTTTTGCGCTGTAAATAAAAATTCGGGACTGAAAGGGTTAACTATGAAGATAATATCTTCAATTATTCTAATTAGGTAGAAAAAATGTAAGTGTGCTATAATATTTTTAAATTTACTATTTAACATAATGCTTTGTTGTGAAGTATATTTTACTAATTGAAAAGGAACATGTAAATCAAATATTGACTGCTTTTTATGATACAAAACTAAGTAATTGTTAAATTTTATGTACAAGCACATGTCGGAAAGACATAAAATTATAAATATAGCATAAACATTCTAACATTATGCAGTACTTTCATTTACCTTGAACAGCAGTTACTTGTGATTCATTCTCATAAATGTTGTAACCAAGATAAGCCAAATATTCAAAGGTTCTTGGTAAATCAGCCAGTGTCATGTAGGCCCAATGACACATGTAACCTTGATATGTTATCCATCCTTTCTCGTTAGTGGGCACCATCGCCCCAACATCTGGACCCCAAGCTGGTGTAGGACACGTTGAAAATAATTCATCTAACTCTGATGGTGACAACGCCCGATCTCTATCTCTATCGTACCGTTCGAATATATGTGTTAAAAATGTACTGCCCTTATGTGATAATTCTGTTGTACAGCCTGTTGAAACCTTTAAGCTATTACGCAAAATATTAAAATTTCTAGAATTGATGTTGAAATAAGAATACTTACGTGGGGTACAGATAATCCTTTGACATATTCAAGTTATCATTGTACCCAAATTTACGTAATACAGTCCAGGTTGTTTCATTGCGCCCTCTTTGTATAAACAAACTGTGAAGATATAAAAATCCTTTTAATGTAACATAATTGTGACTGACACCATCTTCAATATTTTTTCGTAAGACTGCTTTTACATCATCCAATACTTGCGGTTGCAGTGGTGCATTAAAACAACGACTTTGAAAATTATTTAACTCCATGTCATTTAATAAACCATCACAGTCTATATCGCAAATTTTGAAAATTCTAATTAAAGCTTTTTACAAGCATCAGTTAACTAAAAAAATTTTTTTAATGTTTAATATAAAATAGATGCTAATTGAAGTTGCTTACATCTGAATTTTCTACGGAGTAAATAGGACCAGTTGGATGTAAAACTGCCTTTTGAGCATAATAAAACATTTCTGATATATTCTTCAAAGTTTTAGCAGAACACTCAATACATGTTTCTATTTCAGAAAATTCCTCCATAATAGCAAATACCCCCTGCAGATTATTGCTGGTGTAACACATATGTCAGATTAGCAAAAATAGAAATTTACCTCTATAGTGGAATAATCGACAAGATCTATTTTATTTCCGACTAAAACTACTGGGCATGAACCATCTGGATGACTGAGTCGAATTAAGGGTAACCAATAAGACGATATTCTGTCAATGGAGTCATCATCATCAACAGCATACACTACACATATAACACTAGCATGTTTAATTTGTTCATTTAGCTCCTCGTCTGTTTGTTCTGATGAAGAATAATCAACAATATTCGTCGGTACTTGCTCAGGGGTGACGTCGGCTGGAATTGTGATTTCTTCTGCTTTAGGGGGGACATTTTCTGGAAATTCCTCGCTTACAAGGGATAAAATAAGTGATGTTTTGCCCACTCCCTGATCGCCAACTAGTAAAATTCGCACGTTTCGTTTCTGTAACGTTTTTACGACCATTTTCTGCAAATATGAATACACTAAATTAATTAGACAGGAAGACGCATTCTCAAACGAATGATATACTGTAAAATATAACTTAATTATCGCATATCTATGTATCTAAAGTCTCAGTTTTATATATGGAAATATTTATGCCGGCCCTTTACTCACCTGAAATTTGATTTAACACGGTCTTTTTCGAAGTGACGATAATTATTAGTATAAATGTTCACATGATAATTACAAATTTAATCAACACTCATCCACTCAAAACTGAAATTTTCATGTTTTTACAACCATAACAGCAGAGCAGCAGGCGATAACACAATAGACTTCATTCACGGGAATAATGTCAAATAGTTACGTAAAGATTGGCGCTTCTTCAATGACAATAAAAATGTCGAACGGGGCATTAATTCATCTGCAGATTCCAATATAAGAAATAATAGATTTCAACGAGTTAATGTACCACACGATAATACAATTCAGACATTGAAATCTTCAGACCACTTACACAACACACCATACATTGAAACGTGCCAACCTCTAACTCTGCTGACTCCCGCGTTGATTTTATAAACATGTATTATACATAGATCTATAATTAAAATATAATTTTTCGATAAATACCAAACAAATTACCATAATTTTTCTAGCATTTCACACAAGATTTACCGTATCTATTAGTGTCTCTGCGCAAGACACATTTTTTCCAATTCCAAAGATTTACAAACTATCAATCCACATAATATTCTCCAGATAATTCCATCAAAAAGGAAGCTATTTTGCAAATTTAACTTATTTACTAAATAAAACTAACTGGGAATTCGATCACTTATTCACTTATAAATTTCAAGTATATTTAAAAGTTGGTGAATATAATGGATTAGAAAGAGGGTAATAAGACCACAATTATAAATTTAATGATGACCCAGAAAGTTATTTAAGTTTTGCATCTCACAGGGAGCAGAATATTATAAATAGTAAAATTCGCTACCCATGTGCTTTATCCTTTCAGCAATTCTTCATGCAAATATTTATGTCTTCTTATAAGATGGATGATATGAATTGTAATCATTTTCTTGAATGAAGAGTACAGGTGTTTAACATTTCAACACATCAACACAACACCAACTAGTCAACAATTTTATTTATTTATTTCTAATGTACACTGTTCGCAATTGAAATCGTACCACATTTTAAATGCGGAATAAAATGTGTAAATTATTAATATAAGTAGTATTAAAAATAGGTCTATATTATAAAAAAAGTAAATAAAACTCCAAATAGTAAAAATAAATTTATTTATCCTACTGAACCCCTCACCCCCTTGGGATATTGTTTCTTGGGGTATTTCCATCCAAGCGGTGTGAACTTGCTGCCATAATAGGGTATACGCATGATTTTTATTTATAATTTAATTAGATACTTTACCATTAATAATTACTGATATTATTATCAATTCTGTATAAAATACATTGTGTCTAGTATAAAATAATTATTGAAAAATGTTGTTTTGTATTCCCGGCAAAACAAGTGTGACGTTGAATCTTTGTTGACATTTCGATGTTTTCCGTTTCCATGGTTACGTACAGTTAATCTGACAGTTAGAAACGGCTTTTTGACATATTAATAATTTAAATGTATATATATATATATATATATATATATTTCGTGACCTTTTATACTTATCTTATATGATAGAGATCTACCAGTAATAGGTCAATAAAACAAGGCTGGTTTGAGCTATAGTTATATTTTCAGAACGTTTACAAACGTTTTCGGAACACCTTCGTCAGTGAAAATATAACTAGATAAATATATAAACAAACTTTTGTTTTTATTTGGGACTATCAACAAAATAACTAGTGACTAGGATTTCTTGATATAGAGGATGTATAACCAACTTTTATATATATATAAATTATAAAAACTAAATTAATGTGTAAACATACATGCAAATTAAGTAAAACCTTATATCAAAAAATCTTTGTCGAAAGAAACAGAATTGTTAACGTTTCGACAAAGATTTTTGATATAAGGTTTTACTTAATTTGCATGTATGTTTACACATTAATTTAGTTTTTATAATTTATATATATATAAAAGTTGGTTATACATCCTCTATATCAAGAAATCCTAGTCACTAGTTATTTTGTTGATAGTCCCAAATAAAAACAAAAGTTTGTTTATATATTTATCTAGTTATATTTTCACTGACGAAGGTGTTCCGAAAACGTTTGTAAACGTTCTGAAAATATAACTATAGCTCAAACCAGCCTTGTTTTATTGACCTATTAGTGGTAGATCTCTATCATATAAGATACATATTAATAATGTGGGAATTAATATGAAATAATAGTATGTCTATTAAATTATTACATATTTAACTTATTTTACTTGCGATTCAGCTTTAACTCTTGTAATTTCGGCCGCGTTGACACAACGTTTGAGCGAATGAATTCCATAAACAAACAGATACATTCAGTAGATTATTACTTTGCGAATGCGTTTTCGGTAATTTCAGCCATGCTAAAGAATCAAGTGAGAATTTAAACGCATGTTAAACTATTCTAAATCAATATTTCCTTACGAAAACTAGTGTTTTTAATGCAACTGACAATGAACTAACGCTTGTAAATAAATCTAGTGACGTCACCGGACCTGCGGAACACACTCGGAAGGACTCATGTGTTGGTCGGAGACATTCAAATAATTTGAATTTTAATTAAGAGATATAAAATATTTCTTGTCTAAATAAATGTTATTATATAGCAAATAGACACCTAATTATGCAATTGTTTCAACAACATGTAATTGGAATATGAAATTTACAGGTTAGTACTACATGACAAAAAATCTTTTCTGTCAGACTAACTGCAAGTAACAATGGAAATAGAAAACATCGAAATGTAAATAAATGTTTTGCGGGGAATTGAAAATAACATTTTTCAATAATTATTTTATACCAGAAATAATGTATTTTACACAGAATTGGTAATTATATCAGTAATTATTCCTGTTAAAGTATCTAATTAAATTAATAAATAAAATTCATGCGTATACCCTATTGCGGATAGCATATTAAGATTCTTCAATATATAAGTAATAGTCGTACTAATTCAAACACATCAGGAATATCAGGATCGGCTGATACGTGTTGTTTATTATCAAACTCATTCTGATTTGAGACTATTTTTGCAGAAATCTTCTCGATAATTCTAGATTGTAGAACTTGAACCGTCATTTCCTAATACTGAAGTGATAAAATGAGAAAACCATTCTGAATCTATTGGGTTAACATGTATTTCTTAATCTTTATTATGAGATCATCCGGTCACACCGCCTCTTATGTAACAGTTAATTTTATCACGACAACTGCTGTTGCAAGTCTTCATGTGGCACTTCTTCTTTCCTTAGTGTGGATTCCAAATTCGATCTTTACCCTTTCGTCCTCTTCTTGAGAAACAGTACAATTACGCTGCCAGAGTGGTGCGAACGACTATGTTAGGATGATGTATAGATTCTGTCTAATTAGTAAAAGAAGAAAGAAACCGTCATTACCGTGTGCGATCTCGAATTTACTCAACCTCCACGAAGTCTTTTGGTCTTCTCATCTTTTTCGTCAACATAGGAGGGAGAGGGAGGTGACGCTGAAGCTGGATGATAGTTCTAACGCAGCGGTAGTGGAGTTGCCCATTTTCAGGTTTGCGCCTACTGTCTTCTGCGAAAACTATTGGAAAGTTAAAACTACTAAATCTTCATAAATTTGGAACTTCCTTGCATGTCAAGGTGCGCTAAGAACATCCATAGAGTTTTGTTTTGAAGAACTACGACCTGCTTGAATAGTAACGGGACTGTGTACACTATAAAAGCAGCTTGTTGCTCAGTTGAAAAGGATTCTCACCGCCTCGAGTAAGGGTCCGACGCATCGGTGAAGTCTTTCCCGACTCCCGCTTGCGTCATGATTTTTAATTACCCCTTTGTCCATCCATATTCTTGAGGCGGCGTGGAGGTAGCCCTCATATAATGAAGACGCGAGTTCTAGGAGCCTCGGTTCTAGCTCAGTAGATTAAAGGGGACTCCTTCGCCATAGGAGGGGTAGCAACGAATAGCGAATAGAAAAGAAATGGAATCTAACTTCTTCTATTTGTTTTCACTAGGTGAACCTTGGGTCAAAATAGACTCTGAGCTACTTTACGTGGAGACTCTACGGAAGCATGATTCTGCTCATGCCGATTTTGTCTTATAATTTGATGTTTCTTGGAAATCCAATAGCAACTGGCAGGGCAGTGAATGCATTGATGAGAAATCCCCACAGGCTTTCTTAGGACCCAAACCCATCCGTACAATGCTACGAGCATGCTATGAACGTACATGGAGAAGGTTTTCGTTTAGGCTTTGTTTCTCTTTGCACAAGGCCATCTTCACTCACATTCGCGAATTTAAGAGACTTAAGTTAGGTTTACAGGTAGGCCCGAAAGCCGCACTACTCGTCCGGATGAACGCTTAAGGATTAATAGGATTGAGATATGAAATTCTAATGACGTATTACCAGCGCTACAATTTTCTGGTACAGATAATAATAATAATAATAATAATAATAATAATTAGTATACATAGATCAAGTTACAATTTTTAGTCATCAATAAAATCTTTTAATTTATAATACATACCATTTCTCATTTCTTCGTCGATGTAATTTATTGTACGCGGCTTTCGTGTAAGGTGGTACAATAATATAAGCGAGATTTTTATGTAAACTCCTTGCCGTGGTTTTTGTCGTCTCGAGACTGAAAATTCATCTAAAAGAATGCGATTGTGGGACAACAGACAACATAAGAAAGCCGTAATCAGCCAGTTGAAAGAGGTTCTAAATTTCGAGTAGACAGACTGCTACGAAGAGTATAATTAACGTTACAGGTGCTGTGTGGCTTCCCAAGAGAATTATTTTGGATGCGTTAAATTAAATTTGTAATTTATATGGATTAAATAAATGTAAGAACTAAGTCTAATTACTAGAGCTCAACGAAAAATACTTCGATGTCATGAGATGCCTCCCATCCGCTTTTTCTACTGCTGCATTGCATTGACATATGCGTAGATATGTATGCACGCGTTCGCTTTTATAGGGATCAGGGATCAGTACATAATCACCAATTATGTGATTAGTGAATGTTATGCGTAGGTATTACTGCCACAAAAATTAAACAAGGTTTGAGATCAGCAATAGACAGGACACTCAAGAAATTAAAGTCAGCAAGGCAGATGGGATAATTTCTGAAACGTTGCAAAATGTAATAAAGTATGGCGATTATGTATCTACAGAATGGGTTCAATGTATATTTATACTAATATATAGAACAGAACCAAATAAAAATGTTTAAATTATAGGAGAGTAATACTGATAACACTTTCCAGAAAAGCTTTAGTTCATCTTATTCATGAGAGGCTAAAATTATGTATATATACCCCGAGATCTCAAAAAAAAACAAACTGATTTTGTGCTACGGCAAGGCACCAGTGACCATACACTGAACATAAGGCAGATAATAGAGAAACTTATGGAATGTAATAAACCTAGATATCTGTCTTCTTTTGACTCTATAAAGACGTTTAACCAAATAAAATGGAATAAAATGTGGAATATACATATATAGGAGTATATAATGAGATAGGCGCGATTACCGAAACGCTTAATACAATTAATTGGTAACTTATCCTACACAGAACATCAAAGGCACAAGTGAGAATACAAGAGAGATGAAGTGAATAATTCAAAGACCTTAATGGAATAAAACGAGTATCTATTCTCTCCCCAATACATTTTAATTTATATGGAGAGTAGATAATCCACTGATAATTCGAGAGGAGAAATATGTATCGGGACTAAAGGATAACAAACTGCAAACATACAGATGATAAACTATTAGCGAATGCGAAAGAGGAAATGATTGAATTGCTTTTCAAAATAGAAACAGCAAGTATTAAAAAGGTTTAAAGATTAATACATAGTGGAAGAAAATAAAACCACACAAAAGACATATAAGTTGTATATCTAAGATGAATTTGGCACAAAAATGTCGTAATACTGGTCTGCTTCAATGATGATCTCCATTCTTTTGAGCTGCAATAACTGGGTGTGATCAAATTCTTCTTGCCGTTCGAACTACAGGAATGCCAAATCCAGTGCCTGAAAGGCCTCAGCCTGAGATGGTCCCGAGTCACCTCCATCTGGATGGTCATTTGTATCACCTCTGTATAATCGTTATCATGTAATGAATAGAGAACAATTCCCTCTGTCAGCATCTGATACCCTTGATCACCACTATCTACAATTAGCCACTCATTCACGTTTTCTTCATCACAATCAGTGAAAACACCAACGATGCTCAATGTATCCAACATTTGGCGAGTTCATTATCAAGTTCGTCGATTTGTATTTCATCTTTAGATGGTTCCAGTAGCTTATTCTACGATTTATGTAAGGTGCTCTCTTTTCCTTCATTCCATGCTGCGACCAACATATAACAATACTCTTTTAAATCGATTATTCTTGTACATGGAAATAACTATTTTTTCGTCATTTATATTCATTAATAGCAGACGGCGCATAAAGTGTTTTCGGTTTAGTTTTTTCAATGTTTCGATTACATTCTGGTCCATAGGATGAATTAAAGTCGCATTGATCTTATTCAAACATTCAGGTGATGGATGTGAATAGAAGTAGTACTTTGCTGCTGACACTTTTTTACTTCAGGAATGAAATTATGTTCATACCATTACGTGAACAAATTCCTGTTTATCCACTCATTTTTCTGGCTCGTGTATATTAACGGAACTTCACATGTTTAAAACAATGTGGGTTTTTCAATTTCTCTATCAAAACCAGTGGAACTCTGTGTGTCCCATTCGCTTTAGCACACACCATGAATGTGACACGCTCGTTGCTGAATTTGTAGCCTTGAGTTACGGATTCTCTTCGAGATATCAATGACTGAGATAGTAAAGCTTTCCAATGTGTGTATTGTAGACAAATTTTATGTCATATTCATTCTATTCAAGAAATCTCTTTAAATTCTCGCAAAACAAAAATGCTGTTTGGGCGTCCGCATTTAATTTTTCACCATGAATCTCGATTTGCCGAATCCCATGTTGTAATTTGAAAATTTTTAGCCACCCAGAATTTTCAAAGAATAACGAGTCAACACCAAGCTTCATGTTTAATTCCACTGCTTTTTCACACAAAAATGAGGCCAAATATTGGCTGCCCACAAGCCCATTTTTGCAAAAAACAAGTGAATACAGCATCTTTCAACAATTCGAATTTAGGTTTTTCATAGGTTTACGATATGAACCGCCGTCCCCACTGTCAAGATTAAGTGCATAGCTAGTGATTGAATCAGAATTATTTTTTATTACTGTTATCGTTGATTTACCAACGGCGAATGTGGTAGCTACTACCTGACACGTTTCACCTTTCTTGAGCAGCGTAATAATTTCCATTATATCTTTTAAGGGGTAACGCCACCGTACATTTTTCAGAAAATCGATTTTTAGTGGCTTAATATGTAGATGCTTTGAACCTTCTAGAATATGAGGCAAAAAGTTTATTACCTGGAGGAAAGCTTTTCCGTAAAATTTCGAGCTCTTCACGAAGCACGTCGGACATCTCCGAAACGACTGCCTGTGCCAAATAAATACCAGTTGGGAGACCTTACTTTTTGATTTGTAACTCCTGTAAGACACTAATAGAAGTCGTTAAAAAGTGTTTCAAATTCTCAGACTCATTTGTCTATATATATATATATATATATACAGGGTTAGTCAAAAGTATGGAGACGGCGGTTTATTGTCGTTAATATTCATTTTAGGAAATGATGTTCAATACAAAAGTATTTTATGAAATTTCTATCTACATTTTAGAATGCTTCAATTTTTTTTTTCTTCAATTATTTTTGAGTTACGCCTGTCCGCATATTTTTTTAAATGCGAATTTGTTAATTTTATTCTACCGTTCGATAGAGAATCCCTTTCTCTTTACAATAGTATTTTTCTTAATTTATTTAATAACATTTTTACAAGAAAACATCGGTTGACAGACTTATCAGACAGACGCCGCAAAAGAGGCGTTTTATCATACAATCTTCGAGGAAAGAGAATAAGGAATAATATTTGAACATGGAAGGGTAGCTTTATGGTCCTGGGATATCACATTAATGATAAAAACTTATTAACAGTCGAATTTTTCATTTGTTTTTGTCTATAACACATTTCAAAACTTTTTATTCGATATATATTATATATAGCGTTTTTCTCGAACCACGATTTTTCAAAACGGCATGCAGCATAACTACAATTTTTATTCTATTCGTTCCAATTTTTAACCATATCTTTCACATAAGAATATCTAGTGAAGTGCATATTGGATTTTCGATAAGTTAATTTAAACATTAGTTATTAACAAATGATGCCCTTTTTTGGGCGAAAATTGAATGTTTTACTTCAAATACTCGTCAATCGCACAAAAATCAATATTTTTAAAATCCCCTATGTATTTCACTAGCTATAACCATGTAGAATAGGTGATTTTTTTATCCCGAATTAAAATTTGCACCACGGAGCGCCCCAAGTTCAACATGCCTGGCGAGAATGTCTCCGGCGCCGCCATTTTTTAACATTGATCGATGATAATTTTTTCTTTCAATACTTAAATATATGCTTAATAACTTCCTCGATTATTATTATCATATCGCCTTTTCTTCCATCCAAAATAAATTGTAAAAGAAGCGTCTTTTAGGCTGTCACAGTGGTGTTACCCCTTAATGAAAGCACTACTCGTTTCGTTTTTGTCAACATTTTACAAGCTTTACATAAAAATTGTCACCACAAATTCAACGTACATCTCACAATGAATAATTTGAAACTGACAGCATTGATTAATAACCAACCGTATGAATGGAAAGAGATTTAGTGAAAGGTCTAATGAATACGAAGCCCACCCTTGGCTGTGATCCCCAGAAGTTTGGCTACCTTTTCACTTTCGTCCTAACGCTGTACAGCCAGTGCTTCCTTAAAATTACACATAGTTCTTAGTAAAGAAATATTGACACAGCTAAAATCCTTTTCTAGGAATTAATCACGCTTTCTATATGTGAATCGTCTCACCACTTCACTATACATAATCTTTTTGGTTTTAATAATTTCCCAAAACTGACGCAACCAAAGACCGAACCCATCTTCCAGGAATGCCACTCTCAAGAAATATTCTGTAAAAGCATTGAACGCTAACGATGCTCGGCCAAAGCCGACATATCTTAGGATTTGATTTTTTACCATGAAGTCAGTTCGGATAATTAAAACTTCAGGTAGGTGACTCTCGGATATTCGACGCTCTACTGTAATTAATTTAGGACAATTGAGAATATCTGCTGGTTTCGATATTGTATTGTTTATAATTTAAAAAATATAGATTCCCATTTTTATTTTTATAATTTATTTGAAAAAGCATGAACTGTGTTGATTTATTTTCAAATAAAATTTCTTGATTTGTTGTGATTATCTATCACGCGATAGCAAAATAAATATTCCAATTCCCAATTAGTTTGTCTCCGCACGTGTAGATGTCACGTTCTAAAATGGCCCTACGGGAGATTTTTGTGACGTAATCACATGACCTTGCAAATGTTTGTAAACAGAACACACGTTGGTCAGAGTGGTGTATGATAGTAAATTGTGCCTAAAATTTGTTTAAAACGCCTTAGTGTTTAATTCGATTGTGCCTGAACATTGAAGAAAACAAACGACACAATGATGGAATATCAAGAAATGCATGTCATTGAAGAAAACAACATTTCTGTAAGTGTTATTCGTGTATAATATGGTGTTTCATCATTTCATAATCGGCTAGTTTCGATCGAAAAGTATGGTGACAACTATCAAAATATATAGCTATCTATTTAAACTAAATGTTAAATATAATAGAAGGGTCATAATTCTAGAATTAATTTAAGAAAATTAATGTTTTGTTCCTGAGTGAGGCACGTTTGGGTAACAAGTGAGAGCGCAAGCGCAGTAACTAATTTATATAACGAATTAAATTTTAGAACGAGCTAAATTGCTGTTATATCTGTTATAGGCAGTCACGTGGCTTTAGCTACAAATTAATTTACAGAAGCTTCATAATTACTACAGAATATTATTCCAATTATTAAGTGACGAAATTTAAATTAATCATTTTGATTCTCTTAAAAATACAAAGTATGTGGGCTTTATAGAGTTTATATACATATGTATGTATGCACTTACATATGTAGATACACATATCTAATTAGAATTCCAATGTTGAATTATTTTTTTAACTATATAATTTATGTTTTAAGAAATGAACGGCAAGTCATAGCTAATTCGAAGCTTGCGGTGTAGTTTGGCGCAATCCTTCGACAATAGATGGAACCAGAATTAAATTTAGCTGCTACTCTGATAACATCTACTATATTTCAGGAAATTTGCATTAATGTATTTTTCCACCAACAATTTGATTGAATTTGATTGCAGGGACTGGATTTGGAATAACGGTCGGCTATCTATAAAATTAGTTGTAGTGAATGCAATAAAGCATATATAGGACAGTTGAAAGGCGCAACAGCTACACGATTTAAAGAACATGTGACATATTACCGTTATGGTAAGATAGATTCGTTAAGTATCCCGAAACATATGCACGACACGGGACACGACATAAAAATGGAAAATTTAAACTTAATAAAATGTTAGTTCACCGCGAGAACTTGATGCATATGAAGCGATACACATATAATACATAAAAACATAAACGACGAATTGATAACCTCCTTTTTGGAAGTCGGTTAAAAATACAAATCTTCTAAATTGTGACAGCCACCCAATTCAATATTCCGCCTTGTTCAGTTTATTATAATTAATTAAGTAATATTAGTTTATGTGAGGATAGTTATCATTTTAATTTTCTTCGGGAAATCAACTAAGTTAGTCACACATGATTACACTAAAGGTGGGGTAAATATGCATGGAAAATTGTTTATTCCATCGGTTTTACGGTTTTGATAAAGCTTGCCTCGTGCTAGCGAAACACGTGTCACCGAATTTATTATTAAACAATTATGAGATGAGGAGTTTACCGATTCAATATCTAAGTCAAAAAAGAAACCTTCAGCTTAGAATATTTCGCTTTAAAGCCCTTGAAGGATCTGGTGATTACATCTTATCGGTAACTCTATAACTGATGAAATGCAATTTAGTAATTGATGACATGCACTTTTGTTGATATACAGACGGAGATAGAAATCTGATATAGAATTTATCGGTCGACCTTTTGACGCGGTGGTTTGGGCGCGGCTAATTGAGGTATGAGGCGCATCTTTTGAGGTAGGCAGTATAAAGGCATTGACAACGTACACCAACAATAAAATGAAAGCATGCCGATTATTAAAAAAAAAAATGCGTGATACAAAATACGAATAATATTCCAATACATATAAAGATAAGAAAGTGAAACATAATAACAGCAACGTTACTACTACGAAATGTTTAAAACAGCAGCATTTTATAATATGTATGTATCACATAATTGCGGGTGCACCGGCTTGTTGTATAACTTATTTGGTTCTCTTCTCCTTTGGCATCTATTACGGCTGCTAGACATCCTGGATAGATAATACCTACAAGTTTTCTTTTGTTATTGATGGTGGTATGCCTTTTTTGCACATTTCTATATTCTCCTTGAAATTTTGTTTTTGCACAGTTTTCTTTACTAGCATGCCTTTTTAGCACCAGCCTGAAATGCTAAATCGGAATTAATGACTATGTTCATTAACCTTCCTATACTCACGCATACGGTCTGTGAGACCGTTTTATATAGTATAGTATACGTCTTTCATTTTGACGTGAGTATAGAAAGGTTTTGTACTACAACACAAAATCAGATATCCAAGTTACCAATATTGGGGTTCCTCAAGGATCTGTACTTGACCCCACTATTTTTTTGATCTACATAAATTAATTACCATCGTACCTAAAGTTTTCAGTTTTAGTATCATTGTATGCTGATGAGATTAACATTATTCTTTCCTCATCCACTTTATCTAAAGCGCTAATTAAGCCCAGTGCTATGTTCAACCATGTTGCTATTTAGATGTAGATTCCTAATCAATGACTAGTTGCAATTATTCCAGAATAAAGAAGGTATAATTTCCAGGGGTTTTACTTACACGATACCTTCATTACACTTGTGAACTCAACGAAAATGTTCGACAACGTTTTCAATAACCTTACAAAAACTGTGTTATCGAATCTTGAAAGATCAGGTAAGCACCAAATTTTTTGAACATTTTACTATGCTAATTTTTATTCTGAGATGGGATAAGGAATAATATTTTAGTTGATAACAGCTATTTTAGCAACACTGTGGCGTGTTATGGAAATTAAAATGGTTTATTTTTGTTATGAATTTCCATCGAACAACAATCGTTCATCGAAAATCAATCGCCCATCGTAAACCGCAAAACAGTGGTGGTTTCGTTATTTTTGGGGCTGTGTAGCAGCCAGTGGAGTAACTAATTTTGAGTTTATTATTGGAAGTATAAATAAGATAAAGAATATGACAATTTACAAAAAGATTCCGCCTTGGGTCTATTAATTTCTATAAATTCTTCAAGAATTGCTGTTATATCATGTGTCGAAGTTATTACCGCATCACCAGAATTAATTCCGATTTAGCCCTTATGGATGGTGCCAAAAAAGATGTGTTAGCATAACTTGTATAAGATCTGCAAACTATGATAGATGCCAAAAGAGAAGATAGGAAATGAAACTTACATATATTTGACGCGGTGTAAACTCAATTTTGTGGTGGTACAAAATGCTGCTAGTTTAACCTTCCTATACTCACGTCAAAATATGAAACACGTATACCATACTATATAAGTCGGTCTCACAGACCGTATGCATGAGTATGGGAGGGTTAAACATTTCGCCACAGTAACGCTGGTTATGATCATTTTTCAGTTTCTTTCATTAAAATTCTTATATTTGTTAAATTTAATCTTTCTGTACATATATTGGAATATTATTTTTATTTCGCAAATAGTTCTTGAAAATAATCGACACGTATTCAATTTCTTTTTGGTGTAGGCTCAATTTTAAGAATAACTATGTTTCGATGCAAGACCGTTCTAATGCAAACAACTGCACATTATAATAATAATAAACGGTATATTTAATAATTGTCCAGGTGAAAATGCGTGGTAAAACTTCTGGTGATAATAGTCAATTACCAAATATTTTTGGAATTCTGTTATTGCAAATAATTAACAATCATGAAATTTTGAAGTGAGTATTAATAAGTTTTACCACGTACTAATTAAAGAACTAATTAATTATATTGAAATAAATTTATAACAATAAAGCAGCTATCGGAAATTATGTTAACAACTATGAAATTTTATTTATAGAAGAGTATTTGAGAAAACTAGTATGAAATTTGATATCCGATAGCTTTCATAACAGCTCGTAGGCTATTTGGCATACACATGATGAAATCATTAATCGGTTCTTCTACAGACAATTATTCCGCCTGAAGCATCTGGATAAATCTGGTTTTACTGTTTAGGTCCTCTTCTGTCGACCTCGTTTCGAAGATGATCGTGAATGCGTTATGGAATTGTGTTCTGATCTTTGGAGATTGATCAATTGGCTATTTTGAAAAATTTACAAGAGTGTCTGATTAAAATTTTGTGAAAATCTTCGCTGTATGTTTGGAGTCGTTATCATGTTGGAATATAAGAGAGGGCAGATGTTTTCAATTACCATCAGGTTTGCTGGTATAGCATACCATAACGAACTGTCCTTCATGTTTTGCTATTGATTGTATTAAATTAAAGCTTCCAACATTTTTTCTTCTGCACCAATTTTCATTTTGGAATGATCGTAGTTCAAACTTACATTAATTCGACCGCAGCAGATACTAGCAAAACCGATTAGGTTAAATTATATATTCTTGAGCAAACTGTAAACGCATCAGTTTTTGAACTGAACTACCTTCTACCTGCAGCACGACCATGTAGACTAACTTCACAAACCCTTGACATTATTTGTGTTATTTCTAGAAGAAAGTTTTACGTCCACTTATAGCAATAGATTCTTTGAACTTCAATCCGATCTCTTCCTCAGGTAGTCTTCCGCCTTTTCACAGTTCATGGCCAATTCTCATTACTTAACCTTCACCAAGCATATTATAATTTCCAGCCATTTTATCTCGGACTTTGTTTACTCGAATGTATGCATTCACTCAGTGTTAAGTAGTTATTTTTCGACACACTAAATTAAAATAAAATTTCATTAACGGTTTATTATAAAATACTAGCAGATCCGAAGAAAAGTTTTTTCAAACATATTTTGCTTGTCAACTTATTATCGTTTCTAAAAGTCCCTTATACTTTTACAGTGTAATAATCATTACGTCTAGTTACATGCCCTCATTAAGAAGTTTTTAAAACTGATGAAATTTGATGGATGTTCGATTTGACCCTTCGATGGTTTGCTGTTGCAAAGCATACGGTTTATTGATTAGCAGATGTGTACATTTTCTTGTTTTATTGTATTAACTTCAATTATATCATAATTGACATCGCCTGTAACCAACAGCCTTATAGTCACATAATAATCAATGTCTGTTTCTGTACTATCTTTGCAGGTGCTTTCATATGCAAGTCTCGCCTTATACGTGCCCATTAAAGTGTATTATCCTCGAAAAGTTTGATTCTGCTTCAAGGCATTAGAATCTAATGCCTTGAAGCAGAATCAAACTTTCTGATAAAAATAGTAATTTCTTTGTTTTATTTTAATATTTGGCCAACATTAAAGCTAAATTTGATTAAAATTGATTAAATAGGTAGGGAAACACTTATTAATAACTGAGTTTTACTTACGATTTCACAACACAATTATACACGGCACTTGACGGGTTAACAGGAAATCTACGTTGAATGTGGATCAAAATATATGACACCGGCTAGTCGAGTTAAAATCTACACTAGAACTATTGCCTCCCAAAACACTATTAAACTGCACTTATTCTCAATCACTTATTACTTCGCTTTGTATTTTCGCGCTTATTTCTTCCTGTTGACATTTCACTCAAATTAAAACCGAACTGTCGGTCGCTGCGGTTCGCGTGGCTTTTATACCGCGCATACGACTCTGGAAGCTTCGTGTATCTACTCGTACCTACGCGAGCAATCGGGAATTCGGGACTATTGCTATCTCGCTTGCTCACACCGCGCTAGAAAATGCTTGATTTCTCTACTATTTTGAACTTTATATAAAGGCAGCAAGCGATGTTACTTGACTTAGCATTTTTGGGCGCTAGATTCAAATAGCGCGCGCGCGAGATTCAAATTACTTTTCGAACATATTTTTTTGGTTTTATTCTGGAATAGAATTAAATATTCTTCGAATGTACGAGAGTATTATTTTTGCTGTCGGCGGGCCACCAGTATTCGACAGGCGGGCCGCGGTCTGTGCATCCATGCATTAGATAGTGCAATGACTGATTTTTGTCATTGTCTTCGCAAAAATCGCGTTTCGTGAACATATCATCTTTTCTATTACATGTAACTTTTTGAGGAAGCTTTTTGCTATAAACATCTAAGAATTATAAAAGTTTATAACAATCATGTGGAAAATAAATTTAACTTGATTTCGGCCAGTGAAGGTATCCTATTTCCCGATGTATCCATATATTAGTCGGTATAGCTGTGTAGTGCTCGAAATACACTTTGGTTACCCGATAAAATAGATTCGATCGTTTGTATACACCGTGAATTATTGTGTGCACATGAGGCTGTTCATACCCTCTACTTACAATTATGTTAATTATGACGCATTTGGTGTATTAATTATCCTCTTTTTACCGCCATATCTGCCGACCTAGAAATTTTCTTCAATTTATAATTATCAACGAAGGGATTTTAAGACCTTTTGAATTCAGAACATTCGATTGAAGTTTATTTTGAAATTCATGCAGTCTGATTTCTGTTTAGGATCTTTCTCTTTTTATGAAAATTTGAAATCGAACCAGTCTATCAAGTTCTTCTTGACAATAGAAATACCTGAAGCAGTGATGGGAAAACCCGTTTTTTTAAAGAACAGTTTCAACCGTTCTCGTTATTTTGAAATAACGGTTCCAATATAACAGGTCATCGTTGTTTCGTACTCGACAGTTCTATTTGATAACGCATCATAAAATCAATAAAATATATCATGCGTACATCGCCTTTGGCGGCCTTTGCTTGATTTGATATATAGTTTGTTTTTCCCCGACGTTATGCTTTCCCATCACTAATTCTAAAATCTTGGTGATTCCCCGAGTTATATGATTGTGTATTGATTATGTAACTGTATCCTACGTACATTAAGTTTTTTGTTAGAAGTTCCTATACAGTTTTTTTCTCACGATTCAACGCTAGTTTACAAACATGGTGTAAAATAAATATAACAAAAACATTTAAGTCCGTTTTCATTGCGGACACATCCGTTTGCTACAATCCGTAGCTGATCCATCGAACAACAGCTTTATAGTTATGAAATAGAAACAATCATCAAGTAATCACAATTCATTCATCCGGAAGATTCCCAGGCAACATAATCATCATGGGGAAATATTTAATAGGAAAGAAGTCAGTGATGTGGAATTTCTTCTTCAACCGCGTACGCCGGGACCATCCGAAAGGAACCGTTCTTTGCCCAGCGAGATAACAGTTGCAACTGTTCTGGATCGAGAACGGTTCTAAAATAAAAGATAGTTCAATAACGACCCATCACTAGCCTGAAGTATGCTTTATAGAACTAATCATAGTATATAGTTAATGCACTGTTTTGTGAGGTTGGTACTTTGTCTTATGTACGGTTCGCTATAGTCAAATCCTGATAGTGTTTTATGAACGTGCTATTTTCAAGTATGCTTGATGGTTGATGTATCTGCAGAGTACTTCACTTAGCGCTGTACCGAACTTCTTCATTAAGTTTCAGAGCCTCTCCAATCCTAAATCTTCTTTTTTGGTTAATTGTATAATACTAATTTGTTGAATTCAATTGTAACATGCGGCTTTTTCTATGTATTAAAGAATAATGGTTTCATCTCAATTCTCATGCTTTACCTTTTACCCTAGGCAGTAGCCTATGAGGCAGGTAAAAAATAGAAGATTCTGTCCATTAGAAAGTTTTCTATTGTAACTTCCTGGAATAAGAGATCCATTTTCGTGAACGCATGGATTCGATGTATGTACTTGCAAATAGTACCCTCGAGTAAGGTAGGGGTCGGCGAACTTTTTCGCATACAGACCGGATGGAAAATTAGTTAGACTTGGGAGCCCAGAGATGAAGGCAAACAAATAAAATCACATAATGTTTACTATAATCATTGACATTACATTTTTTGATAGATTTTGATGATTAATTAAAATGCTTTATTTTTCAAATATTAACGTTTCTTATATATAATAAATTTGAAACAAATGTCGATACTGAACGAGTTTTTACGCCCGGTCCGTGAGCCGTAGTTTTTAAACACCTAGTGTAAGGCAATATCTATAGATAATATTGATGTGAATGTTGGTATTTTTACACCTGCCATCATTTAAGATGTTTCTCTATGCAAAAACGTTGCTAATGTTTAACTAGCTTTTTTTGGAGTTCTTGTTATCATAAAATTGCTTAGTTGCAACATTACATGGTCTAGTAAGTTCGTTGATTATTTTACTTTCTATCGATACATGTATATGTAATTCTTGATCCAATTGAATCTTATTTGAATAACAATCAAAATAGCATTTTACATTTCTTTTAACCAAAAGCCAGTTAGATTTAGATTTCTCACTTTTCCGATTACAATATTAAAAAAAAACAGTTAAAGGAGGCAGTACTAAAAGAATGGAATTGAAGCAGTTGTAACAAAAAAGCTGGTAAATGGCCTAAAAAATGGACAGTATTCCTAGCAAAGATGGTTACTAGGAAAACTGATTCATTTTATACATTAATTATAAGCTGCTTGTATTGGAACCTTGTGTTTGAATGTTATCTCTTTATATACAGGTGGTTCACGACTACCGCGTCTGACTGTAGCTCCCAAACTAATAATTTTTTTTATCTCTTGACAGATGGTGTATGTCTATAAAGGTCATACTTAGAAAATATTTTCACTTATGCAGGATGCCCCGAAAAAGCGCGAAGTATCAAAGTTGTTTTTTTTAATGGATAACTATGTATTTTTTGCCTTTTTCGAATTGTATTGAGAGTTACTTCAATGTGCCTTATACCTATCGTTTACCGTTTTCGAAGTATTTGAGGATTTTCGAAAAAGTAGGATGTTTCAAAAGTGGACAAACTAATTGAAATTTTCAAATCATGTTTTTAGCCTCGATTTGGTATATCTTGAGCTATTTATGTTCAGGTATGTAATTTTATAATAATGTACAGGGTGATACCACAGATCGGCTTTATTTGGATCAACTTCAATAGTGTATAACTTTGTTAATTTCAAATGGAACACCCTGTATATATTTAGACTCGGGGAAAGGCTTTTCAATTCCTACCCGAACTGTACTAGGTTTCCCTATACCTGTCTCTTGTTGTTTCAGAGAAATTTGAAGGAAATGCATTGTTTTTTTATTTCAACTATCTGAAAAAATTGCTAATGAAATAGGATGTTCTATTTGAAATAAAGTTATACCCAATTGAAGTTGAGACAAATAAAGCCGATCTATGGAATCGCCCTGTACATTACTGTAAAATTACATACCTAAAAATAAGTTGCCCAAGATATACCAAATCAAGGCTAAAAACATGATTTGAAAATTTCAATTAGTTTGTCTGTTATGTGCATTTTCAAAACATCTTACTTTTTCGAAAATCCTCAAATACAACAAACGCTCGATAACGTGAACTTCAGGCCAGGGGTGTTTCAGATTATCGAAATGTTTATATTAGCGAAGGTGATTGTTAACAAGCAAATTATTTAAAGAAACCTTTAATATGCCAAAATAAAATACAAAAATATTTGAACAACCTTTTGTAAACACTAAGGATAACAATAAATCAAAATAGCGTTTTATAATCGTGTATTAAAGAACGAACCTCAGCCAACAAAGTTGTTATTAAGACTACTTTTGCAAAATCAAAACTACACATGTGTGTATACACAAATAAAAGCATCTGTGTTTAGTAGAGCAGTGAGTTATCTCGGGAATGTACACAATCAAGTTCAAATATGAATATATGCTACATAAATCGTGGACTGCCCTAGATAATCGGATAACTCGGGAATTGATCAAACTGAGCTTTTCATAGGTAACTTATAACGCTCGAAGTTATTTGTAGACGATCGGAAATCGCGCGATGTGTACGTTATCCTATACTACGAGTTCACAGATGTTCACATTAGCGCAATGTTTCCAATATCGGATATTTACGTTATCGAGCGTTAGCTGTACTTCGAAAACGGTAAACGATAGAAATAGAGAACATTGAAGTAATTCTCCTTTTTTTCTATACAATTCCATTGATACTTTGATACGTAGCGCTTTTTGGAGCACGCTGTATAAATAACAATATTTTCTAATTATTGTCTATATGGCGTATTTGTATGTTTTCTAGTGGACATTTTCATCACTGAAAATCCGCTGTTATGGCAGTGTTAGTTAGGCACATCTCTCCGACATTTGGAAAGTACCAATGTGACATGACCTTTGAGAAGTACTAATACATGAAACGCTAATTATTAGCTGAAATGACTAATCCTGGGGGCATTTAATTACGATTTGGCTGCGTTAACAATCACTTTTATGTGTTTCACACTAGCCAAGTTGAACTTCTCACTTATCAGTTATCACGTAATTGTTCCGATGTGCGTAAATCCAAAGCTATCACCGACCACACGTTGCGGATCTGCGTGGAGCAAAACGGCTTGTTTCCATCACACATAACGTGTGTATCGTATGGTGTTCGGATGCAGTTAGCTTGGATCGTTTACTGTAGAAGTATCAGAGTTGCGTTTCATTTATCGACTACCTCGACATTCCCTGCAAGTGTATTCGTGTACGCCTGTATGTGTAAGCCAGTAACGAACTAGTCAGGAGAGCGTATAACTGCGCAATATCCTTCCTAAAACCGTGGTCACGTCGCATTCGTCGGTTCGTTCGCCGCTTCCAGTCATAGCGACTTTGTCTATTGCGCTGCGCATTTAGGTGAGACATTTCTCTTTATATAATTCACTAATTTTTGTATGCTTTTCTGTATGGCTGTCGCCGTTTGTTACCTAAACCGATTTCGATCTTCTGCGTACGTGATTTTTATGCATGTTTCATAGAGAATTCCCTAGTTTTTGCCCGCATCGCAACTGCACCGTTGTTTTACATGTTTATATCTAAACAGATTTACCGGTATGAATCTAAATAGATACGCTGTAAGCTTCTAAATGCGTAATTTCGATATTTTTGCGTTGAATTCCTGGAAAAACGAACGCAGTTCGACAAACGTTGCGACCTTGTCACCCCTTTAGTAACCGCGAAAATCTAAGTACCACGACTTAGGCTTTTTTAAATATTTTTTGTATACGTATTTGTAAATATGTATTTAACAACGCATATTTTGAAAAACTGGAAAATAAAGTAGGTTTTGGTGAATTATTGGTTTTACGATAAGAAGCGTACATTCAATTTTAAGTGTTACATCCTTAGAAATGATATTTGCAGACATTTTAAGAATTAACAGCAAATTTAGGTGTATTTGCAGTTAGTGCGGTTATAATTTTCTTAAAATTTTTGGCATCTTTATTTTATTGTTCCAGTATTTTTGTGTCGATAGTTATTCTTACTATGGTTATAAGCGTTTAATTTCAGCTGTTGTATAAGATATGGTTTAATAAGCACAGATCGCACTATAATACTAAAATAGTTTGAATACCAAACGTACGCAAGAGACTTGAACCAAAAGCTCTCTATTCGTAGCGCTTAGATCACGTGACTGTTGCTGTAATCCATTCATGAACGTCGTAAATTGAATAGCTGAATAGTGATGCGTATAGTTACATATAGTTAGCTACTAAATATTAGGTACTTAATAGATATGCAGATATATTTATTTACCTTTTCCATTGGTCTGTACATACTTATATGGATGTAGAGTGCTGAATTTTACTGTAATTTTGGTGATTGAGGTTTTTTCTTCCAAAATATTCGTTATTAATTTTTATGTGTAGTGTTCAAACACCTGGAAGTACGAAATTTTGCGAAATTATACTCGATTGAAATACAATTTTATTTTTTATCCGACTAAATAGATTTAGTAACTGTTGATTTTTTTTTGTCAGAAGACTCCATTAATGTTCTCTGTAATCACTTGCAAAAGCTTAGAAGCTGTTAGAGTGAATATTAAAATATAATTTTCTTCACTGTATTTCTTTTTTTTCTCAAAGAAAAGTATCGTGAATGTTATTTATACGTTATGTTTCCACATGCACTCTAAAATTTGAAGAAATGTACTTGTGTAGTGTTGTCTTGAGGCGACTTTCTTTAATACTGTTAATTACAGGGCAGGGTGCGATTGAGGTGATTGAGTGATTAACAATGAGGATGTTTTGATTGGTGGGGTGTTTGATTTGACAAAAAAATGATAGTTGTTGATTAAATGATTGAGGGGCTAGCTTGACACCTCGGTTACGTAATAACATTAATAAGATTTTGGTGAAGGTGAACGTGGAGAGTGCAAAGGGTTAAAACTAAGCTGAAATAAAACACGTATCTATTTGCTTGGTAAATAAAACGAACACTGTCCTTTGAGAACGTATATTAATTGTATTAATTAAATCGTTAAATAATTAAAGCAAAAAGTGATAATCAAATGCGGTTTAAATTTGGAAAATGCGTAGTCGTACGTTTGCGCGTGAATGGGTGAATGAGTGGTGTTGAGTAATAATATGAACGATAAATTAGGTAAATTAGAACGATAGGGCAAACTTACGGCATGGTACCTGAGTTCGAAGAATGGCGGAGACGGGGGCTCCGATGGTAGTTGTGTGTGTGAGTGTATGAGCACTTACTTAGAGGCACTAAGTGAAGCGTTGAGTGTATGGGTGTCGGCAAGTGACTTAAGAAAAATTCGCGCGATTTGTATTTAAATGTCGCTGAAGGGTGTGAGGGGTTACTAACGGTAAGCGACGATATTAGAAAGTTGGGGTGGTCAGTTCACAAGAACATGCAGGCCTTCTTTACCTACTAAGGGACCGATGGTCAGAAAACAAGGTCACGAACGTATACCTGCAAACACAAAATTGCAAAAATAATTTTAAATAACTTTCCCTCAACTGAACGGAACACAGATATTGGCTAAAATATTAAGAAGAAAATAATTTAATCGCGTATTTAAAATGACGAGGAAATTATTTTAGTTAACGAAGTGTAACAATACGTTGGCTGTCATGTTCGCGAAAAAGAAATAGTAATCATGGGGCGACACTATCTTTAAAATCTGAATATAAATAAATCGACTTTATACTCCAAGTATGTACTTATAACCATGTATTTTGCTTTGAGGAATACATATGCGTACGCACATATGGATGGGCGTCTTATTTATTCTTATGTGAGTGCATTCAATTACACCTATTGCACAGGGAAAAGGGTTTTTGTTTGCCACTGCTGTTTTGCTTGTATTTCCATTATTATTAAAATTTTACCCAGCGGCCGAATTTTTCTTATAACTTAACTTATCACTTGCCTCACAATGTTTGACACAGAAGTTTGGTAAACAGCAGCATCTTCTCCAATACCTGTTTGAAAACGCAGTTCAACTATATACTTCCAAAAGATTTTCATTTTATTAACACTATACATATATATCACCCCCTTGTCCTTCTCTAGATTGTGCACCCAATTTGACATTCACTTTACATTTTCTTTACTAAATTTATTTAATACTTTAAAGTTAGAGTGACAGGTAGTTCTTCTAGGTTTGTAACATTTTTTGGAGAGCAAACTAAGGATGAACTTAACCATAGTTATACAGTGATCAGACTAGTCTGTTACCTTCCAAACTCCAAAATTATGAAGTATATTCTCACCCTGTGGGACATAAACAAATTTTTACTCATACAAAAAGTGAAAAACTACTCGCAACAAATTGTCTATAAAAGTACAAATTTAAATATGCAATTCTTTTTTATTAAAGTGAAAACTTTTTTAGCACCGTTTGAAACTCGATGAAACGAAAAAAGTGACACTAAAAGGAAACAAACATACATCTATAGGATTTATCCTGCGAAAGAATGAGATAGAATAGCTTCCCAAGTCTACCAAGCGTTGTATATATGTGTGCTTGTGTGCGCGTGTGCGCCTGCGTATATATTTCACTGCCTAATACTTCAGTTACTGTCTGATCGAGGCCACAATTACAACTCCCATAGAAAAATAACTTTCGAACGGTAATTATGGTGCTACTTAACATCGAATCGGACGTTTATTATAGAAATATTTTCTAAATAATTATATGCATTGAAATTATCAAATGTAAAATAAAAGAAAAGAACAATGTTGTATAAAAAAATATTTATAAAAACTAGAAAAACGTTATATAATATGGAACAAAATAACATAATGCTAATATAAATAAGTAAAAATAAAAGTCAGTCTATAATATGAATTCAGAAACAATAACGTTGTTATCGTGTAGAACTGTTGAATACGAAATAACAATAACCTGTTATTTTGCAAAACTGTTATTTTAAATAAATAATTTATTTAAAATAACGATTTTTCCCATCACTACTTGCTTTGGTCAAAGCGTTCTGTGTGTATGTTTGTATGTGTGTGTATGTGCCCATGCGTATCACGAATCTTTGATACCAATATTATAAGAAATAAACCCTATAATTATTCCACTCCTGATACTGCATTCGTCTCATTCTCTCGCAGGTTACTTTTCTGAAAGTTTCACTGCTACCGCGTGTGAACTGCACACATAATTTATTAGAAATTTCTGACAAGAAAGCAATTACTGTAATAAAATGAACTACACTTTTTATAACGGAACGACGTGTTTTGGGGGATACATTTCATACATTCTATGGGAGCTACGGTCTAATTCAACTATAGCACAACATTCAAATAGTCAAAGTAAAAGGAAATACATATATTTGACTAACGTAGTAGTATAAATAAAATAATTGGAGTCCACAATTGTTAAAATATGAAGTTAACATTTAATAGAATATGCATTTTTGTTGTATAGTATTCATAAATTTTAATCTGCTCTTAGCCGTATTACTCTAATTTAAAAATACATTTCTATATTAAGTTGCATGAATGAAGGACGTCGATCACAAATTATATATTGTATATATAGTTACTGTAAAGGCGAATGAAATTGTAAGGAAAAGGTTGCTGATTTGTTGTGAAACCAATAAATTTATTATTCTAATAAATTAGTACAGGTTTTATCTACTGGAAATAGTAATTACATTTTACGCACGAGGAATTATCGTTTATGGTCATTATATTAACCTAGCAGGTCATTTACACTTATTCTACAGTGCTTAAAATCATACTTCTTCTTTCACCTTATCCTTCTGTCAATCTAGGGTGTCGGAAAAAGCATACTTTAAATCATTAATTTGTTTCAATGTTCAAAATATCTACTAAAGATCGAAACTAGGCGCAAGCAAAAACAATTGTAATCGACACTTTGTAAGATATGTTGATGTTCGCTTCTTGTTATTTAATATGAATATGTTACCTATGGCCTGCCTTGATATCAAAACATGAAATCTTTGTTATCTTTACAAATACATAAATTTGTATCGTTTTTAAGTTATATTTCGCCCATTATCCCATATCCTAAGATGCGAAACAAAACCTCTGGTAATATTTTGATCTACAGAATCTTCCATTTTCTTAATATTCTTGGATTGTTTCGGACGTTACAGAAGTATATAAAATTTATAAGAATTTATAAATTATAAATGATTGCTGTAGAATCCGCCATAGTGATTGCAAACAAATAGTGATAAGAGCTCTGAACCACAAGTGTTAAAAATTTTGGTATCACGTTCTTCTTGTTTTTGTTTTTTCCATTTCAAAATGAGCCGCTTTCTAAAAATATGTACCCTGGTCAAAAACGATTAACGAATATTGTAATATTGTTTTTGTTATTAATTCGCCAAGGTGACAACATAACTCCTAATTTCGAGGTCAGCAGTATTTGGGCAACTATTTTACAGAATTGCGAATCATTAGAAATCCTTGTTTTATTATGTTATTGTTTATTTCTAAAAAGGAAACGTGTAAAATTTGGAGTGTAAAAGCATTAATTCCAATATGAGTAAAAAATGTTAGAACTTAATACGTACCATCATCATGAATCGCTAAAAAGTTCTGCATCTGGCAAGCATGATCGTACCAATCAAAGTATTTTATCAGCACCTTTTAAAACTATCTAAATTAATGTCACGCTACAATTAACAACAGGCTACGAACTTTGGGAACAGATATTTGGAACCCATGGATTTATTGTTTGACGTTTTCGACCAGAGAGGGTCCACTCTTTTAAAGGGAAGGTAGAGTTTTCGGGCTGATCCGTTGATTCGGGGAGGTTAACAAAACAAAAGATTCAGAGCAATTTTCGCAAGAAAGTGAAAGAATGACAGGCAATTGAAGCATATCAATTTAAATTTCAATATAGATATGAAGTCTATCATTTTAGTTTGAATATTTAATTTTGAAATAACGTAACTCTAGTAAAGATAGAAATTAAGACTTAATTTGTATTTACTTTTATTGTGATACATTTGAAGAATAAATTTCTTATAAGTCTTATATCTCACCACAAGCATAAGGTATTTAACCTTCCTATACTCACGCATACGGTCTGTGACACCGACTTATATAGTATAGTATACGTCTTTCATTTTGACGTGAGTATAGGAAGGTTAAATATGGGATAAAACAACGTTCACGGTACGGATTTAAAACGGATGTCATGAAATTGTCTATGTACGTATAGATATAGAATAATGCTAAAAACGTAAATTTGATACGATGTTCGGTTCTACTATAATTCAAGGGTTCGTGCTTAACTTCTTATATTAAATGTTGATAAACAATAACTAGTTTCCTGATATTTATCTTGCTTGCTTCGCATCAACATCAAATCGTAATAGAATTGCAGTGCATACAATTTCTTCAGGGTCGCATTGGGAGGTAACTATTAATTGAATTTTCGTCATTAATAGTGCTATCAATGAAGTGTAGAAATTGTTAAAGAGATATAGTAATCCGTAAATATGTATCTTTGTGTATTGCAAACTCATTCCCGTTACTGCCAATTATTTTAAATTGCAAGGTAAGTCGTAGTTCTATAATACAAAACTATTTGACGATCTCTAAACGAAACAAACAAAATAGGACTACTACCTACCTTGATACAATTATTTTCATTGATTTGTAAATAACTTGGGTAAATACTTACTAATTTTTTCGAAATTTTTCTGAAAAAACATGTGTATCCGTAGATTATTTTTAACATGAAATTTACAGCTGCGTGGATAGAGTCGATGCGTAGATACTTATCACATCGAAATGCGTTCTAAAACAATACATTAGTGACGTCCTTGGCATTGGTGTATTAGATTTTGAGGTTTACAGTGGTTTTTATTTGTGAAGGTCTGATATGTGAGGTGTATTGAATCTTTTATTTTCATTTCTTTTATTCTAATTATGGTCTTTAGGATTTAGAAGAATTTATCACTGCGGTTTTAAATCTAGAAATAATTTTTATTAACTTAACTTAATCCACGGATTGGGACTACGACCCCACACGAAAATATATTTTTATAACTTGAAACAAGAAAAATGTATTCCAGCTTTTGTTCACTGTTCAATAATTAGATGAAATACATGCCTATAGAGTGAATTTTAATTATACCCTCTGAACTTCGATATAGTAAGAGTTTTAGGCCTCTCAGACCCAACCCGCGGTTTTCTGTAATAAATAATATAAAAGTAAATACATAAATAATGTCAAGAACTAATGTGTGCATTGCTGATTATTTATTCAGTTTTTCAAATACTTCGTTTTCTTATTATATGTACCATAAAACTGTTTTAGTTTAGATTTTTTAAATTACTTTTGAAAAAGTAATTTCAAAACATACATCGAACCATTAGCACCTTTTCTTATTAAATACATCTGTTATTTATATTCAATTTTGTTGTTTTATACGTGGAGATGTGAAAAATAAGTTGTTGTTTCTAAATTTAACTATAATACTAAAAATAATTAACAAGTCGCAAGTTGTGGAACTGTGTAACTTTCAGTCTATCCTTGGAACGGAGGATTAAAGATGGATTAATAAATTTTGAAATAAGAATAGATCACGAAGAATTTATGTATTTGTTTATAATTGTCCTTAATATATGCCATTCAACATACTTAACACTAACTCATAATTATGTTTCCCCTTTCGGAAATGCAATAACACAGAATGACTATATGAGTTGATCTAAATAATTCCAGTTCAGTTTAAGAGGAAACCCATTTTTTCAATTCAGTTACTAGTAATAAACCTAAATATGTAATGTGTAAGAAATAGTCAAATTGTATTTTCATATATATGAGAAAGTGCAAACTAGAGTTGAAATTATTATTTTATCATCGTCTAGACTCTAGCCAATTATCAAACTAATTGAGTTTGTGAAATGTTTGGTATTTAATTCAATAACGACCAGTAAAACGAGAAAGAAACCTGGAACATTTCGGAATTAATGTAAAAACTATAAATAGGAATAAGTAGGATACAGGAATACATTAATGAAGTAAATACTATCTATGTATATTCTAGCTGTTTGAGAGGGAATGGTTTTTTTAAGCAAAATGGTGATATTTACATACATCAAATTCTCAATAGTTACTGGGATACGGTCAGTTGTGTAACTGCATAAATTAAACCATTACTTTAATAGTTTTGACTGACATATTGAGCTTTGCAGTTCTTTGTGGTAGTCCTTTATTAATGCAGCAGTGGCCGTAATACGGGCGATTAATTCATCGGGCGTATTCAGTTTTACTTGATAAGATGAACATCGTTTTTCATCGAGCCCCACAGTTCGTAATGCTTAACCTTCCTATACTCACGCATACGGTCTGTGAGACCGATTTATATAGTATAGTATACGTCTTTCATTTTGACGTGAGTATAAGAAGGTTAATAACAGTTTTAGGTTCGGAGACTTAGCTGAACAATTGATGGAACTACAATGGTCGATCCACTTTTTTCAAAAATTTGATATGGGCATTGTGTGGCATGGTGTTGGAAGATCATATTAACCCTTGTGGTCAATATTTGATGTTCATTTTCTAAGAATCTGGCCGCCGTTAGACGCTCCGGTAATTCCTAAAGCCTCAATAAACCTATTGTCCATCATTCGACACTATCATTAACAGAGAATCTCCGCTGTAAATTTGATTCTGCAGGAATGTGGATTTACTTCGTACCAACACTGATCATTGGAGGTGTTATTTGTTATTAATGTTATTTTAGGTAAAAGTAGCTTCATCCGTGAACCGCGTTCTGCTGAAGAATTTCTACTACTTCAGTCCTACCACTCGGTTAAGAAAGGCTCCAATATTCTCTACGGGTAGCACGTACTTTCCCAATAAGAAATACGGAAAAGAATACCATATCGTATTCGACGATTTCAATAATTATGATCGTATATATTCAAAAGTAAAGTTTCTTTTTGGAAACAGGCTTGTACTAAAAGTTATAAATGCTTATTCTATTATCAATTCGGTTTTTCAAGTAAAGGTAATACGATACATTTTTTTAAAGCACAATTAATGCGTTTCAGGCTACTTCAGGTAATGCATTCCTAATTAAAGAGAAGTAAAATAATAAACACTATTTATAAACAGTGACTAATAATAGCATAGATAAAGCAGCTGTGGTGTTTGTTTGGTCTGGAAAGGAACCTTATTGCCAGTTATATTCAATTATGGAGTTGAGATTTGGTAGGACATAAAATTTAATTGGTATATACATATATACATGCTTTCTTAAAATGGTTTTACCTTATGCTTATGCAAAAGGTAACTAGGCGAAGTATATAAAAATTACTAACGACCTATTTTGCTAGTACACCAATAGTGAATAGCATTTTGAAAAAATAATACCTGATGATGGGTTGAATGAGGTTGCTTCATTCCATACTAATCAACGCTGTCCATTTATAATTCATCGACGTGGTTGCTTCCAATTTTGTATGGGAATTATCAGTACGCGAGTGCCAATTAAAAATAGTACGTTAACACTTATGTGTGTACCTCTTTATTTATGTGTAAAACAGTTAACTCGGGTAGACAACCAATTTAAAATTTACATATCATACAATCAGAAAGTTCTAATCATCTTTAATAAATAAGCTTTCTTTAGAATTCTCGTCAACAGACCATTTTTACAAGATTTAGTATAGCGATTAGAATCAAATGATACAATTAGGTGATCATGAATTATTTTACTGTATTGAAAAAGTTAATAAATTAACTTTTCGGTCAATTAAAAAACAAAGTTATTACAGTATATATTTCGAAACGCTATATATGTAATGGTTTCGTAACGACTTCCTCAATAGAGAATGTATTTATTAAACTACTGCTAGGCAATTTTTTCTCGTGGGTGTGGTAATTATTCTTTATGAATTCAAAACCGTCATTTTTCTTTTACATGAAAAAAAGGAAGGTAAAGACACCTTTTGTGTGGTATAATACGTTACACGAGAAACTATATTTTTGGGTACATTCAAAGTAATATACATAGTCCATGCTCGCTATTCGCGGGGTTGCCAAATAGTGCTGCGACTCCGAAGATATTTTCCTCAAAGATTTTAATTGCTAAGAACGAGCATAGACCGAATATTTAACAATCCTGAGCAAAATCATATCAGTGCTGTCAGTTACAGTAACAAAAAAGTATTTTTTCAAACACACTAGGGTAGATTGAACAGTTTCCGGAATGATAATGAAAACAAAATAATACGGATTCAAGTTATATTTTATTTTTCAATATAATCCAACAGACTTGGTCTAACGTTTCTCTAGCTTCTCGATTCCTTCCCGAAAGTGACTTTCTTGGAGGTTCTCAGAATAATCGGTTACAGCCTCTATCAGTTTTTCATTCGACCAAGATCTTTCTACCTAGGAATGTTTTTGGGAACAGGTGATAGTCTGGCGGAGCCAAATTAGACGCATACGGCGTTTGCTGAACGATTGCACTTGAATGAGCGGCCGCATTATCTTGGTGAAACAACACTTTTTCTTAACCATTTCCGAACGTTTCTCCTGAATTGCTGCTTTCAATTTGTCCAACCATTTTATGTAATATTGGCCAGTAACAGCTTTGCCGTTTGCAAAATAACCAACTAGCAAAATGCTTTTTGCGTCCCAAGAAACCGATGCATCACATTTTCAGCTGAGAGAATGGTATTTGCTTTCGTCGGAACCGATTCACGGCGTTCAATCCACTGTTTAATTCCATTTTTGTGTCTGGTGTGTAGTACTTAATCTAGGTCTCATCCATGGTCACGAATCGTCCCTTGAAATTCGTTGGAGCCCTTGTAAACACTTCCAAACAATCGGCTGAGGTTCGAGCGTGAATACGTTTTTGTTCCGAATTGAACAAATGCGGCGCCCATCTTCCAGAAAGCTTTTTAAACCCAATTCATTATGTAAAATACAAACTACTCATTCATAAGGGATGCCCACACACTTTTATTCGGCGATCTGCCAAAATCATGTCATGATCTTTTCCCACAATTTCTGGCGTGGTAGTGGACGTTCTGAACGTGGTTCACATCACTTGTATGCTGCGGCACCGCTTGAATTCCGAAACGAAAAAACGCACGGTGGAAAATAAAGCTGATCCTCAAGAATGGCATCAAACCTTGATTTGATTTCCGTTATGTTCTTTCCTTTCAAATGGAAAAATGACCGCTCGAACTTCGTTTTTGTCCATAATTGAAGACACAGGACAGATTTTAACATTTGCAGACAATTGATATGAAATCGTTGTCAACACAACGACAAAGTATTTGAAAAAATTGCAACTCTCTGCCAACGATTCCGAAAACTTGTGAATTTACCCTCGTAAGTGAAATACAAGTACAAAGTAACTTGTATAAATTGTAATACCATGTTACAGTTAGTTAAATGCAAAAATGAAATAAAAATTTAAGAATTAAAAAAAAACTACATTATGATTGTGACACGTCGACTAACTACAGTTGTACGAAAAAATAGCAGTGTTTAAAGAAAACAGAATTCTTGTTGTTTCACATTATCCTTCTGCTCGTTTAGGGCGTCGGATACATAGAATTCTCAAATATTTAAAATTAACTTTGGTTAAAAATTTTATATTTTGATGGTACCGTTTATTATCAGGGACTGCACGAATTAGATATTCCATACAATTAATTAAACATTGACACTCTTTTAGTGGAATTGATGTCCACGTTCGCTGAACCGTCCCCTACCATTCTCTCCTATTTTCTACTTTAGCTGTAGAGATACCCTTCTTTGATCTCAACCCAAAGCTTCTCAATTAGATTGAGATCAGGTGATTGAACGGGCCATGTCATTAGAAAATTTTTATTATCCTAAAGTCTTTCCTTAATTCTCCTTGGGGTCGTTAACGTTATATGAAGTAGTACTGCACGGAGCAATTTTTGAAGTGATATTAGAAAATGGCGAACAGCTGCCTTGTCAGATTGTGTTGTATCTCCTAAATATCCTGCAATCTTCGTCCTTTCAAGTAGTATTTAATTTTCGTAAAGATAGAAAAATCACAGTGTGCGAGATCTGATGAATATGGTGGCTATCGGACCTGTGGAATATGGTGTTTTGCAAGAAACTGCTGCAAAAGCCGAGATAAATGTCATGTTGGATTTTCCACTTTCCACTCTCATGCAATCCCTTTTTTGCGACGTACAGCGTTCCTCAAATGGCGCAAGACATGTCAATAATACTTCTTATCTATTCTTTGGCGTTGTGGGGCGTATTCGTGGTTCGCAATCCCACTATAATCGAAAAGCCGTCGGCATCGTTTTCACATTGCTTCGGCTCTATCGTGCTTTTTTGGGTCTGGGTGAGTTTGGAGTTTTCCACTGTGAAGACTGAGCTTTAGTCGCGGGATCATACCCGTAAACCCATGACTCATCACCAGTAATCATAGTTTTTAGAAAGTTTCCGTCGTTTTTGGAATACTCAAGTAGGTCACGAGCAGCTAAAACACGGACCTACTTTTGGTTATCCTAGAGCAATTTTGGAACAAATTTGGCTGAGATGCGTCTCATGCCCAAATCGTCCGTAAGAATCGACTGTACTGAACCGAAACTAAGACCAAAGCCTTCAGATAACTAACGAATAGTGATCCCGCGATTTGCTAACAAAGCTGCGCGCACCCTTTCCACATTTTGTTCGCTGTACGGACATCACTTTCAACACTTTTTCGACCAGCTTTGAAGCGTTTATACCCCTCGTAAACTTGGGTACGGGTCGTGCATTCCTTCTCATATACGGTCTGTAACTTTCAGTACGTATCTTTGCATGTTTCACCATGTTTTTTTCTTACAAAATCTGATACAAATTTGTTGATCAGTTTTTTCGGACATGCCAAATGCGATAAACAACAACGTAGACGTTACAAGTAAACGCTACTGTAAACACACAAAACAAGTTTGGTTGCTGTGATTCGCAGCACATGCGTGGTATGTTCCAAGGTCAACATTTATCACTCTACTACCAACTGTCGGTCGAACCCAGACATTTTGATCATACCTCGTATGCAGTAATTTTAGACTTCGGTTGAGAGGTCACTTTCCAAAAAGAAGTCGATCCTTGTATAAGAGGTCAATAAACATAATAAATTGCAGTAGTATCCTTAGTAACCTTTCACACAACAGTCGATAAATGCAGTAGTCTTCTGAAAGCTACCTCAAACGATCGCCTAATTTACAAAATTGGTACGTATTTTTATTATATATTTGTGTGCATCCTATTTCTTCTATGTCCCGTAATACATACAGTTCTGTGCAGAGTATTTTTCGTAAGTAAAACATTTTTAAATGAATCCCATGAATTGTTTATGAAGATACTTACCAAATGATGATGGCGAAATTAATAAAAATGCGTATATACATATATCCGTTTATCAGTAACTCGGGGATCCACTTATACAAAATAACTTAAAATAGTAGTACTTACATTATTTGTAACTTCAAATATTTATGGCTCCGGAAACCTTTACTAACATAGGAATTGACAAAAATGGATCACAGAAAGCATTGTGTAGAAGAGCAAAGGAATTTAATTTTAAAATTACGAAAAGAAGGTGAAAGCAACAAGTTTATCCAAAATATTGTGGGCTAGTTTGGAAAAATGACTTGCATTGCGATTAAAAGGTAAAGCAAATGGAAGAATATTCGGAGCTGTTTAAAGAATACAAATAGAACAAAAGTAAATCTTTATAAATGTTAAAGATTGATTACGTTTTGCCAAAGAACATCTAGATTGGTCAATGATATCATAGTGCCGTGGTTGTGAAGTGATTAAACGAAAAAACATTAAAGTTGTATGTAGAGTCGGTTTTGTAAGGCCCCAATTTCCGAAAAGCAAAATTGCAGTTGATGTTTGTTGGCTTGGCGCATCCCCAGAGCTCAATACCGTATGTCTATATTGGTGCTAACATTGTAGAGTGGAAGTTTAATTTTAATTGTTAGCTTGGACCTTCTACCTATTAGCCAATTTATTTGCCTAGCTTTCAGTGTCAGTTGTTGCCTTTTCGCCTTTAGGTGTGCCTGTCATGCCTGTCTGGTCAAGGTGCATTCCCAAGTGTTTAAAAACATATTTAACCGGAATTGGTGCATTATTCATTGCTATTTGTGTGCATAGATATCGTCTTGTGGTAAATGTAATTTTGGCCGATTTGCTGCTATTAACCTTGGTTCTCCATTTGTTCGTCTAACGCTCCAAATGGTTTACATGATTCTGTGAGTTGTTAGAGACGATCGTTACGTTTTCGTTAATTGCGAGGATAGCTGTATCGTCAGCAAACGTTGGTTACGTTTGTGTCTGGCACGTATGCGGTATAAACTAATACAGAATTGTTGTTGATTTTGACCTGAAAGGATGTTTCAGAGAGGTATGACTTAATTATTACATATAGTTGGTCTGTTAGTTTTTCTTATAGCTTATACAATAATCCTTCATGCCGTTACCTTTTCAAACGCATGTTGGATGTCAATGAAAACAGCTACACATACCTTCTTTTCTTCAAAGCTCTCCCTGATCTTGTGGACAATTATATTACGTTATTTTATAGTTGAGTGATTTTCCCGAAATCCAAACTGGTGTTCTGGAATAATTTCTTCTGTGGTATTTTTAAACCTCTTGAGGATGATATTTTCGCATATTTTTGCCATGATTGGAACATACTTATCGGTCGTAACCCGGTGCTTTATGATCATTAGTTGTCTTTATTACTTGAAACGCTTCCGCTGGTGTGATGGGTCCTATATGTGAGAACCAACCTTAATAATAGTTTTTGCGATAAGCAGTTTGTCCTAAACCCACATCAAAATACTAAAATGTAGTCATCAATGGTTTGGAGTTGTTTTCATCCTTTTTTTTGAGGAAAGTTCGATCAATTTTCGAAATCGACAGCTTTTGGTTGAGGTGAAGAAATATATTTACTGAATTATGGGAGGCAGTTCAGTAAGTAGGCATCAGTTCCATTTGAATTATGTCGATGTTTAATCATTTTATTAAAATATTTGAACATCGGTTGCGTGCAGTTTTTGCATACAAAATTTATGCAACCTATGTTTTCATACACTTGATAGTGTACTCGAATTTGTCTTGCTTGAAAAAGAAATGTTAGTTTTGTTACACTTGTCACACTGCTATTAGTTTAGATAGAATTGTACATTGTATACAGTACTGTAAAGTATTTTCGGATGAATATTTTCTATAAAAATATTCGTATAGTAACCCAGATAAATATAATTTGTTTACATCGTGGAAGTGACATTGAACTCTTGCATTGCCTAATATTATATACAGATCTATCTATATGATTGAAATCTCTAATGGAACGAACCGAATCTCGTGCATTACGTAAGTGCGAAGAAAAGGCGGAGATAATAATCTCCGATTCATTTTACAGATTTATGCATGTAACTAATAGCTGATTCTGGTCCATTCTTACAGGCAATTACGCATTTGTAGGTAAAGATTAATCCAGTGGTAATTCTAAAAATAATTAGTGCAACAGTTCAAACTGGCTTAGATTCCAAAATGTGGAAGGATACTTAGACTTTATCCAAAAAACTGATATCAGATGAAGCATGTTCTCATTTGAATGCCGTTCTAAGCAAACAATATAGTAAGATCGAAGGCCTCCAAATATACTAGGATAAGTTATGAAACGAAATTGCTGTATGTTCCGACATGGGATCACATCTGCAGGAATAATTGCTTCGTATTTCTTCGATAGCCGCGGGTAGCTCACAGTCTTATAGGGAGTGAATATCGATCTTCTTTTTTAACTTTTATATTGCGATACTGTTGAAGGAGGTAGTAATTTGTAATGTAGTAATTTTTTCTGCAGTTGTTACTTATTCAAGCGAAAGTGTAATATGACGGAATTATAGTAACTTGTGGTATTCAAAAATGTATGGTAAAAACTATTTCTCAAAAGAAATTGTTACCAAAAACTCTTTTGTAAAAGAAAAACATTAAAACGCGGAAATCATTCTGGAAAGAAATTATAATAAAAATTTATAACAGACAAGGAGGGCACAAATATAGAAAGGTAGGGAATGATAAAAAACGGAATCCAAAAGCGTTTTTAGAATTTGTTTTGCTACTGATCAGTCTGACATTTTCCTTATAAAGGTAAGACTAGTGTTCATATTTCCCGAATTTTCCATGTCAAATGCTTTATTGCTTATCATAGTCTTGACATTTTCGAGTTTGTATCTGATGATTTACCCCCCAAACCTAATCTGTTCAGAATTTGTCGTATTTTCGAATTGGTTTCAAATTAAAATTCATTTTTCGAACACCTACTTCAAATGATTGTGTAACAATTTAGGTTGTCTTATGCTATGTTTACTATTGTAAACTATAGCACTCACAATCAGTTCAATTTATATGTATTTGAACTTTTAATAAAAGTAATTATAACTATCACTTCTCTGGATGTTTCACATCCTTAGCAATGCGAAACAGATCTTCTATATTCTTGTTGATATTTCAGATCCAAGATTTATTCCCGATCTCATTTTGCCAATCTAATCGTACATAATTATCAAAATATGCTGCTGCTTCTTTTTATTACTCCTAAAAGTTTTCTATCGTAGGACTACATTTATATAGTATACAGTGAGATCGTAAAGTATGGAATAAAATGCATAAAATCGAAGTTAACTTTTTCTTTATGAAAATGGTCGAACACGTATAGTAATTTTTTGCAATAGGCACATTTTAGTAGTAGATATTATTTTGTTTGATAATATTTATTGATTTTATGACGTCGACCTTTTTTAAATTGTAACCAAGACCTTTTTCTTTCATTTGATAGAGTAGTCCAGTCCCTATTAGATAATTACAAAAAGCTATACGTATTTTGTATTTGAAAGTTTCTGTAAAAACGATAAAAACCATCTGACACTTAGTTGGCCATGGTGTGTACAAAATTAGCGAACAGGCGTTGGAAATGAAACAATTTGTGAACTGTCAAACATCAATGTTTAGTTTATGTCAACTTTTGATTTAATGTGGATGTACTGTTCGTCTTTTACAAATAAATCTTACATTTATGTGAAAGTATTTTCAATTTTTGAAACATAATAGAATGCATTTAATTGAAAAGCAAAGAATTACAATATTAATGATGGTTGGTATCAATGATAAAATCCGTTCCCAAGAAGAAGTACATATGCCACTTATTTAATCAGATCGGCTACCCATAACTCAATCAACTGTAAGTAAAATTGTACAAAAGTTTGAAGATGAGTTGAGGCATGTTAGAGATCGTGTTCGAAGTGGCCATCCTTCAATTGGAGACGAAGAACAACTGAATGTTTTATTGACTGCGGAAGAAAATCCAAATATATCAAGTCGAGAAATCGAATTAAATTATAACATTACCAAAACAACAATCCTAAGAACATTTCGTACGGCAAAATATCATCGTTATAACATGAAATTATTACAGGAACTAGGAGAAGACGATTTTGACCGCAGAATACAGTGTTGCGAACAACTAATGAACATGTGTCAGGATGACCCTACATTTGTGCAACAAATCATTTTCTCAGACGAGGCTTGTTTTAGTATGTACGACTCAGTTAGTAGACCAAATTGTCGTTATTGGTCGGCTCAGAATCCACATTGGATGCAAGAATTGCATACTTAACATCCACAAAAGATTAATGTATGGGAAGGAATCGTTGATGAAAAAGTTTTGGTACCTTTCTTCTTTAATCAAACGCTGAATGGAGATCGATATCTAGATTTTTCCTCGTTTGAATTAGTTCCGTCATTAGCAGTGCTATTTCCAAACGAGGATGATCCAAATCTACCAAATAACACCATTTGGTATCACCTTCCTCTTCGAGATCGCCCGTTATAAACCCACTAGATTTTGTTTGTGAGGTTATTTAAAAAGTAAGGGTTATCTAAATAAGCCTAACATTATAGACGAACTAAAGGAGCGAATTCGTCGGGCGTTTGAATTAGTTACGCCCGATGTAATTCGAAATGTACAAGAATTCATTAATCGCCTTGAACACTGTCAAGTTGTAAATAACATCTGTTAAAATCTGTGGCAATTTAAAAGGAGTCGATGATGCCATACATTCAACAAATATTATCAATCAAGATACTATTTTATTTGATAATACTACTAAAATGTGCCTATTTCAAAAAATTATCTTCGATTTAATGAATTTTATTTCATACTTTACGACCTCACTGTATATACAGATCTTAGCGGTGCACGGAAATTTCAAAATTCATCTACACAACTACATACATTCCAAAGGATTCAAATTTTTATTTGTTTGGAATGCCAACGTCCGTTTCCCCTCCATGCAGTAGTTTTGACCATACATAGCAGCCCAGGAATTCGTACTCTTAATTGAAGGAACAATTTGTTATTGCTGAACATTCTTTCGAACTTCCTTATCACCTCAATCCTGATCCTAATTTCGATTCTCAAGTATTTACACTTTTTAACTCTTCCTATAAACGTTCGATTTATAAATAGTAGACGATTATTATTCACGCGTTTTTCTGGGATAGCTATGTATTGCGTTTTGTTGGTGTTGATTGCCAAATCCGTTTCAGCTTTTTCTGCATTTATGCATTCAACTAAAATTTGGATTCGCTAATGTTTCAGTCATCACTTTTCACAAGCTTCAACGTTACGTAAATCCTAGAAGTTGTTCATCTAGCTGGAACCACCATCAGCGCTTCACTACTTGTCGCATATCACGCCATCACCCTATTCTCCAATTTTCCCCACATATTGACCCTTTTCTATAGTGTAATTTTTGTCAGCGTAGAAATCGAATCGTTGGTGATTCTGAAATAAAGGAGGTAATAATTTTCTCTTTTTCTGTAAATTCGTTAATGAAGAATTTTAGGAGTACTCGAATTAGGGGAAAGTTAATGTTAAAATTCATAGAAAATGTTCAAGAATGTCCAACAAAAATAAACCAAAAATCAGTTATGTTAAATTGGAAAAAATGTGGTACTTGGGGAACGAACTAATACATACATATATGGTAAAAACTGTAAAACACATGTATGCGAGGAACATTATTTTATTTTGTGCGACGTTTGCTTTTGTCACTTATGTACATATGTCTTCAACATTTCTTTTCCAAACTGTAGAGGAGAGGTATTATCTTCCAAGAATGCATTAAATACTCGTCTGTGCTCTTTTTTTTTTTTTGATAAATTGGCATCTCATGATTTTAGTTGTAAGATTACTAATACCTACACATTCGTTTTAATAGAGTTTTAATGTATGACGGTACTAATGATAGTAATATATGTACGTATTTCTATTTTATTTGTAAGCCAAAAATGAACCAGGCATATATCAATATCTATTTTGAATAGATAGGCATCAGGTGACTTCTAATATGCTCCTATAGTATAATTGTTACTGACTAGTGTGACTACTCCACGATATACATAATTGTACTTTCTCTTTTTTTTCAAAGGTTTGATTTTGATTCTTAGTTTCTCAGTCTCCCGCGTAGCAACAGAAATAAATTACTGTCTAATAATTATACATACATATACATATCTGGGGCACAATCTGTTTTGTTGAGGTAGTCACGACATGTAAACCATTATCGTTCTTTTTTATAGAGGTGTTATTTCCTTAAGATAGTGAAATGATGGAAAACTGAGTATCAAGAGTATGAAACTGTTGTTGAAAACATTCGCAAAATTTGATGTGAATATTGTATAATGCGAACAGAATTTTGGCAAGGATTTGATTATCTTTGTTTCAATTAAGTCAGTGACCTCAAGCTTGCAATATTTATATGTTGCTTTTTATATAAAATCAAGCCATTTGTACTTTTCCACGTAATTGTATTTTCTTGTCTAATTCCGAATTCAAAACAAAACAAGAATGTCACTTCGCACATATTTAGGTCAGTGTCCTTAGGTACATACACATATACATACATGCGTATATTATTATTAATCACTTGTAACCTTCTAGTTGTTTACAATAGCCGGTCTCTACTTTTAAACGTTTCATCTTGGATAGTTTGTTAGTAACTATTGAAACATCAGTCATCAGAAACAAGTCGTTAGTAACGATGTGTGCGTAACGATAAAATTTACGCTCGAGACGGCTGGTAATTACAAAATCGCGATCATCGCCTGCACATACACATAATAGATAATACGTTGTAGTTGCATTGAAGGTCAAAACAATTCGTTGTGAAGGTGATGCACACTTTTTCCGTTTGTTGCAGGAAGGTCCTCATCGTAAGGAGTCGGGAAAGCGAGGACGTAAGCCAGGACGAAAATCCGCTGAAAAAGTGGACATGAAAGCAAAATTGGGTAAATATAATTTTCCGCTTTTGCCTTAGAAACATTTACACATATCAGAATTACTAGCATCAATATCAATTAAGTGCTTTCTCATACATTATAAAATCACAAAAGAAGTATTTGTTGCAACTTTTCCTTCGTTTCATAGAATCATGCAAATGGAAGTTAAATTATATTTTGATGTGGTGATGCACTTTTAAGTAAAATTGCTTGTAAATGCGATGTTTTTAGTATTAAAGCATGTTTACCATTTGAAGATATTGCAAACGTGAAAGTACCAAGGATGTTTTCAATGTTCTAGGAATTTGGCTATAATTTTTGTACATCGTCAATTTCCACATTACAACGTAGTTTTTCAATATAATCTCCATTTAATTGAATACACTTATCCCAACAGGAAACTATTTTTTTAAATCATTCTCAAAGAACTTTTTCGTCTGCAATCCACCTATTTATAGATAATTTTACTTCATTGAAGTTGTTTCTCGCAAAGCGCCTGTCACTAAGGATGACATATAGATAGCGCCACTATTGACAACTCCATATGATTTTTAGGACATACCAACCTTCAAACCATACGTGTCACAATTTTATGACAATCTCATGTTTAGTTCACATGTTATAGTGATTTTAGTGACGTAACTAACATACAAACGCCGATGATACCAGACGATTTGATGGGCCAAATTCGACACTTATTCCAGGAAACATAAATGGAGTTCACAAAATGGTGTTGGACGATCGTAAATTGAAGTTGCGTGATATAGCTGATACCTTAAAGATAAGACAATATATTCACCATTTTGCATGAACATATGAGCATGAGAAAGCTTTATTCAAAATGGATACTGCGTCTGCTTACCATCGATCAAAAAGAACAAATCGTCGACGATTCAGAGCGCTGTTTGGAGCTGTTTCAGCGCAATAAAAAAACATGGGTCCATTACTATACTCCAGAGTCAAATCGGCAGTCAGCTGAGTGGACAGAAGAGGATGAAAACCGTACAAAGCGACCAAAAACGCAATGTCAGCTGGTAAGATTTTGGTCTCTGTATTTTGGGATGCGTACGGTATTTTATTCTTCGATTACCTTGAGAAAGGAAGAACCATCAATAATGACCCATCACTACACCCTAGAGACAGATCGGCGGTAGCTGAGTGGACAGCAAAGGATGAAAACCGTCCAAAACGACCAAAAACGCAATGTCAACAGGTAAAGTTTTGGCTTCCGTATTTTGGGTTGCGCACGGTATTTAATTCATCGATTACCTTGAAAAAGGAAGAACCATCAATAATGAATATTATATGGTGTTATTGGTGCGTTTGAAGGAAGAAATCGCGAAAGTGCTCTTTCGCCAAGACTACAGTGTCACAAATCCATCGCAACAATGTCAAAATTGCACGAATTGCACTTTGAATTGCCTCTCCATCTGGCTCCCAGCTACTATTACCTGTTTGCAGACCTAAAAACACACATATTAAGTGTCGTTTTGGTCTACATTTTCTTTGTTCCCTCGTAAGATCTTTCACCAGTCTGTTGGACACTTGCTAGGTTATCTGCGAGAATCCGTGGCAAAGTAAAATTAATTTGGGGACGTGTGAACAAGGTCAGAAGGACCGCGAAAGGTTCAATAAAAAATACAGTAATGTACAGAAGCTTTTGAATGCTTTCATGCCATTCTATTGAGAGGAACGGGGATTAATATTGGAAATTAGTGCTTATGGACTTATGAATGGGTCGCAAACATTAAGCCGAACATAAATAATCTCACATCATCCCATCAGATTCACCCATCTCGCTAGTAATATTGAAATATAATTGTTTTTGTAAAACAAAAGCTATTATTTTCACAAATATTTTTTAATATCAAATTGTTTTTTATGTCACCATTTACCGTTCAAGACGCCAAATTGAGTTTGTAAGTAGCTACCAATTAGGGCTAATAACAATTACAATGTGTTTGTTTTTTTTTCTTTCTAGCAATAGATATAATAGAGTACAGTATTACTGGAGCCATTATAAAACATTGTAAATTTCTTGGTAAACAAATTATTATTTATCTATAGAACTATACCGCGAAATCGAAATAAATCGCTGTACACCGTATTGACTTAATTTATCTTATTTTTTTTGGTTTATTTGCTTGACATTAATTTACGTCGTATTAAATGTCCCCGTGTTTAACTAAAATTCCGATCAAATAAGTTAAATAGGACTAATATTTATCTGAAATATTGTTTTATACCATATAACTAAAACTTCCGTATTTTACAGAGCGCAGTAGACAAAGTGCTCGAGAATGTAGAGCTAGGAAAAAGTTGAGGTACCAGTATCTAGAAGAACTCGTAGCAGACAGAGAAAAAGCAGTTTTCGCGCTTAGAAAAGAATTAGAAAAGGTAATTTTAACTAAATTGTATCACTGTAGTAGGTACTAATTTTGAACATTTCAGTACCTGGACTGGGCCAAAGAATTGGATGAAGGTAGAGTACCTGAAGGAATGCAAGAATTATTGGATGAATTGGGAACTCTCAAACAAGAAAGTTGAACAGTGATTTTTGTCTTGAAATTCAATACAATAAATTATTTTTAATACTTTGTATTATACACATATACATCTATATTTAAGAGAATCTGTTATTTGATAAATTATAATTTACGTTAAGTTTTTAAATATTATACAATACATACATATGTTCAAAAATAGATCATGTTTTCGCTACTTAGTAAGTTTTTTTGTACTTGTATTTCCTTTCAAAAAGGCTAAGGCACAACTATACTAAGAAATATTCTAAAGCAGTTTTGAAATAACCACCGACTAATAAAATGAATTGTTTATTAAACTGATGGTAAAATATATCCTATTTCCATATTATCCATATTTGAACTAAATGTGGGATTGTCGAAAATCTGAAGCACTATTTATATAAACATGGGATTTGGGCGTGTCTCCAGTAATAACGCAATATTGTATTAGCATATGCGTCTGTACTGGTTACATAGCACGTCGATAGTCTAATGATGAGGACGAGAAATTCCCATCATCTAGTTAGAATGGTACGTTATTATTGGAGACCAAAATGCCATGTTTACATATAAATGGAGTTGCCTTCAAATGCTTGAAACAAAGAGTGGGTATGAATGTGTTTTCATAAATCTTTAATGCAAAAGATGTTTATGCCCGAGCGTCTGTAGTGGCAACAGTGACAGTCTAACGTAGGCGGACACGTACGAGTTATGTTACTTTATTTCCATAAGCGAGTTATACATTTTGCCGTCAACGTAGCCTACTAGAATAAGTCGTCTGAATTTTCTAAGGCACTGACACGAAAATACGTTTTCATCGATAGAGCATATGAAAGCATAAATAAATGTGAAAGCGAGAAAGATAGAGATATCCAAGAAGTCCCAAGTTGAAAATACTCAAAATTGTATATCAGTTGTCCATTAGCCGGTACTCGTTATTGCACTCTATCTTTGTAAATGCTTTTAACTCGCTCTAAATAGATTGCGTCTTGGACGATTTGGTAGAGACTCGATAGCAAACCAAGGCTAATTAAGATTAATATATTTGGTCACATGCAATATAAACAGGGTTTGGGTAGTAGTATGGTAGTAGTAGTACGAAATTTCTCTTCATCTACTTCGACCAGGAATTTACTTACCAAACCAAACTTTAGCTTTATTTTTGTGGTGTTGTTTGTTGGTTGTCCTCAAAAGGACGGTCTTTCATCTCATAATCACCCTTAACCGTGTCTGTCACTTTATCAAGACCGCGTAGAATAGAAAACAATTCTTGGATAATAAACATGTACATATCGACAATTTCCAGAATAGGTTGCTACCTAGGATGTAGATACAACAAAAAACATATTTTTATTCAGCACGTATTGAAACCTTCAATATATTCTAAAGGATTCGATCAAAAAGAATTTTTTTCCAATCATACGTATCCAGGTACACCTGCGTTCAAACGAAAAATGTATTATTTACACAAAGAGAAAGCTGGTTTATACAGCGATGTTCAAGGAACGTCACAGTAGACTATAAATTGTCAATATCGTTGCTGTATACACAAGAGAATTCTTCAAAAATTCGTTTCGGCGACGTTTTGTCGTCACTTTCCTTTTACGCTGTTGTATAAGCCAGCCTTATAAAATAAAGTATACATTCTAGTTTATGTGAACATTGTTATAAATAATATTAAAATGTAGCATTTTGATTTGCTAAAACTAAGAAAATCACCAGTTTTGATACTTGTCCAATTTTATTTTTGGAGTTGATTCAATAATGTGGATGTAGTACTATTAATTGTACTTGTTTAATGTTAAATATAAAATAAAAATTATTTCTGTAGTGAGAATTTCATATGGTAAGTACGTCTGTTGGTAATCTAAGATATGTAATTATTAAGAACACTTTTGGGATTATCTTGTTACGAACTAGTCCGCGCCACTGCTACTTAATATATTAAATGGTTGGAAAAAATACATAACTTTAATAAAACAATTTGTATTATTAAAAATCATAGAAAACTATGCTACAAATATTTTAACTTGCTGAATAATGTTATTAAGCTTATCATTCTTAATAAATAAAATTTTTCTGTAGGGTATCATTTCGATATCTCCATCAGACCATTTACCACTTACAGAAGTATCTGATTCTGCTGTAACATTAAAATCAAAACTAATTTCTGCTTCTTTAGCAAAGATCTCTTCTTCAGCATTGGCAAAAATTGTCTCACCTAGAAATGTAGAACTTATTAAAATAAAACAAACACACCATATTTTCAATACCTTTGTCACCCTTAGGTTTGTGTAATTTACAAATCATGATTAAATAATTAAATGCATAGGATGCATCTTTCTTTTGCATTCTCTCAATTTCTGAAATTAATGATGACAGAAGAGGATCTGATATTTTAGCAGGTATATTAACAAAACGTTCATTTATCAATAAGGCCAACTTAGCTACATTTAGTATCCTTTCAACTTCTTTTTGTGTATCTTGTTCTGCATGTTTTTTCGATAAATCTCGAATTAATGAAAGTAGCTGTTGTATGCAAGGAGTATCCTAGAAAGCAATATTAATGATAGGATGTAACATTTTTAAATATATTGTTGGTAATATACTTTATGTGATGTTATATTAATTACACTTGTTATTCCAAATACGTCCAAAGGGTCAGACATATCATCATCAACGTCATCATCATCATCATCATCGAGACTCTGCTTTAAAACACTGCCAATTCCCGTTTGTGCTATAAGCATGTCGGTCATTTGGGATAAATCAATGTGAGCTTTTAAAAACAACTGTTGCAACAATTGCTTAATACCATGGAAATCTTGTCCTTCCGGATTTTTCCTTCAAAATCTGCTTGAATTATCTTTAAATGAAAAACAATGACATAAATGAAGAACCGAGAGAAAAACTATTACTTCTTGACCAGAATAATTTTCTTCTTCGTTACTGCTTTCAGATGATTCTGATTCTTTTTGAACAGTACGTCTTTTTGGTGGTCCAGCCATTTCTTTTCTTTAAATCAATAATCAACACGTGCGATTTCTACAATACAGTATTATTAAAGGTTATGTTAGGTTAAACAAACTGCATAACCTATGGACCACTTGTATACACTGCTCGTACTTCTTTTAGTATATCGATTGGAAGCAGCTGCTAAGATCCAAATCGCTATTGCGCATGTATGGAAACGTACTTATACTGTGCCTGATTCGGTCAGAATATTCATGATTTGAATTTTTCTTGATATTGCATTTCTTCGCGTTAAATTATTCCAAACCAATTTTTCTCCACGAAAACCTGTGTTCTCAATACAACTAAATGCAACTGACGATGAAATATTGCGTGCAAATAAGTCTAGTGACGTCATTCGATTCACCGGACACATTTGTAAGAACTCGGGTGTTGGTGGGAGACATTCTAATAATTCAAATTTTAATTAAGATATATGTATAAAATACTGATTGCCTATATTTTCCGGACCATTCGCCGTAGCCCTGAATAGAGATAGGCTATGAACTAACCACATCTATTATAATATGATAGCGGACGTATTCAAGCTAATGTTATCGCATATAATTTAAACACGTAGAACTTCCAAAGCGTTATAAATACAGCCCTGGTATCAGTTATATTATGTCACAAAATAGACAGAAGCGGCAAAGTTATAAAATCTTGTGGTAAATTTTGTATGGGCATGTCCGGAAGCCATGTTTTAAATACGACGATAGATTAGTGTTATTATTCTGGGATGTTGTATGCATATAAACATTTAAATGTACGCTTACTGTTATGTGCCATTGGTTTAATTTTTTAGCACGTACTATTCTTTTAACATATCCAAAACTCTAATATTTTCAATTAATACGAACTGCACTTTTCGTATTTTCAAAATGGCGTTAACTAATTTCTGAGCTATTTCGTGGTCATTCAAACCGACCACATGAACATCAAAGCTGTCGACACGCCCTGTCGCTTCCGTCTATTCTGTGATTATCTTTAGGTCACGCGTCACCCCCAAAAATCGAGTCACCCCCCAGCTACCCCTGCGTGGACAGCCCCATGGCAATTGGTCCGGACAGTATAATATAAAAGTACATACATTATATGTATTATAATTTTGTGATTGTCGTTACAGCATCATGCGCTTTTATGACGGTATGGTAAATCGATTGATACTATTTAATGAGTTTAAGTGAATATTACTGCTTATTAGAGTACTACTCACTTATACTGGAATGCATGTTCTACGTACATTCTTGAGAACAAAAACTGTAAAGCGCAAGGATACCAACACTTATGGGTAACGTTTAATAAAGAGTGGATGACGTGTTATCATTAAGTACTGTAAATCGTCTGACGCTGTCACTCCTCCCAATTTTATTATTCAATGATAAGTTGTCATTGATAAGTTATCATTGAATAATAACATTCGGAAGAGTGACAGCGTCTCCGATTTACACTACTTAATGATAACACGTCACCCACCTTTCTAACAAACTCTAATGATAACACGTCATCAACTCATTTTTCAAACCAATGTTGTCCAATAAACGAATTTTACGCTAAATATATACGTATGTACTAGACAATGTTAATAAAATAATTTTAATAATTTAAACAAATTTTGTAAAAATTACTAGAAAACTAATAAGAAGGCAATTATATATGTGCCGAAAGCAAATGCCGATGACTAACAACAGTAACAACAAGTAACAATAAGTAACAACACTAACCATACACTAACCATAAATAATTTTTCTTTCAATGTCGCTGCAGTGCACCGTACGATTGTGGAATGTAGATCAGGTGTAGATCGCACTGCATCATAGTTTGCCTACCCATGATATAAATCAGGTTTGTTGAAGCTTCATTGATCTTTAAAACCAAATAGAAAACGATGTCGATTAACTAAGCTATTAAAAATTGCAACAAAAAGTAGTGTCTAATTGTTAATCATTGTTTTAATAACTTACAATTTTCTATTGATTAGAAGTTTTAATGCTTTCCTAAAACCACAGAACCTAGAACGCGTTGCAATGTTAAAATTAAAAAAATGGGACCAGTTTTTTCGGAATAAGCAGAAACATGCGGTTGTTAATTGTATTAATATATGTTGTTGTTTATCAAAAGGAAACAACAAAAGTCATACACATTCGTTGGAGTGGCAATATGCAACTCTGTTTGCGCTTCTGGTTTACTTTACACTGTTGCGAATATAAAAATGTAAATAAAAGAAATAAATGCAAATTAGAAAGTTGAATTAAAATTGATTAGGTAGGTATGTACGAGCGATATAACAGAAGCCGTTATTCAACATGGCCATATGAGGTGGCACATCGATATAATAGGAAGGGGAAAAGCTGTAACATCTGTCTGTGAAACATACCCTATTTTCTAATCGGGACAAAAGTTGCATTTCATTGCGAATAATTTTACAAGAGGATTTGTGTTTGTATTATAAATCCGCCAAAAAAATAGTAAAACATTGGGGTCTGTCATAGAGCACACGGCGGAAGTGATACATCAAATGTATTCAGGACTTTTTAAATTAAAAGATAACGACAACAAATATAATCAAATATTTAAACGAATACTAAGCAAATAACAAAAAGAACGATCAATACAGCCTAATAAAAATATAATAGGACGTAAAACACCAATGAGAGAAACGTCCACAAATATAAAAGAAGACGACTTTGAGTAATTCGACTCTACACATTTCTTTTAGACTCCGACCAACAACAAGACCAGTTACGAGGTCAACTTTCACCCCAGTCTCGCTTTTGCCGTCACTCATCTCGCGTGTAATTCTGGATTTCCACCAACTGGAAGAAAGAAGTTTCACTTCAAACATTTAGATGGAATAATTAATTGCTTAGTTAAAAACGCTTGTAAAAGCGAAAGCCTACATATTAATTCTAAGAGATATACAGATGATTTCGCTAATGAAGTAAGTACTTTCAGTACGATCTTTGCCGTATAGTGTTAGTGGTTCCAGGGGACGAGTCCAGAACTCCAAAGGGTCTAAGCAAACAAACAGATTATCATGAAATGAAAAAAACTACGAATAATTTTAAAGAGTAATCCTCACAAATCCAAAGTGCCAGAGGGTATCAGAAGATTTAAGATGTCCTTGGACACATTAACGGGCATTTTTGCATAAAAGTTAGTTAAGTTAAGCATAGATATATATTCTAATGAGGGGAAGACATAATTTTGTTTTATTAATAGGGAATTATAGTAGTGAGAGTTTCTATTTCTCGTAAGACTAATTAACAAGGTGCAAATAAACCACACGTCCACTGTCCGCATTGCAAAATATTAAATAAGCAGTACCTGTTGCAGTAAGTGTTGTAGTCAAAATCAAAGATTATAAATAAATAATCTTTGGTCAAAATGCTTAAATAATCTTGGGTAATACCCAGATTAACATATACCCAGTGAGTAAGTATTTGAAAAGATTGCAGTAATATAATAAGTTCAGGTTTAAAGAGGCTGCTGTAAAAGCTTTTAACGAGGGACTGTAACTGGTATGTTAGTCTCTACTTTAACAATTCATGTGATCACAAAAGAAGTGTGTTCAAACGTTTTCCCCTTCTATAACGTTACCTGTACAAGCTACCTACGCCACTGCACCTAATTCTATTGATGTTATATTTCGACTTGGAGCGCAGACTCCAATACGCACTTTTATGTATGTAGTATTACTATTGCAAGTGTTTTGTCGTCCATTATATACGGCAAAAGAGTTTGTGTACAAACGAAGTATACACATATTTGAATGGCTAACAGCACACACCGAGTTCAGGTGTGTTCAACGTTTCTTTGGCCATGTTTTGCTGATAACAGTTTTTGTTATTATTTTTAAAATACCTTTTTTTCAATGTGGGAGAATATAAGCATAGCATACGATGAATTTGCTTGCAGTGTATTATCACCGGCTTTTTGCTAATATCACGTTTTAATTTATTGTGTTATATTTATTTATTTTATCATGATTTTAATCGCATTACATGCACTATATTTGATAATTATGTTATACATTAATGTGCTTGCAATATTGCTTTCAAATTTGAAATGGCATTCTTTGCTAATGCATGGATTGAAAATTATTCGGTATTCTATTAAAATTGACTATAAGTTTTTTATATACCCCTTTGTTTTATTATATAAAAGTTCTAAGCCGCGCAGGCGAAAAGTATGTATCCTTGGCAAATAATTAGAAAAGATGTGTTAATAAAAGGAATAAGTGTGTGCTTTACTTCATTGTTTTAGATGGAATCACCATTACAAGTAATAAATCCGCACCCAAACATTCATGTTCGAAGAAGTCATAAACGAGTAACTGTGCATTCCATTTTATCTGAGCAAATGACTCTCGGAGATGCAGCAAAATTGGTATGCTTTTCTTATTTCTGATTGTAATTTATATACATTGCATTTTCTATGTATTAGGAAATGGCTTCACTGCCCACAAAGACACCAGTTTCAGTTTTGCAGGAATTATTAAGTCGTCGGGGTATTACACCCAAATATGAATTAGTCCAAATCGAAGGTGCAATTCATGAGCCTATCTTTAGGTACCGTGTATTTCTGAGTAATGAATACATTGCCACTGGTACAGGTAGATCTAAAAAGGAAGCAAAACATGCTGCAGCTAAAAATTTATTGGATCTCTTGGTTGGCAAAACAACAGCAGAGCAAGCAAATCCAACCAATGGCACCTCGGGTGCTACTGATATGTAAGTACATTTTCACGTTAGCACAATACAGACAAGTACAATGAGTATTAAACTAAGTTGTCAATGATAATGATGATTAAATCTTCGTGGATTTTTGTTAAATATATCTATAGGAAATATATTTACCTACCTCTACATTAGGACATTGAAGTATATCTTAGTTGTTGTAGTTTTGTAGTTATCTTTCGATAATTACGACACTAATTAATTTTCCACTTCCATAATTGTTTAGTTTATTTACCGGTCTTTGCGTGTCTTAAAATTATCTCTCAAAAAACTAAATATTTTCATGGTTTGTATAAATCGTCTGGTGCGCATCCGCGGATGTTTGATTTTCATGGCGCCAACATGAATCTTTATATAAAGTATAAATGTTCATGATGTAAGGCTATATACAGTTTGTCCCCGGATTGAGTTTACAATAGGTATGATTGACTAAAAATTTTCGAATTGGAATTTCATATTTTGGGATTCCGCCCTGCTTGGTGTGAAACTTACTTTTAGTTTACTTTCGATTTTTTAAAGTCAATTAGGCCTTTACAGTTGAGCAAACACTATTTTAGTTCTAGGTAAACTATCTTTTCCGTTCACAGTGTGCCAAAGTATTACTAAGAAAAGTTGTTCAGAATGGAAAGCTAGAGCGTTATACAAATTTTCAGAATGATCGGCCTACTTTGATAAAATCCAGTATTGGTCAGTTTCCTTTTGTGTCAACTTTGTGTCAGCTTGACCTTAAAGAAACAAATCTGCAATTGAAACTGCAATCATATCTTGAGATGGGTTAATGATCACAAAAACAAAAGAATTTGTATAAGAAATTTTGAATTAAATTATTAAAACAAAAAACATTATTCACAAATTATTGTGAATTGGTTCAACCGTAAATTTGGTCATCGTTGGATGGGTAGGATTGGTCAAGTTTTATGGCCTCCAAGGAGCCCTGATTTGACTATTGCCGATTTTTATTTGTGGGGACGTTTAAAACAAGTAGTGTATGCAGAAAATTTACCCAATGATGCCGAAGTATTACAAAATCTCATAAAAGATGCTATATCCGCCTTACCAATTCAGGAAATCCGAAATAGCTTTAAGAAACTGCGACGGAGGATTGAATTATGCAGCGACGAAGGTGGTGGGTTAATAGAATAACTTAATATTTGTATTTTGTTTTAATAATCTCAAGGTATGATTGTAGTTTCAATTGCAGATTTGTTTCTTTAAAGTCAAGCTGACAGAAAGTTGACACAAAACGAAGTTGAAAATGAAATTGACACAAAAGGAAACTGACCAATACTGGATTTTATCAAAGTAGGCCGATTTGTATAACGCCATAGCTTTACATTCTGAACAACTTTTCTTAGTTACACTTTGGCGCACTGAACGGAAAGGGTAGTTTACCTAAAACTAAAATAGTATTTGCTCAGCTGTGAAGGCCTACTTAACTTTAAAAGTCGAACGTAAACTAAAAATAAGTTTCACACCAAGCAGGGCGGAATCCCAAAATATGAAATTCCAATTCGAAAATTTTTGGTCAGTCATACCTATTGTAAACTGAATCCGGGGACATGCTGTATATGTATAGTATATCAATGAAGGTTAAAAAGTTTTTTTCTTTATTCCTTACCTATATAAAAATTATTTCACAACTAGTTCATGACTAGTTCCTTTCAGTCGGCGAAAGAGTAAATATACATATCTCGCTCCCCTTTATTTCATTTCATTTTAACCTCCGTTCTTAACATTACTTTCACATTTATAACTTAATTCATCTCAAAACTCAAATATTTATCCTGTATAATCTTAAATTTAACCGAATGGCTTACCGCCGAAACTAGTACTGAAATAATTTTTATATAAGTAAGGAATAAAAAGAAAAACTTGAACTTTGTTTAGGAAAAATTTTGTTTTCTTAAAATTCTATTTCAAAAGAGTTATGATTATTCACAAATTGAAGATCTTTAAAGGCTGGTGGACACTAACAAGAAACTCTTGAGAAGTAACTTGTAAAGAATTCTTTCAAAGTCCGTGGACACCTGTTAACTCGTTATTATTCGAAATTGCTTCCTAACAGTCACGCAGTATAACCAACCTCTGAAATCTATGACATTGGAAGTTATAAATGTGTGCTTTATTTGTTTGAGTTGCCAACCTGTATTTTCTTGAAAGCGCATGTGCAACTTGTAGCTTGTATGTATAAATTGTTGTAATTAATGCTTGTAATATTAGAATTTGTTAAAAGGTGGATGACGTGTTATTATTAAGTAGTGTAAATCGGACTGACGCTGTTACCCCTCCGAATTTTATTATTCAATGATAATTTATTATATTAAATTGGGAGGAGTGACAGCGTCAGTCCGATTTACACTGCTTAATGATAACACGTCATCCACCTTTTAACAAACTGTAGTAATTATGGGAGAGAGAAAACTTGTACCAAAATGTCTCGTTTCTTAACCTTTTAGTATTTGCGACCCAATTTTCGATCACAATTCTCACTCCAGTCCCCCTGCCTCCCTTCCCTGCCCTTCCCTTCCCTTCCCTTCCCTTCTTCCCTCCCCTTCTTCCCTCTCATACAATATTTTTTACTGAACCCTTGCTGTAATGGTAATGTTAGTGTCTATTTAATTGTATTTTGTATGCAAATGTATACAAACCCTAAAAATTACCACGAATAAAGAAGGTGATTAATATTTGGCAAAACCGATCCGATACATTGATAAAAGCAGAATCGATGTCTCTATTGCTCTCTGTATTTCGTTCACCCTATCGGACATTGTCACGGCTGCGCGAGTAGTTCCGATTTGTCTGGAACATTGTGGAGCGTCTGTTGCGTGTATAAATGCTGTACCTCGTTCAATTCCAACCGGTCTCAGTCGAGTCGATATTTCTATCGTAAATGTGTATGTTGTAATTTGGGTGTTAACTGCAATTCATGGTATTCGAATAGCAGTAGATTTATATGCAGTACATACAGAAAAACCGATAAATTTTTAACTGGGCGTAAGCGAGCATCAGACGATCGTAAAGCATCAACAAGCACCCAGACGAGCGTGGTTCCAAAGATAAAATTGACTTTAGAAAATACTTTTGGAGATAATTTTGCTCAACAATTGCAATCCATACCTCTATCAAATGATACTGTTGCCTGTCGAATTGGTGATATAACTGAAGATGTAAAGCATCAGCCGAGGAGGAAGTAGCGTAACAAATTGTTTTCAATTCGGTTTGATAAGGTAACAGATAGCAATAAAGATGCTAATTTGATTGCCTGTATCAAAAGCGTTGCCAGCCAATAGACCAGGGGTGGGCAAGATAATAGATAAAAGGTGGGTGAAATATGAATTGAAGGTATAATAAATACGATTTCTAAAGGTTTAATGGTTTAATAGTATTTATAATAATATAATCATTGCAAAACCATTGAGGCAAGTTTCTACCATGGCGCTTGTCAGCGAGTTTTTATTTGTCTCAAGCTGCTAAATGATAGCTCTACAGTACAGATTGTGCACGGTAGAGCGATCAAAATCAAAAAAGGCTTTCGTGTCTATTGAGACATCAATAACGGTTAGTTCAGTTATGTTGGGTTATCTTGCCACGACTGCTGCCATAGTTCGATTTCAGTCTTTATGTTTGGTACATCTTAAGGTTGGGGGAGGGATTCGCAACCTTTTATGTGATTTTCCACGGGCAAGGTTTGCATTTCCGCCGGGTGTATTTTAGATAATTCGAATGAGGGAGTATTTTCTTCAGCAAAACATACTTCAAGAGAACCAATAATGGAGTCCAAGTATGGTATCATTAAGAACCTCTTCCAGAATTCTGAGGGGCTTCCTGGTGGATAGTTTCTTCGGCAGTGTTTTCATTCCCCCTTCTGTCCGAGTTTTCCAGCAACCAATTCTTTAAAATTTCATTTGTGACTTTCACGGTGGCTTTTGAGCAATTACAAAATGCGTTTAATGTACTGCGAGGCCTTGACCATGTCCAAAGCTATAGATTGGAGCACGTTTACCACGGGTTCTATCAAAGCCGAGTACTTGGCAAATAAACGACACCCTGGAAGCAGCGGCACGGAGCTGAAAGGCATTTGTTTATAATGTTTCTAAGACCTCCATTATAAGAGGAAAATTCTCCTTAAAAACTCTGAAGGTTTTGTGTTTCTTGCTCCACCTTGTTTCGCAGAACCTGTAAATATTAAGTATCAATTTCCTCCTCAAACTTGATCCCCGAATAAATGCTGGTTGCAAAGGTGTGTGGAACCAATAAAAACAGTACAGAGTTTTCTGATCATTTCCAACCTCGAAAAGTGGCGCGACTCGGATCTTATTTGGACACCTGACGAGGTCGTGAAATCCAGCGTTGCTTTGCCGAGCTCGTGGCAAAAAAACGAGTCTCGAAACGATTGAGGATTGCATCAAGCGACACTTTACCAGGTTCGGATGTATGTAGTTAATTCTCTGAAACCACGAGACACGAAATTCTTAGACTACGATATGTTTCTGTAGACTCTTGAACTGTTTGATAATTGTGATAATAACATAGAATAAGAAAACTATGAGGAAACGCCAGTATCACAGGACAAATGTGAAGAAGATTCTACAGATGTTTTAAAAACTAGTTGTAACTTTAAGTGTATATATATTTTTAATTCCATTTTTACGTTATTTACATATTTAACTTATCTATAGTCTTATAAGTTATATAAGTTTCGTAAAAAACCTGCAAGCGGTCTTCTAGTACAACCGAACCTTACCGTGTTTAATGGTAGGGACTTTGCAAAGTTGCAATGCCCATGCTTCTGCAGATCATCTTCCGAACACAGGTCTTCTAGGAAAAGCGAACCTACACATATCAGGGATCACTGTAGGTGTTAAATCGATAACGTTTTATCTGAAGCATAAGGAACGGTCAGTTGCTATCGATACGTACACTGTGCTGCATGTCATGTTAAAGAATTCGGAGTCCTTATCCTCCACATAAAACGTCGATTAAAACCTGCAGTGTTTCCCATCATTGCATCCGTTGGCTTTTTCCTACAGTGTACATCGCTTACTGGCGAGTGTGATTTTACGAGCTTCAGCAGATGTTACCCTTTTTCCCAACGTTGTTCTACTTCACTTCGGTTCTTTTGTGATTTGGCGATTAGTTTGACTACTTTTACGGTAACTTATTGTTAAAGCTCGCATTCCAAAGGAATGTTCACTTGTTTTCCGTACGATTCACTAACTTATTACAAATAAACATAACAAACATACAAAGCGATGCTATCAATACTCTTTGTAATGCAGAGGACACCTTTTAATAACGTATGTTCAATAACAAACATTACCATCGGAGCAAGATGCGTTTATTTTAATGGCGCACTTCAAAGCTGTATCGATCGATTTGTACAGCACTTTCCTGTTTTTAATCTTGATTAGGATGCCTTCAAACATCGAAAATATGTTAGTATTAATCGATTTGAAGAAAGAAATTGCATTTGCAACCAAAAATCTAACAGTAGACCTACTAAGTTAACCGAGGATGTATAGGCCGACAACCGAAAATGCATGTATTCCCAAATAGTATAACTTTAAACATCAGTTTATGCTAAGATTTATCTGGACGAAAGTGGCAATCAATCGAATACATTTGCCACGTTTTTCTGTACGCGCTTCAAATGTACCACAGCTGGAGTGTTTAAAAATTTGGGCAAAGTTTTTTAACCATACACTATTGTGAGCGAGATTTTGAATATATGTTGTCGGAACTAATTAGAAGAAAAGACCCAAGAAAGCTGCAAGGATACGCGGGGTCGGAGCGGGTAGTCTGGTGTGTGGATGAGGAGTACATATTCGGCGTCAAACCGCTAACGTTATACATATGTGAAAAGTAGTGAGTAGTTGGTTGCCTAGTCTCAGTAGAAAAAATCCCTTCTAGACGCTGAACATGGTTCCCCGCTATGTGTCGGGCCGCGTTTTCCCACTAAGTATGTATATTTTAGTTTTATTTACAATAATGAGGGAAACTTTAGACACGCACTGTATATGCATTTTCAGATCATATGAAAATAAACATCTTTGTGCTACTGCCTTCCATCCTGCTAGTCAAGAATGCGGCAGATGGTTCTCGGGGTGTAAACAAGTCAAGTTTAATAAAATACTTCCATATTGTGGTATACATTGCTGTAAAATTTTCTAGTTATTGACCGTTGTAGAAAATATTAAGTTATGATTTGCCTATGTTAATCTAAATGCAGCGTTCTTATTGTGACATAAGTGGTTGTTATAAGTCAATACTGTTATACGATGCTATCATTCTTAAAGGGTGCAAATGGAAGCAAATCAAAGTGATATATGTGAAAATATTGCTTCTATTCTGACGAAGAATATTTTTGCATACTCTAAGACAGAGCAATTGACCGCCTAACAGCGTACTGGAATTTTACAGCTGTTATTAGAGTACAAGATCGGTAACAAATAGAGCCGCGGCGCGATTAGTCAAGTTGGATTGAAACTTGCGGTTATTCGTTCAGCTATGTCCCGAATTTGACGCAGAGCTAAAAAATAGTAGGTATGACAAAGGAGATGTTTCGTTTCAGGTAGAAATATTTACAACAATCAACATATGAATAAGGAAAAGCTTTGCTGTGAAGACCCTGTATCAGTACTTTTATGTGCAGTGAAGATGCACTTCATGCAGCAAGACTCATTACATTAAATAACTAGAAAGAACTAAGTTTTAATGTAAATATTGTTTATAATAGTTTAAATAAGTTTTTTATTCATATAAGCTACATACATGTGTATAATAGTTATGTATGCCATAATATTGGACAGAGGTAGTAATAAATTTAACTTGTTTAGTTTTGGTGTATATATATATATATATTATATTATAATTAAGATTTGATAAAAGAGTGGATGACGTGTTATCATTAAGTAGTGTAAACCGAACTGACGCCCTTACTTTTCCGAACTTTAATGTCGCACCTTGCACGTAAGTGGAGACAAACACCGATTTACACTACTTAATGATAATACGTCATCCACTCTTTTATCAAACCTTAATTATAATCTATATTATATGTATGTACTGCTCCCGCAATATAAGTTGGCGAGCGGTGGGGATGTGCCGTAAACGTATTTAGGACACGTACCTCCCACCTGTCTGATTCCGATAGTGCATAGGAATTACCATTACGTTGCAGGACGAATGATAGGCAATCTATCCCTCCTCTATCCGCGCGAATTTACTCCCACCCTTCGCCAACTTATATTGCGAGAGCTGTACACTACCATCCATATTAGTTCGGACACTTGGTAAAATGGTGTAAAGTATTCTTAACGACTGTAGTACTATTACTTTAAAATGTAAATTATAATATGATATTGAACTATATATGAAGTTTCGAGTTCGCAAAGGGCGAATACCTATAGAATTTCTGGGTTATAAAATCATCAAACAATTAAAATGTACGACATTTGAATAGCACTGGTGTGGTGGAACAAATTTACGATCTCTTTATTATGTTTATTTCTGAGGTAAAAGTATGAGTATGAATAATAAATAAGCTTAAGAAGTTTACATTATTCTGTCCTAACAGTGCTGCATATTGTAATCCATACTTTAGTTGCTCGACAAACGTGCTTGTGCATGTATTGAAAGTAAGTATGTATTGAAGCAAATAGTTTTATTAAAAGGAACCAGAAAGGCTATTCATTGCGTTCGATTACGGTAAAGACACTTGTGAACAAGTCAACAGTAATTTATATCATTAGGATATATCAATGCAGATCCAGGTTATTCGCGAATAACAACAAGAACAGACGATGAGCGCATAAAATTGTTAAACAAACGAGATAGAAAGCTGCCGAAATTACTGCAGAATCGCGACTGTGAAAGACCAAAGTTCTGTCCCCCAGACGATTAAAAGCTCCAGATCTTCATGGTCACTTGCCTTGCAAATACCTCTACTACACCGGGGTAACAGATAAAAACGGTTGCAGTGGCGTGAAACACATAGAAATTTTTAATTAATTTAATGTCAATATTTATTTTTATATTAATAATTTGGTAAATTTAACATATGTACTTAAGTGTCCGAACTAATATGGACGGCAGTGTATGTATGTACATCTTTTTGTGTTTCTAAGTACCAATGTTTTTTGTGATTGAAAACACGTCATTTTTTTATTAACATGACAAATGTCATAAATACAATTTTAATATTTTGGAGTTGGTGTTGCCGTTAGTTCGAGAATATAGAAAGGCGAATAATATTTTCAATCACTATTAATAATTAATTATTACAAACGAACAAATAAACATGTATTCCGATATGGTATTAGATAATTATCAAATGATTTATAACAAAATTATGCAGTTACAATTAGAGTAAGTATCAATTCAAAAGTGAATTCTTTTTGTGATTTTGAGTTCTTGCTTACTTAATCAGTGTAGTAATTAATTATACATTTTCGAATGGACTTTGCTTTGTATTCTTACTATTGTCATTTCTCTTCAGAACAAGTCAAGTTGTTTCGCCCTTTGATGATAAAGTAATGGGAAATCCTATAGGGTGGTTGCAAGAAATGTGCATGTCGCGACGTTGGCCACCGCCATCATATGAAATGGAACAGGAAGAAGGTTTACCACATGAAAGACAGTTTACAATCGCATGCAAAGTATTAAAATTTCGAGAAGTGGGAACTGGTAAATCAAAAAAGTTAGCAAAACGTATGGCTGCCCATAAGATGTGGCAAGCTTTGCAAGATATGTCATTGGAAAATACTAACGTAAATCAAATGTTTGATGAAGATGAGGAGGTAAGTATCCCCCAATTATGAATTGCAATAAAGCCAGTTTCCATAAATACATGAAAGTAGTTAGGAAGGAGATTTTCGTAGTGGTTATTGGATGTCACTAAAGTTTTATACATTATTTTATACACATGCTTAGGGGATGTTGGATTGTATGGGTATCTTCGTTATTATTAAAGTTAGAGAGTTAGTTAAATGGATAAAGTAGTACATATCTTTAATAATTAATTCACAAAACGATTGAGTTTAAAATGGTGAGTGGGCCAAGTTAAATATTTTTCTTTTGTTAATGGATTCATTGTAAATAAATATGTTTTTTCTTATGGCAGTTATTTCGAATTATTAAAATTTTACGTATTTGGAATTGGCGCTTTTTTCAAACAATTGAACAATTGAATATTGAACTTGAGTATGTATTGGACTTTCTTGGGATCTTATGTTAAGATATAAAACAAGATCCGCCCCTGTTTCGTAAAATCAAATCTAATATACGGCACCCTATAATTTTCATCGCATTGCAGTATTCCATTTTTAATATTCGTGATTCTTTAAAATTAAAATGTTATATGTACATCAATCGTTCAGCAAAAATGCGCTAATTCCAAATATGTAAAATTTGGGTATAGCAGCCATAAGAAAAATTAAGTTTGATTTACTTTCAATTCTTCATATTACATCAAATTTATCTTGATGAATATCCATTTATTCATATTTTTTATGAAATGCGATGGGGAGATGAGAAAATAATGAAATAAATCGAAGACAAATAATTTATAGTAAGGAATACTGAACTGCAACATGAACGATACCAAAATGTATCAACATACAGCGTTGGCCATATGTATTAGACACCTTAGTCCTACGTACGAAAAACTTTAAATTATTGTTACCCGTAGTACAAAATCAAGAAATGAAATCAAAATCACAAACAGGAATGTATTCGTCAGTAATTTATTAAAGAATGTTAGTTTATTTTAATATTTAGTAGCACCTCCACCTGCTTTTATAACAGCACGCACTCTTCTCGGCATACTTGCTACCAGGTTATGGCACATTTCACTGGATATTTTTGACCATTCCTCGATTATTCTTTGTTTAAGAATGTTTTTATTGTTGCATTTATGTTTTACCACCTTAGTTTTTAAAATATTCCATAAATGTTCAATTGGGGAGACGTCCGGAGACTGAGCTGGCCAGTCTAGAATCTCTACGTTATTTTCGTTGAACCACCCCATTGTTTGCCGTGATTTATGGCAAGGCGCATTGTCCTGTTGAAAATAATATTCAGGTACATCTGTATCAAACAATTTTCATACCGATGGTTCCAATACCTCCCCCAGCATATCAATATAAGCACCACTGTTCATACGACCTTTGCACAAGAAGAGTTCACCGACGCCGGATGCAGACATGCACCCCCAAATCATAATACTGCCTCCACCGTGTTTTACTGTAGGTACTATACAATCCGGGTGATATACCTCTCCTCGTCGTCGTCGAATGTACTGCGCCCCAGGTTGGCCGAAAAGCTGGAAAATAAAGTAATAAAATATACTTTAAATTGGCTGTCTTTTTTGAAAAACTTTAAGCGGTAATTTAACTTATCTACGTTTACTAACATTATAAATATCTATTCGTACATACCTCTATATTAGATTCATCGGACCATAATACTTTGGCCCAGTCTTCGACGGACCAATTTTTATATTTTCTAGCCCACTGAAGTCGCTTTTCCTTGTGTTCTGCAGTTAAGTATGGTTTTCGTCGAGCTCTACATCCACGTAAACCAACTGCCATAAGCCTTCTCCTAACTGTCCATGCAGAAATATCAATTGCATGATGCAGGACTAATTCGCTGGCGAGATCTTTCGACATTTTTGTCCGATTCCGTATGGCTGTTCTCTCTAAAATTCGATCTTCTCTTGCAGTTGTTAGGCGTTTTCTTCCATTTTTAGGCCGATTAGTGAATGATCTCGTCTCCTCGTACCTTTTAGCGTGGTACGAACCGCACATCGCGAACACTTCATTTGTCTTGCGATCGCTGACAGTGTCATCCCTTGCGAACTGAGCAGAAGGATCTAGCCGCGCTGCACTTCCGTTAATTCACGAACTTTTGGCATTATTTTATACTTTACTGTATACACACTAATAATAAAAAATACACACTTGAATGAATGAATATAATTTCGCAACAAACTCCTTTTCGTTAGCGTGTCGGAAATAAAGTGATACTCAAAACTGTAAAATGACCCCTTACTTCAAAACTACCTGCTTAAGTACACGCGACCCTCGTTAAAATTACATTAAGGAGTTTTATCGAAAGTATTTCCGAGTACTATTTATCTGTAAATATAAATGTATTCATAATACGGCATTTTCACAGAGGTGTCTAATACATATGGCCAACGCTGTATAACTGCAATGATCACAAATGTGATGGATAACAATAATAATAAGCTGTAGATTGATTACAGCTAAGTTAGCTGAAATTTCACAATTCATCAGTACATCGATAACACTGGGAAACACAATTTTTCTTGAGGGAGATCTGGCATTTGTTTTTTGCTTAATGTTCTAATTTAAATCCAAATATGACCCCAGATTTTCTCTATCACGTCAACCTTTTTCCCAAAAGAGTCATATACATTATACATTTTAGTCATACAAAAGTTCTATACGGTTACTGTAAATCAAATTGCAACGTCCGGACACCTTCATTGTGTACAAGTAGTGAAGTTTTACTCCTAAACCTAGGTACCAAGGCAAAAATTTACGCTTATAGCTTTTCCTGAAGTGTTCAATCTGTGGACAATCTCGCTTGATGCTCCAATAATAGTCAGCAATCATATGTGTATCCTATCTACCTTGATACCGTGTCTCCATGACCTCCAAATCGTGGTGGAATCATTCGCCTTGCCCATCACTGATTGCACCAAGGTTCTTCGGGAAGTCTATACAGAGAATACACCTTGATAGTCATGTTGTAACCAAGCATTTTGAAGCTCTCCAAGAGTTTGTGGACAATTTCGGTGTAATTCTGTGCTCGTTTATTTCCAAGAAAATTCTCGACAAGATTTTTGAATGACAACCTCGCATTCTTTTGGGATTCTGACATTGTCCTGATGAAATGTTCATCTTTTATGAGCTGCTGAATCTGTGGGTCGCTCTTTATCTTTTTAAACGAAAGGGTAGGAAATGCCAAAATAAGATACTTCACATAGTTCTCTTCAGTTGGCAAAGCTTTGACGAATTGCTTCATGAAACCTAAAACTGAAATGTATGTGCAGAGGTGGGAGTCCAATTTGATCCCACTCAATGCTTCTTACGAGCTCTGCTGTCCCACAAACACAAAAAATAGGGATATTTTGTGTATCTACATTTCTGGCCAAGAGGAGGGAGAGAGAGCATTTTAAAGTCAACACATGATTCAATTATGCTTGTGATACTGCAACAGATCAATGACTCTGTTTATGTCTCCATATTCTTTACGAAAACAAAGTGAATGGCCAATTGGTTCTGCACCAAACACATTGCCATTGTGGTGGAGCACACACTTCAAGCTCCGCCTTGAGTTGTGGTTGAACAGTCAATACGCATCATTATATTTATACAAAGTTATAAATAGAATGAGAAAAGGTTAGGGAAGTGGTAATCACTAATAAATAGTTTTGGGCAAACAGTAGTAATTACGAAATAAGTCACGATAGCTTAGCACAGACCTATTCGCATACAACATCGATTTAGTACTGACTAGAGTGGGAAGTAGGCAATGCCGTCGTTACTTATTTTGTAATTGCACGCTGTTACCACTGTTTGCCCAGGCTACAGTGATGAATGACTCGTCTCGAAACGTATACGGGAAGGGAATGGTATGGTATACAGGCGTGTTAATGCCATTCGTTGAGTGCCTGGTCTGTACGTTGCTGACATAATTGGGGAGAGGTGGGGGGAGGGGGAGGGTCACTATCTCTGAAGTGTCCGCAGACTAGTTATAAATGTGAAATATACATATTATTTCATAATTTACTTCTGTAAAATAGTAAAAAATTTGCAATATTTGTATTATAAACATGACTACATTATTTCGGTTTGGACGATTAAACTTATGAGTGACTTGTACTTGCGATGCGCGTACCCTATGCATGAAAACCCTAATCAGGAGATATGTCGGAGGAAAGGCATTTGGAACCGCTATTCTAGGCAGATATTTTAGAAATCTGACAATATAACTAATATCTAAATGTTCTACTTAACTACACATTTTATTGTTCTATTATTTTTACTATCTTTCAGGCGCTTTCTAAAAGCAACGCACAGTGATTTTTTAAATTGAACAAATTATAACAATTTTATTTTTTTATAGTGCCTCGAAAAATTAAAAGAAATTGCTAAGGAACATGGGAGCTTACAAGTTCTAGCACAACTACTAAAATCATTTATATTCCATAAAACTAAGAATTATGAAAGAAAGTAAAAATAATTTGTGTGTATTTATATTGTTTTAGTATAGTATATTTATTAAGCATATGTTGTAGTTAACTACTCGTACTGGCAATCTACAAGCTCGCTATGCTGGTTTGAAAGATAGTAAAATTAACACAATTACTTCTAACAGTACCCATTCGCATAAAGTTAGCCAATTCCATAAATACTTGAAACAAGCAAATGGACCTAAAGTTAATGAGTTGCAGGTAAATATGTTGCAGTTAAAAGTTTCTGCTGAAATTTTCATCTTTTGCATGAGAACTAGAATATTTGGTTGTAATTGAAGATTGACATATTGTTCTTTTGTAATTCCATATCATGTTATTTGAATATTTTGTTACAGACTACTAGTCTCTCTGGGAAAGATTTTGATTGCATTCAGTTCCTTCAATCACTTGCCAATGAGTTACAGTTCGAAATAACTTATGTAGATATAGATGAGAAATCAGTGTCTGGAAAATATCAATGTCTACTACAAATATCCACTGTCCCTCTTGCAGTTTGTTTTGGTACAGGAAATTCACCGAAGGAAGCCCAAATGTCTGCGGCATTTAATGCCCTTGAGTATCTAAAAATTACTACTAGAAAATGAATTAATTCGTGAGCAGCATCATATACCATTATCAGCAATTCTCTCTTTTGCAAAAAATATTTACATTTGAACGTGAACGATACGTCATTTGAAAATTGGAAAACCTTCAGAGATTGTTGATATTTTTCGGTGGTATGTGTACTGATATTGGGCGTTTCTCGTTCACATGCCAAACTAAATGTTTTGGTTTCTACCAGACAGTAACCGCATAACAACTTTAGGTTAAATGATATCAAGAATCATGGCCTTGGACCATTATCATTACTAAATGTTTAGAGGCTGTAAATAATCATTTACTAATAAACTATCAGAAGAATTCGGATATTCACTTTTACGTGTATAAATTTTTAAAGAATATTTTTATTAATTTCTGCGATGTTCACTATTTTTTGAGTTTTAGTAAGCATTTAATAATGAAAATGGCCCAATATAATAATATGAAGATGGAATGCACGATATCTACGTAAATATACAAGCTATACTTTGCATAGAATTAGTGGTTTTTTTCGAGAATGTTATTCAATAATTAGTTCATTATGATATAAGTATTAAGAATCGTGTATATAACAACTTCGTTCAAAATGGTGGATTTAAACCAAAAACTAATTTAAAATTTATAGTACGGAAAAGAATTTGAAAAAAGTGAAATTGACTTGATATGGGACATGACTATTTCGTCTAAATTTTGACATTTTTGTTTCGCGACGACGAGCATTGTGCTATACGTAGTGAGAAAAATGTCTAGAATTGTCATATTCTGTTTCAAGTCTTTCTCACTTATTCACTGAAATCGACTTTTCCCTAATAACAATTTTAAACTAGTATAATTTTTCAAAGATATTGATGTTTGACTTTATTGTATAAATGGTTAGCCTTTAGCATTAGAATAGACACTATGATAGTGTATAGTGTTAAAAATCTTTGTGCATACAAGAATTATTGAGATAATTAATAATAATCATTATACTTAAGTGTGCAAGTGCCCTGCCATTTATTCAGGAAAAGGGCATTTATTTAATGCAAAGTATAGAGGTTGTACCCTTTGTTTTAGTAATTAACATATATGTCAATAGAATTTAACGAGGAAACGAGATGTATAAGTATTTCAGAAGATTGTGCTAGATATTTACAATTTTAAACACTACTTATAAACTCTGCTTTCCTGGTTCCTGGTGTCACTCGTACTTGGTTTGATTTATAACTTTTGATGTAGTCTGTATGTTTTACCAGTTAAAAAGAATCTTTCATGTTCTATATCGCGATAACTATAGATTTATTTAATATTGATGTGTATGCTAATTAATAATATACATTTATGGCTTAATTTTGTTTTACTTCGTAATGCCTCAAAGTATATTTTTATACGTTAATTTATTATAATTGAACATTTCAACAATTGTTTACCTCTACTACTACAAGAACAATTCTACAGTTACCACTTTGAAAACAGATAGTTTGTTTCAAGGGATTGCGGAGTATATGTTGATGGTTTGCTAAGTAACTGCATAGTTTAACATCAGTACTATTAGTTGAGGATACATTTTTGTAGAACCAAGAAGCATCAAAATCAGTGCAAACTCTCTGTTCTGAATAAGTGGAAGCCTACATACAACAATTCGGAACGAGTGCTCGGACAATGATACATTCAACCTCAGTGACATTAAAAGGTGGATAACGTGTTATCATGAAGTAGTTTAAGCGTAAGTTCGATTTATACTACTTAATGATAACACGTTATCCACCTTTTAACAAACTCTATTCTTCACTGCGTACAAAAACAAACAGCTGCCAGCCGTTTTCGATTTGATATCGCATGTGTGAAGTGAGGAGTTAAATAACGTGGATAGGTTATTCTTCTTAAGAAAGTTATCATGTGATGAAACATTGATTTTTAGTTAGACCCGGAAACACAGGGATTTTCAATCGATGGTTTGCGTGGTTTACAAAAGGGGTTCGCAAAGAAAATATTGTAATAGGGGAATTTTAAATCCTAACAAAATAGTATACGAGGGACGTCTTTGATGTGTTTACAAGCGACCACTTAGTGGCGTTATTGAGATATATTATTGCTATTTTCGTAAAATTTTACATTTTTTATTGTATAAACTGGAAGTTTAGAAATGACCGAGTAATTTGTTTACAGTGATCGTTTAAAAGAAAGTCATTTTGTAAAAGAATGGAAATTTTACGTGAAGGTTTTCGTTGGATGATTTTTTACGATTTCAGTGAAAACCGAACTCAATAACAATACATAGAATCGCTTCGTTCAACTTTTGGTAATAAAGCACCGTCAAAAAGACCGTTTACAATTGGTTTGCAGAATTTCGTCATCGTCAGTGATGAATTGCGTGAAGGTCAACCAAACTTGGTTGTTGTTCCAAAAAGAGATGGAGGCATTCTTAGGCATATCGAGGACTACAAACATTCGATTTTACATGAGTATTTAGCTGTGGAAAAGACTTGCTCCCGATGGATTCCGCATAATTTGGCTGAAGCTCAAAAAACTTTTTGTGGCAATTGGTATAAGTGAATAGTCAAAACATTCGACCGAGGAACTGCAAAATCCGTATAAAACATCGTAACAGATGACAATAATACACTGTTTGGGCGTTTAAAGAGGTTCGTTTCAACACACCAGAAAACCAGTTTGTGAATTGTCGGGTACATGCGCGAAACAAATTTGGAACACCCAAGGTGGCTCTCTGCATGTATCCAACGAGCCACAAACTGGTTTTGTGCTGTGTTGGAACGAAGCTAAGATGAACTGAATCTCACATAAGTTGTTCGCTCACGAAGCACTTAAATGAAAATGACCGAAAACGTCGCCTCCTTCTGCATCACGATAATGCCAGCTTTCACACATCAACATCAAACAATTGATTAGACAAACATCGAATTAATGTTTCATTGCCCATATTCTCCTGATCGGCTAACGATACTTTTGTTTCCGAATGTCAAACAAAAAGTGCGTGGGTAGCGATTTTCAGCACTGCAATAAGCTCCCGAAGCTTCAGAGTGGAAAAACGTTTCCACTCCATGCAAAAGTGTATAAAACTTAAAGGCGAATGTTTTGAAAAGCAATAAAAGTTTGTTTCAAAATTTTGCTTCCTTTCGTAGTTTTTGTAACAACTAAAAAGCCCCTTTTCCCACGCAGCACTACTAATAATACAATAACAAACCAATTAAATGTCAAATTCATGAATGTTATTGTAGCTCAGTCATTTACGCCTTGCCACGGAAGGTTCCGTAAAATTGTCGAATCGGGAAAACTTCCAATTCAGCGCTCGAACTAACAAGAATAACGTCTGCCGACATAAAAACGCTGCGATCACACAAGGAAGCGCAGAGTCGAATTGAATTGTACGCTGCGGTTAAGAATCGGGAATGATTTTAGTAAGACTAATTAGTAGTGCATGATTTGTGTAAATAAATTAATGTAAACGTAAGTTAACGTCCAAGATGGAAGTGGATAATTATTACTTTGTAATTTTGTTATGGATCGATGGTTAAAACCGGGTAGTTTTGTCAAGTCTGACAAAAAACTGGACAATCAATCACTTCTTTTGCTTTAGTTTCTGATTTGGAATCAAAATGGACTGGTACTACTGATAGTTGGGCTTCCGCCTCAATAGACCACAACAGACTGATAGCAAGGAAAAGAAACGAAAATATGACAGCGACTATTTACAAATGGATCTTTATTTTACCGGGGATAAGTCACACATTCTGGCCAACAACAGTTTAAAACCATTCCTTCTTCATAGACACATTTAAATAAAACATCTGATATACAAGGATAAACCTTTTGAGTATTCTGTAATACTGTAGTGTTTTTCTTTCCTGTCAGCTTCAAATGCAGATAGTAAAAATCATTAAATTGACGTGGTTACCTTATCAAACAACATAGTGTCGCGGAAAATGCACTATATGGCAAATGATGGGATAGGTGACCTTTTGGGAAAAAATAGAATTGAATTATTTTGCGAGCCAACGAGTCGACCCATGTAGGAAATACTGCAGTATTGCTTGTCTGATATTAGATAAATTTTTAAGAATTCCATTCAAGACGATGCAAAACCTCTACCACAGGCGAAGCAATTTTATATATATGTAATTCTATAACTTTACTTGTAAAACAGCCCATTGATTTATCCTCTGATAGTTCCCTAAAAGCTGTTTTTAAATATTACTTATTTATAGGAAGTCGAACCTTCGTTGCTGGGAAAAAGGAAACGAACAGCTTGTAATAACATTATGGCGGGAGTGTGAAGATAATGTGTTGAAGAACGTTCTATGCTTAATGAAATTGAAGTCGAATATTTTAAGGTAGGTACTGGAAACTGGGAAGATAGTTATCTGCAAAGATTAGTGCCGACAAATACAATCTAGTGGTAGTTGTGCTGATTTTTTCTACCAATTAATGGACTCCAAGTGACACCGGTTAATTGAAACGAATATCACAAACTCCTCTTTTGAAATTATCACTAACACCTTTTCACTACCAGGGAAAATTGGAATGGGCTATAGAGATAAACGTTTTTCAAGGAGAATCTTGATTTTGTTTAAACTGAAATATCTACGACTTATATATTATTATAGGAGTTAAGTCGCCAGCAATCATTATGACAGTAAGTTTCTTTGGGAAGGATTAAGGGCTTATTAATATGTAATTCGGCTGACAGAGTAAAATAGACACCTAACAAAAACACGTGATTTCCCAATTTTATGAATTTTAGGAAAAAAAGGAACAGTTATCTGCAAACTCACAAAGTTTAGTAGTGTTACAACCATGCCACGATTACAAGGTCGCGAAGATATAGATGATTTTACCCGTGGCCGTATCGTAGGTCGCAGCGAACGGGATGCTTCGCAACGCGAAATAAGTGAATTCTTAGGAATTCCCCTATCACCAAGTAACCGCGTCATTACGCAATCTAAATACAGTGATAAGAGGACAGTTATATTGAGGCCTGGCCTTTCCGGCCCATCCGACAGAACTCAAAGAGAGCTTTCCCGTTAAGTGCTAAAAGATCCGCGAAAAAGTGTAGCCAACACGTACAAATATTTCAAAAAAGTAAGCCCACAATCCAGCTATATTTATACAACATGGGTATTTATAAGAGAGTGCAATATGTGCAATGACATGGCGGGAGATCGCAACTGGCCCTGTGCGAAGGAAACATTAATGTGGCAAAATACATTCACATTTTGGCGGAAGGACTCTTGCCATTTTTCAGTAGTAATGTTCTCCCAAAAGAAAACCTTATTTTTATAGAAGATCGTGCAGCCTGCAATAAAGTACGAACTACAACCGTGTGGGAAGCTCAGGGCGTTCAAATTTTGCCGTGGCCAAGACAATCGCCTGATATGAATCCTATTGAAAACATGTGGCATATAGTTCAGCAAAACATGGCAACAAGAATCCAAAAGCCTAGCAATAAAATAGAACTAATGGTGGGTGTTACAGAACAGTGGGAGAAACCGTTAATAATTTAATTGATACCATGCCCCGATGAGTGTATGCACTGCTCACAAAAAAGGAGAACACCACTTTGTCCTCATCTCTGGAAACTATCAACAAAAATGATAATTGTGGAACTATGGAAATGGAAGAAAATTCTAATAACATTTTTTGACGATTAGAAACTTCATGTTGTCAAAATTTGTGAGTAAAATTTATTTAAAATGTCTCGGGCTTTGTGTTCCATTAACTTATTTTCTAAATTATTGAGAAACACTTACAATGAAACGCCAAAATTTCCTGTAAGATATAAAAACAATAAGCCCGGGCACCCGCAGATGAAAGTAGTTATAATCGGTGCTGCAGGTAATGTTTGTAATCAGGCTAAGTACGCATTAAAACATTTTATTGACGATTTAAACTTTCCAACAAGGAAGAACCGGTCAACCATTATCTTTGATGTTAAAACAATCATCTCTTATCGACGAGTTGGCTTTAGTAGATACTTCTGGTACATGTGGATTTGGAATCGAGTTGGGACATATAGATACAAAATGCAAAGTTTCTGCTTACGCGTCTCTGGATAGTTTGCCAGAATCCTTGGATGTAAAAAGATAGTCCTTTAGCATTTTTATTACCACTAATATTTAACAATTATAGGGCGCTAAGATTGTGGCACTACTAGCTGCAGCAAGCGGAAGTAAGTATAAAAGCTATGAAGATATGTTTAAAATGAATTGTCATATCGTTAGGGACTACGCTAAGGAATTTTCAAAACATTGTCCATCGGTAAGTATAGTGCTAGGAAAGATGGTAGTATAAATTGCTTCCGGATACATGATACATATAGTTCTTTCAAATAAAAGTACTGTGCTATAGAAGTATGAAACCATAAAGTATTATAACGTTTAAAAATAAATAATGTCGAATTAGGTGACTTGAAATTGGTTTGTAACTTGGGATAATATTACATTTTCTTTATACAAACAGATTACCGTCTAATCCAGATAGAATGCGTGGGGACTTGGGAAGATATAACATTTTGTTATACAAATACAGATTGCATCTAGATTATATGGCAATTGTATTTATATAAGAACATGCAATTTATATACGAACATGTTCCAAGTCACAGGTCGATTCGAAGTCATCAAACTCTACTTTTATAGGCTCTTTTTGCAATTGTTACCGATCCGATAAATTCAATGGTTCCGATAGTTAGTGAAGTAATGAAGGCGAATGGAGCCTATAATCCTAACAAAATTTTTGGCGTAACAACACTCAATGTCGTGCGAACGAATACATTTGTTGGTAATATACTTGGATTAGAGCCAGAATGTGTAACAGTTCCTGTATTGGGCGGTGGTTCTGATAGAACCATAGTTCCAATATTATCACTTGCAAGACCTTGCTCAGAATTCTCAACGGTAAGTAAATACCAAACGTATGTATCTACGCTTAATCGTAGTAATTTCTATTGTTTGTAAACAAGAGTATAATAAAAAAAATGCAATGATTATATCAGAAAAGAGAAATTTGATTATTTTAAATAAAAATGAAAACTCTTCTTCAAGAGATTCGAAGTAGTTCCCCTCTTCTTTTGACTAACTAATAACTTACCATCCTTTAGGAGGCTGACTAGGTGGTCTCTTGCTGGTTAGGTATTGATTCCTACATATTTTTACGTCTGTTTTCATCCATTCCTTCAACGTATCTATTCTAGCTTTTTGTTTGGCTCACAAATTTACACTTCTTTGCTTATCTCCCAGAAATCTGAAAATCATTTCGATTGTTTTTATTTTCGCCTTAGTTACCTGTATTTCAGCTCTTGTTTTTGCTGTGTATGTCACTATTGGCCGTACTTCTATCTTGTATATCTTTGCCTTACTATCCATAATCATGTTTTTATTTCCCTAGATCATTGAGTTAAACAACTCAAACACGCAAAATATCTTCATAACCTGGTCCTGGAATTCCAATGTCAGACCTCTAGTGCCAGTGGGTTCGGTTTCTAAATTTGTCAACCACTTTGCCGTCGATCTCTAGTTTACATCTTTTTCGTATCCTCACTATAACCATCGTTTTCATTTTTGATGTTGAAATTACTGTGTTGTATTGCTTTGAAGTTAAGTTAAAGTTGTCGGGGAATTTCTGCAAATCATCTTTATTCTTCCATACTTAAGTTCAATAAGAAAGAACCCTATGAACCTCCTTGGTGTTTCTTTGCTAGTAGATATTCGAGATGTAAACCTTTTCGTTTCTATCATTATTGTTTCTCTTGTATTTAAGTCATTTATTATGCATATATATTATTTTAATTGAATTATTGATTAGTTTAGTTGCTGCGTGAGTGTGGCGTCAACTTTTATTATTAACATTTATACACTTTTACATGTATTTAAATCAATTCTTGAAACATTTTTCCACTTTGAAGTTGGTATCTGGAAAACATGGTTTCTAAAGGCTTCGACACCTTCTTGAAGTGCTGAAAATCGCTTTCGGTGCATTTCTTGTTGACGCGACGTTTTTGTTTGTATTTCGTCCTTTGCCAAACAATTTTCTTTTACCATTCAGCATTAACTGTTCTTCGAATTTCTAAAGGAATGGGTGCCACATGCCCAGTACAACCGAAGAAACATGCGATAATTTTCTTGTAAGTGCTTCGGGAGGGAAGAAGTTTGTGAGAATCAGTTCACCGAGGAACACCCATACAGTGGATTATTGCTTAGTTTCCGGTTCATACGAAAATGCCCAAGTTGGTTGGTGTTCCAAATTTGCTTTGCGCATGTACCCGACAATTCACAAACTGGTTTTCTGGTGTGTTGAAACGAACCTCTTTAAACGCCCAAACAGTGTATTATTGTCACCTGTTACCATGTTGTATACGGATTTTGCAGTTTCTCGGTCGATTTTTTGAGTATTTCCTTACACCAATTAACATGAGGTTGTTTTTGAGTTTCGGTCAAATTATACGGAATCCATCAGGAACAGATTTTTTCCACAGTATGACTCATCTGCCATAATATATAAAATGGAAAATATTAAAACAGCTATTGCCGCAGTTGCAGTTGTTAAAATACTTTTCTGGGATGAGAACATTCTCCAGATGTTTGCTAACGTGTCTGTCTTGACCTCCCTCCCTTCTTTCTCCCTGACTGCTTTCACCGATTATTTTTTATCGGTGTTCTTTCGGCATTCTTGAGAGGTGTGAATATCATTTCAAAATTTTTCTTCGTTTGTCTTTCTCTCAGACTTCAATATCCCGATACCCTTCTCCACATTCAATGTCCATATCTTCAACGCGCAGTACAAGCACAAATTTTACCATGGTTTACTCTATTCTCTAGATATTCTAGATATTCTAGATCAGGCATGGGCAACCTTTTTTTTTGTAGAAGTTTTATGCTGCGAATAATCTTGAAAAATATACATTTTTGTAGTATCCTTATGATTCATTATGAATTAAGTTTAGACGGGCCGTGCTAATATGCAACGAAAGAATTCAGTAGCGGGCCGGACAAATCTTACTCGAGGGCCGCATGTGGCCCGCGGGCCGGAGGTTGCCCATACCTGTTCTAGATATTCGTTATCAACAGTTGGAATGATGTTTCAAATTTGCAGGACAATCTTAATTACATTATGAACTGGTGCACTAAATTTAAATTTAAATTAAATCTCAATAAATGCTGCTACGTTTCTTTTACCCGTAAATTTAACCTAATTGCCTCTAGCTATAACATGGGTGGTCACTCCTTGACCAAACTGGATGTGGTTAAGGATCTTGGTGTGCTGTTTGATCATGCCATGAGCTTCCCACCTTACATTACTCACCTATGTCTTTCTGCTTCTAAGACTTTGGGGTTTATAATACGCTCTTGCAGATCATTTCGTAATGACCAATGGCTGAAATCACTTTTTCAGCTTTATTATTAGTAAATTAGCGTCGCAAGTCTGGTCTCCTCATTATATCTATCTTCAGCTGTCAATTGAAAGGATTTAGCGTCGTTTTCTTAAATATTTATCATTTAGGATGGATGGTATTTATCCCGATCGAGGAATTGATTATAATTCGTTGCTGGGGAGGCATGGCTCTAATTCTCTAGCCATTCGACGTCAATACAGTGGTGCCCGTTTCATATGGAAATTGGTACATGGAATCATTGACTGTTCGGATCTGCTTTTCCAGTTAAACTTTTATGTTCCTAGGTTATCGTCTCGTTCTCACACTACATTTTTTATACCATTTTCTAGAACTAATTTATTTAGCGCTTCGCCACTTGCTACAATGTGCCGATCTGCCGACCTTCATTACACGGATATTTTTATTAATGCTATTAATGATTTGTAATTACTTTAATATTTTGTATTTTTCTTTTAATGCATGTATCTGATTATTATATTTTTGTCCTATTATTGGTAATTACTGTTGGACAATAAACTATTATTATTATTATTATTTACATTTCGGTCTCCCTAGAGAGAATTTAAGTAATTTTTGGTATTTTTATAACAAATTCGGATGCACACAATTTTGCTTAAAACATTTTATTCTTTTGTAACTGTGTTTATTGTAATTTAGAAAATGTGTTTATTAATTTCTTTGTACTTGCATCCCCCTCTTGTCCATATAAGCTCCTGTAGAGAGTATCGCAGCTTGAGAATCACCAATTGCGTGTGTAGAATTTTGTGATTAAGTCTAATTTATTTATTATTTACTGTATATGTTAAAAAATAACGACATATTCTTTCTACTAAAGGCGGAATTACAATTATTGACGAGTAATGTTCAAATGGCACATCGAGATATAATTAACATCAAAAGAACAGAATCATCGACGTTAGCTGCGGCATTTGCTATTTCCCGATTTATCATATCGCTGATCAAAGGACTTCTTGGTAAACCAGACGTAATAGAGTGTGCTTATGTAAAATCCATTGTGCACCCGCACGCAAAATATCTAGCAACACCTTTGCAATTAGGACCTGGTATGTTTCGGCATAATTTTCAGCTAACCTTCTTTGAAGAACACTTTTTCGTAGGCGGAGTCCAAAGGAATTTAGGGATTCCCGATATAACAGAATACGAGAAATGTTTGCTGGAAACGGCTATTCAGGATATTCAAAAGGATGTAGGCAAAGCGGAAAAGTTTTTGGGCGTTAAAGATATTAATAAATGTGATGTATGTGATCCAGACCCAAAATCTGCTCCCTGTCCAAGAGATCACTGTCAACAGCGAACACTTCATGATTAAAACAAAGTCGACATCATGATTCATAATATCAATCTAGTTATTCTAACTTAATATTTATGTTTTATTAATTGTTATTAAATTGAAGGACTTTTCAATTTTAAGATATTGTAGAGCAAGAACTGTACTTTTTAAATGGAGAAACAAAAATTCTAACTGTATACTGAAAGCAATTTTTTTATAATAAAGAGTTTATACTAAATATGGAGTAATGTGTAAAAAAGCGAAGCACATGTTCTAGATTAATTAGTGATTGTAAGATGCTGAATGCCGATTTAGTGTTAGTACAGGGGTTTTTGGTGATCCCATAATATCATTGGTTGAGTAAACAACATGTATCCCAAATCTAAATTAGATTTCAGGTTGAGGTGGTGCAGCTTATTATTGAGCAGCACTTACATTTTCATTTTAAAATGAACAAAATTGAGCAACTGCTGCGTATGTACATTGTTGGTTTGTAAAGATCTATAAACAAATTCGAGGGGTTTTCCATCAAACACAATGTGTTTGGTATTCGAAAAAATTAGACACCGTGCTTCAGCTGAGGTCTTCTCTACTTTAGTCAAAGTAGTCAAATACACAAATTTTGTATATCATCAGGCACCTATCGCTATGCAAAAAACTTTACGGGTTGAGTTAAGAAACATGAAAAAGCTTGCGGTTTGAAATGAACTTAAAATGTTTCTTACAATTACCACACCGGTTGGGAACTTTCCAATATGTATTGAGGCAATTAAGTTGTCACCTTCAGTGAAAAAATCAAGAAATAAAAAATTAAAAACGTATACGAACTAATGCTGTCTTTGTAGCAGCAATTAGTAAACGTCCAGCCGCCACTGGAAGTAATTATTATCTCTTGATATTAATGAAGCGGGTCTACTTTCTATCTTTGCTCTACAATTAGAGCGTCGAATGTGGTTTTTATGGTCTTTCCAACACTTTCAATTCTTTCCATTAGTCAAGTTTTTCATTTCATTTAGTTTTTGTTTCACACTTTCTATCTCTTCAATTTGCTCCATCCATATTTTCCTAGGCTTTACCTTCTCCCAGTCTCTAAAATTTAAAGTAGTGAAAGGCATGGACTACGGACATTGGATTTGTGTCTTTGCAAGCGTCTGACTCAGATAGATTAAGTCCTTCCGTAATTCTTAATTAAAATTGAAACAAAAAATTGCTGTTAATAATTAAGGAACAGAAATGTAAACTATACTTAACTTTGACGAGTCTTCTTATATCGTCCAGACAACCATATTAGATACGACCACGCATTTGGCCTTTTGGCGAGAAAACACTAATTAACATTAGAAATACAACAAATAGATTCGCATAGATATTTTTGTACATTATTTCATTTCTTACAAAAATGCGAATAGTCCATAAATAACTTTTGCAGTATTCATATTCTTTTGCCCATGGATCCCCGCCCTTTCACTACTACTGCGATCATGTTACCGGTGGACAAAATAAAAGAAGGGAATGATGATTTCACATGCTTATAGCTGCTTACTGTAAGTTGATCTTTGTCGAATAAATATCGGGATTGAAGTCATAAAAAGAAATTTATTAAAGGTATATAGAACTTTTCAAAATATGACCCTCCCGCATCAATATACCGCTTCTCCAGTGTTCGTACGCCTCCTGGAAGTCGGCAATCGCAAGGCTGTTTGGCGTCCCCAAAACGATGTCTTTTCGGGCTCCTTTTGATTCAAGGAATCGAAAAGAAGCCGGGAGAGCAAAATCGCCCAAAAACCATGAAGGTGATGCGGCCAATGTGGATGGAAATCGATCCCGGACAATGATTGAACATTTGTTAAGACCGCGAGTGAACAATCCAGAGCTGTGCTTCCAACAGGATGGAGCCACACCTCACACAGTCCATTAAACTATGGCCCCCTTGAGAATAATTTTTGACGATTGAATAATATCGCAATTTTCAAATTTTAACTGGCCACCGCATTCCCTTGATTTAACGGCACCGGATTTTTTCCTTTGGGGCTACTTAAAAGGTAAGGTGTATGCAAGTAAATCAAGAACCATACAACAGCTGAAGGTCAATACCCAAGAAGAAGCTAGGGCGTTGTGACCTGAAATTCTAAGAGATATAGAAAATGCCTTGAATAAATCACGTTAGATCGAAGCTAACGATGGGCGCCATTTGCCGGATGTTATATTCAAAATATTACTAAATGTAAAAATTAAATACAATTAAAAAAATTATTAATTAATTAAACCATAATGCTATTTATGCGCCTGCGCTATGCATGTCCGCATTAATAGATTGTCGGATTGCATCACTTTTAGAATAAAAATTAATTTTGGAAAGAACCATTACATCGTTACTCTCAACCGACAATCTTCAAGATTTGTTTGATCTAGTGACCTTTTGTATAATATTCATTGTAGTAGGTATTTTCCTTAAAATTATTGAATGGGGAAAGCTTCATTCGGGAAGATACGATTGAAGAAGCTGATCATCAACAGTTGTTTAGTGGTAGTGTAATACACCACAGTCCATTGAAATATTACCAAGCAGTTAATTTATATCTAACATTAAAAAATTGTCAAAGTATTCTATTACGTATTTAATTTTTATTTTTGATTACGGTATAAAAACTTTATAAAACATGATATAAAATATTTTAATTCTGACTTCATATTTACGATATGTTACACTTCTCAAAAAATTTAACAAAATGTTTCAGAAACGTTTGTGGTGCGCGGTTGTTTAATTTTATCGAAGTTCTTGAGCACAATATCATGCAAAGAGCAATAGTGATTGCGTACTTCTACCATCATTAGGCAAAGGCTTAAGCATTCTTTTTCATCCAATTCCGCAATTCCGTGTCTGTAATCATCCACGTGGGGACATTTCCTAACTTTGGATATCAGCGTGCCTCTAGCGATATAATACTTAGATATTTGGTCGAAAAAGAGGACACACCGGCTTCAACCGATTGAATTTCCGCCAAAGTACTAGCTTGTATTGAAACACCGAAGTTATTGCCGTCTTCGATTTTCGGAATCATCACAGTAATCCACATTTTGAGCTGAAAATAGTCTCGTTTTTAAGAGCAAATCTAGATATAATATAAACTTGATTTGTTGCAACAATTATAATACCTACAATAATAATAAACTAAAATAATTTCCTTGTTAAAAAAAAACTTGAAGTAAGCTACTTTTATTTAATATACGAGGGCTATCCAGAAAGGAACTTACGTTTTGGAATAAAAACAAATTAAAGTGACAGAAAACATTTTTATTATATTCATGGCGTGGCCAACAGTTTTTGCTCCTTGGATAAAACGGAAAAAAAGCTTTCTTCACGGGCCAAACGAAATACTCAAATTAAAAAATGTTAAACACAAAAACGATTCATTAAGTAAACAATTTTTTTATGGATTTTGTTTATGAATAAATGTAAGTAATTTAGTACAACAAATTAACATGAATTCATTACACGGGTTGGATTCCCGTCTGGCCTAACTCTTAACCTAGTATTGAACGAAATCCCTGCGATGCACTAATTTGCTGCACACCATTGATACGCCTTCCTGCAATTCCACAGCCGTAAAAGCGCTGGGTCGCGAGCCTGGTCTTCATGTGCAGAAACGAGTGGTAGTCGCTTGGCGCCAAATCTGGATTACATGGAGGATGGTGAAACATTTCCCAACCAAAACCATGCAAGAGTTTCAGAGTTTGATTGGCTGACTGCGAGCGTGCATTGTCGTGAAAAAGCAAAACCTTTGAACTCAACGATGCTGTCCTGCGCTGTATTTTGTGATTTTCCAGCAATTTTGGTACCCACTTGGCACGAAATTTATAGCAGCGTAACTTTTACAATTTTATGCAGTAAACTTCGTGAAATTTATGGAAACTCAAACGAGAGCTGCGAAATTGTACAGCGATGTTTTTCACGAAGTTTCTCATTCACTTTCGACACCAGTTCATCAATAACAATGTTTGGTCGGCCGCTTCGCTCTTCATGGTGAGCATTAGTGCGGATATTTTTAAATATAATGCATCACTATCCAACCCCATCTTCACTCATTACGTTGTTTTCGTACACTATACAAAGTTTCCGATGAATTTCATTGGGCTTGCTGTTGTTCTGCCAATAAAAATCTGATCATCGATCGCACTTCACAACTGGTGGGATTTTCTATTGCAACATTCTCTTTAAAAATGCACAACTCACTAACCACAAACAACACGAACTTCACGCTACCGCAGCTGGATGCGCACTGAGTGAGGGAGCTCCCAGACATCAAGTTGGCACCGATAGCCCGGCCCCTTGCCAAGTTAGCCCAAAACGTAAGTTAGATTCTGGATGGTCCTCGTACGTACACGTATTTTTAAACAAATTATTCATTATAATTTTTTTGAAGAAGTAAGTAATTCAATACCAAATTTGAATCTTCAATCAAACTCCTTATATGTGGCTTAACGATTGACACCAGTTCCACAATATGTTTATTGATTGGAATAGACCTCTGAACTCTGTCGTCTTCATTCTTTTCAATATTGCCTTCGCCAACGGCATTACTGTACTTTATTCTTTTGGTGGGTGGAACTGCATTGCAGTTTAGTAAAATTGGTTCTGGAACAGGTATTTGTAAATCTTGATGGATGTTGTAGTTTATTTTATGCTTGAAGCTCGGCGTTTCTATAATATTGTTTAGTTGTACGATCTTCTTTGGAATATCGTTGAAAATAAGTTCTTCAGCGCTCACTTTAAGAGACTCTATATATTCGTGAAGCTGTAATAACAAATATGCTTTTTAAGTTCTTACGAATAAAGTTCTCTTACCTTGCCGTTTCCAGACGCAGAGAATCTATAATCAATGTTTTTTAAACCTTTAGCCATTCTTATAAAATTTCACATTTGAATAATAACCAAAAAGTGACAACTAATTTGACGTATTTAATTTTAGTATGAAGGAACCTATCAAGCAAAATCTAGTGCCTATTTTTGGGAAGTGTACTGTATAAATAAAGTGCAACATAATAGAAGAATTATTTAATAAATTCTATAAGATCGTAAATTAATTATAATTATAGATTTTCCAATTACCTAAATTATTACAAAATTTTGAAGTACACCTTCGAGGATTGTTTTAAATAAATCTAAAATACATTAATTTTAAGTTTGTCTTACGTAATATGTATAAAAAGTATACAAGTCAAAGTACAATTGTTATCATTTCTACTACTTGGAGCCTTTCACACATGAATCGCCAACAGACAAAAACATACAATGAAATAATACTCTTTATTTATATTTAGTACAAAGATTCTGCAGCATTTATTGAGCGCGGCTTCTTGATCTTGTCAAGGTTCTTAATGACGATATCGTGCAGCGAGCAATAGCGATTGCGGATTTCTGCCATCACTAGCCACAGACTCAGATACTCCTTTTCGTCCAGTTCTATAACTGCTTGTCTATAATCGTCTATATGTGGATATTTTGCCACCTTCGATACAAGTTTACCTCGTGAAATAAAATATCTTGATATCTGATCAAAGAAAGCGGCAGCTTCTGATTCGACGGATTGAACCTCGGCAAGAGTATCTTCCTGTATGGAAACACCGAAGTTGTTACCATCTTCAATCTTGGGAATCATAAACGAAATCCACATTTTTAGCTGAAAATGATTTAGGACAATTAGTTTTAAGGCGATAACTAGAAATTTTCACAATCGGTCCCGGGCGTGAAAAGTGTCAACTGTTATGATTCATGATCTTGTGCATTTGGGTTAATTAGGTAATAAGAAAATGGACAATAGCGAAAGTTAAAGCAATAATAATAATAATTATTGTTCATGTAAGGGCTATTTCGGCGTCTTAGATTCATTAATTTTTCACGTTCTAAAAACAACAAAAAACAATTTTTATTACAATATGATATTAGTTTTTGGCATTTGAGCAAGCAAGTAAAAATTGTAAAATCTTTCAGTTGCAGAATTATGTAATCAATATATTTAGTGTAAATATAATGGGAATAAGCCTCCAATCTGCGTATACTGGTCCTTCGAAAATCAAGAACAGGACGTGCCACCAAAAATTATTTTGGAACAGTCATCTTCTTCTTGTTCAAGTGCCGTCTCCTCTAAGAAGGTTGACTATTTTAAGTTTTTGCAGCTGCTGTTCCAAATAATTCCACAGAGCTACATCCATATGTATGGATGTCTCTAGTTATTCATCAACAAAATGCGTCTTTTTCCTTGACTTCTTTTACCTTGTACCTTTCCCTGTATTATTATCTGCAATAATGTATATTTTCCGCTTCTCATTATAGGTCTCAAATACTGTAATTTTCTTATTTTTAGACTATCTAACCATTTTTTCTCTTTCTTCAAATTTCTAAGTACCTCTTCATGCGTTATTCACACATTTCAAATATTTCAATCTGCTTACTAACATCTTTGTTTAACGTCCAGGCTTCCATTCCATAGAACAACATCGAAAAGACGTAGCATCTCAAGAATATGTGGCTGTTGTTTGGTCTTCATACTACAAAGTACTTCTAAAGTTTCTCTGATTTCGAGTTGATGGTCTTTACCCTCCACGAGAGGTCGAGCACAGTTAATTCCTGTCCAGCGCTGTCACAAATCTGTTTTCTTGCGCCATGCTTATCTTCACGTCAAGATAATGCTTTATACTCACCCCCCCCCGGCGCTAGGAGTACTATATTGCCCATTTTTCAAATGTGCAGTAGCTTTAATAGTATTTGTTCTACGACGCGAAATGCTCTAACATTGGCGATCCGAACAGAAGAAAACCTAGTAGTTGAGTTGTATTTTCCTCTTTTTCTCTTTGCAACCCATTTTTGTGTTGATTTATACAATTATCTATTTGTTTTATTTATGTATTTTTTAAAATTTAGGCTATTTAGTTGTTAACATACGATACCTAGACGTTTTTTGCAACTAGCTTATAAGCTGTCTTGTAAATGAATGTTCAAATCTGTTGGGCAAATGAAATTGTTATTATTATTATTATTTCTTCGGAGCGAAGATTGAACTGCGTAGGCGATAACACCATCTCTGTCTTATCCCCTGTAGTATCCCAATTTCTTCAGATAATTCATTGTTTATCTTCACTTTGGCTGTTTGATTGAAATACAAGTAAATTATGATTCTAGTATGATTTTATCTATATTTTTACTTTTTAGTAGTCGCATAAGATTGATGAAATGATTTGTTGTAATCGATAAAGCAAACATATATACATACATAATCCTGTTCTTTTCCTATCAGAGGTTTCGTATACGAAACGTCTCCATTTCTTTCTGCCTTCTGCTATTTCTCTAGCTGAGTTCCAAGTGCTTCTTCTTTCCATTATAATCGTTTCTTCATCGCAAGTTTTCCTTGGTGTACCTCTTTAACTTTTCCACATCTGCCTTCCCTCCCATATTTGTTTGGCTTGTCTATCTTCCTGAGTCCTTGTAGATGGCCGAACCACATCAGTTTCTTTCATTCCAGCAGTTTTCTGTTTGGTTGAACATTTGTTTTCTAATAACGTCGCTTCTTTTTTTGTCTACTCTTTTCATTCCCCGTACACTCCTGAGAAGTTTTATCTCAGTGGCTTGTAGTCGCTTTTGTTGCCTTTCCGTCAGGACCTTGTTTTCTCCCCATATAGTAATACCGACACATACAATGTTTTGTATATTGACATTTTGGTCTTAGTCGTTATTTCGCTGTGATTCAGGAATTTTCTCTGTAGTTCATAATGTATACGATCTGCTGACATATTACAAACATGCAATGGTTGATTACTAGAGTTTGTTAAAAGGTGAATGACGTGTTATCAATGATAATTTATCATTAAGTAGTGTAAACCGGACTTACGCCTTTACTTCCCCAAATCTTAATGTCGCGCCTTGCATCTAAGTGGAGACAAAAACCGGTTTGCACTACTAAATGATAACACGTCATCCATCTTTTTAACAAACTCTATTGAATACTGTCCATACATTTCCGAGTTAATATATTAAAATCAAATAAAGCCTTTCGTGTTCCCATTACTCTCCTGAAGCCGAATTGTGATTCGTTAATATCTTGATCTAGTTTTTCATCTACATGAAGCTAAAAGTTATGAGATAGCTACAGACGCAATATGTACGAAACTAATAACTTTCTTAGGTTCCAATTACTTGATTGCGGAACAAATCCTCGCGTGATATTCTTTTAGAGTAAAATTACTCCACATAAATGTTGCTTTGATCCTCGTATTGGCGCGTCGCCACGCTCTCTCCAATGCGTTTTTGCCCATATTAGTAAATGCTGCCTCGATAGTAACCTGGAGATTTGTCACAACTTGTTGGCCACTCGTTCAATAATGTTCTACATGAGATATACAAATCTGGGCTGTTTGGGGATTCTTGATCCAAAATATATCTACCTTATCCGATAGTCAATTTTGAACTAAAAATACGCCTAGAGGTGATGTATGACCTCCCAGTAGTCATAGTATCCATCCACAACTAATATAGTTAAAACGTGCAAATAAACCTCAGCGGACAATGCCCAGACATATTACTGTAATGACTATTCCAACAAGTTAAGTATTTCATTACAGTTCAGCACGAGGATCGTGTTAAATAGGGTAGATCTATACTAGATCGCTTTGACAATGGATCGACTCATTTGATGTATGTAAGTACATCATAGGTGATAAAAAATGAGTATACAACTATGATCCCGAAAAAACACAACAATCGGCAGTTTGGGTTTTCTACTCAGCACCAAGAAAGGTTATTCGTGAAAAAGCCGAAACAATTATGTGGTCACCACATTATTTAGATTTACTGGGCACGCTTCCATTGTAGCATTAGAGAATCACTGTGCCGTTAATGCTGAATGGTTCACTACAGATGCTCAAGTTTTCCAAAATGTTCGCCAAAAGCGTCCAGAATCTAGGATCATCTTGTATTTTGATAACGTTCGGGCTCACACTGCTGCCTGAACAATTGAGTATTTGGATGACAAAAACATGGAAATCATAGGTTATTCTACACATAGAGCCGGTTCCCAATGATTTCTTTTTCTTTCCACTTGTAGAAGATAAGTTACATGTTTACGATTTATATCCGCCGATAATGCGGTGGAAGTGTTGAAAAATGGAATAAACAGTTTAGCGCGTTTTTTGGAGATTGATTTTGATGGATGCAAAAATGCATTGACTGCAGAAGGGAATACTTCTATATATTCTATAATTGTAAATAAATGTGTTTTGACAATATAGTGTCTACGAGTCTACGATTTTACTCAGCGCAAACAGAACAGATTTAGTATATTAAACAGCATTTATTGGCTTCCTTTTAGAAGAACCAGTGTTTATGTTAAACTCAATCTCGAATTTATCACTCAAATATTATAGAACAGCAAATTGAACTTTTGTGACACATGTGGTTTACTAATTGTAAGTTATAGACTATTGTAGGTACCTGGTAAGTGGTATTCTATTATATTAAGATGCCTAAGTGGCTGTGGTTTAGAATGTACCCGAACAAAATAGTTTTTGGAAAGTATAACTTAGTTATCACTATTCATATTTGAAAATTTACCATTTGATAATTAACATTATTATTGGATTTCAGTGTAAACTATAGGTTCGTCTAATTCGTTTAACCTATAACCGGGCGAGGCGAGGCCTATTGTTGCTTCCCATAATAATACGTCCAGGAGGTGTATAAGATTATGTTAAAGTGGAACCACGCGTCGTTTTTAGTAGTGCAGCCATGACGGCGCCCTGTTCACTGGTTAATTAGGTAAATTGAACTGATGACTAGACTTAAAAGTAATTCAGAGCATTCTATTGTATTTTACTGCATTTATTTATCTCTATGTCATAGAATTGGGATCGTGGTAAAACATACATACTAAGCATAATTATAGTGAACAGCAAAAGTTTTGAGACTGCTACATCCTTTTTAACTTTTTTCTAAAAAATTTCTCACATAAAAGCAAATTTTTTAAATTCAAACCCAAAGAATGGTATTAAAACAGTTAAACATGCAGGTGGAGGTGTCATGATTTCAGGTTGCATGTTCACATCAGGTGTTGATAATCTTGTAATAATTGATGAAATAATGACAAAAGGGGTGTATCTATAAATCTTGTAAGAAAATGTATTGCAAAGTGTGGAAAAAATTGAATTGTCTGAAGATTTTCACTCCAATATTTTCTCAGTCTACATATAATCAAAATGTGGTTAATACACATATTTTACCACCTCCACAAAGTCTGGAGATCAATTCCATCAAAATTCATGGGACCATTTGGATAAATGTTTACGAAAGCACCATTGGACATTTAAAAATTTGCTCAAAAAAACCTACTCCAAATAGAGTGACAACAAATGCCACCTACTCTGTGCCTGATCCGTTGAAGAAAGTCATTCGACTTAAGGGGTATTCAACCAAATATTAACATTTTGACTGCGCATGGCTCTCATGTGAGCCGCATCGTTCCTTTGTCAGATGCGCATGACTCGCCGGTGAGCCATAAGCTCGTTCAAAATAAACACGTCAGTATTTCAACAGCATTAGAGGTACGTGTTTGTGAATCTGTGAGCGTGTTGTTTAGAACATAACCTACCTAAAACTATCAGCCGTTTTAAGTTTTTCTTTTTTTTTTTTTGAACTAAATATGGGTAATGAAGTGGTAGGTCCATCAAAACCTAAAAAACGTAAAATACCTTTAACAGTAGAAGAACTTGTAAACATATTGCAGAATTCCGATGATGATGATGATTATTCAGATTGTGATATAAGTGGTCGGGACTGCGGTTGGGGTGAATCCAATTCGGAAGAGCATACAGATGATGAGGAAGGTAATATAGGTAATTGATTTTTGTTGGTACATTGTTACAAAAAAAATTTTATAGGTGCAATTGATGATATATCCATTTAAGAGTCGGAGGTTACAAATGATGCTATTGATGGTATTTTGCAGTGGTCCGCTATACTGGGGGAAATGAAAAGGTTCCAGTTGACTAAAAAAGCAACTTCTACAAACAATTCCAGGCAATAAGGAACCTACCGATTTTTAGATTTATTGTTGATGATGAACTAGTAAATTTATTTGTTGAGGAAACTAATCGTTATGCTGAAGAGCTTTTTTGTTCGGAAGGAATTACTTGGAAGTTCAGAGTTACACGATGGAAACCTATGATCCCGATAACCAATAGTTACATTCGAAGAAATGTTGACTTTCTTAGCACTAGTGTTGCACACAGGAACAATAGATTAAATAGATTACAAGATTTCTGGAAAGGTCACCATCTGTTTAATATAAAATGCTTCGCTGAGCACATGAGTCGTGACAGATTTCTATTAATCATGAGATGTCTACATTTTACCAATAATGACCAACAAAATTCTACAGATCGTCTGATAAAAATTAGACCAATCATCAATTTTTTCAACAGAAAGATGGGAGCCATGTATTATCCCGGAAAAAATTTGTCTCTGTATGAGTCAATGGTACTATGGCGTGGGCGTCTGATTTTTCGCCAGTACATCAAAAACAAACGCCATAAATACGGAATAAAGTTATACATGTTAACTGAACCAATCGGTTTAATTTTAAAAAGTTTGGTGTATACTGGAGCAGCCGACAATATGGGAGGGAAAGGTCATACAAGTAAAGTGGTTCAGTATCTATTGAAGGACTATCTAGATTCTGGACATAGTGTCTACATGGACAACTTTTATAATTCATATGAGTTAACTCACTATTTAACCACACGAAGTACACACTGCACTGGCACCCTCAATGTCAAACGAAAAGATAATCCTAGAGGAGTAATAGCACAAAAATTAAAGAAAGGTGAAACAGTTGCGGCCTACTGTAATAACATATTGATAGGAAAATGGAAAGACAAAAGAGACGTTTTGTATATATCCAACGAATTTGGAAACGACATGATTGAATATATAGACAAAAGACATCAAACGAAGAGCAAACCTGCTCCCATATTTCATTACAATAAGCATATGGGAGGAGTTGATCGACAAGATCAACTGAGTTCCTACTACCCCTGTGACAGAAAGACGTTGAGGTGGTATAAAGAATTAGGAATACGTTTCCTTCATCTAATGCTATTAAATTCACATTTGTTATACAATGAGTACTCAGGTCATAAAATGTCACTCTATGATTTTCGATTATGGATTCTTACCTCGCTTTTACCAAATCAACAAAATAAAATTATTACAAACAACAAAGCACCACATATTATTACTAAAATTTCTGCAGTGAGTCATGCCGGCAAAACACAAAGAAAACGTAGGCAATGTTCAAAAAATAACTTACGAATACAAACAATATATCATTGTGAAAACTCTCCGGAAAAACCTGGACTTTGTGTTGGCAAGTGCTTTACTGATTTTCATGCTTAGAGTCAATTATTTTTAGAGTTTATTTTTTGTTATGCAATTGTTATAAAATTCAGTTTGTTTTACGTTATGAATTTTTAGTTTTTTGAATTATAAAAAATATTTTTAAACTATTTTGACTGGAAAACTGTAATGTTTTTTGTGCAATATATAGATATCCTTATTTTAGTTGACTTTTATTTATTTGTTGACAAAAATAGAAACCAAATTAGTAAGACTCACATGAGCGCCAGTCAGCACATAGCACGAAAATCTTACCAGGGTGCGCATGGCGCACATGTGAGTCGCAAGTCAAAAATTAGTTAACACCCTGTATATATCATTTTAAGTATTAACACTATCCTCCTAACAACAAATACATAAGCATTTTTACAAAAATACTCTTCCGCACCAGGCATACATTATCCCTAAAAAGTGTGCAGTCAATGTGTTAATGTAGTTTCTTTTTTTGTCAAAATGCATTTCTAACATCTCTTAACTTTCTTCAAAAGTATTTAACATTTTGCGGTGTCATTTGTTGCATTTGAATTACTTTATATCGCATTTTTGAAGGAAAAGCCTTGTTTGCCTTTTTTGTTTTGTTTTGTTTGAAATAAAATTGAAAAAAATTATTGTGTGCAAATTCTTTAGAAGTAAAAAAATGTAATGGTATCAAGAATTTTGCTATTCACTGTATATAATATGTAAAAAATATTTTAACGGTAATTAAATAAAATTGTCTATATACATTTTCTTTAAGTTGTAACTTTTTAACCTTTCTATACTCACGCATACGGTCTGTGAGACCGACTTATATAGTATAGTATGCGTGTTTCATATTTTGACGTGAGTATAGGAGGGTTAAGCATGCATTTTTATAGATAACTTAAGAAGAAAATACCTACCAAATTAGAATCCTCAACTAGTTTTCTTATATGAGGTTTAACAATTCCTACTAGATCCTGTATATGCTTATTACTGGGAGATGTGCCACTGGGAAGGGCCATAACCTTTGTGCCTTCTTGAGATATACTGTTATCATATTTTGTTTTCTTGGCAGGTGGCAGTTCATCATGGCTATTTAATAAGATTGGATCAGGTACGGGAATATTCAAATCCTGATGCACATCGACAAATGCCCTGTTTTTAAAGCTTGGTGTTTCTAATATATCATTCAACTGCACTATTGTTTCTGGAAAGCCTTTGATGACGAGTTCTTCGGCTTTGCTTTTTAGGGAATCTTTGTATTCTTGCACCTGTATAAAATACAGACATACATTATCATGCACATTTGAGACATTGTTTTAACCTTGATATATTGCAGTGACACAACTTTTTTATAATTTAAAATGTTTTCAAAACTCATCGTCATGTCGAATTTTAAAAATTTTCCCAAAAAGTGACATGTAAATTTATGTCAGACAGGAAAATATTTTATAGCAACCACAGGCGCAACAGCATGCATGACTGGTATTCTGTTCTTTGTTTTCTAAAGATTCTAAAAACAGGAAATGCTTTACTAATTAAGAACTTACTTTCTTGGCTGTGTCGACCATTATTAATGTAATGCTAATAGTAAACCAATAAAGTAACAAATGTTTGGTGGTAAAATATGAAACTTAACCTAAACTATTCGCAGAAGGTAGGAAATGTAAGGTGCTAAACATTTGACTGTACAAAGAGAAGGGATGGATTATGGAACCGCCAGATTTAAACATGGCATAATGTAATTTGATTTCATAAGTCTTCTGATTCGTCATTTATTGTCGTAATCTGCTATTCTACTGTTTACAGTTTTATTATAAAATTAGTTTAACATTTTCGTAATCAAGAAGATATCGTGCATAATCTAATATGTAGATATTATTATACGCTACAGACAACCCACATAAATGAAATATTCATACAAGGTTTAATAAGAGTTCTTTAGTAAAATGCTTGAAATTATCTAATAGTAATTTGCAGGTACTTATTACAGTGCTTAACATGTCCAATCCGGTGTGACCCACCAGTGGATCACATCTAATTTAGTCTGTTTGGTGTCGTGAACCACTGTTATAATTATAATTAGCGCAGGGAAAGCTACCGTAAAATAGTAGTTAATGTGTATTAATTACATTGATTGAAAGTAACTTATATAATTATTTAGTTATTATACCGGGTCTTCAAATATGTTTGCAATCCACGTGACCAAATACATAGACCAAATATATGCAACTTGGATTAAACAGTTGCTTGCACTGTTTTAGTAAAAGTTCCATTCATTTTATTTTAATCTCGTTCATAACCTCTAAATATGGTTTAACCTGTAAATATAACATTTTCTAGTAAGTTTTGAAGTGTTACCAATCTGCAAGTTATGCAACCAATATCACATAAATCAAGTACCTTGCAAAGAATTTTGAATTCAATGTACACGTTTTATAAAAAGTAACTAAACTGCTGATAATTATCAGTTAAAAGTCAAATCACTCTAACACTTATACAGTCAGTTCACCATGAAAGGAATACGTTAGATAAAACGACATTTATAAGGTGTTTAAAAAAATTTTCTAATAGGTCAACTGAGCTTTTTCGGTCATCTCTTGACATACACATACATCATCGTTTTTTCCGAAAAAGATACTATTTCATTTCAAATATATTGAAAAAATATATTCAAAAATATTGAGAGTGGGGCAGGTTTGATTACGGGGCAAGTTGGATCACTAGCAATTTCTTAAAATTTCGTTTATATTTTTAAATGCAAATGCCGCCAAAACTTAGTTCCTCTAGTGACCTTACTTCGCAAATGTAAACAATGATAAAGAAAACCCAGATCTCAATGACATTCGACTGAAACGCCGAATTCGTTCAATTCTTGATAGGAAAATCTTCAGAAGAAATCAGGGTATTTCCATAAGCGAAACCAAGAAAACCACGGAGAGAAGACAACGCGGTAAAAGCATCAGTACTACCGATAGTTCAGTGACGAAATTGATCAAAGAAAAGCAAAAGGAAAAAATTTTGAAGAAGAAATTATAATAAACCAAAAAAGTAATGGGAAAAATGTAGACATCATGAATTTTATCTTATTACAATTTAGAGATACGATTTGTTTAAACTATGTTCATTTAACTGTAAAAACATGTATAATTCAGTCCAATTATAAAATAAAAATTTATTGGAATGCTTTATCCTCGTCCAACTTTCAACAAATCTAAGCACCGCAAATTTTGTTCTACTGACTATGTACTTCGATCAAACGAGATGTTAGAGTACGAGATAAATGTCCTATTTATGATTGAAAAGTATGATGAAAATATATATCGATGATGTATAATGTAGAGGGATGTTTATTCTTTTATTTGACCAGAAATAAATAAAAACTATTATTCAATTTCTTAGAAAAAATTGTTAAAAAAGGGATTGAACCTGCTTCACTCTCCCCTACTTGGATAGCTATATCATATACTTCTTGTAATTATTTAATTCAATATGTTCAACACAGTTAACAACATATAAACATAGCAGAATTAAATATGTATTATAAAATAAAAAGTAACTGATAACACTGGTCAACACATATTTTGGTGCCGGACTTTTTTAACCGTTCTTAACTAATTTTGGTGCGCTGAATCCAAAAATACCATCAGATTTTCTCTACAGCACGTCTTCAAAGGATGTGAGCACGTATTTAGCTAGTCTTATTCCTGCATATAACTATTGGTTCCAATACAACCTATAAAAAACGCACAAATAAAAAAGAAAATAAATTTGTTCTATAAAACAAATATTTATTTATAACTTATTACCCAATATAAATATTTACAGTCGTTGGTAACTAACTTAAAAACTTTCTTTTGAGTACTTTTCTTGCGTATGTTTGAAAGGGCTTCTCTCTTTTAATAGTCCAGCAGTAGTCAGCCATCATGTGTGTGTCCCATCTGCCCTGGTACCTTTCTTCCATTACTCTGATATCCTTGTGGAATCGTTCGACCTGCTCCTCACTAAAGTCGCCAAGATTTGCAGGAAATGTCTCTAAATGACTCGGAAGGTAATGGACCTTAATGCTCATATGCCAACCCAAAATTTGAAAGTTATTAACCTTGCCTTCCACTATTTGTTCGTAATTTTCAGACTTATAATTACCAAGAAAATTTTGCACAACTTCAACTTGCAGAAGCTATGATTTTAATAACACTTCTCAAACAAACACACTTGCAAGAAAGCTTAAGTTTAAACTGAATCAAGGGTTGACACGTAGATCTCTTTATAGTTATTTATGCAGATACTCTTACAAAGTAAACCTTCAATACCAATTACTTATACCGCTATTTTTATAGATTCTTTATGACGTACATTCTTGAAAACTCTTTATTGCATAAACACATGAAAGCCCGTATTCTTGGAAACCTTCGGGGATAATTAGGGGAATTGAAGATGATAAATAAATAGTTTCTTACCTAGAAAGATTAGGGAAGTAAAAAACAACTGTAATAAATAACTAGAATTGAAAAGAAGGTCTGTTCAGATGGTTTATTCTAACAATATGAATGAAAATATTTTTGGAATCAGAATTCTTGAAATATGTATTTACACTCATTTTTTTGAAGAACAAGAAAATATTTATCTCAGTGTAATAAAATAGAAGTATAAACAAATACAAAAAAATAATAATATATTTTTGGAATTTCCTTTTGTAAAAAAACTAGTCTTTCAACGAATTTATCTGGGACAGCATACCTAGGGGTGATGAAAGGTCGGTATTATATTTGAATATTTTTGTATTATTTAGACTTATCTTACTTTATATTCCAGATATTTCGTGAGTTCAAATTCAGTTTGTCTTTTAACCGAAGGATTATCATACTCATTTGCATTGACAATATTATATTGATTTGACCATGTTATTTGTGTGTGCTCTTCTTTAAAGTAAAAAGAAAATATATGTACCCGGTTTTGATTCTTGATCAACGAAATTATTTGATTTGTTCAGTTTTTGTTTTGAAAATAGTTCAATCAATTATAATTTTTATAATTGCTTTCAAATCTGTTTTCGTGCAGACCTTCAACCACATTGGGCGTAGTCACCGCTGTTATGAGAGAGTTTTATTTGTAGTGAACAACAAAGACAATCCTTTCAGTAAATCTTCAATTAGCTTGTACAAAATAAATTGCATGCTAGTTGTAGTAATCCACTCCTTAACGTTTTCTAATTTCACTTTTACAGATGTCATGCTTGGTAAGATATAATCGTAGTAGACATATTGCTCGAGCTGAAGGAAGGTATAGGTTTCAAAATACTGCAATTCTTCTTCTTTAAATGATTTTTTGAGGTCAAGTTGTACACCCAATTCTTTCAATGCAGCTTTTTTCCAATATCTGTGATATGAAATTGTAGCAGGAATTCCATCTTGTAATAGATGGATAACTGACAAGGGAAGATCCCGAACCCGGAAATTCAAAAAATTTGAAACTTTGGGAATATATACAACATATATAGGTGTGCTATACGCAATTTTTTTGTGCCGACATTCACTTTGAAGGGGTGAAACACCCCATCGAAAATTGACGGATTTTCAATTTTCTCCACACAACTCCAGTAAAAAGAAAGATAGAAGATAGGTGTAAATGCAATAGTTGCAGCATACATCAAGATCTTTCAAAATATGTGACTATCATACAATATAACAACAATTTAACAATATAAAGAAAAGTTTGAGATATAATTTGTGTGACTTTTAATTCTGCTTAAAACTATGTAGGGTGTTCTAATGTACAGAGTGTTCCAGAAGTAAATATCACCCTATCCTTGGTTATATCTAACAGAACTTCATATATTATATTATAATATATATGTATATATATTATTAAATACTTATTGCAAGGAATGATATCAATCCCGCAAATTTAAAATATGAAATTTCAGAATATGTAAACCACATATAGAAGTGCGATACGAATTTTTGCTGCAAAGTTAATGAAATTTACTGTATATCTTTGCGGTACTATATTTATTAGATAAGACATTGTTTTGTTTGATAATAACAACCAAAGTATTGGTTTTGGAAATATGTAGAAGACATATGTAATGCGCAATTTATTAATTTGATTTAATCACTCGCTGTTGTAAGAGGAAAAGGTTAGTTTTTAGACCAAAGTTATATCTTACAATTAATCGATTTTATTATCGATAACAAATATATCAATATTTTTAACATTTTAAGCAATACAAATATTGATAAGTACATCAATATAATTTATATGTGATTGGCTGATTAGTCATAAAGTATAAGATATATAGGAAATTTTTGTAGATAACACTTTGCATCTTTTGGTCATATTTATTATGTAGTGAAATACTGGCAAATAAATAATTATTCTGTATGGTGATGCAATTCTTCAAAGAAATGTTTAAAACATAGGAATTCGTTGCACCACGCACATCGTATGATGGCCTGGGCACCGCATATGGAACAGCTAGCAGGATGTATAAAATCCTGTTGTCTAAAAGCAAAAGCTACCGGATTTTCAAACTTATTTGGTTTTTGATCAATGTATCCACTTTTATACCAAGCATAAGCAAATACATCGTGATACTTTGGTGCCGAAAGTTGGTTGTGAATAAGGGACTGTAATTTGATAACATTATTGCGTTCATGCAATACAATATCATAACCAAACAGTAGCACAAGATCGGAAAATTTTCTTACAAAATTTTTCCATATGCGGAAACCATATACATCTAGTGGTTGTATCATTGCCGTAGTTTTTTTCGGTATCGTCAATATTTTAACATGCTTGTTTGATGGTATACTCTTTTGCAATGTAGCAGGACAATGACCAGTCCAAGAGTTCAAGAATAACACGCTCTGAGCTCCCACATTTGGCACATACACACGGGTGAGCCATTCATTAAACAGTTCTTTTGTTAATTTTCCCGACGTTGAAGCCCTTACATAAACATTCCACGGTTCAAACAAAGACTGTGTTACACGCGGACCGAAACTACCACTTTGTTCTTTCATGACAATAAATAGAGGGGAAAGAAGTTTTCCAGAAGCTGATATTGTGGGAAGTATGGTATAACTATGTGTTGTTGCGGATATTGACTGCACAACTGCTGTAACCCTTTTTGAACCTTGCACAGCTAACGTGCGATCAGAATGAAGCTCTAGATTAAAGCCACTTTCATTGGCATTGAATGTATTATCTTCTCCGACTTGTTTTATGTGATCTTTTACATGGCTAACAAATGTTGAAGCGATTTCATTCAGCTTTTCGGAATCTGTACCATATGATCGCGTAATAAATTTATTTATTTTTCTTGGAACTATTCTATACGCTTTCTTAAAATTCCAGACCCAATGTCGGGATGCTTTAAAGTTTTCTAAACCTATTCCTTGATTAGCTTGCAAAGCCCATCTTTGAATGTCCAAATCATGAATAATATCACCCGAATCAATACTCTCTACAAACTTATTATAAACGGATTCCGAAATTTGTAGCAATTTTTCCCGTCGTGTGCCTCCCCGGTTTACTGATTCTTCCCATCTAGAACAAATAAAAGAAAATAAAGACAAATCATTGTTATATTCAATGGAGTTCACTGTTTACCTGTACAATTGTTGGAGAGTTGAAACTTTTCGAAATTCCTTTTGGACGGTTGCTAACGTAAGTCGCTTCGTTTTCCCACTTTTTCAGTATTCAACAGCTTTGGTTTTATATTCCAAAGTGACAATACCGCCTTCTTCTGGAACACACTGTTCGTCTTCAGCTTCCATCGCTTCTAAAATTTCTTCGCGTGTAGGTGCGTATACATCATCTACGAAGTCTACGGAATGTGGTCTAACTGGATTCAAAAATTTTAGTGTTGTGTCAATTTCCAGCGAAAATGAAGTATCTTTTGAACGTCAAGAAGCATATCCTTTATTATGTCGTGTAATTCCACTTCGTGGTTATTCACAGGTGTTGGATTATTGTTATTGGCAACGTCAAATGTTACCATGAGCAAGCGAATTACATTTAAAGTATTTGCGACAACCATTTTCAGCACCACAGGTTTGTTACACAGTCAAACAACAAATACTATTAATGTCAGGTGGGGAATTTATATAAGCAACATTATCATTTATCATTGCATTTGGTTGATTATTGCGTTTTTATAAAAACATGTTTACACCATTAGATAAAAACTTCGAATATTATTATCACACAAAACAATGTGTTATCTAATAAATATAGTACCGCAAAGATATACAGTAAATTTCATTAACTTTGCAGCAAAAATTCGTATCGCACCTCTATATGTGGTTTACATATTCTGACATTTCATATTTTAAATTTGCGGGATTGAGATCATTCCTTGCAATAAGTATTTAATAATATATATACATATATATTATAATATAATATATGAAGTTCTGTTAGATATAACCAAGGATAGGGTGATATTTACTTCTGGAACACTCTGTACATTAGAACACCCTACATAGTTTTAAGCAGAATTAAAAGTCACACAAATTATATCTCAAACTTTTCTTTGTATTGTTACAAAAACATCTGCAGTATAAGCGCAAGGCTTAACGGAACACTCTGTATATATGATAGTCACATATTTTGAAAGATCTTGATGTATGCTGCAACTATTGCATTTACACCTATCTTCTATCTTTCGTTTTACTGGAGTTGTGTGGAGAAAATTGAAAATCCGTCAATTTTCGATGGGTTGTTTCACCCCTTCAAAGTGAATGTCGGCACAAAAAAAAATTGCGTATAGCACACCTATATATGTTGTATATATTCCCAAAGTTTCAATTTTTTTGAATTTCCGGGTTCGGGATCTTCCCTTGTGAGTATACACTACCACCAATAGCATTTTTAATTATCTCAGCATTTTCAAGGTTTGACTGCTTAATTCCAAAGACTGAGACACATTTGCATAGCTTTTATATTTTCATTTGGACGTAATATTTTTGTTTAATATATTATTTCTGTCTGCTGTGGCTAGTAGATTTAGAGTATTATTCCAAAATATGATATATGATGTTTTTAAGGGCGTTTTCCTTCATTAATCTATCACTAGAGTAAAATCGAGATGTTCATAGTCTTTTCCTCCGCATCAGAAAATGATCAGAATCACATGAATCGTTTTCAGGTGCTGACATGCAATTGATAATCACGAAACAATTTGATCGCGTTAATCACTAGTCAGTGACTATTCACCAATGGTTTGTACGTGTACACATGCAACTCTGTCCTGGAAACACCTTGTCAAGAAAATGTTTTATTCTTCCAATTATAACAAAGCAGTGTAGCTATTTTAAGATCTCTGTGATATCTTGAAAGTAATTAAAATTTATTCCAAATAATCTAGTCTTGTCTAGCCTAATGAATCTTTAAAAAGAAGACTGTAATCCTGGCTTTCAATAGAGAATTAATTGGTAGAAAACTGGTGCTGGTAATGGGAAAAAGGTTAAAACCTTAATAAATAAAAGACTAAATAAATGAATAATAGTAAATTTTAAAATACATATGGCCATTATAAGTTCCATGACCACTTGTTTTTACTTTATATAACCTTGTGCATGCTCAAGCTTGTACGCTTTGATGTCAAATTTATGGTACCTATTTGGAACACAGACACTGGTGGAATTTTAATTGGTCTCGCCGTGGGGCCATGTTTTCATCTATTACCAATAAACTAATTTATTTTATATGATTAGGTCAGAATTATTTTCACAGAGCAAAGGTAAATATATATGTATATACATGGCAAATATTTTATGTAATTTCTCCTATTGAAAAATTACAATATGTTGTGCGGTGGCAGATCAATCAGTATTATCGTTGGCAACTAATGGGAATCATATACTACCTTTGACAATATTTCATATCCTTCATTAAATTCTTCAAAAGACAAATAATTAGTTGTAGAAGGATTCAATACCGTATTGACTGAGGCAGCACATGTTCTTCACTATTTTGGTCTTTTTCTGGGGGTAAATCGCCCTCACGTGAAATTATTGATTGCATGTAACGATTTTGCCAACATTTACGAGTAATTCTGGTAATAATCCATAAAAGAAATGAAACAACTTTTTGATGTATTGTGTTTGTCTTGGGGGTATGTGGTAGAAAACCAACTGACACTGGTCATAATCAATCTTTTCAAATTAAAATACATAATAACTTCTTTCTTCTTCTTTCGTAATGACTTTATTATGACCTGCTAGAACGTTGAAATGCTCCTACATGGACTCTTCAGATAATTTTTCTATCTCCTTCGGTCTCCAACCAGTTCTGAATTCCGTCATCGTCTTTCCTCTCTACTCGTCCAGACATTGTATTCAAACTTATCTATTTTTTTCGTGGTTTACTCTTCTTTCTTTTCCCAATTGTTGTCTCGAGCATCCTCTGTATCCATCCATATAATGCGTTCGCACAATTCTAATTGTTTTCTTTGCATTTTTTCGTTATATATTCTTGACTCAAGTTTTGACGTATTTCTTCGTTTCTCACTCTGTCGTATTTTTCTTCCCTTCTATTTTCCTTGGGTATCTCATGTCTGCTGCATCGATTAAATTGTTGTGTTTAGGTTGTCGTCTTTTATGTATGTATATTTTAATCTGCATGGAAAACTGATATTTATCGAAAACAGGTTTTGCTATCAGCTTGGTGGGATTCTTGCGTCATTAGTTATCATCATTTATATCGTGATTTTCTCTTTGAATTAAGAAGTTTTATGAGAGTAAATCATGTACTGTGCGTTCTGTAATGAGAGGTCCCTTTTAAATTGTTACAAAAGCTAGGAAAGAAAAATTCTTTTTCGGAACTTACTTTTGCGTTTCAAAATATTCGCTTTTAAGATTTATTTTATACACTTTTGCATGCATTCAAACCAATTCTAGAAACATTTTTTTCACTTCGCTTCGACGGTTTCTCGAGGTGCTAAAACTTGCTGACCGTGCATTTTTTTTTGACATTCGAGAATAGAAAGAAATCGTTAGGCGATAAAACAGATGAATACGGGCAATGAGGCTTTAATGCGATATTTTTCTCTTCCAAATAATCAATTGCTTTACGTGCTATGTGGGACCTGGCATTGTCATGATGCGGTAGTTTCTTATGATTTCGTCGATAACTCCCGCAAAACAAATTGTTGTATAGCATTCAGCATTAACTGGTCTTCGAATCCCTAAAGGAATGGTTGCGACATGCCTGTAGGTATAACCGAAAAAGCATGCGATCATTTTCTTGGAAGTGCTTTTGTGGGATTCAGTTCATCTTGAATCACTTGCTTAGTTTCATCACCTGTTACGATGTTGTATACGTATTTTTCAATTCCTTGGTCGAAATTTTTGAGCATTTTCTGATACCAATTGACGTGAGCTTTAAATTGGAATCACGAATCGAATGGAATCATGTTGGCTGGCGTCCTTTTGCTTTCAAGTAAAATCGAAGACTTATATCATGTGGTTACAAGTCACGTTTAGCTTTTATTTACAGTAGTTTAAACAATAATGGTCACACAGAGAACGCACTGCTTCCTAAAGATTGGATAGAATTTAGATGTTAAATAATGGTGTCTACTATGGCGCTTAACTAATGCGATGATTCTCTTTCCTATGAAGGTAAATCAAGCAAAGCACGAAAATGATTTCTGGTCAATACTTTATTTTCAAAATGTTTATACAGAAGTCTCCAGTTTTGATACATTGCCCAAGAGCAGGCAACATAATACAAACGTATTCGACAAGATCGGCACCGCAGACGACTTCAGAAAACCTTTCAGGATGTTTATATCTCATAGGGCATAGCATAGCATGCAAAAACACTAGAAAAACACGCCGGGGTTAAAACAGTCCCATTGGTTCATTGCGAAACTTTCAAATACCAGAACAGAACAGTTGCGAGGACTGAACAACAACAATTTGAGAATTAAGCACTTTGTATCTCAGTTCTTGCAATCAGAAGAGATAAGGAAGCTGATAGAGTTGACTGGTTACATCTTTAAGAGAGAAAATAAATGTGCTGGTGGTTATTATTCTACTCGAAGGATCATGTCAATTTTTGTCTTAATTGAATTACTTGTAACTCCATTAACTGATGTAACTTCGAACTCTTACTGTACGAAGAGACGTACCTTTTCACATTTACTTTTCTGTATCCCATATCAGTTTTTCTACGATCCCATGATGGATTAAAAAATGTTGGCAGTTACTGATGAAATGCCACTTTTTCTTGGCTGACTTACCCAAGCTGTCAAACATTATTAGAGAAAGCGCTGACTGTTTTGTTTTTACATTTTTGTGTCATGTGTGTCATTTCGGAATTTATAACATTCGGCATCATCTTCTGTAAACGTGCGTATTTTTCATTATTTGAAACTGGATTTGTTCCCATTGAAAATTACAAATAATCATTTTAAGTTGGGAGACTTTTGTGAGTACACAATAATTGTATCAATCACACTCTAACGTATATTTTGTCGATTGGTATTTGCTGGTATACCGTCATCGTGTATAAATCATTTCGGATTATATACTGATGAATGCCACTGAATCTTCAATTAGCAGTGGTAGTATACAAAATAATACAAACAATTTAAATATAAATGGGTGTATCGATAGTAAAAACTGTGAACCACTTCGAATAGTAAGGCAATATATAAATCCAGCAGTATATGTAGAATCATCAGTTTACGACATGGCACCATTTAGACGAAGCCCAGTGTTTCTAAATTATTTCAGTGACGACGAGTATATCCACAAAGTCGTTAAGGTTAAGAAATGTGTCTGTTTTACGAATCCAAATCATTGTCCGTGTCACCCATCGCAAACTAACTTAGGAGATATTGATTACGAATGCAATGAAGAGAAGAGTTTTTACAAAGAAACAAAAGCACGTTCGTTGTCTAGTCAGGTATCCTTAAGTAGCGATACCGACAGCAAAATCACAGTGAAGAATTACAAGAAATATCAAGATGAATTGAAGCTGTCACTGCCATCCACTTCTACGTCCACGCTTCGATATGTTGATGACAATCAGAAAGAGGAAGCATATAAGAACTGGTGTAGCAGAAAAGACCAAGAAAGGAAACTGAAGGAAGAAAAGGAAGCGTTAATGAAGGAGATTAAACGGAGGGAGAGAGAGTTGCAGTTGCAACAGGAGCGGGAAAATTTTAAACGTTGGCTGATCAGGAAGAAGAAAGAGGAGGAAAAAAGGAAAAAGGAGAAAGAAAAGGAAGAAGATGACGAAAGAATGAAGCAAGAACTAAAGGAAAAAGATTGCAGGAAAACGAGCTCAATTATCAACTGTGGCTGAAAAGGAAGGAGGAATTATATTTAGGTAATGTGATACTCAGGAAATTATAGAAAACAATCTACACAAAAAATTAGGATATGAATCCCAATTTTCAAAAGAATAATTATACGATTATTGAGTAGGTGCATATACTCATATAATTCTAAATACAATTCACCGTTTCTTCATATGTATTAATGATTGAAACACAGATATTTAAATGCCTCATATTCTATGCACTTGAAATGTAAGTACTTTATTAAAACCGGTAGTTGCGTACATCTAGAAATTTGGTTGATTAAGTAAGGGAAAAGTAGTTTTTGTATTTACATTATTATTACATGATATATATCTACATTAGAACTGGAAAATAGTTGCCAGGTTGTTGCATGTGAAATATCTGATTTCGTGAGAACTAAATTAAATCGATTTATTGTTGGGAACAGTTACTGCGTACATTAATTATTTGATGTGGAGGTCCTAAAAGGTTAGCAATTACAATTTTATGAAATTTCGTAATATAATATTTCAAAAACTGAAATTACAGATTTTTGGTTAATTTGGGCAACACGAAATTTCTATACAGATATTATTATGCAGCATGGGTGCATGCGTATGGACTGTTTGCCATTGATAGGGATGGATACTAAACAATATGTCAAATATTTCTGCAAACAATTACTATAATAAATTTCGATTGGATTGATATTCAAGAAAATTGCTTTGGTGTTTCACCTTGATCTAATGTTGCTAATGGCTTCTGATTGTCACAATAGATGCTTTATCGCATGTTACCATTTGATGTAGATATCTACAGCTAAATTTTATTCTTGTTAATAAAGACGAGGTACAAGTTGAGGCTATTTTCAATATTATTATTATTATTATTATTATTATTATTATTATTATTATTATTATTATTATTATGGCCTCGACGTTAGTCATTAGCCACTTACACTTATCACTTGAACGCGGTACACAAGTTAGAACCTAGGAATAAGGGAGGCTCTACAAAGGTAAAAAACAAAGGATGCAAGGCTATTATCATGTAACAATTTCATATTCTGATGTCGCAGTCACACATGAACTTGTATATCCTTATGTTGATATCTGCATTTTCTTGTGCAATAATGTAGTTTACATTTAGAGGTTGTTGTAGTTTCATCTTTCGTAAGTCGTCAGTTAGAATATCGATCTTGCTTTTTGAATTTGATACATCCAAGGATTAGGTGGTTTAAATCTCCTATTTCTTCTTTACACACTGTACATCTGTCGCTATTGGATAAGGAAATTTTATGTAGATGCGCTGGGAATCTGCCGTGTTTAAATGTCAATCTAAATATCTGGGTTACGACCCTTTTCTTTATATTAGTGTTATGGTACCATCGTTGCCTTTTTAATTCGGGGAATATCGTAAAGTTGGAGAATTTTTATAGGTAGTTATGTACTGCTGTTGCCAAATATATCGGTTCTTTTTCTTCAGAGTGCTTATACAGTCAGTGAATGGGATCAGTTCTACTTCAATGGTTTCCTCCTCACAAGCTTCCTTAGCTAACACGTCGACTATATCGTGGAAACGGATCTGAGAATGTCCCTTGATCCAGATGAAATTCACCGTTACACCTTGCATTTCTAGGATATTATCTAATTGTATGATTTCTGCAATGACAGGAGATGAATGGAAATTAAGATTTGTTAGGCTTGTAAGCACACTCATTGAGTCACTGAAGATACTGGTTTTGGTGCTTTTAATATGTAATAGAGACTCCAGCGTTTTTTTAATGGCGATAGCTTCTACAGTGTATACGCTGGTTTGATTTGGTAACCTAATTCTTTTCTTGTACCCAGCTCCAGGTATGAGGAAAGCACAACTTGTACTGTCTCGGTTTTTTGACGCGTCTGTAAAAACACACAGATGTTCTTTGCGTTGGGTTATTAATTCTGAATATAATACTTTGTTTGCACCAATATTATCTGAGAAATTGGGAAAGATAACGATAGGTTTTTGCGTCAGACATGTAAACGGTAATACATACTTTATAGATAGGTTGTATTTATAGATCTTATTATCAAACAATGCAGTTTCCGCAACTGCGGCTGCGATTGTTGGAGAGGGCTTATTTTTCCAGTATACGGCCACAAGATCGTGTTGGCATATTTTAGTAAATTTATTCAAGAGGCTTTTTGGTGCAGATGCTCTAGCTTTTAAAACAATTTTTTCACTTAGGTGTTTGCGCCTAATAGATAAAGGTAATTCTCCAAACTCGGCGTACATGGCTTCCACAGGAGTTGAGTTCATAACTCCTAAGCACAGTCTAATCGCCCTGTTACATCCAATTTTTTTAACAGAGATTTGCAGGCTGAGCTATATAGTATGCAACCATAATCCAATACAGATCTTACTGTTGCTCTGTAAATTAACGCAGACGTGTGTGTATCCGCACCAAATGACACTTTGTTGATATTGCGCAGAATGTTGTTCGCTTTTTGACATTTTTTGACAGTGTTGTAGATGTGATCTTTCCATCTTAGTTAGGTATCAAACCACATACCCAGGTATTTGATTACGCTGTTCACTGGGAATATAATGTTCGCTAGTTTTACTTCTTCATACTTTGGCTTTCGATGTCTGGTGAAGGTTTGAACACAACATTTATTCGAGGAAATTGGTAATTCCTTTTTTCCACACCACTCTAAGAAAATCTCCATGACATTGTCCATGACATCGATGCAAATTTCATAAGTTCTCTGTTCGGAATAAATAGCAATATCATCCGCGTATTGTATAATTTGTACATTGGGTATTGTTAGATCATTTGTATAAACATTGAACAGAAGACGGCTTAATGACGATCCCTGAGCTAATCCGTTTGATGTAAGTCTAGGGCCAATAAGGCTGTTCACAGAACTCCTTAGGAATATCTTTCGATCGGTATACAAATTGACCACGTTATTTGCGATAGTGGCCGGGATATTTATTTCTTCTAGTTTATTTTTAGTATTTGCAGATTTACGTTATTGTATGCATCTTGGAGATCGATAAAAACAGCCATAAGATAATTGTCTCTTGTGAAATTCGTTTGAATGTCTATTACGAAATGTGATAAAGCATGTTGTGTGCTGAGACCCTTTCTAAAACCATACTGTTGTTTAGATAGATATCCGTAGCTTTCAATCCACCATTCCAATCGTAATTTTATTAATCTCTCTAAAGTCTTTAGTATACAGGACAGCAACGAGATGGGTCTCAGATCTGTAGCGTTGTTGATATTTCTGCATTTTTGGCAATGGCCACGATAATACCAGATTTTAATTCTTGCACATTGTGCCCGTCTAGGTAGATTTTGTTAAACATATTTAGTAGCATCTTTTTCCCATTAGCTGGTAGATGTTTAATCATGGGGTACAGTACGTTGTCTAGCCCTGGGGATGTATTCGTATTTTGTTTTAGAATTTCCTCCAATTCACTGTATGAAAAAGGTTTCCACAAAACGTGATCATCATCATTCTTAATAGGTATATCCCTACAATTTACCGCTGTGTCAGGTGTTAGCTTATAAAGCAAGTCTCTAAGAATACTCTCTTGAATTGTCTGATTGCTATTATTTGCATTCGTAATGGATCTAATTTTTTGCCAAATATTGCTGACCGGTGTTTCTTTATTCAAATTCTCACAGAAGGTTATCCAACTTTGCTTTGCTTTAGTTTTTAGGAATCTTTTGTTTCAGCACTAACCCTTTTATAAGTTATAAAATTATCCAGGGAGGGTGACAGTTTGTATTGATGTAGAGCTTCTTTACGTATATTAATTGCATTGCTACAACTGTTGTCCCACCAGCATACCGTTTTCTTTTTTGAATGCCCAGGCTTCTTAATCTTAAATATTTTTGCAGCCACTATGTTTATCTTATCTAATATGTCCTCGTATATGGTAGCTGCGTCCCTATCTTCGTATATGCATTCAAAAGATTCTTCTAGTAGTCTTGTGTACATTTGCCAATCCGCATCTTTAAGATTCCACATTGAGGTGGGCAATATTTTTGTCGAGTTCACTGTGCATCGCCCATATTCTACCATAATTGGATAGTGGTTTGATCTCATAGTATCGTCCAACGTTTCCCAAGAAGAATGTATTGCTATACCAGGTGATGCTAACGTCAGATCTATCGCTGATCCGCGACCAGTGTGAGTGGTAAGTGTAGGACTACCGTTATTTAGTATAATTAAATCGTGTTCATCTACAGCATTGGTAAAATCTGTGCTTAAATTATCATCATGAGACGAGCCCCAACTTGTGCTATGAATGTTGAAGTCACCTCCAATAAGACAACTGTTTACACTGCATTGTTGGAAGAGATTCACCCAGTCTGTAAGTTTTGATCTTACTTTGGGTGGTTTATATATTGCCATTATATCAAAAGGTATTAGCGTATTGATACGAATAGCACACGCCATAATTTCAGTGTTGTAGTTGGGTTTAAGATCAACAACTGTAAAACTGAATCTGTTAGCTACTAGTATGGCTACTCCTGCCTTACCATCGTGTCGGTCCTCACGCACACAGTTGAAACCTCGGACATTGAACTGTTGTTTTTCTTTTAGCCATGTTTCAGAGAATATCATTATGTCGATTTGATTATGGGTGAGATAGTCTAGAAGACTGTATTTGTTTGCATTTATTGATCTACAATTCCATTGGAAGACTTTAATTGATTGGGTCATTGGTAACAGTAAATGTGTGTATTATACACTTTTGCGATAGCGTTTATACTACCCCACTCAGAGTATTAAGTAACGCTTCAATAACGCTTAAATAACTAGCACTTTTGTTTCGTTGTCATATCTTTACTTGGATTCCTCTTAGTCTCCTGGTTAACTATATTTACTAATTGTTCCTTTACTGACTCTTTGCTAAAAATGAAATCACTATTGCTAAACATAGATTCTATAAATTCTACAATGTGTTCCACCACCTCTGATTCTCTGGTGTAAGGCGAGTCTCTAATTACATCACTGTTAAAAAACGTAGCCGATTGTGATTTGCTATCTTTGGAAGAAAAGCTTGGTTGTGGGATACCATTTGTTGGCGAAATAATTTTCCGCTTTTTAACAACGTTATTCTTGTAGTTTGTCTTGGGTTTGGCTATGAAATTAAACGTGTTTGTGTTTCTTAGAGGCGGAAATTCTATTTGATTTTCAATATGTAAAAGGGGTGAGAAACGATTACTACTCATTTTCTTCACAAACGAATTGGGATTGGATATAATTTGCTTAGCCTCATTATAAGTTATTTTGTGTTCTGCCATTACCTTTTACCTGTTTCTCTTTTATATATTTGTCACAATTTTTGGATAATCCATTATGTGTGGTCGACTTACAATGAACGCACCTAGTTTCCGCGTTACAGACACCCTCATGATCATCCCCACAATTCTTACAACGCTGTTCTTTGGATTTACATATTTTAGCAACATGGCCAAACCATAAGCATTTGAAACATTGTATGACGTTACTTACATACACATCCACAGCCCTGCGACAGCTATTAATGAATGTGTAAGGCGGCAATTTGTTACCATAGAAAGTGACTATAACTGTTTGCCGAGGAACTAATTGACTAGATTTATCTTCTTTAACTATCTTCTTATATATTCTTTTAACTTCTTTCACTATTCCATCACATTCAATTATCTGAAGTAGCTTTTCTTCCGAAATGGTAGTATCCACAAATTTGATTACTCCTCGAGTTTCTGTTAAGTGGAAAGGTACGTAACAATGCAAGTTTCTTTCTTTTAAGCACGGATTATTTACCAATTTAATAATATCATGTAAATTTTTCATTTCTATTTTTATTCTGTTATATCCTACTCTGCTAATTTTTTTAATACACGATTTTAGACCCAACTCTTCGTGCAATAAGCGGCCCACCGCCATTTCATGCAAATGACCTATGTTTTTTGAATAGTGCTGTATATAAGCATAATATGGACCACTATATAAATGCGAGAACTTCAAATCGAAATTGTTTTTAATTAACTTTTCACTATCCATAGTATTTTGCTGGCCTGAACTTTCAGTCGAATTGCTATCTTTAATACCATCATCTTTAGAATATTCTTGCGTGATATTTTTATTATTCACATTTTTTTAACTACGTCTTTAAGCAGCAATGAAGTATAATTGGTGCTTTCAAACTCCATAGAATGGATATCGCCAGCTTCCCCATATTGTCCCGAATCCATTTTTATAAATTAAATATGAAACGACTTACCCAAAACTCCAAACAAAAACAAGACGTCACAATGATATAAACTCAACGGAAAAAGGAAAAAATGGGAAAAACTTGTGCCAGTATATATATACAAAATAAAAACCGCGGGAGAAAAAAATGGAACCAAAATAATAAACTCTAACGTTTCTCTCGTTATACAAAACAATAATACAATATATTCCGATAAATAAACTTTTGTTTTAAACAACGATTCGCACATATGTACGTATTCTGATACGACCGTTTACTAGAGCTGTCACTTTAGGACTGTGAATAATAATAATAATAATAATAATAATAATAATTATAACTGCCGTATAAACAGGTATTCCAGAACGAAACTCAAAAATTTATTTATTACAAAATTCGTACAATGTGTAAAGAATATAATACACGATACACACACACATATATGTAGATATATATTATAAATGCTCAAAGGCAAGTACAGAACGTGAATACACAAATACTATAGACTAATTAAAAAAATGTTCATCGTTGCTGTATAAAACATTTGGAATCAGCAGCCTCTTCAAATTTGACTTAAATGCAACCCGTGTGGGTGTATTTTTAGTTCTTTAGGAAGATAGTTAAAGAATTTATATCCGTGATGATATATGATGACATAAGCGTTTGATATTTGGCAGTAGAGTGGTTCACCGTTATTAAGGCATCTTTGTTACGTGTAAGATAGTGGTTCAGATGACAACATTTACTTTGGTTATTATAGTAAAACACAACACTTCGTATACATATAATTAATCTGGGCGGTAATTACAAATTACATTAAGATGTTTAAAAGATGACCTGCAAGAGTCCTTATATGTTAGCCCAGACCCTGCCCTCACCGCCCTCTTTTGCACCAGAAACACACGTTGAATATTAATCTTCGCACCACCGCCTCAGTGCACTATTCCATACTTAAGATTGAAATTAGCCAAAATACTACGTTTTCAGAAATTCAATAGAACAGTAGCTAGCTATGTTTAGAAACCTGCTTAGAAGCGCAAATACTAACTTGGACAATGGTTACACATATGATCTGTATGTGAATAACATGTTAATTGGGCGTCTATAATTAGACCTAACATTCTTGCTATGGAGGTAACCTTCCAATTAGGATTATATAAATCTAACAAGCCTACTATTGTCGGCTCTATTAGAGAAAAGAACTACATTTATTTTGCCAATGCTAATCGATTAGTCAAGTATGTACGGTATGATGAGTCATCCGTCCTTTGTCCTCTGTAATATAATATTACATTGTGAAAAGGATAGATGACTCATCATACCGTATATTTGCCCAGTCTAGTTGTTAATGCGTAAATGATTTCACATTACTCAATTCACTAATTTTTTCATCGTCTGAGCTGCCTTATCCGCTACTTCCGCATAATCACTTCTGATTATTAGAAAATTTGTATCGTTGGCAATGTCGGACCTAGCTCGGACCCCCGCGGTACACCCATTTTTAATGTTTAACTTTTAAGAGCCTATTGTTCTAAATGTACCTCCCCAGCTTTCTATTGCTTCTCTTCCTAGGTGTTTCTCGGTGCTCTCTTTATTTTCTTGCCATGTTCTCTTGTTTCACACAACTACCTTCTTTATCTGTTTTATTCCCTAAATATGTTCCATCTTTTTAAGAACTGGTCAAGTTTTGTGTTATTTAGATATACTATCTTTGTTTTATCTAAATTCATGTTTATGTTTTATCTCTTTTAGTCGTTCTTTTACTTTGTTTATAATATATTGTAGATTTTTCCATTGATTCGTGCATACCATAATTCTGAAACTCTAACTATATGCATCCTCAAATAATCAACACTACAAATTATAAGTATATAAATCCTGTTTGCACTTCTTTATCACTTCAGTTAAAACTGTATTGAAGATAATTGGGCTTAAGATACAACTTTGTTTTAAACATGCCGGATAGATAGATACACTCCTTTTATATCACGCTTTTAATTCGTATGTAGCAGCACTTTGTGTTTTGATAAAAATCCTTGTCACTTTCATCAAGTTTTCATAGACATCCGTATTTTCTAGAAACTCCCGTACATATTCTCTTCCGATTTTATTCAAAGTTCTCTTTTTATCTACACATATAACGTATATCTCATTCACTTCCAATTGCTTTATTGCGAAAATCTAGTGTTGTGCCCCACTTTATCTTCTAAACTTTGATTATGTGTCTTCAATATTATGTTCTAGTGGCGGCTTTATTTTCTTTTCTAGAACTGCCGCATCTAACTTCTCTGTTGTACCAGTAAACACGTTGACTAACAGTCAATACCATGTAATATCGATATATTTAATAATAATAATATATTTCTATCCTCCAAGATAACAATATTGTATAAGAATTGTCAATTATAAAAAGAGGAAGACGATGGCAAAAATAACAAATTACGTATCAATAAAATGCAGAGAAATAATAACATGTATCTAATAAGAAGTTGTACTTTAAAAGTATTCATTACTTGATACAGTTAGGCAAAATATGAATAAATTTTGGGCCAATTATATTGGAAGAGTGATGTGAGACGTGTTTCAATATTATGCAACTTCTTATGCAAGCATTAATCATTTTGGTTTTTGAAAAACATAAATACTATTGCATACATATATTGTTCGTACAAAGCCGGTAACAATCAGTTATATTTCTAGGTGGGTGGTCTGCAACGAACAATCACCATTTGAAATTTAGAAGAAACGTCTGTAGTTTCATCAACCATCACTGGTAAAAACGGGGCTTTATTTATTTCGCAAAGAATTTTCTCACGATACACTTCCGGCATGCAATCTAAAATCTTATTTTGTATTATTTTTGAGCTGCCTTTGAAAACCGATGCATTTTTAAGATGTTCATTAACTGTTTTATCAAGTTCCGACGTAAAATTCACCAAAACTCGAAAAATACCAATACTTTCAAATATTAACTTTCCCAAATAATGCAAATTTCATTTGATTGCTGCTTGTTTCATGTTTTTTTCACTTTTTCGCTTAAATGTATTATATCACGTACACCCTCTTTCCCACCAATTTTTTCTTCGTAATCAGTTCCGAACAATGCACACGGAAAACAAAACAAGCGTTTTTTCGCCACAGGCAGAAATCCAATTATTATGAAGATATATATCTTTATTAAATTGTCTTTTATAAGTTTTTCCACAACTTTTACTGGTCACTTCAATATTGAGAACATGAAGAGAACATCCAGGCTCTTTTACTACCAGATGTTGAAAGTTAAAATTTTGAAACTTAGTTTCGCCGAGTTTAAAAGCAATATCTATTTTTACATCACATTCACACGTAATTATAACTTTAAACGCCCGCGATGCGTACGTTAAAGTCGACCAACTCCCACTGACCACTGAGCCGAAAACGCAGCTCATCTCGATGATCTTGCGCATGTGTGCCGAAGATCGTTGTCTATCCTCGATTTACTTTGTGTATGAATTTATCTGTATTGCAAAGAGCTGCGCTGCAGAGACGATTTTCTCGGAAATTATGAGTGCGTTGCGCTTGCGATTGTATGATTGTACAGCTATGGCATTTCTCGTAGGAGCAAATAATTATTAAAATATTAGTTCCGCACGATGAAATTGTGGAAATTTAATATTTTTAATGAAATATTCAGTAAATGTTAAATGTTTATATTTAATGCTTAATGCATAGATTGAGGATTGAATCTGGTGATTCTGCAGCGCAGCAGCACTAATGGAGGAGCCGCCCCTGGTAATTATAATATATTAAATGTTCTAAATAGTTCTCTACATTCAGATCACCAGACACACCTGCCATATTTCGGACAATTCTTGTCAGACACAGAAATACGTTGTTAGCCCTTGTGAATACCCTCAAAAGCATGTCACATCTCTCATCTGGGCATAATATATTGATCTTAGTTGCTCCAATGTTACAACTATTCTTAAATTTTTTAACATATAGGATAGTATGTATGTATAATGAGTTTCTTCATTACATTCTCACAATGAGTTTTAAAGCTCCGACGTTCATCCAGATACATACCAAAAATTATTCTTTGTTTTGATAGAGACTTTGTTGTTATATAAGTCGATGGAGTCCAACTCCTAAACATTATGGAATTGATCGGTTATTGCTTTTTCTCAATTAAGATACAAGTGATTTTGTTTAAAATAACTTAATAAACGTGAAAGCAAATTATTACGATGTTTGTTTACTGCATCGTTATCACTTGTAAATATTGCTTCCTCACATATACTGTCTACATATCTAATTTAATCTAATATACTTAAACGAGCAATTCTTGTATATATATATATATATATATATATATATATATATATATATATATATATATATATAATAGAATTGCTTTCTCGAAAACGGCTCTAACAACTTTGACGAAATTTAGTACCTGGGGGTTTGGGGAACGAGAAATCGATCTAGCATGGTTCCGGTCCCGGGAAAAGCCATTTTGACCCGGTTTAGACACATTTTTGGTATTGCGGTATATGAAATTGGTTATCGAAAATTACTTTAGCAATTTTTCTGCAATTTAGTATCTGGGGATTTTCGAGAACACAAAATTGATCTAGCATGGTCCCGGTCCCAAGAAAATTTTTTTGTCCCGCTTTTAGCTATTTCTGCGGTACATAAAATGTGTTATGGAAAATTACTCTCAAGATTTTGTTACAATTTAGTATCTGCGAGTTTTTGGGGGACGAAATACCGGTATAGCATGGTCCCGATCCCGATTCAATCCATTTACCCCAGCTTTTCACCAATTTCGGCCTAAACGTGGGTTAGCAACTTTTTTTTTAACATCATGCAGCGTAATTATAAGTATTTAAAACTTTACTACTAAACCATAGATGGCGCTGAAAGTAGTATGTTAATAAAAGAACAATATCTACGAAAACTAACAACAACATGTAAATTCACATACTTTTAACCTTATAAACTTATAACATATGTGCTACTATATATACTTGAAATATACAATATAAATTAAATATCAAAACTAAAATGAAGGGCGTTATTATTTGGTTCAAAATTATTGAAAAAATTTTGGGAACTCCCAGCAAGGCTCGGTCCACCAGGTACATATAACATATACTGCTTTAGCTTTAATGCGACTTAAACTGAGGTATTTATATGAAAGTATGGAAAAGATATACTGCTTCCTGTGACGAAGACAGGAGTCATGTGTAAAATTTGTATCGAAATTCGAAAATTTGCTTAAAAATACCTCACGATTCACACAAAATGATTCAACCGGATTTCCAGCCTCAACAAATAAGTTGGAAATGAAAGCAACGAAAATTTCTTTTTGTGTACCTACCTTTACAGAAGTTATGCCGATTTACTGATACTACATTTGTTTTATCAAGATGGAGCAATAATCTGCCTAAAACGCGGTATTCGAATAATTTAGGGAAGCAGAAGGATATTGTAATAGGCCAATAATGTAATTAATTACATTACCAAGGGATTGTATTGGGTTCAGCTCACCAATTTTACGAATATTTGGAAACTGTCCTGAACATATTCGGGGGAGGGCCTCAGCACATTCGTCATACTCTGACAAAGCTGTAGATGTTTTTCTAGGCGTCTTAATTGTGAATTTCCATTTGACATTTCTGATTCGTTTTGTGTTCTTAGGATTTTAGAAACATCTGAAAATGGAAGTTAGGCAAACAAAACAATAGTCGCTATGTCATTCTTTAACAAATTTTTGGGAATTATGACATTGATTTTATTAATAAAATTCTTAAATTTTTCCAACTTATTTAAAATTAATAATAGTAAAAATTCAAAATAACAGTTTCGAGAAATCTATTCGGATATTTACTGATGTGCAAATTTAAGCATAAATTAAATATTTTGTACTTATTTATTAGATTTAAAATCGAGATTAGATTATTAAATGCAACCATTTTACTTGTAGAAAGAACAATACAAGAACACCTGAAGCTTTTAAAAGCGGAAGAGGAGAAAGAGAGACGGTTACAAGACAGCGTAAAAGCTTACGAAGAGTGGTTAAGGTTATCCAAATATAAACCAAAACCAATTCCCCTCAATCAAGGTTTGCAAAGTAAGTAAATCATTGGTTCTATTTACCTATCTTAACAAAATAAATCTTATCCTAGCATTGCGATCATCAGTATCAGTGACGTACGTTAATCCAACTCCGTGGGTACCTAATATAGATTTGAAACCAAAACCAGCTTCCCAGTGACAGCGTAATTTTCATTGTATTTCCGTATATACTTTTTAACTTAAGAAAAGAATAGTCACATGTATGTACTGTTTATTTTTAATAAATATATCGAATGTAAAACATATTGTAATATTTACTTAGAAATCTTGAGCTAATAACGATGGTATAGTATAAAAATATAGTTTGTATTTTTATAAATATATTTATATGTTGTGTAAAATATATATACCTTTTAGTGTACAAATTCGATTAAATAAAATACGAATTTGATGTAATTTATTGTTATTTCTTTAAATGAGATTGAAAGACAATGACCATTCTAATATATTCCATTTATTATATAAACTTCATACATAAATCTCATTTTACTAATTCTAATACAAATTCATTATTCCTATAACAGTGGTCTTATATTTTAATAAATACCTATTTATTAACATAAAATATGTTTCTAATATATATTGTATTGAAAGGCTTTGTTTTGGTAATATGACAATATTAAGGGTCATAAGTTCCCTTTTTGTTTAGTAGGTTCAATAAGCCTAAGATACTTTCACAATTAACTTTTGGGCATTTCATTTATTGGTTGTAAAGATTTCTAACTAAAGTAAAAAATTAAATTCGTTAACCAAGAATCTCCCATAATCCGTTCAAAATTTAACTTTATAATAGTAACCTTAGGAAATTTTATATGACAACAGCACGAACTTGTGAACTCACTGTAATACATACATATAGAGAACTTATATATGCAAACTGTACTTGTGCATTTTTAAGTTAAGATATAGTTTGGATAAATATCTCGTGAAAAATACATTTGGATGCACAACATTTGCTGGGAAGTTTATAGTTGTATGGAATTTTAAGAAACGCAGATCATCAATTAACAATTGACAATTCTGGTTAGGCGCATTTCTAATGACATCTTTCGATTTAAAGTGCAGAAATTACCTAGGTGTACAGTATTCATTGACACATATTTTCAAGTATTTTCCCAACTTAAAAAGCAGTGAAATATCAGAACACCAAAATGAATGATTTGGTTTTCATGACTTATCGAGGTATTTTAAAACTTCATCAAATTTGGCGATGATTTGCCAAAGAGCTCACTCAATAGAAATGTTTTTTTTTTTACTGGAAATCGTGTTTCCTTTTTTTCATCTTTTATATTTTCTGGATATTTCTCCAAGGCACTAATTGCGTGTGTGTTAAATTTACTTGTATGATGATTTCCTCAAAGAAATTGAAATTTTCAGGAATTAAATATTATTATAAAAAAAAAAACGCGGCACTCTTTTACTTCTAAAATTTTAAAAGGAAACAAAACTACGTGCTTTATCTTAGGATGATATAAATAATTCGTATGCTGCAACAGTTCACTCACAAAAATTGGTCCAAATTTAATATTTTCTAGGAGTTTACTGAAGCTAGATCTTGCAATTACAAAATATAGAAACTTTGTTTTACTGAATTTAGACACACTACTGGTCTAGACGCGGAATTTCTGTTGAAGCTTCTTATGCCAGGGCAATATTAGGAAGCACTTTTCGACTTAAAAATCCACGTCTTCAACAACCCTAAATATGAATTCTTCTAAAATAATGCCATGTAAGTACAGCACAAAAGTTGAACCAAGTGACATCCGTACGAATTAGATGACAAATAGACTCCGTAAAGTTTAGGGGGTTGATAACAAAGCCATTTCTATCACTAATGAACAATTGAACAATTCTCCTCTAAACCTATACGGGGAGGGTTGATATGCAGGCGCGTTAGTGCGATTTGTCGAACGTTTGCAACGTATGTTGCTGAAATAATTGGTTGGGAGGAAATCTTCCTAAACTTTTCGGAGTCTAATGGTAAATTGTTTCAAGCTGTTATATATATATTTTTAAATCTCCTTAAAAGATTAAAATCAATAACTTATAATAAACATATTGCTATTATTGTTATAACAGTATTCAATGCAGGAGTTAAAAGAATATATGTTACATATATGTTTATATACATGTTTACAATGTTGTTTCGTAAATCCAAATTTAGTTGCATTCCTATGATTTAAAGTTCTTGCAAGTGTTTAAATTTTATTTCGTATTATTTTTCTTATTTAAGTTAAAGGTAGAAAGAAAAATCACCCTAAGAACATAATGTAATATATGCAATTGACTCTTTCTTTGAAATTTCAAGGTCTTCTTAGAAATATCACTACAGTATCTTTCATTAGTGCTAATTGTGCTAAAATGTTAAAGAGAAACTCAGATTTTTTAACTCAAAAAGCACCGCGTTTTACCAACGTGGGATTTATTAACTAAGATGGCGAAAAGCCATATAGTGTAAAGACACAGAATAAACAGAAGCGACAAAGTGCGTCGGCAGCTTTGATGTTCATGTGGTCGATTTGAATGTCCTCGAAATAGCTCAGAAAAAGTACGATAAGTGCACATTTGTCTGTACTAGAATCGGTCGATGGTCGAAATTCGACCACAACATCTATATATTAATACACAGTCAAATACAAACAATCACACCTGATTTACATTGAATCTTTATTGTATTTTCGAGTAAAATAAAATAAAAATCGCGCTCTTCTTTTGAAAAAGTCGTTGAAAAAGAAATTGAAGTTTCCTATTAGTCTCTTATATCGTTAATTTTAAGTGCTGTTCAACGAAGAGATCGTAGCGCGGTGGATAGGATCTAGGTTTTACACCCCTGGGAATGTGTGTTCAAGTGCTTTGTGCACGAAGAGGAGGAGGAGGACCTGAACACACATCCCCCACGGGTATAAACCCTAGACCTTATCCACTGCACTACGATCGCTTCGTTAAACAACAATTAAAATTAACGATATAAGGGACAAATAGGAAACTTAAATTCCTTTTCCACGATTTTCTCAAACAATAAAGCACGTTAGGACAAAATCTCATACCTAGATATATAAGACCCATGAAGATTCTGGACGAATACACAAATGTAAATGCTTGGCACGAACGGATGAGCTGAACATACAATTATTTTACTCCCTCGCAATGTATTGAGATGCCAACTTAATCCACTTAATCTGCTTTTGTGCAATCAATATTATGCCACACAATTTTTGTCCGTTTATCGAACGTATTTGCTATAATAGTATGGCATTACTTGACGTGGTTGACGTATGTATATCACGTTGCGTGTGTCATTCTGACATTTACAATATGTAATATATGCAATAACTTACAGACTCTCATCTGCGTTCCACTGCACGTATCGCGATGAAACATCCATTCGGCAAATCTGCATTGTAATACGAAAACAACGATATATGCACCATCGCGATACATGGAGGGAACACTGTAAAATATGTACCAGAAGACGACCCACTGCGTATTAATATATACATTAATTGAAAAATATTAGAGTTTCGGGTATGTTAAAAGAATAGTATCAATGAAACACAATAACAATTGTATGTTTTAAATCTAATGTGCACACACTATCCCAGAACAAAAACATTAATGACTCTAGCCAAATATAGCCACTATCGTCGTATTTAAAATATGGTTACCGGCCTTGCGCAGACAAAATTGAGCACAAGATTTTCTAACTTTGTCGCTTCTGCCTATTCTGTGGTGAAGGGGATGATTTTGATAAACGCAATTACAACATTTGTGGCCTGTGATGTCTAAAGCCAGACGAACATTTGTGGTTGTCTAATGTTACACCTTCATGTCTTCATTTCTTTTGTCCGAATTACAATAAGAGTCTGTCGTCACTAGTGATTACCTAGATGTATTTACTGTATATTACAAAACAAAGTATGAGTGTAGATTTTGAAGGATCTATCAGATTATTATTTTTCTATTATTGTTTTACATAAAATTGTTTGTAAAAATGTTACTGAATAGATAAGAAAGTTAGTATTGTGCTGCAAGTGATTTGTTTCTAAAATTTAGTTGGAATGTTTGGTGTTATGTTTGGTGTTGAGAAGATTACAAAACCATACCGGGTGATTCATAATATGTGCGAAAATTTTAAGAGCGTTTTCCAGACACAAAAACCAGAACAGGATTTCATATCAACATATGTATATCCAGAAATGCTTAGCTTGGAAGCTACATGTGTTTAAGATTTTAAATGCCGCTTTAACAGATTGCTGGTTCGTCCACTACCAACCAAATTCTGCTCGTTTAAAAGAACTTAAGACCATCGGTGGTGTTTAAATATAGGTGACGTGGACTCTTATAAGCCTCAGCGACATTGAACGTGTTAATAGAAAATTAAAATTCTGTTAAAATGTAACAAAGAAATAATGTTGGTAGAACGGCTGTCAGCAGTTCTGACAGTTGGCGGTCGTCACGTTCGATAGGTAATATAAGCTTATTTTCGTTTTGAGTTAGTGTTGCAAGAATCTTAGTTTCTCGCTCAATATCTTGTAGCTGCAAAATTACGCATTTTCGGACATATGTTTATATATGAACGTTGCTTGTTATTTGTGTGCTCTTAAAATTTTTCGGACCGCGCTCTATAAAAATTGAATTATATATAATACGTGACCTATTTAAATACTTATCTTTCAGTGGAGGTAATTTGAAAGATACCTATATAATAATAATACACGCCATTTGTTTCACCTTCATATTATAATTAATTTATGCTCGTCGTAGTCGTATACTAGATATGCTTACGTACGTCCGTTATCACCTATAAATCATTTTCAAGACATTTTTCTTATACCTAAAGATCACATTATCGCCTGTAATACACAGTTTACTGCAGGTAAGTGCTAACAAAGGAATGTTTATTCACCCACCATAGAATATGTATAATACTTCTATTTTCGGTTTAAGTACGAAATTAAATTCAGGTTACTGGGGAGTTAGTTCACATGTGTATTACTTATATACTTTCGCATTCTCTCAATGCATTTTTTGATCAGATTCATTGTTTGATAAACTCTTCATGGATGTGTTTGTACGTGATGGTGCTCGATATTAGTTTTGTAAAGGAATATGTGAACATATTTTTAAGTTAGGAACTTTCAGGATATTAAACATAAATGAATCTTTTGTATTTTTTTCAAGGACTTGCAATGTGGTAGGTAAGACATGTAATTATTATTTGGTTTTAAATTGTTGCTTTTATAGGAAGTTGTAGTGACTATTTCTTCTTTTTCTAAAGTTGCATTATTATCAAATTGATTAGTTTCCGTTGGATGTATCGTATTTTTGCATCGCCGTTAGCACAAATTGTTGATAATTTAGTTATATATCAGTCATGATGAACTGATTTTACACATTTCTTGGATCCAATATCAACGTTACTTATTCACATACTTTTATATAATATTGTGAACAATGTAGCTTGTTGTTAAACTTATATTAAATATATGCAACCCAACACAGTACAATCAGGATATTATCCTTAAAACATTTCCTCTTCTTCTTGGAGTCTTAGTATGTCTGACTTATTCATGAAATAATACGTAGGCTGTCGTCCTTTCAAATCCTTTACCATTCGTATTGCACCAGCTTTGATTAAAACACGACTTATGGACTCCATTTTCTCTACACCCATAGCATAATGAAGTGCTGTTCTCTCCAGCTAAAAAGAATAAGGAGTCATGGTAGGTTTAATTTTATATAGTTATGAAGGAAAATGATAATTGATACCTACATTATCACCAATCCTTAATGTATCAGAAAACGTATTGGCTAAATAATCAACTATCTCTTCCTGTTGACACAAAACGGCAATGTGTAACGTACATCTGCCATAACTGTTTTTACTGATTGCTAATAGTTTTCCACTTCCAGTATCATTTTCGTCAGCTAGCATTTCTTTCACAAGAATCAGTGATCCTTCTCTAATGCAATGGTGGACTCGTTCTCTACGTTCCTAAACAAAGGTAAGGATTGTTTTGCGGAGAAGTAAGCATTTGAGTTTCCAAAAAGGGCTTTCGGCTGGTTCATATTAACAATAGTCGATGAGACCTGGTATTGTGCGAAACTTCTTAAGTGTGCAAGTAGGTGGAGGAAGTACCAAGATGACAAGTCTTTAATTAAAAAGTTTGTAGCTATAGCAGGATTGGCATACTCCAATTGATACATTGAACTCTGTGAGACGGACTGCTAGTTGATGTAGTATTTGTGGCTCTTTCTACCCTTTTTGGATTAAGTTGGTTTCTCTACGAGAGTAGTTAATGCGTCCATTCACCTAATCACACTCCTGAAGTTTCACACACAGCAGTAGGTGAAACGTCGGGCTATTGATGTATAATACAATACAGCTGAAATCCGGAACTATTTTCACAGGTGATTTTGGCGAATGTAATAATACTAGTTCTTCTGATTCAAATGTTAGGAGAAGCAACATTTGACATATGAAATTTAAATTCAAATCAAGCTAGCTACCCCTTAACATAATAAATACAAACGAAATTACCTCAAAAGCCAGTATCGATTGCAAGAAGGTACCGGTCTCTGGTTGATTAGCTTGAGTAACCGCTTCTAAAATGGGAATGTTTTCTTCGTCTACTATGTCTATTATATGGTCATATCCATCAAGAAGGAGCTCTACCAATTTGTCTGTGTCACCTGGGGAAGCGATAGCACTTTAGTTAAACGTTTACTATTAATCACCCCATTATTTACCTTTAGTGGCGATGTGTATAACATACATATCTATTTGTGCAGTATTATCATTTAAATTAGCTTGAATGCTTATATCTCTAGCTGTCCTGTACAATTCGTCTCTGTAACCTATGTTAATCTCAGTCTCAATCAGTAATTGAAATAAAGCGTTTCTACTGTGTCCTCGAGCTGCAGCAAAATGGACCATGCTTTGACCATGTTCATCCTAGGATAATACAATTAATTACTTTTGCATTATATTATAAAACGTATTCGTAGACGTATGTATTTAACTTAATTTTTTGATAAATAATTCAACTGAACATACCCGACTTGTGGCATTGAAAGCAGAATCTTCAACTCCATCATTATTTTCTGGTTCTAAAGTTACTACTTCTATTGTAGCGGGTACTGTATCATTATTTTCTTGGTGTACTAGTGCATCGCTAATAATTTTCTGTGATTCCTAAGCAAATATGAATGTGAAGTATAGTAGTACTTCTGATTAACAGAAGATAATAATTACCTGTGTACCTCCTCTACTTTTGCCTCTGTTATTGTTAGCGAAATTATAAAGATATGTTGCAAGGTAAGCGATTGGGTCATCGGGTCGTTTATTGGCAACTTCTGTGAGGCCTTTGATGAGTGGATCACCAAGTGCTGGAAACATTTCAATTACTAATATAAGTTGTTAGGTATTTGAAAGTGATGAATATGATAATTCAATGAAGGTATATATTTGTTTGCTTTAAGGCGTGGACATCTCTCTTCAAAGTATAGCATCGGTTGTTTATTAAAAATTGGCGTACTTGCGACTTACGCTTTTTTTCCCAAACAATAATTGTTTTCTAACGTTAGATACACCGATACTTTGATAAGAGTTCACACCTTAATGATAACGTACAAGATGCCAAGTAACGGCCCTCTTCAGTGCAGAAAAAAGGCATTTCTACTTGAGCTGTTTTCGATGGACTATCTGAAATCAAAATGATATTTGTAAACGCATCACATCGTCAAATCAACAGGTAGAAGTATTATTATAGTGGATAACATAATGTATTTGCCGTGTCAAACCATTGAAAAGCTCGAAGACACTTCACAAGTTTTAATAATTAAAACAAAAAGATACTACAGAAGAGAAAACACAATAAATATGTATAGTGCGCGTGAGGTGTGAAGAGGCGATATACGACACATAAAATGTACGCCACATTTTTTCAGGACAAACATTTACTTTGAGGTTTTGGTTTGAAGTTTATTAGGTGTTCAAAAAGCGACTTTTTATAGACTCTACTGACCTAATACGTAAAAATTCCTCTCCATATCGCGTTCCAGTGAATAAAAATTAAACAATAAAAGTTATTTGGCACTATTTACACGATCTTTTAAGATATTTAGTTGCATATATTAACAGACACTTTATTTTAGTAATTGAAATAATAAAAGGCATTTTTGTAATGTTTATTACTATTCGCTTAAAGTTGCTTTTCTTCGCCTAAAAATATTGACGAATAAGGCTGCTATGTGCATAGAATTGGATAAAGCCAAGTCTTTTTCTAACTGCAATATGTTCGCAACAGCAGTATTAAAATCTTCAAATGTCTGAATTTCGTTGATGCCTAGACATTGTTGATTACCTATTCTGACAATATCATTTGAGTGACTACTCCTATTAAAAAATAATCCTCTTACAAGGCATAGATGCCTTAAATTTTCTGGTTCCTTAATTAGATACGGAAAAGATATCGTTAAATTAAATTGTAAAGTATTTCCTAATGAAGTGGGTCTTGCTGATAGGTAGCCAAAGCTTTCATCTTTTTAAAGTGCAAATTCCGTTCTAGAATCGACATAATTCTGTACATTCTTGAAAATATACGTCCTATATGCCCTGGATTCTGTTGTGGTGTGCAAGTTACTACTCTCAAATGATCTAAGACATTAATCCACGCTACAAGATTTCCTGCATTACTAATGAAAACACCTCTACCATACGGCCAATGCTTCCCATGCAATCTATCAGATTCCGCTATATTCCACAAAGGTATTAACAGACCATTTGCAGCTAGAATCAATTTGGCCTCTGATGGATCTTCTAGAACTTCATTCATGGTGTAATATGTGCCACCACCCTTTTCCAAAATTTCTTCTGCAGTTGCGTTTGGGTATAGCGCAGAAGCCATATCCGTACTTAAAAGAACAGTGGTTATTATCCTTTCGACGTTTTCTAATTGGCCCAAATTCAAACATTTTGGAAAATCAAATTGCTCCAAATTTCTGGTACAGTCCAAAGAACCTGAAAGTATGTTCTTACCATGCGGATCTAAATCTGTTTCAACTTCAATAAATGTTTCAAGCTTCTCATCGAAGTTGGATGCGAATATGGATTTTGGATGATCTTTCAGATCTGCGTGGATGTTAATACAATTCATATCTTTTATGATGGGTTCTAGGAATTCTCTGAAAACTTGATAAACGCATGAGTCTGGTGCTACAATGCCCGATGGAAAATCCTGTTCTAAAGCTATTTTTAATGATGGAATTAGTGGCAACTTTTTAACACTTGGCCAGATTACATCATATAAATTATGATCTAGTTTCGTTATTCGCAACTTCGAAATGTCGAACGTGTGTTTTTTAATATGTCTGTTCAGTTGAAATTGTGACACTGATGAAGTTGTTGAAATTGTTGTTTTGGTGGAGGCAGCAGAGGAACTGGCATTTGAATTTCTTCTACCATGCAGAACGTTGTAACATTTATCAAGGACAGTAATCATGTCATCGTCATCTAGGTCTTTTCGGGCCGAATAGATGTCGTTTGGTACTGTGACAATAAGAAAAATAACTAATACATAGTACCAAATTTATAGTCGTGACCAAATGTATTTTTGGTTAAAATTTGAGGCTTATTACTATGCATGGAACAGATTAAACAGCTAAATAGTTATATTAATTTAGTTACCTAACCATACAAATTTGGCAAATACAGAGAAATATAGTTTATTTAATGTGTAATAAAAACTAAATGATAAAAACTCGTGACTGTACATTATAGATTATTGGCAACACGAAACGAAGCTCCTATGATACAATGCAAATTGACTGATATCTTTCTAAATGCTTAAACTATGTTCTTACCTTTATCACTTAGCATTTCATCTAATAATGATTGCTCAGCACCAAACTTTTCAAGAAGAATTCTATGTGAGAATTCTTCTTGATTAGTTCTGTAATATTCCGGAGTATGTTCGAACTAAAATGTAATTTTTTAAAAATATAAAGTGTAGAAGAAAAGATATATGTATGTATGAAACTTACGTTATCATTAGTTCTTATATCAGCACCAAGATGTACGAGTAGATTATAATAATGGCCATTATCAGCTACTGTTGCTGCGTAATGTAATGGTGTTCGACCATTATCATCCACAGTAGAAACAGTTTCTGGAAAACGTCCAGCCAAATAACGAACTATACTGGTATTGCCAAAAATTGTAGCTACGTGCAAAGGAGAAGCCCCATCAGGAGAAACTTCGTCTTTGGCTATCGCAAACTTGCGCCTATCCAGAGCAGCTTGTAGTTCTTTCAATGTGCCGGTTTTAGCAGCGAGGTGGATGCGATTGATCTTCGCCTAGAGCACGTCATTTTCAAATTTATAAAGAATTTTACCTATATATTTCTTACCATATAAACAGGAACATTATCTAAAAAAGCTTGCAGTTCTGCGTTGTCTGATTTTTGACCAACTAGCTTTTCCCCTTGTCCGTTTAGAACTAGAGCGGCTAGTTGTTCCATGTTTCCTGATTCAATTAAAGCCGTAATTTCTGGATCGGTAGATTGTACCTCGCTAGCAGATGTTCCTTCTTCATTGACCGACTCAATTTCATTTTCACCATTTACTACACCTTCTATAACACCTTCACCATCACTTACCTCAGCACTCTTCTGATCCTCGTCCTTCTGTTTTTCCTTTGATGGAGAACTTTGTTTTGAGTTTGTTTGTGAATTATTGATTGAGATCGTTCTTGATGGAGAATTATTTTTGGGTGAAGTAGTTGATGAATTGTTATGTCTGGTTTCTTCTATTTCTTCATCCTGATCGTCATCTTTGTGTAATGTTCCATCTTGATCACTTTCATGATTATGTTCCATTTCTTGTTTTTCTGACGCATCAACTTGGTCGTCTCTAGTCTGATCATTTTCCTCTATTGTTTCTGGTTTGATAACTTCTCCCCCATTATTTCATCATTCGCTAATTCTTCAATATGACCGTGAGTTTCTTCTTCTCCATTAATATTTTCGGTATTATTTTCTGCATTATGTACTTCATTCGTTTCCTTAGTGTCTTCTTCATTCTTATCGTTATTATTATCTTGTACATCTTCATCACCTTCATCTACTTTATTTTCATTTTCTTCATTTTCCTTTTCTATACCACTATCATTACTAACTGCATCGTGTGCAACCGCATCATCTCTATGTTCTTCTTCATTTTGATCATCGGATGCTTCCTGGGTTTCTTCCTTTTGTTCCACATGATTTTCTGGCTCAGTTTTTTCATTTTTCGAACCGTCTATTTCTTGTTTTACGTTTTCTGCTTCAGTTAGGTTTCCCAACATTTCGTCAATTTTCTTTTCTACTTTAGGAGTATTATCAACAGACGGTACAGCTCCTATTAGAGTCCAATCCCAATTAGCCGGGAAAGTTTCTTTTGCCATTCTTGGACATTCTGGTAGCACCTGAAGCAATTTGGTGTCGATTTCATTGCTTCTGCTTCTGTAAAATGCAGCAGTCTTTTGTCTCTAAAATATATGCACATATATATTCATAATAATTTAATATGTTTTTATTGTGTAGAATACCTACATTATCTAAGACTGATTCATCTGCTCCAGCAGAGAGTAAGTAATCGAACATTTGACCGCCATCTTTGAGGATGGAAGCAAAATGTAAAGGAGTTCTTCCGTCATTGTCTGTTAACTGTATGCTCTTAGGATATTGTTCCACTATATAGCGAGCAATATCATAGTATCCAAGCCCCGCTGCCTAGAATAAAATCAAAATGTAGAGGACGACAGATTGTTAAGAAACCTTTCTATACTTTATGTAATGGTGTCAGTCCGTTAGAATCTTTCCCAGAAAGCACGATAGAAGGAATTCCGTTCAAATGTGATTCCAATGATTCTGAATCATTATTTATAACGTCAGAATGCGTATCTTTCATAAGGTTCTGGAAGTGAAAATTAAGTTAATTAAAAACGACATCGAATTAGTATAAAATCTAATATTTTATAAGACGCCCCGAGGTACACACGCTTTTCTAGCATATTTTAACTGGGTTAATACACCACTTAAGCAACCATATTCAAGTGTATTTCTATAGACCTTTAATTGATAATTCGTAATAGTGTTAAACACGCGAGGATGAGTTGCATATTTCGATACCATTAACGAATTTCTATTGAATGGGTGGTTGTTTACATCCGAAGCCAAAGAACCGATACGCAATAGCTAAAGAATACTCAAGGTTAGTGATGAAAGTAATTCCAAATATCGTGAATCATTGTAACGTTTTGTATGGATTATGGAAATTCCAGAAGGAATTAGGCGCAATTACAATTTTATTTAATAATCTAAAAATTTTACTAGCTGTGATTGTCAACCTATACATATTTGCTACATTAACAATATAAGATTAGTAAAGAAAAAGTCATGGGCAAATGTTAGTAGAAAATGGCGAGAGTAGAGTATATGGAGAATTAAAAATAATGTATGAAACCTTAAATATTACGAGCAAATTAAAGGATAATACCCTACATAATATTAAAGATGAAAGAGAGAACTAACTACATACATACTGAGACATTATGGAAACATAGAAAGGGCATTTTAATAATTTATTGGAGGAAGACATAAAAGAAGGAACAACATATTGAAAGCTTTAAAAGACGGAATAGGAAATGTGTAGATAATTGATACCAGTAATCATAAAATTAGGTGAGCATGTAGTGTAAAAAATCAGATACACTTACAAGGAAACACTGGATGTATTACATAAAAAATGGAGTCATATAAAATAAGTGCTTGGAAATTTAAACTATTATGATATTATTTGTTGAGTCCAACAATAAATACAAACAGACACTAAGTTTGAAATGAAAGAGAAGTTAGGAATACAAAAACAAATGAAATAAAAGAGAAGTGTTTAAGACGAAAGCAATACATTTACTGAACTAATAAACTAATGTGTATCCCGTAAGAAAAGTGGGAACATGAAACGGTGGACAGGATAGTCAATTAATACCCTCCATTTGATTGCAGATAAAATTATGTCATATACAGTACAAGAAAGAGCATTTTATGTTGTAAAGAAGCCACAGGTTTCTTATGAATAATGTATTGTGGATGTGTATGTCAACTATTTTGGGAAACACCTTTGTACTTGTTGGAACTTAAATTAAGTTAACACTAGTAATTGGTTTCACCATCTAGACAATATTCTGGTAGCAGCAGAGGATTGGTTCTAACTCCGACTAACTTCTGAATAAGCAAATTGTAATCTATAATACTAAATGCTTGTGAACAGTCGAAATGCATCATATCTCGTTGAAGACAACTATCAATTATTTCACAAATGTCTTGAGTAGTATACACATAATACTATTAATGGTTCACCTGACATCATAAATCCATATTGATTAAATAATATTACAGATCAAGTGCAAACACATTAGGGAAATTAGCAACTAAGAAAATTAATCGATAGCTTCCGATATTTCTATAATAGTCAGCTTTCTTAAAAGAGGAATGACTGCAGAAGTCATCCAGACAAGTGAATAAAATTCCGACCTTCAGATAAATACCGTTTTGAACCACCTATATTTCGTCAAATTAAATTTTGGCCTTGTAATTGACCTAAAAGGAGTAGACAAATATAACAAATACTTATAGATAAATTTAAAATATATTTAAAAAAGATGCAAATACTGCAAGATCACTCTTAATCAGAAAATTCTGGAACTATATCATTCTATATAATAGTCCCTTTATATACTCTTCAGTCGTTGGTACCGCTTATGACACATATTTCCACATATTTGTAGAATATCAAAATTAGGATAGGTTAATTTAATTTTGACGGTTTGAACACAGTCTGCGATGTTGTACAGTTCTGAGAAACAACGAACAAACGATTTTTCAATGAACTATACACCTAATTGTAAGGATTTCTTCATATTCTCCTTTATAGAGTTCAGTAAAAACCTGTATAGGAAGAGAAGGAACGTGGAGAAGAAAATACTGCCGTAACAGTTTTGGATTTAACGTTAAAAGTGAAAAAGTAAGAATATCTATGATTTAGAGTGAACGTATATAAACCAGCTCTATCCTTAATTAATTAACATTAATTTAAACAAAATTGACGCTTTCTTTCGTTTATAAGTATTTTTGTCTCTACTCAAGATGATAAGTCAAATATTCAAATACGTATTTGTGGGTTTTGAAAATGTGTGTAACAGTCAATTTATTTAAAACTGATTTCAAATCAAGCAAATCTGTTGTGTAAGTTCGTTCCTATGATAGTACGTACCTCTTGAATTTCTTTTACTATTTACAGAAAAAGCGTTGACGTTTAGGTGGTTATCAAAATGATCAGAATATACATATGTCATAAAACGTATTTCACTTTAGTCTTCATTGACGACCAATCTGTATGTAACATATGCACATTATTATTACAATTAGAGGAACACGTTATTGATTCGTGTTGGCGATTATTAATAGGAGAACGGTTTCCTAAATTAGGAGTTTTGAAAATCAATATGCACCGTTTTCATGCCAGGTATATATTCTGCGTATTCCAAAAATCCAAAAGTCTAAGATTAGAATAGAAAACATCATTATATTGGGAAAGGCCCAAGCATCACTGTGACATTTAGGAGAACTGTACGTTTTCAATTCGTTGTATCTGAATCAAAGAAGTTTGGAACGTCTTATATAAATCTTCCATTATCAGCATTGGGAACCAACAAATGTGGTGATTTTGGGAAACAGTCAAGTTTCACTGGAAGAAGGAATATACACAATAGGCGATTTGAAAATTTGGTATGAGATTTGTAGTTGAATTAAGCAGTGCAACGAAGGCAGAACAAGTAGGGAAGGAAGCAGTATGTCAAAAATAGTCGGTGAATTTGTTTATAATAGGTTTCCCTAAAAATCATTTTGTCCAATGTACATACTGCAAACATAATAAGTTTAGTAGTAAGAGAAGTCTAAGAGAATACCTAACAGCAAAGACATTTATATGATGATAATCATGGTCCAACAATGAGACAGCAATTATTGAAGTCGAAATACAATCATGCGCTTTACGTAGAACCAGTATTGTAGTCAGCGTCGGTTTTTGCTGTAGGTCATTATTAATATATATATATATATATATATATATATATATATATATATAGTATTATCCATAATATTGTATTATGAGTAATTCTATTTTGCCAGAAAGTCAATAAATGATTGACGTAAAGATCCAAGTTAAAAGCAGTAGTTGTAGAAGTTGAAATCACAGAAAGGTGCCTGTTTGCAGAAGAACATCGATCTATTGAAGGTACAATTGAAAGAATTAGGGAAATCGATTAAGAAACAGGAAGAAAATGAGAATATGAATATGAGAAGAAAATTGAGCTTCGTAACTAAAAAGGAATTTTATGAAAATTTAAGTCAAAGTGATCAAAAGATAGGAAAACCAACCGATTGTGAAAAGGTTTCCGATTAGAAATGACGTCGCGGGGGTAGGGGGTAGTTACAAGGGGAGGGAGTAAGAATACTCATGCAACAAGGACAAACGAGATGATCTGCACATGTTCCCTTGAAGAATAATGAAGAGTTGATCAGGAAAGCATATGAAGGGAAAGAGGCAGATCGAGAAAACCTGGATAAACAGTGTAAAAGAAGCAATACAATAAGGCATGTCAAATGAGTGGCGCACAATATGGAAGAAACCTTACAAACTTCAATTTCACTTTAACCTTAACGTCAAATTTTAAGGAGGATTACGAGGATTAAGTATAAGATGTTACGTTTGGTTTTCTATTTCCATCTTCTATATAATTTTTCTGAAAATCTAAAATCCTCTAAAACTTTTTTCTTTAAATCTGGTTCATCTATCTAAATCCAATGCAGAAGTAAACTTTTAGAATAGCTTTATTAATATTGTACTAATGTAGTAAAAGTTTTTAAATATGTTGTAATGTATTACAATTCTACAGTTTTCGTTGAAATATTTTTATATCTTAAAGATAATACAATAATTATTGATAATTTTTGCAATATTGATGGAAGCTACTTGCAAAGTTCATTGGTCGAGACAAAAATTACTAAGAATAGGAACATTTCCAAAGAAATTATTCCAAGATTTAAAGTTCTCAATAAGAAACGGAAAAGAAAATATTATCACATAATATTTATGTTTTTATGTAATCAATTTTTGCTGGATAATAATTAAACAAAATTAATTCTACATCGAAAAGTAATATTAGATTGTACTAACTGTGGTAAGTTTAAGCAGTATTTTAGAAATTTTATACACAGACATATGAATTCTAAAATAACAAATGCATTCTATACTTTACATATTTAAATGCACTTACCATAATGTGTGGAACCGCCTCTAGAAACTTCTTCACTTTCGGATTGGTGCTGTGTTCGACCAGCAATTTCGATCCGTGTCCTTCCCAGACAACCTGCTGAAGGTTCGCTAAATTGCGTTGATGGATCCATATCCTGATGTTAGATTTTTGATATTGAGACCTGAAGAAAGCATCGCGATCAATTGACTTTAACGAGTCTCAAGCGTCACGGACGTTCATATTTTAACACGTCTCCGCGTTAAGTGTAAATGAGTTTTGTTGAGTTGTTTTGCCGGCCGGCCGGGTAGCTACCCTTTGATGGTTGCTACTACGTCGCACGTTTAAAGGTCATGTGACTATATTGTTTAATAATTTAACGTAAAGACTGATCGATCGAAATATGTTCCGTTTGCCGTAGCGTTATTCTCACTTGGAAAAGTTTTTATTTTATAAATGTTTCATTCCAGACGTTATTGGGGTAATTGTACTCGTTTACCGAAATTGCTGATGTTCGTGACACTTTGCGTGAAGATTATTACTTTAAATATACGGTGGTGTTACTCTTCTTGCTTGTGGAAATGTAACACTTTTCACCACGAATGTTATCGATTTACCTAATGTTGTGAAATATATATATGATAATTTTTAAAAAATTTTGGTAATGGTTTAATGAAAAGTGTAAGACTAATTTTGAATTTTTAATATTCTACATTGTAAAAAATCTGTAAAATGGAGGAAAAGTAACGCTTGCCATTAGAAATGTTATGGGAAAGAAGAAGTAATAGAAATGGTTCAAACTAAAAGCAAAAACTGGTGGCTTTCTTTTACGTGCTAATACACGAGAAAATCCTTCCTTCTTCTAATTGTGGCGTATATATACCTACATACATATGTAGAAATCTATTCCAATCTGTCGTTAAGTTTTTTATTTTTCCCGTTTCATTCATCTTGCTTTTGCGGTCGTGTGTACTTCTTTGTCCCATGATTGGCTCATTTTGGTTCGTTTCTTTATTTTATCTAAGTTTTAGGAATCCAATATCGAATTACTGCTCTGGTATTTTACACCTTAGAAATAGGTCCATACCATTATCGTTGTTCTTTGTATCGTTGTTTCCACAATTACAATTTTAACCTTTTTTCCAAATCTTTCGTTTTTAACCAGGGACCAAATATAATTGTTATTTTTTTATTTCAGATAAAAAGGTTACAAGAAAATTCATTTTATTTAATATTGGGAATTTTTAACCATTATCATTGCAAATATATTATTTTGGTTATCGTAACCAATTAAAGTCAGAAATATTTTTTTGTTATCAGTAATAATTATCTCACCCAAAAAATTTTTTGGTTTCAGATAACCATTATATCAACCAATTAGAAATAACCATTACTAAAAAAATCCTTTTTGGTTATCAGGGATGAAAAAAACAAAAAAATTTTAAGTGAATGAACATAAAAAGAGCTATGAAACAACCAAATATATCAGACAATATCAAAAATCCCCAAAAAATAAAAAAAACAAAAATTTTATCAAACAGAACAACAAATGAGCCATAAATTTAATGCAACAACAACACATGAACAAGATAACACAACAAATCTGTAGCGGTAGTAGCAAAACTACGCATAGCTGAAGGCGGTGTATGTTTTTTTATATTTTAAAATCAATCAATTGCAATTTTAATAACGATTTTAATGGATTTAGAAATCCCTATTCAACATTTTAAATGAGAGAAATATTCCCACTAAAACTATGAATAATTAATTTATGAATTTATTATCAATTTTTTTATTTTTTTATTATCAATTTCATCCCTGAAAACAACAAAAAAGATTTTTTTGTAATGTTTATTTCTAACCAAAAGTCTTTTTGGTTGATATAATAGTTATCTGAAACCAAAAAATTTTTTGATTGATATAATTGTTACTTATAACCAAAAAAAATATTTCACACTTTAATTGGTTACGATAACCAAAATAATATATATCTTATAGAAATGGTTAATTATAACGATTTTATAAATTCATCAATTTAAATGGTTAAAAATGACTTTTTTGTCGTTTATCTTATAATTGTTACGTCCCTGTTTTTAACTTGTTCTGTCTCTTTTCTAGAACTTCAATTCAGTACTTACTAGTTTGTTGTTTTACGTAGGGTCAAGTTTTCCACATTATACGTTGTTATATTACTCCTCGTAGATTGGGAATATAATTAGAAATTTCTATTTATATTAATACATTTTCTATATAAACCTGCTACTAATTGTTGGAGTTGGTCAACGTCATATAAAATACGTCAGGGCCCCATATAAGTATTTATTCAATCTCCGTTAGTAGTCGTTATATTGAATAAATACTTCACTTTAATATATTGAGAAGATACTGGAGGCAATTAAACGAACATTGAAACTATCAAATTTGAACTATTAAATGAAGTAAAAGGTACGCCATGATTGTACTCACATCCATTTGTGAATGCTTTGACTGTACTTTTTTCAATAATAACCAATTTTGCTTCATTCATTTTGTTCGACTTCATTTAGAAGGTGTTTTTGTGTAATACTCCTTGCTGGATGCTGATTATTTTATCCAATTGCAGTGATAGGAGCCTTTCATTACTGAGAATTTCCAATTTTAACCAATGGTGTTAGGTGAAATAGCTAAGGTAAGGCTGGTTTTGTGGCTGTGGGTCCTGTTCAAGAAATCGTCTAAGTAAGGTTTGAACAAACAATAAGTTTGAAAATCACAACATATGTATAATACTACTAGAAACCTTGTAATAATTATCAAGCATAATTATAGTCATCAGCGTGGTGATTTATAGGCACACGATAGCGCGATTTACAACATACCAACAGTATAGGTTACATCATAGTCGATGTGACGAGTTGAACATAAGATCAGATTTGTTAACGGATCTTAAGATTCTACGCTAATCTAAACTAACAAGGGAACACCAGACAACTCCGCTTTCGATTTTGACAGGTCTTAGATATGTTATAGGAGGACCTCTTCTGAGTATCTGGTTAACGGCGTTAATCGCACTTCGTCCTGGTTCGGCTAGTTTTCGAGAAGATATACGCAGGGAAGTCACAAGTATATCTTCTCGAGAACCAGCCAAATCAGGGTGAAGTGCGATTTAAGCCGTTAACCAGATACTCAGGAGAGGTCCTCCTATGACATATTTAAGACCCGCCAAAATCGAAAGTGGAGTTGTCTGGTGTTCTCTTTGTAAGATATTAAATTAGAAGCTAGAAGTTTTGTCTTTGATTGTACTTAATTTTAATACGAAACTTCAATTTTAAACGCATTGTAAAATACTTAAATGTCTACTTCTATTCAACATCGTCGAGAGAAATAAATAACATACTAAGTACTTGTTGAAAAACTCGACTTGAAGCAGTATTCATGTAAACATGAAATATCACAGTGTCCTCAGTAATGACCTAATCTTGTAATTAGATGGTGCGCAATTTTTGCCTAAAAGGCAGCTACTGCCCAGGAAATAGCTTCGACCGTCCTTGCATTATATTTATATCGAGAACTGCTCCTCAACTTGCAATATAGCAGACGCATGTACTAATTAACTTGGGACGGGTTCTAGTTGCTTTTTTGGGCCAGAATTGTCCACCATCTAATTACAAGATTAGATCATTTCTGGAAAAACGCCGAAATTTCGTGTTTACAAATATAATAAATACTTGGAGAAAGGGCCACAAAACATACTGGGATGCGGTGCGGTTTTGAATTGTATAATTTGTTTATGTACGATTTCCGTTATGAGAGCTTAGCGCTTTTTTCCAGTTGCAAACAATTTGTTAATTAATTAATAATTATTAATAATTACCAATTTTTATGGTAAATAATTTCGGCAAAAATTCCTCGAAAACGTCAAATTTTTTTAATTGTTAAATATGGGATTGTCAATCAATCAATGATGAAACAACGTATATTCAAATTGTGTCCAAAAATATCATTTTTTAACTTCAACATAAGAAAAACTTTGATGGCTTTCTGGTACTATTCCTATAGGTTTAAAATAATGTAGAAATTAACAGTTTAGTTTCTATTTTCTCCAAAGTTCATGCAGATAAAGATACAACGGTTTCACCGCTAACATTAGGTTGATTTTGTGTCGTTCCAATCGCTATGTTTAAGTTGCTAAAGAGACGAGACAAGTTTCTAAACCCGATGGTGTTTTTCATAGCTTATTTGTAGAAGCAAAGTTGTTGATCTTGAATGTTGCATTGGTTAACATATTTTTCGAAGAGAAGTTTCTCAATGAACTTTTGCTATATCAGATTCGAGTTTGCACTTAATGTAATAAACTCACATAGTATTAGGGCCAATATTTCACCTATTGTAATATATCGGCATCTCTTTAAGCTGAGATTCATGCAATGCATCCTGTACATAGGAATATGACCAATGTGGACTCAGAATGTGAAAGATTTGCGTATGTACAAGTGGATAAATACCGCTTGAAGATGTAAAGCCAAATTACAATTATGAGTCAAAAGCTGTTACAATCCCTTAAGCAACAAGTGTCTTGATGTGGGTATCAGAACATAGAGCAATTCAAGGCAACAATATTGTCGACAGCTTTGCTGCAAAAAGATCTGCAATATCACAAATGTAAGGATTATTTTTCACATGTTCGAAGTTCTTTGACACATTATTTATTGTCCGCATGATAAAACGAACACGAATCACTTGACCTTGCTCGTCAGATATCGCCCGAATTTTACTAACGTTTAAATTTTACGTTTAAATGATAAACATCTTAGTGCATCCCACCGCATATTGTGAGAGCTCCATATGTTTATACTGAAGCTTGCTAAATTTCAAAAACTAATTCTGAATTTCTTGTGTTAGTAGAAAAATACTTGCTTTTACAAATTTTGATTTAATGTGTGTTAACTTTCTTCTGTTTTAATTTAATGCTGTGAAACCACAGTATATTTTGTAATGGCTACATCACAATTTGCAGACATCAACTAAGCTGCTACAAATTTTATATTTAAGAATTTTGCTAAAATATTTGAATATACAGCTTAAAATATGTAAATGAAACCAGTTATATTACATTTAACATATAACTTTTCTACTTAATTCGCTAACAAAATCTGGGTTACTGCAATTACGTATAGTGCTTTACTTTAGTTTCAGATTTCCATATTGATACATAATCGTAATTTACTGCTTTTTAAATTTCTATATACATTGTTAGCGGTTGTTACAGTGTCACTGCATAATATATCCTCCAAAGCGGTATACACTATGTATTCGAAAAGCGTCTTAAACAAATATATTTACAGCTACTAGATATGTCAGAGGTATTCTGTATGTGTTATGTTGCAGCCTTTTCTCCTTTAAATTCTATAAAATAATGGCTTATGGATGTTTATTACAGAATGTCATACTTTAATTTTTTGATTAAAAATTTTTAAACTGTAATACTTTTCTTCGATGGTTTTTTAGTATAAAACGTACAACAGATAATATTAAAATCTTATTTATTATGAACTGCGTGCTCTTTACATTATGCATCTTTGAAGTGACATGTAAGTAATAAGTAATGTCGTAAGTTGGAGTCAGAGTACTATTAATTTCTGTTTGTGTTTGGTTTAATGATAGATATAAAATGAAAGAATGCCTTGAAATAAGGCTCTAGGTTTCATTTATCTGAATCCATGGGCACAATTATCTGTATATGCTCAAAAAGCTGATTGCATTAAATATCCTTACATCTTGGAAATATTGGTTGAACTTTCTCTGGACACGAGGGAATTAAAGAAAGGAAATTTGCCAGTGGCCTTTTCAGGAAACTATCTGCGTAGATAAACTTTCGTAAGAAAGTTTTGAGGGGAAACTAAGAAACAGTGATGTTTTAGGAAACACACGAGAATGCGAACAAAAAATAAACAATTCTTACTGGAGGAACAGATCTAAACTGAAGTATGTAAAAGGAACTAATATATAGTAGATCTTCAGGTGGGTAGCTCGGCAACGTCGGTCTTCTCATTGCTTCGACCTTTATCGATTTTTGGTAAAGAATCCCAACCTATCTTGTTAGTCTCTTTGTAAATGTTGTAAGTCTTCGGAAAGGAGCGCTATCCATTTTGGCCCACTCCTTTATGGCTTTTAATAGTTATTTGATCCGTTCTCGTCTGTGGTCTGTCCTGTCTCGTTGAACTGGTATCGCAAGTGACAGTGACCGGTGATTGGTATTCGTTCTGTTGGTCAAGGAATTTCTTGTTTCTTTTCGCCAGAAAATACGATGGACGAAATAAATTCAAATAGTTGCTAGAGCTGTGATACATCTAAAAAACGTAAGATCGATCGAAGGGATCCTCACTAATCATTGTTTATTAACCTATTATTCTTTTCGCCGAGTTTGTGGCAATGCAAAGGAAATTGCGGCTTATGTTTATCCGACCATCTTGCTCCATTAACAAGTGAAGTAACTGAGAAATGCCATCAGTGAATTTGTTAAAGTGGAAAGCTCTTAAAAGCTTGTAGATTTTATTGAAATTCTAAGTGTAGTGCATATTTCGAGTTTATACCTTCTCATGTGGGAGTGATTGAAAGACATACAATACCAAGCTATTTATTTGAGTTTACAGTCGGATCCTATAAATTCCTGATTTCTTTTAGTAGTAGTCCAGTAGTTTGCTAACTTAAATTCAAGATGAAAACGTAAATTTTGGATAAGATTCGGTTATGCTAATTATGTAGTATTTCAATGTAAATGTGTAATAATGGTTATTCAGAAGAACTATGTATGTATAGGTCGTACTTGAAAACTTGATAACACCAAACGGTAATTTTGCACTGATTAATGACAAGTGAAAATTTTTTGTATTATAACAATGCTTCGTGAAGTATAAATGTGTATTGCTTCTAATTGTGACTTTTCCTGTAAACTTGGGATTATAATTTGCTTCAGCCTATATATAAAAAGGTACATATAATTATGTCCAAACTATAGAAAAAGCATTCTCAATTCGACACACAGAATTAAAAGTCATCGATTTTAAAACGGTAGCGTGTACAATACACATATGTACATATGAATTTGGATATTCGATTTATGGGGTTGGAAGAATTCGGGGAATGCTATTTGTGATATTTTCGAAAGGTAGATAAGAGACCAATCGACACATATTGCTTCTTCTATTTCTAGCTTGCGTGCAATTTTAAACAAAATCAATTTAATCGCAGCGTCCATTACAGATTCATAGAGCAAACTTAAAGGTTGCATTAACTGACGGAAGGAACGAACTAAAAATATTGCTGTTTAATGAAAGAGTCATTTTGATTCAATTACAAATATCACGTGAAATAACGTAAAATTAAACGCTTGTGAAAATGAACATTTCTAAACGATTATAGGAAAAGCACGTAATTGTAAAATTTGAAACAATTTTAGTATTGACATATGTATAGTACCTTCTGATCAAAAACTACTCGGAATTCCCCATTCAACCAAACCGCGCTTGAGATATTGTCAAAATCTTGTTTTTCTAGGTTAGTACATCAGTCATGTGGTGCTCAAATATCAATTTGGACGCCAACTGTCGGAAGTTTGTGGATGATAGCTTTGTAAACAAGTCCATGTTTGTTGTTTTCTGCGAATTTCGCAATGTCGAATTTCGTTGAGCAAAGAGTTTGCCTAAAATTTTGTGTTTCTAACAAAATATCCTGAAGCTTTGAAAATGTTGATGGTAACCTACGGGGATTCGATAATATCGGAAGCACAAGTGCTTCTCAGAGGAGTCAAGACCAAAATACCATGACAGAGTCGATCCAAAATTAAGGATTTGTTGACTGTTTGATTGTCGTGGTATGGTCCACTTCGAACTTTTTCCGCCGGGTCAGACAGTAAATAAGGAATATTACATGAGTGTACTAAAGCGCTTGAGGGAAAACGTTCGTCGCAAGAGACCAGAATTGTGGAGAAACAACTCCGTGTTTCTTCATCACGACAACGCACCGACTCAAACATCTCAACTTGTACACGATTATTTGACCAAAAACAACGTTCATACCGTTTCGCAACCTCCGTATTCACCTGATATGGCTCCTTATGACTATTTCCTAAACCCATAACTCAAGTTACCACTTTGCGGAAAACGTTTTGAGACGATCGAGGCGATAAAGGAGTACTCGCAGAAAGAGCTGAAGATAATTCGTAAATCCGCCTAGGAATACTGTTTTGAAGATTGGAGGGAGCGTTGGAATATGTGTATTGTTTGCAATGGAGATTATGTTGAAGGGAATAAAATTAATATCGAATAATAATTGAACCGTTTTCGTTTTATTCAAAAAATCCGGGTACTTTTTGATCAGAAGGTATATCATCCAAGTAAATATATACGTAATGCAAGATAGTTTCAAGGGATCTCTTTCCTTTTAAGGATGTGATTTACTAAAGCTCGTTGGATGATTGTGTTCCCTAAATAACTACTCCTCGATGAAACCTAAAACCATCCTAATGAGCTTTTCTTTTACCTATTACGGATGCAAGAACAGAGATTCAAAGTGTTTTAGGCTAATATTGCTCAATTCCTAGCATTTATAGACGAAATGTTGCGAAGGTTTTCCTTCCTCACAACAGGTCTTGTGTATACGATTTTGTACAATTTCTGTGGTGTGGAGATGGATTTTAAACCTGTTCTACATCTGAATTATTAAGATTTGATAAGGAATTGCACATGTACCCTACAAATTTTCTCTTTGTCCTCTCCCTTACCAGAAAGTTTCACTCTTCGTCTCCTTATATGCACCGGTGTTCCGGCGCCCAACATAGATTCATTGTATTGTGTTCTATCACAGATACCAGTACAATTTACATGCCTGGATCTTCAATGGAATTAGTAATATGTAAAATCCTGAAGCTGTATAAATATATTGCTTATGTTCAAAAACGACTTTTTGCCGATTTTGCTTATACAAATTTCCGATTTACTGCATTTCCAACGTATATAGCAATATGATCACGGTCACTTAGTAAAAATATTTTATTTTTCATCTTGAAAATGTTATGGTATGTTTCTTTTTTCAATCTAACCATTTCAGTAAATTTAAACTTTATGACAAGAAAAAATTTGAATATATATCTAGTAACAAATGTCACTTATTTCTTCATTGCAACACCTCAATATTAAATATTGAGTAATTCAATTTCCTTTAAAATCGAAAACTTGTCTTCCCTTCGTGCGTCCTATATGGAAAGGTTCATTAACAATTAAATCCATTTCCAATAACATGTATTAGAAACGGAGAATTATCAATCAATAAAGACACGTGTGTAACATGCCTGAGTTACGTATCCAGCAGAAGACTAGGTCAATGGTAGGTATAAATTTATCCGGACTACCTTTTGATATGGACGCTTCAAATAAGTGGTGAGACGTGACAATCCATGAAACATCAGGAAGCTTGAATATTAATACAGTTTCTGTTGGCGATAATATGTGATTCAATTTGCATGAGAATGTGATGGAAATCCGGAGAAACATGTTAGGTTAAAGGTTGCACCATTAATTATATGATACAATAAGGGCAGTTTAAATGTAAACATCAACATACATATATTGGAAACATCGCATTGTTTAGAATTTAATAAGTGTGTTGATGTTCATTTTGATATTAATTTTATTAAGTTAAAATCGATGCAAATGAGCTTTCTTTCTTGGTAATACAGTATTAGTGGCCCACACAGGCACGTACATATGTATGTATGTATAGCCAAACAATTTTTATGTTATCTAGTCCAAATAAGCTTATTGATTTTCAGTTTTTCCAGGCAAGGATGTTTTTCTTTGTATGATTCATTAAAATTTATTCACTGTCTAAGTAGGCCCATTGATTTATCGATGTGACCTGCTATTTATTATTTCATGATTACTCTAGGTTATTTGACCCAGTTTACTATAGTAGATACTGATACATGATTAAAAAATGAATCAGAAAGACCTGTAAATCATTATATTCAAATTGATGTTCTTCTTGGCTGTTTATTCACTACATTTCTTTTGGACTTCTTTTTTGTTCTGTTAGCGAGGATGTGTTAGAAAAGGCAACATTAATAATTAATAAATACTTAATGCTTGAAAATCGTTTACGCATTTCTTCACCAGAATGGTTCAAAATTACAGGTTAAATATTCCATTTCATTCTTACTTATTGATTGTTCTCCGAAAAATATCAGCCCTCATGATACCGAATTCGTGCGCAAGGTGCGTTGAAGAGGTCTTGTCGACAATTTTGAAATTTTAATTAAGAATGGATAGTATACATACTTATTAATATAATATTAACTTGGTACAAAATATTATCATTTTTGATTTTTGCTATTAAAAAGTGCAACTAAAAATGTAAACCTTCTAAACAGGCCATAGGTCTTAATATAAGATCTGCAAGTTAAAAGAAGTAAATCAAATTACTGAGAAGCAGATAATAATAATAATAATAATAATTATTATTATTATGGACATTGTAGAAACAGTACAAGGCAATTTGTCAAAGAAACAACTAAAGAAATTAGACAAAGAAAAAAATTATAATAAATTATTAGTGAGTTCATCTAAACTAAAAGGTTCTATATTTAATAATAAATCATAGGTTGCTCTCTTAAATGAGACAAGGACACGAATTTGTTTAACGACTGGAGGCAACTTGTTGAAAAGGTTTAACTTTGTGTAATACATACCTCTCTCCGTTAACAACAATCGATGTTTAGGGTAACAGTAGTTAGCCTTATGTCTACTGCTGTAATTGTGCAGAAAAGTGCTGTTTTCAAATAGGTTTTCATATTTAAATAAAAAACTAAAGTTTCAAAAATATAAATAGCATAGATAGTTAAAATATTATATGCTCTAAAAACGCCTCTACAAGATTGATTAAAATCTAAACGTAATGTAGTTCACAAAATTCTTTTTGAGAAATAAATATATGACGCAGCTCGCTACTACCATCCCAAAAAATGATACCAAATTTCAAGTGTGGATAGCAGATACCGTAATATGCAGTGCAAAGCACGTCCTTTGTGACAACTTCGCGAAGCATGCGGAAACAATAACAGAGAGAGCTCAGCGTACTACACACCTTGTCTATGTGATCGCCCCACTTGAGACATCCATCAACAGCAAGGCCCAAAACCCGAACGGAACTCTTCACATTGTAAGTATGGTTATTCAACAACAAAGTAGAAGGAAAATCAGTTCCTTTAGTACTAAATAACACAACATTTGTTTTATCATCATTGATATTTAAATTATTACTGCTTAATCACTGTTCAAGAGCCGCTAAGTATCTGGAACCACTGCTAATGACAGTGTCAAGAGTATTCCCCATAATCACGAGTGTCGTCGGCGTAATTTATTGTTAAAGTCTTGTTTGTAGTCAAAGCACGTTCGACAGCATAGATATCATTAAAATAGATAACAAATGGAAGGGGTCCTAAAATGCTCCCCTGAGGAACACCCGTTCTTATAATAATCTCATCAGAATAGGCAACAGAACCATTAGAGGCTACCCTAACCGCCTCTCTCCTATTAGATAAATAGCACACGAACCAGGATAAAGCCGTGACCCTAATTCCGTACAGTTTAAGTTTACGAATTAACTTAGAGTGGTCTATGGTATCGAAAGCGTTTGAGAGATCAAGTAGAACACTACAGGGAATACATTTATTCTCTAAAGCTTCGATAATAAAGTTGGTAAAATCAAAAAGTGCAGTATCAATATTTTTGCCCCTAAGAAAACCATGCTGATGGCCGTTTATCAAGTTATACTTTATAAAGAAATGGTATAAGCGATCGTAAACAACTTTTTTAAATATTTTCGAAAAACCTGTAAGCAAGCTTATAGGCCTATAGTTGTTAAGATCGTTTATGTCACCCTTTTATACAAGGGCAAAATCGTAGCGTGTTTCAAAAGTGTTGGAAAGGAACCCCGCTCCAGAGAGCTGTTAATTATATGGCAGAGTGGAGTAACGTAACAATCAGGACAAAGTTTTAAAAAATACGTGGGTATAGAATCATACTCGGACGATTTGGAGCTTCGTAGCGATAGACTTGTAACAAACTAATTGTTAATTGTAGGACTGTTTTTTTCCCAATTTTTTCCAATTATACTTGTAATTTTTACAGCTGAAAAAACGAACACCCAGCGAAAAGAGAACGAACTACAAAAAGTGTCTCAAAACCTACTTTAGTTTTCGAATCATTTTAGTTGTGCCAAGCGTGGATATTTCGCAGATTTTATCAGCAAACTTTGAGATTAAGTCATGAAACGTTTTACAGTCGAGCAACATAGCGAAAGTGTGAAAATTCACAACTGAAATGGTAAGAATTTTGCAGAGACGGTTCGAACATGCCCCAAGAACCTGCTACACTGCGACCGAAACAATGCAGTTATTGCAGACGAAGATTCCTGGACGTGTTATCTCGCGACGGGAACAAGTTAATTGGCCACCAAGATCGTGTGATTTGACACCATTGCAATTTTTTCCTTTTTTTCTGAAGAGCGAGTGCATGCAAACAATTCACAAGCAATTCCAGAGATCAAAACGGAAATTCAACGAGTTACTGACAAAATGCATCCCCAATTATACCAAAATGTGATTTCCTGAAATTTCGTGAAAAGCGGGAAGGTCGATGCGGGCATTTGTCGGATATTGTGTTCCATATACGTATTTTATATTTAAATAAAAATATCTGCTAAATTCAAATATTAAACGAATTAAATTAAAGTAGTTTTTAAGACATCCTTTAGTTATAAATAGGAAAGTAGACAAGTTGAAGAAAGAGAAATCAATTTATTATTAGCGAGATAATTCGAATTTGAACCTAGACATCGAAAAGAGTATTCAATAGTAAAACTGGTCCCAATATAAACAATAGCGAGACACCTAATATTATTTATTTTAGATTTTGGTAGGAACACAATATAGAGAAGTCCAATAGAATAGGACGTACCTAGCACACTTATTAAAAACTTCAGGAGGCAACGTATAAATAGGAAGTCAATGATCAAAAAATTTAGATGACACAAAGGAATAAACAGAGGAATACTTTGCCCCCTCCCCTCCCACGTTGCTTATAATAGTAACGGATGGATAATAGACAATATCAGAGAAGAAGGAGTAAAAATAAAAGTGTAATAGGATACAGAAACATAATACCAGTAAAAAACAGCTTATTATATGCAAATGATGTCGTAATAGCGAGTTCTGGAAATAAAATGCAGAATCTAGTAAATATATGAATCAAGAAAATGGAGAAAATGAAAGTGGAAGTAAATATTCAAAATCATAAAATGATATTAAACGAAAGGGACTGCTAAAGTATTGTAGCAAAAAGAAATCGATGTAAAGGATTAGAAATGGATAGAACAATTTCTGAATATCTGGGTACAATAGTGATGAAAGACCAAAAGATGGACCCCGATATAGGGAATGGGGAAATATGTCAACACAACAATAATATGCCTTAATGCTGGAAATGGAAATTGTAAACAAATTTTGTAACGCAAGAACAATACCGATAATAACACGTGCACGTAAGCGGAAACTGGGTAAACGACAAAAAACATGAAATTTAAAAACGGAATAAAAGTAAAACATTTGAGAAAAATGGAGGGTAAAACGAACTGGATTCGGTAACAAATGAAGAAATCAGACGAGTTACGAAACAGAAATCAACAATGAAAAAATCAACCAACGAAACATACTGTCAGTTATTATCAATTACATTCTACCATTCCTATACAGGTTATTCGAAACCATTACAATAAAATTTTGCTGAATTGGATGGAAAATGAACATATTACAGCTTCCCGTCAATCAAAGGACGTTAATTTGTTGAACCGGTGATTTGTTTTACATTTCCTTTTATCTTTTGTAATTTTGTTCCTCTTTTTCCCCTGCTATCGGTACTTTCCTGTTCTACATCTTTCGTTGTGCATCTCTCTTTATCTGCTTAACTTCTCTTCCTTCAAATATTTGCCTAAATAAATTGCTGTCAATTGTTAGATGTTCGTACATATGAGAGTTCAATTACGAAATTCGGCCATAATGTACTACTTGCGCATTTTTGCAGCTATGCACGCCGTGGGAAAATTGTGCTTAATTAGGAAACTACTTTCACTATTCGCAGACGTGCGTTTCGCGGTCATACCGCTCATCAGTGCGACTGTGTGAAGTCAATTGATGTCAATTGCTTTCCAACAGTATGATTTTGTAAACTGCGAATTGTTTCAGCCATTTGAAACAGGGTACTCCCATGTGATTTCACTAAATGCTGACCATAACTGTTTATGTCGGGGACGGTGATTTTTAATTGCAGATAAAACTCTCGGTATGCCTTCTTCTAGAATAGAAAGTAAAACAGTAGCTCTTGTGTTAATACGAAGTTTGGCACGTTAAAATCTCTACGACGGGGGTGGAATTTCCAAGTACGAAGGATATCTACATGCCCGGCAGTTAATAAATCTAGCCATTGACCTCAGTTATCGACATCGGTTAAAGCTAAAGAAAAAACTGTTGGCGTACTCAAATTAGCTTTAACCATCGATATTTTCGCTTGTGTTTAATGGGTTTATAAGAAGTCCACTTTTCATTTCCGTCAGAATGTTCTTTCATAAACAATTTCGGCCAATTTGTGCTGAACCTATTTTCCAAATTTATACATCGTACCTAGTTCATGTAAACGCATATTCTTTAATTAAGTTTTCTATATGGTTGTTACCTTTCTATAATAATAATAATAATAATAATAGGTTTTATTTCCCAACATCGAATCCAAGGAAAAGCCAAAAGGAAAGTCAAAACAGTGTTTACAAAACACAGAGTTTACAAAAACTAGGTAGTCGTACTAATTTTTAAGTTCCAAGAAACTCTTCAATACTATAATAAGCTTTTTCTACTAATAGTCTTTTCATTTCTGCTGTAAATGTTTTTGTTGGTAGCTCTTTTACACATTTATCTAACCTATTATAAAATTTTATTGCATGATATTTCGCCGATTGTTGAGTGCGTGGTATTCTATGATATGGTATTCGAAAGTATCTGTTAAACCTTGTAGAATAATTGTGAACGCCTGCTTGTAACTCCAGCGTATTCGATTCTGTTTTGGCTAATAACAAACATTTGAAAACAAACAGAGAAGGAACTGTCATAATTCCCAGTCTTTTAAATAAAGGTCTGCAATGCTCAGTAGCATTAGCACCTGCAATAGCCCTCACACATCCTTTTTGTATTTTAAAAATCCTTATCATGTGACCTATACTTCCCCATAGTAAGATGCTGTTACATATCGTCGAAAAAAAAGTTGGAGTAATAAATCATTTTTGCTACTTCAGTGTTTGTTGAGTAACCCACTTTCCGTATTTGATATACCGTTGTTTGTATTCTAGTACAAATATACTCGATATGATTATTCCAATTCAAAGCTGAATCTAAGTGTACACCCAGCATTTTAACACTTCTCTTGTCATGCGATTTAGTTTCAAAATTTAGTTTTTGTATTTTGTCCGCATTTAGTTTCATTTTGTTCGCACAAAACCAATTACTAGCTTCTTCTAAACTTAGCTCTTCTTTTCTACATAATTCCTCATCTGTGGACGCTGTGAATAGTAATGTGGTGTCGCCCGCATACATTATTGTTTGACACATTTGTAGATTTACGCACAAGTCATTGACATATATTAGAAATAATATAGGATCCAGCTTCGAGCCCTGCGGCACTCCTCTATTAACAATACATTCTCTTGACTGCCAATTTTTTATTGTTACTATTTGTTTTCTCTCAGCCAAGTATGACTGAAAAAAGTTTAAAGGATTACCTCTTATTCCGTAATACTCTATTTTATCAATTAAAATCTTATGATTAACACAGTCGAAAGCTTTGGACAAGTCTAACAACGTTACAGAAGTTTTTTGCTTATCATCAAAATTATTGATGACTTTGTCGATCAAATTACAAATGGCATTCATAGCTGATTTATTACTCAAATAACCGTATTGCTGTTCGCAGAAAAGTGACCTATTGTTAAAATATCCCAATAGTCTGCTTTTTATTATATCCTCAAAAGCCTTAGATAGTACAGGTACGATCGAAATTGGTCTGTAACATCCAGGATCATTTTTGTTTCCATTTTTATATAGCGGAATGATCTTCGCCACTTTTAGTTCGTTAGGAAACAAATGCTCATTAAAGCACCGGTTTAAAAGCCTTGACAATGGTTCTGCAATCAAAACTGCGATATGCTGTAGCACTTTGGCACTCATACCGTAAATGTCTTCTGTAGCTGTGTTCTTTAAATTCATATTTGTGTTAAATACTTCTATTTCATTTGTGGGATTTAGATAGAAGGAGTTTATTTAAAAAGTGATTTGCGTTGTACAATGTTTGTGGCAAGGTACCTGTTATATCAGCTGACACAGAAGCGAAGAAAGTTATGAATTCGTCTGGAGTCAACGATGTAGATACCACTTTTTTGGAGATCTGTTCAAGTTTGAATTGATAACTGTCCAAGCTGCTTTCGATTTGTTATTGGAATTTTTTATGTAATTTATATTAGAATTCTTTTTCGCTGTTTGAATATGCACATTATACTCATCTTTATATTTCTTAAACAGATCGCAAGATTCCTGTGTTTTTGTAGATTTACGTATAGTGTCTAAGGCATATAATACTTTTCTCATTTGCTGTAAGTTTTTGTTATACTACCTTGGTGCTTTAGTTTTTGAATTTATTTTTAAAATTCTCTGAGGAAAGTTATAGTTATAGTAAAAGCTTCCGCAGGAATAACTACTGCTAGGTCATTACAGGTCCTGTATATACAAAGATGATTTGAGTGAGTAGTTACAAAAACTGGGAAAGAATTGTTTTTAGAGCAAACTCCTTTATTGCTATTCAAAATGCCTTTACGATTCATACACTTTTGCATGTATTCAAACCCAATTATCGGGTCATTTTCTCCACTCTAAACCATGGCTTTTAAAGACTTCAACAGTCTCTTAAGATACTGAAAATCGCTGCCCAAGAGTTTCTTGTTTGACATCTGGGCACAGAAAGAAATTGTTAGGCGATAGATCAGGTGAAAACGGTGAATTCGAAGTTTTTCTCATCCAAATAATCAATTCCTTCACCTGCTGTGCAGCAGCAGGCAATTGTTATGATGCAGAATGATGCGGCGTTTTCGTGTATTACTTCTTCCTGCAATCTTCTACACCACATTCCTTCTGCCACTATAATGCCACCAATCTTTTTACAGGATTCACGGGGACCGCGGCCATTTTTTTGATAGCCAGGCAAAAATTCATCATTACTATTCAAAATTTAGCCAGATTAAAAAAAAAAACTTTTACTTAAATTTAATGTTGCATACTACGTATTACGAAACAAAAAATGGTGGCCCCCTAGTTAACATTAGCAAAATTAGTTGAGTAGTCAACGTGTTGAGTTGATAATCTATATTTTTTGCTTCCCTTTTAGAGTTTCTGAATGCCCTTTTTAGTTCCTTCCTTTACCTTGTTTGTCGCATTACATTGTCGGCGTACGCAATTGGTGTTTGTGATGAAGAATTAAACTAGTAGTTTCTTCTTATAATCGCTTGAAGAACCAATGCCCCGCTTTGTCCTAATCCTTTTTTGATAGTAAACGACTCTGAGTAACTCCTTTCTAAACTAACTCTATTTCACTCATTGTTTGGTGCCATTTTTACCAGTTTTGTTAGCCTCTGTGGTATTTTAAATATTTCTAATATCTCAGGCAGCTTTTTACGGAATATTATATATAGTTATATATAGTCTTATATTTGCTCAAATTCGATAAGAAGCATATGCATATTCAGATTGTCTTCATGGGTGCCATTTTGTAAGCGTCAATATTTGAACTATCGTCGATCTTGCGGTCCTAAAATTAACCCGACAGAATAACTATTTCATTTTCGTAGGTATTTGTTTAATTTGCGAGGTATGACTTTTAAGATTTTATGTGTTATGCTTAATAAAACAATTCCTGTATAGTTCTCACATAGGGCTTTTATAGCGCCTTTTTTAATGAGATATGACAGCATCGCTCCATCTTTTGGTATTTTCTTTTCTCTCCATATTTTCAATACTAAGTGACTATTCTTCATAAAGTGACCTTCTTCCTTTAAAATATCGGCTGATATTCCGTTCTCGCATGTCATTTTATTGTTTTTAATTGTTTTTATTTCTTTGTTTATCTTCTGTTCCATGGGTTCTGCCACGTCTTGCCCAATATTTTCCGGCTGGTCTGACATCGCCTGTCTGTCTGTTGTCGTAAATCTCCTTTGTTTATTTGTTTAATTTTTCAAACGCGTTACCAAGAAGCTATCGTTCTTTATTTTTGTCGTAATTAACGAATCCAAATTTCATAAACACACTCTTTCACTTAACACATTCACTTTGAAATTAGCTGCATATATCGTATTGTTGAATTTACATTACATGGCGAATATATGTTTGTTAGTACAAAATAGGGTCAACTTAATGTAACTTTACAGAAGAATTAAAAATCCCGGCCTGAACAACGATGCATGAAAACTTGATTTTGGCAGTATCTCCAGTAATTATCTACTTTTGTAATTAGGTAGTGGATCATTTTCATCTGAAAGACAACTACTACCAGTAGAGTAGCGCCAACAGCTCTAGCCTCCAATATGATAAACGCCTAGCACATTATTACGACATTTTGTGTGCACGACTGGAGATACTTGGAAATCTATGTTTTCAAGTATGAAATTGTTTAATTTTAGTATTATCTGGCATTAACGTAAAACATAATATTAATTTCGATACAGAATAGAGGATCACTAACTTGTGGAGTATGTAAGCTAAAGGAAATGCACGGCTACAAAATGGAATAGATGAGTTGAGTAAAAAGAACAGTTAAAAAATGGAAGATATTTATACGTATACCCTCAAATAAAGCAAGGCATGGATGGATAATTAATTTCCTTAAAAACAAAAATGTGTGCTTGAAACTTAGCTCACTATTATGTGAAAAATATATTCTCACCTACGGATGCCAAACATTTAAAACTATCCATGAATAAAACCGCCTTTACTCAGAGATTAACAGAAAGATGATGTTAGGGATATATCGGAGAGATGAAAAACACAGTACACGAATCCGAAACAAAACAAAAATTAGGGATGTGGTTGGGCCATTGCCATACTGAAATGGAAATTTTCTGACCATGTAGAAAGATGCGAAGACGAGAAACCAATATTTTACTTTATAGGCGACCATATTTGGTGAAGACGACAACTGATAGCAGGATTGAAGTGGATAAAAGGAACACAAAGCCAAAAGCAATGAAAAGATATCAAAGATACGTTTATTCAGAAATGTACTATATAATAAAGGCTTTGAGATTGAGAAGTGTAGGTTTTAGAAAAATTTTTGGCAAACACAAGCAAAAAGAAAATAGTAGACCAAGTATTATAATGACATTGACAGAGAAATAAAATAGAATAAAGAGTTACGAATTTCGGGTTATAAAAAAGATGAAGCAAAATATAGCAAAAACAATGGTTATAACAGTTGAACGAGATTTAGTGATCGTCAGGCTGGGGGTGGTTAAGAAGAAGAAGAAAGGAGTACAAAAACTATCAACCAAAGTAATGTTTGTTACGGTCAATTGTTGCAGATTCCTATACTATTCTTGCTCCAACTTTTGCTGTAGATGGCGCCACGCTTTCGTAAGTTTCTGATACAGCTTTCATCTGTTGGATGCGCGTGTGGCGATTCTGCTTGTAACGTTCAGTTGAACAGGTTGTTTTTCGTGAATAAGTTATTACGCTTTCGCCTTAAAGTCTCGCTTGTCAAGGATATGCACGGCAATTAGACCCTGGGAAGTTAAATATTATCTTTGCGTGAATCTGGGAGTTTCGCTTCCTCCTCCACGTTGAGAATTTGCTTTTCCCTCGGTTGGAGGTGAGTTTTCCTTTTGTAAATCACAATGTCGTTATTTCTCTCTTTCATGTTGTTGTAGGGTGCTAGTAAAGTGCTGGTATTGGACTGGCAGATAGCTAATATTTAGTTTTGAGAACATCTGAGAACTATCGTAGAAGTTAGAAGCCGATTTAGTCTTTAGTTTCCGGTGTTCAGCTGGTTTCCCGACATTTTTACATCAAGTGCGAGAAAATTCGCCATATTTGACAGCTTTCCTCCCGATACCGATTATCACGCCGTACAAAGGTTGACAACCGAAAATACATCACGCCAAGTTCCGCCTTTATTTTATTTTATTTTGCATCTCGTTGAGTTTTGGGAAAAACCGCCTCTAATCTTTTAATTCGTTTAGAGTTAGTAAATCGGGGATTTGTGTTCGAGTAAAAAGGGGTTTTCTTATTTTTGAAACATTCAGTTCTTTAAGTATTTTAAAGGGGGTGGGGAAAGTTATATTCGGACAAGAAGGATTTTCCTTACGTTCGCTATTTAATACTATATTTGTGGAACGAAACATTTAATTCTTTTAGTAGTTTAAGAGGGGGATCACAGCTACTTCCCAGTAGCATATATTCTGGTTTCAATTACATTCTACTAAAGTTGCAAGGTGGCTGTAAGGCCGCTGGAATTCCAACGGTTACCGAGAGTGTGTAAACCTTAGATGAGAATTGAATTTAACTTCATCGATACACTGCAAGTGATAAATAAAGTGGTATTAAACGTCATTCTCTCGCCTCATTTCATTTTCTTAATTTCCTTTATGTTATTTTTAAATAGAGTTTTCAAGTTATTTTGCTGGTAGCTTCACAACAGGACAAAGATCCAGAACATAGATGACTTGGATAACCTAACTTCACCTACTAAAGAAGTTGGAGAGTTTCTCTGACTCCAGATACACAGATGTGATCTAGTTCTATAATTGGAGAGTGACGGCTTGTTACTAGATTCTCGAACTTGTACCTACGCGGTTTCCATTGGGCTAACACGGCCTGGATCTCCATATTAATCACCAACAAGGTGGGTTATTCGAACTGTAACGTCGAACTTCTGTATCGGTCACGTTTCCAACTTTTTCTTTAATTATTACAATTCAACCAAAAGTTTTAGCAGCCAGTAACGTTGACTGCACTTTGGCATCTGGAGTCGATATTTATTTATGTCTTTGTTTAGTTGTTTTTAAATTCATAACTTCTTATTTTCAAAAGTTGGTATTATATAAAAGAATAATCTCACATGTAGCATTTTGGTATTAGAACTTTGAAAGCTAACAGTCTAGACAGGCATGGGCAACCTTTTTTGTACAAGTTTTATGCTGCGAGTAATCTTGAAAAATATACATTTTTGTAGTATCCTTATGATTCATTATGAATTAAGTTTAGACGGGCCGTGCTAGTATGCAACAAAAGAATTCAGTAGCGGGCCGGGCAAATCTTACTCGAGGGCCGCATGTGGCCCGTGGGCCGGAGGTTGTCCATACATAGTCTAGATTATACGTCTATGCGAAATTTCGTAGGAAGCAACAGCTACAATGAAATCAAATGTTCAAATATAAAAAGGTGGATTTTCTAAATTTATAGATCAATTTTGATAATTATATATTCGACAATTTTTTTCATTTATTGTATATTACATGTAATTGTAACAATGTAACATGTAAGGAAACTTCATCAGTGATTTGTGTTAAGCTTCCTAGAAAATTGAATTGTTTAATTTAGGCGATAATGAATGGAAGCGGAAACTTGTTATGAAGTGTGCGCTTTTCGAACTTCGTAAAAACGTTGTCATGCGATAGAAATTTACCTTCGACGAGATTCTATCGCGCACCTAATAACAACGTAAATTGCCTCGCGTTCACGTGAATGCAAAACTTATCCAATACCATCTGAACTTGACAAAGCAGAAACTTCTTAATGTCAACTCAATTATTTTAACATGAATGTTTGGTGGGATTTTGTTTACTATTTGAGTGTTAGTGTTCGAAAATGCTTTAAAACTACTCCGTGAAATAGTTATTAACTATTGTATAAAATGAAATATACTTTCTAGCTTTTTACACAAATAGCTTTTTAATGTTTTATTATAAATTATAAATAAAATTGTGCGTAAAATAGATTTTAGAAAATGTTATATCTTTGCCCTGTTAGGTGGTATCAAAAACATTTGTTACTTTTTCAAAACACATTATGTACTATGGAAAGCCAAAGAAGTTACAAAATAAAGGATTTATTCTAGTATCAGTTTTAATTATGATACTATTTTTCGGTTTAGACGCAAAGAAAGCTCGACAAGGTTTTTTAATACATTCGCGCCTTATTGAGTCTTAACGGTTGCTTATACTACCTCAAAACTGCTAATTGTTAATCTAGATTACATACACATCTTGGTACATGCCATCAAATCACTTAGGGCGGTATAAGTTTCGAAACTTTTGCGGCAGCTAAAACCTTTGGTTTTCTTAAGTAAATAGATATGTTTTTTACTCACAGTTTTAATGGCTCCCAAATTAAACGCGATCTTAAGGTGACAAGTATGGGGGATGGTTATTAGTATTTACATTAAGTTTATCGTTTGTGATGTGTATCCTACACACAAGAATAGATGCTTAGATGTTAAAATTCATCATCCATCTTTGTCAAAGAGCAACAAATACCTTCAGGTAAGGTTTAATCATGATATACCTTAATAGATCTAAAACATTTTAGAATTTGGATCAATGATTTGTATTTTATGGAAATAAATACCATTACATATACATTTACACTCCCTTTTAGTCATGGATGCATATTTATGATGTAAGGAAATAATGTAAGGTCAAAATTATCGAGAAGATGAACAACTACGGACAATTGGGTAGTGGTTATAGCTGCATGATGTGCGTCTATATTATCACAAGGCAATTTTCAAATATTTGAGGAGGATTTTGGTTGCGATTTCTAAAGTCCTTTTATAAATTGTTCTAAATATTGCTCAATATATGCTGGAGTGCTAGTAAAGTTACGCTTTCCAAAGAAAAACACAAACATCTTCTCTTTTGATTGACGATGATTGCTTAGAGGATTAGAATTTTCTTTTCTCAATTTAAATAGTGAGACATCTCATAACAAATCAGGTGGCAGATTTTTATAAGGATGGAATTCATAATATTGGTGGAAATTATGTTGAAAAGTAGATTAAGCTACAGGATTTCTTATAAAAATAAAATTGTTGAAAAAATTGCACTTTTTACTTTACTGTTATACTGTTATACTGTTATATCAAAACGGTACTAACATAAAAGGCAGGCCTCGTACATTGTAACAATACAGGCAAGTTCCATTTCCTATTACAACACTGTTGATTGCAGTGGAAGTGCCCCGTTTGAGTAATCTTACAATTTACACCGCTGGTTTACTAGATAATGGGGTGTAAATAAAATTCAGTTGAAATCTTTCCCACGTGCAGATTACCATAAACAGTATTGTCAACTAAATTATTTTCTGAAAAATATACCTGTCTGATGGTATACGTTATACACATTTTGGCTTTTGGACCATCCATTAGATGGAATGCATATATAACTATTCAAGTCACCTAGATACAATACCCCCATTAGAAGCTTAAAATTAGTTGGGGCTTAATTTATACTTCATATTTTTTCGAAGATACGTCAGATATGAAATTGCGGATTGTGATGGCTTAAAAGTTTCGCTTATTGTTAGATAAATATAAGGTCTTCTCAACACTGCCTCTATAGCTTTCAACTTAATGAGGGTCCTATATATACTTATATTGTGGTGCGTCATAATATTTAACGTTCCTCTTAGAATTTATCAAATCATATTTGTAAGTTCCAAAGTTTTAAGTTGATAATTATAAAAGTTATTTCACTCGATTGATGGACCCTGATGTGGGCATGGAGTTTATGGCATGTCTCCAGTAAATTACCTGATGTTGTAATTACATGGTGGGTAATTCTCGCCTAAATACATTTGCATTGCATTATATTTAGGTCGGGAATTGTGTGCTAAATTGCAATGTAGTAAGTATGTATATGTTAATTAATTAGGGACGAGAATTGAATTGAATTAAGGAAGAGCGAACGCCTGGAAACGGTTTCATTCGCCCAATCCAATTTATTTCGTCCCTAGATCTAAATTATGGTCGGCTGGAGATAGAAAAATTAGATCAATTGCCCAATGTGGAGTCTACCTGATCTATCTAGTCTAACAGTCTTACGTAGCGATGTTTATAAAACTAAAATTTCTACATTTCCGTTAACTTCAGTGTACATATTTCTGCCGGTTTTCAAAAAGAATTGATGTTGAAGGATATATGAATTTCTCTTACCGCTGGATCTTTCTATCGGCTTTTTATATTCTTTAATAATTCTGTTTCATAGTTTTGTTATTTTTGTTTACATTTTTAACAACTGTGACGGTTAGAAAATATATTTCCATATTTACAAAATACAGCTATAAGTTGAAAGTGATCCTTTGCATAAGAAATTAGGGAATTGAATGAAGACCATTATAGAGCTATGATTTTTTATAATTGCAGACTTAGCTTAAGATGTAAACTATGTTTTGAGGCAATTAATCGAGTGTTTGGTGGAAAGTGAATGTTAACGTTGTCAACTTTCTTTAAACAACGGTTATATATTTATTGAAAAAATATTGACTCTATTCCGAATATGATTGAAGAGGACCGAGATGAGATGATGGGTGTGAAAACAATTAACACCATTTTACACAAGCATTTGGAGGTACGAAACGTTTGTCCCCGTTCGATTCCTCTACAACTGGATCAATTAAAAAAAAAGAACGTTGTGGGTTGTCTCACCTGGTATACAATATCATTCTAGTTCAGGGATTTTCAAAGTGTGCCCCCCTAGGGAATCCCTGTTGTAGATGATCAAACATGGGTATACTGCCATAATGCCGAAAATGGAGCACAAATCGTTAATTTGGATCTTTGAGGATGAGTCAGCTCCAACAACGGTTATTCGTGAATAAGTCGAAAAAGAAAACAGATAGTTGTCAATTCGGAATTATAGACATGTTTCCACTGGAATAGTAGAAGGTCGCCATATTGTTGATGCCCAATGGTTCACTACAGTTTGTTTGGCTCAAGTTCTCTAGAATAATTGCGGAAACCGTCCAAGAATTATCTTGCATTTTGATAACTAACAGCGTACAATTACGAAATAAGTTACGACAGAATCATCGACTCCTCTCCCTAGTCAGTACCCTGTATGCGAATAGTTCTGTGTATATGTAGGCTGTTGTAACTTATTTCGTAACTACCACTGTTTGCCCAGACTATTCATAACAATCAAACACTTTGTATTTGAATAACCAACATATTGAAATAGTGGGTTATTTACCATATGATCCAGAGCTGGACTCCAGTGATTTCTCTTTGTTTCCTCGTGCAAAGGTAAGTTATGGAGGTAATCTTTTATATTGGTCGAACCACCGGTCGACCCATTTAAAAATAAAAAATATTTTGGGCACTGATTTTTGTGGATATAAAAATAAATATAAATGAATATATTTTGTCAATATGCGAGGGCGATTTGAAAAATTTCCTCAATGACAATGAAAACAAAATAATACGGATTTAAGTTATATTTTATTTTTCAGTATAATCCCCTCGAAGCTCAACACACTTGATCCAACGTTTCTCTAGCTTCTCGATTCACTCTCATTTACAGCCTCTATACATTCTTCGTTCGACCAAAATCTCTTTCCATCCAAAATGTTTGGAATTTAGAGAACAGGTGGAAGTCTGACGGAGTCAAACCAGGCAAATATGTCGTATGCGGATGGATTTCTAACTTCAATTCTGTTAATTTTCGCTGAACCAGCGCAGCGGGTGTGTTGTCGTGGTGAAACAACACTTTTTCTTAAGCATTCCCCGGCGTCTTTTCCTGATTTGCTGCTTTTAATTTGTCGAAAAGTGTTGTGTAATACTGGCCAGTAACAGTTTTGCCTTTTTCAAGATAACTAATTAGCAAAATTCTTTTTGTGTCCCAAAAAACCAATGGCATCATATTTCTAGCCGAGTGATTGGTCTTCTTCGGAACCCAATTACCGCATGCAATCCACTGTTTTGGTTGCAATTTTTTGATTACTCGTAAACACTTCCAAACAATCTACTGAAGTTCAAATACGTTTTTGCCCCGAATTGAGCAAATGTGGCACCCATCTTGCGAAAGCTTTCTTAAACTCAATTCATTATATAAAATACGAACGACTCGTTCACAAGAGATACCCGCGGTTTTCTCAATTTCACGCACTTTTATTCGGTGATCTGCCAAAACCATGTCATGGATTTTTCAGACCGTTTTCAGACGTTCTGGACGTGGTTTACCACTTTTATACGTGCGACCACGCTTGAATTCCGAGACGCAAAACTTCACGGGGGAAAATGAAGGTGATGAGTCCTCAAGGACGGTATCTAACTTGATTTAATTTCCGTTCCGGTTTTCCCTTCCAAATAGAAAAATTTGATGACCGCTCGAACTTTGCTTTTATCCATAATTGAGAACACAAAAAGGTAGGTACTTGACTTAAATGATTGTTAAAATCAAACTATTTGACAAATTGATTTAACATTTGCAGTTAAATGATATGAAATAGTTACCAACACAGCGACATAAAGTATTTGGAAAAATACCAACCTCCTAACAGTGATTCCGGAAACTTGTCAATATACCCTCGTATTGTGTATTATTTTACTAAGCTCAGCGGAAAGAGAACAGCTTTCGTATTTGAGCCCAATAAAGAATTATCGTAAGTGCTGACATACTATCATAGGTTTCTTTGCGACTTCGAATTTAGATAATGAGCAGATGATAGTTGATGGAAAATTTCAGTAAGGTGGTTTGTTAATTAAATATCGTTAATTAAGTAATCGAAAATTAGCATATCTTGTAATAAATAGTATGTAATATCGATATCTACGGTCTTCTCATTTCTTTCTGGTAAATAAATGTGTGTGATTGACTAATGTAAATACTTTTGTTAATACATACTGTCTTTAACAGCTGTACTCTTCCGCGAACTATTTGCAGTTTTGTGCGGGCTCGGCAATTCTAATTCTGACGGATGCTCCATATAGTACTTAGGAGTGTGTTGCCTGAAGTCCGTAACGCCAGGTTCAGCTCCGGCAAATTTCAGTAGTTTTTGTATATAATTCTTATCTTTACACATGGGCGTGTAGTGGTATGCAGTGCGACCTTCCTGTAATTAATATGTTTGTAATAACAAACAACTTCATAAGTTACAACTACTTACAGCATCGCGTAAATTAACTGTGGCTGGATAGTTCTCTATCAGGTACTTTGTTATATCTTTCAGATCGTAGTACACGGCTTTGTGCAACAAACCAACGCCAGCCTCATCTTTGGCCAAAACAAGTTTCTTCTTTTTCTCCGGTTCTTCATCGAGCAATGATTGTAATTCTTCCAATCGTCCACTATTGACAGCATCGTGAAGAAGACTGATTTTTGACTGAAACGGAGACAGCTTTGTTAGGATTATTATTTGGCTTATGGATGAATGCGATTTACGAATCATTAATTTGCAATACTTAAATATAATTGGAATTATCAGACGGAGGTTTGACTGAGTAAATTCGTCTTTTGAATGTTTTGTATTATAACAAACAACCACACCTAATGTAGGCTAGGGTTTAGTGAAAGAAGAAGAAGAAGAAGAAGAAGTATCGGTGTAATGAACTAAAAAGAAAAAAAAATGTCCGACCTACACTCGTTTAGATATTATTTTATCATTTATGGATTTTAACTGTAAATTACATTTACATATACATATGTTCTCATGTTTTGTTAATGAATACTAATGATGATTTTAATCAATTCTAAAGGATAGTGTTTTCATCAAAATTGAATATTTTCCTTGTTTGTTTATTTCTGGAATATGAAAGAAACCTAGACTAAAATTTGGAATCTTCTGAAATCCATGTAGGTATATATATATATATATATATATATATATATATATATATATCTTGTTTTTTCACAACGTATGCATGAAATTAAAATAGAACAAAGTTCAAATAATATTTACAAAAATTGAAAGAGCGAATATTTTCCTATTATTATAGTAAATCCGAAATTGATTTTTGAAGTTTCGCAAGTTTTACCTGGAACATATGGAGACTCTCTGACAGTATGCGGTGTTTACTTGTTAGACGTACAACTGTAAACACTACTAAAGTTCAGGTCGTATCTGGAGCAAGTTCAGGTGAATTTTCTATTAATGCGGTAAATCATGTATCGAAGAACTTCGAACATGTGATTAAAAATAAAGCGAATGTTTACAGTTTAGAGAAAGAAATGTAAACGCTAGTAAACTCCGGGCGATATGTCAAGCAAGTTGAAGTGCATTTTTGATAGGACGTTGCGGGATTTTCTAAAGCAATACTTTTATTGACCCATCTTTTTAAATAATTTTTTACAGTTATTGACTTAGTTTTACCTCATACAATCTTCTAAATAAATTTGATGTATCAGTTATGACAGACTCTGTATGTATTTATAAATTATTGCTTCTCGTGCCTGTATAATTTACTCTAACAGTTTATGTAAGACAACTATATATTATTTTATTTTGATTTTCTAGGTAATTCAATAAAAGTAAATCTATGCTGTATGTTACTATAAAACTAGAAGATCGTTATAGTATTAATCAAAGTAAAAAGGAAAATATTCAAAATAGTGGTTCTCAAGTTTTAATTCGTGGAAATTTGAACTTATCTTGTTAATACATACTTAGATGTTATAGTTTATTTCATATAAAGTCCTAAGAATACGCTGTTATGGACTATTGACCTCCCACTTCGTACAAATTCGTCCGTACAAATTACAAAAAACTATCCTTTTTGGTCTTAACCTTTGTTGCCACATTTTAATGCGAAGGTTATACTAGCTTGTGTACTGTTTATGTAAATAAATCGCTAACATCAACGACATGGAAATAGCGATCTGATTTCCCATAAGCCTTATACTTCGGACTCAAGTGGAATAAACTATAATCGTAAAAGTGGAGTTACGGCGCAAATAAAAGCAGACAGCTGGCTATTGCACGTACAGTTAATTAATCTGAAAGGTCTTTGAACGAAAAATGTAGTTGTAATAGAAACGCTAAGTGTAAATGACGGTTGATATATGAGGGAGACACGTATTTCACACAAAATCTTTTAAAATTCATGTATTTGAAATGTTAATATCCTACGTCCTGCAAAAACACCCATTTGGTCAAGGATAATATTTGCAAAACGAAGATTAAAATTATTAATGAGTATGGAGTTTGCATTTTGGACTATTTTAGAAAACGCGATTTTCAACCTAGTTCATGTTATCTTTTGATGACTTCTAAGTGCATTAAAATAATGTAAACTCTATTAAAAATTTGCAGTTCCGTTGACGTTTACACGTACTGACTGGTTGCATGTCCAGACATGATAGTGATCACGCTATGGAACAGTATCCAAACCTGATAAATAAATAATGGGAAAAAGTGTACGTTAGGGTCGTTAGGTAGAGAAGCGACAAAAATGCATTTAGGTTATAAAAATAGAGTGAATACACCCCAAGTATATCACGATATTAAAACATTCTTCGGTAAACGTGTAAGTGCAAGTATACATAACATACATACATTTTGTCGATAGCATATCGCATAACGCGACGTTGTCATAGTGGAATATAACATCAACACACCCGTTTATTCAATTTGTGCGCGAAGTCGCATTATACCGGTGCAGGAAGTATAAGGTATCAGCACCCACATTGTTGATGTATTATTTCCTGGATATTAATATGAACGTTGATAGTATGTCAATGAACTATAAATATTTGATTAACCCTTTAAGTGGCGGCGAGACGATTTCCATGTTAATTACTTCTTATTGCATGTTCTTACCGCTGTTGGAATTAAGATGGGTCATTGATTAACGACTTGGAGTATTGTTCTTAAGAAAAATATATCGTTTTAGCACGCAATGGGGATCGCGTATAAGGAAATTTCAATGTATTCTGGGGTAATCCATCGGTTAGATATTTAATGTAAAAAAATTCTTCATTTATCACAAACGGATAAATTTTCTTTCGTGCTGAACTTGCAGGGGTTTAAATTTTATTATCCCTTAAGTGCCAATTTCCATATATTTAGGTAAAAGTAAAGTAATATAAAATTTATTAACAAAATCTGCAAAAAGTATATGCACTGCTATTGCTTCGCCTTGACAAGATATGGAACGACTATTAACTTAGGTCAAAGAAAAACCCTGCGAAAAAATCAGTGGAATAAAAGAAAGCGATCGGCTAGAAGGATACTTCCACACAAAAGGTCAACAAAGACTACTGTGGTATTCAAACCGACAACTTCTTAGAAGACTACTGTGATGGATATTCGGGTGGCAATTTTGTCCGAAGGATATCCAGACAACCTTTTATCCAATGATCATTCAGATTTAATTGGGAATACACTGATTACTAGTATCGACGAACAAGCTCAATTACCTAGATTCCCACAAGTGTAATATTAAGGAGCCATTCCGCATGTATCCTGTACAGATCCAGCCACACGAGTTTGGCTTGTGCGGATACCTGCACAGCACACAGAATACAAACTGAACAACAGAACTTAGTGTTGTTGATGCCAATGACTTCTCCAAACAAAGGCGTTTATTTGGATACTGGATATTTCAAAGCGACCACAGAAAGTGCTGAAGTGCCTTCAAATACAAAATCCAGGGCTACAACGGCGACCTGGAAAGTAGCGGATTAAACGGCTGGTTCAAAAGGACAGCAACTGGTTATTCTTATGGAAGAATTTGGAACAAAATCAAGGAGTTCCAAGGAAGACTATACTTGACTAACCAAAGTCCTCTTTAAGGTCCTTGGCAAGGAAATAGCAAGCGGGGAGGCGGCACGCAGTTCTCCGATACTATCCTAGTTTTTAGATGACAACGCTCAACTTGTTGCGAATGGGCAAAAACCAAATTGGGAAGGCATTAGCGTGTTGTCAGAACACTGCATAGGACTTAACTTAAAGATGCAGTGCCTGTTGTGCGAAAGAGAAAACTTTCCAACATGTGCACTGTGAATTCCAGGGATTGATCAGTATAAGACTTAATCACTTTGCGTTTTGGTTCAAACTAGCAAGGTGGTAGGTTTTGTTGCGGACGTCGACCTTATAAAATAGATTATCTAAGGAGTACAATAAGTCAATAAGTAAAAAGTCATATTCGCTAGAAAAAGAAAATGTAGGAAAAATATCTTCAAAAGGAAATTCGTGATAGCAATATAACATTCTTCTCTATTTGCTATGTCCAGCCTTATGGCGGTGGGGGATATGTTGGCCTGGATGTTACATAGATTTTGACAGCTCTTTTTAATGGAGATTGGTATATATGAGGGTGGTTTGATCGAACAGTGACTTCTTAATAGAAAAGTTATTTTACTGTAAAAATATATTTTATTTTTCAGCGTAATCTCCTTTTAACCCTATACAATTAGCCCAGCGACTTTCCTATATTTGCAAACCATTCAAACAGTAATTTTTCGGAAATTCTTCAAAATATGCATTTGCATCGGGTGTCACCCCTTCGTTTGTGTGAAATATTTTTCCACCGAGCTATTTTTAAAATTTGGAAATAAAAGAAATCACTGAGAGCCAGATCTGGTGAATATAGCGGATGATGTAGCAAATCGTAATGTTTTTTCTTAAGTTCGGCATCAAAAAGATGTCAGTAAATGAGCATATTTGCTAGTTATCGTTTCTCCCTTTTGTAAATAAAGATAACACCTTTGAAATACCAAGAAACATGGCAATAACATTATTAGTCGGAAAAACGGTTTTTGTCATTTTGGGGGCGCCCTCCTCGGGAGAAGTCCATTGTTTCGGCTGTATTTTTGTTTCCGAAGTATAATGATGTATCCAAGTTTTATCTACTGTGACATATTGGGTTACGGTTAAAGATAATATATATACAGTTTGTCCCTAGACTAACTTCACTATAGGTATAATTGATCATCAATTTTTGAATTTTATTTTAATGTTTTGGGATGCCGCCCTGCTTGGTCTGAAAAGAATTTCAAGTACATTTTTACATTCACATTTTCTGTTGAAGTAAAGTACCACCTAGGTTAATAATACGACAAAATGTTATTGAGGAAAGTTATTTAAAATATGAAATTATGAGGCTATGCAAGATTTTACAAATATTGGATCACTTTGAACAAGTCAGTATTTGTTTTGTACTCCTGCATTCCAACTGCAGAAAAAGTATCCTGCATGAGTTTTCAATAAATAAAATTAATGAATGTTATTTTCCTTTTTTTTTTAATAAAGTGTGCTGTATAAGTTGTTAAAAAAATTAGTGCATGTAAATGATAATAATAATAATAATAATAATAATAATAATAATAATAAAGTGTTTTATTCATATTATAGACACGTGTATATTGATTGAAATATACAGGTACAGATCTTCCATTTTAATTGAAAGATGTACAACATTAACAACACTCACCATTAAGGTTGGAACCGACTTCAGAAATGTCCTTGTCTTAAAGTCAGCGTTGTATTCTCCAATCAACTTTCTTCCTTGTCCTTCTAGCAAAACATATTCAAGCTTCTCTATGTCACCGCTTTTGATCAATTGCTTTAGATGTAAGGAGTCAATTTGGAGTACTGCAAAAAAATAACAGATTCATTCCTAACTGTCTTAATTGTATGTATTATTCAGTTTTCTAGAATTTTCACAAAATCTAGGAAATATGGCTTCTGCACCAATGTAACGTTGGGTTCGGTATTTTTCAGAAATGGGTGTAACTATTGAACATGTTGTGTATAGCCATAAGAACACTACATGCTAATTATATTATTTGATCAACAGCTTTGGACATCGGCTATAGTGCGTATACTGAAATAAAGCTTAATTCTCGTGCGTACCATATATTCAGACAATGTACTCATTTTCTGCTTTTATTGAAAAGGCGTGCTATATAACTATTTTTAACGCACCTCCAATCAATAGTATATGTAGTGGCAATGACATTAGACATCGTACATAAGAAAAATGCAAAGTTTGTGAATCTTTTAGTCATAGTAGCCTTTATAGTAGCCAAAATAGTTATGAAAAATAATTTACTATCGTATTATTCGAAGAGCTTGCAAGTACTTACAATAAGAATACAAGTAATATATTTTCCAGAAAATATATTTGTTTTCGTTTATTTTAAGGTTTAGTGTGTTTGTAAGTTCTCTTAAGTTTCTACTTTAAATTATACATATTGAGCAAATCAGCTTAATAAGTAAATACTTTGCTATGCAATCAATAAAAAGGCGACACCAAATACAGTTACATATATTGTTTTACTTTGCAAGTACAAGTCCATCATTTTGATATAACTTTTAGATGCAAAACAACTTACCCGTTTCATATGTAATGTTTTTCTACATTTCTAATTTCAATTAATCAATCTGAAATGTACTGTGTTATTACATTTTTCTGTTGACTGAATAGTTACTGATAAGTTTTAGTATATCGTCAATATTTCGTGTTTGTGGTCGGGCAATCAGTGTGAAACTGAAGGAAAAGGGAGTGAAAAATACCGTTTAGGTGGGTGCTAGAACAGTAAAGAAGCTTATCGTGACAAAAAGTGTTCAACTTCACATGCCAATCGTTTGTAAAAATTCCACACTCCGAATCTTTGTTTCGCAAAGTATTATAAACGATAAAGTTTGTTTGATCAATCTTTCGTTGGAGGTACATATTCCTGCCACTTCGTCAGCATGCTTGTTGCAGGTGATAATTTTATAAATTTATCATCACGAAAACGCGATGTTATAAAATTAGAAACTGTATAGAAATAACTAATGGTTCTGAGTATCAATTTTCTTTGGTTTATGGGGAGAGAACTTATAAATAGAAAGTGTGGTGTTAGATAAGTATAGTCAACTGTGTACCTGGAACAACTATTCGTTTAGTTTTGGAGCCATTTCTTGCACGGTAAATCTTTAAGGCTCTAGTGTCTATCTATTTATCAGTCTCCAGCTAACATACATTTTTAGGAAGCACTCCGAATGTACTACGTATATGATAACATATGGTTTCTATATATTCCCGGGTATTACATGTATGTAACACATAATTAGTTTTGTTAGAACAATTAGTGTATTTACATTTTTATATTCGTAGGTATTTTCCAAACTGTTTTTGCATTCAGCAAATGTTTAGTGGGATGCACGATTTAATGTATTTTAAGTATGTAGGCTCATTCATACAATTATGTTCTGCAAAGGCATAGTGGAAGAATGAGGTTGTAGCCTAGCTGTCGTGCGCTTGATTTACATAGTGATAGTGAGACCCACCATCACATACAGGGCAGTAACCTTTGCGAGTAGAACCAAATAAAGTACAGTGAGAAACGGCTTCACTAAAGTAAAAAGATCAGCATGCATTTGCATGCTTGGAACAATGAAGTGTTGTCTAACTGCGACGATGGAGTTACATTGGACCTCCCCTAAATACAGTTGGTTGTTGGGCAAAACCTAAGAAATAGCACTATTAGGATAGTTGGCAGTGAGGCAGAACAATAACTGATTTTCAATCAAGGGGAGTTTCCTCCGTTTCGTTCTAATCTCCTTACACTGCCTAAAGATCGGACTTATACTGTATACAGTTGAATGAGATGAGGAATTGGTGTGATGATTCCAATGAAAGCCTCCCCCAACAATAGACAACAAGCTGGTACACATATGTGTCTAAGAACGTTGAACAAGCAGTGGCAGGAATATATGGATCTCGAATACTCCAATTAAAAGTTACCCTAGTGTATTCTAAGTGGAAGTTCACCCTATGAGAATATACATATGTCGATATAGATCTCAAAAGAAATTACAGGAACAGAAGGTCATTTTGCTGATCAGTCATACCAGCGAGGAATCCGCGGGATATTAATTTAAGACTTACAAGTAGTAGAAGGTACTGATAATTACCACGGCACGGTAGGGATTATCACCATTCGTAGGAGCTGGAGAGAAGAGAAGAAAAGCAGACCAAGCAGCGGGTAAGCCTTTCGGTGACCTGATGAATTATGATCGAAAGAGATATAGAATCCTTATTGGCATCAGTAAAAATCAATCAAGAGTCCTAGTAGGTGTCCTATCCAATGCACACCAATGTGTGTGCCTGGGCGTCCTGGGTCCCGAATTCTAAAGCGTCCCGCAAAACTCCTACCTTACAATTTTTTCTAATGACTCCAAAGTTGGTTTATACGTGCAATTTTAATTACGTAGAAATTTACAATCGGCGGTAAAGTGACTACTATTTCATTACTACGCTGCATAAGGTCCGCACAGGTCCTCCCGCTAACCTTTAACAGAAGGGACAAAAGAAAGAAGTAAAGTAAAGTTGAAGTCGAAATTTTACAGTTTACAGAAAACCCCAATAAAGAATACCTGCATCCATGAACACCTTTTTAAAACATCTTTAGTTGGAGTTAGTGAGCCCGAGTTTTAACGAAAATGGTTGGAAATTGATCTTTAGGAATTTCGTTACTATAACGAACAAGATACGGAATAGGGGTGGTAGTACTTACAGATCTGCTACAGAACAGACTTATAAATCTTATGATTTTGTTTTATTTAAGGTTGTAAAAATAGTTTTCTATGCATCAGGTAAGTAGAAATCGTATTAAAATAAAATTAATCTTATTGTTGAAATTACATTAAGGGGTTATATACACTTAATGTCGAAAAAAGGTATTTTCAATCATTCCTCGTGCCAAGGCGATACAATTTATTCCTAAAAGAATTTCGTACATCTATTTGTATATACTGAATGGTGTTCCATAATTTTTTTCGATAGAAAACTCACATAACTGAGAGCAATAGAGCCGCTGTGCCAAAACACCTTTTTCAAACATCGCCCGCGGTGAGCACAATAAGTGGAGAATGACTCATTCGAAAATATACAAAAAATAAGTTTGTTAGTTTATAGCATAATGCTCTGAGTGAACGAAGGATTAGTCGAAATTAACATTTTTATACAAATGGTGATGATTTTTCTGCGATAATTGATTTTTCGAGTTCTGAAAATTTAGTTGTTGCCACCAGGAAAAAGAAGTTTTGTTTCAAATAAAAATTCGTTTGATCACTTAGAAGATACCATAATTATAAACTATTCTGCAAAATTTCAGATCGATCGGTCGAATGGTATTTGAGAAATCTTGCTCACCGCAACAGCTTCTTGTGAAAAACAACATTGCGAGATAATCGCGTTTGAAATTTCAGATGTATATTTTTCACTATCAATAATGAATTTGAAGGAATTACATAAAGTCGTCTATTCCGGGGCCGTAAAAGGTTCCTTCTTCATCTGCAGCTGCCTCCAGGACGTCGACTTGATGTTGTCGACGAGCCAACCTTCCTTCTCTAGTAGCTTCTTGAGCGCGCTGTTCGGCGAGCGCCACTCGCCTCTCGTCCAATTTTCCGACATAGACATGAGCTTGAAGACCACAGGGTACCTCCAATTCATCGAAAACCTTCGGGATCGCCACATTCGCCTCGTTGAATATACAAGCAGAAGTGTATGCAGCAATCTCAACCGGCAGAACCCCTCCAGGAAGATGCTTTGGACTTATTTTCTAAATAAGCTGGTTATAACTTTCGTTATTATTTTGAGTAAATCCGCCCACGCATCGTTCAAGTAGTTCTTCCTTGGAAAGGTCTTCATGGATGGGCTTGATGACTGTCAAAACACTTTCCGGAAGAGACCGGTAACTGTGGACAAACCCAGGAATCTTCTTCTTTCCGCGTTTTTCGTTCGGTTGCACTGCGAGAGTTCGCTGCCACTCACACCATGATTCTTTGCCGGTAGGGCATTTATCGTGTTGTGGGTGTTTGTCGATGGAACTATAATGATAATACGTTGCCCAAATATCATTGGCCATTGCTTTAGCGGAATCAGGATTACGGCGAAGGGCCAAGCCGTAGTATACGGTCAATTTATCAATCAACGCGTCAACACCCAACAAATGAGTAAAAGCCGTGATGCAATTTTCTGAAAGCTTTTATACGAATGGTCACGGGACAAACATATTTCGATTTTTCAAAACCGCAAAGCGTGACGTGCGGATGACCCGCACTTCGAGGTATCAGCCTATTAATAGCTCTAACTTTTGCTCTAGTGCTCAGATCTGTATGAAATATTGAGGAAATATTCTCAAGATGATGCACTTTTAGAAAATACAATGAAAGAAAATCAATAAGATTTACCTAATAATAAATTTATGAATAATGTTTAAATTTCAATCAATAATTAATTTATTGCACTATATGGAAAAATGTCTTCTCTCTAATGTATAGTAATTATTCAGACTAGTAAATATTTCATTAGTAGCTAGAAGGCTGAAATGACATATCTTAGGGGCTGAAAACAGACAAATTAAAAAAGACGCCAATAAGTTGCCAACCAACACAGAGAAGTATAAAACAAATTAATAACTGGCCGTGACCATTCCGGCAGTCATAATTCGAGCAACAATGAAGCCGAAACACAAGGAGCTTTCACCAGTAAACAATAGTAATTAGTTAAAGGTAAAAACCAAGATATAGTCAACAATGAACCAGGTGAAAAATCAACAGGAAAAAATATAAAAGAAAGTTTAATAGAAAATATTGAAACGCATTTCATTCGAAGTTATACTAAAAAATATTGCTCTCTGGTCTAGGCGTTAGATGGTTGAATTTTTAATTTCAAATAAATCAAAAAATATAAGCGATATAACTACACTTAAATCAGTCTATAAACACGGTGATCATACCTACCAGAGAGACTTGTATAGAGACCATTTTTACAGAAAAATATCGAATAATGAAAAAGAAGAAGGAACGTGCTAATTTTTTCGAAACATCGTGGTCAATTATAAGATTGGAAAATAAAATCTCAAAAGAGGACGTTGCTTCAACGTATACATTGTACAAGCGCTCCTCTACGTTAAATCGTATCGATGTTCAAAATTTGCAAATTACTTTGCAAAAATAAAATTATTGGAGGGAGATCCCGCGAAGAACAATATAGTTTTTCGCAAGTTTGGGTATCGCTTTCAGAGGTCATATAGATAATGCAAAAACTTTGAGAAAAGGCAATTGTCTTTTCTCAAAGTTCAGAGTATTTGGGCGAATATGATGCTTTTTCAAGTTGCACTTACAAAAGTATGGAAATCAAGGTGGCAGACTTAAATTACTTATCGCATCAGATGTGTGATGAAATTTCGCAAATAATTGCCCATGTTCCCATAGCACACGTTGTGGAAAAAATAAAATGCACAAAATGCTATAGTCTCTTTTCAGATCATACACCCGATATGGATCAATTTATTATTGTAGTGCGCTATTTATCAACAAAGATTTTTAAAGTTCTTTCCTATACGAATACGTAATACAGAGTATCGTACAAAATTTGCCACTAGATATAAAATACGACAGTGCATCCAATATGTCGGGCAAGTGCAATTGTCTGTAAACAAGAATCAGCTAACATGTTTCATAAACAACTTTTACTCAGTGCTCTAGTCATTCACTTAATTTAGTAAGTAGAGGTACTGGAGAGAGTTGTATTAATGCTACCAGATATTTCTTCGTACAAAATCTGCTTGTTTTTTTCTCTGTATCAACGTTCCAATGAAACATGTTATGCAACAAATTGGGTATATTAAAGAAATTGTCAGCTGCAAGATGGTGCGCCGAGATTGATGCAGTTTTATCGTTAAAATGTGATTCTAAAAATATGGAGGAGACATCAGTTGAGATTGAAATCCCACAAAAGATCAAAAAATTGTTGGTATTGAAGCTTATTACTTAGATAAATGAATTGTGATTATGAAACCGCTGTGTTAACTGTCCCATGGAATACAATTTTGCGAAGAATTGATGTAACAAGTAAATCTATTGACTGCATAATTGTTAAAGGTGTAAAAGTTTAAAAATATAAATAACGAACACTGTTAAGGCTTTAAAATGCCTAAAATGTGAACTACAAGTCATTGTGATTAAGTCTATAGATAATTTGAGTATTTTTTCTAAATGAGAAATACATGGTACAGATCAGCATTGCTACCCCAAGCAGTAATCCCGTATTTAATGCGAGAATAGTAACAACCTAAATAAGCGGATTCCAGAACATAAAAGTCCACCATTGCCGAAGCCGACGAAGACCAAAACAGAGGCTCCTTAATTTCTTACACAGCGTATCAATGTGTTCCCACCATTTCAAAGAATAATCAACAGTAAAACCCAGCAGTTGAACACTGCTATCTAACTTATCAATACAATCATTGAAATTAACAGTATTTGGATTGCATTGCAGATTAAGTGTTTTAAATAATATAACATCAGTTTCATTATGATTATTACACAAGTCATTTCTGTTCACCCAAGATTCAATAGTTCGAATGTACTCGCTACACCTTTCCACAACAATATTTAGTTTGTTGGTCGCAACTAACAATGTGGTATCATCAGTATAATTTATAATTAGGTAATTATCATTAAAGTAAATATCAAATTAAAGAAAACCTAGGCTGCTTCCTTGTGGAACATCTTTTGAGAAGATAATTTGATCTGAGTAAACTCTGTTTCCGTTATTATTTATGCAAACCATCTGCTTCCTGTTCGACGAGCAAGAAGTAAAGCACGCCAAAGCACTTTCCTGTATTCCATGCTTGTCAAGTTTCTGAAGTAATATATCAATGATTCATATTATTAGAAGCTTTTGATAGATTTAAAGGAATTCCGCATGATATTTGTTCATCCTCCAAAGCAGTCAAGGTTGATTCTATAAGATCAAATACATCCATCTGCACATTTTTATGTTTTAAAAACATGTTGGAATGTAGCAATTAAATACTATTTATTGAAGAAATTATATAAACGATTATAAATTACTTTTCCAAATAATTTAGAAAAGTCATTTCAAAGACCAGTTGGAACACTTTTTGCTTTGTTTTTCTTTAAGATGAAGAAGACAAGCGACCAATAAATAATATACACAAAAAAGCTAAAAAAGATATGAAATAAACTTTTCCAAATATGGGTGGTTTGAAAATGCCGCTGACCATACTAATTTTAAATGCTTGGGGGAACGCTAATTATCTTGTCTAGAAAGTCAAAAATTAACTAGGAAATTTCATGTAAAAGGAAATAGTAAATAATATGACTATCCTATATACAGAGAGCGTTTTACTTAAAATTATGGATTGTGACGGGACAGTTAACAAGTGAACAACACGAAAATCAAGGAAAAAATTATTTCAATATTTTCACATTTTTAATTTTAATATCAGGCAAAATTCTATGATACTTTTGTTCAAATTATTCCTGTTATTATACTTATACACGTCAACCAAAATTTTTAAATGCGTAAATTTTTATAAAACAACGTATTCTGTGCCCCTTATTGTCGAAAATATGACATCAACTCCTTATTTATTAAATGGTAACCCCTATTTCTAATAGCGCCGTTCTTTTTCTGCATACACGCCGATGATTTCTGAGATTAGATAATAAGATTTTTGAGAAACAAATATTTTGATTATTCCTAACACTTTAGTTACGTTCAATTGTAATTTTGAAGAAGTTTATTTCGAATAATGTACGAGAAATGTTCCTTAAAAATTCAGTTTCGGCTCGTTTTTTTCACAATCCGATCGTATTTCTCCTATTTAAAAAAGCGTTTTATACAAAACTTAATAAATTTTAACGTAAAATCTATTGTTGATACTGTCAGGTTTGACAAAAGTTATTTGTCTTTAAATTAATTGATATAAAACTAAAAATTGCACGTTCAAGTAAAACCCAAGCAATAGAAATTTTAATGATCATTTCAGCAAGTAATTGGTCAGTCTGCCGTTCTAAAATATCTAAAAGGGAACAAATGGCATCCGTACTAAATAAAATTGGTTTAAGAAGTTCACGGCGATGATTTTCACATAAGAGTTGAATTTTGTGACATAATGATAAACCGATGCAATAAAATTCTTGAATTTTCAAGACGCATAATTTTCTCCGACGAAGTTTTAGCTTAAACGCGTATGTCTGTAGATATTGGGCACGTGGATAATATAATAATAATTTCCCTATATCTCTTATTCCCTATATAACATTTATATATTTAAGAAAACAACCTCTCACCCTTTATTATAGGGAAATACTTACGCCATAGTTAAGAGCATGTAAAACAGTCAATCTTGTTTTAACTCTTTTTTGATATTTCTAATAGTTTCTGAGTTGTTGACGTGAGATTGGGTAGCTAAGATGTTACCGTTGCTCTTTACACTATATCGGTCTCTAAGCCTATAAAGAGTTCTTTAAATCGGTGAGGCACATTTACTAGTGTTTTCTCGTAGTTTATATATGATTTGTTATATCTAATTTTTCAATCGTTTGAATCGAATATTCATATATAACGATTGGATTATGCATAGAACATAGGTTGGTAACATACAGGGTTTGTCCTAACTAATGTGTTAAATTTATTAACAACATTAAATGAGATAAAAGTAGGTTATTGAATGTAAAAGGCCAACCAGTGCATGCTCACGTCTGATATTTTGGATGATTGTCTTTCTTGAAAGATCTAACCTTTATTATTTTTTCCTAGCCATTCTGTAGATCAATAATCCAGAACAACGAATATTGAAGCAATATTGTATGAATATGTATTGTACCTTTACTGGGTGTTTAACACAATTCTGAACAATCGATCAGATGGAGTGAACAAAAGTTTCATTCTAGAGACCCATGTCCAAAAGAATGACTTATTCGCGACGACGAGATACTCGAAATTTCTATCAATATCTTGGGCCGCCAATGTTCAGAATGATAGTAGAATACTTGAATTCGATATTCGTCAGATATTTCTATACATACTTTTAAATTGGATAAAGACACAATAGGTATTACTGCTTAGGGCTGTATTCAAGTAAATAGATTTTAATATTGTAATACCTCAATTAGCTACGTACATAAGTGTATAATTTTATCAAAAGATACTATAAATCATCTATTACATTCATTGAGAATGAAGTTTAAAAAGGTAATGAATCAGTAATTGCTCATTACGCAACACCGTGTGTATATGAAAATTATCACTCAATTCATTCATGCTTTTATGCGTAAATTCTTTTCGGGCAAGAATTCGCGGTATTTTATCTAATTAGTGTATTTAATGAACCTAATAAGTTCATCAAACACATAAATGGGTGCCTATGCCAAATGTTGATCGTGCAAACATTAATGTAACCACCAAAACCAATTTAATGTGGAGATAGAATGTATTATTTATTTTGGTAATTATTTCGTTTCCGATCGATATCTACTCGCAAATGCCACCCTGGAATTATTCATTAAGTTCACTTTGATGGGAGACCCCGAATCGTTTTCAATAACAACGTTAGTCTTGAAGGAAGATTGTAGAGGTCACCGATACTATTTATGGACGCTGCATCATTTACGTGACCTAATTTTAGAAAAAGTGTTATTAACGTATGTACATATATAACAGAAGATTAGAATTAGGTTTGCAATCTGGGAAATACCAGGTGTGAAAAAGGTTAACAATATCTATAATCTATAGTCATTGCCCAAAGTACTTCGACAGTAACTAATTATTTCATACCTTTGCAACATAGTGTATATGTAAATATAATTTAAGATAATGTCACATGCCTGCTGGATTTTATCAAACACTAGGTGATTCTGCAAATTTCGTTTTGCCCAAATTCTTTTTCGACTTTTCTTTTTTCCTAAACTTCCGCGTAGCAGTTACGAACAAACTCGCAGAAGGAAGTATCAAATTTGGTCCAGTCGTTTTCAAGTTTTAAGCATCCGAACAAACCACGATCCATTTTTATATATATAGATGTATCTATGTCCAGTAATCTTTCGTCTCAAAAAAAAAAAAAAAAACTACGAAAAATCGGGAATCCTGCTTAATGAAATCAAAAAGCCATTAATCTGAATACTGGTTGGTATCATGGTTTATAACTAAAATTTATTCTGGTATATTTATGATGACGACATGTAACTTTTAGAATGACATGTCGCATTTAGAATGGAAGAAATAAAAATCACCATGCTGGAACAATTCAAAATTGCAGTCAGTTTAAAAGATAATGAAACATATACTACGGGACATGGGAATTGCAATACCAAGAAGGGGGCGAATTTTTGGATTAAACTTGGCAGAAACGTTTATCTATTCAAAGGTGATAATTGGAGGGGGGACGAAGGAGGTGAAGGACTGCCACCTTCGTCTAATGGCACCAAGAGATCGATTCCCCAGTACCAGGTTAATTGCGGATCAATAGTTAGGTCATAAAGGTCGTCTCGCCACGCTTTAAACTGTTTATCGCTTTCGGCTTGTAATCTTATTGGCCACATTTTGTGCTACCACTTACGGCTCAACACCGACCGTAAAATTTGGAGTGGTGTAGGTTGCAAATGCACTGGAACGTGGAGTGTCATACGGTGGTGTTCAGTGATGAACCCCAATTTTGTATAGGGATGCATGATGGTTGCATGAGGGTCAGACGAAGACGTGGGGAATGTCGTGATATTCAATTTTCCGTTGAAACGCATGTGCATCGAGCTGTGGAAGTTATGGTATGGGGTGTTATAGCATATGAGAGTAGGTCTGACTTGGTGTTTATCTGGAGGCACATGCATGCTCAGCATTACGTTGGTGAGGTGGTGGAAGCCCATATTCTTCCAGCGCGCGTAAGTTCCACTTCATCAGCGGGATAATGCCCGTCCCCAAATTGCGAGAAATTCTCTAAACCTGTTCGAGGAGGTCCGTGTTCCAATATCTTGCCAATTGGACACGTGATGGTCATTATGGGAAGAAAACTGACGTACTTAGCGAATCTTCCACAAACACGGGAAGCTCTCCGGTACGAACTGCGGGTTGCTTGGTGCACCATACCCCAAAGAGAACATCAACCATCTATTGGAATTAATGCTACGAAGAGTGAGGGAGGGTGAAACTAATAGAGGAGGCCCATCATATTAGTAATAAAGAAAACAGTTTAATGTATATTAATGTGTAATAACTGTTGCCATTTTTTTCTGGAATTTTAATCAATTATTACATGTGAATAGGTGAACGTTTCCGTTAAGTTTGGTCAAAAAATGTTGACCTCTTTTTGGTGTTGCAATTTCCATGTCATGTAGTATATTACCAAAGTTTGGCAAACTACTATCTAGCTTATATTGTGAATAAACGTAATGACGATTACGAATAAAAAATTAACTATACAGGATACAAATTTTATGGGTCAAATGAACAATTATTCTTACCCCAATTAATTAATGAATAAGCACATGCGTCCACACTTGCTATATTACAAATTCGCGCAGAATTCTAGACTTAAGCACAATACAATGGCCCTAGGAGCTTTTGTCCTGGTAATAGTGTATTTAGGCGAGAATTGCTCACTTACCTAATTACAGCATTAGGTAATTTACTGCAGACACGCCAAAAATTCTATGTTTACATTATTCTTACCTACTTCGTGTATATATATATATATGTTTTGTGACTTATCTACTTATCTTTTTAAATATCCTCCTAATCAAAATATAGCTATTAGATCTAGAGTTATTTGATTGACCTGAAAATGAAAGAGAAGATATCAAAAAGGCTACTTTGTTGGAAAAGGTTACGGAATACATAAATAACCGGGAACAAGACAATTAGAACAGGCTGCGGGCTTGACGTATTCTACCCATACCTCAAGTTCACACTTCCAGAGATCTGTCAACCTTCGCTTACATGAAGCTCTTCGGGATTTGCGAGGCTCTGTCTCGGTTAACTTGATCTTCCCTGGCTACTCGTAAAATAGTAATACCCACAATATTCAATATATATGTACTCTACGATAATGTGGACTAATGAGATAATTACTTTCTCCCTAAGAACACATAGGGTTTCAAACTTTGCTAAAGGTTCTGGAATTCGAGACTACTTTATGAGAAAATGGGTCTGTTAAAGAACTTTGTTAAGGATGAAGATCGAACACAGACGTCAGGCGTATATGTAAGCTCTTGTGAATAAAAACTAAAGAACCTAGATAGAAGAAGTGGCTCCGAAAAACAGTGGTAATGTGGGACATAATCCATAGATTTAAGAAATCGGAACTAATTATAAATTAGAGTTATATAAAGAAATGATATGTGGTAGGTAGAAATAATCGATAGTCACATACTGCCGAACGGCATATTGCAATCTACAATCAACTGTTAACTGATTTTATAATTTTTGGTTAGTTTAGTAATTTTATAATTGTGTGTTTATTTTGGCTTCAGAACGGTTTTTGGCCTAAGCTGATTACTGAGTCAGTCAAAAAAGATTAAGACACCTAAGAATTGCTAAAATTGTCTATGCTAAGCTATCTGTTTCTAAGACAATGGAACTACTTAAATTGTCGAAATGTGTTAGTAGACCCCGGAACGTTTAGAGGATAAGAGACCATCCTTACCACTAATGAACGGTAGCGCTAAACCTACACGGAGAGGGTTGGTTTGCAGGTGCGCTAATGCAATGCTTGAAATGTACATTACTGACGTAATTGATTGAGGTCAACCTCCCTAAACTTACCGAGGTCTACTCATTAGTATCTATAATGAATCAAGCATTTTATTCTGATTATAAAATACAACCTATAGTTACTTCAATCTTTGTTTGTGTAATATTAGAGTGGAATATCGATGTCGATTACAACTATCGCATGAATTTTTGGACGATTTAGTGTTAAGTAAATAGATTTTGACTGGGGTTTACATAGTACTATGAATAAGTACAAGCATCTAAAGATTTTAAACACACATTTGCTAGGAAGTTTAAGAAAATCAAATGTCAGACTGTATTTATTCGTTTCTACAATCTAAAGCGTCGTACAAAAATTACAGGCGATTCTTCTATAATGTTTAAACTACCTGTAGTCTCCTGATGTTAGCGTTATAGAGAATTACTGTTATATTCAAAGTACGAGTATATTACCACGCTAACGCAAACCGGACTCAATATTTAACATAATAAAGAGTGAGTGGTATAAACTGAAGGCATCAACATAGTCCTAGGCTCCTTTTTTCTTTCAATATAGCGGTGGTGCAATTAAGTAATGTTTCCTTCCATTTCTTTGTCCATTCGCTTCTATCTTAGGATAGCCTCGAAATATCTGTCCAAGCGATTTCTCTAAGTTCAACAACTTCCCTTTGCTTTTTTTATATATCTGTTATTAGTATGTTATTCTCTATTCTTTCAAAGTGTCTCAACCTACAGCCAACATAGTTAACTTTTTTATTGTTACCTTTATTGGCAGTATATTTAGCTGGTACCTGAATGCTTCATTCCTGATGCTGCCTGGTTTGGTGTCTTCCAGTGTTGTATTTTTTTAAAAGCTCATTGCTCTCTTCTTCTTCTTCTTTCTTCTTCACTTTAGGCGTAAGCCTGTTTCTTCTTCGGCCTTTCCTCATTACATTATTTCATCCCTCCTTTCCTTCATCATCAAGTAATCTGTCTCGTGGATTTTTAACTAATCTGTCACTCCCCTTTATTTATGTGTTCATTCCATTCACATTTTCGTTTGTGTACCCATTCATTAATGTTTTATTATTCTATCTAACAATGTTTCCCGGAAATTCGTCCTAGTATTTTCAATTCGATTGTTTCCACTAGATTATTAGTTTTTGATGCACTTGCTCTAATCTCTGCTGTGTACGTTAGAAAGGGTCTGATCGTTGCTTTGTAGTCCCTGGCCTTCGTTTCCCGTTTAATCCTTCTGTTAGATTAAGCCCATTTGGTTCAATTTTTTTTTAGTCTCAATAACTTTTTAACGGTGTAATATATTGCTTTGAACTTTCCATTCATGTGTTTTATTTTTGTAACAAGCCTAAATCCATAATTTTAAGTATCTGACATAAGCCTGAACTGAAAGAATTTATGATACTTATCTTGTATCACGGACGATTTGGTCCACTGAATATTTGATAGAATACAAAATACTAAGCTTATTTACAAAAAAGTATGCTTTTATTGAAAGTGTGTTTCATTAGATGCTAAACAAAATATTTTGCGGTTTGTTTTGCAAATAAAATTTCCGCAAATGTAGCATTTTATATCGGATTTAGCCCTGCAGCAACTACATATTCCCCGCTTTCATGCTCCCGCTTTAGAAGAAGCAATATTTGAAGAGCTTGCAAAATTCGAGGATGACATTTGATATCAGTCAATAATTTCGCTGAAAACTGTTGTTGAGGTAATCGGCTCCATTTTATCATATGCGCGTTAGCCAAAGAAGGTGCTAGTTTTCGTAAAAACTCTGGTCTCCTGCGATTTTGATCAACCGGTGCCCATGAAGCACCGATCTCAGAAAAAGTATGTATGCATTCAAAGCGGATATATCTAGCATATTTGCAACTTTATACAAATCAAAGCGAATTCATTTTACAAGGTGCAATTAGCCGATAAATGGATGGCAAGTTAAATTATTAACGGTTCATAATTATATTTATAAGTTACATTAAAAATTCAATCAATTTTCATAAAAATTTGCATTTGTGTAGTATGGACCAATTGGTCTCTTAATACAAGATTCGTATATATTTTTTAATCTAACAGGAGGGTTAAGATGTTTATTCCTGCAGATGACGGCGTTGAGGTACGCTGCAGCTCTAATAATTTTAATGACCTGATATTGCACTTAATCTTTAATTTTGTCGAAACTTTTTATGTTTACATCAAGATTCTATTTTTGCTGAAATACTCTTCTAATTTACATCTAAGCGGATCTTTTATTGTTGTGATGCAAATGTCTTTTTCAGCACCTATTTCCATATTATACTTCTTTCCTATTATATTGAAGTTGCGTGTTAGGTTCTGAAGATTGTCTTTTGATTACCTATAGTTTCCACCTAAGCAAACCTTTTTTATAATTTCATCCATTACAATGTTGAATAGTAGAGGACTTAATGAGTCGCCTTCAGGGATACCGTTATTAACTGAAATGGGATTTGTTAGTTTACTACTGACTTTTCTACTATTTTTCGGAAAATGAAAACTGCGTCTACACATGATTTTTTTGATCGAAATCCTTGTTACTCCCCGGCCAACACTGTCACAGACTTGATTTTATTAGGGATGATTTTTGTGGTGAGTTTTAGTAAAGTTGTTAGGAGGTTAATGCCTCAACAGTTACTGGAATCTTTTTCACTTTTATTGAAAATTACAAAATTATGATACTAGTTCTTCATCTGTCTGGTATTATATGTATTCAAATATGATTTTTGGAATCAGATTTGTTAGTTCTGTTATTAATCATTTTTCACCACTTCATTCGGTATTCCATCCTGCCCAGGCGTTTGCCTTTTCTTAACGACTTTAAAACTTCTTCGATATCTTCCTTTGAGTTTCACAGATCTATCTAATGCATGGTATGGTACAATGCCCATCGATGACGTGACCTTTAAACATTATTGATTGACATATTTGATTTATTTCGATAAGTTTATTTCCGTAGTCTTTAATTTCGATCTCTGTCTCTGTGTTCTTGTGCAGGTTTCACTTGCGAATGATAATATTGGTTTTGCTATCCTTTTAGTCACTTCCGTGTACCGCATGTTTCAGACTTCACCAGAAACTTTGTCTTAATAGCATTAAATAACTTTCCTGTTTTTATCCTAACCTCTCGTTAATTTCGTGTTTCATACATCCTTCACTTTTCTGTACTGCACCCAGATATTTAAACTTCGTTATCCGTTTCATATACCTTAATGCTATGTTGCTTGTTTCTATTTCCAATTATCATTGTTTTTGATTTCTTCGTAATATGTATCTTCATATTCATTTGGTTCAAACTTTCCTTCATTCATTCAAAGCATTTATGTTATGTTGTAAACCTCTTTGTTCTCAGCAATTATTCTCGTATTATCAGCCTAGCACATCTTTGTCATTTTTCGTCATTTCCATTTTGCAGAAACCTGCGTGATAATACTTTTGTTTGTTCTTTGTTTTCTTTGTCACTTCGCCTAAAACGGGAATAAAAAGCATTGGAGTCAAGATACATTCTCGTTTTCACCCTATAGTATTTATAAAGCTTTCTAATCTTTCAATTTTTAAACGTACATAATGTATGGTGTTATAGTGCAGATCTTTAATGCAGTTAATAAGATTTTTTAAATCTCTATTTCTCTCTTTTTGTACGATTAAAAGCCTTCTCCATATTAATAAAGTTAATATGTATTCCTCTTGGTCTTGAATTCCGTCGGTTTTTCCTGAACCCACTTTGTGTTTTGTTTTCTAAACTTTCGTTCCATAGTCGCTTTTCTAATATTCTGAAACATATTTTTCCCGGTACACTCGTTAGGGTTATGTCTCTGTAATTTTTGCATTGTTTGCAATCTCCTTTCTTAAATACCCGCAAAATTATCTTTGTTCTTCAGTTAATCAGTTCTTTTAACATTTTTATTTCTTAGAACTCTTTTTGTCCGATCGAAAGTCTTCTCCATATTAATAAAGTTAATATGTATTTTCGTTGCCAGTTCTAATAGCTTATGATCTGGTATTGAATTCAGTCGGTTTTTCCTGAACCCACTTTGTGTTTTTTCTAAAGTTTCCTCCCATAGTCGCTTTTCTAAAATTTTGGAACATCTTTTTCCCGGTACACCTGTTAAGGTTATGTCTCTGTAATTTTCGCATTCTTTGCAATCTCCTTTCTTAAATAACGGCAAGATTATTTTTGTCATAACTAAAGGCCGGATAATATGCAGTTTGCATAAATTTGCATATTTGCAAAAATTTATTAATGCTGTTCCCATACATCTAGACCGGGACAGAATTCAAGGAAAAGCTAATTCCCTGAAACTTCTAAATAAATACAAAAATACATTTTACCAGAAAATTAGGAGCACAGTTGTTTCTTTGTTATTCGGAGAAATTTATTCCCATATTTGAAAGCAATCTTATTTATTTTAAACGCCATTTTACATAAGTGTAAACTTGTGGGTTGTTATTAATTATAATAGCAAAAATGCCAAAAATAGCGACTGTGCCTGGATGTATTGCAACTTATTCAGAATTGCGTATGGATGGAGAAAAAGTATTTTGCGTAGCATGCAGCAAGATTGTAAGTAAAATTTAAGTTTATTTCCTCTTATTAATCTATAGTTTTTAAACGATGTTTAACAAAATCACCAATACAACGCTTCGACAAATAATTTTATTTTAAAATGAGATGTATATTTCATGCGTATTTTTCGCATATCATCAGCACAATACGGATATATCAGCAAAATACGTACAGCATCCGTATTCTGCTGATGATTTTTAAATAAAAATCATTTTAAAATAAAATTATTTGTCGAAGCGTTGTGTTGGTTATTTTATTAAATGTCGTTTATTCCGATTGCTTCGCAAACTCTTTACACATTGGTTTTTTATTACTCCTTTATCTTTTACTAACACTTATCTTATAAGAAAACAACTGATGATGTGATATTTTTATGCAGGTTACAATTGAGAGAAAGTTTCAAGTCCACCAGCATATTAAAACTCCACCTCATGCTGCAAAACTATCAAAGATGAAATTGGCGAAGAAGGGTCAGCAAACATTTCCGCAATGTTTGCCATCAACCTCCAAAAAATGGGAACAAGAACAATTTAATGAAGATTTGTGCCTAATGTTTGTGTCGGCAGATATTCCACTACATAAAATAAACAATTTAAATGTCAACTTATTTTTGCAAAAGTACACCAGCAAATATAATATTCCCGACGAGAGCACCTTAAGAAAAATTATATTCACCGTATCTATGCAGAGACATTGAGTAGCATTAAGAAGGCTGTGTCAAACAATTACCTTTACATACGCGCAGATGAAACTACTGATAGTGTGGGCCGATACATAGTTCATTTAATGATAGGTATCCTTAACGTATCGGTTCCAGCAAAATCTTATTTAATTTCATCCAAACAGTTGGAAAAGGCAAATAATTTGACAATAACAAGGTTTATACAGGAAGAACTGGCAACCTTTTTCTTACCGGAATCGATTCCAACAGAAAAAATTCTATTGTTTTTAACAGATGCCGCACCATACATGGTGAAGGCAGCTTGCAACTTGAAAATCTTTTACCCAAATTTAATTCACACAACTTGCTTGGCGCACGGACTAAATCGTGTTGCAGAAGAAGTAAGAAAGCATTTTCCCTTGGTAAATACTTTAATTAGTAGTGTTAAGAGAGTGTTTTTAAAGGCTCCATTAAGAGTTCAGTTTACAACATCTACCCGGTATTCCGCTTCCTCCTCAACCAGTAATCACACGATGGGGAACGTGGTTGGAAGCTGCTATTTTTCATGCAAAGCATTATGAAGAAATAAAGACAATTATTATGGATCTTGATAGCGATACACAATCTGTGCTAGACGCCCAAAAGGTGTATTCGAGTAAAGAAATACCTCAACAGTTGGCGTTTATTAAAGCCAACTACAGTTTTATTTCCACTTCTATATTGCAATTGGAAAAACAATTTATGTCGCTAATTGAGACCGTTGAAATAATAAACAAATTTGAAAAGTTATGTTTTGATGTTAAAGGAAGGGTGGGAAAATCCGTGTATGAAAAATTTTTAAGTGTAATAGAAAAAATGAGGGTTTTAAAAAGCTAAAGGATATTGCTAAAATCTTGTGTGGTGAGTCAGTAGAAAATATTGAGTTGACAATAGAGGATATTTCTAATTTGAAATATGCTCCTATAACAAGCCTGGACATAGATTTTCAATATATAAATACATGTTATCAGACAAGCGCCACAATTTTTCTATTGAAAACTTTGAGAAATATGTAATTGTAAATTGTTTTCATAGTTAATTATGTTGTAAAATGTTATAAATAAACTTGTAGTAAACATAATAGAATACTTTTTTCTATAGTTTAATATTTTCTAGCATTACTCCTATTTTTTTATCTACATAATTTTCATAAGATGTGAGTATGTGAGTGCATATTTAGGCCAAAACATCTGCATATTTATGGTCATACTTCCACTTTTTCTGCATACAATCCGGCGTCTAGTCATAACATAATGCAGATAAGAAGTATATTGTTGCTGGCTACATTACCTTCAATTCTCTAGCTGTTGACCTAAGAAATCGGCAATCCGTGCTAAACCAAACAGATATGGTAAAATTATGGAATCCTTGTTGTTATTTTGAAAACATTTCTATTTTCTTAAATCATTATTAGAATTATTATTTATATTATTATCACATTGTGGAATTTATATCGATCTGCATTTGTGACTTATTCCAACAATTCAGTTTTCCAACACTTGTTTAAGAAATCAACGGAAAATACTGAATATACCTTAAACTTGATGCTTGTCCAAATACATTTGCAAACAGTTCTATGTAGGTAACTTCAGAATTTGCTTGTCTGTGCATGTACATATCTGTGCCCACTATTTAAAGTTTTTGTTAGACCAGATAACTTTTGTAATTTTTCCAGCTAATTTAATTTTTGATATTAATGAAATGTGGAAATTGTTGACCAACAAACAGACTTTCAATATCTCATGGCAAAATTAAAATAGGGCGCAACTTAAAGATTAACAAGTAAAGTTTAGGATAATTTAAAGTCGATTTGTTTTGATATGTAAAACTGAGGGTTTATTAAATGTAAATTACTTTTATATAAACTGTAGCAATCTTATTGCATAAACTAGTTTAAAATACGATCATAATATAAAATATTTTGTAATTTTATTTTTTAGTACTTTTGAAAAACAACCTAACTAGAAAATAAGCTTGGCTATGAAGAAGCGATAAAGAACTTTTTTATCCAATAAATAAAAATTCTTTAACTTAGAGTGTTGAAATTAAATTAAATTAAATAATAATAATAGTACGCATTTAATATTCAAAGGACCATAATGGAATTCGAAGCGTTCCAATGATTAGAACTCTAAATATTTAACCTATTTTCGCAAGGATTTCATTCATTCGCCATATTACAGTACAACTCAAAAAACGACAGTAAGCGACTAAAGAAGAATGTAAATAACAGTTTTGCTATATACTGAGTTTCATTTGTTTACAACGTGATATGCAAAAGAAGTGATCTCGTGTCTTGAACGAACAACATCGATTAATAAATTCGTAATGATAATGGCGTGACTCGCAGAAACGTCTGGAAGTTATTAATAATGATAGGAAACTTGTAAAAGCGCTTTTATATCAGCATTGAGTGACAGCTTTTAACACTGTAATGATATAATTGAATAAGTACAAAAATTAAAGTTGTGGTCTTTTTAAGTATTCTGTTAAAGCTTAAAAAGGGTGCTTAGTGATGTGCGTAATACTCCAAGGTGGTATTTTGTTATTGATTGCCAATTATAGGTTTTCTGATGAAATAAATTAATATTAATTTATTCCTAATACCAGGGTGTGAACCACAGTATTTGTCTGATTACTGTACACGTAATAAATTTATTTAAATATTATTGTATCATCTACAATGCAGTACACGACTAGAAATAAATAAAAATCTTTACATTTATTAAATTAATCTGGATATTTTTAAATATGTGTTCTCACAACTGATTTTTTAAGATCACGAAGAAGAAATACTTGACGTCTGAACTTTACCAAGTCTTCGCTCTCAAGAATGAAAATAAAGTAGACAATTTTTTTGTAATTAAACGCAGAACGAATACAATATTTTAATATTCTATCGAAAAACGTATGAAAGTCTAGAAAAAGCTAAAGGCTCATGTACGGTACGATATTTGGTTCCTTTTCCTTATTGCGCGTTTTTTATATTTAAAATTTGAAGATTTAGAATTATCTGTTAATAATAATATGATATAAAATAAGATTAGCCTTTGCTTAAATTTTTGTTGGATAAAATAGTAAACTAAATCTTTAATGAACAAATAAATTAAAGAATGAGTGATCATGATCATAGACCTATAGAATATAATATGGCAACATCCCAAGTTCGTCACTAATGACATAACTGTCCTGTTAGGATAAAACCCTGTACCTTCGTGTATTTCTGTGGAGGTGACGACAGTTCTATAAGTTAAAATCAATAGCGGTAATCTTTTTCATATTACATAAATCAATAATTTGTTTTGTACTTATAAAGTGTGAAAGAAATATGTATCTCAATATTGAAGCACTATTTATTATTTAATTTTACTGTTATCATCTAATATGCAAGAACAAGTGTGTATATTTTGAGGAACTTAACGAATGCGAAATAGGAAGCTATACAAAGAGAAAGGTGAGAGTCGAACAAATTATGTAAAAAATATGTAAAGAACAAAATGAATGAAGTTAAAAATGTATGTAACCACGGTAACATGGGATCATTGCCTACATATTTGAAATATAATGCAAAACAACATTAAAACTTGAAAATGACAAATGGGAAAAGCATTTGAAAGAGGTGTAGCGACGTAATGATACCGTAATTGCATAGAAATAGTATACAAAAATGACAATAGGTAAAGCATCTCCACACGACAAAGTAGTAGACCACATTAAGAAACTAAAGGATAAAAGAAACATGAAATTCCAATGAAGCAAGTGCTGAAGTGATAAAGCATTTACGCAATTGAATGAAATGTACGAATAAATAAAAGGAAAATGGGAAGGAAAGGACGAATAGGAAATAGGAACAATAGTAATACAAAGCATGTCAAAATATATTAATTTTAGAATAATCACGTTAGTTAAAGTGGTTTATAAGAGAATAATATCAATAATAAAAGATAAAGCAGATATACATCGAAATGCTAATAATTCGAAGTAAAAAGCTATTGATGCATGTGATATTTCATGGAGAAAAGCTATAAATACAATACTGACATATGAAGACATACACTTTTTGTAGATTAGATGCAGGCATATCAACGGGCATTAAGGGAGAAACCACAACGTTTCGAAGACATTAAATCATCTAGAAAATTATCAACTTAGAAATAACAATTGTCGATTCTACAACAAGAACATACATATGTAGACGCACTATCTGCACAAACTTTATAACTAGACTGTAATGCATGGTGTAAGAAGTGTAAGAACAATCGCAACGAGTATTACATGCGAAAGAAAACATGTAAGACAAATACTTTAATACAGGTACAAGATACTACAACAACAAAAAATATATAAGAATAGATATCTAATTTAAAGAATAATCTTGGCAACTCTTTAATAATCGACATTAAAAGGTTCGTTTGTTGAGCAATTCACAATGAAGCACTGCAATGCCTTACTAAGCAAGCACAAAATGTATATGTCAATAATGATTACGGAGGAAATTATGCTTTACTAATCGCTGACCTTAACCAAACTAGTAATTAAAGGATAATCTAAATGACTCTCTACAAAACGACCCCAAAACGTGCATTTTGCATATACGTTCTCTACTTGCTAAGCTGTTGCAACGCTACTTTATGGGCTGTCTAATAAATGCACCTTTTAAGGTCGTTTTGTAGAGAGTTACCTAGATTATTCTTTGAATTAATATTTTGACTGTCTTTAATACTTTTTTATTTAATCAAAATCTAAGCAAGAACAATTTAGAATTTACCAAATAGTGATAAGATAGATATGTAGTAACACACTGAGCATAAACTACGGGTATGATGAAAGATGAGTGAGAAGAGCTAACAATCATTGATCAAAACATTAAAAATGAGTAGAAAGAAAGCTGTAAATATATGATAGAATGGAATCCAATAAAAGACAACGACAATTTACACGAAATCTATGACTTTTGTGGTGAGTACTTATTACTCTTTTAAGTTATTCTAAGAGTATGTTCGACAGTGATAGTCTACAATAATAGTTTTGGATTTAAATTTGGATTTGCAGTTATGGATATTATTATTGGTAAGAGATTGAAATTCAAATACATCCATCAATTTAAGGTTTTTTGTCAATGCTGCTGGAAAGGAAATAATAAGCAAAATCACGATTTTCATTGGATACGAAAGTATGTATTAATGACCTATTGCTGAGGGTTGAATAGTCACCCATTTCCAGAGAGAGCTTTAATAGGTAGCTGTTTAGAAACTTGTTTTTCAATTCCCTTCGTGATAATGATTGGCACATGCAAAGTAGGCTGCAGTGCAATCGTTGCACGATTTTCTGTGGAAGTTGCTTAACAAATGAATCTCAGTGTAGGTCATTCATCGGAGAGTTTGTAGACTTCTACATTTCTATTCTTTGTAGATAGCTTTTTGTTCAGAAGACATTTCAAGTGGTAAAACTAAGTTTGCGATGATTGATGAAATGGTTCTCATATCTCAGGTTGGGTACCTGTTAAACTTTGTTTTCGTAAATTGCTGCCCCTAATTGATAAATTATGATATTGAAAGCATCACATACTAATTCATCCTGTTTTTGTGCAATACACTTGACCATGTCGTAGTTAAAATTGAACAGGTAACAATTGATATAATAAAGGAAAAGCCATTCCATTTGAATTTATTTTGTATTAGAGGTTTTCCGCTTTTCCCTTTTTTTTGTTTTGCCATAAGTGTAAGAGAAAAAAGAATGCATTGCATTCGTTTTGCCCAGTAACAAAGTAATTCAATAATACCATTACGCACGATTATTTAATAATTGTAAGGAATAAATCTTATCGATAGCTAATTTTAATTAATTTTTTATTTTCTACGCATGTATATGCTCGAAAATTATCCTTTAAGTTATAATTCAATTCCTAGAAAGTTCATTGTTTGGTGTTGCCTAACATAAGTACTTTTCTGACTTTTCCAAACGTAAGCCCCTTAGATGCAAATGGCGGCTTTTGTAAAAGTATTTATATTCTATCCTTTCATACTGTCACTTATTATGAAAAGACCCACAAATGAAGTTACGAAACAAAGTATTATCACCATCAAATTTAGCTTTGAATTCACAACTTCTTATTTATTATCAAAATAGTGATTCAAAGCTGCACATTGCACAGATATGATTTGTTTATATATGCAAAGTTTAGGAATCAAAAAATTCAATTTGGGATTACCAATTCAGCATTTTCAAGTAATTGTAACTTCAGTGAAATGGTATGAGTATCCGATTGCAGACTGCTCGAATCATCTTAGCAAATAACATCGATATCAACAGATACAAAGTTTTCAAGGAAACAGTCAAGCAACTATGGTGCAATAAAATACCACTTCAAAATCATAATTCGTGAAGATAATAGTATAGATATCAATATGATAATTTATCTTGAAGAAATGTAAATCTATGTATATCGGCCTTCGAATAATATATGATTTGTAGCGTTTATTCATCATTATAAAGACATTAAGGGAGAAATAAATCGCGTGCTAAAATAATTCCACCCCAAGTCCAAGCAGGCTTAACAAAACACACAATTTACATACCTTTTGGCGGGTTTGAATGCACGTAGAGGCCATTCACTTGCACTCGCTTATCTTGATTATGCACCCGGCGCTTTCTTAAAACTGGCATAATTATTTACGTATTCCACCAACATATTAATAATCACCAATTCTTATTAATAATTAGACACTGAAAATGTCAGTGTTGCAAGGTAATTAACGAGTTGAAGGTATTTTATTACTCCGCTTTTAGATATTTTGAATCTATAAATCGATAAACAATTAATTTCTTTTCTATAAACTAAAATTTTTCGAGGGTCATCCACGAAGAGTTGTGCTGGTAACGTGCGGCAAACACGTGTTAGCTAAGTTTAATGAGGTGAGCGCATGTACTCTACTCTGTAAGTTGAATTAGAATGGGGTGGAGATGTCTGCGGCGATGTTATTGTTACCCGGACTTGTCCAACCCTCTTGCATCCCCGCCGTAAAGGTACTATTATTTGTTCACAACAATACGTGACCTTATTAACTGCGAACGCATATATACAGCCGGACACAAATAATGTGATGTATTGGTATTCACTTCAATAGGAAGCATCGCTTTTCCAATCGTGGGTAATGTTCATTACATATAAATCTAGTAGATTCTCGAAAACATTTAAAATATTTAAATAAATTAAATCTATCTATACACGTGGTGCACATGTCCTACCTATATAAATGTCTTTTTAGTGTTTAGACACACATTCTTTAACAGTGGGAGCATATGTGGTTCAAGACAAGCTTGAAAATAAGTAATAGATATAATAGTTTTTGAACAAGCTATATATTTTAAAATTTTCAAATGTTAAAATAATTGTTTATTGGATGACTACTTATTAATCCACATCTGTATCTAGATAGAACACACCAGTAGCCGTTCTCGATACTTCTTCACCCATGTAGGTAGTTTTGGTGCACAAGCCAAGTAGGTAGTAAAAATATGAATCGCATTGATAAGCCAAATATTTTGTCGGCTTGTTTATGGTTTCAGAAAAATACCGCCAACTTTTAGAATGACTGCAAGTGATGGGCAACAAAGGCAAGCAACCCGGTTGGGGTACCCCCCACCATTTGGATAAAAATCGACGACGCCAAGAGCTGCATTCTTTCCTAATATGCCTGATGATGTGTGTATAACATCTACAAATTGGGCATCAGTTGATTGTAATCCGTTGCCAATAAGCGGCTTAGCAGGGTCCAGACCTAAAACAAGTTTTTTCTTTATTTGCTATAGAGATATCCAGTTTTCCTTTCTGTTTACATCTTTTAGAGAACTATTTTTATAACATCAATTAAATCATCAATGTTATTTATAGACACATGATGTTAACACTGCATACTGTTACGAAGCATAAGATTAAGTACATTTGAATGTAGGATATTTAGCGGTTGAAACAGTGAACTTTTTAAAATGCGAAATTACTGATCTTTTAATACCAGTTTGATTTCATATACATTCATCACGATTAAATTATTGTTTTATTTGATAACACATGATGAACACATCAATAGTAGAAGAATATCTCGCATCTGCATAAGAACATTAGAATTGGAAATCAAATAGAATCAGCATAAGTCTAGTATAATTTTATTATTCAAGAAAAATATGAATTGAAAACTATAATAGGTACATAGTAAATAGATATGATTTCTGGAAGCCTTTGTATGCAGGCTGTACCACGACTTATTACGAGGGTACCATTGGTAAGTCGTGGTACCCGGTACCTACAACAATTGGACTTTATTTGCGAGAAAACTAGTTTCATTGTATATGGGATGAGAAGAAGAAAGATCAACACGGTAAAATGTACATCATTTTTGTAGCAAGAGCCGGAAAATTATTTTATCACCGAGAATCAATTGCATAATTTAAAAGGAAAATGAAGATATTTTCAGGAATAGATACAGGTGTATACATTATCCGGTAGTTATGTATGAAAGTTTACGACTCTATCACTAACAACTGATCAACCATATTACCGTCAATTTAAATTTCTTGGAACTTTGGAAAATTGTAGATAATTAAATAAAAAAATAATCAACGTTCACAGGTATGGTATGAATTATTATTATTATTATTTATTTATTATTATGTACAGATATATCTTGGTTAAGACTCCAACAGAATATATAATCACAATGTTTTAGTTGATTTTAATTGTTGAATAATTACTGCACTTCCTAAGACAGATAACTGCAATATTGTTTGTATTTATAGGAATTATACTAAGAATTTTACTTTATTAGATACGGTTTTGTCGTTGTAGTAAAAAAAAGTGTTTGGTCTCAGCAAATCAGAGAGAGAAAGAGGAAGAATAGTAACTCTGGTAGAAGTATCTGGCCAATAAGGGCCTAGCAGCTTATTAAATTCTTAAAAATTAAAGAAGAATGTATGGATACATACAGAATAGTGCGAATACTAGGAGGAATTTTGCAAAAAATAGAAAAGGATTGCAAATAAAGAAAACCATGCAAAGGTAAAATACAAACAAAGAAGCATGTTACAGATGGAGAAGGAAATTATGGGAGCGAGCTTAGATCAGTTCAAATTAGTTATGGAGACAGTGCGACAAAAGGATGAGTAACAGCGACATACAATGACAAAGGCGCTTATCAGCACATACATGGATTGTGATGAAGTTAATGGGCAGTTGAGCCATTTAGAAACGACAACGCATTTGAAGACGACAGAATATTTTATTACACAAACTAATCAGCTCGATACGAAGAACTAGGAATATACCTGTAACCAGTGGAATTGCAATTATAGTTCCCATATTAAAAAAGAGGGATGTTAAAAAGTTATAATGTTGTTGGAAAATCATTCGGACGGTCAGAGGAAGCCGCCTCCATAGATGGCAATATAGCTTGTGGTCAAGGTCAGCTCTAGTTTCATATCAGCAGTTCCTTGTTCTTAGAAAGTTATGAAATGCCATAGAAGATAAAATAGAAGAGCGTAAGGGTAAATTCTAGATGGACAGGGGTACTCACCATGTATTATTCTGCTTTTAACAGCTAGTGATAAAAACTTTAGAGCGTAATAGTGAACTGTATTTGTGTTTTGTAGTCTTACAAAAGGCTTCCAGTACACCAGGCCAGTATACCTAGAGAGAAGTTGTATGCAATAAAAGTTTTGATGAAAATTTAATAGGGACGTGCAATCCTTATATCTTGACAGCAAAAAATATATCCGAAACATTAAAGGAGGGAGACGGGGAGAGCTGTTAAGTTCACTACTTTATCCATAACCATAATGGATAGTTTATCTCGATACCTGGAAAGAGAGGTGCGGGAAGTGGAGTCTATAAATGAAGAATGTGAAACACCTAACCATCAAATTAATGTAAATAAAGCAGAAGTTATGGTGACAGCAAAACAAAAAGACATATTACACTGCACACTGAGACCATTAATTAGGTGGAGAGCTTTGATTTGCTGAATCAAGAGTTATTGGAGTGTAAATTCAATATTATAATAGACAATGCCACAAACGCGTATTATGTACTGGAAAGATTATTTTTTGGAAGGAAAGAGGTTTTGAAAGACACTAAGATAAGAATATGTCTCTTAATTTTTGTATATATTCCAACATACAGTAGCAAATCATAGGTTAACAGAAAAGCAGGAATAAAAAAGGGTTAAGATGGACAGAGGGTGCGTCTAAAAGGGACAATATACGGGATCACAGGTGGTTTTCTATTCTAGTTGTAACAGGGTATTCGTATTGTCTGAAATATACAATTTCCTAAATTTACCGATGTTGCGCGAAAAACATATACCATTTATTGCGCAATTACCAAAAATGTATTGCGCGGTTTCCGGAGGTGGAGTGTAGAGGAAATCGGGTCTACTGTATTAGTTCCGGGCAGATTGTAATAAAATTGGGATGTCAAAAAAGAAGAAAACTGTATTTCTTGTAATGTGGAACTGTACAATAATCACGAAAGTAAATTGCATGCCTATGTAAACAGTGCAAAATAAAGCAGGCAGGTTTAGCGTGTGTTAGGTGTCAATAAATAAGTGCTTCGGAAGACATATGTACCTGCTTTGAAGTTAGCAACCCTAAGCGTCCTACGATATCATTTACCGCACATTAAAAACATTACGTAGTTATCTTTGATTACATTAAGACTTTGCAAGACACCTTCTTGTCATTGGAACATTTATGACAACGTTCGAACCCACGTTACATCAACTAATTGAATCTAGAGCCCAATAGCTAGCTAAAAATTTCGTTCGGTTTTGCAAAGAAATCCTGATTACTTCAAACTTTCTAGTGTACTTCCGAGTGATACTGATCCATTTGCAAATCATACACCGATTGATGCCAAACATTAATTTTCTATCTATAGAAAGATTTTTGATCATAAACGCCGAAATTTATCAGAATCGACCATAGAAAACTTGATGATCCGAGTTTACAATAGGTCTGGTGATTATCTGCCCACACTACTTATATAATAAGTAACGACTTTTCACTTCATATTTATTATTTATTTAAGTTATCATAATTTAATATTACTAATGAAAACCCACAGCTGCTCCCTTTTGTAACGCTGATGTATTCGTTCCGTTGTTATCCAACGCTAGTGATGAGATAAGGAGCAGACTTACTGCGGAACTGCTAAGTGATTATGGAGGTTTGGGTATCTGATGCAAATGCCAACTAACAGGGTAACTAAAAGAGTGTGGGATTGCATGGTAAACAAACGATATGTCTACAAATAGTAACAAATGATTAGTAGTAGGTTCTATAAGGGCAAGTCTTAACCAGCATGATAAGATTTTGACACGCAAACTGGTAAAAGAGATGAAGATTGAGTGAGTAGTAAGAGTACTACAAGAACATTCCTATTTAAAAGAAATAAGTAGTCTGGGCAAACAGCGGAAATTACGAAACAAGTTAAGACAGCCTACATAGACACAGAACTACTCGTACACGGCGCGCCTGCCGGTACTGACTAGAGTGGGAAGTCGGCGATGCTGTCGTTATTTATTTCGTAATTCTACGCTGTCACTGATGTTTGCCCAGACTAATAATAAGTATCAGAATTTCCTCAGCTTGTGGTTGGTTTTTTAAGAGAGAAGATAGGGGAATATGATGGATGCGTCTATATTTTTATTGAATAATAATTTCGTTTTATTTGATTCTTTTGTATGACTAATTGTCCATGTTGCCATTTCTTTCCTTTTACTCAAAGTGATTGTTTTCTTCGCTATTTATCCTGAACTTTGAAATTAGTTAGCGTAAATGTTCGCTGTGGTAATTTCCCCAATGTTAATGTAATGATCATAAAGCTTATACATTTAATCCAAACTGCAATGGCCTACATACATACTTCACACAAAGAAAAATGTGATACAGTATCAAATAATACAGATAAAAAAATATTATTAATATTGAGCATTAACTGAAGCAAGTTACAGCTGTTAAGAATTGAAAAATTGGGGTATGGGTAACACTTACATAGCCAAATATTAGAATACTAGTAAAGCGATGAAAATGTTTCTAAATAAATTAATATTTCGGCATATTAAATATTTATTTAAGTCCTTAATGCATTTCTGATTTTAATGAACGACCGAGATTTCTATGATTCAGGTCTTTTATCATAATCTTTCAGTGTAGTAAAGATAACTGCAGAAGTATCATTATATAGTATACATTATGGTATAATGTTGTGCATTTTATGCATGAAACCATTTGTATTGTATTACTCTTGTGGGGAACAAGAACTAAGTAACGTTACAGGATCGACCAAAATAAGGTCTAAAAGGATAAAAAGGGTGTTCAGTTTTGAAAACTACTCAATCATCGATATTCATGCAGGATGTTAGGAGAATTAAAAGTGCAGAAAAGCAGTATTAGAAGACAATGTTAGACATGCCCAGATAAATTACTGGATCCTATACACTTTAAGATTCTTCAATTCAGAATAAACTGATAATAAACGCTATTATAAATCGAAGGAAGGTTTATGGTGCTATACAAAATTATAGGGATTAAAGTCACTGTGTTTTATAATTGTTATTATGAGGAGGAATCTCGAATTTCGACACAAATTAAAGGGTAACACCACTGTAACAGCCAAAAAGAAAGCGTCATTTTAATAATTTCTTTTGGATGGAAGACAAGGCAATAGGGTAATAATATTCAAGAAAGTTATTAAGCATAATTTGAGTATTAAGCAAAATATTATCATTGATAAATATTAAGAAATGGCGACGGCGGAGCCATTCTCGCGAGGCATATTGAATTTGAGGCACTCTGCAGCATGCAGTGTAGCTGGTGCAAATTTGAACGCGGAATAAAGGAAAAAAATCACCGAATCTACATGATTATAACTAGTGACATGTACGTAGGAGATTTAAAAAATATTGGTATTTGTGTGGTTGGGGAGTACTTGAAGAAGGAAATTCAATTTTCGACAAGTAAAAGGGCAATCAGTTGTTAATAAGTAAGGTTTACATGAAAAATTATTATTTTAAAGATATGGTCAAAAATTCGGATGAATAGAATAACAATTGTTGGAGTTATGCTGCGTGTCGTTTCAAAAAATCGTGTTTGTAGAAACTCGCGTTTAAACTTTTGAAACGTGTTATAGATATGAAAGAATGAATGAAACGTCTTTTATCATTAATCTACTATCCCAGGACCATAAAGCTGCTCTTCCATACTAAAACATTTTTCCTCATTCTCTTTCCTCGAAGATTGTATGCTAAAGCGTGCTTCTTTTGCCGCAAATGTTATACAGATTAGTGTGCTAGATCCGCTTAGCATCGGCTTCAAGACAAAAACTCTATGATTGGACGCCAACATCCATCTTCAAAACTTTCACAATTCGTAGATTATTTGTCAGACCAGCATTAAACTGCACACACCAATATCAGTCGCTACATTTAAGATTTCTTTGCTACTTGAATGAGATTTTGGAGCCAAACTCTAAATAGTAGCATTGAATCTACACGCAAAGTAACAACGTATTGTTACTTTGCGTGTAGCTTCCCAAGCAACGGTTTAGCAGCCGTCTCGAGTTAGCTCCTCATAAACGGGCAGAAGCTCTGACCCAGTTAGAATTGCTCTCAGCCTCAGGGGTTTGAAATCAAAAGCTAAGATATTAGACTGTATCTTTGCAGTAGGTATTTATTTGACCAAAATAGTCGTTTTGGAGATGACCGACGCGCTTGGGGAAGAAAATTTCAAGGAAAAATGTTTCTAGTAATAAACTTTTTGCCTCATATTCTACAAGTTTCAAAGCATGTGTTAAGCCAATAAAAAATGGATTTTCTGGAAAAGGTGCCTTGGTAATTAAATAATATGATAAGGACTTAACGTTGAATTTCTAGCTATTTTTGGAACCCTGAATGTGAAACAATCGACGGGGTCTCCTTAAAGTACAACCTTGGTTATTATGTTGGAGTAACAAGAGAAATACAAAATGAAGTAACTGGATCGTGATTTAAGTAAGGATATACATACATTCCTTATGAATACCAGCATCTAAATTATATTCCATGTTGTGTGTGCGACTGGAAGGATGGGATAAATATTTCGAAAAAGTTTTCTATAAAATCGTAATCAGTCCTTGTTTAGGATGCAGTAAAGTGATTGCTTAAGATTCTGTATGCTTGCACAGTATCTCTTTATTGGGAATACTACTAAAATTGTATCTTTTTCTTACCAGTTATGCGATCTACAAAGAAGTTGTGTTGCCTTAATTTTCTTCCAGCAAATCCCGCAACATGCGCTCCCAAACTAAATCCAATTAAATGCACGTTGATGACTTGACTGCCTGAATTTTTATAAAGTTCTACTAATAAATCGGCAAGATGTTCGCCAACAACTGTTGTTCCGTTGGCTGGCAACGGGTACAAAATTATTTTAGATAGTTCACTCCAATCGACAATAATGACGTTAAATTCATTGCGTTTCTCATACTCATCCTTTAAAGTAGTTGGCATTGCAGAATTACGATCATTATTCCAACCATGGATTAAAATCTTTGTCGTTTTCTCAAGACCGATGTTAATACTTTTATAATTTTCCAATTTAAACGTTTTACCCTTGGGATAATGTCTATAACGATACTTATAAATTATTACAAACTACCGTTCTTTGATGTACTTACTCGTTGTACAAGATAAAAAATATTTTACTATAGATAGATTCTTTAGTCATTCGATCAATTTCATCTTCGAAGGGTAAACCAAAGTTTGCAATATTTTCTGGTATGGAGTTCAAAACATCATCTCTCTCTTGGGCACTGATAGCAGCTAAAGCAAGATGAAATTGAATTCTTCAAGTAGAAGCTGCGTGTGATCTATACGTATATACATATATACTTACATGTTTGGAAGTAACAAATGATCAACATATACAGAATTTTTTATGAGATGTCATTTTAACATTGAAATCTTTTGCCTTCGATCATTCGTTCTATGAAGAACACATATCAATTTCCTTGCCCGTTTTCATGAAGGGTATTTATTAAATCTTAGAATATTTGTAAAAACATGCAAGTAATCGGCTACTAATATCAACGTCACGTACAGAATTTAAGCAAATATATTTTTCTTTATTACAACTATGTACCTAGACTAATGCAGTTACGCAATTTGTTATCGCAAACCAAACTTTAATTATACAGCATTGTTTTGGAAATTTTTGTTTTCTATTAATGATCTGTTGGAAACACAAAAACGTGGACCGGCAATAATTGTTGAACTTTTGCAAAACCGCATCCATAGGATATTACTTCTATATATAATATGTATTCTTCGTAAATGAATATTTCATGTAGAGATAAAGGAAGGAAAATATTAAGTAATGTATGTTATGTAGATTAACTTTCCGATATCAAATGTAAAGAAAAAGCACGGGAAACGGAAGTAAAACTTTGAAGATTAAATAATTATTGCCAAGGTTGCAATCGAATAGTAAAATGTAGTCATATCTTAACATTTAACTGCAAAGGCAAAATTGGGTAAACGTTCTGGGACGATGGAATTGGATTTGGGCATACATAGTATCATATCTAATTAGTTCCGGAATTATTCTAAATAATAATCTTACAAAAGTTTCCTTTCCAACAAAACCTGATCAATGGAAGGTAATGTTTCCAGATGCTCTTTGAATACTTACTGCGTTTGAATTCAAATTATATCTACCTTTGCTAAAATACTCACTATAAATGTACAGTTGTTTAGTCACAGATTCTTCAGTTTGTGGTTTTTAAACCGTTCGGTAAGCTTCTTTTTATTTTTATGGGTCCATAACGAGAGGGTGATCTCGTACTTAAAACATTACTCGCACCCTGTTCTACATATATACATTAGGGTGGAATTCTTATATGATAGAGATCTACCACTAATAGGTCAATAAAACAAGGCTGGTTTGAACGATAGTTATATTTTCAGAACGTTTACAAACGTTTTCGGAACACCTTCGTCAGTGAAAATATAACTAGATAAATATATAAACAAACTTTTGTTTTTTATTTGGGACTATCAACAAAATAACTAATGACTAGGATTTCTTGATATAGAGGATGTGTAACCAACTTTTATATATATATAAATTATAAAAACTAAATTAATGTGTAAACATACATGCAAATTAAGTAAAACCCTATATCAAAAAATCTTTGTCGAAACCTTAACAATTCTGTTCAAGGACTAGGGAAAACCAAATTCAAAAACCTAGCCAAAGGTTTCCTTCTTAAGAAATGCAAATGTCATTTTAACAAATTGCTATATACATTACTTAAATTTTGAATATCGGTCCTGAAATTAATAGTTTTAGTGTCTTTCTGTATATTTATCATTTCATATATTAGTCTTTTTTATAATTATTCTCTGTTTTTAATATAATTGTGTTTTCAAAATCAAAGTAATGCCCAAGATCTTTGTAATGCTTTGTTACAGCGGTCATTGCGCCAAAATCATTATTTAAAGAATACTTATGGCTATACTTTGATTTTGAAAACACAATTATATTAAAAACAGAGAATAATTATAAAAAGACTAATATATGAAATGATAAATATACAGAAAGACACTAAAACTATTAATTTCAGGACCGATATTCAAAATTTAAGTAATGTATATAGCAATTTGTTAAAATGACATTTGCATTTCTTAAGAAGGAAACCTTTGGCTAGGTTTTTGAATTTGGTTTTCCTAGTCCTTGAACAGAATTGTTAAGGTTTCGACAAAGATTTTTTGATATAAGGTTTTACTTAATTTGCATGTATGTTTACACATTAATTTAGTTTTTATAATTTATATATATATAAAGTTGGTTACACACCTCTATATCAAGAAATCCTAGTCACTAGTTATTTTGTTGATAGTCCCAAATAAAAACAAAAGTTTGTTTATATATTTATCTAGTTATATTTTCACTGACGAAGGTGTTCCGAAAACGTTTGTAAACGTTCTGAAAATATAACTATCGTTCAAACCAGCCTTGTTTTATTGACCTATTAGTGGTAGATCTCTATCATATAAGATAAGTATAAAAGGTCACGAAATATATATATATATATATATATATATATATACATTTAATTAGGGTGGAATGAGAATTTATGAATAAATTTTTTTTTCAACGGCACAGCGATATAAAGTTGCCTTTCGATGAGTAAATTAAACATACGAAAGATTACTTACTTGTCTTGATGTTTTGAGGTGCCCCAACACAATTGAAAATCAGAAAAAAATTACCTATTTTTTCATATTACCATCAAACCATCTGATACGTTATTAGTTTATGTGGAATATAAATATTTTCCTGTATTGTTAGGTCTATTATAAAGTGAAATACATAATAACAACTTAGGAATCCAATAACTAAAACGGTGTCTTTGGTTACTTATTTTTTTATTTATTAAAGATGTTGCATTTTCCATACATATTTAAATAAACAAAATTAAATTACTTATGGTAACCTAGATAATTATTCAAAAATAATAATAAATTAAGGCATTTTAAACGTTCGAAGTCCTGGAGCTTTCTCAGTTCTTGCTTTTTAAAATTCGTCGACATGCTAGAGCTGTCTCTGTCACCTCCAAGCAATAGCAATAAGAAGCTTTTCTGGGTGACCGAAATATCCATATCGCTGGATTACCTTGTCAATGATCTTCTTCAAATCGGCGTTCAAATAGCAACTCAGACTAATTGTTTGCCACAGGTGCTTAGCTCCGTTTATAAACGAGGGATTACATTTTATTGTAAACCAGATCGGACCATAAACTCTCATCACGTACGTAGCTAATATCACTAATTTTTATTCGATTTGCTGTTGTAAGCCATCTAGAGTGGCTGAGAGATCCAGGTTCAATATTAGCCAAATCTGAAGAAAAATGCCAGTGCTGATAGCGGTTATAATATCGTAAAGATCTTTTTGGTCGGTACCCAAATCACTTCTTCTATGTGAATTCGACTATTGTATTGTTTCACATTTTTGTAATTGATGGCCCACGAAAAGCATTTAGGCCCTGTAGTTTTTCCGTCCAAATGTAACAACAGATGTGGCAGTGGTAATTTATTGGAGTGCAACTCGCAGATAAACCACTGTAATAGTTTATTAAGTTCTTCTTCCATCAAACGAATAATACCAGCTTGAAAACCTGTATTCACTACTGTTCCATCGCAACCAACAACAACTATTTCACTGAATTTCACCGATTTGGATTTCAAGTGGGTTAGTATAGTATCTTTAATACCTTTAGGAGTTCCCAACTCACACGTGACATGCCCGAAATAGTCGCTTCTTGCCTCTGATAAAATCACATAATGGTTTTCTAGCAGAGTGCGGAGAGCGCTCGAATTGAGCTCGCTCACAAGCTTAAAGCATAAAACTCGCAAGCGAGCTTTATTTCCTACATGAAAAAGGGCAATTCTTTTAGGGCTCGCGAGCTTAAAGCATAAAGCTCGCAGCTAAAAGAACCGTTCGCGAGCTTTATTTTTGTTTACAAATTTAAAATTTGAAATTTTTAAAGCAAAAAATATTCATGCTTATGTAGGCATATATGTACTCTGCCGGCAAATTGGTAATCGACTACAAATAAAATCGACTTATAGTTCACTTTTATGGTCTAATTACACGCTGGCTCCAATGTAATCCAGAATTTGCTCAAATCAAACTGTGTGTGTATTTTTAACCGACTTCAAAAAAGGAGGATGTTATCAATTCGGTTGTATTTTTTTATGTTTGTTCCATTATAACTCCGTCATTTGTAAACCGATTTTGAAAATCCTTTTTTGTTTGACAGCTATTGACAGTATTTGGGCCCCATAATTTTCTTTTTTGGAAATCGGACAGACAAAATGTCCGTCCGAGAAATCAATTCTTGTATAACTCCGCCATTTATGACCCGATTTTAAACAATTTTTTTCAATATAATGTAATATAATATTTTCAAATTTCTGTATAATTTATATAAATTCAACTACATTACATGTTTGCATTCTTTTATATGAAGAAATACGAAATTTGTTTGCGTTGTATTCGTTTCCTATTGCTTCTTTATGATGACTTTTGTGTGTTCGTCACAATGTGTTATGTGGCTTCGATTTAACATACACACATGCATACGTACGTACAAGCATGTACGCAATTCAACAAGAATATACATACATGCCTACATAAGCATGTATGTATGTATGTATGTATATTGTTCGCTTTAAAAAATTTGTAAACAAAAATTAAGTTTGCGAACGATTCTTTTTAGTTCGACTCGCGGGTCGAACACAAATTTTAAAACGAGTCGTGTTTGGCTTACGAGCCGAGCGCAAAAATTTGGCGAGCCTTAAAAAGTTTGGGTTCGCGAGCTAAATAATAAAGCTCGCGAGCACAAACTTTAAAACGAGAGAATTTAATGAAATTGAGCTCGTGAGCCGAACTTTTTCCTACCCTGTATCTAGTACGTTTTTTCTGTAAAATTTTTCTTTTCTTCTGAATACTAATCAAAGTTTTATCCTTTTTGCCATCAAAATACACACCGCGTAGGATTTTCTTGCGATCTCCATCCTGTAAAGCTGCTCTGACTTTAGTTCTTTCACGGCGCAACTTTGAAGGATCAATGACACCACTTGAATCGTTTGATGAAGTAATGGCAACATCTTTTAACGCAGAAGAAGCTATAATGGCAGCGGCTCTGTCAGAGACTCCAGTCCGATCGCAAGCAAGGGCTAATGATAGATTTAATCTCTTCTTTTTTGGTGGCGGCGCAACTATTTGTTCTGGAGTTTCAAGGTAGGGACTAGAAGCTATGCAATCGCTTGAACTGTTGTTTTCGATTATCGAGGCATCAAGTAAAGAACAAGAACAACAGGATTTGTTAAAATCAGTTATCTCTCTGTTACACCATAAACTTTTTCTTTTCTTCCATCTTTTCCTTATTTTTTATAGTTCCAACCACATCTACACCGCCTACCACCATTTTTCTTGTTGTTCTTTGATCGAGAAAAAAATTGATTTCTTCCGTGGGAACACGACTGTCTTTTAAACAAATACAATTTCAGATAAGTTTGCATTTGCAACTGCAAACATCAAATAATCTGTGGGATTCAGTTATAATTCTATTAATCTTTTTTGGTAATTTTTGTTTGTTTGACGGCCTTGATAAGGTTTCATTAATCTTCTATATTAATCTTTCGGATAAGTCATGAACGGTCGGCTCTTTTGCTGTTTTATCAGGCTTTAATTCATATTTAATGAATAGGTAATTTTTTAATAACGACATTATAAGTTGGTAATTGAGATACTGATAACTTCTCTGGTAAACCAATCACAGGACAGATCGTCGTTTGTAATGTTTTGACTTGAGACATTTTACTGTAATAAAGAGAAATAATATGTGCTACAGTATTACAGTAATTACTTAAACCGTGAATAGGAAATTCAAAGTAGTACCTACATGAGTCTTATTTCTTAATCTTAGCCGTAAAATTTAAAGGCTGTCACAAGTGAAATAGTACGCGGCGGAGTTGACTGATAGCGTTCGAATAACGTTTGAAGAGAGTTCTGAAATCACGTCCACCGTGGCCCACCACGCCCGCATCTTAACACGCACGTTTCAGGATTAACCTTTTCTATCTTATACCAATAGGACAACACTTAGAATGTTATTTAGCGTTCATAAAATATTTGTGATTTTTTGACTAAATTCATGAATTTTGCCAAACTTAATGATGTTGGGGGCACCTCTAAATATATCATGTGCCAAATGGAATTTTCTGTGCATATTTGCGAGTTAAAAGAGCAACTTTGTACAGGTATTTTAAAGCGATTGCTAAATTTAAAAAATCGCTCAACGCTAATATACATACATACATATATATGTAGATTTCCTGAATGGTATAAATTAAGTATCATAATCTATCCTTACGATTATTTTTGTGGATACCGTGTTGACGGCTTGGCAAGTTTAGTTTAATATTTATTTACTATGTAGGTATATTGCATGTACATATTCTCAAGTAATCTCGATAAAGCACTATACTATTGTTATATAATTGAACTTAGCCCCGACTGAACTACATTTGGAAGTTCCTCACAGACCCTAAATATCCAAAGAAAGAGAATTTGCAGTAAAAAAGAAAAAAGATACTGTTACAAGTTAATGAAGTAAACAAGTTACAAGTTTATGAAAATGAAGTAGTGGGGCAAGATTGAAACTTTGCGGAATTCCGTAGTCATTAGAAATATAACGTGGCGAGAGATTACATATTTATTATTTTATTCATTCATGTAATACTACTCTGCAGACCATGTAGGCTTGGGCGCAGATGAATTATACATTCTAATACTTAAACTATCTATATTTTGTTTACGTATAATAATAGTACTACATGATTTATTTTTTTAAAATCCTTTTGGACGCTGTTCAACCATTTTTTAGTAGTCTCCCTTATCTTTTTTCCCCGATTCGCTTCCTATACAGCACCATTTTAGTCATTCTATGCCTCTCCAGTCTTCGCACCTGTCCCTACCATTTAATTCGTTGGGTTTTTGCTACTGCTGTTATTTTTGGCTTTTTTGCAGTTTATAGGGTGCTAGTGACTTTTGCAAAACTAAAACGTCAATAATTTTGTTCTGAAACTAATAATAAATAAATAATAAATAATAAATATGTAATGCATACATAAGAATATATAGTAACCTACAGTAAATATTTGTACTTTATACTTATAATTTGAGTGGTAAAAGTGAACCACATTTGCAAAACTATAAACTCTGTGACAGACAAGGTGTATAACGTATTAGATAGTATTCCGTTCGAGATATTTCTTTAATTTATAGAATGGTTTTCTATGATAGAAAATACTTAACATTACTTTAGATCTTTTATTCCTTTCCATAGTGACTCAAGCGATTTCGAGGAAATAAGTGGTATCGTCATTATTTGTGTCGCATGTGAGTGCGATTTGCTACTATCAAAGCTGCTAGTTGTCGAATCTATATGCTGTTTTGATTCCATTGAAAATATATCGCTTTATGGAGTAGTAAGGAAATATGTCATTGAATCAAAATTAGTGATCGGGGATCATGTGCTCTATCGTCTCATTCTTCCTTTTCACCTTTTCTCTGACGAATTCTTGTCACTTTTACTGTAACATCGATCGATAGCCCTTGATTTGTGGGAATTGTGTGCTTATTGTACCCCTTAGTCAAAAGACATATGTGCATTTCAAATCATTGTTATATCAACCCTTGGCGACTGGACTATGACCCTAAAGGAACCATAAAATAACTACTTAATGATCAAAATGGAAATTAAAGTATATTTGAAGTCAAAAAATATAATATTAAAAATTTATGTTTATTTATACTTTTGATGCATTAAGAAGAGAATTAATTTAACAGATTGTAACCTGTTCATGTTAGTTCCATTACTAATGCGATGATTTAAGATACACTTTTCGGTTTCATTCAACGGAGGTCCGATACCACCGAGGTAGCAAACCTCAATTGTTCACATCAAGAAAGGAGAGGTGTCGTGGGATACGTGGCAAGAGCGAGGCTCTTAAGCAATTGATATCCATCCCGTCAAATGCGTTATCATTACATCCAGTAATTTGTGTTACACGTGAATTAACTTTCGATAAGGGCTGTGCACTAATCATTTCTACTAACTATATTCCCAATCATATTACAATTAGATTTACATGAATCTTAAAGCTAGAAAAGCGTCTAGTGACGATTTCAAGCATTTCACATTGAGGCGTCTTCCAGACTTTTTCCTAGTTAAGTCTTGCTGCAGAACCTCAGTAAAAGAGCTTCGTTCAAGAAATGTGTTAAAACTGTAGCACGTGATCAAGTGGAACTGCCACGATTTAAATTTTGGCCGGGAATTAACTAACAATTTGTAGTAATACCGCAAAAATATGCCCATCTTCATTACTTATACCAGTGCTGTTTGTTATTATTGTCATTTTATTATTTTCTTGCCTTTGTTAGTATTGCCTCTGGATTTATTTAATATTGTTGGAACCACATTCAATTTTTGTCAAATTTTAATCAGGTTCACCAATAATTCAGTGCTACCACAACACACTTTCGTAACAGTTGTACTTGATCACAGTGTATGAGAAAGCAAAAACATATACGTTTCAAAATTTCAAATAAACTGACAGTTGCTGTGATAAAAATAGATTTATGTGATGGTTGAAGATATGTGTAAAGCAAGTATTTTGAAACATGATTTGGCCAGATTGTCACTTGCTAATATAAATAATTTAATTCATATTACATTGGAGAAATCTAAAAGTTTTTAATTCTTTGTATTGAGAGAAACTATTTAACTACCCTCTATTGCTGATAAAATAGTCAGAAGGTTTCAGGAAAACTTAAAATTTAACTTATTTTCGGAAATTATAAACAAATAATCTGTCAAGGCCAAAGCTGTATCACCTACTGATTATTATTTCATTCATATCAAGTAAACAATGGATTTGTCTATACTATTTTGCATGAAAATTCCATTTTTTCATAACGGAAACAAAAAATTAAAATTCTTTACTGTAATCGACATAACACGATTCAAAATTAGTTGGTGGTAGGGTTTACACACATATTTCCGGGCCAAATATCTGGAATTTTAATATACATAAGTCGATTTTCTATAAGATTGTATTGTTCTAACTTAAAATTCAAATGACGATTTCAAGCATGGTCAATTCTATCTTTTGGGTCATTGAAAACTGATTGTGGCTAATTAGTATTCCTAGATTTAAATATATTTCCGTAATGTATCCACGCTGTTGCATGCATTTTTAATTCCAAATGTGTAGCAACAATTATCTTCTTGTATTATGTTTATTCATACTAACAAAAACCATAGTAACCTAACAATGTGTTGTGAAAATTTCGTACACGTAGGATAACACTCCTAGTTTACTGTTCTTATTTGGTTTCAAATGGTAATTATAATGTAATTTATTGTCTCGGTTTTTCTTTTTTTTTTTTTTTTTAGTAGTGAGTTTAAAGCATTCTCATCATATTCACTTTTAAAGCACTTTCAGTATAACTGTGAAACTTACTGAAGGGAGATGTGTACTTATGTACATATGATGTACTAATATAAATCAAAATAACCAACATTCAATCAGAATAGATGTTATATGAAGTAGTATAGATGTGTGTGATTTAGAATAAACTAAAGTAAGATCGCTGTTATCTACCTATTTCGATAACTAGTTTTCATCCTCAGTGGAGAAATACACAAAGAGCAAGAGAGATCGCCTGTGAGATTGTGAAAAGCGGTCCTTTCAGAATCAGTAATCAAAGTTTCATACGTTAAGTTTCTTTCTTTGTGCGTTTTTCTCTACTTTGAAATACGCATTCGGAAATTCTTAAAGGCTCTTTTGTTTTAATTTACAGTGCCTGAACATATTTTCTATTATTAACTTTATATGATGTTTCCTTGAACTCACAACAGAAAAATCTAGTTTAGAAACTTAACTTATACATTGCTTGTAAAGAGTACTTTTCACCTATTTTACTTCTAAATAGATTCTTTTATGCGGTACAGCTTCGTGACAGTGCTACATTGTTAGTGATTAATTCACACAGCAGTTCATTAAATAGGGGCATTATGTTCAATTTGATTTCAATTTTGAATTACCTGCTTTTATTGTTTGGTATAGAGAGTAATTCTAGTCTGCAAAACAACTTGTAGCCATACATCTTCTTCTTCTTAATCATATTCCTATCTACCTTTCGGTGTAAGGCTTGGATGGGGTCAAGTTTCCTATTTTCCACCGTTTTCTGTCTTCGGTCTGATCCTTTATTCCCTCCCACTCAATTCCCCTCTCTGCCGCTGCTCTCCTGATATCGTCATTCCATCTTCTTCTTGACCTTTCCTTTTTTGTTTTTTCCTATCACTCGTGTCTCATACACTCTCTTTGTCAGTCTATCATCACTCATACGACACACATGGCCGAACCATCTCAGCTGACTCTCCTCCACTATTCTTCATATGGGTTTTATTCCTAGGTTTTGCCAGTAATTCTCGTTTCTTATCTTGTCTTTCTTGGTCTTGTTTTCTATTCGTCTTAGGAATCTCATATCCATGGCGTTCACCCGCGATTTTACCTTTTCTGACCTTGTCCAGGACTCACTACTATATATTATTGTTGGTCTTACCACTTTTTCACAATTTCCGTTTTAATCCGTTTTGGCACTTATATAAAACATTCTTGCCGCTTTTTTCATTCTTTCATTAATTTCTTCTTCCCTTTTTCCGTCCCATTGAATTATTGTTCCTAAATATTTGTAGTTATTCACCTGTTCTATTGTATTGTATCCATACATACGCACCGAAAATTACCAGATTACCAGATTCGAAAATGATACAACACAGTAGGGACAATTGCATGTGTTAATTGATTATGGGTGCGAATTAAACGCCCTTCACTTAACATCCAAAGCGTGATGTTCTTGGTTGATCAGCAGATGCACTTCGTTGAAAATTCCAAAGTGAACGAAACCGGTTGGAAGTGTCTACTAATGGGGTGCAATTTCCACCTATGTATAATCAATTAACAGATACAATTGCACTTATTGTCTAAGTCATCTTCTCTTTTCACAGCTACGATGTTTCTCAACAAATTTTATGTCATGTTCTTTTGCTTTTAGCTTAGCAAATCTGTCTCGGGGTATTAAGGTCGCAATAGACCTATAAGTAGAATGGCTACAGCGCTCATCTTCGATTCAAGACTGACCTCGATCTCAAGATAGATTTGTCAAGATCAACAAGTTTAACATTCACAAGAAAACTTAAGAAATACCCTTGGTGCACAGCAAAAAAAATATTTATAAAAAAATTAATAAAAGATCTACATTGGTACCTCATTTACTATAATTTTAATATAAAAATATTTGTCATTTTTTTAACTAAGGCGACTGTGGTAATGTACATACACGCTATAACCCACCATGCTGCTCTGCTGGGAAAAAGATATCTTTTGCCAAGACCCAATGAGACATGTTGAGTAAATTAAAATTTTTCACACGTCATTGAGCGCTGTAATTTGCGCATTTGCGGCGTGTTGGTCTTATTGGTTGATGTGCACTGCTTAAAACGTACAGCAATTAAAGTAAACAGTTTCTCCTTTTTATTGACCGACATTTTCTTGTAATAATCACTTTTGTAGATCAATTGTTGAATCTCCTAATACATATTCTACAACAGACCGCCGAAAATCGTTGATAGCAATTTTGCGAACTGCTTTAACATGTGATAAATCAACAAAATAAAAAAAATTGCTGCTACTATTTCTTGCTTTGGCTATCCACGTCGTATGTTGAGTTCAACTGATCAAATTTATCAATGCAGTTCATATGTTTGTTATAGTCAGTCAGTGCCTTCGGACCCGGTACATGTGTACCTACACTTCAGCATAGTCTTCGGAATCGTGATAATTATTTAATAATATAACAGCGGGTCTAGTCATACACCATGTTTAATGATTTAATTTGAATAGTTATTTTCTGTTTGGATTTATTGTTGTATAAACGTATAATATCGAGACTTTATATGGGGATACAAAGTATGGATGTTAGCTGACAAATCTAAGTAACTTATCATTTCTTTTTCTCCACTTTTAGGCATAAATAGTTTATTATTTAAATATAACTAGAAGGCTTATTACTACTTATGACGCACCACGATATAATATAAACCGTAATACTTAAATGATAATTCAGTTAAAATTTGGTCCATCTAGCTTTCAGACGTGACTTATTGTTAGACCCACTGAAGCCGTAAACACAGTTTGGTGGCAAATCGTGTTTACTACCTACCACAAAGCGGTGGTAAGTGAATTTCAGCTTTGTTAACTTTCCTCAAATGACAGAAATACATATACACATTGATTTTATTTCGAAGAGGACTGACATGTTACTGCAAGTATTCAACCAATTCTCAAAAAGATTGGTGTGAAAGCAATTAACACCATTTCACAAAAAGTTTTGAAGGTACGTAAGATGTGTACTCCCAACAGTTTGACTCCAGTTCAAAAAGAAAGTCATAGTGTAAATGTATTCCAGATCGGTTTGACAATAGATCGTCTCATTTAATATACCGGTACATCACTACAGTAATAATTGACAGTTGGTGTATTTAAAAATGAGCCGGTTCCAACAAAGGTTATGCGTAAAAAAGCTGGAGGATTGCCGTACTGTTAAAGTGGAATGGTTCACTACAGTTTCTTCGACCCAAATTCTCCAAAATGTTTTGCGAAAAGCACCCATGAGCTATGATCATATTGCTATGCTACTTGATTGAGTATTTGAATGCTCAAAACTTTGAAATAATGGGCTATTTGTAAAGGATAAGTAACGGGTAGGTAACTAGTTCAGTGAGAGCGCTAAAAATAGTTCAGAAAAAGAAAATGAAAGATCTAAAGAGCTCTACAAAAAGACCTACAACTGAGATTCGTATGTTAGGCAGCTCTCACGGGAAGCTGCCAATAGCCTGCATAGCAAGCACAAATTTCAAATGCCAACAATTATCATGAAGAGAATTAGATTCTAATAATCACAAACTACAACGGTTTCAAGTTTCGCCCTTATTAGGATTGATCAGTGCGGTATAATCATTCTGCGATTAAGAAACTATGCTCTCTTCAGGTTTTCCAACAAAACTTTATGGGAATAAATTTAATTAATCCGTTGCGACGAATGACAAATAGAAAACTAGTTTCAATGAGGGAGCCAAAAATAATTCAAAGGAGAGAAAACTAAATATCTAATTCTCTATAAAGCTATCAGATGGAGTCACTCGTTTGGTCAAATCTTTTGTTGTATAGGTAGCTAAGCTAAGCTAATTTGCTTTTGTAATGGTGGATACCGTGATCATGAATCCTAGTAAAAAAATTTAATACGGTTGCAGTTTGCGATTAACGTAAAGCACAATTTATTTCGTCATAGCTTTGCATGAGATGCATATTAACTTCAGCTATAGGTCGTACTATAGAGAGTTATTTAGATTTTCCATTTTCTCCAAGTTCGCGATTTACGTTTTAGGTAGGTCGAACAAGCGGTAAACGCGTTTAAAAAAATTAAATAAGGAACCTAACGCGAGAAAATGAGAAAAATATTTTGGAAATAGGTTTCCAAGAATCCAAAATGTATTAACTGTAGAGGTGAATTTTTTGAAACAGCATACATAAATGTGTTTTGTCAGTGTATTGTCTATTACTGTAGCATAATTCAATCACATACGGTGCGTTTGTACGGGTATTAGTTGTTTTGCTAACGAGCACTTCTCGGATACTAAAAGTAAGTTAAAAGATTCACGAAAAATTCGTTGAATATGAATGACAATGAATTTAAATTCCACTGTTGATTTTGTCAGTAAGTCCTTCTTCAATTGTTTCATGCAAGAATCCGATATCTGGGTTACCAACAAATAGAGGACACGACTATATTACTATTTTGGGATTCCCACAAGTTTTACCGTTTCTATGAAAACCCAAGTTAGAAGAGGTGCTGTATAATGAGCTAACCTCAATATAGTACCTGGTAGTTGAGCATAAGGATGGAGTATGAAGAGGCAGCTAGGGTCAGTAAAAACTCTGTAGGAACAGATGTGAGGCACATACAATACACGCCAATCATATCAATATGCAAGCAGCTCCCTACTGATGTTCCTTATTTTTGTAAATAAGTAATGATAAAAGCGTTCGCATTTCTCCTTGTAATATTTGTAGGTGGTCTATACAGATATGCAAATCGAACAAACCACGGGTATCCTTAATAAATATTTAACAATATATTCATGTATTTAGGAAAGTATTCACTGCTCTAAATAATCTTGCATTATAATAAATGGGAGAAAAGAATATTGTCTTAAATATTTATTAGTCCGAATATTTTGTAGGAAAAATTTGCATTATAACAAAATATGCGTAACCATAACTACATTTTTGACATCAATTTGCATTATTATCTAGGTACATACAGTATTTGAGTAAATCTTCATACATTAAATCATTTACTTTTATATTTATTGAAAAAGTTTTATTTAGCAATGCAATCGCGAACAGTGAACAGAGTGGTCATTCTAAAATTTTGTCCGACGTTTATTGCGAACGAAAAGTTTGAAATTTTGAGTAATTTGCACGACACAACTTCGTTATATATTTATTACACGCTAAATTAATACATCTAAAACACTACACTATCAAACACATTGTTACTAAACAGGTCTTCAACATTTGTAAATTCACCACAATCTTCGTAGTTTCCATCAGTGCAATCTAGAACTTTGTTCTTATAGCGTTCAATGTCTGATAAACGATTTTTATCATATTGCATTTTTAGAATATCAATGGTTGGTCCAGTGAAGGGTCCCACTGCGAACGGAGATACAGAATCAGTGATAACCAAGTGCATTCCATTTGCTAATTTATTAACATGTTCCCCCATAAGTACTTGGGGTCCTTGAGGAGGACATCTTCCTAGAAGATAGAGAAAATAGTTTGGGCACTGCCAACCCCAAAAGCCCATTTCGCTGTTTATTGATTCAGCGAAGTAGAACGGTGCCCTGTGATGGTTACAGGCAATAAATCCTGAAAGAAGAATTTGATCAACAGCATTTCCAAATTTATCATACTCGTATCTAAGTGAACAATAATGGAAAATCTTCATTTTGTTATTGCAATCCTTTTTGAACTTACTATCATCTGCCCAACATCCCGGTTGAATAACTCCACCATTAACATAGAAATCAATATGTCCGGATTCTTGAATCTGTCCTTGAAAGAAAGCATTTGTGTGGATAACATCTACGAATTGAGCATCATTACGATCTAATTTATCTTTAGTCCCAACTGTAGTAAATCCTGGCATTGCGGGATCTAGACCCGTGATTCTTGAAACTTTATATGGCAACAAAGCGTTTGCTAAAAATGCTGATACATGTGCCCCTGCAAGTATAGTTTGGTACAAAACAATTTTCAAATAGAAATAGCTTATTTTTTACTTTACTAGAATTATAGTTATGTTTACCTAAACTAAAACCAATGACATGGATATGATCGATGTTAAGTTCTCTTAGTCGTTCTACCAATAGCGCTGAGCATTTTCCAGCTGTGCGTGCGTTCCAAACTGCCGCAGGATAACAAGGTCCTTGTGCCAGTGGCCCCCAATCAATTGCAAAGACATTCATATTTTGCCTCCTTAGATATTCTATATAAAATAGGAAGTCCATTTAACGAAATTAATGTTTCAGTTGAAGCAGGTGCAGTCAAACCTTCGTTAACAGCTACTTCTAACAGTCACTCAACTTGATCAATTGCCAACACTAAGTTCCTCAAATTTTGTCTATACAGAGTGAGTATAAACTCAAACGATCAATTATCTTCATTAGTTTTAAAGTCATCTTTTTTGAAAATTGGAATACATATACATACAATATTAAGCAATATATTAGTGATGTTTTAAATTATTTTGCTTTGTTGGTTTTGTAGGAAATTAGATAAAAAGTAAATTTTTCAAATATAACATTCTTCCTTACGTAGAATTGGAAAGATGAATATGAACGTAAAGATATATATATATTTTTCAATAGAAAATTAGTCAAAAACTGCATAAAGAATCAGTAATACCTATGAACACCGAATTAGTTTCTATTTAGACTATAACAATTAAACAAATTAAAATAAAAGATGTTCATCACTGTCACAAATCGGGAAATTAGTAAGTTAGGTAAGGTATGTAGAGCTGTTAAATGAGTTGAAGTATTTCGACTTAGTATGAATATTTTTATTCTAATGGTAACCTTCCAACGGAAACCACTCCCAACAATTGTTATAGCCCAAATAGAGACAATCTCTATTAAAAGGAATTTTGATTTTGTATGGAGTTTTCAATTTAACTTTTTTGCCAACTTTATATGGAGATAGATATCTTTTTGTTTATGCGTCTACCGCAGTTTTCAATTCTGCATCATAAAATGAAGAAATATACAGGCTGTTCCATTTGAAAAAGTTAACTTAAATTAATTTTTGCAAAGTGCAAAAAGTTTTGAAAAATTAGTAATAAATTGAATGAAGATTGGATTGGAAGATGAGAAAGCGGGAAGAATAAGATTTGGGGATACAGCAGAAGGTAAAGGGCTTATACATTGCGCAGTTATTGAACGGTCGTTAAACATCGAGGAAAATATGGAAGAAAATATCCTAATATATAAGTATAATAATAACCCTATTATATGGTAATGTGTAAGTACGGCAATTTAAAAAAGAAACAAAATGACTTTGAAACTAGCGAAAATAATTGACCGTTTCTGGACTTTATTCTCACGCTATGTATTGGTAATGTTGATTTAACCGCGGTCCTCCTTATACATCTATCATGTTTATTTATTTATTATAATTATTTGCTGCTGTTATTGGGAAGTTTTACTGCATTTTATTTAGATGTCTACAATAGTTAGTAATTGAAATACATACTTACGATTTTTAATTTGAAGTAAGGCATTCAGGAACATTCCAGAATTATATCCATGAATAATTATTTTCGTTGGATGAAGAGGATTAAATGACGTTTGAGTCAGATTAGTCTCGAATGAGTTGGCACCTATTTGAACTTCTTCAGGTATTTGAGGGTAAGTGTGGCTGTATAGGTAATATCTGATTTCTGAGTTTGGACATTCGCTAAAAGGTAAGAGATGAGTAGGTATATTGTGAAGCTAGCGTGTTTACAATAAAAATTACCTACTAAAAGCAATTTTACATGGGCCCAACGTAATTGTTTCTTGTCTGCCTATTCGGTGGTTGTTGAAGGAGGTGGTGATATTTATAAAAATATCTTCCTTTATTCCTATGGATTGAGCTGAAATATAAATATAGAAATTGACTGCACGACAGTTTATTCGTGTACAGTGTGTCAAATATAAGAACGCACTTCAAGGTCAGGTCAGTTTCTACTAGGTAAATAAGGAGCGATGTGGGAACTTACATGTTGCATCTGATCTTGAAGTGCGTTCCTATATTTGACTCACTGTATAAGGAAATTGTTTTGTTAAGTAAGAAAGAAAAAGTACGTGATTTTGGATAAATGTGATCAATATGCAGAAATTGTTTTGTTATATATTATTTCAGATTTTGTTTTACCATTTCACCATAAATTTCAAAATGATTTTCGGAGCAGGTCTGCCGATTTATCGTAGGTAGCTAATCACATAATTTCTTTATATCATACAAACTGTGATCCTCAGTCTGTATAAATACATTTAAATAAATCGACGGAAGTAGCGTACGTATGTAGTTATGTGTATGCACAGAAAATATGAATTTACTGTTATAAGCATTAGGTGCCTTTCATGTGCTCTACATGCTTTTTTTGTACTCAGCCGTGAAGTTTTGTTTAAAGGTTTATTATTTAAATTATGTAATTGCCTGTGGTAACACTTTATGTGGTGTTACCGAGATAGCAATTATGAATTTATGTAATAGGTACATGATAACCTGAACTGTATTAATTAAAAGTAAATAGTTTTGTCGACTTAATTGAGATTATATAGGTTATGAAAGTAAAATTACATTTACTTATTTACTTTTTAATATACGTAATAAGAGTATGTTTGAAATTTGGTAATGGTATAATGTCGCATTCACTCACTTACTTTTTACAAGCACGGATGGTTACTGCAGAAAATTGTAATAATAATTATAATTATAATTACAAAAATTTTCAACTTTTTGACTATTTGAAACTAAAGTTGTAATCAAAGGGTTATACTGGAAAGGCAGTAAATAATACGGTTACGAATATGACCACATTTGTATTTCAGATACAAATTATTTTAATTTTCTTAAAGAAAAGCGATTTAAATTCAATGTTTCTTTGGCCCAACAAATTATTTTCTGCGGGTTATTCAAATATGGGCATACATAAGAGGAATATGAAGTTGTAGTAGTTCTTGGATCTATTTCTCGTTATGATTATAGTTTAGGTATTTATTCTTATATTAAGTAATGAATGGTGTCTCTAAAGAGGCATAGGATAAGGATAGATTATATTACTACTTTCTATATTTCCCCATTGTCACTGCTCAAGTCAAAGCCCAAAGAACCCTCTTACTGAACTAATTTAACCGAAATTTTACCAATTCTGTTTAATACGAATACAAAGTTTACTCTGATGATGACTATCCGATAAAAAAACGCAAAGCTGGATGTCGTCTTACCCAGGTGTATGAAGGTTACTATACCTTATAGGGGTGTCAGTCCAATAGCCATAATTTTTAAAGCACCTAGGCCACAATTCTTCTTATAAATTGTGTGACGCATTTTCTAGTTTTCTCATTAATTTGTTCACTAACACACACTTTTTGTAAACGTAGTTCTTGCTTTTCGCGTTCCTCATAAGTGTCAACTTTCAAATGTTAAAGAGGTTTATTCAAGTTTCGCAGAAAGGAAATAGGCGATCTTTTGGGAAAAATGTTTGCTAGATAGAGCAAAAAGCGATAAGAATTCAGCACACCGTAGAAATATACCTGTTCTACTAGTAATTGTATTGGTATTGTATAAAATATTAACGAATGAAAGGCTGTAAACTATAAAAGTAATACAGAAATTTTACTTGTTTTCCATTAATATTGTACGCGTTGTAGTTGACAAATATATCATCATAAAATGTATTTCTTTTGCAAGAAAAATTTGATGCAATGCAGTGATGGTGCAATCTGATGAGGTGAACTTGTATAATGAGAAAAATTTTTGTCTTATAAACTCCCGTCTTTTAAATCTTGTTTTACTACATCCAGAGATTTCGTCATCGGTCGTCCTTTTTGACCTTTTTCCTGTTCACCATCTTCTAGCACTCCTCTTGTGTGTCGACTTAAGCTTTTAGGGTATTGTAATAAAGTTTAATTGAAACCGTTCATCAATTAAATCCCTAATTACTTTGTTGACAAACCAGTATATAACATATTGAGATACCTGTCGAAGGAATGAACCGAGTTGTTTGCAAATTCTATAAAGTAGCAAGGTCCAGATTACTAATAAAAAATCTAGGTAACCTGTACCAAAACAGAGAGTGTTAGGTAATAACATAAGGAAAATGTGAGCATCCAAACGAATTCAGTTATATATGTATATAGGTCTAAAAGTTGTTTGCTGAATACTTTTGAATATAGTATATAAGTGAATCATGGATAACTACATAAAAGGAAACTTGAGAACACACAAATAAGGCTTGAAGATTTGAAATATTAATATAGGGAACAGAATCAACTCTTTGTCAGGTATATAAAACTCACGCAGAGAATGAAAAACAATGAACACTTTGTATGGAATATGAGCCTAACAGAATGGAGTAAAAAGGGAAGATGAGGAAGCGGGAAGAATAAGATTTGGGGATACAGCAGAAGGTAAAGGGCTTATACATTGCGCAGTTATTGAAGGGTCGTTAAAGATCAAGGAAAATATGGAAGAAAATATCCTAATATTCAACCGTATTATATGGTATGTACCTATAACTGAAAGTAGAAAGATTATCAGACTAACCAGAAATATTTTATCAACAACTTATTTGGATCGAGTTACTCTCTAAAGTACCATTTCGGGAGCACAATTATCTAATAAAATGTCATATTAAGTAAACTTCAATGCTAGAGTTATATGTCTAAGTTTAGGTCTACTCATATATTTTTTACTATTTATAATAATAGAAATAACGTTTATTTACCCAACAGGAATCATTTACAGGGTAAGTTAACATAAAGTAAAGAAAAAAATTCACGTACATACATATACCCAATGACTCAAGAAATACAAAAAACTTCAATACTTCAAATAAACAGATACTCATAAAATCTATTAGCAGGACGACTCATACGATGAAGAAGAGAATTGAACAAAATATTTGTTCTGGGCGTTGGGCACACGAGGGAGTTGACAAATCTGGAAGACTGACGTGGGACATAAAATTGGGCGAACAGTCAATTGTCCCATAAGGTATCTTCGAAACTAAGCGAGCTCCATGAATATCGCGGCGCGCAGCAAGGGATTGTACGTTGTGCCTGACAAGCAAAGAATCATAATCAATGCCTTTTGGAGGATATGTACCATGAAGTTTATAGAACATATACTCGAGAAATTTTCTTTGCAAACGTTCAATAGAGAGCTGATGGGAAACGTAGTAAGGTGACCACACAGGAGAACCGTACTCCAAGCTGCTGACAAGAGAAGCAAAGAATAGAGATTTAAGTACATCAGGAGTAGTGAATTACTTAGAAGTACGCATGACAAATCCAATCCTCTTAGAAGTGGATGAACAAAGCTTGTCGATATGAAAAGGAAACCTAAGCTCACCATCAAAAAGCACTCGAAGATCATTAAAAGTGTGAGATTTGCGAATGGGCTCATTACCAATTTTATACGAGGTAGGAGTTGTATTTTGTTTTCGAGTAAATGAAATGGAGCAATATTTTGCAACATTAATCCTTAGTTTATTGGTGAAGCACCAATGAGTCAGCCTAGTCAATGTTAGTATAGATTTTTACATCATCAGCATATGCAAGTACATGGCAATCAAGACACTCAAGGAGGTTTATTATTATTTTTAAGAGAGTAATATTTATGGGAAAATAATTATAAAACAGAAATAGTAACTTATACTCGTAAATTTCAAATAAATTTGTTTAACTGAGTTATATCTTACGCTATACTTTTATTAACTAGGATACAATTATTAATTAAAGAATGTAGCTGATAACTGATAAGCCGGTAAGGAGTATTTAACGGTTAATTAGATATTTTGGTATGTTGTTTTTTATATGGCGTCCACAAAAGCACAATTGTACGAACTTTTGGGTATCTTTTTCTTTTCTTTGCTTTGTTAAAAGAAATAAATAGTATCGTCAAATGTGTTATTTATACTAGCAGAAATAAATTAGCGTTACTACTGGGTTTTACTAATACGTCAGAATACAAATATATAAATTTAACGTTTTATCTCATATCTCCCTACATTCTATCTTCTTTATGTAACATTCACAAAAATTTTACACTATTGTTACTTTAAATGCAAACTAAGTTTTCCGCTAATTAAAATCAGCACTTAAAAGCTACAATAGGCAGCGAGTAAATAATAAAACTGTATCTATTCATACCTGATATTGCTCCAAGTATCAACAAGAATAAATTCATCTCCCCCGATGAAAGAATCAAAATAGTTAAAAATATATTTACACTTTCACACACAAACTACTTATTACCGTCTTCTAATTATATTGACCGAGCATTCGTCAGCGACCGATTGTTCCAAAATCGCAATAGTCTTATTCGCCATGGTACTTGATTTGTAATGCATAGGCTGTTCTAGACGACAAATTAACTGTATTTTTCTTTATTAAGTACACGCTGTATGACATATATGCGATTTAGACCATTCCAGTCGAATATCTTCTATGGATTGCAACCGAGCTTCTGGCAATCGCCACCTACCTAGGCTGCAGTAACCATTTTTAATTGTTATTTTTCGCTCGAAATCTTTTAGCAGGCCGGTCAGTTCTTGCGAAATGTTTCATATACTATCGAAATCTGTGATACGGTTTGAAATCGTGAAATCTAATTGAATTTGGTAATGAATAGAATGAGCAAACGGTTACAGCCGTTATTGCAAAAGCTAATGTAAAATGCTTTAACTCTCGATAATGAATAGAAAGTTTTATATATACAGATTTAATTTCAGCACAAATAATTAAAACTTGAAATAAGCCTATCGCCAACCGAACTGTGTAGAATAATCAATGAACTTGAACTTCCTAGGTTTTTAGCTATTTATACCTACGGTTACAATCTACGATCTAGTATATGTACATAAGAGGCATCTTCGGAATTAGGTTTCTGTAACGTGCAATTTTTTGTCATCGTTTTCTCTCCAATCTATGTACTTGTAGGAAGAACTAATATGTATATTTTAACATCATATAACGGCCTATTTAGTACTTATTTCTGTAAACCTAAATCAACATTACTGCGATATATTTAAATTAGATACATAAATATAATTAAAATTACGTTTCTGTTACGAGACCAGATCTCATTAAACAAATCGAGATGAAAGTATGAATTTGAGATAGAGAACGAGGAAATAGTTCTGATATATTGGCCAAACTTCGCCCGATATAAGTGCCTTTCTCTTGTGTATTTAATATTCATTTTATGTGTTCATATTAGTACTACAGTTATGCTATACGTAAATAACAAATACCAACGTAAATCACCGTCTATAGCGGAGTGAAAACTCCTTTATTTGGATCAATATTGTTTTTCATACAGTATGTTACTTTTCAAGCGGTCTGCACCCGGAACTAACAAAATTATTAAAACATAAAAGACCGATAATGATCTTTAACTCGCCCCCTCGATCCCCTTCGCCCCCATCATAAAAACCTTAAATGAGATGATGCCATTTGTGACACATTGTTGGAAACGCATTTTCATTACGAATTCAATACTGTATTACACATTTAGTTAAGCTGTGAGGCTTATAATAAAAACAAATGTCAACCTAAGTCAAAAATATAAAATGTAAACTTTTATTCCAAGTAGTTTACTAAATGTTAAATTGTGTACCATTTTCATGAAGATAGTAATATAGCCTATTTTAAAATTCTCTTCTGACTATTTCAAATGTTCTGGAGATATACGAGTACGCTTTCGTGTAAGTGTAAGTTCGCGAATATTCTGCAGCTGACTCCAGAAGAAAACATCAAGTGGGGTTAAATTTGCAGAGTGAGCAAACCACTCAATTGATCTTCGCCATCCTATTGAATGTTTCGGAAATTATTATCGAATAAATTTCTAATCGACAGGACATAATGAAATAGAATATAGAAAAAGGGGTCGTTTTTGTTAGTTCATAAATTTTCCATTGGATCTTGCTGATTTTCCTAACTTTGTGTTATTAAGGTGTGAAAGTAAGTCTACACAGATGTACAAACTCCAGGAGCAAGATGCAAAGGCGAGTAAAAACTGGACGATAGACAAGAAACAAGAGACAAAGATCAATGTATTGGAGATGAAACATATTAGAATGAGCAAGTTACTCCTGATAACTTTCTAATATGTCGAATTTGATTGGACAGAATAAGAAACGATGAAATTGGGAAAATCGTAAACCAAAACCCAATACTAAAAAAGATCAGAACAAAACAATTAAATTGGTATGGGCATGTGATGAAGATGAGCCCCAACAGACTTGAAAAAATAGTTGATATGGGAGGACCTAAAAAAGAAGAAATGGATGGACCAGATCGAAGATTGCGGGAAGCTATAGAGGACCTAAAAAGACTAGGAGTAGACAGAATGGGGTGGAATAAATGGACAAGGACGGGAACTCCAATCTGACGCCTGAAAGGGCACGAAGGATCTGATAAAGAAGAAGTGTTATTAAGGGATTTAGTGTATTTTGTAATAGTTCAAGGTATAGTTTACCGGCAAGATTTTGATTAATAAAGGCAGCATCCATTATCTAATTTGCATGCATACCAGCCCAAAACGTTTTATTATATTATCCCATTATTATTAATTAAATGTATATGCATATATATATGTATATATATATATTTATATATATATATTGCGTGATCTTTTAATACTCATCTTATAGATAGTCTTTCTACCACTAATAGATCAATCAAACAACAATAATTCAGGTAATAGTTATATTTAAGTTCCTTCGCCATTCTTTAGGCTTCCGCTTTTGTTATAATTTTTATAAATGTCTCCCCTCCTTTTTTTCACGGCCTTTTGCATTTTATTCTGACACGGTTCTCTTGATCTTCTTTTACGTTTCTTTCATGGCGGCGTAGGTTTCTATACTTATTATTATATTATTCTTTCTTCCTTGCTCTTTTTGATTTTCTTTTATAATTTACTTCATTAGTATGGTCTCTAGATTTTTCCTTATATTTTGATTTCTTGTGTAGTTCATTGTAGGTACTCGTATCTTTATCAGGAATCTCATTTCTGTCAGTAAATAATAAATTGTGCTTTGCAAACCTAGTGTTAGGCAAGATAAGCCTGCGATGTTCAATTCTATCGTCATGTTGATGTGTAAATGAAAATTTAGTTATCCAAGTACTATGTATTTTGGGACATTCAAATTTAGATGAATAATAAAAGTAAAAAGTATTAAGCTTTAGTATAGTTACCATTGCTAGCAATGTTAGGTACTCAAACCACAATAAATAATGCAGACATGTTCATCTTCAAATTTTAGGATCGCATACAATCAATGTCAAAATCACAATTGTAATAATAAATCTTGAAGATTTTGGTTATATTGATATTTAATACCTTTTCAACTGAAATTTTGTCTATTTTTGCAATATTTTAATAATCTCGTTCATGTAACGTACTTTCACGTTATGAGAAGTTGTGGTCTTCACCTGTCCAGCATATCTAGTGAGTATTTTGTTTTAATTATACACTCAACCATAGATGGTATCCCATGCTAGTAGGAAAATTCAAGTATTCTTCTTAGATAAGTTTTCTTGAAGACAAGTAGGGTAAGTTAAACTTAAGCTTAAAGCTTAAGCTTAAACTACAGCAAAGGACTGTCAGCGATCTCTTTTTATGTTCTTCTCGTAAGTCGAAAGTTGGTTTCTTCCTTTTAGCTGTTCTTCATATAATTAGTACTTGAGACATTCCAAACAACAAATAGAGATTGCAACATACGACCAAAGAGGACATTTGCAGATTAAAATAGAAATCTTGCCATATGTCCCTACACGAGAACAGTAGGTGGTTATCTCTATAAAACAATATTAATTAGAAAGCAAAGTATGTTATAATATCACAAAGATTAAGTAAAGTTCGCGCGTTTTCGGATTACACATTTTTTCACACACATTGGTGACATCTGCAAACGGATGTGCTCTACCAAAGAAAATGGCGTTCTCTCCAATGCTATCCATCCCATAGGATTCGCCATTTCCACGCGTTGGATGTTACGTTTATGAAATCCTTCAGTGTTTACTATGAAAAAAAGTAAGAAAATAGCTTCAAACAGATCCTAAACGTACGGGAGGATTTCACCAAATCACTTATTTGTTTACCGGCACTTATCCAATCGAAAAAGTCAGATACTAAACTGAATATTAATTTTAAGAAAGATGAAATATTTTCGGTGTATACGTCTAAATCGAAATTTATTTAAATCAATAAATACTATTTTTTGAAAAGATATTGATCCTTAATTAAACTGACTTAAGAAAATAAATGACCTGGGTATTATTGAAACTTCAACTTCTACAGGAAATAGTCCAATATCATTCAAACTTCTTCAGATATCAACAACCTAAACATGAATAGTTTTTGAAACCATATATCCCAAACGAATAAGCAACGTAGAAACTGAATTCGTCAAACGGATTTCGTCATTCTATACACTTTCAACAGAAAAGTAAAACTTTACAATAGCACAAATTCAGTTTAGTAATATAATTCGCATTATTTTTAGCTGTCTATGGACGTTAACTAGGCCAGCAAATGATGCTTCTAGAAAATCCAATGTGATGCGATTTTAATTTCAAGAGTTCTGCTGCTACTGCCCTCTTTTTCTATTGTCTCCGATCTCGCCTACTCACCAATAGGTCAAGCTGTAATGTATTTGCTGTTAATGATTAACAGTGGACGTACTTACCTTTTGTTATTGTCTCTCGAAATAAGCGACTTGCGCCCGCTATTTGAAAGATCTGGAAATTGGTGGAGGAGCTGAGTGTACATACTCAAACGGAAATGTTATTCCAGTAGGATAATCTTTTAATGCTTTGATCCGATCGGTTAAAATCTAGACCGAATCGAACATGTGAAGCATATCGGCCAGTATCTTTCAGGTATTCCTGTCCAGTTTTTTCATCGAATAGAAAACGTGTGATGCAATGTAACTCGATATATAGTGAGTATTATGTTTGTTTCTACTGTACTTGTATAAGTTAAAAATCTTTACAGGAGCAGAAGATACATCAGGAACTTTACACTTTTGCAAACAGGCCATAACCCAGAAGTTCAGTTACTCTTACTTCAATTCCAGAAATCATGTTGTGTACGTACAAAACAAAAATTGGAGTGAAATTTTTGCAATACAATTTATTCCTAACATCTATTACTATTTGATGTTATTTCAATAAATAGTATTAGCAGCGATTTCTTAGGAAATTGCAACCCAATAAAATATTGCGCAATGTACATACAGAAACAAGTTGTTTTTCAAATAATTTATTTGCATATGTACATGTATATCCTGTATGCCGATTATCCTAGTCCATAGGGTGGAGCATTTGCTGTGTTTAATGAGAAGATCCCTCTAACACTGAAAATATGCGTATTAACAAAACTTTTAAAATAAAGTATTTGAAGGGAAAGTTTTCTGTGACGTAATACTTCACTCTTATAAATAAAGGAATTCCAATGCGTTTCGAATCTTAAATTTATTCTCGATTTTGTTGGTTAGTATTCACATTTTACAAATGTTTACAAAGCAGTACAAATGGCAGATATCGAATACTGAATGTAATTTTGAAGAGAATGTTTTTATTAGTTACGACACAATATCCAATATTATTAAAATGAAGTAACCACAGCGGCAGTCGGTGATGACGTTTTGGGTGGACGATTATAAGGGTGGAATTAGTTCGTGCGTATACCGGTCGTTATATGAAAATATATGACTATATATAATCGTGCGAGCATACCAAGGTATGATCTAAAAATCATCGTTGGTGATTCCAATGCAAAAATAGGCACCGAGAAAGTATATATGCCCACGATAAATAAACACAACTTGCATGAGACAACAAATGAGAATGGGAATATGTTTTGCAAAAGAGAAAAACTCTATTATAAAAAGTACCTATTTTTAACAAAAAGACATATACAAGGGCACATGAAGATCTCTAGATAGTAAGATAGTAAATCAAATAGAATTCTGGTAAAAGAAGGCCGGGAAAAATGCATTACACATATTAGAACATACCGAGGTCCAGAAATAGACTCAGACAATTTTTTGGTCGGAATAAAATTGAAACAGCTAATACCTGAGAAGCGAAATAAGTAAAAATTAACAAGGAGTCCGATAATTATGCTAGAAACAATGGAAAAACAATTGGAATACGCAAATATGATTAGCCAGGCACTAGGGGATGTTACAGAAAACAATGTAGAACAAATGTGGAATGTAATTAAGGACACTATGATGGGATGAGCAGCAACAAAAGCACAAAAAAGCATAATGGATGGTTTGATAATGAATGCAAGGCAGAGTTGGAGAAACGTAGTAAACTAAGACTAAAAATGTTAATGCAAAAAAAACAAAAGAAGCAGAGAATAATTATTCAAAATAGAAAGCAATAAGCAAAAAGGTTATACCAGAGAAAAAGAAGGTACTATGAAGATAAACTCAAAGACATACAGGAAAATTACAAAAACAACCTGCTTAGAAACTTATATCAGGGTGTAAGGAACGAAAAAAGAGGATACCAAGTACAGCCTGTACATTATAAAGATGACAAAGGAAAAAAGATTATTAGTGACTAGGAAATAGTGAAACATTGACAGAAATTCTTGGATCAACTTTTAAATGAAGAATCCAATGTATGTGATGAAACTGAGGACGAAAGAGTCGCATCTATGGTGCAAACCACAAAGTGCTACCTAGGGAAACAATCACCAACGTTGAGGGAAATAGAAAGCATCATTAGAAAATTAAAAACAACAAGAGTTCAGTTTCATAACAAAATAAATGGTCAAGTATGGAGGACCACAGCTGGTAGATATGATCCATAGATTATTAAGGACCATATCGAAGCTGAAAGTAATACCAACGAAATAGAACGAAGCAATACTATACCCGATCGATAAAAAAGGGGATAAAACAAAATGTCAAAACTATAGGAACATAGCGCTGCTCAACGTAGTTTACAAAGTATTAGCAGCGCACATTAAGAACAAATTGGCAGTGCAAACTAATAGTATAATAGGTGAATAAGGATGTGGATTTAGGGGATGACGAAGTACTACGGATCAGATTTATACTCAAAGAGAAATACAGGAAGAGAGTCACGAATATAACAAACCGCCAATGGCCTTATTTATAAACTTCAAACAAGCATTCGACCGAATTAAAAGAAAAGAGGTATATAAAGCACTAAACGATCTGAAAATTACACCAAAGTTAATCAGGATGATAAAATTAGCACTACAAAGAACAGAGACTAGATAAAAAATAAAGAATCTATTGACAGAAAAAATGAAGTGAAAGAAGGGATGAGGCAAAGTGATCCGCTAGCTTCCCTATTATTCAATATAATATTAGAGAAGGTAATACAAGAAGCCGACATAAATAGATCTGGACTGATATATTATAAAAGGTATCAACATCTAGCTTTTGCCGATAAGAGAGAATGGCCCCTAAACATCAACATCAGTCATCTTTGGGTAATCTTATCAAGTTGATGGCATAAATCACCTTTTCGAATTGAAGTGGTTTGGATCGTAAGTTAATATTTCTGATTTGTTGTTGCCCCGCATATTGTTCCATAAGAATTCTATATTATATTACAATGAGATATATTACCTGTGGTCACAGTGTTCTCCCATGATGACGTTTTTACTTCTATCAATGCACCATCCTAGAAAAGGATCCCATACATTATTGCATTGAGATGCAATAAATTTGCGAGATAATATGGATTCGGCATAATAGAAATTGGCCATAATATGACTACATAAAGGAACATCTAAAATTTATATCAAAGCATCAAAACATATATTTAGGGCAAACTTACAGATAAGATTTTGGCAAGCTGGTTGTCTACTACCCCCATTCACGTAGAAATCTGCATGGCCCACAGCCTCTATTTTTCCAAAGGAACCTGAATTCGTATGAATAACATCAACGAAAGTTGCATCACTACTATCTAGTTTCCAATCATTGTTGAAACCGGCAAAGAATGGCAAGGCTGGGTCCAGACCTGAAATACTTCAAATACTAAATAAATTGTAAAACTATTTGGATAAAATAATCAAGGTATGTATAGAACAAACACATTCAAGTAATACCTGTTATTCGTCCGTAAGGCTTCCCCATAGTCTTCTGTAAATGATTGCTGGCGAAACTTGCTATGTGCGCTCCCAAGCTAAAGCCAAGGACGTGCAAGTGTTCCGGAATTATACGATGGGCCGCTAAACTGACAGTTAGTATAGCAACGCATTGCCCAACATGCCATGTATTTAGAAAGGCAGCGGGGTAACATGGTTGTTTGCTTAATAGGCTCCAATCGACTGTAAACATATTTCAATTAGATTTTTGTTCATTTAAGTGATGGTATAATCACCTATAATTACGTTGTAACCTATTGCGGTATAAACTAAGGGAATTGCTTGCACCGAATCATCAGGTTCGTATCCTCCATAACCGTGTATGACTATTTTTAACGGCGCTGAAAAATTGTATCCATTGGGCAAATCTGCTAGGAAAGGATCGAGAAGTGTCTCGTCTAAAGATCTCTGTCTGGGGGTGGAAAGATAAAATCGAACTGTATCTTTGGAACATGGTTCATCGTAGTATACAACACAACCTCCAAGTGATAGGATGAAGCAAGAGCTTGGACAAATGCTAAAAAATACTAGAATATTATGTTATTGTTGCCAAGAATATTAGATTGTTGGAAGTTAAATATGGTATATAATTTAGAATATCTGCTCCTTTCTAACATCAATACTATTTTTCTCGTATTTTAGGGTGGTGCTTCTAAGTTACACTACAGCTAAACAGTTAAAGTAAATGGAATTACTTTGTCATATATTGTAATCTCAATTCATCACACAGTAGATATAGTCTAAATAGCTATCAGGGAAACTTAATCCTATATTGAATTTAAATATTGTGCTCTTGTAAGATGTCACGTGCCGCACTAATGTTTAATAATCTTTGTTAATAAATTCAACGGAAAAAAGACCAGAAATGCTATCAATACACATATGTAAGTAGAAAAAATTGGAATTGGAATTGGAGTTCGACAGTCAAAATTCTTCCAAATTTAGAATGGTTATAATTACAGGCCGGATAATATGCAGTTTGCATAAATTTGCATATTTGCATAATATATGCATTTTGTATATTATTTGCATAATTTGTAGTAATTCAGCATATTTGAGGTATCCGAGTGTTATTCATATATTGGATGTAATTTATTATATGATAGGCATTACTAAAAATATGTCGTGGTTGTAACAAACAAAGAGTTAAACAGCCCTACTTAAATTAAAAACAGCATTCTATGAAACCTCTTCTCGATACTTTTCCGATAAGCGCTTCCAAAAATGTATTAATGCTGTTCCCATACATCTAGACCGGGACAGAATTCAAGGAAAAGCTAATTCCCTGAAACTACTAAATAAATACAAAAATACGTTTTACCAGAAAATTAGGAGCACAGGTGTTTCTTTCTTATTCGGAAAAATTTATTCCCATATTCGAAAGCAATCTTATTTATTTTAAACGTCATTTTACTTTGGTTTTTCGAAGTGTAAACTTGTGGGTTGTTATTAAATATAATAGCAAAAATGCCGAAAATAGCAACTGTGCCTAGATGGATTGCACCTTATTCAGAATTGCGTATGGATGGAGAAAAAGTATTTTGCGTAGCATGCAGCAAGATTGTAAGTAAAATTTAAGTTTATTTCCCCTTATTAATCTATAGTTTTTAAACGATGTTTAACAAAATCACCAATACAACGCTTCGACAAATAATTTTATTTTAAAATTTTATTTTAAAATGAGTAAAATGAGATGTATATTTCATGCGTATTTTTCGCATATCATCAGCACAATACGGAATATCTGATATTCCGTATTCTGCTGATGATTTTTTAAATAAAAATTATTTGTCGAAGCGTTGTTTTGGTTATTTTATTAAATGTCGTTTATTCCGATTGCTTCGCAAACTCTTTACACATTAGTTTTTTATTACTCCTTTATCTTTTACTAACACTTATTTTATAAGAAAAACTGATGATGTGATATTTTTTATGCAGGTTACAAGTGAGAGACAGTTTCAAGTCCACCAGCATATTAAAACTCTATCTCATGCTGCAAAACTATCAAAGAGGAACATTACCGCAATGTTTGCTATCAACCTCCAAAAAATCGGAACAAGAACAATTTAATGAAGATTTGGGCCTAATGTTTGTGTCGGCAAATATTCCACTACATAAAATAAACAATTTAAATGTCAAGTTATTATTGCAAAAGTACACCAGCAAATATAATATTCCCGACGAAAGTACCTTAAGAAAAATTATATTCACCGTATCTATGCAGAAACATTGAGTAGCATTAAGAAGGCTGTGTCAAATAATTACCTTTACATATGCGCAGATGAAACTACTAATAGTGTGGTGGTTAATGATAGGTATCCTTAACGTATCGGTTCCAGCAAAATCTTATTTAATTTCATCCAAACAGTAGGAAAAAGGTAAATAATTGACAATAACAAGGTTTATACAGGAAGAACTGGCAACTTTTTTCTTACCGGAATCGATTCCAACAGAAAAAATTCTATTGTTTTTAACGGATGCCGCACCATACATGGTGAAGGCAGCTTGCAACTTGAAAATCTTTTACCCAAATTTAATTCACACAACTTGCTTGGCGCACGGACTAAATCGTGTTGCAGAAGAAGTGAGAAACCATTTTCCCTTGGTGAATACTTTAATTAGTAGTGTTAAGGAAGTGTTTTTAAAGGCTCCATTAAGAGTTCAGTTTTACAAACAACATCTACCCGGTATTCCGCTTCCTCCTCAACCAGTAATCACACGATGGGGAACGTGGTTGGAAGCTGCTATTTTTCATGCAAATCATTATAAAGAAATAAAGACAATTATTATGGATCTTGATAGCAGTACACAATCTGTGCTAGACGTCAGGCACCCAAAAGGTGTACTCGAGTAAAGAAACACCTCAACAGTTGGCGTTTATTAAAGCCAACTACAGTTTTATTTCCACTTCTATATTGCAATTGGAAAAACAATTTATGGCGCTAATTGAGAGCGTTGAAATAATAAACAAATTTGAAAAGTTATGTTTTGATGTTAAAGGAAGGGTGGGAAAATCCGTGTATGAAAAATTTTTAAGTGTAATAGAAAAAAATGAGGATTCAAAAAGCTAAAGGATATTGCTAAAATCTTATGTGGTGAGTCAGTAGAAAATATTGAGTTGACAATAGAGGATATTTCTAATTTGAAATATGCTCCTATAACAAGCGTGGACGTAGAACGAACCTTTTCAATATATAAATACATGTTATCAGACAAGTGCCACAATTGCTCTATTGAAAACTTTGAGAAATATGTAATTGTAAATTGCTTTCATAGTTAACTATGTTGTAAAATGTAAATGTAAATAAACTTGTAGTAAACATAATAGAATTTTTTTTTCTATAGTATTATATTCTCTAGCATTACTCCTATTTTTTATCTGCATATTTTTCATAAGAAAGTGCATATTTAGGCCAACATCTGCATATTTATGCGCATATTTCCACTTTTTGCATATAATCCGGCCTCTAGTTATAATCTGTATACTTGATAATTGTTTGCAAAAATTGTGGCAACTTTCTTACCAACGGTGAGACTCCTCGTCACACAACTATTCATTCATTCTGGTAACACGGGTACTGCTAACTACGAGACAAATATATTGAAATCCTATTTTATCGAATGAACTGCGATTTTGTAGATTCTAGTCTTGCAAATTTAGCTTCTCTCTGTACTATTCTGAGGCATGTTAGATAAAATTTTATTCCGAGAAAGGTCGTCATCGAAGTCCCTGATAAACGATCACTTATTGTTAATATAGAAGAAGGAAAGATTGTTCGAGAAAGGGTACAAATAACTACTTTCCTATCTGATCTCGATCTCCTTGGAAATAAAATTTCAGAGAGACTTCAAAATTTCCTGCAATACCTACACTAAGTGTTAAGGTTGATTCAACAATAAAGTACACTTTTCAAGTTTTTGCAATTGAATTAGAAGCTATTTCGTTACCATAATGTTTTAGTTATTTATTAGTATTCGGAAAAGGTAATCTTATATAAGCGAGCAGGAAATACAAGAACCATGGAAATAATTCTTTCTGACACTTCTCATTAGGGCAAACAAGGAAGAGGTGCGGGATGACAAAGAGCAAGATTATATACTAACGAGACTGCAAGGAGAAGAAAAGCAAATGAGAAATTAAAAAACAATAAAACCGAATGTAGTGACAAACTAGTAACTGAAGCAGTAAAGTACGGGAAGATGCCAAAAAGATGAGGCCGGCAAAATTCTATGAATTGTAAACGAAATCATTAAGCACTGGAGCACTTTCAGAAATGATTAGATTTCGACAACAAAATTAAACCGGAACAGGAAAACAAATAGGAGAAAGGAACTCGTAGGCAGAGAGAATATGTCATAGAAAACAGGGAGCAATTCAAAAATGGCAAAGCGCCACGCAGAGATAATAAAACTCGTGCAATATTAGAAATTTTTGACATCGTTTGGCAAGAACTATAAATAGTAGAACCCCAGCACAGCAATGAAGTTATATGAGGTAATAATAGAAAAGAAATTAAAACAGATAGTTGAGCCAACCCTAGAAAAATTAGAAAGCAGGTTTCGAAACGATGGAATTTCCCAAGGCTACATCTTCACCTTAACACGTTGACTGCCCAACCAATTTTGCTAATGTTCACCGGGAGGCTACCATAATTTTAGCTATGGCAGTCAATATGTTAAAGGAAGTGATGAACAAATGATTATCGGAGGAAAAAAGTATAGGTAGCATATATGTATATGGAAAAAGCATTTGATAGTATTCCCAGATCTAAAATATAGGAGAGTTTGCAAATATAAAAAGTTAAGGATAAATTGATAAGAGCACCAAAATCACCATATATGGGAACTGATTAGCAAAAATATTAACTTATATATCTTTGTAATAAGAACACGTTACTCTTGGTTGTATTTATCGACGTAATCATAAAGGAACCCAAGGCATTTGATACAAAAACTTGCAACCAACTTGACATTATTGAATGCGTCCGGATAATGTAGCAATACTAATGCAAAATGAAAAATATATGCAACATAGCCTGACAGCTTCATACGAAATTCTATATGGAGTAGAAATTGAGCAATTGAACAGACGGATAAACATGAAACGAAAGAAGAGTATATACAAAGCTAATAAAGTCTACCAGACTATAAGAAAAGAATTCATAAATAAAAGAGAGGTGGCAAAACAAAGATAAAGCTATTTAATGAGCTTTAACCTAACGCCAAAAAATTAAATTACCCGTCAGAGATGGGGTACCTTAGAAGAGGAGTACTAACAAGAGCCCACTTAAAAATTTCAAAATAAGAGAAGAACGAAATCCATGGCAACTACAACGCAAACGAAGAAAAGAACGACTTAAAGCAACTTAAAATAACACAATAGCGAGAGCACTAGAAAAGCAAGAAAAATCATAAACAGAAGCAAAAGGGATGGCACAAGACAAGGAGAAGTGAAAGAAATTTATGCACTGTCGTGTTTCCTAGACCAGTTAGTGGATAATGATTAGAGTTGTTCAGTTTCCGCCAACACTACTGCAACTATCCGAAACCGTTGTACTATATACTGTGTGTCTAGCTAAGTTCGCGACAAATGGAAAACTTTTTTTATTCTTGGGTTTATGAAAAAAAAGTTATTCTTTATAAAAAGTCCTGCTTCATCCAAAACTTACATTCAAATTGTCAGATTTTAATATTCAATCACATTCACTTACATTTAGTTTTTTTAATTCTTACACTTTTCTCAACTACAAAGTCAACAGTTTGATGTACACATTTTTAATCTTAATCTAGAATAGTCTGATAAACAATGTTTGACTCAATCTGTCACTATCATCGTTTACGCTTGTCAAAATACAATAAGTAGAAATGCCTCTAATATTAAGTAAAGAAGATAAAATTGAAATCGTCTTAATAGTGGGCGATAATTACAAAACTTTCAGGGAAGCAGCAACTATTTTTAATCAGCGGCATCCTGACAAGAATATTCACCATGAGACGGTAAGACAACTTTTAAGAAAATTTAAGACTTTCGGAAATGTCGAAAACAGATTTAACAACAAACGCCAAAACCATGCTGCTGATAACGAAATGGAACTAGAAGTGATGCTATCAGCAATAGAACAACCGAGGTTGCGGAAAAGAGCATTGTTGATGTCAAACACTATAAGCAAAGATTCGGTAGCTAAAATTCTAAAAAATACAAATTTCATCCCTACAAGCCTACATTTGTACACACTCTAAGACCAGGTGATAATGACAGACGATTGGAGTTTTTGTGCCGACATTCAGGCAATATTAGCAGATAATCCTTTTGTGTCGAGACAAATTTTATTTTCCAATGAAGCAACATTTACATCGAACGGAACTGTATCTAGTCAAAACTGCCGTTGGTGGACAGATGCCAACCCACATTTTACAATAAAAACTCGAAGTCAATATGCGTTCAAGACAAATATATGGTGCGGAATCTACAAAAGTTATGTAATTGGACCTTTCTTTTTCACCAATCTTTGAATGCCGACCGGTATTTAAATTTTTGCAAAGTGAAACTAGTAATTTTATCGATAATCTTCCATTGCTGGAACGCCAACATATTTGGTTTCAACAGGATGGTGCACCTTGTCATAGCAGGTTGGACGTAAGGCAATATGTTGAAGATTGTTTTAACGAAAGGGTTATACACTGCTTTTCCACAATACGTTGGCCACCTCGGTCTTCAGATCTGACCCCACTTGATTTTTCTTGTGGGGTTATTTAAAGAACATGTTTATATTCAAGCGCCGTTTACGGATGTAGGCCATCTAGAACGTGTTATTAGAGAAGAAATCCGTAAAATAACTCCACAAACAATTAGAAGAGTTTTAAGGCATTTTTGTGATAGAACCGTTACATGTATGGAACGAGAAGGCGGATATGTTGAAGCATTTGTGTAACATTTTCAATGCTTTCTTTTGTGTAAATGCTGTATTTAAATTGTGTAATTTCCAATTCTGAACGACTATTCCTTATAACATTTTAAGTATTATTGAAAATAAAGGTACTTTACTCTTATACTAATTTCATATTTTTTGTCATATCTCGTATATGACTAACAAATATTAAAATCTGACAATTTGAATTTAAGTTTTGGATGAAGCAGGACTTTTTATAAAGAATAACTTTTCTTCATAAACCCAAGAATAAAAAGTTTTCCATTTGTCGCGAACTTAGCTAGACACACAGTATATGTACAAATATGTAACTTCAGCTTGTTACCAGTAAAAGGGTAAATTCACACATTTTCTTCGAAACTCCGAAACGCAACTCGACCTAGGTTCCGTAGATAAAATTCCGAAATTATAAAAATTCCATCCTTATAAGATGCATATTGTTCAGCAACTCAACGAGGATTATTTCGATAGGAGAATGAAGTTTTGTGAAACGATGACGATGAGAGAAAATTAATAATTAACGATTATTTGGTGTTTGCTTCAGAGATGAATCAATATTTTATCTAAGTTTTTTTTAAACCGCCATAGCTGTAGATACTGGAAGAATGGAAATCCTCATAGATTCAAAGAAAACCACACGCAAAAACCTAAAAAACTTAACGGTTGGGCTGGTATACTTGGAAATGAGGTAATCGGTCCTCTTTTCATTGATCAAAATCTTACCGGCAAACTATACCTCGACCTATTACACAATAGTAATCCCTGAATAATACAAAGTTTGGAAAGATAGTAAGATCAAATGGTGAATTTATTAATTAATGAAAATGAGTTTTTCTTCCGACAACATGATCGCGCCGGTTAAGAATTGGTAGCATAATAATTTTTCAATTCATTGGATAGGGCGGCGGGGATCAATTAAATGGGCTGCCCATCCTCCAAATTTAATTCCACTTGATTTTTTCTGGTGGGGTTACCTGAAAAAGTTGTGTACCAAACACAACCGCGGAATATTGACGAACTTGAACTTACAATTATTATAATAATAATAATTGTAAGTTCAAGTTAAATAATAATTTAGAATGCAAGTATATATCGCCAGAAAATTTTGAAAGGATCAGAAGAGAATGTGGAAGTAAGCTATGTTATTGTTTTCAAAAAATGATCCACGATATGAACATTTAATTAACTAATTTGAATACTTTTTTAAATAAAAGTTTATTATTTTGCAATTCTTGTTTAACGTGATTTTTTTCTTCACATTTTGACCAAATGTCAAAGTAAGATATAGTACCTAATTCGCAATGAAAATACCGTTTCAAGCACAAATGGTATCATCCCATTTTAGATTTTTATGTTGGGATGAAGGAGGAAGGGGATGTTTAAGAGGGTAAGTTTAGTATCATGATATACTAATTAGAATGGTTCATCCTCAAAACAAAAATTGACCTTTTTTATTAGTTTTGGATGTAAGCCGCCTGGAAACTTTCCGATTTGAACACACTGTATATGTAGATAACACCGCTACTATTTTGAACACAACTATACATATATATGTACTTATAAAATTACGAATTACTTTCGTAGAAATTTCGGACAACCAACAGATCATTATAATTTATTGAGTTGATTCGAATTCATGTTACGACTGGTGAAACCTTCCTTTGAATATCTTATTTCATTATTTTATTCTTTGGGTGTTCTAACGGTATGTTAAATGAATCACTCCTATGTGGGAGACCTGTAGATGATTCTTCTGCAATTTTTCAGTTTATTCACTAGAAAGGGGAACAAATAACAATAGAAGTTCGTAGGAGAAAATGTAATATTATACATGTCATTTATTAATGGAATTTCATTAATTTACTAATTGTGAAATGTCGTTTGCAAATAATAGGCTGCGAAGTTACAATAAAAATTTTTCGGGGTATAATTACCTATGATCTTAAAATTTCGCTAGTAAATTGGTATAGGGAAAAGGTTAAGGCATAACCAACCCTAACACAGATCCGAAAGACCGGGTGTAACATATACCATATGTGTAAAAATGTAAATACATACATATATTAATAATAATTCTGATACAAGTTGTAGAAAACACAAAACATTTACATAGACTTTACCGAGTTCTATCAATGTAGTGCAGAGACAATATGTGGCAATACATGTATTGTTTCTTACACATAGTATGTATGTATGTTAAATTCAAAATTTAGATAAACTGCAGAAGTATTTTTTGAAATCCAACTTTGAAATTAAAAATGTTGAAAAAGTTTACATAATAAGGACATAGATATAACTTAATCAATTTTAGTATCCATAATTTAAAAATTAGAACGCGTATTTCCCTTTAAATGTTGACAGAATCAGAATCATTTATCTGATAGAACATTAACAGCAACATTACTATTTTCGTGCAACTAATTTAATGCTTAATTACATTTTACTTTATTGTAATTTATGTAATTTAACTATTCCATATTTTGAATCCAGTTCAAAGCATTAAGAGTTTCAAAACAATTATACAAGTTATACCGAATATATGCAATACGCGCATAAAAATAAAATTTAAAGCTCACCTGTAATGACAACCTCAACATACATTCTGAAGACGTCGTGTAACATTAACTTAGGTATATAGATAAAATCTCGTTTTATAGTTTCAGAACTAACGAAAAAATCCGCTCAGCTTTAGATGTACCGTTAAATTACTACCCGCAACTACTTTTTATCTCCTCTAGACGATGTAATATCAGCACAGGCCGTTGAAACTACGAAAATATTCAAATTCTCTAAACCGGCACTAATCTGAATGAAAAAAGAAAGTGATGTACATATATTTTCGTAAGTAACATATGCATCATGAGCGAAGAAACACACTTTACCGGTTAATTGTTATGCGACACGTACCTGATACAGGTTCTGACAATTTTCGTAATTTTTTCCCGATTTCCCTGCACAGTAAGCCGAAACTCTTGCATAAGGTGCGTGCAACTGATGCACAAACAGGCTGCTATCACATTACTTTGAATAGTGATAGTTATTGTAACCCCGTCAATTAATTTATGTTGTTAATAGCCATTGTGTAAGCGTACCATGTATATCAAATAGGTAGAGCTTCTATCATTTTCTAACATATGCATAAAGAATTAGTTAAATAAAAATCGAAATACAAAATGGTTTATCACAATACTATCATTGGACTTACAAAGTCGTGTATGATTTGCATTGTCCTCATGTCACAGGCGTATTATAATATGAGATGTACGAATGTCAGTGTCGAATAGTTTTCCTTTTTGCGTTTGTAGGCTAAGGTCAGCTTCCGATTCCACCATGAAAGTAAGTTGAATTTTGGAGTTGGCGAGATATTTGTCAAAAACAATATTTACACTGTGTACTTTTTTGATTAACTTTTAAATTTAGCTAAATTAAGTATATAGAATTTGAGTTGTATTTTAATAAATAATGAATGTGAGATTTGGAAAATTCTTACTCAGCCTAAAGCAACGGCATAAGACAAAATCAAAATATTATGGATAACAAAGAAAAAGTAGAAAAACAAAAATCTACATTAGTCTCACATAAGTGACCTCATTCAGGATCATTTATTCTGCAACTTTCATAGAAAGTTGTGCAAGGACTGCGCTGCAGCCTACCATTGCACATACCAACAATTATCAACGGAGGGAATTATTTTTCTACTTTTTCTTTGTAATTGCAACTCTCTCCAAGATCTTGAAACTATTTTTCTAGGTTGTAGATAACAGTTCTGATAATTTTTTATTTTTCCACAATTTGTACAGATTGAGTTATACTAAACTTTTTGCTACTTTCATATCGCATGTGCTTGATCAGCACATATTGTAAATAAATGTTGATGTTGTCCATAGTATTATTGTGGGAAGTGCACTAGCTGGTAGAATTGACCATTTCTTTGGGTCGAGTACATTAATGCGAAATCTTCCAATTCGATGGAATAATAATATTGGTTCCGTAACAGAAGTTTAAGATTAGAAGAAAATTTGCATCCAGAACGATAATCATAGAAAATTATAAGAAAAGGCTTCATCTTGCAGTCGTTTTGGTGTTTCTAGTAAAGATCAATCTTATTATATGAAGTTTAGGCGAAGTTATATGATTGACGACCATGAAAATCTTCCTAGTTATCGTTTCTTTGGCTTCGGATTAAAATCCTCTATAAAATCTCCTGACAAGAAAGGGATCCACCGAATACCGATGTTAAGTGAATTATAAATAAAGTGCATAGACTGCGTTTGATACAACAACAAAAATTAAGATATTGGAATAACTCTGTCGCCCTTTGGAATATTGAAATGATTATATATGTAAGTTCCCAATACTTTGGAGCTCCACTTTCTTGTTTAACTATGTTTAATAGTTTCAGCAGAACTTGTGTATTTGTTTCGTTCGTAACTTTTACAGTCTCATTTGTTACTTCAACACGATCTGGTGCAGTTTCTAATTTCATCTATGTGACCACTTTTCCCAATTTTTATTTTGTTAGCTGTTGTTGTTCTCTTAATTGCAATACACTTTTGCATTCACGGTTGCGTTGGTATTTATATTAGTTTTTCCACGTTTTCTTTTTCCTCTAAAAGTATGCAGGTATACGATAAGTACGTTTTCAATAATATTTCTTCTTCTTCGTCTTGCCTGTTGTTCCATTGACCTTCTATAAGATTTTTTTGCTCTCACGGATTTCCTGATTCTCTCTATTCATGTTTGTTTGGTCTTTATCTTTTTCGTCTCGCTGGTGCTCTCCAATATAGCACCTGTTGTGGTATCCTCTGTTCTCCCATCCTTTGGACATGGTCGTACCATACTAATTGCTTAATCTCTATGTGATCGGTACTTGTTTTCTCTATTTGCACACGTATTGCGACTATTTCAATTCTGTCTTTCAAACTCTATACGTCCGCGAGATTCTCATAATAGGGCTTATTGCATCCATTTCTGTGGCTGCTATTTTTCTTCTATTATATTCTGTTACCCGCCCAGTTTCTCTTCCATAAAATAATGTCCTTTTAACTAGCACCTTGTATATGTTGCACTTTCATCTGTTGGTAATGCCTTTATTCGATAGAATTCCATAAAAACACGCACAACTCCCATTGCTTTAGTAATTCTAGAGTTAATTTCCGGATCGTTCGTTCCAAGACATGTACATACATATATTCGTTGTATATTCGTATTTCTTTTATTTTGAGAGTTTTAGGCTCTGTTCCATTGCATAAGTATTTAGTCTTCTCTATATTCCCATTCTAAGACATATTGCTTTCCATAGGTGTAAGGTTTTGGTTACATATGTAAATCTGAGCTGAGAACAGAACATCCTTGTCTTAAGCACTTTGTTACCGAAAATATGTCTGATACATATTTACCAAATTTTATTCTAACATTTGAATCCTGATGTAAATTTTGTAACGCGTTAACGATAGTGTGGTTTATACTAGATTTTCGGAGAACTTTCCACAATTTCTTTATTGGTACTCTGTGGTATGCCTTTTCGAGATTAATGAAGGTTACATATATATCCTGATATGTTACACCCTCTTTTTCATTATCTGTAGACTGAGCAAATATGCGGTATGATAAATCATCTGTCCTTTTACAATGTAATATTATATTAAGGAGGAGAAAGGACAAATGACTCATCATACCGCATATTTACCCAGTCTAATTATCGGTTTCAAACAAAATAGGTTGTCGGTGCACGACCTTCGGGCTCTGAATCCCGATTGTTTCCCGTCTTGATAACTGCTATACTCTTGTTCGATAAAATCGCTTAATAGTTATCCATAAAGGCGACTCGCAGTGCTGGTAACGGAAATTCCACGGTAGTTGTTAGGGTACCTTTTCTGTTTCGTTTCTTATTATGATGTTGTCCACCGCTTAGGAACGGGCTGACCATTCAAACATTTAGTTTAGTTTATTTTTATTTCTTGAATACAAAAGTATAGAAAACGTCGATAAAAACAGTTTGGCGTACATTTCACACATTTAAAACATTTTCAAACGTAACACAAATCTGATTGATATAGGCACAAAAGCAAAATTAAATAAAAAGCACTAACTTGCGAGTGAAAAGTGAAAAATTATCATTGATTAAAGATTATGGTTGGAGAAGTTCAACAAGCTTTGAGCAGTTTCCCTGTCCCACATTTTATCAGCTCTGGAGATATCCTTCAGGATCACATGTTGTGTTGTTTTCCAAAGCTTTAACGATTGTTTTCACAATATCCATTGTAACTGTCACTTCTTCTCCCAGAATGTATATGCGTTCTTCATTAGTTATCTTGTATTCATCTCTGCCAATAATGTGTTGCAATGTTTTATTCATTTTTTTGTGATATCGTTTGTATATATATAATATTTCCATTTCTTTTGTTAATCTCTTTCTTTTATTACTATACCGTTTTCCTTAATTTCTAATTTTCTGCCTGTCACTGCACCGCAGATCTGTTCTGTTGCTTATATCAGGAACACCTTAGAAATTTTAAAAACTTTTACTTTTCATGTGTCCATGCTTATCAACCGCAATATACCACATACAGTTGGTTTAAAATAGAAGAAAATCTTTCCATATTTTCGGTTACGTCCTCGTAAATATCGATCTAAAATATTTTGTGCACTTTTCGTTAAAACTTTGACAGCTATATTTTCAATCTCTTGTCTTATTGTTAGCGAACATGTGTATCAGCATTATCAGAACTATTTGATAACTATACTCCAGTAAATTAGGTGATTTATAGTATGTTGCAGTTCTTGTAATAGATTCAAACTAGCTTTTGTGCTGGTATTATGAGTGTGTGGCATTTACGTTCTTCTCTAAAGACACTTAACCTTATGCTTAGATCGTTTGGCTATAGTTCTAGAAGCACAATATGTGTATATAACTTAATTATAATTATACCAAAGTTATAATGTGATTTATTTCTCCGTATCAATTGGTGACCTTCTTTCCTTAATACAAAATCTCTCGGATTACCTCCACCACTTTATAAGTCAATTTAAAGACAAATTTCAAATTTACCGACTATATTTCATAACGGTAATGAAACTGGTTTCATAAAAACTTCGTTCGTGAAATATAATGCTCTATAAACAAAGCATTTGACTTTATTTTTAGTAGCTAGCAGCATAACAACTAACCATAGAGATATCTCGATACATAGTATTTCTAGTAAATTTACATACCAATTAATTTTGTGTGCATAAGGATATTACAAAACAGTAATAATTTGCCCCTATATCAAAAGATCTTTGATGTTTGTACGTATGAGAATTCAATTAAGGAATTGCCCCAACATGTACTTAAATGCGCATTTTTGCAGTTATTTAATTCAAACTACTTTTCACAAAGTCGCACTGATGAGCGGAATAACCGTGAAACGTGCCTGTGAATGGTGAAAATAGTTTTCTAATTACACAAAAAGATCTTTGTTGAATCTCCTACAGTTCTGTTAAAGTACTGGGGAAAAGCGGCCCAAAGCCACTTAGCCAAAAGTTTTCTTATAAAATGTAAACTTCAATTTAACAAATTACTATATACATTACTTAAATTTTAAATATCGGTTCCGAAAATAAATATTTTATTATATTTTTTTCTAAACCGATATTAAAATTTTGAGCAATGTAGGTATACAGCAATGTGATTTTGCTTCTTTTCGTTTACATTTCATAAGAAAGAAACCTTTGGTTAGGTAATCTTCTCCTATTTTTTGCTACTCCTTGTACAGAATTGTTTAGGTTTCAACAATGGTATTTATTAGGGTTTTATGTTACACATATGTATGCAGGGGCACAAGAATTCAAATTATCGAATGTATAAATTGACTAGATATCCATATACCAAGAAATTTTGGTTGTTAGTTATTATTTCAATTTTATTATTTATTTATTTAATTATTCACATTGTACTAACCCACGTTTTCAGATCCTGTAATGAAAAATTTGTATAGATTGTAAGTGCGTAACAGTAAGTTGATATTCTGTCTGTTACAATTGTGAAGTAAAAACACCATAAAATTATTATATACAGTAGGTATACAATTTACTTAATAGTCGAATCTCTCTAACTCGAATCCTTTTCTGAAATTCTGCCATTCGGATACTAAACGGTTCCACTTAGGGAGAATTTGGGTTATTGAAAATCACTATGAATTATTTGATATATAATAATGTGTATTATTATAATGGATACAACACGAAGACAGAGAGAAAAGGTGCATTGCTACATTATTAAGGTAAAGGCTAATTACTAATTGTAAGAATACTGCTTTGAATATCCACAAGACGACATAGTATTGCATATATCGACTGAATAAAACGTTATTTTATTTATAAGTTAAGTTCCTTGTAAGGTATCATGTACCTAGTAAATGTTATAAATTTGGGAAAGTGTTGTGTCAGTGTTAAAACCAGGATTACTGTCCTCCGTGACCGCGTTGATGTTCGACTTGAAAAGAGCAACTTATACGCATGTACTGTGAATACAAGTGCGCCAGAACAATAATTCGAGTAACGGGAGTGTTATGAGATTGCTGAAGTACAACTAATCTTATTTATGTTTATAGTTTAGACGTAGAACTGTAAACAGTAGTAACATTTAGGCATTTCTTTATTACGGTCAATGGATCTTATATGATTAGGGACACTACAGTTTTAAGGTCGAATTCTTTGAACAACACATACATAACAACACATAAATCCGTGGCGGATGTTTAGGCAGAGATACGTAAACACTCGTAAAATGCAGTGAATATGTGCAGCAAGGTCAAGTGGATTTTAAATCTTATTTATACTTTTATTATAACTCGCCTATTAAAACAAAATATTATTTATCTAAATTCATTAATTATTTTTTTTTTCAATAAATACATTCATTTATCAATACTTATTTTCTTCGTAGTAGCTATACATTTGTTGTAGTTTTCTGTTTATGGAGACCCTTCGGCAATCCGTATAAACTGATTGCAAAGCCCCCGTGTTCGTTTGACTTAAATACGATCGACTTTTATTTATGGGGACATCCAAATTCAATACTTTATGAGTTAGAAGTAACTATCGACAAATTACAAGCTTATCTAATCAATGCGTTAGAAGCTGTAAGGCAAGAGCACTTGTGTATGCGGTTATTAATTATTACGTCAAGCGTCACAGGAAGTAATCACTTGTTATAGTTAATAAGTCATTTTCATTTGTTGTTGTTTTTTAATTATTTTTTATTCCTTCCACACTCATAGACTTACTTTTACCACATACAATCTTCTATATTAATTTGACGCATAAGTTGTAAAAAATCATCCCCAACTCATGCATCTAATTATTAATCACAAATACAACAAAATTTGTAAGGAAGAAAATTTTCCTACTATCACAGGAAAGCCGGGGAAATTTATAAAGTTTCGGAGGAAAATTATTTTGTTATGTACGTCGAGTAAAATGAAGACAAAGACAAAGAAATGTAAATGATAGTAAAATTAGGTCAATATGTTGAGTAAGGTCAAGTGTATGTTTACGTTGGACGTGTATTATTTATACGATACGGCCTCTAATGTCGAGTGTGTATCACCAAATCTCTGGCGGTGCGGTACTGAAACAAATCGGTTAGGTCCACCTTTCTTTTTTACACTAATTGTCTTGTCTTTACTTCATATAATCTTGAAAACAAATTTGACTCATTAGTTATGGCAAATCCTGTATATAAAAAGATATAAACGATTTAAAAGATTTAATACTCGCACTAGATGTGTACAAGTAAGTACAAGTACACATACATAATATATTTTTTGAAATGCATTAGAAATTCTGTTATTGTTTAGATAAAAGAATATATTTATACTGGCTCGTAAGTCGTTTCGTTCATAATCCGATCGACAATGTTTGGAGAATCATGAGGAAGAAAAACGGACACCTACCATTTTCCATTGACGAGAACTATACAAGCAGTGTGGCTTAATCAAACCAATTTCGATGATTGAGCTCTATACTACTTAATTCTCAACATGTGAATGAGTACAATATGTTGTCCTTCTTTGAAGCATTTTTATATTGTACATCTAGGAAAATAAACCCGAAGGTTGCTATACCTTATCAATCAGTATCATTGATATTGTGACCTGTTTTGGTATTTAATAAACTATGGACATACATATGTATATGTAGGCAGGTACTATCAGTTCGTTTCTAATTCAATTACCGGCAAACTGGGAAATATATCTTTGTAATTAATTTTATATTTACGAATTTATTAATAAATTCATATAATAGTTTTAAAATAATTGTAACTAGTGAATATTATATCTCAGTACAAAGATTATTTCTAGTCCTAGCTTATCGAAGGGGTTGTTATACATATGAATATACAAGCATAAGAAATCTCCGCATATTCTTAATGAAAATATAAAAGATAATATCCAATGATTGTCGAAACATATTTATTAGATCTGGAGGTAATAGGGATAGTAGAATATATATAGTAAATAAGTTTAATTAAGGAATAAATTAATGCTTTTAACGTGCATGCAGCATAAAATTTGAACTATATTCGATCAATGTCTCCTACGACGTCCACTTCCTTCTGTCGTCGTTTTTAATGGTTTTAAACAGCATCTTTTATCTCCTGGTGCTCCTGGTTCAGAGGGACAGAAAGGAGGACTTTTGTCATACATACAATAGGAACCGGCGGTTCTGGAAAACAACATTTTAATCGGTGCGCAAATAGAATGGTTTATTATTGTAGGTAGTGCGTTTTTAACCAGAATCATAAGAGATATTAAAAACTTACGTTAAAGGTGTAAATTGTCCCATAAACACCGGAATTCCGATCCTATGGCCCGGTCTGGGACCTGTTGGACATCGTCTTGAACACGGTTCTGCTCGCTTGGCTAGTTGAGGATTCAAACTTTCTGCCATATAGCATACCGCCCAAACATGGCTGCATAATTGTTCATCAACTGTAAACGACATTCATGAACGAAAAGAATATGAATAAAAGTTAGACTCTATTTAATATTGAAATTCCTTTTGATCTTAATGTCGAATGTAATACATTTGCTTTATTTGCATAGTAAAGTTATTTAAAGAATTTACTTCCTTAAATCTCATAATTAAAACAGTGTTTCTCAAGGGAAGCCCCCACCTGGAAAAATACGTTAGGGGGCGATTAATAATAGTTTATATTTTGGGGAGCGAAAATCAATTTTCTGGGCGATACAGTAACACATTATATTAAGAATAATTACACATTTTATTCGTTATATTGTACAATAATTAAACAAGTAACATTATACTAGTCACTAATCTATTAAATGAAATACGAATTTGGCGAATTTTTCGAAGTGGACAGGGCGATACTAACGGTTTTATTGAAGGGAGCGTTAGAGGTTAAGAAACACTGAATTAAAGAATTAAAATCAAAAGTATTTCTAAATTTATTAATCGTAATCAACTTTATAGTGACGTCTTTACATTAGTAATGGATAGTGTTCGTTAATGTGTAAAAACTTAACATGAGAGAAAAAGAAGTAATTCGGTTTGATATTATAATATGTAACAAGAGTTATTAAAGTCTGCATTTATACTCACATCCAGCGTTTTCGCAATACGGCTGAATTTTGCCGCCATTGATACAAAAATCTACATGACCAGACCGACCAGCTTCTCCATAGTGTCCAGCATTTGTGTGTATCACGTGCACAGCACCCGCATCACCGCTGCCTAGTCTGATAGCAGAAGGGATTAAGGGTCTTGCGGGATCTAGAGCCACTATTCTGTGCATCCGAAAATGGACATAACGAGATATTAAGCCGCATATATGGGAACCTATAATTTCATTTTCTTAGTCATTTTGAAAGTTAATGGGTAAACATTAAATATTTCTTTGTAACTTTCTTGAGGGAACTTGTTCCGAGGTAGGCGAGGTAAATTCTTGGCTTGACAGGCTTATACTGGTTCAAGAGTGTTTCAAATTCTCCTGCATCTTTAGCTGCACAAATGTGAAGCCTACACTATAGGTATACATATATTACGGCTCGCAAAGTAGTAGTCAGATAACGTGACTAGGGCATAAAAATATCGCAACTAACTAAAGCAGAGTGCCGCGCGATCATAGTTCGAGTTTTTAACAATAGAAGAACAAAAGGCCTTTATGATGATTTATCTCCTTCATATTACATCGTAAAAAAGTGGACAAAATGTTTCCGTTTGGGGCAAGAATCCTTTGAAGATGATGAGCCAACTAAAGTGATAATGCCTCAATAATAATAATAATAATAATAATAATGTTTATTACCCAACAGTTTTTAAAAACCTATTACAGGGCAAGAAAATTGATTACAAGAAAAAGAAATAAAAATACTCAAAATACCTCAAATAAAACAGTACATTAAGGATATTATAAAATATAGAAATTAAATTATATACAATACTATTCTAGACATAAGAAACTTAAAAGAGAATATGCATACCCAAACAAAGAAAAGAAAATATAAATGAGGAAGTAAGTTTCAAAACGTGACGTTCAAGTTGGCTCGCATAAGTTCCCTAAGACTACGATTAAAAAATCGCATTTTGAACTAACTATGTATGTACGTTGCACGAATGAATGATATCGGCGAGCGGAACAATAAGTTACTTCTAGCCCGATCAATATAAAATGTGTCTGAGTTCTGAGAAGATTGACGGGGTACATAGAAATTTAGCTTTGAAATAAGTTGACTGAAATGAATCTGACTGTGTAGTAATTTATATAAAAAGCCCAGGCCTATATTATTACGTCGAACTTCCACAGAAATAAAAGAAAATTCATCCAACAACGCGTCATAAGGAAATCCTCTATATGGATAAACATTATGCTTCTTAAACCATAAATACTTCAAAAATCGCCTTTGAACATTTTCCAGTGAAAGTTTATGAGTCACACACAAGTGCAACATATTCCACTTTGGAGCGAACTAAAGTGGAAAATAAGCACCTGAGCGTGGACAGGTTGGTAAACGTTGGCAACCGTTTCCTAGTGTACGAAATAGCCTTACATTTAAAAATATTTAGGTCAAGTCCGTTAGAAGCGCACCAACTGCAAACCGCAAGCAAGTTAGACTGGAGATTATCACAATCTCTTACGGTCTGTATAGACGTATATCACTTTACATCATCAGCGAACAACAAGATATTACAATCAACATGTTCAACTAAATCATTAATAAATAACAGAAATATAAGTGGTCCAAGATTGGATTGTTGGGGAACACTAGAGGTAATAGTATGAATGTTTGAAACAAAACCATTATAAGACACAAAAAATAGACGATCTCCTCCAGCCTACACAACAAGATACCATGATCAATACGATCAAACGTCTTAGATAGGTCGGTATAAATGACGTCGACCTGACCCAGCTTATCAACGACCTCAGTATCGTATTGAAGAAAAACCCACAAATTGGTGACGGTAGACCATTTATGAACGAATCAATGCTGCTCAGGGGCTACAAAGTAGGTAACGTGGCGGTAGATAATCCTGTAAAGAACAGATTCAAAAACTTTTGCAACATTAGACAAAATTGATATGGGCCGGTAATTAGACACATCCCCGCTCTTAAACACGGGACAAATTTTAGCTACCTTCCATTCTGGAGGGAAAGTAGATATTTTTAGAATCAAGTTGAAAATGGTTTGTGAAGGTACTGTAAATATTATAGCACAATCCCTGAATAAAAGACTGGGCACCTGATCAAAACCAGAACACAAACCATTTTTAAGTGCCTTTATACCAAGAAGAATATCAGATTCAGACAATGATCCAACATGTATGGCAGCCATACAGCTATTTTGGGTGTTACCAATGAAGACGCATTCACTATTGATTCAGGATCATCAAAGGAAGATTCACCGCTATGCGTTACATCTGGTATTCTAGACCTTTTTTGGGGCGAATGAACAAAAGACCAAAATTTTTAGGGTTAGAATTAATGGAGCGCTCAACACTGTCGATATGCCGGCGATACGCTGTTTTAACTTGATACTTGATAAGTCCACGCAAGTATCTAAAATTGCGAAGATTGTTTGGAAGATTATGTTTCTTGTACCTCTCATGACTCTTAAATTTTAGCTTAATATTTTGTATAATTTCACTATCATATACAAGTCAGGATAACTGTGTTTGTACCCTCTATGACCACTGAAGGGAAGCTATTAGAAGATCGCCGTTTAAAAGCGAAGATATTGGCACTAATGTTTAACATTCCTGAAATAAGTATTTGGAGAATTCTCCATGATAATTTCGGTATGAATAAGATTAGTGCAAGATGAGTACCGCATTTTCTTTCCGCTCTCCAACGACAACGTCAGGTTGCCCGTTCGTTTCTAAATATGTTTGGAAACGACCCTAATCTGATTTTACAGTCAATTGCAACAGGAGATGAAACAATTGTTTCTAATTAAAAAAAAAAGACCTTAGGAGAAATCATTTTAAGCATGATAGTGAGTTGCAAGAAGCTGTAATAGAATATTTTAAGGGAAAAAACTTATTAAATTATTTTTACAAGAGTGTAGGAATATTAATTGATGGAAATGTATTGAAGTTAGGGGAGACTATATTGAAAAATAGGATTGTTATATTTTGTCTATATCAGGCCGAGAATTTATGGCGCTTATCCTGTATGTGTATACGCTGAAAGACAATTATGTCAGATTATGTAATTCTGTAAAAACTAAGCTTTAGATGTGTAAATCCTCGAACCCTTTAGACTGTCTTTGAAAGTGTATATACAAGAATGGTCGGGAATAGCAAATAGAATATGTAGAACAGTATAAACTACTATTCCTTTTGCTGTATACGATGGTTCGAACAAAAAGTGAATAGCCATGTATTTTTAGATAGAATATAAACCACAGTAAACAAGAAGCTCACGGTTACATAATAACCACAAATGAAAACAGTTTTACAATGGCGAATTCGTATCATTGTATGCAGTGAAAAGTGTCGCCCATCAGTTTCATAGCTAATAGATTAATCAATTCTCCGCTAAGAAAAGTAGGTTTAAAAGCGAGTGGGAATATATTAAAGAAAGTACCTCCACACAATGAGTACTCTGTGAAGGAAACTCGACGATCCTTGTTCCTATTGAACAGAGCATCGCGGAAACAAAATGTACTAAATTAGCGTATCATACAATTTCAAGAAAGATCAATAACATCCCAGAAAAACAAAAAATGAAAGCGTGTTTTACATCGAAAAATATTTAAGGAAGCGTAGAGGACTCTCTATAAACGATCTTATAATAAAATTAGGTTCGTTAATGGGCAGTTAAAAACTAACCGTGCAAAAGCTTACAAAGTAAGCACAAATTGTACTTTATTACATTTTATTTCATTAAAATTTTGCTTCTCGAAACTAGTTCCCTATTTAAGGAAGCGTAAAACAGGAACGCTATGCGGTTGGGAAATCTATAAAATTGGCAAAGTTTATATAACTATTTTGAGATTGAGAGGGTAGAAGAGATAGCAAAAAAAGTAAAAGGGAGAGAGAAGGTAACAACGAAAATGATATGTAAGACGTAAACTGTAAGACGATATTGCGCGAGGCGTGTAGTAAAGAAACGTATAGTGTTTGAAAAACGTAAAGTACAAGACAAATGATAGAAGAAGTACAGTAGAGGACGACAAGACTTGCAGTTTTCTGTTTTGTGATTGCTTTACATTTTGTATCTTAATATTCAATACAGTCAAACCTCCATAACTCAAATCTCAAGGGACAGCCAAATTACTTCGAGTTGTAGAAACTTCGAGTTAAAGAAAAATGTATAACATGTATACATATATATATATATATATATATATATATATAGAGTAGAATATATAAAATCGAGCGAAAAACTCTATTGGGGTGGTCGGTCCGTGAAATAAAAAGTCTCATTTGTTCAACCTCTATATTTCGTCACCGTTTGGTAACTTCATCAGGAGTATGCTGAAAAATGTGCTATCACAATGTTGCAACTTAAGGATTAAACTAAGACTTACAACTAGAGTAGATCACTAGCCCTCAGATACATATTAACGTGGTATCAGACCATCAGATTTTGTACGTGTAATCACATGAACGCGTGGAATATGTATGAGTATTTGTTAAAATTGCAACGACAAGTATACATGTTAAGCGCAAGAGAGACAAGAACAAGTTTGTTTTTATTGACGTGCAAATATTTTTATGTACAAGATGCATAAACTAAAATGTATACACAGTTCATCCCGAAAACCACAAAAATTGGCAAGGTTACAAGCACATCAAAGATTTAGCAATTCAGTATATATTATGCTCAATTGATTGACATCTGTCTTAAAGTTGATGGCCCTATTGTTTTTTTGAATGTGTATCATTTCCAACAACAATCTTGTTTTGTAGTTGCTTTCCCTATCCAAAATCTTGACACTGTCATAATCAAAAGTATGAAGAAATTGCTGAGAATGAACAGCCAACGCACACGAACCCTTTTTCACCCTGCAGTCGCTCTTATGTTGTGTTAATCTTTGTTTTAGCAACTGTGATGTCTGCCCAACATATGTAGACTCACAATCACCACATGGAACTGCATAAACGACATCTTTTTGGTTGAGCAAAGGTGTTGTGTCTTTAGTTCTTGTGAGTATGCTACCAATATTGAAAGGATTGTATTTAGCTATTTTAATATTAGGGAACTGTTTAAAATGTTTTATTATTTGATCTGTTAAATTGGATATGTATGGAATTTTTTTATAAGCTATTGATTGTTCATTAAATGTGGTTTCTGTGGGTCCATCAAAAGCATTAGAATTATAAATTAATTTGTTTAATATGTGTTTGGGATATCCATTGTTTCGGAAAATTTTGTGCAATTGCTTCAAATTGACATGTATAAAGGAGCTATGGCAGATATGCGTGATTCTGTTTTTCATTGCTATTACTGTATTATATTTTTGTGCAAGTGGGTGACCGGAATTGTAGTTGATGAATCTACCCGAAGCCGTGGGTTTTTGATACCAATTCAATATCAATCTACCACTGTCAACTCTCAAGACTCGTGTATCTAAAAATGGAATGGATCTATCTGTTTCTGTTTCTATGGTGAATTGCAGATCATTATTAAATGAATTAAAAATGTGCAATGTAGTCTCTTTCATATTATGAGGTATGGCACAAATTACATCATCAAAAAATTTATAAATAAATGGTAACTGAAAAGGAAGATTATCAATCACATTATCAAATAAATAATCAAGTACGATAAGCGCCAAGATGGGACTCATTGGTGACCCCATGGGTACACCAGATTTCTGCATATAAAACTGCTGATCAAAAGTGAAATAACAGTTGTAAAATATGAATTGCAGTAACTCTAAGAAGCTTGGTTTTTTAATACTACAATGTAGTTCTATCAAATTCCAATGTAAATTAACTGTGTCTACAATAAGCGTGAATGGTATGTTAGTAAATAAGGAGACTACATCCAAAGAAATCAATTCATAATTTTCTGGTAATATTACACCCTCCATGGAATTTACAAACGAGAACGTATCTTTTATATTATAATCTGTTCTATCTGCAAGACTAAGGGTAAGGATATCTGATAAGAATTTTGATAAATTGTATGTTACAGAGTCTGAGCTAACAATGGGACGAAGGGGGCTGTCTTCTTTATGGATTTTTGGCAAACAGTATAGTTTAGAAGGTATGGAACTGTAAGTAGTAAGTCTTTTGCTGTGGCTTGTGTAATTTCATTATTGTTTTTTAATTTTTTATTAGATTATTGTGTTTGTTTTGTATCGTAATTGTAGGGTCTCTTGTTAAGGGTGTGTAAGTATTTATGTCATTCAGCAACCCACGAGTTTTTGGATATAATCAGACCTGTCCAATGCCACAGTACAACCTCCCTTATCAGCTTGTACAATGTACAAAGATGGATTATTTTTTAAAAATAATTTAGTTTCGATGTAAGTGGACAAGAATGGTGACTGCAATGTATGATTGTGTGAATTGTAAAAATAATTCGTAATTCGTATTATATTCGTATATATATTCGTATAATTTCGTACACACCCTTAACAAGAGACCCTACAATTACGATACAAAACAAACACAATAATCTAATAAAAAGTTAAAAAACAATAATTTCATTATTTTCATTATCATTATCATATTTATGAAATTACACAAGCCACAGCAAAAAGACTTACTACTTACAGTTCCATACCTTCCAAACTATACTGTTTGCCAAAAATCCATAAAGAAGACAGCCCCCTTCGTCCCATTGTTAGCTCAATAGACTCTGTAACATACAATTTATCAAAATTCTTATCAGATATCCTTACCCTTAGTCTTGCAGATAGAACAGATTATAATATAAAAGATACGTTCTCGTTTGTAAATTCCATGGAGGGTGTAATATTACCAGAAAATTATGAATTGATTTCTTTGGATGTAGTCTCCTTATTTACTAACATACCATTCACGCTTATTGTAGACACAGTTAATTTACATTGGAATTTGATAGAACTACATTGTAGTATTAAAAAACCAAGCTTCTTAGAGTTACTGCAATTCATATTTTACAACTGTTATTTCACTTTTGATCAGCAGTTTTATATGCAGAAATCTGGTGTACCCATGGGGTCACCAATGAGTCCCATCTTGGCGCTTATCGTACTTGATTATTTATTTGATAATGTGATTGATAATCTTCCTTTTCAGTTACCATTTATTTATAAATTTTTGATGATGTAATTTGTGCCATACCTCATAATATGAAAGAGACTACATTACACATTTTTAATTCATTTAATAATGATCTGCAATTCACCATAGAAACAGAAACAGATAGATCCATTCCATTTTTAGATACACGAGTCTTGAGAGTTGACAGTGGTAGATTGATATTGAATTGGTATCAAAAACCCACGGCTTCGGGTAGATTCATCAACTACAATTCCGGTCACCCACTTGCACAAAATATAATACAGTAATAGCAATGAAAAACAGAATCACGCATATCTGCCATAGCTCCTTTATACATGTCAATTTGAAGCAATTGCACAAAATTTTCCGAAACAATGGATATCCCAAACACATATTAAACAAATTAATTTATAATTGTAATGCTTTTGATGGACCCACAGAAACCACATTTAATGAACAATCAATAGCTTATAAAAAATTCCATACATATCCAATTTAACAGATCAAATAATAAAACATTTTAAACAGTTCCCTAATATTAAAATAGCTAAATACAATCCTTTCAATATTGGTAGCATACTCACAAGAACTAAAGACACAACACCTTTGCTCAACCAAAAAGATGTCGTTTATGCAGTTCCATGTGGTGATTGTGAGTCTACATATGTTGGGCAGACATCACAGTTGCTAAAACAAAGATTAACACAACATAAGAGCGACTGCAGGGTGAAAAAGGGTTCGTGTGCGTTGGCTGTTCATTCTCAGCAATTTCTTCATACTTTTGATTATGACAGTGTCAAGATTTTGGATAGGGAAAGCAACTACAAAACAAGATTGTTGTTGGAAATGATACACATTCAAAAAACAATAGGGCCATCAACTTTAAGACAGATGTCAATCAATTGAGCATAATATATACTGAATTGCTAAATCTTTGATGTGCTTGTAACCTTGCCAATTTTTGTGGTTTTCGGGATGAACTGTGTATACATTTTAGTTTATGCATCTTGTACATAAAAATATTTGCACGTCAATAAAAACAAACTTGTTCTTGTCTCTCTTGCGCTTAACATGTATACTTGTCGTTGCAATTTTAACAAATACTCATACATATTCCACGCGTTCATGTGATTACACGTACAAAATCTGATGGTCTGATACCACGTTAATATGTATCTGAGGGCTAGTGATCTACTCTAGTTGTAAGTCTTAGTTTAATCCTTAAGTTGCAACATTGTGATAGCACATTTTTCAGCATACTCCTGATGAAGTTACCAAACGGTGACGAAATATAGAGGTTGAACAAATGAGACTTTTTATTTCACGGACCGACCACCCCAATAGAGTTTTTCGCTCGATTTTATATATTCTACTCTATACAGTACGGTCGAAATACATTTTTACTATATATATATATATATATATATATTACATGTTTTATTGCAGAAAAAAATTAAAACATTTTTAACAGTATATGTACATAGTATAAGATTATGGTATGAAAAGTACGTTCTTACATAAAAAGTTACATGCATTGTACATTATGTATAGGTATCTATGTATTTTTTAAAATGTGTAATCGGTGATTAACTTTTCACGTATGCTCTTTTTACGCACTCTGACTCATATATTCGTTTTATTTTATTAAGTAAAAGGAATACATCATCCGTTATACTCTCAGTTATATTAAAAAACAACTGTATTGTTTCAAATGACTTAGCCATTTCGTGGTGAGAAGGCTTTTCTCGAAGAATATCCTCAGTGTCGGAGGCATCCGAATTGTCATTAAACTCATCATGTTTAGTAACACTAGCAACAATTTCGTCATCTGTGGGAGTTTCGCTGGTAACAACATCGTCATCGAGGTTCATAAAATCGTCCATCAAAATCACATGGTTTGCATTGCACAATTCAACACACTTATTAAACGACTGTTGAACTTTGGAGATGGTGTTTTGCTCGGTGATTATGTTTTGTTTCAGTTCTGATAATGGCATTTCATCTTCTTCATCATAGAACTTATGCTTTTCAAAACCTGCTTGTCTGAAACAATTTTAGATTGTTTTAGGAGTAACATCAATGTTCCATACTGTGGTCATAATATTAAGGCAATCAAGAAGATCAATTTGAGGAATGGAGAGATGGTTTTCAAAATTGTCCAAAATTTTCTCCAAGATTCTGCGTCTGTAATGGAACTTAAAACATTTTATAATGCCTTGATCGAGAGGCTGCAGTTTGGATGTCATGTTGGGTGGGAAGAATTCTAATTTTATGGCTTTTAGTTTGTGACTCAATTGGGGATGTGCAGGACAGTTATCAATAATGAGCAAAACTTTCCTGCTGTGACGATAAAAATACTTGTCCAATTCCAGAACCCATGTTTCGAAAAACTCGGCGGTGATCCATGCCTTTTCATTGCTCTTATAAGTAACAGGCAAGTGCGTGACTCCTTGAAAACCTCGTGGTTTAGCACTTTTTCCTATTACAAAAATCTTTAATTTTTCGGTACCAGTCATGTTTGTCGCTCGTAAACAGGTTACCCTTTCCTTGCTGAGTTTGCCTCCGTGGCACTTATCATTTTTAAATGCTAACGTTTTATCTGGTAAACACTTAAAAAGAGACCAGTTTCGTCCGCATTGAATATATCATTATCATTATAGGAGGCTAAAAGAGCTGGCAAGGTGTTATGCATCCACGTATCACATTTTTCTTTATCTACTGCCACACTTTCACCACAAACTTTTTCTTTTAGTATGCCGTACCTAAAATTACATGTATTGTATATTATATACGCAGTGTATTATAAACGTACGCTAGTTTTTACCTTTTTTTTAATTTTTCAAGCCATCCTGAGCTAGCTTTAAAATTCTGATCTCCTAATTTTTCAGCAAAACTGAGCGCTTTTTGTTGCAATATCAGACCTGATACACACAAATTTTCCTTCCTAGCAGATTCAAACCACTTTATCAAGGCTGTATTAACAGTCTTTTTAGGCCTATTTCGTTTGAGAGTAACTCCACCTTTTATTTCTCCACCGAAATTTAATATAGCAGTCTTATTCTTAATAATTGTAGACAATGTACTTTGCGGTATATCATACTCTTGAGCAATAGCCTTTTTCTTAACTCCACTTTCCACTGTTTTTTTAATTTCTACCTTTGTTTGGATCGTCAGACCTTTAAGTTTTCGCGGCGGAGACATTTTATCAACACCGAACTTTCTATTCGCACTTTCAGACACGACAGTCGTCGACTACTATGCCGTACTAGGTAAAACGAATACGAAACAAAACATTGGTATTTCAGGGGTTCCCATTAAACTACGCAGGGAGGCTTGATTTCGCTAGCGATCGTATGCCGAGGACAATGTTGCCCTAAATATTCGACTTATAGAGATTCTTGTGTTATTGGTGCGTGTTGGCAGCTTCGAATTATAGAGGTTTTCAAGTTAAGGAAATTCGAGTTAGAGAGATCAAAATACATGGAAATTGTAGATAAAGTGCTGGGAACAAGGGTAAATTTCGACTTGTAGAAAATGTCGACTTATGGAGGTTTCACTGTATTTCAATAATAAAACCTGCAGTATATAGGCCAATCAAAACGTGCAATAACCACAAGATTTAAGGAACATGTAGCACAACACCTTTACAGCACAATAGATACACAAAGTATAGCAAAGCACGTGAACGATACAGGGCACAAAATTTACGCCGAAATTTTAAAACTAATAAAACGTGCAAAGACCAAGCGAAAATTGGATCCGTATCATGCAATACGTATGCGCAAAAATATGAATATGTTAAAACAAAGATGATAATTTCCTCGATTGTTTGGTCTTGATTAATTCATAAGGGTAGAGTAACATGGTGAAGTTAGGGCGACCTGTTGTGCGAAGCTTGCTTGGTATAAAATTTACCATCTTACATGAGCTTTTAGTAGAAAAGAGAAATTGCTCGAGGGGGAAAGAGAGAGAGAAATGACACCGCCAACATAAAACGCCTGTTTTTCGGAATAATTTCTCACCCTACCCTCACTTCATCGAACAACTGTAGCGTTTGAAGATGCTAGCCTGATTGCTAGTGATTATATTTGTCACCGAATTTAATAGATGATAAGTTTTACCGATATGGTGCTAGTAATCCTGCACCACAGTCCTTGCAATCATTAGCAACGTTGTTTTTTTAATATTTTGACAAAACCCTCCTCATTAGAAAAAGCACCGGATAATAAAGCAGAATTTCATTCTGTAACTGCTCATCGTAGATACTGAAAAGGATTAAGGAGAACTTAATCAAAATTAAAAACAGAAAGTTAAAACAGGCTGCATAAGAAATATGGTGTCTACCAATTATTTCATCATGCTATATTTTGGTATAATTTGCAGTGTATTCATTGACAACGAAAATGTTTATATTCACTAAAACGTATTTTATTGAAGAAAATAGAGGTATACTAAATTTATGATAGTTTCTAAGGATAATACATACCTAAGGAATGTCCTATGCAAGTCAGTTTATCTGTTTGTAGCCCTTGTTGCCTTAATTCAGTTAGAAGATCAGCAGTACATTTAGCAATGGCTCTCATGTTGTGCACTGCTGCTGAATAACAAGGTGGCTGGCTCATTGGACCCCAATCCAATATCCAGACGTTGTAGCTGCCATTGTTAATGTATGCTAAAACATGCAGTACCAACGATCATATGCGAGAATGTTCTTTCAATAAAATTACAAATTTCTTACATCACATTTACAATATTTTAACTTATACAGACAGAGATTGTACCACCTAAATGGCATTGTAATTTTTTGAAATAAATTTGGCGACAATCTTGAATTATTAAAAAGTAATGAATAAGGTTTGATAAAAGAGTGGATGACGTTTTATCAATGCTATCATTAAGTAGTGAAAACCAGACTGACGCCGTTACTCCTCGAAATTCATCCACTCTTTTATCAAACCTTAGTAATGAATGATTAAAACTTCAAAGAATGACGTAAAGGATGTTTTTTCTATTTAACAGATAATGTCTTGAGCCACTTATTTATGCATTCAGTAACACGTCATGCCATAAAACCTAAAGGTTTATCAATACATATTATTAGGTAGCTTTATATGTTGCATCTCAAGCAATGTGTATTCTATGTTCTAGAGCTTCGAAAATAAACGGTAGATTATGTAAATCTCTTAGCTTCCTACCCATAGTACCCCACACATGATCGATGGGAGAAGGATCCAAAGATATTGTTGACCAACGCAAAATGTTGATATCCGTTCTATTCGAAACGTTTGACGTAGTCTCTGCAATGCGAGGACGAGCTTTGTGTTACAGAGACAGTTCCCCAGCGTTTCAAGAAATGAAAGTATGTATCGCTGTACGGTGATATTGTCTCCAATGAAAACAAAAAACTTACTGCTATAGTCAATGCAGTCCCATATCATAGGCCTAACAGTCCGGTGTATGTGTCTGTGCACAGAAAACGGGATGTTATGCTTTTCTCCACAGTTTCGTCTAATCTTTATACCGGCCGTAATGCGCAATGCCTAAACAGAATCTTGATTCGTAACTAAAGACGACATGATAACATTATGTATTCTACTAAAGTCTCTTTCTGTTTCAGGCCCAATGTTATTGCCGGCGTAAAACCGTAAGGGAAAGCATTAAAAGTGATTGATACAAGCGCAAACCAAAAGATCGAATTCGATGATAAACAGTACAATACTGAACGGGCTGTAGCTTGAAATCATTCGTCAGTGATAGACCTGATTATCCAAACACGATCTCTGAAAATCAGGTTGTTCGGTTGTTCTTCTTTGCACTTCAGTGCCTCTTCGACAACGTTTTTGCCCTTCTCCAAACCATTCTTAACAAACTCTAATTAACATACCATGACAGCAGTTTAAAACGATAACTGCAGACTTTGACCCAGCACGTGCAATCCAAACCTGGATTGCACGTGCTGGTGCGTTGTTCGCAGTGATTTTTTGCGAATCAGCGCAGCTTTCGCTCAAACCCATAATACGACCTCTTTAGAATTGACTACTTAATCAAGCCTCTCCTGGTTTTAATGATTTATTACTTATCAATATTCAAAGGTTTCTGCCAAATTTAATCAAACAATTTCAACGCTTTTTAAGTGGTGCAATTCTATGTCAAGTAATATAAATTGCAAACCATCTTTAAAATAACAGCTTCGTTACTTCGTCATCTTTTTATCTATGTATATCATATATACAGTATCACAGTGCCCCCAAAATATCTTTTATTTAGTCATGGGCTAAGTATCTTTCCCAGGATACCTACAGATCTTATTACGAGGTTTATGAATACGAATTTCGGGAATGAATATGTCATATTCATATAACCATAACAGTTCCTTTCCAGGATCGCAGTGATTGCAAGGGATTAACTTAATTGAAATCTATGTATTTACAGCGAAGAAATTTAGTTTTTAGCAAAAGTTGAAAGTGACATCACACCTGCACTCGGGTATATAAAATGCGTTACAATATCTACGGGTAACATAACGGGCAAAACAAAGTAAACTAGAGGTTATTTTCTGTATGAAGTTTTAGACATTTAATATTATTATTTAGATAATAATGTTACCATCTCTTAGAACTGCAATCGGTAACGTATCATCTCCTCCAGCATATCCATGTACGATCAAAACGTCTTCTTTTTCCGCATCCCAAGAACTCTGCCTGAGCCAGTCCGTTACCCCGATGTCGACAACTTTTCTTGTGTCGTTAGCGTACAGAACATATCTGACATCCGGGTCGGGACAAACGGTTTTTTCATTTATTGGACGCCACGTGCAGTCTCGCATTGTTTTATTCGATATGGAACGGTTGTGAAGAAATAATTCATCTTTAATTATTTCATTTGCGTTCGGAAAAAATATATGTTGTGCGAAAATGGTAACTAAAAATAAAGAAATGATCTAAATTAGACATTGTAAAATGTTATAGCAGTAGTAATATATTCTTTCAGTTAACTAATTGTAAGTAAATTGTAATATGATGGAAGCAAAATGATTCTGGAATCTCTTGGTTTTGAAAAGTTCTTATTTCCCCATTTAAGATACCAAAAGAATTTTTGATTACGCCAAATTTTTAAATTTGGGGTAAAAACAAGTTTAAATTCTTTATTAAACAGAGATTTCTTATATTCCTTCCTGTGCTTATTAAGAAAACGAGTGAAATTTATTGAACGGAGTATGTAATGAAACGTTTCAATCATATGTTATTATGTTATTAATATACGTTTCTAGAGACATCTTTCTAAAGTGTGAGTTAAAATCTTTAACGGTAGTATACTGATTTGAATATCTTCCAATACAAATACTTTTAAGACTGCTACATTAGAATTTTATAATTACAGTCGACACTGTTTATAGTGAAACTGTATATAGTGAAAAACTCTTTATAGTGCAATTTTTTCAAGCCCTAGAATATTTTAATGAAATTTCATGTAAAAAGCCCTGCATATATTGAATCTGTAAAATAGTAACACTCTATATAATAAAATATTTATCCTGGGGAAAACCTATTTTATACGCTAAATCAAAAAATGATTACCTTTGAAGAGTGTATAACCGACGTCGCTAAAGTATGGAGTGAAAATGTTTCTCAGAAAACAATCAAAAACTGCTTTTCTAAAGCAGGTTTTACTGAAAAAATTGACGAATGGGAAGAAGAAGACGAAATGGATCTCGCTACCTTAAGAAAACAATGGGGTACTCTACAAGAAACTGCTACCGTCAACGCAGATTTTTTACTTAGAAAAAGATTTCTTTGAAATCGACAATGATGTTGGCACGACAGATCTTCCAACTGACCAAGATATAATTGACAAACAATTATTTTTCAGAAGTAATGTTCAAAAGAAAATAACTGATTATTTTTCCTAGTACATAATATGTATATACATACATATGTAATGTGTACAGTATGTATATTATGTACATGCTATGTATTTAAACTTTCAAATGTTTAATAAAATCTTTTCTAATAACAAAATTTTGTGATCTTTTTTCTATATAGTGAGAAACTCTTTATAGTTAAATTTTGGTCAACATTTTGATCTTTCACTATATAGAGTGTCGACTGTACATATTATACTATATCTTCTTTTTATTTATAATTTATAATATATACAAATTCCAAATAGTTCTAGGCATAGTATTTTTGATAAACACTGTAATAAAGCTATTACAGTGTTCACCAGTGACATAGGCAAGCGCCTATCTCTTCTTTAAAAATTACTATTCTTAATTGACGTATCAAATATCGTACATACAGTGCTTTCACAACGTATGCATCATATTAAAACAGATGAAAGTTCAAACAAAATTTATCAAAATTTGATAGAGAAAATATTGTCCTATTATCACGGGAAAACCGTAATTATTTCTTCTTCTTAATTTTAAAGTTTCGTTTAAAAATGTTCGGGATCCCTGAATGCTTGTTAGTTAGACGTATAATCATAAACGCTAGTAATTTTTCTGGAAATATCTGTAACAACCTAAAGTAGGATATACATCAAACGCACAGTTCATTTAAATTTGATTACTTTAAGTTATTATCAAGTTATTTGTCACGTTAAATAACTTCCAATGTTGGCTGCTTAGAGACAGAAATGTAAACGTAAAAATCGGGTTGTATGTTTAGCAGGTTCAAAGGCATCTATTCTGGAAACGTTTCATCCTTCCTACGATCGTATAAATGTGACTTGTGAACATCGTATAAAAAGTGTATTCTGGAAACATCGCATTAACATGCAAGCAATTGGCCAGGTATAATGTTCAAGTTCAACGTTCAAGTAGAATAGGCAATAGAAACTTTTCTTTTCTTTTACATTCTTTCGCTTACCTTTACCTCATAGCATCTTATAAGAAATCCTAAATCGTTAGTTATTTTGTTGATAGTGCCCAAATAGAAACAACAAATAAAAACGGAAACGTTATTTTAACATTCTAAAAATATAGCTGTTAACTCCCGATTTATTTTTTGATTGCCCTAAATTTGTCAGAAGAGAGTATATATAAAAGATAGCTACATAGGTCACGAAACATGCAGCACAACAGACGGGTGATAGCGAGAAGGCAGGATGCGCAATTGACCAAATCGCAAAAATTATACTTCTTTCTCTCTCTTTCAAATCCGTACAAGCAATTATATTTTTGGGAGGCGGAACCTAATCTGCGCGACCGCTCCCCATCACCCGTCTGTCGGACAGTATATAATCTTAATCTTATCTAATCTAATCTTAATCTTTAATAAAAGATATTTGACGCATACCCTGTGAAAAATCCTGACCCTTTTCATTGTTTATGCATCAAATTAAACCAGAAGAAAGTTCATAACAAATAAAACTAAATTTGTAAAAGAAAATATTTTTGTACTGTAACAGGAAAGCGGCAATTAATTTTTGTAAGTTTCACAAGTATTATAAGCAACATTTAAGAGTTACTCATAACAAGAGAGTTTCTGACGTAGAAACCGTAAATGGTAATAAAGGTCGGAAGCAAGATCAAGGAGTCCGTGTTCGTCTTATTAGGCAATAAATAATACATATCGAAGAACTGCAAACATGTGATTAGAAAATAAGGGCGAATGTTTACAGTTTAGGGCATGGGCAACCTTTTTTGTAGAAGTTTTATGCTGCGAGTAATCTTGAAAAATATACATTTTTGTGGTATCCTTATGATTCATTATGAATTAAGTTTAGACGGGCCGTGCTAATATACAACGAAAGAATTCAGTAGCGGGCCGGGCAAATCTTACTCGAGGCCGCATGTGGCCCGCGGGCCGGAGGTTGCCCATTTAGAGAATGAAATATAAACGTTTGTAAAATTTCGGCCATTTGTCCAGTACATCGAAGTATTGCAGAGGTGTTTTGTTTATACATCCATGGTCGGGTCTTACACGGGTTTTTTTCAATATATAATACATATTGCAGGGATTCTAAAACAACACTTTTTGTATTCAAATTTTTTTAATATCTTTTTTCCTTTAACATTTATTGACCTATTTATACTTCATATAATCTTGTAAATAAATTTGGCGCTTTAGTTACGGCAAACCCTGTACAACAAACATTGAAAAACTAAAAGGCACAACACTAATAATATGAGATCTAAATGAGTAAAAGAGTAGTTGACTGCTTAGATAGTTCTGAAGGCTGTGTGCATGATGGCGTTTTGTATGTTAAACAACATGCTAGTAGGAAATGTATAATTTACAGAAATACAACAGGAAAAGAAATATACAAGCTGATGCAAAAATAAAAAGCCGATCCTTGACTTAATATTACTATAGCTTGTTCCATCTGGAGTTGTTACGACAGCTAAGAGTAAATTAAATTTATGTTGCCATACCTACGTTATTACATACGGTTGGTTATAATATCACTTGTATCTATTGTGGTAACAAAGCTAGGATAGAAAAGCATAATTACGTGTAGTTTGTGCAATTAAAACGAGGGGTCAATAACCCATAAGGGTATTGTAACAACCTCTGGTTGAACTCACTATAGATAACAGTGATTTAAGGAAAATTGAAAAAGTCAAACGAGTACATATACATATGAAGCGGCAGTGGCCACTTTTTGATAGTAATGGGGATGAACACTGACAGGAAATGGAATAGAGAAGAGAGAAAAATATGTTGTAGGAAATTAAAAGTTTCAAATTACAAGAAAACAATATCAGGAAAGCGTACCAAGCAGAAGTCTCTAATTACTTTACTAAGAATATGAAAAAAAGTAGAAAGTTGGGACTTTCGCAAAAGTGGAAAAATATAAAGCAGATACTGAGAGGTGTTGCTATAGAGGTATGTGGAGTAAATAAAATAACAAACAACGAAAAACAGACAGCGCGGTAGAGCAACGAACTGAACCGAGAATTTTGCCAAAAATACTTAATCCACCAAGAAATGCCTTTAGCGAAAGTAATTAAGCATTAGAAATTGAAACAAAGTAGAGGTGAGTCCACTAAAAATATCAAACTAAAAAAAAATTAAATACTGGGAAAAAGGAAAGACTATTTTCAATATCTCCTTGAAGTAAAGCAGGATGTGGAAACAACAAACGTAAAGTACTCCAAAGAAAGATGTGAGGAGAGCATACAATTAACAGAAGCGTTAGGAATACATTATCTTTGGCCAGAGTAAGCCTCTCGGTCTAATAAAAGAAATGCTGTCGTAAAACTAAAAATACAGTACAAATAGGGGTAATAAAAATAATAAAGTAATGGAGCAAGACCATTACTATTTATAATGATAATATTTGAAATATCACAAAAGGACTTTGGATTTTGAAACCTGGAACAAGTCCATTTCACTGAGTTTAATATTCGCTGACGATTTAATCTATTTATCAAACAACAAAATGGAACTAAACAAAAGATCTAAAGATAGTCGAGTTAGTATGACTTGGAAATGAATTGAAAGAAAACGGAAATATGATTACACCAAACAAACCGGAAAGAGTTGAAATAAACATGTAAGAAGAAAATATAGAAGAAACTAATCGATTAAAATATTTAGAAGCAATTGTCAACGGAACGATAGAAAATACCTAACACGAAAGTGAGAATATAGATACGAATCAGTTCTAGTGCCAAGGCTCACTTATGGAAGTGGGATATAGCAGGCAGTAGAAAAAAGTAGTAAAAAAACAGAAGGCGTAACTGAAGTGGATAGAATTAGGAGTGCGGTTATTAGAGAGAGATTCAAAGTGAGAAGTGTAATAAAAAAGGATAGAAACACACAACTTAGATAGTTTGGCTACATTATGAGGATGAAAGAAAAGAGAATAAGTAAGGAAATAAGCAAAATGGAACCTGGGAAAAGGAGAAACCACGGAAAGTCGAGAAAAACTAGAAAAAATACGTATACTTAAACACCCTTAGTAAAAGAAGTTTTCAAGATAAGTAGTAAGTAAGAGTCTAAGAAGGCAGAGTATCAGAGTAAGTAATAAGAGATATTGGATGTGTTAATCAGAGAAATGGAATTATGTAAATTCACGATGCAAGGAAATATAGAAGGTGCAAAAAGTTGAGGGAGATTACCAAGCTATACTGATCATGTCCCAGAAAAAAGATGGAAAGTCGAAAAACGAAAATGAAAAAAAAAGTTTTGAAAGCCAACTCATGGTACTAGGATACTTGCATCAGATTGATGAGTAAACAGACCTACCCAAAAAATTTTTGGGCAAACAACGTAAAGCATAAATTTTATTTCCGGCAAAACTAAACATTCTTTTACTTTCAAAACACATCCAGATTATCCAGTATTAACCCGTTTGGCATTAATAGGATTGAATGCAAATTCGGAGAAACTAGATATATTAGTTACAACAAATATGGCGATACATTTTTGCACAATTCTGAATTGAGATTTATTTATGTATGTACGTAGAATCCTACGAAATTTCAATGTTTTAAGAGTATTAAGAAAATAGGAAAGTCTGGGATTTATGTAGAATAAACACAAACAAATCAGTATGGCAAGGATAAAAAACTATTTAGTTTAAATACACAATTTGAATTATACACATGCATTGTCATCAGGATGAAAAAAAAAAACAAGTAATTACCTATAAACGTCAGAAGCAATTTGCTTTGATTTATGTTGAAAAAACTATTTAAATTTTGAAATGTAAACTATCGGATTTAAGTCACGAAATGGTTCATCATGAATCTCACAATAAATAAATTAATGATATAGTTATCAATATTAATAAAGGAGAACAAATAACGGAAATAAAATTTTAGAGAATAATTTAAACATACCATAGAAATTATTAATAACTAAACAAGAAACAAAGCACTTGGTGTACCAACTTATATGCATGATTATAAGCTCTTAAGCAGTCGACTTTTAAATAATTGTGATCCGTACGAGTTTTACTTTATAAGGTTCAAACAAATACAATTTTCGATTCCCCTCGGAAATAATTATTGATAGCGTTTAGTTTTTCCAAGTTATATTTACGAAATTCATGGCTTTTTGACAGGCAGCTATAATATTTCAAATAAGAATTTGTTACAGTCAAAGTAAAAGTTTTCAAATTTTTGTATAATTACAACTTGTTAGAGTGGATGATATCAAAATTTATTTCCTTACTCTCATCTTTATTCTGTTATGTCCAAGAGGTACTGTTATTTTAAACAGGCAAGCTGGCATATTAACTCCGAAGTTTGTTACGCTTACTTACCGAAGAAATAATAAACATTTGGCAAGTTAAAAGAAGTATAACCGCATGCTTGTTATGTACATACATATGTATATACCAGCTTGTCCCAAAGTAGGTAAACGACCATGTTATACTTCTTGCGTTTTATTCCTTTTCCAAGTTTAACATTGACCACTGTTCCCATTTCCGTTACAAAATTTCCCAATTCTGCATAATAATTAGCGAACTTGCAACTTACCGAAAAATAATTATGTTATTCAGGTAGTCTATCTTAAAATACGTATTTCGAATCGTTTAACTTACTTATGCTCTATAAGTAGCAGAATTCTATTTTTGTGAATTCTTAAAGATTTCATCACGAAAAATTATCTGAATTTGCTTTTCTGTTATCATAATTTTTAAAAAGCATTTATGATTAAAAGGTGATGTAAATTACTGTAAATTATACCTATATTAGGACGCCAAATCTAATTATGGAATGTGGCTATTAGCAAACTAATCATCTTTGAATTTGTATTATATTTTATATTTGTATGTGCTTATAGTATCTCAAAATTTTTAAATAAAACCATGCCGTAAATTAACACGCACTTCTGATATTTTTCTACTGATGCAATTGCTCGAAGGAATTGATCCTACACGAAAAAGACAAAACTAAATTAAATAAAAATTACTTGGGATGATATTTGTGATTAAATATTTTTCCACAATAAGAATATGACAATGGTGCATCATCTGTAAGAAGATTTGATAAGTACTACAAACAGTTACCATAAAATACAGCGTGATGTACAGAATATATACATCAGTAACCTGAAGTATGTATTGGTTATCGACACCGCTAACAAATTATATAGAGCCAGTGGGTTTCAATATCCACTGCATAATACTGTAAATTTCATCTAAAACATGAGGCTTAAATTTTCATTCAATTATAGATGTCTCTACAAGTTTCGAAATGCGGAAATAGTAACGGACTACATTGAACACGAGAAATCAAAGAAAGTGTTCCGGTTATTTTTATTGATTTTAATTAGCAGAAATTCTACACTAATTTTTATGGAAATATTCATTGTAGTATGCGTTTAACTGTGTCCATATAACATATTCTTATATTTCTCATACCCTATATTTTATATCTGTTTACATCGAGTTCAATTTTGATAAAAGAATAAGAACAACCGTCGTAAAGCTAATCTGAACATGATTTTACATTTGCTTCTTTTCTGATGTGATTTACACATTTTATCAGGGCCGAATCGTGCCGGGGTGCACCCCTTGCACAGCACCGGGCAGCAACCTACTAGGAGCGCCTAAATAAAATAAGTAAAAGCTAAGAGTATTTACTATATTTTTATTCACATCATGCAATGTGCCTGACTTTTATATAAAGCTGACTTGATACAGAAAGTATTGCATTTTTTTTTAAGTGGGCAACCATTCAATAATGTATTATCAAAAAGGCTAAAAGTTGCAATCAAGTTTAATAGACAAAACGTAAGTATTTTGCCTTATTTACGTTTAAACTTTCATTTTTATTTGTCCGTTTTGCTATTCTCAAAGCTTATTTGTGCTTGATTAAGATGGGCGATGATCGAAAAAGACCTTCTGGCTTTCAGTATCAAAAAAGAAAGTCCGAAGAAGACGAGATAAAAAAAGGACTGGCTGGTTCCCTAAAAAATTTATTACATCCACAACGGCTACAGCCGCACAACTTGCACAACCAACAAGCCTGTAAGTGGAGGAACAAGTTGATTCGCACAAGGAAACGCTTACGGAAAATCTATAAATAGGACAGTAGCAAGAAAATAAGAAATTCGAGGCGGATGCTCAGGACATGCTGGATCCACCATCACCAATCGAAACGTCTGGTGAGAATGCTGGGGTGGAAATATTAAAAGATCCAGCTCTTTAGTCACAAACAGGACTTTGATAAACAGGATTTATATGTCTATTCTAGAAATAAGTCCATTACTATTAAAAGTATTTCCATTAGACGATTCAAATAGATTTTTAGCAAATACTTATTACGACAAAAAATTAAGTAAAAATGAAAACGTTCCTAGTTTATTCTAAGTCAAATAAAAAATAAAGTTTCTGATAATGGTTTTAAAGATGATAATGATTATATGGAGTAACAACACTTATCCCGAAATTTTGACAGGCATGAAAAAGAAAGGTACATTTTGAAAGTGTTAAGAAATGAGCTAAAAGGATCTATTGAAGATGGTACATGGTTGACTTAGGAAAAGAAGAGATGGGCATCAATTATTGAAAGAATCATTTGTGTTATTGAATATTTAGGGAGGGGGGGCAAAATCTAGCTTTTAGAGGAAGTAATTAGAAACTTTTTGAAAAAGGTAATGGTATTTTTGTGAAGCTAATGGAATCAATTGCAAAATTTGATGATATAATGCTGGAACATATTGGCAGAGATCAAAAATAACTCCAAAATGAATTAATTTGTTTGATAGGTGAAAACAAAATATAATCGAAATATTGAAGTTATGTAAATATTATTCAATTATATTAGATAGCACTCCTGATGTTAGTCAACCGGAACAAATAACTATAATTGTCAGATTCGTTTTGATTAATGAATTTCAAACAATATAGGAATTAGAGAGCATTTTGTAGGATTCTGCCCAGTTACAGATACAACTGGTCAAGGATTAACAGCCTTTTTATTGGATTATTTAACCGAATTAAATATAGATATTATGGACAGGCGAGGGCAGGGATGTGATGACGGCACTAATATGAAAGGCAAACATAACAGTCTGCCAAGAAGAATTCTTATTATAAATCCTTGAGCTTTTTTGTTCGTTGTGCAGCTCATAGCTTCAATTTAGTTGTAAATGAAGCTGTAAAAAGTTCCCTGGAAGTAACAAATTTTGTTGCTATTATTCAAGAAATATATGGCTTTTTTCAGTCTACACCTATCGTTGGCATATTCTAATGAAAGAAATTTCTACATTAATTGCAATACCTTTATCTGACACACGGTGGCAGAGTAGAAATGATGCCATTAAAAGTCTTAGATTTAATTTAGAAAAAATTATGAGAAAGTCGAAAGTATAATTAATAAAATAAAATCATAAAAATTTGCGTGTTCTCTAGTAATTTGGTACATTTTATCAAAAATAACCTCTGTAAGCAAAATCATGCAAAAATCTAACATTATTTTACCACAAGCTGTAACAATATTGAAAGAAATTTAGAATTTTTTCATTGGAATACGATCTGATAGTAGTTTTACAGCAATGCTTAATGAGTTGTTCAATTTGCGCCAATAGTACTACAACTATCTGATACGACTGTGTTAGAATAGCAACATTGTGCTATACCAGTGTTTCTCAACGGGGCCGATATCGCCCCCATGTGGGCGTTTTTCCATGTTGGGAGGGGGATTAGTAACAATTTATAAATTTATCTTGTTACTATATTATAATGTTAGTATTCTAGTACAGTCATATCAGATAGTTGTAGTACTGTTGGCGCAAATTGTGCAACTCTATTAATGAGGCAAAAAACATTGCAGCAGATATAGACTGCGAAACCAAGCGAACCACCAGACTTGAATTTTCAAGTGAATTTTTATTTTTATATTCTGGATATAGTACTATTAATTAGATGGCAGATTCGAACTATTGAATGAGTGCAACGACTATTTTAGCTTTTTAAATAATTTAGACTCTTTATCTATAGATAAAGAAGAATTAATCAAACGTTGTATCTGTATGGATTTGCAAACTAAATAAACCGATTTACGTTTAGGTTTTAGAATATCTTGTGGCTAATGATTTAATTTGCACCTCTCGAATTTATCTATAGCTGTGCTGTAGTTTTAGGAATTTTTAGCCATGCCTGTCATTGTTGCTCATGGTGGCAGATCGTTTTCAAAACTGAAAATAATTAAGAACTATTTAAGGTCTACTATGTAATAAGCATCGAAAAAGAAATCTTCGAGGCGTTAGTTCGCTTTTGAAATTTAAAATTTATCTAGTTTAGTTAAAGTGTATGACTTCTAAGTTATGTTCTAAGTTAATATTAATGAATAATATAAGGTATGTTTTTGTTTTAAATTCCTTCCGTTTATATGATTAATAAAGTTTATAATAACCTTGAGGATTCTTACTTTTCAAATACATTAACAGTTATAAAATGCAGTATTTTCCAATTAAAACTATTTATGTCTTTAACCTATAGGGGAGGCAAATTATATCTTGCACCTTTGCCTCGGCCTTGATTTTATTATTATTGATTATTAATAAACTTTGTAACACTTCTTCTTATAAATGTCACATTTATCTATTCGGTCTAAAATTAATAATAAGCCTACAGCCGAAAGTAAAAATCCGAAAATATATTGCCAAAAAGCAGCCCAGAAGCCCACACCGGGGATCAAACAGAACTCAACTGTACAAGGATAGCTGAAGACGTACCATCTACCCAAGTGAAAGGCTAAAACACCAAGAAGGAAGATAATTTGGAGAATTCAACTACCCATCATAATTGAAACAAGGAGAGATAATGTGTCTTGGTTGTCTAGCCCCCTTTTTAACCACCTTTTTTCATTTCGAGTACTAGTTGTGTCCTGACAAAGCATCAAATTGGGATGCGAAATATTAGCCTCAAGAAATAAAGAATCTATAAAATTCTATTTGTACTAGATTTCCAAAAAAAAAAAAAACAATAAAAGTGAACCGCCTAAGTAGAATGCGTAAAACGGAGTGGGACAGAATCAGAAATGAAGGAACAAATTACAAAAGAGCAACCAATAATGGATGTCTTAAAAGAGAAACAATTAAACTAACACAGGTAATCGTTAGAACGAATTGTGAGAGAACTACGAAGAGAATACTGGAAATAAGAACCTCGATGAAGATGGTTGAAAAAAAAAGACGAAAGAAGTGGACAAACCAAATACGGGAAATATCAAGGAAAAGGGGAAAGAAAATGGCAGAGGTTCCAATCTAATGTCTAAAGAAATAAAAGGGAAGGGAAAGAAGAAGTTTATTATGTTTAAAATATATAATTTTATATGTTAATGTTAAAATAGATAAAAAAGGTTGCTCTTTTGAATATACAGTGCACGCCTAGAATATAGAATAGATTCAATAAAACCGAAATAAAGTTTTGTCGGAAGAAATCCTTGAACAGGTCGATTATATTTGATAAAGATACACACACATACATTTTCGCATAAGAGTCGATTTTCTATCATCAGTTATTTTTGAGTAATGACGTCATATTCCGTTTTGAAATAACAGCCGCTAATTTCTTTTCGTGAGTTTCAGAGATCTTTTAAAATTAGAAATTCTTCTACATTTTGAATGGGATGTTCTGGTTCACTTAAATTTTGTGGTCTGGTGACGTAGACCTAAGACTACAAATAACTTCATAAAACGTCATCAAGGAGTGTAAGGTCTGGGGATCTCTCGGGCCATTCTATCGGTTTTCGTTTGCCAATCCACCTCCTCAGAATGCAATTGTCTAGTAAATCTCGAATAGGCTGCGCCTAGTACGACGGTGCACCGCCTTACTGAAACCATATGATATTATCTGGGAAATTTGGATCAATTTTATTTGTAAAAATTTCATTGCAAGGTCTGGAACAGGGTCATTTTGCAAAAACTGTAAATATCTTGCATCTGTGGGGGTACCTTCAAAGAAGAAATGCCTTGCTATTGTGTTATCAAGTACTCCAAGCCACACATTAAATTCCTATCACTGTTGAGTATGTGCCTCAATTATCCAATGACGATTTACCCGACTCCAATACCTGCAATTGTAATGATTCACTGTCATTGATGCAAAACATTGCCTCATCCGAGAAAAGTAATTGTCGGTGTAAACGGCGCTTTGCTTGGCACAAATCTATCATAGTTTCACAAAACTGTAGTCGTCGGTCGATGTCGTCTTCATTGAGTTCATGTACGAGTTGAATTTTATAGGGATAATATTTCTCCTTCCTCATAATACGTAACGTTGTTGTTGGAGTAGCTTTGTTGTCTAATTCTATCAATCGAAACGTATTGTGAGGATTCTCTTCAATACAACAAACAATCAATGATAAGTCATCATTAAAGTTTGTATGTATATATATATATATATATTTCGTGACCTTTTTATACTTATCTTATATGATAGAGAACTGATGCTGTCATTCCTTCGAATGTTATTATTCAATGATAAGTGGTCATTGATAAGTTATCATCGAATAATAACATTTGAAGCAGACAGCGTCAGTCCGATTTACACTACTTAATGATAACACGTCATCCACTTTTTTATCAAAACCTTAATTGTGAGTTACATTGGGTTGGGAGGAGGGCATGCCTACAGCCCTGTAGCTGAAGCCATCACGTTGGCTACAGCCCTGGCGAACTCTATTGTAAGGATTTGATTTGTAAATTAAAAATTACACTACTTTTGATTGTGGATCTATAACTGAATGAATAATTATTAATTACTGCTTTTATTGTAGTAGGTACACAATGAACCAGAATGATTGACGTGTGTCGGTAGATTCCATAGGCGTGCCGACAATCCATTCCTTTTGTCATTTAACATATTACATTATTGGATTTTAAAACAAAATTTAAATCAAATTCTTAAAAACTGCTAATTAAAACTATGAAAGATAGAAAAAGTAACGAAGGTTATTTCTTTATTCGCCCAAACCTAGAATTAAGCTGAACTTCAGGGGAACTTCTATAGAAATTGTTCCTGACAATTTAAGTACGAATACACCCAATCGCCCTGTTCGATACGTTGCCCCGTTAGAAAATAAGCCTCAACGACGAACTTATTATGATTGGTGGTGAAAACTACCCTAACTTAAAAATTAAGAACTGTATTGAGTAATATTTTCCAGTTACTAAGCCTTACCAAAATATAATACATTCGCCGTATTAGTCTTGAAAAAGAATGTTTGTGCTAATAAAAGTGAAAAGCGATCGGAATAAACTTACACGAAAATGCTAATAAAATGACCAAAGTCACAACTGATAATTTTACCTGCGCGCCTATGACGTAGGCGCTGTACATCGAAACGAATCATAATTGAACTATCAATTTTCCCTTGGAAACTAATTTTATACAGTGAGCACCCACATATTTCGGCGCCACTGGCGGTTGGTTAATTTGGAAAAGTGTAATTTTACCTTTTCAATATAATAATAATTATGACATAATTTATGTTGGAAATTATATCAATATCAGTCAATTTTATTTACAAATGATTAGATAAATAAATCATTGATAAACGATTACTGAGAGAAATACAGGCGACATCTATCTTGTACTGTCCATATATACATTAGGTGTCTATGGTTGTCTAATGGGGATATGTTAGTGTTCAGCGCTGAGTTCAGCTGATTTCTTCAGGTGATATTGAGGTAGTATTGCATGCTATTGGCATTTAGTGGTGAACGTTTAGTGTATTGAAGAAAATAAAAAATAGTTGCCGGTTTAAAGTATTAAAAGCAAAGCGCTTAAAGTTGGTGAAGTTTTATTGATATTCTCATATTTCCTATTTAAACTACACAAATTAGCCTTTATTGTGATATATTTCATTGCTTAAATATTGACAAATAATTTGCAAGAAAGGTATGAAATACCTTATTAAAATGGAGACCACCATTAATTTTTTTTTCGTTAGATGTCTTACGAATGGGATGAAACTAGCCCCGTCGTCGTTGAGTCAAGTAGCTCATTTCAAAGTGTTTCATTTCAAAATTCTTCATACCAAAGAAGAGGGAATAATGGATTCAGAGGCAGAGGCAGAAGACCTGATGGTGGTGATAGAAGAGGAGGTGGTGGCAGAGGAAGATTTAATCGCGGGGACGGCAATTACAATAATTCCGGAAGAAATCACAACACGCGAACTATTAAGATTCCTTCAAAATTTGTAGGGCGGGTGATAGGTAAGATTTTTAAACCACGACATTGACAGAAGGTTATATAGGATATCTTCAGGTAAAGGCGGCTCAAAAATTAATGATATGCAATTTGAGTCTGGTGCTAGAATTATTGTCACAAAAGAGGAGGAAGAAAATCAGACTTTAGTCAAATTAATAGGGTCTGATGATGAAATTAACAAGGCAGAACAGTTAATTCAAGAGCTAACAGTGGAACGTAGTTTTGGTTATGAACAACCACCCATTGTGTTGGAGTATGCCGAACCAGGTGAAGATTCTCGACCTCCTCTTCCTGTTATTGATTGGGAGGCAGCAGCTGAAGAGAGTGTAAGTATACTGTTTTAGTTTCAAGAATGTTGGTGAATTTGTAGATTATAGTTTTTGTTGTAAGAAAGTTGTTTACTGTGTAAATCATATGAACACACACAAAAATCTGTAGTGTGAAAAATTGACTGAATGATGTCTGATTCTATGAATTTAGAAATTAACAGTATATAGTATTTTACACTAAAATGATTTATTACAATATGATTAAAATATTTGGTTTTACAATGTGACCAGCTTTTTGCTTCATATTAAAGCCAAATTAACTTGGTCAGTTATGGTGGTTTAATCTTGTTCCATGCATGGACATGACTGTAATCAAGATTGAGACAAGTGGGCACACTTTATCATTAAGTTCTTCTCATAAAATATGAGCAGCCTCAAATTCTGATATGGCTATTTCAATAATGTACTTTTTTGCTCTCTTTATATTTGTTTTAAATAATCTTATGTTTCGGATAGGGAGGATAAAAATATTTTTTAAAGATTGATACTTGGTAAAAGTATCTTATTTTATTTTTTAATAAAAGCACTGATAAAATATTGCACAACAATCTGAAATAATAATAATAAAATAACTGACAAAATATTTGCCCCTACAAGTTGACAATCTTTCCGCGAACATGTTGAAACATGTTGAAACTTGTAAATACTGGACCGTATAAAAGTTGAACGCCGCGCTGTGTTTCTCCTAGTTAATCTTTTCATCTGATTAAATCCAGGTGTACCCGCGACGTTTTAAAATAACAAGTAGAGGCAGAGCGCTGCCTGAAATATGCGCTAAAGACATGCAAGGGTTGATCGACACACTAAACAATCATTGGAAAACCTGTGAAAATGAAATTCAGTCAAATCTAGTGATGATGGAAGTGAAAATATAGAAAAACAACCGTCAATAAAAGTAAAAGAAAATGTTATAACTATACAGCACAAAACAATTAAAGATTTAATAAAGGTGGGAATTTGACTGGAATTAGCAATATTGATTTCAGTGTTGGTTGCCGTAGCAGCTGCAGCACTAGTAGCAGTGCTGAAAGTTTAAGCTCCTTTGTTAGAACAAGCAAAGGACAAAAAATTAGAAGACAAGCAGATACCCAGGGCCATTTTTGCAAGAAATTGTAACTTCAGGTCCAATGAATATGAAGTTCGAAAAGCAATTGAAATGTTTAGGCCAGCACCTTCTAGTCTTTAGTTATCATTGGTTCTTCTAAATAAAATATTTGAAGAGGAGGAGACATCAAAATATTGTAAAAATATATTCGGCAAATTTAGTTTGTATGTCTTTTGATGGATGGTCAAATATTCATAATAAACCAATAGTTGATGTAGTTTTGACAACAGAAGATGGAAACCGTTTCTTCCAAAGTTTAGATGCATATGTATATCTGAGAGATGCATCTGATTATCTCACAGATATATATGTGTAATAAATAAATGCAATACTGAATATAACTGCAAGAAATTCTGACGAAAATAAAAAATATAAAGAGGTATAAGTTATAACCTCTTTTCGCTTAGCTTATTTACTTGATTCTATTAGAAGTAAACATGAAAAACAAATCAGCTTTGGAAATATGTAATTTCCAAATATTCTAATAAAATGTAAATGCAATACAATGGTGGAGATCTGAGGAGAATGTTCCAGAAATTGATCAAGTATTGGATATTATCGTTATAATTTTGTGTGTAAATGCTTCTTCGGATGTTGAAAGCAGTTTTTCATTATATGTGTTTGTCCATTCAGAATGAACAAATAGGTAGTCTGGGCAAATAGCGGTAACGGCGTACAACTACGAAATAAATTACGACAGTATCGCCGACTCCCCACTCTACTCAGTGCGCTGTATGCGAGTAGTGTATATGTAGGCTGTCGTAGCTTATTTCGTAATTACCGCTGTTTACCCAGAGCATTAACTTGCTCGATTTTCATTGAGGTGTTCATAAAATTGTTGATACAAGTGAAGGGCAAATTTACGAATCTTAGGGTATAGTGTATATTGTAATAGGTTTCTATTTGCTACAATAATTTCTAAACAAAATATGATATGATATTTTTTATATTTAGGAGAAATTTAAGAAGGCTCAATTGGCTAAATTGCCTCCTATTATAAAATATTTCTACGAAGAATTACCCGAAGTGGCCACTATGTCAAAAGCTGAAGTTAGGCAATTTCGGGAATCTCAAAATAACATCGTGGTAAATCGAACTTTTGAAGATCCAGAGCATAATTGTAAGCCTATTCCAAATCCTGTAAAAACATTTTACCAAGCGTTCCATAATTATCCCGAAATCTTGGAAGAAATCCAAAAAGCGGGGTTTGAAACTCCGTCACCCATTCAAGCGCAAGCTTGGCCAATATTGTTGGGCGGTGAGGATTTAATTGGCATAGCGCAGACAGGAACAGGTATCACTTCTCAAAGTCTTCTTGAAAAACAAAATTTATGTGCATTCTTTTAGGCAAAACATTAGCGTTTTTGTTGCCAGCTTTAATTCATATTGACGGTCAGAAGATACCTAAAGAGGAACGGACTGGGCCCAGTGTATTAGTAATGGCTCCTACTAGGGAGTTAGCTTTACAAATTGATCGGGAAGTCAATAAGTACTCTTATAAAAATATTAAGGCGTATGTATTATCAGAACATTGTTGTTTAATTATTATATTTGCCATTTTTAAGTGTTTGCATTTATGGGGGAGGAAGTCGTAGAGAACAAGTGAATATAGTAACTAAAGGCGTTGATATTGTAATTGCAACGCCAGGTCGTTTAAATGATCTAGTAGAAGCTGGTATGTAATTTTTATTTATGTAACCTAATAGTTTTAAAAAATCTATTGTTTTTTGTTTATTTGAAATAGTATTATTTTCGATATTTATCTGTTGTTGCATTATATATTTCAACAATTTACATACATAGTAAATGTATTTTTAGGTTATATAAAAGTTGATAGTATCACATATGTTGTTCTGGATGAAGCAGATAGAATGTTGGACATGGGTTTTGAACCACAGATTCGAAAGACCATGTATGATATTAGACCAGACAGGCAGACGATTATGACAAGGTTGGTAAAATTACAACTTGCTCTCACTAAGACTCGTAATATTTCCGAGATTCGGATGAAACTTGTATTTGTTACATATGCGTTGTAAATGTAAACACCGATGGTTGAACGCGGAAAATATGTTAATACATTATATATAGGGTGCGAGAGCAAGCTTTAGCTAAACGTCTACTTTGACATCTATTGTACATTGCTTAATGATCACTGATTTGTTCATGTATGTAGTACTCGTTGATTTAGCCAAAGCTCGTGGGAAGTTGACTATTTCTTCTGTTTTATGGATGACAAGTTAGTTGTGGAAATAGGTGCTCAAACTTTTTCAGAATTGATATGGCACTGGTTATTCTATACCGTTCAAACCAATTCCTTCAATTTGTTAAGGTTTAGAAATGAAATGTTGATCAAGTTGCTACAATGTTAAGTAAATTATTGTCTATGGTTTCAGAATTTCTTTTACTTAAAAGGCGTTTGTTCGACAGTTAAAGGGTAGTTTAAAACTGGCTTTGTCATCTTATTATCTCAATTTAGTTATTCAAGTAGTAAATACGCAAATTCTTTAGATAGAAAAGTTTTGGCTGGGTTTTATTCGTTTCATTGCATAAACTATTAATTAATTTGAATGGAAGATGTTCACCCTTTGTTCTACTAAAATAGTTTCAACTATAACTAATAAGGGCCTGAATATTCCTTATTGAATAACATGAATGCTGATTTGCGTCTCGAATCCATGCCTATATAGTAACAATGATTTTCTACATACTAATCTAACATATCAGGTTAGATTGCTGTACTATCTCTTTTACCCGTTGGTAATTTTTTCTTAGTCTTGAAAAAATCTTTAGTAGTATCTAAAATATTGACTTCTATACTTCTTCATTAATATCTAATCCAATCTATAGAAATTACTTTATTATGAAATCTACTGTTATTCTTTCAAAACTAGGTAGTATAAATCAGAGCTTAGCGGGAGCACATAGTTAATATATCATTTTCGATGTTTTCGTGACGGCGTTTCTTCTTAGATACTTTTGTTCATGTTAGAAAACTTAAAGGTTTTTATCTAAACTTCATACTTTTGAAAACATATTCTTTTGAATTTTTCTTCGTTTCAACATCTTCAGCAAAACATCGAAAATAATCTCCACCGTATGATGCAATAACGCAATTAAATTAAATCATCCCTAGCGCCACTTGGCCGTTAGGAGTTCGTAGACTTGCCCAATCATACATGGTGAATCCAGTGCAAATTCATGTTGGATCTTTGGATTTAGCGGCTGTCCATTCCGTAACGCAGACTATAATTATGATGAGCGACGATGAGGAAGAAAAATATAATACGGTAGTTATCTCTTTTTTATTTGACCCTACAAATGGTGATCACTTGGAATAATATTTCCTATTAAGAGCACAGTCTTAAAGAAAATTTTCTGCTTGATCAGCATTAGGTGTTTACGTAGTTTGTTTGGTGTAAGAATGTTCTTTGAGTGTCGTCTCAATCTATTTGTCATATGTAAGCTATGTTGTATTGGTGTTAATTAAATAGGATTGCGTTGTTTTAGTTTTTGGAATTCGTACATAACTTGCAACCTGATCAGAAAGTCATAGCCTTTTGTGGAAAAAGGCACGCGCTAGTCATTTAGCTTCGGAACTTATATTGCAAGGAATCGATTGTCAAAGTATACATGGCGATCTGGAACAAAGCGATCGAGAGCAAGCACTTATTGATATCGGTAATGGTTCCGTACAAATTTTAATTGCCACCGATGTGGCATCAAGAGGAATAGATATTGAAGATATTACGTAAGTTGTATACATAAGCTTTCGTACCTGAGTTTTATTTAAACTTTATCCTTCTAGTCACGTTATAAATTACGATTTTCCTCGAAATATCGAAGAATACGTGCACAGGGTTGGTCGAACTGGAAGAGCCGGTAGAACCGGCGATTCGATAAGTTATTTCACAAGGGGGATTGGGCGCAAGCAAAGGAGCTTATCGATATATTGGAGGAAGCGAATCAGGTAATTTAGCAAAATTGTCAAGAAATTAGATAGAAAAAAGACTACTTCGGTTTTAGTATGTGCCCGAAGAGCTGGTGGAAATGAGTCAGAGATACGATGCTTGGAGGAAACGTAAAGAGGAGGGCAGAGCTTTCGCTAATTCTGATCGTCCTGGTCGTGGTAGGGGAGGTACCCGACGGTGGTGAATTTAGAAGTTTTCGCAGTTTTTTTTTTTGATCTGATAATTCCATATTTAGCTAATGTATTATTTTTATAATCTTGATGTTAGATCACATATAATAAATGTTCATTAATGATTTTTGGTTTTTATATTCCCAAAACTGTTAAAGATATCAATTTGCAACCTGTAAAAATAGATTAAAACCATTCTCATCTCGAGTTTTTGCATAAATACAAACCGAACTCGCTTGTTGATACATGTTATTGTAAATAAACGATCTATGAAGTGAAATTGAATATTTGAATACAAAACGTAAAAATAAAGTTTTTGCGCTAGAACGAAATCATGGTAATTTTAGGCATGAAGCTTTTTCAAACTTCAAAGTACTATATCTCCGGAACGGTAAGAGCTAGAGACCTCCGGTTCCTATTATTTTAATCGCCTTATCGAGTACTTTAAGCCTACTTAAATTGAACTTGCTAGCTCTATTAGAAGTCTGCTATCTCAAATAACTGACAAAATTCCATACTTTCAGGTAGAAATTTATTATGACAAAAATATTTTTGCGTCCTATCGCGTTGAAAATGTGCCTACCCTATAGATTTTGACCCGTAGAATCTAAATCTTCCATCCCAGACGCTGTATCTCTTACCGTTCTCGACCTCAAGAAACGTTCGTCCGATTGCGTTAGAAATTGGCCTATCGAATAGGTATCGACGAGTAGATTCCAAATATCGGATTATAAACGCTGTAGCTCCAACCGTTACGGAGATACAGACGTTTAAAGTTCAACTTCGTCCGATCGCGTCACACCAATCGACGCGTCTTGATGAGCTGAATACAGCGGCGTAGGATTTTTTCGCTGTACTGAAAAAATCGCAAAAAATCGCCAAATTTCACCCTAGGAGCGGACTTCTTTCGAGCTACGTCATTCCCTCCTACACAATTCGAAAGAGCTGGTTTTTCTGCTTCAGAATCATCCCCGAATCGGCTTTCTATCGTCTATAGTTTAGGCGCTACGAGTGCTTCAAGTTTGCCTATTTTCGCCCTATATTCGGTATATTTTCGACGTTTTAGCCTAACTTCGAATGGCCTTTTCTCGAAATCTATGCGTTCCACGTCCGCACCGATATGTTCTACGTAATTACCGGTCCGAATATGTGTATTCTGACGTAAAATAACTTCGAAATTCGAACATGAATTTTTCGTCGAATAGCCAATATTACGTTAAAAATCGTGATTTTCGTTAAGGGCCAAATTTCAAATTGCTCTCACCGCTTTATTTATTGCTGGATCTGGATCAAGTAGACCTTCCTAGAGGTAGATTTTGCCTAGGAATCGAATGGCATAAGAACGAACGCGTTATCTCTAAGTTTTCGCGCTAGAGCGAAATTATGGTAATTTTAGGTAAGCATTTTTTCAAACTTCAAAGTACCATATCTCCGGAACGGTAAGATTGAGAGACCTCCGGTTTGTTTTATTTTAATCACCTCGTCGAGTACTTTAAGCCTACCGAGTTGAACTGGCTATTTCTACCAGAAGTATGCTATCTCGAAAAACTGAAAAAATTTCTATGCTTTGAGGTAGAAATTCATTTCGACAAATTTTTTTTTGCGTCCAATCGCGTTTAAAATAAGCCTATCCGATAGATTTTGACCCGTCGAGTCCAAATATTCCATCCCCGACGCTGTATATCTAACCGTTCTCGAGCTGAAGAAAATTTCCGATTGCGTTCGAAATAGATCTATGGGATAGGTCCCGACGAGTACATTCCAAAAATGGCATTATAAACGCTCTAGCTCCAACCGTTACGGAGATACGGACGCCTAAATGTCAACTTTGTCCGATCGCGTTCATTCATACACCAATCGACGCCCCTTGACGTGCTGCTTTCAACGGTATATAATTTGTTTAGATTATTTCAAACGGTTGCCGAGAAAATGCAAAAACCGCAAAAAATTGCTAAAAAACGCTAAAATCGCATACCCGATTTTCGCTAATATGGGACTTAGAACGTTCAATACTACATCAATCGATGCGTCTTGACGAGGCGAAGTCAACGGCGTGAGATTTTTGTTACTTTACTCCAACGGTTACCGAGAAAATCGTGAAAAAACTGCGAAAAAATCGTGAAGAATGGCTAAATTTCACCCTAAGAACGGATTTTTCAAGCTACGACATTCTCTCCTACGCCATTCGAAAGAACGCCTTTTTCTGTTTTAGAGTCACCCTCTATTTGGCTTTCTATCGTTAATAGTTTAGGCGCTACGAGCGCTTGAAGTATGCCCTGTTTCGCTCTATATTCACCCTTATATTCGGTCTATTTTCGACGTTTTACCCTAACTTCAAATGGCGTTTTCTCGAAACCTATGCGTTCCACGTCCGAACCGATATATTCTACGTAATTAACGGCCCAAATATGTATATTCTGGCACAAAAAAACTGCGAAATTCGAACATGAAATTTTCGTCAAATATTCGAAAATTTCCTTATATACACCCCTATTTTAGCCCGTTTTGTCCCAATCTTCGTAAGGCGTTTTCTCGAAATCTATGCGTTTCACGTTCGAACCGATATGTTCTACGTTATTACCGGTCCGAATATGTACATTTTGACGCAAAATAACTTCGAAATTCGAACACGAATTTTTCGTTAAATGACCAATATTACGTTAAAAATCGCGATTTTCGTTAAGGGCTAAATTTCAAATCGCTCTCACGGCTTTATTTATGGCTCGATCTCGATCAAGTAGTCCATCAAGTCCCTTCCTAGGGACAGATTTTGTCCAGGAATGTAATGGAATAAGAACGAACGCGCTAACTATAACAGTTTTCGCGCTAGAACGAAATTATGGTAATTTTAAGTACGATTTTTTCAAGCTTCAAAGTACCATATCTCCGAAACGGTAAGACATAGGGACCTCCGGTTTGTTTTATTTTAATCGCCTTGTCAAGTACTTTAAGCCTACCGAGTTTGAACTGGCTATGCTATCTCGAAAAACTGAAGAAAATTCTATGCTTTGAGGTAGAAATTCACTTCGACAAAAATATTTTTTGCGTCCAATCGCGTTTAAAATAAGCCTATCCGATAGATTTTGACCAGTAGATTCTAAATCTTCCACCCCCGACGCTGTATCTCTTACCGTTCTCGAGGCAAAGGAAACTTCGCCCGATTGCGTTCGAAATATGTCTATCGGATAGGTCTCGACGAGTAGATTCCGAATATGGCACTATAAACGCTGTAGCCGTAACCGTTACGGAGATATGGACGTTTAAATTTCAACTTCGCCCGATCGCGTTCATTCATAGACCACTCGACGCGTCTTGACGCGCTGATTTCAACGGTATATAATTTGTTTAGGGTTTGGTACGGTCCTGTTGCAGTAGGTGAAACACAGATATTAGCGCTCCTAAAATCAACTTCAATTTTGGAGAGTTTTAGAGACGGAAAAATATTTGTGAAGCTATATATGGAATATAAGCTATTAAAAACATAAACAAAGTCACACTGAGAGGAACCAACCTCCACGGATGAGGGAAAAAGAAAGCGAGCAGGGACAGAATTGGATATTTTTCAAAGAAGTAAGAAAGCCGGGAAAGCGCCAGATAAGAACTACAACAAGGAAGAAAGTAAATTAGACAGAGTGCTGATTCTGTTACAGGATTTGACAGAAAGAATCGCCAAAATAGAAACTAAACAGGATGTAATCATAGGAGAATTAAGAGAAGTAAAAGTGGAAAACGAAAGACTGAGTAAGGAAAATATAGAGTTGAAAACGGAAATAAAAATTATAAAAGAGAAATTTGAAAGAATAGAAAGTGAAAATAGAAGAAGAAATATAGTGCTACAGGGTTACGCAATAAACGAAAGGGAACAAAATACTTTAAGAGTATGTATAAACAACTTTTTGAAAGAAAAGGTAGGCGTAGAAGTGGACATAAAACAAATAAGGAAGTTGGGACCAAAAGTTTGTTTAATAGAATTGTACAGAATGGAGGATAAGATAGCTGTAATGAAGAACAAGAGCAAGTTAAGAGAGTATAGAAATGAAGCTGTGTACATTAACGATGATATGACGAAGGAGGAGAGAATTACACAAGGAAAATTAAGAGCAATAGCAAGAAAGGAAAAGCAGGCAGGAAAAAGAGTTCAAATCAGATATCAACAACTAATAATGGACGGAGAAGTGTGGAAGTGGAGTATAGAAGAGAACAATATTGTCAAACAACATGCAGGTAACAGACTTTTAGAAAGTAAAGCAAAAAACTGATAAGAGAAGGAAGCGAATATGGCTCGGCAACGACTTTGGCAAAGTATACGGACGGGGAAACTGTTGAAGAAAGGAGAAATAATAGCAAAACTCTTAAACGGAATAATTCTATGAGGATATGCACATGGAATGTGCGAGGCATATACGGAGAAGGTGCAATAATTAACCTAGTAAACACTATGAACAAGTATAATATTGATCTTGCAGCACTCCAAGAGACACACTTAAAGGGATCAGACATACAAAAACTTAAAAATTATACATTATTTACAAGTGGAAATGAAACTCGAAGATTCGGAGTAGGATTTCTGATAAAAGACACTCTGGAAGAGGAAGTAAAACGCTTTGCCCCAATATCTGAGCAACTGTGTTCTGTGAGAATTAAGACGGTATACGGTACAATAACAGTGATCAACATGCACGCACCGACCGAAGAGAAGGAGGAGGAAACAAAAGATGTATTCTACGAAAAGCTAGAGGAAACGGTCGAAAAAATTCCTAAGGAGGATATTAAAATAATTCTAGGCGATGCGAATGCTAAAATCGGCAGGGAAGAGGTGTACACAGAAGTTACGGGAGGAGAAAGTAAGCATAACACAAGTAACGACAACGGAACAAGACTGATCACCTTTGCAATAGAACAAAAGATGAAAATTATGAGCACCCACTTTAAGCGAAAAGACATTTATAAGGGTACATGGATGATGCCAGGAAGATACGAAACGAACCAAATAGACCATGTGCTAATAGAGGAAGATAAAACAGAAATTATTAAGAACGGACGTTCATGTAGAGGCGCGGAAGCGGATTCTGATCATTTCCTGGTATTAGTCAAAATGAAATTGAAACAAAAGGAAATGAAAAGACAAACTAGTAATCGAGGGGAACCAAAATATAACTTCGAAGACCTACAAAACGTGGAAGTAGCACGAAAATACAGAACAAATATCGAAGAGTGGTACGGTGACGACAACGAGCAAGAGGTAGAAGTGAGCGATCGATGGGAAAAACTTGTGGGGGCAATTAAAAATGCGACCAGGAATAACATATCGAAGAAAACAACATACACCCTCTGTCCCAAAAGTAACCGCAATAGTTCGAAATAAAGCACGCTATGTATGTTATGTCCACAAAAATCATTGTATTTATTCGAAATATTCTCCATGTGCTACAATACATCGATTTGCACGGTCAACGAGTGCTTCAAACGACTTTTTCATGTCGATCTCTGGGATGGCCTTTAGGATGCCGGTCGTCGATCTTTGAATGGCGTCTACGGATGCATAACGAACTCCTTTCTGCTTCAAATGAAGACGAGGGAACAGGAAATAATCGCATGGGGACAGATCAGGCGAATACGGTGGATGCTGTATCGAATATATTTCATTTTTCGCCAAAAAATCGGTGACAATCGTTGCTCGATGACACGGTGCGTTATCGTGCAGTAATCTCCAGCTGCCTGGCTCGCGATATTCGGGCCGAACACGACGAATGCGACCCAGCAAACGCCTCATAACATCGAGGTAATATGCACCATTAACCGTTGAGCCGTATGGAACGAACTCCTTATGGATAATTCCCTTCGAATCGTAGAATGAAATCAGCATTGACTTGATTTTCGACTTCTCCATTCGTGATTTTTTCGGATTTCCTTCTTCTGGTGACCTCCACTCTGCGCTTTGACGTTTGCTTTCTGGTTCGTATTGAAAGCACCACGTCTCGTCACCAGTCACAATCGTTTTCAAGAAGTTTTCATCTGCACGGGCTCGTGCAATAATGTCTTTGGAGTGTTCGATTCGAAGCGTTTTTTGGTCGTCGGTCAATTTGTGCGGAACTTCGAACTTCGAATTGACTTTCTTCAAACCAAGGGTTTCAGTCAAAATGCGCTGAATAGTTGTTTTAGGGATGCCAAGCTCCATTTCCATAAATCTCACTGACGATTTCTTCGAAATTTTCACAAATTCGCGCACTTTTTCCACATTTGCCTCGGCCAAAGTTGTCGAAGGACGACCGGCTCTTTCGTCATCGTTAACATCTTCTCTGCCTTTACGAAATCGTCGATGCCACTCGAACACTTGCCTCTTCGACAAACAATCGTCGCCATAAACAATTTGCAGCATTTCATACGTCTCGGTTGCAGTTTTTCCAAGTTTAAAACAAAACTTAATATTGACTCGTTGTTCGTGACTCATTTTCTGACCGTTTACGAAAAACACTCTCACAGGATGCGTGATGTATCAGCTGACTAGGAAACCAAATGTCATGAAAATTTGTCAGGTTGGTAAGGAAGAGTCCCACTACAATAATCAATCAACTATCAAGAGATGACGCCACTGGTTTCTGATTTATAGACGCATTGCGGTTACTTTTGGGACAGAGGATGTATAAGAGGAACTATTGGCTAGACGACGAATGCAGGGATGAAATGAACAACAAGACAAAAGTATGGCAAAAATTCTTGCAAACCAAAAAACAAAAAGACAAGGACGAATATAATGAACAAAAGAAAAAGTTAAACAACTGTGTAGGACAAGGAAACGAAAGTATTGGGAACACATTTTACAAAAGATCGAGGAAAGTTAAACAAAAAAGAAATTAGAAACTTCTACAAAGATGTAAAAAACATGAGAACGGGAAGCAAAGGGATTCAACGATACTTCAAGGATAGGAATGGAGAACTGCTGGGGTCTGCAAGCGAAATTAACGGAAGATGGAGACAGTACTTCGAAGAGCTACTCAATGGGAAGAACCAGGAGGAGGAAGACGACGTAAAGAATCAAAGAGAAAGTGCGGAAGCGAGGCAAAACGACCAAAATACCGAAGGAACCGAAGAGCCGTCAATAATAGAAATAGAAGAAATAGTAAACTCAATGAAGAACAACAAGAGTCCAGGAGAAAACGAGATGACAGCAGAAAATATTAAATACGGGGGTGAAGTGGTAATTCTAAAGATATATGAACTGGTTAAGGAAATCTGGAACACAGAGGTAATGCCGCAGCAATGGAATAGAGCTGTCATAATCCCGCTATTCAAGAAAGGAGACCGAACCGAGTGCAGCAACTATAGGGGAATAGCCTTATTGGACACCGTATACAAAGTCCTGGCCACGCTGATTAAGAAACGGCTGGAAATGTTTATAGAACCTGCTCTCGGAGAGTACCAGGCTGGTTTCCGGAAAAACAGATCAACAACGGATCAACTTTTCACGCTGAAACAAATCCTCATAGGAATGTATGAATACGAAATTCCGACTTACATGCTATTTATCGATTTTAAAGCAGCATACGATTCAGTCAACAGAGGAGGGCTTTTCGACGCATTGAGAATACTGAATGTTCCGGACAAACTAATTGCACTGGTAAAGATGACACTGCAGAACACAATATGCGCAGTTAAAGTAAACGGAAAGACATCAGAAAGTTTCAAAGTGAAGAACGGGGTAAGACAAGGAGACCCGCTTTCTACCCTGCTATTTAACGCAGTGTTGGAAGTGATGATCAGAAATAGCAACATAAACAGAAACGGAACACTCTTCAATAAGAGTCACCAGTGTCTTGCATATGCTGATGACATATTGCTGCTGACCAAAAATAAGAAACTCCTAGAGGAACTAACAAAAAACCTAATAACTGCGGCAAGTAGAATGGGACTGGAGATTAGTGAGAGCAAAACTAAATATATGGAACTAAGGAACAATAACAGGTTAAACGGAAAACAGAAACTACGCGTCCAAGCTAGAGATAGGGAGTTATACGAATTTGAGGAAGTGGAAGGATATATGTACCTAGGAACTTTGATAGACAACAAATGCAAAGAAGAAACGGAAATAAACTTAAGGATAGCTAAGAGCAACAGATGCGCGGGGAGAATCTCAAACATATTAAAATCCAAGAATATATCAACGAGATCGAAATTACAACTGTATAAGACCGTTTTGAGACCGACATTGCTATATGGTTGCGAAACATGGTCGTTGACAAAAAGCTCACAAACAAAGTTAGAGATATGGGAGAGGAAAATACTTCGAAGGATCTTCGGAGGGAAGAAGGTGGACGGCATGTGGGAGAGACGCTCCAATGATGATATCTATGCACTATACAACGAACCATGTATGTATAACACAAGCAATTAAAGCCCGAAGAATGCAGTGGGCGGGTCATATGGAGAGAATGCAGGAGGACAGAATAGTGAAAGATATAGGATGGAGAGACCCGGAGGGAAAGAGAAGGAGGGGAAGACCGAGGAAAAAATGGAGAGAAGCAGCGAGTGAAGACTTGGCAGAGAAAGGATCCGCGAACTGGAGAATAATTGCAAGGAACAGGGAAAAATGAAAACATTTTACAAAGCAATGGGCCTAGAAGG